>JAPVLO010000014.1:6559607-7884476 GCA_027257055.1 Cephalopachus bancanus
ATTATTGGAAACTCCCTCCACCAAAAATATAATAATAATAAGTCCCTTGGAATGAGGCATATTTTAGCTAAATGCAGAAGGACAGGAAGTAGAAGAGGCTTTTGTGGGAGAAGAGCAAGGGATGGATGGACTTTCTAGAGGAAGGAAAGCTATTCATCAGGCAATGCTCTTCTGTTTAGAAGTGTTCCCTCTATGTTCCTTCAGACAGAGCTGAGGACAAGGAGCTCACAGTGTGCACAGTAGCAGGTGTTTGACTGGGGTTAGCGCCCCGGTGGGAAAGATGAACTTGGGTTACATCTTGGCTTGTATGGGGCCAGACCTGATCAGAAACAGTTTTTTCCACATAACCTCTGCTGGAAGTAAGGTATCAAAGAAGAAAAGGAACATTGAGGTTTTTTTTTTCCTTTCTTCCCCTCTGTGGACTTATTTAAAAGAACTTTAGCTACACATACAGGTAAATATCACCCTCTTTGAGTAGGAAGACCAGGAGTGTTCACAGGATGCAGTTTTTGACATTGCGGTAGCAAAGCACAACAAGGAAATGTGGCCCAATTAGGGGCCCGCAATGAGCCAAGTTCAGACAGCAGCAGAGCCCCTCTAACTGTTGGTGCAAGGGGGCTGACCCCAAGGTCTGAGCCAGCGCTGACACTCCCAGATACAAACATGTGCTAGAATACTTCTGGAAGCGGACGTGTATGGCAACATGTGAATTTTGTAAAATGTTTGTTTTGTTTTGCTTTGCTTTTTAAAGCAGATTCTAGCTGGAGGTGGCATTTTTCTAAGAGCTTCCCACTGATCAACCCAAAGATCTTGGTACTATCATTATATAATTTAACATATAAAGGATTGGGGCCCAGAGAAGTCAGTCACACAGCACAGCTAGGAAATGACTTTCACATGAGTCAGAGTTCAAATCCAGGTGTTCTGATTCCACTCTGCTCTTAATCCCATGCTCCCAGTCATCTTGGAAGTTGTGTGCGACAGGCCATCTCTCCAGATTCTGGCTGCAGAATTGGGCACAGGTCTGACCAGGTGAATCTACTTTCCTTTAAATATGTTTACAACAAGTTCCAGGAGCTCACTAACATGAACAAGGGGATCATCACCAAGAGGGCATGCAAGTCAAGGATGGTGCACACAGGGAAAGCATCATCATCTGTGAGCTGGGCTTCTGCCCACCATCAGGGAGCACCATGTCCCTTTACCTGAGGTCTCCTGGGTTCCCGTCACCAAGCTCTTCCCAACTCCGTCCTCCCAAACAGACTACATAGTTTGTAGCTACACATTATAATAAATATAAAGTGGCATTTTACTGTGAAGAAACAGATCTGAATGAAAATTTCTGGACATTTCCCAAACGATCTCTCCGAGGAAACTCTCTTCCAGTTAGCATCCCCTTTTCCTGTGCGTCACTTCTGGTTTCAAATGCCTGTCCTGCAGAACAGTTATTTTCTGTTCTTGCCTCGTGACTGTCTCACTCTTTCCACTCGGGTCATAGTAGCTGGGGTGGGCAGGGTCACCCTGGTGGTGAGTGCTGTCCGGTTCATGCTGTACGCCTCCTTATTCTCTGTTCTCCCTATCGAGTCCACTATTCTGAAGCTGCCTTCTCCACTGGGGCCTCTCCCACCCCAAGCTTGGTTCATTCCTCCTGGGAATCTCTGTCTTTAACATCTTCAGCCATTCCCTCCTTTCTCCACCTTTTCTTTCCTTGCCCCATTTCCAGGACAGACATTGCTCATCTCTCTACACAGCAACTCGTGTCTCGCCTGCCACGACATTCTCAGAGCCCAGAGAAGTACCTATCACTCAGCAGACAACACTCTCCTGTTCAGCTCTAGAAAAGACTGCAGGAGACAAAGTCACGACAGCCATATGAATAAAAGGTGTCCTTGACACAACCTGCGCAAGCAAGAAGACCATGATACTTTTCATTTCTCAGAACGTTGTTATTAAATTTACATTTAGCATCTTTTACCTAATAATTTAAAAACAATGCTTACTGAAGAATACTTTGAAATTTTGGCAAACTTTTTAAAATGAGAAATAGACATAATAAAATCAGTGTCATCATCTTCCTCCCACAGTCCCTGCTGGAATCATGAGGGTACTTCTCTCCTTCCCAGCTAGTTGAACTCATTTTTCCTTGACCATCAGCATTCAACGTGTGCTTTGAAAAGCTTCTTTCATATTCAACAGTGTTACTTTTCTGGATACTTGAGTTGCCAGTACTACAATATTCCTTTCTCACTCATTGCAATGTATAGAATGTGAGTTATATTCTGGGCAAAATAGGCTTTTATGAACTAACCTAGACTCTCAGGTGCCCCCTTCACCTGGTTTCCATGGGGAAGCACATTTCAAACATGCTGCACTCCAGTGCTAGAAGAAACAGAACGGAAGCCGTCTGTGCCACGGCTCTGGGATGGAGCCACTGACGTTATGTGGCACATAACATGCAGCAGCCAGGCCGCTCCATGTGCTTTTCTCTCCCAGAAACCACACAGTTGTTCAAGGCTCTTGTGAGTTGGTGGAAGAGTGGAAAGACTCCAACAAAAACTCACAACGCATCAACAGGTGAAGTCACTGTCATACTCCCTATGAGCTTGGCACATCCATCCATGCAAAGAAAATGTTATGGGACAGTGCAGAGCCAGATTTTTGTGGCAAAGCTTTTCTAAGTCAAGGCACAAATCTCAGAAAGAATGTTAAACATGCCCAAGGGCCAGGTGGCAACAGAGCTCTACCTAGGGCTGTCTCATCCCAGATGCAGGAGCAGGAAGTGCAAAAAGGCTGCAGGTACCCCAGAGCTGGCACTGTCTGATTCACACCAAGCAAATTAAAATAGGAAGTCATTGTGATGAAGGTCAATCTGGACCGTCTAGGAAAAGACTGTTTTTTAAAGTAACAGTTAAACAGTAAATTTAACTGTTCTTAGTGGAATTTTTCAAAGCGGCTACCAAGATTGGCTTAAGTAACTGTCCAAGTTTTGGGTGTTTCTGTTTTGTTGATTGGGTCACACACACCCCAGATCAATGACGTCCCAGGGAGCATGAAGCTGCTAGGGTTGCTTAGGACCATTGGGCTGCATTTGGGCATGCTGGGGGTTGAGCCTATTGTAGCTAGAATGAAGCTCCTGACATGGCAGCACAGACAATAAGAAGGGATGCCAAGTATTGGAAGAACATTTTTGGCAAAATGAAACAAACATACTATATAAAACAGAGATAAAAAGCAAGTAGTGCTGGAACAACTGAGATATCTGTCATGTGTTTCCGGAAACCTGAAATTAAAATAATGTCCCTATGTGATGTCCAGATGCCACACTCGACTATGACAAAAAAGAAGAAAGATACCAAGAAAATAAAAGAATGATCCCATTTCTGAGACCTTTTCTAGGGTTCACAAACTCCTACATAAGAAAAAAACTGAGTAGCAAAACATGGTTTGTGAAAGAGGAAACTAGAAAAGAACCAAGGAACATCTGGAAGTAACAGATGATAACAGAAAGCCAACATGGAGCCCACTCCAAGCAACCAGGAAAGGCCACATGCCTGTTGAGTGTTTAGACAAGGCCTGCCTTCTGGACCCAGGGCTCCCTGTGGTGGCTACTCAGGACAGGATTGAGGGGCAAAGGCTGCTTGAGGGTGACATGCAGAGGATGAGTCAGAAGTCCCTCTGATGCCAAGTGGGGTGCAGTGTGTTGCTCCATGGGTTCTTGGCTTCACCTCAGAAAAGAATTTCAAAGCACAATTTAATAAAGAATTTATTAGAAAAGGGGCATGCTCAAGGAAAGCATGGATGCCTTAAGAGAAAGGGCAAGTGCTTGCCTTTGACAAGAAGCCTTATATATTTTTACAGTGAAAATTAAGTAAACCCCAAGCTAAGAAGCAGGGGGCTGCAGGTGTCTCGTCACGTCTCAACCTTCTAAGATCACAAGGACCTTCTAAATAATGCAAGTTACTGTCTAACTAGATTATGGCTTTTCCTTGAACATCATGTCTGTGTTTTTGGTAACTTCCTACTGTTTCTATGATTTACTGCAGCAGTAGATTCACATTCCAACCTGCAGGGTGGTCAGGTCAGGTATGCCTGGTTGGACAGGTGAGGGTCATGTATCGATAAGAAAGATGTCTGAACACTTACCTTATTTTAATTTAGATGTGCCTGCAAGAAACTCATCCATCTATCTCTAAGCTGCTACCCTGCCTCATCTCTGCACACGTCAGTGCAGCAGTGGCTACAACAGAGCTGTAACGGTGGTGCCAGCAGCTCTTCTACTGAACTGTCTTCTGTTGCTTCAATCACACCTTGGGGTCTGATGGTGGAGATCTAAGAAAAACAGGCCTCGGTGGCTTCTAGGGCTCTGTAAAGATAAGGACCAACCAAGGCACGGGGAGCTGAGGGCTTGGGTTAGTGCATGTACCAAAGAGGACTTCCTGGAGGTCTGACCTGTGCCAGTACTTAAGTAGAGCCCTCAAATTCCTTTGACTTTCACTGTGGCTTTTTAAAGAACTGGTAAATCCAGGGCCTGACAGGCAGCCATAAAGGTGAACCCCTTGTGAGGCAGCCAAGGGCACCATGCTTGTCCAACAGCCTTCACAGTGAAGACACATGTGGCAGCGAGAAACAGCAACATCAGATGTGCGGACAAGAAGTCCAGCTAGGCAACCCCACTGTCACATGAGTCACTGAAGACACCCAGGACCCAGCTCCCTCTGTCCTTGGCTCCACTGCACTCAGCACATTGGGGTTAATTCTCACAGCCAGAGTTCAAGCACACATTCTTTCATGACAGCTTTAAAGCTGCCATGGGGAGAAAAGAACAGAGAGGCATCCTCTTTGCATGACGCTCTTACAGAAGTGCGGGTTCCTCTTAAATCTTCTCTTTCAGAACTGGGTCACGTGCACCTCAAAGATCTCCCAGGGAGCACGAAGCTGCCAGGGTTAGCTCAGAATCATCCTGCTGCATTTGGGCACACTGGGGATTGGCACATTTCAGCTGAAATGAGCTCTCGAGAAAAGAGGAAATGGAGTGAATCCAGCTTTGGGTAAGGGTAAACAGGTACCTAATCAGCTGAAGCAAAATGTTGTGCAAATTACATATGTGTGTACATATTACATACATGTGTGGTGCTACTGTGGATGGAGACACACAGTCATCAGGATGGGCTGTGGATGACCCCAAATGACAAAGGTTTCTTCCTGTTTGGCTCCACGTCTCTTCCAGGAAAGCTACAAGTCTGCCTCACACGCAGCCCTGGGCACTGAGTAGACACAGCTGGTTGGGCCCGCAAAGGAACAGAGGACGCAGCAGCCAGAGGTGGTGCTCAGTGTTTCTGCTCCAAGGGACAGCTGTCACCTGTGTTCACAAGTTACGCCCAGAGAGGCCCTCTGACCTTGTTGGAGCTCACAGCAGGGAGTCAAACCCAGTGCGGGAAGGCGACTCAGGGAGGGGTGATGTGTGCTTTAAATGATCCTTTGGCCAAACCAAAACATGGACGAGTCACCACTCTGCTTCTGCACCTATGTGTGTGCACCTGTGACTCAGCACTGAGCTTCATCCCACCTGCCCTTGCTGGAGTTTCTTGCAGCTGGTGACAGCACATGGGCAACCCTCACCATCCATCCCCTGATGACACCATCAGTGTGCAGCAGCATTTGCTATTTTTCTTAGATCATAACTTCATCCAATAGAATGAACAATGCAACAATATTAAAAGCTATTTAACACAGTCATAAAAAGTCCCACTTCCTGGGTTCCAACTCCTGTTCCCTTCCTTGGTGTTAAGCCCTTCGAGTGCAGAAGGGACTTACACTCCTTTTTTATCCAGAGTTAGGTTGGCTCACCCACCCATGGGAGCTGACCTGCACAGTGCAGATGTGGCCTTAGAGGGTTTATTGTGAGAAGTTAGTTCAGTCTAGAGGTGAATCCCACACCTCCTGACGCCCTGTCCTCGTCCTCCTGGGGCAGAGCCTGGTCCTGTCTCACCAAGGAGCTCTCCTAGAGTACTCTTCCCTGTGTCCCCAGGATGCAAACTAGGGCAATTATGCAACTCTGTGTTCTCCTTGTAATCATTATGGGAGGGAACACTGTTTTTCATGTCTCCCAGGGCTTTACAGAAGCATTTAAAGCAAAGCATTTGAAGCAATTTTTTTGTTCTTACAACATATTCTAATTTGTGCTTAACAAAATTCTATGGCAACATATTATACAGAAGCTACATATGACTGCTTTGAAACAGTTAGTAGATTAACTTTTTGGCTTTTTAAAGAACTCAACATGAACTTGAACGAGGAGTACATTAAGACATTTCCCCTGCATTTCTAAATCAAGACCTATGAATAAGCAGTTGTGTAATCCATTAACATTTTAAGTTGTGGTAAAATGTACATCATGCTGAATTTCCCACGTAGCCATCTGCAAGTGTTGGGTCTATGGCACTCCGTGGGTCCGTGGCACTTGGTACAACCACGCTGTGTGTAGCCATCAATGCATCCATCTCAAAATGCTTCATCATCTCAAACGGAAGTTCTGCCCCTCAAACACCAGTTCCTCACTCTCCACCCTTCCAGTCCCACTCCAGTCTGTCCCCATGGATCTGACTCCTGCAGGGACCTTACACAGTGGAGTCACGTAGTGTCTGTCCCTTTGTGACTGGCTTATTGAACTTACCACAGTGTCTTCAAGGTTCATCCATGTCACATGTGTCAGAGTTTCCCTTCTTTTAAAATCTATTAACTGTTAAATTGATGTAGATGAAAGTGTGTTAACAAATATTTCACTTTTGAAAAGTATTTTTGTTTTATTTTAAATTTGCATGCAGTCAGACTCACTTTTTTGGACACACAGTTCTATGGATTTCCATATATGAATAAGCTGGTAAAGTCATCCTTGGGATGCAGAACCCACCATGCGTTGAACCTGCATTGAACTGTGCTGACTCCAATGCCACACTGGCACTGACCAGTCCCCCTCCCTGTAGTGTGCCTTTTACAAAACATCACACAAATGGGGTCACAGAGCATGTTACCTTTTGGGAGTGGCTTCTTTCCCTTGGCTAACACTTGTGATATTCGCCCATGTCACTGTGTGTCCAGTCCAATCCCTTCATTGATGAAAGTGTTCCACTGTGTGGAGGTACCACAGTCTATTCATCCATCAACAGTTGAAAGAAATCTGCACCGTTTCCAGTTGTGGATCACTGTGAACATGTGACTAGAAACATCATGTTCAGGCTTTTGTGTGAACACGTGCCGTCATTTCTCTAGGTAACAGTGTGACTGGGAGTGCCGAACCATATGGCAGCTGCAAATTTAACTTAAGAGACACTGCAAACTCTCCTGTAGGGTGGCTGCCCCCTTGCACTCCCGCCAGCAGGGAAGAGGGCGGCAGTTTCTCCAGCACTTGGTGTTATAGGTTATGTGTTGAGCCATTCTAGTGGCTGTGCAGTGGCATCTCGTGCTTTTAATTTGCTTTTCTCTAATTACTAGTGATGCTGGGCATCTTTTCACATACTTTGTATTTTGTGGGGAGTACTTACATACCTTCTTTGGTAAAGTGTCTGTTCACATCTTGCTCATTCTTTTATTAAGCTGTTTCCTTGTTGACTTTTGAGAGTTCTTTGCATATGGCTATAACTTCTTTGTTGGATATGTGATTTGCAAATATTTTTCACAGTATAGTAGCTCATATTTTCATTCTCATAATAGTGTATTTTATAGATTAAAAGTATTTTTTTTAATTTTGATAAAGACTCATTCATCCTTTATTTACATTTTTATTATTTATTGTAGGGACGTGTTCTTGCTATGTTGCCCAGGCTGGTCTCAAACTCCTGACCTGGAATGATTCTCCTGCCTTGGCTTCCCAAGTGGGATTACAGGCATAAGCTACCACACTTGGCCTCCATTTTTTAAAGAGATTATACTTTGTGTCATATCGAAAAACTTTGTCTAACCCAAGGTCATGAATATTTTCTCCCATGTTTTCTTCTAGTAATTCTATAGTTTTACATTTAGGTCTACAGTCCACTTTGAATTAATTTTGTACAAGCAGTGGCACAGTTCAGGTTCATTTTTTTGCATATAGGTGTCCAGTTGTTCCAGTATCATTTGTTGAAAACACTATCCTTTCTCTGAAGAATTATCTTTTCTCCTTTGTCAAAAATTGGTTTACCATTATTTGTGAGGGTTTATTTCTGAACTCCCGATTTCATCCCATTGATCTAGGTAGGAGGTCACCTGTGTGACAGTGTCATACTCTCTTGATTCTTGTACCCTTAGAATAAATCTTAAAACTGAGTAAGACAGGTCTTCCAATTTTTTTCCCAAATGTGTTTGCCTTTTCATTTTATAACAATCTTGTTATAAAATTGTATAACAATCTTGTCTATACCTATAAGAAATCTTGCTGAGATTTGGGTTAGAATTCACTAAAATATAGATCAGCTTGGGAGATTTAAAATCATAACTTTATTGAGTTTTCTGATCCATGAACTGTATCTTTTCATTTATTTAGATCTTTTGTGATTTCTTTAATCAATGTTTCTAGTTTTCAGCATATAGATTCTACAGATATTTTGTTCAATTTAAACCAAAGTATTTCATTTTAGGAGAATTATTATAAACAGAACTTCTTTTAAAATGTTGATGTTCAGTTGTTCATTGGTAGATACAGCAATGACATTGACTTTTGTTAACTGTATATCCTATGTGCTAACCATGAGAAGCGAATTACTTCTAGCAGCCTTTCTGTAGATTCAAATTTTCTATATTAACAGTCATACTTCTTGTGAATAGAAAAAGTGTTGCTGGTTGGGTATAGTGGCTCAAGCCTGTAATCCCAGCACTTTGGGAGGCCGAGGTGAGGGAATTGCTTAAGCCCACGGGTTCGAGAACAGCCTGGGTGACTTGATGAGACCTCATCTCTTCAATAAATCAAAAAATTAGCTGGGTGTGGTAGTGTGTGCCTGTAGTTCCAGCTACTTGGAAGGCTGAGGTGGAAGAATCGCCAAAGTCCATCAGGTTGACGCTGGGGTGGCCGTGTGCATGCCACTGCACACCAGCCTGGGCGATGGAATGAGACTCCAACAAGAAAGGAAGAGAGAGAGAGAGAGAGAGAGAGAGAGAGAGAGAGAGAGAGAGAGAGAGAGAGAGAGGAGACAGAGAGGGAGGGAGGGAGGGAGGGAGGAAAAGTGTTGTTTTCTCCTTTCTAAGCTGTATTCCTCTTACTTCTCTTTCTTGCCTCATTACACTGGCCAGGACTGCTAGTACAATGTTAAATAGAGATGCTAAGAGCAGACATGTATGCCTCCTCCCAATCTCAGGGAAAGTAATTTGGTCCTTGATCATTAAGAATAATGTTAGCAAGCTGGGCTCGGTGGCTCAGCCTGTAATCCCGCACCTTTGCGAGGCTGAGGTGAGTGGATTGCCTGAGCCTGCGGGTTTGAGACCTGCCTGGGCAACTTGGCAAGACCTCACCTCTACAATAAATCAAAAATTAGCCGGGCGTGGTAGCGCGTGCCTGTAGTTCCAGCTACTTGGAAGGCTGAAGCAGAAGGATCGCTGAAGCCCAGCAGGTCAAGGCTGCAGTGGAGGGGAGTGGCCACTGCACTCCAGTCTGGGAGACAGAGTGAGACTTCAACTCAAAAAAAAAAAAAAGAAGAATGTTAGCTGTCAGTTTTTTTTATAGTTGCCATTTATTGACTTAAGGAAGGTCTCTTATATTGCTAGCTTGTTGAGTTTTATCAAGAATGGATGCTAATTTTTGTCAAATGTGTTTTCTGCATCTATTGATATGATCATGTTGTTTTTATACATTCGTCTGTTAGTACGGTGGATTATGTCGATTTTTCAAAAGTGGGAATAGGCTTGCATTTCTGGAAGAAATGTTTCTACTTTTCTATTGCTGGATTCAACTTACTAATATTTTGTTGAGGATTTTCATGTCCTTGCTAGGGTACATGTTGCATGTTCAAGATACTGGTCTTGTCTTTGCAATATCGGTCTCTAGTTTTGGTACTGGCTTTTAAAATGAGCTGGAAATTATTCCTTCCTCTTCTATTTTCTGCAAGAGATTACATAGAATTGGTCTTATATCTTCCTTAGATCTCGGCCTAGAATTGTCTTTGTTCAAAAGTTTTTAACTACAAATTTAGTTCTTCTAATGGACATAGGACTCTTCAGATTGTCTACTTCCTGGGTGATCTTTATGTTTTTTTCAAAGAAATGGCTCATTTTATCTAAATTGATGAACTTATGGCATTCCCTTGCTCATCTTATTCTATTATTCCTTTAATGTTTATGTGGTCTGTACTGTTTTTGTATCTTTCATTCTAGTCAGTATGGCTAGAGGTTTTACTGATCTTTTTAAAGAACCAGTTTTTTGTTTCATTCGTTTTCTCTTTTGTTTCTTTCCTTCCGCTTGCTTTGGGCTTATTTTTCCCTCTTTTTTTCTATTTTCTTAACATTGAAGCTTAGACATTGATTTGAGAAACTTATTCTTTTCTAATGTGAGCACTTAATGCTATGAATTTTCCTAGAGGTACTGCTTTAGCTTCATCCTACAAAGTTTGATACGTTGTATTTTCATTTTCATTCCCTTCAAAATATTTTCTAATTTCCCTTCAGACTTTCTCTTTGGCCCATGGATTATTTAGAAGTGTTTCACTTATTATCAACATGTATGGGGGAAATCTCCAAATACCTATTACTGATTTCTAGTTTAGTTCCATTTTAGTGAGAGAATATTACTTTGTATTATTTCAGTTACATGTGTTAATTTTGTTTTATGATCAATAATTTATAGTCTATCATGCACAATATCACATATGCACTTAACAATAATGTGTATTTTGCTCTTTTGAGGTGGAATGTTCTACAAAAGACAATTAGATCAAGTTGGCCAATGGCATTCAGGCCTTCTATATTCTTGCTGACTTGCTGCCTATTTATTTTATTGATTACTGAGAAGAGTGTTGAAACTGCCATCTGTAATTGTGGGTTTATTATCTATTTTTCCTTTCAGTTTTATCAGGTTTTGTTTTATACAGTATTTTGAAGCTGTGTTGTTAGCTGCTCACATATTCACAATTATGATATCTTCTATTAATGAACTGACCACTTTATTATGCACTTTTCCCCTTTAAACTTGCTAGTTTTGAAATCTATTTGGTCTGATTAATATAACCATTCCAGCTTTCTTTTGATTAGTCTTTGCATGGTATATCTTTCTCCATTTATTTTTTACTTATATCAAAGTGTACTTCCAATAGTTTATAGTTTAACCAAAAAGACAAACTATCTTTTAACTGGTGTTTCCCGAAGATTTAAATTTCATGTAACTGTTGATATAGTTGCTCTATCATTCTATTATTTGTTTGCTGTTTGTCCTTCCCCCCCCCATTCCTGTTTCTCCTTTTCTGGATTCTTTCGACTTACTGCAATACCTTTTGGTTTTCTATTTTAATTTATATTTTGACTTTCCAAGAATGATATACTTCTAAAAAACATTTTTATGGTTGCTCTAAGGATGACAATATTCATAGTTACAATCCACTAAAAATATTTTAGAGCTTCAAATAAAATGCAGGAAGCTTTAAACACAGGTCCCTTTACAGTCCATCCTCTATGCTGTAGTTGACATAAGTATCATACTTGCTTGCAACCATTATGCATGTTTTAAAGAACGTAAGAGGAGTAAAACATATATTTGCCCACATCTTGCCATTTCTGTTGCTCTTTCCTCATTACTGACGTTTTGAGAACAGCAAAATGCCAGTTTTGTTTCCCTTCTACCAGAACAACTTCCAGTATTTCTTTAGAGCAGATGCAATGGTAACACGTTTTCTTCTTTTTCCTTCAACTCGAGATGCTTTTATTTCACCTTCATTCTTATGAAATATTTTCACAGAATACAGAATTCTAGGGTTTATTTACTTTATTAAAAAAGTATTCTGCTTTCTGGCCTCCATGATTTCTGATGGGAAATTCAGTCATTGAAATAATTTTGCCTTTATATATAAAATGTGCTGTTTTTCTCTGATTCTTCCCATTTATTCTTTACTTTTCAGTAGTTTAATTTTCATGCATCTCAATATACTTTTTTTTTTTTTTTTTGAGTTGGAGTCTCACTCTGTCGCCCAGACTGGAGTGCAGTGGACGCTCCCGGCCACCGCAGCCTCGACCTGCTGGGCTCCGACGATCCTTCCGCCTCAGTCTTCCGGGTAGCTGGAATTACAGGCACGCGCTACCACGCCCAGCTAATTTTTTGATTTATTGTAGAGATAAGGTCTCATTGCCCAGGCGGGTCTCGAACCCGCAGGCTCAGGCAATCCACTCACCTCAGCCTCCCAAAGGCATGGGATTACAGGCTGAGCCACTGAGCCTGGCTCTCAACATACTTTTTAATAACCTATTTTACTTTGTGGTTGCTGAGTTTGTCTTTTGTCAACTTTTAAAGTTTTCATCTTTTATTTTCTTCAACATTTATCTGTACCAGTCTCTTCCTCCTCTCCTTTTGGGATGCCAAAGATATAAATGTTAAACTTTCTGAAATTGTCCCACAGGTATGTAGGCCTCCCTTACTTATTTTTATTTTTATGTTTTTATAGTTGGAGTCTCACTCTGTCACCCAGGCTGGAGTGCAGTGGCACATTCACAGTCACCCAGCGTTGACCCGCTGGGCTCTGGTGATCCTTCCACCTCAGTGTTCCAAGTAGCTAACTACAGACACATGCTACCATGCCTGGTTAATTTTTTTATTCATTGTAGAGACGAGGTCTCACAAAATTGCCTGGGCTGGTCTTGAACGCTTGGGCTCAGGCAATCCACTCGCCTCAGCCTCCCAGAGTGCTGGGATTACAAGATGAGCCACCGAGCTCAGTCGCTCAGTTATTTTTAAAAAATCTTTTTTCTCTGTGCTGTTCAGAGGGGAAATTATATAGAGATCTTGATACTGATCTTTAAGTTCACTGACTCTTTGCTCTGTCATCTTCATTTTTTTTTTTTTGAGTTGGAGTCTGAGTGTTTTTGAAGTGGAGTCTCACTCTGTCACTTAGGCTGGAGTGCAGTGGCACACTCACGGCCATCCCAGCGTCGACTTGCTGGGCTCTGGCGATCCTTCCACCTCAGCCTTCCAAGTAGCCAGAACCACAGGCGTGCACTATCACGTCTGGCTAAATTTTTACTTGTTGTAGAGACGAGGTCTTGCCAAGGTGCCCAGGCTGGTCTCGAACCTGCGGGTTCAGGCAATCTACTCACCTTGGCCTCCCAAATTATTGGGATTACAGGCTGAGCCACCGAGCCCAGCCTGTCATCTTTATTTTGAAAATGAGCATCAGTGAATGCTTTTATTCACTGAAAATTTTGTAGTTTTCAGTTTACATCTGGTTCTCCTTCCTTTCCTCTAAAACATACTTTAGTTTTACTTAGAAATGTGTCATGAACATCTTTCCAGGTAAGTATATTTCAATTTATCTTATCCTTTTATTGTGGTAAAATACAAATAAAATTTACCATCTTATGTTAAGTGTACAGTTCAATAAAATATATTCACATTGTTGTATGTCTTTTCACCTTGCAAAGTTGATGCTCTATACTGTAACAATTGAGCAACAACTCATAGTCCCCCTTCCCCATGGTTTTTTTTTTCCTTTTGAGTTGAGGTCTCACTCTGTGGCTCAGGCTGGAGTACAGTGCCACGATCACAACTCACTGCAGCCTTGACCTCCTGGGCTTGTGATCCTCCCACCTCAGCCTCCTGAGTGGCTAGGACTAAAAGTACATACTACTATGCCCAGTTAATTTTTCTATTTTTAGTAGAAACGTGGTCTCACCATGTTGCCTAGGCTGGTTTTGAACTCCTGGGTTCAAGCAATCCTCCCATCTTGAACTCCCGAAGTGCTGAGATTGCAGGCATGTGCCACTTCAGTCAGCCAGTTTTTTGCCCATAGCTTTTACTTTTCTGCAGATAATGTCTATCTTTCCACTCATTTCAAGAGTTTTCTCTCTTACTTCTTGGAACTTGGCTGTAATTGCTACTTTAAAGCCACTGTTTGAGCAGTTCAACACTTGAGTTATCTTGGGATTGGTTTTTTTTTTCCTGGAAAATTGTTGAGATTTGCCTGGTTTCTTACATGTTGAGTAATTTGGTGTTATTCCTGCATGTTTTACATCATGCTACACATTTGTGTGTTCCATTAAAGCCCTTGCCCAATATCTGCTTGGTTGTTTTGGCTGATCAACCTGGTTGGTTCAGACCGTAAGACCTGATGAACCTTTAACAGGCTGCAGGCTTGTGTCACTCCAGCTTGAAAGTCTGTGCAGTGTGCTTGTACCTGCCTCCCATGTGCATTACCAGGTAGTCGGTCTCACGGTGTCCACTGCAGCTGCTTCCCAAAGCCTCTGCATACCATCTGGCTCAGCTTATGCATGAGCAGCATGGGGCTGAATCAAGGATGTCTCACAGCCTCTGGGACCTGTTTGTTGAGCTCCTGCTCCACTGTGATTTTTCTCACACTCTTCTCCCGCCATGAGCTGTCTGGCTAGAAAACTAGAAAGTGTCCATCACAGCACACTTTTTTATGACTGAGTCCACCTCGGGGTCCATGTTGATGCGGAGCAATGGGAACACGTGTATTGTGGAGCAAAGTGACTGAGCAGAAGTGAGGGAGGTCAGACCTTCTCAATAGACAGTCACAGGGCTGCAGGACCACACCCATCCTCAACTTGAAGAGCGGGGAGGGAGGCCACCAGAAACCTGGAGTGTTCCCCCTCCCCCACATGAGACCCCCCCCACCCATCCTCAAGTCTAAGGGGGTGGGCATGAGAAATCTGGGGTGCTCTCCCTCCTCCACACCAGACAAGACCCATACCCATCCTCAACTGGAATGGGGTGGCACAAGAAACCTGGGGTGCTCCCACTCCAGCACACTAGGCGAGACCTGCATCTGTCTTCAACTTGAAGGGGGCAGGCATGAGAAACCTGGGGTATTCTCACCTCCTCTAACATATGAGATCCTGTGATGGCGGGTGAAACTGATGTGGTGGTCCGGTGCTTGGACAGCACACCTCAAGCAAGCTGAATGACTCCCTGTCTACCTCCCTGGAGTAACTGAATGACCAAGAGATTACTTCTTTTATTGTGGTAAAATACAAATAACATAAAATTTACCATCTTAGCCATGTTAAGTGTACAATCCGTGTTAACATAAGGAAAAAGGCAGGAGCATTAATATGTACTTTACACTGGGCAAATCTCAAGTCTATGTAGAAATGTTCCTATCCAAAGATAAGAAAAGAAAAATAATGGTATGCAACCTATGGAAAAATAATGCTTATAATTTTTAAAAGGCTATAATGAAAAAGACAAATGCAGAATGTACATTTGAAGAATTCCTCCTGAAAAAATTTTAGGGAAAACCGTGCTAGAATCTGAGGAGAACAAACAGGAAGAGAGAGAGGCAGTTAGGGAGGGTAAGGACAAGAGTAGGGGACACAGCCATGAACATCATAACAGGGTCAGTAGTGGCAACCATCTTTTAAGAACAGAACAAGAAACTATGCTCAAACACACAGCAGAGGAACATTTTTCTGAAGGGAAAGGTAGAACAAGCAAAATGAAAGGGCTCACCACGTTTCAAGAAAAATTGATGGAATGTGAGCACTGATGAAACCAATCTGGTGGGAATACTGAATTTAGATGATAAAGAAAATCTGTATAAGCCGGGCATGATGGCTTATACCTGTAATCCCAGCACTTTGGGAGGCTGAGGTGAGAGGATTTCCTGGGTTCAGGGTTTGAGAACAGCTTGGGCAACTTGGTGAGACCTTGTTTCTACAATAAATAAAAAAATTAGCCAGGTATGGCAGTGAGTGCCTGTAGTTGCAGCTACTTGGAAGACTGAGGCAGGAGGACTGCCTGAGCCCAGCAGTCGAGGCTACAGTGGCTGTGAGCATGCCATTGCACTCCAGCCTGGGCAACAGAGTGAGACTTCAACTAAAAAAAAAGGAATATTTGTGCATCATAAAGGAAAGTAACAGATAGACTGCATTATTCTCAGTGACATGAGAAGCCAGCAAGCCATGATGCAGAGTCCGCAGAGCTCACATAATGGCAAGAGCGCAAGAAGCCACGCTTCCACCTCCCGTCCATGCACAGGACAGTCAGGCCCAAGTATGCGACAGTCCAGGAGGCACAGCAGCCTCAGTCCTGTAAAAATGATGAAGATCCATCTAACTGAGTGGATGCATTGGAGTAGAAACTCACAGTAAGTTCTGACGTGAAGGTTTGGAGATGAGCATTATTTCCAGGTAAACACAGAAATAAGCACAAAAAAAATATGGTAAGTATGAACACCAGACAATCACTGCTATAAATTTCTGAAGTTAAATAATGTTAGAGAGAAGAATTTAGCCACAATAGAGAAAATTTCAGAAAACACCAACAAAAAAGGAGGCAGAAGAGGTGGGAGGAGGAGGAAGACGGCAGCCTAAGAGAAGTGGCCCAAATGTTTTTTCTGTATTATTATATCGGAAAATAAAAATTTAACCTTCTTACTATTTTTGGTTATAAAGGTAATCCCAATAACTAATGGCATGATGGGCAAAGCAAAAATGGACCTTATAGGAAAACAGGAGGCTGGCCATGGTGGCTCACGCCTGTAATCTCAGTGCTTTGGGAGGCTAAGCCGGGAGGATTGCTTGAGGCTAGGAGTTTGAGATCAGCCTGGACAGCCAAAGCAGAGGATCACTTGAGCCCAGCAGACTGGGGCTACAGTGAGCTATGATCACACCATGGCACTTCCAACCTGAGCAACGGAGTGAGACCCTGTCTCATAAGAAAAATAAAAAGAAAAATGGGCTTAGAGCTGAAAAGGAGGTAAAAAAGACATGCCATATTTCTGATGAAAAAATAAAAGGCTTCTGAATGTGTGTACATGTGGTGGAGAGGGGGAGGGCAGGCAGTGGGAAGGTGTACACCAAAGGCAAAAGAGGATCTGAGCCAAGGACAAAACAAGAGAGAAGCGTTCTCCCACCCAAGCTCTGTAATTATTTCTGCAGGAAGACAGCCTTGCTATGTGTCTCACAAGTCACCATGACTTCAAGGAAACATGGCTGATGACAAGTTAACTTCGGGGATTTTCTCTCAAAAGTAGATTAGGGAATAAAGCTCTAACACACTGATAAGCGGAGTTGTAGACTCTAAATGCTCAATACAAAGCATTTACCAGGAAGAGGCAAAAACAATTGTCAGATCTTTGGGGGAAAAAATCAGTTCAATGAGTAAAGAAAACAAATGGATTTTTAAAAGTTGACATTAAAAATCTAGCAAGTCAGTGACTGTGCCCATAAAATAGCACCTACAACTGGAGTGACCATATAAGTTATCCTCCAAAACAGGACACTTTGAAACATGCCAGGACTGTTCCAGGTAAGCCAGTGTGGATATCTCCCTAGCTGTTTCCTGACTGTCAATAAACCCGACAATCATCATGTATAATAACCACAATGGTCCCCAGAGGAATTGGCCATAATTACAAAGCTGAACCACAGATGGTCCTTTTTAATACTTGTCCTTTTTCTTCTCATTCCATATTCATGGTGGGAAATACCCAAGAGAGCTTTGCCATTACAGCATGGCAGTTGCTAAAACTGACCTCAGAACCAAAGGGCAACACTAATTTCCAGAGCACACTGGATTCTATTCAGTCTTTCTCCTGGATTTGCTAGTCACAGACCAGCTCCCTATGACAACCGGTTAGGGCTATATAAACTGTTGAGGAAATGCCTGTCTCCTGTTGAGGGAGCAACTCTTAGTTAGGGCCCTTGAAGTTTAGTGACACAGAGCCTTGATGATGAAAGAAACAGCTTCCCAGAGGGTGACAAATTGGATGGGGTGCTTTTTCCCCCCTCTTATAACCAATACTTATGAGAGTCTAAAGTAAGCCATGCATGTCCTAAGTGATAGAGCAGAGGGGAGAAGGACCAAAGGCCTGTCAACCCTACTAAAATACAGCTTAGTCTTTTGCAATCACAAACCTGACAGCATATCAGAATTACCAGGGGAGTTTTAAAAAAATATAGTGCCTTGTCACATAAAAACCTGTACACAAACATTCATGGCAGAATTAATTATGGCAGCCAAAACAGAAAGAATCCAAATGTGCAACAACTGATGAATGGATAATAAAAATGTGACATGTGTATAAAACAGAATTGTTTTCAGCAACAAAGAATACAGCACTGACATTCTACAATATGGATGAAGCTTGGAAACATGCTATGCCAAAGAAGGCCACATACTGTATGATTCCATTCACACGAAATGCCCCTGCAGGCCAATCTAGACAGAATGTAACCATGGATGTCTGGGACTGGGTGTGGGGAGGATGAGACAGACAGCTGATGGGCACAGGGTTTCTTTTTTAGGGTGATGAGAATGCTCTAAAATTGACTGTAGCGACAGCTGTACGACTTGAATATACAAAAACGCCCTGGAATTATACAATCTAAATGAGTGAATTGTGCAGTATGCAAATTATGCCAATAAAGCAGACAAGAAGTACCATGCTTGGGTCTCAATCCCAAAGACTATGATTCGGTCGGTTTACACATGAGCAGGAAACCATCTGATTTTAATATTCAGCACTGAGAACCCTCAGGATAGATGGAATGATTCGAATGCTTAAGTTTTTATATTTTTTTCTTTCCTTTTAGAAGTTTTTTTATTATAAAATTTAATTTAAAAACTTACATCTCTCCTTCCTTTTTTGTCTTAGTCTTGTGACTATTGACATATTCTTGTATCATAACAGTTACATTATTCTATAAGGATATTTAAAAGAGGTATGGCATAGACAGAATGGAGGAGAGACGAGCCACAGGAAGGTCAAGGCTGAGACCCATTAGATCCATCTGGCTTTCTTCCCAAGGCTGGAGTTACCACAGGCACAGTCTGTATTTAGGCTTTTGAGGAACTGGCATGTATTGCTGTAGGGTCACTAGTTCTTTGTAATTCTACAGCTGAAAACAGACAAGCCACCTGAGGGAGACCTCATGTTTAACAGTGACCTTCCCTGACTGCTGGCCGCAGCTGGCCCATGTTCCCACCTTGTATGGAAGACAGGAGACACTGGCCCTCTGGTTCAGGCCTGTGCAGTACCCTCAATGAATGAGTGGCCTCTTCTCATACATGCGGGCACATCTAATGCGGGAATGCAGATGTAAAGTAAGCATCTGGGGTATGAACCCATCCAGTTGCACTGTCACCACTGCCTCTGGGGCATTTGCATGGCCTTCATGGTTGGGGGACAGCCTCAACTTTCCCTCCCATGCCTCCATGATCTGTGGGAATGGGCCTCACTGGGAAATGCCAGCTGGCTGGTCTCCCATGTGGAGAGGTGTCCTCCCGTGATGGCCTGGCCTGCTTTATAATGGAGAAGCCACCCTGTGGGCTCACATGGCCAGGAGCCCTGTGCTGCTGTGTAATGCCACCTGGACCAAGCAGAGGCCAGTGGCCCCACATATCCAACTGGACATGACCATGCTGGGCCTGCAGCTCCTCCAGTAAGGGCATGACATACCTGAGAGTTATCTCCTTCCCTCCTGGCCTGCCATAAAGTGACAGCTCTACTTCTGAGATCTTGTTAGAAGAACATAAAATGCATAGTCACAGCATGTGGAAGGCTGTGAACCAAAGCATGGGAGACTTAATTGTAAAGCAACAAACCACTTTCCCCAACCCAGGACACTATGTGACCCACGATGGGTGCTGCTGGGGTCACCAGGGGATAATCTGGGAGGAGTTGGAAACACTCCCGTCAAGGGTGGGAGCCACTGACCTAAGCAGAAATCACAGATGAGCAGGGACTAGGATGAGAGGTGTGCGAGATCACATACTCAGAAACAAGAAGAGCACAAGCCACAAGAAGCCAGACCGCATATGCCACAAAACCAGAATCAGCTGAGCACGTGGCACCCTCACATGAGGGTGGCCATGAGGTTCACCAGGAGAGATCACACAGAGGGAGCACCCTTGGGGATTAGGGAGGCCCATAAGACTCCTAAGGGAGACCACACAGAGGGAGCACTGTCGGGAATCGGGGAGGCCAGGAGGCTCACCAGGGGAGACCACAGGAAGGGAGCACCCTCAGGAATCAGGAAGGCTGTGAGGGTCACCACGGGAGACCACAGGAAGGGAGCACCCTCAGGAATCAGCAATGCCATGAGAGTCACCAAAGGAGAACACATGGAGGGAGTGCTCTCAGGAATCAGCGAGGCTGGGAGGCTCACCAGGGGAGATCACATGGAGGGAGTGTCCTTAGGAAGCAGGGAGGTCAGAGGCTCCTATGGGGAACCACATGGAGGGAGTGCCCTCTGGAAGCAGGAAGACCAGGAGGCTTACCAGGATAAACCACAGGTCTACTTTGTGGTTCACAGAAAAGTCCAAGACAAATGAGCCCAATCCCATGTACTCACTGGTCAGAACAGCAATCTCAGTTCCATAATTTAACCTGACAACTGCTAGATGGTCGAAAACACCCTAGTTCAGCAGGACATACAATAATAATAATAATAATAATAATAATAATCTATAGCAGGTATTCATTAAATATTTATTACTCGAGCGGACAGCAAATAATTTCATCCAACAATCTTTAAACTGCTTAAAACTATGACAATATCTAACTTTTCCAAATTCATATGGCCTTATTCTTTCTGTGCTCTAGCTGTTAAAAGTTTCATAATTCTATGTCTTATTAGAAAATCCCTATGTTCTTGGTGAATTAACTGGTAGCATTATAAAATTATTTCAGTTCAAATGGAAAGGTAGAATTCCTGCCAGAGTCACCCAGCTGCCAAGCATCTGAACTGAAATAAAAATATGAAGTAGATTTTATATCACCCTCCAAAAGTTCATGACCCACATCCTATCATTAAGACTTTATTTAGACAGTGTTGATTTTATGTGACATTTACTGTTCATAAAATATTCTAATTATACAAAAGACGCCTGAGTATTAAAAAGCATCCACACTTGGAGAAGTGAGAAGGACAGAAGCCTGAGAAGGACTTTCTTCAGAAAGTCTCTGCCTCAGAACAACCACGGCCGTGACATCATCTCAAGATCATACATTGAGAGCGCTCCTGGGAGCTATTGTATACAGTTGGTGTTTTTAATTTTTCATGTTTTGTTCAAAGATGTGGTCTTCATTTTAATTGGGAAGAGAAATCTTTTTCTTCCATCTCATACTCGTCAATCCACTTTTGCAGGTCTTTTGCACTGTGTATCGTCCATAACTTGGTAAAACGCTTTAGCCTTTTCCTGGGGGAAACAATAAAACACTGCTTATTTAATAAATGAGTTAACAAGTCTTCTCAGAAGCTGTGAAGTCCATGACAGCAGAACCCAGGCAACTCCGTGGGAAGGAAGCTGTGGCAGCACCCCCATGAGAAGTTGCTTTTGCAGCTGCTGCCGTAACCAAGTGCCACTGCTGCCTCTCGCTTTCCCTTAAAGCCCCCATACCCATGGGGAGGCTGCCCTCCCCCATCTTTGGCCTGTGTGCACCTGAAGACCAAACACGCCTGTGGGTGCTTCACAGATGAAAAGGAGACCGACTTAATAAAACAAAGTGAATCAGAGTAAAATGCCAGGATAACACAGACTGATGTTTTTCTGCAAAACAGCAACCCAGGTAAGTAAAGGGCCTGGAGCTAGATAGTCTGAGTTCCAAATACATGACAACACCAGCAGCCGTGCGACCCGGAGAGGTACCCAGTCCTATCATGAGAATGGCAACAGTTCCTGACTTGCCATCTTCACAGCCTGCCATAGGCATGAGGGACTCGTGTGTGTGAAACATCAGCGTGGTGCTGGCACAAATGCCGTTGCAGATGACCAGACAAGTGCTCAGACTGTGACCACCAACAAGCAGCAACTGTGGTGACAAGCCCACAAGGCGCAGACCGCTAGAACTTCTCTGATCTAGGCAATGGATTGAGGTGATAAGCTCTGTTACAGAAAAGATAATATAACAGAGTGTCCTGATAGATGGGCAGAGTCCATCCTGAAGCAACCTCCTCTTCTAAAGTCTCATCTTGTCAAGACAATTGTATAGGTTTCACAACGTCACATTCTTGCTGCGGGGAGTTAAAATATTTGTGAGTAATCTGTGAATATTCTTGCCCTTGCTTTATGGGCTACACAGCAGCAGTAAGTATAAACCATCACATTTTATTGCCATCTTGCATATATATATTCCTTGTTAAAGTGTTATTCTAGCTTTTTCAGGGAAAAAGAATAATAACAATAAGATAACAACAGAAGTGGAATTAAATTTATTTTTAGATTTTGCAGAGAAACTCAAGGGTTAGATTTATTTTTTAATTTTTAGTCTGGTGCAGTGGCTCACACCTATAATCCCAGCACTTTAGGAGAATGAGACAGGATGATGGCTTAAGGCCAGGAGTTCAAGACGAGCCTGAGTAATACAGTGAGACTGCATCTCTGTATATTCTCATAGATCATTTTCTCCCAGGAAACATTTTATATTAATCTTTCTTGCAACAGAAATAGGTGGGAACAGATTCCACTTACTTGCTTCTGATTTGGAATTGTGGGCATGAGCCAGCTTAGTGTCAACAGGAGGCTATGTGCCACAAGCCACATCCCATGTTCTGGATCTAGCCAACCATACACCATCATAGGGGTGGAACAGGCAGAACCCCAGAGGAGGGAGGCGGAGGCAGAGGAACGACTACACAAGTGTGCCTCAGCATGCAGGTTGACACCTGTTTCTTTTATTTTGGGAGAGAGGGGGTTGGAGTCTCATTCTTGTCACCCAGGCTGGAGTGCAGTGGCATGCTCACAGCCACCACAGCCTCGACCTTCTGGGTTTAGGTGATCCTTCTGCCTCAGCCTTCCAAGTAGCTGGTACTATAGATGCACGCCACCACTCACGGCTAGTTTTTGTGATTTACTGTAGAGAAGAAGTCTCACCAAGTTGTCCAGGCTGGTCTCAAACTGCTAGGCTCAAGCAATCCTCTTGCCCGGGCCTCCCAAAGTGCTGAGCCATAGCACCCGGCCAGTTACTTTAACTAGCATTATAAGCATTAACTTTCAATTCTGAAACTCAGAACTAAAGAGTATTCTTGGTGTATCCTTGTATAAAAAAGGGATCATGGATGGATCACAAAGATGACATTTTCATTCATATCCTGACAGAGCCCTCAATTTCTGAACACAATCACTATATCTTGGATTGTAACATATGATTAAAGAAATCTTCTGTAGATTCTAAACACTGACGTTTCTTTCAGTAACTTTTTGTACAACTGAATGTTTTAAACAACTAATGCGCTGGTACCTATTAAGGAGTTAACGCAATTCTTTAGAAAAATGACCAAAAAGCCAAATTAGCACCTTCATAAAGATCTGATGAACAAATAGAGATGGACTCAGCACACCTGAGCCTCCTAAGAGCTGTTCCCTTGACCACAATTAAATGGTTCAGAACACTGGAAAGGCCCCAGCACGTGGAGCTGTCATGAGTAGACAGGACAGTCCTCTTTCTCAGACAACTCAGAAGCTTTCGTTAGGAACTAGAAAAGCAGCAAGTCATCCTGACCTTTTCACGTTCACTAATCCTTCCAGCTCCTTGGACTTGAGAGCGGCCTTCTCCAAAATCTCCCCAGGAACACCTGCCAGCTTAGCCACATTTAATCCATAACTCCTTGCCGCAACACCTCTGGTTATTTGATACAGAAAAGTGACATTGTCAGGGACTTGTTCTTCTTTGCCTGTGAAATAAAGAAAAAAGAAAAGGAGATCAAAACCATGCCTGAAAATTGGAATGAATTAAAGGTTAAAAGAAGATGTGTGAGTTCTAAAAACTTTCTTAAAATTTACAATCTGAAAAAAAATTCCACTGTTTCTAAACACCAGCTAGCTCCTTTTACCCATTTTACACATCTAGAGAAAATATTCTTTTGAAAATGCTTTTACATTTAGGATCCATCTCTTAGTTTACGTAACAAGTTTTTAACAATGATTCGCTGCCAAATTTGAAATGAGCTTCTATAGCAAAAAGAAAATTAGCCGGACATGGTGGCTACACCTGCAATCCCAGCACTTTGGGAGGCCAAGGCAGGAGGATCACTTGAGGCCAGGAGTTAGAGAGCAGCCTGGGCAATACAGCGAGACTTCATCCCTAAAAAAAATTTTAAAAATTAGTTGGGTGTGGTGCTGTGCCCCTATAGTCCCAACTACTCAGGAGGCTGAGAAGGGAGAATTACTTGAGCCCAGGAGTTTGAGGCTGCAATGAGCTATGACTGTACCACTGCACTCCAGCCTGGGCAACACAGCCAGACCCTGTCTCTAAAAGAAACAAACATACAAAAAACAAAATAATTCGGATACAATATAATTTCTCCTTAAAAAAAGAGGAATATTACATGTTGCACAGCTTAACAAGACTGAGATGTTCAGGTTTATTGGATGTCCTGATTAACTAAGAACTGTGCAAGCTGAAGGGCAGGCTCAGTATATCCAGACCCCATTTGGGACTGAGGGGCAGGTTCTATCTGAGGAGGCTGCTAGCCTCACTTCTGGTGTCTGCCTCCTTGGGAGTCACCACAGCTAAAGGAGGCTTTACCCAGCTCATACTCCGTGGACAGCCTGGTTAGGCAGCCATTGTTATGGGGCTGGCAGGTGGCCTCTAGGACGGGCTTCCTGGTGCCCTGCCCTTGTGTCCTTCCCTGTCTCTGAGCAGGGCTGACCCAGCAATGCGCATCTATGAAAACAACATGGCAAACATGATGAATGTCACTTTAGAGATTAAGATACAAGAGACCTGGTTTCTGTCTTGGGCCTTCACACTCTCTCGTCAGATGGTTCTGAGGGAAGCAGGTGCCACGCTGTGGCAGCCCACGGAGAGGACCAAGGAGACAGTGGATGGCCCTGCCAAAGTCAACGAGGATCTGAGCCTCTGAAGCAACAAATGAGCCGGGATATGGATTCTACAAAGTCTCCAACAGTCACAAGTGAGCCTGGATGTGGATTCTGTGAGGCCTCCTACAGCTATGTGAGCTGATGGGAGCCTGGAAGTGATACTCTCTGGCCAGTGTCATGGCTGTAGCTCTGCGATAGACCCCAATGGAGAGCCATTCAACTGAGTTGCCCCTGGATTCCTGACCACAGAAATTATGAGCTAATAAATGTTTGCTGCTTTAGGCTGCTATGTTTTGGAGGTAATTTGTTTCATGTTGTTTGGAAATTACCCCAAACTAATAAAACTAATAGAGGGTGTAAAGGCCTGGCCTTCACCCCAAGCTGAGGCACCCCTGAAATGCCACTCGGCCTCAGCTTCTTACAGGTTTGGCGAAAGCCTCCTGACAGTCACATAGCCCACATGGCCCAGTGCTACCTGCAGGTGTTGGTCATGAGGCACCACAATGGATCCTTGGATGCAAACCTCAGAGGCTGCTTACTGAAGAACCGTCTGACTGACTGACACACATACACATACACACATATGTGTGCATGCATGAACTTAGAGCCTAAAGGCCTGGGATGTGGTCAACTGCAGTAACTAACATCAATTGACAGCACCACACTTGGTTCCATCTTAGATACAGCGAGAATGCCTGAGGATGCAGTGTAGCTTTTGTTACAATAGTCAGTACAATTGCAGTGTTGCAAGAATGTCCAAGGTGGGCAGGTCTCAGTGCTTTCTGCAGCCCCAGTGCGCTTATGATACACTTACCAACAGCTCTTTCTCATACACTTTTTTACTTCATAAGTGTGTCTGCCTTTACTCTTCAATCAGCTAAAAACTAAAAGGTAAAAGCTGGTATACAACAGTGAAAGAGGACCAGGGAGTGGTCCTTACCCACCTCTGAGAATTCTGCAGCAGAGAAGAGCCTTCAAGATGGTGTGGGACATGGGGTGGAGATGCCAGGCCTCGGCCCATTCTTGTCACAGAACCTAAGGAGGCCCTTACTCCATGAGAGTTGGGGACATGGACTAGGCCATGGGTGGGAAGAGACGAGACCTAGAGGCCAGCACCTGCTACCGATAATGTGTCTCAGTCTCTAGGCTCCCGAGAAGCCAAGACCAGCCACTGAACAGTGCGTCTCATGCTCCAGGCTCCTGAGAAGTCAGCACCCACCACGCGACAGTGTGTCTCATGCTCCAGGCTCCCGAGAAGCCAGCACCAGCCACTGAACGGTGTGTCTCATGGTTCAGGCTTCCAAAAAGCCAGCGCTGGCCATCCAACAGTGTGTCTCACTCTCTAGGCTCCCGAGAAGCCAAGGCCTGACACCCAACAGTGTGTCTCATGCTCCAGGTTCCCAAGAAGCCAGCACTGGCCACTGAACGGTGTGTCTCATGGTCCAGGATTCTAAGAAGCCAGCACCCGCTACCCAACAGTGTGTCTCATGCTCCAGGCTTCCAAAAAGCCAGCGCTGCCCGCCCAACAGTATGCCTCACTCTCTAGGCTCCCAAGAAGTCAGCACCAGCCACTGAACAGTGTGTCTCATGCTCTAGGCTCCTGAGAAGCCAGCACTAGCCATCCAATAGTTTGTCTCATGCTCTAGACTCTCAAGATCAAGAATCATTGAAGCAATAGGCATCAAGGAGCAGATTCTTCTCATCTTCAAGACAGAAAAGCAGCCTCTGCTTCCACTGCATTTGTACCAATTGGCTTCCTTGCATCCAGGCTCCCCTGCAGAATCCAGCCTTCACGCCAGTTTTTCTACAGCAAGATTCATCCACCTGTCTGTCCATCTGCCTGTCCAGCCAGCACTTTCTGAGAGCCTACTAAATGCCACAAACCCCTACTTAAAAATTTCTCTGCTGATGGCTTTTTAATTTTTTGCAGTATATAGGTAGGTAAATAGGTAGATGATTGATAGATGATAGATAATAGATGATAAATGATAGATGGATGATAGATGATTGTTAGATGATGGATGATAGATCAATGATATAGATAGACAATGGACAGATAGTAGATGATAGACAGATGATAGGTGATAAATGATAGATAGATAATAGATAATATATGATAGACAGGTAGATAGACAGAGATAGTTATGAAAACAACATGGAAGATGATACTGCTCTGAATACCATGTCAACACACACCATGCACACAACCACTGGGTCTGTCGTCCTCTGTGGTCTCCTCAGTGACCATGCCCCCAAGGTAGAGTATACCCACTTTTCACAATCACCTGGGGCCTCTTTCTGCAGCTGTGTGCTCCATCACCCCTCATTGTGGTGTATATGCATATGTGTATGTACGTGTGAGATGGAACTAAGAGGCAGAGAGTGCCAGGTGAAGAGAAGATGAATGAAACCTGTTTCCTGACAGCCTCATAGCAAAGTTCTGGAAAAGGATGTCACCACTTACAAGCTATGACCATTCCTTAAATGACATCACAGAGATGTCTACCTGGCACTGCTCAGAGTCAATGAAAGTAGTAATTCAGGTTTCTGCTCATTATAGGAAAGCTTAGCAGTGTGTCTTAAAGGCAGACTTCTCTAGGCAGTGGTTAAAGAGCCGTGTGCTCATAAATGGTCTCTGAGGTTGCTTTTAGGATCTATCCATCAGCATGTGGAGGGGGAGGAAGTCAGGGAACCTATCCAAGACCACACAGATTAGACTTCCTGACTTCTTGTCCACTACGTCACCATGGAAATGGACAGCTCGCATCCTGAAGCCACCCAGAGGCCTCACAGCCCTGTATTGACAACTTGTGCAATAGCTCTAACTTATCTGAAGAGGAATAGTCAGGTGGGTTTAGAATGAAGTGTAGAGTGGCCAGAAGGGAGCAAGTAACTAGCAATGCTTCCAGTGAAGTTCTGAGTGAAAATGGTTTCTACCTAAAATCCTCACCCTCATGGAATTGTAACAGACGTGGAGGTATGACAGAGACATCTTCATTCATACCAAATCTCCAAACTTTAACCTCCCCTTTAACTGATATTCATAATAGGTTACCTAGAATTTACACCACCCCTGAGAAAACTCTGATTTCATAAGAAATTAACTCCCTAACCAGTTAACTCAGGGGATTAACCAGTTCCAAAAGTCAAGCCTGATTCATCTTGACCCATCCAAGTCATTCCTGCTATCCTCAGGTCTAAGGACTACTTTAAGAATGAGCCTGCATTTCAATTCTGAAAATAAGATTGGACAACTGTGAAAGACTAGGAGGCACCTGAGAAAAAGCTCCCTTGCTCCTAAGGAGTCACTGGCCCCTTTCTTCCTCTGGACGTTGCCAGTTCTAGATGTAGTACCTAGAAGAACCATGGTTGCCCTGCCTAGCTTGATGGAGGCCTGCATGCATGGAGGAAGAGTTGCCGCCCATGCTTCTGTAGAGGGTCCTGGAATGGAGATGGCTCATGCTGTATCTTCATCACCTGAGCCAGGGTGGGTCCATTGTCTGTTACATGTACTCCTGTGCTCAGAGGGGGTAAGGGAAGCCCTAGGACATGGCAGAGTATGGGTCACATAAGCAAGACAGTACAGGTCACATGAGCAAGAGGACATGCTCCTTGAGGAAGGCCCCACAGGGACAGAGTGAGCCCTCAGGTTCAACCATGTGGAAAACATCCAGGAAGCATTTCCCTAAACTATGGAGGGCACTGGAGATGTGGACACAGACTCAGAAATGAAACAAAAAATCAGAACAAGGTGATTGCTACCTTGGAGAAATTGAAGAAGTAAAAGAAAGAAAATGTGCTTGTCTTCACACAGGCTCCACAGTAAGCAGCACTTACAAGCAGTAACAAAAAAGTTGTGACATGGCTATACTAGGAGGAGAGAGGAAGACAGGCTGGGGACTCCACCCAGCACATGAGAAGCCCACCCATGAGGTACAGGTTGAGGTGTTAAGGGGGAAAGTCTGCATATCCTCCAGAAGCAGGGCAGAGATGGGGACAGACCAGGGGAGGCCAAGGAGTCAAGGGGGAAAGCTGTACTGTTGGGAGCCGGCCACGGAGGCCCACTGAGCATTAGGGATCAGGAAGGGCCGTTGACCCCGAGACCACTAGGATGCATTCGGGAGCTATTGTCCCCATTTCCTCCCCCTTTCTACTCAGTACTAACCAGATTAAGCTCCTGTGAGCTCAAAACATAAAAACTCTGAGACTGGGATGAACACAAGCTAACTTTAGAAGCTCATTGCTCCCATTCTTCCTCAAACTGCAGTTTTGGCTTTCACACAACTTATAATTCAAACTCGTGTCACATCTAAGAGCCTTAGTATTGGTCACAGGCTTCTGGGTCATGATCTTAGGATTTATTGAAGGTGTAAATTGTAGAATATAGTTTTAGAAGACAGCCATTTTGTTGAAAGAATGCGGCTGGGTTACTTGCAGGTAGCCCACTGTGAACTTTGGACTGGGCCACATTCCAAACATTCTGGGATGGGCCACTTTCGTTTGTCAAGTAAATACTTAAGCTTCTATAGAATTGTTTAACTTGGCATAAATCAATCAGCTTAGGATGAAAAAGGTTTATAGACTATGTCAGTCACAGATTAGGTTATCTTTGTTATGGAATTTAAAAATTATCATATGAAAAGGGTTTAAAGGCAATCATTGATTAAGTTTTCATGGTTTAACGTTTCTGGTGGGTGGGGGATGCCCCTCCCACATCTGACTTTGTGTATAAAAGACCTGTTGTAATTCCCAATAACACATCGCTTCTGCACTAGACTGGAGTCCAGTCTCTTTCTTTCTCTCTCTCTCTCTCTCTTCTTCCCCCCAATCGCCGATGCTGTCTCCACCTTTGGGGTACCCTGAGCCCGGCTGGAGCTGGACTCCAGCAAGCTTACACCTTCAATAAATCCTAAGATCATGACCCAGAAGCCTGTGACCAATACTAAGGTTCTTAGATGTGACACGAGTTTGAATTGTAAGTTGTGTGAAAGCCAAAACTGCAGTTTGTGGAAGAATGGGAGCAATGAGTTTCTAAAGTTAGCTTGTGTTCGTCCCGGTCTCAGAGTTTCTATGTTTTGAGCTCACAGGAGCTTAATCTGGTTAGTGCTGAGTAGAAAGGGGGAGGAAATGGGGACAATAGCTCCCAAACGCATCCTAGTGGTCTCGGGGTCAATGGCCCTTCCTGATCCCTAACGCTCAGTGGGCCTCTGTGGCCAGCTCCCAACACTGTACGCCCTCTAGAAGCAGGGCAGAGATGTGGACAGTCTAGGCCTGGAACAGGGGGCTACGGTGGGGTGGGGGATAAGAGTGTCAGCAGAGGCCTTCAAGGCATCATTTAATCTAAAAATTATGTTCACTGATAAAAATGTAAACCAACACACTAAAACGCCAGAGCATGTGAGGCGCAGCACAGTACCCAGGCAGTCATCTACCCAGGGCTCAGTGGCTGCCTCTGTTGTCCCTGCTGGGGCACTTGACCTTGTCTGTTCTGTGGGCTTTGGCCTGTCTCCTCCTGTCATTCACCACAGATGAACAGACACAAACTCCTTGCACAGGAGAATTTACGATGTGTTTTTTAAGGTGGGAAAAGGGGCTGCCTAACGTTAATCCCATCTTAGGTCCCATGCTTTGTTGAATTTGGGCCAGTTTTTTCAGGTTCATCCTTGTTAGTTTTCCAAAATAAAATCTGGACTGTGGAATGTCCAGGACAATGAATTTCCATGGTAGCACACCACCCATGCACAGCACCCCTGGTATGGGTTGCTGGCTTAAAAAACTGCTACTGAACAGAAAAAACATGCTGCTTAAGACTTCTGTATGACTTAGGGATTTAAATGTATTTTGATCGGCTAATGGAATTATCTTCACAAAATGTCTCATTTCTTTGACACTAGCACTAACTGGAAAGGCTGGGAAACATGTAGATCCCATGGCAGCTCCTACAGAGCCAGGGAGAGTATTCTAGGCCCACAAGTCCCACCCAGAGGCTGACACACACAAGCCACCTCACCTGTCCGAGATGGCTTCCTTGTCATATGAAGATAAAACACACGTCTAGTACAGCATGTGGCTCTGAGTAAGCTAATATTAAATGATACTTGGGAAAAACATTGGGCACTTTTCAACATGACTGATAGTACCCTGAACTCAACTGTAATGAATCATGTAAGAGTGTATGGCACTGAAGGAAAACCCAAGTTTTCTTCCACCCCACTTTCTTCTTGTTTTAAAAAAAAGGGGGGGGTGTTGCCATTGCAAATGAGACTAGGAAAACTAGGAAGATGCAGAGACAGCCAGGACACATGTAAAATTCCACCTGACCCAAACCTTAGCAAAAATGAATTTGGATATTTTTTTTCATTGCTCTATCACCCAGGCTAGAGTACAGTAGCACAATCACAGCTCACTGCAACTGAACTCTTAGACTCAAGTGATCCTCCCACCTCTGTCTCCCAAGTAGCTGAGACTACAGGAATGCACCACCACACATGGCTAATTTTTTTTTTTTTTTTAGAGATGGGGTCTTACTATGTTGCCCAGGCTGGTCTTGACCTTTTTCAGGCGATCCTCTTGTCATGGCCTCCTAAAGACAAATGTCATTTATAACTGACATTCATAGCTTTCATTATTCACAAGCAATAAGTTCATGTTCTTGTGATCATTGAGTTACTAAACATGAAAGCCAATAGTAGGCTACTTGTACCCACCACAGGAATATTTCATACCTGGGTCCTGTGTGCTTTCGTCTTCATTGACCAGGAATCCCATGTGGTAGTTTCCCACCTGCTGTGAGTAACTTCTTTCTAGTTCACACACTGGTGGATAGTGGGTGACAAACAGGGTTAAGGCTTTTACCTAAAGCAGTAAGAGAATAAATGTTATTTTATTTTTAAATTTTATTTAATTAAAACTTTAATTCAATTGTTTTAAAAAATTTTAAACCTTCATAAAAGTTGCAAGAAAAATATGACAACTGTATCTAGACAACCAATAGTTACTTTTAGGCCACATTCCCTTCCTCCTCCTATACAGACATGTACACACACTTTCCTAAAGCATCTGAGAATCAGCTGCACACATCCTAACATCTCACCCCTAAATACTTAAGATTCTGATATCTAAGAACAAAACACCCTCCTATATCACCAGAATAAAATCATTTTATTCAAGAAATGCATTACTATATTATAATAATACAGTCCCCAGATAATATTAAAGTCCCTATAAGGTATTTTTCTCTTTCCTTTTTTTGGCTTGTATGACATGAAGGGAAGTTTCTTTTTTTTTTTTTTTTTTGAGTTGGAGTCTCACTCTGTCGCCCAGACTGGAGTGCAGCAGCCACTCCCAGCCACTGCAGCCTCAACCTGCTGGGCTCCGACGAGCCTTCCGCCTCAGCCTTCCAAGTAGCCGGAATTGCAGGCATGCACTACCACGCCCAGCTGATTTTTTTATTTATTGTAGAGATGAGGTCTCGCTGCCCAGGAGGGTCTTGAACCCGCACGCTCAGGCAATCCACTCACCTCAGCCTCCCAAAGGCGCAGGATTACAGGCTGAGCCAGCGAGCCCGGCTGAAGGGAAGTTTCTATACACTGTCCGTCAGTTCTACCTGTTTCTCACAATACATACGGGAGAAAAGTCCCTTGTGCTCCAGGCAAAAGGAGGAAAAAGGAACTATCCTGAAATATGCCAGAACATTCTGTTCTTAACAAGGTCGACGGTCCTCAGGAGAAAAGATTACCAGAGCCTGACCTGCTGGGGCTTTATCAGAGCCTAACCGATAGAGGGGAAGGAAAGATCCAATTTCAGCCCACTCCAGTCTTTCTGTCCCACATAAGGGTGGAGGCAGGAATGCTGAGAAGCACTTGTGAAGTTCACAGCCCAGAGGTGCAGGCTCACTGAGGGACTGAAACTTGATCACAGGACTGTAGGCACCTCCCCTCCCCTAGCCCTTTACCACCATATTATTGAAGACCTATCTATAGCGGGCCAATTCATCATACCCAGATATCCAGAAAGAGTCACAAGGCATACTAAAAGGCAAAACACTCACATGTGAAAAGACAGAGCAAGCGTCTGAGCCAGGCTTAGACATGGCAGGGATGTTGGAATCATCAGACTGGGATCTGAAAACAACTATGATATGTCAAGGGCTTTAGGAATAAAGCAGTCAACACACAAGAACAGATGGGAAGAGAGATGGAAATTCTGAGGAAAAAAAACAAAAACAAATGCCAGAGATCAAAACACCATAACAGAAATGAAGAATGTCTTTGATGAACTTATTGTAGATTGGACATGGCTGAGGGAAGAATCTCTAAGCTTGAGGACATCTTAAAAGAACCCCCTAAAATTGAAATGCAAAGATAAAAAAGATTAGGGGGGAAAAAAGAAAAGAACAGAATATCCAAGAAATCTAGAGAAACTACAAAAAAGCATACAGCTAATGGGACTACCAGAAAGAAAACAAAGAGAGAAAGAAACAGAAGATACATTTAAAACAATAATAACTTGGAATTTCCCCAATTAATGTCAGACACAGAACCACAGATCCAGGAAGCTCACAGAAAGCCAAGCAGGATAAATACCCGCAAAACCACAGCTCGGCACATCATATTCAAACTACAGAAAATAAAAGATAAAGAAAAAATCCTGAAATAGACCACAGGAGAAAAAACACCTTACCTATATATGCTCAAAGACACGAATTACATCTGACCTCTAAGAAATTATGCAAGAATGAAAAGGAATAAAATATTTAAAGTGTTGAGAGAAAAAAAGCTCACAAACCTAAAATTAGGTAACTTGCATAACTATCCTTCAAAAGTGAAGGAGAAATACTTTCGCAGACAAACAAAAATTGGGGGGATTTATAGCTACGAGGCCTACCTTGAAAGACATGCTTAAAAAAAATTCTTTGGAAGGAAGGAAAATGGCATGGGTCAGAAACTTGGATCTACATAAAGGTAGAATACGGAAGAAGGAATAAGTGAAGGCAAAATAAAAACTTATCTTTCTTATTGTTAATTGATTTAACAGATACCATTTTGTTTACAATGTATTCTATTATAAATGCTTATATATATATGCACTTATTTATGCTATGTGTAAGTGAAATGAATGAAATAATAATACAAAGGATGGGAAGAAAGAATTGTGATTACTTTCTTACTAAAAAGTATTTGTATTAACAATATAGGGTTTTTGAACGTTCATTTGGATTAGTTGTAAATGAATATGGCAAACTCTAGGGCAATACTAAAAAAAGTAAAACAAGAAGTATAACTGATATGCTAAGAAAGAAAACACCTGGGCATTTTTGAGTTTGAGGCCAGCCTGAACAACACAGCAAAACCCTCATCTCAAAAAACAAAAACAGAAAAGAAAGAAGAGGAAATGAAATCATACAAAATGTTCAATTAAAACCACAAAAGGCAGACAAAGAGTGGAAGAAAAAAATAGGAACACTGAACAAGAGCAATACATAGAAAGCAGTAAAACATACGGTAGATATTAATCCAACTATATCAATAATAACTCTGAATGTCAAAGGTCTATATGTACCAATTAAAAGAGATTACCACAGTAGGTCAAAAAAACAAAACCTAATTATATGTTGTCTACAAGAAACACACTTTAAATATAAAGACACTTATATATTAGAAATAAATTAAGAAAAGATATATCATGCAAACATCAATCAAAAGAAAGTTGAAGTAGTGACATTAATTTCAGACAGAGCCGACCCAGGGCAAGGAAATTTGTCAGGGATGAAGAGGGGATTACAAAATGATAAAGGGATATTCTCCAAGAAGGCATAGCAATTCTTCATGTGTATCCGTCTAACAAGAGAATGTCAAACTGCATGAGGCAAAAGTTGATGCAGTTACAAGGAGAAACAAATGAACACACTATTACAGATGGAGATGTCTACATCTCTCTGTCTGAGATCATTTTACACATCCAGCCAGCAGAAAACCAATAAGTTCATAGCTGATTTAACAGTACCATCAATTACTCATCTTTGGTATCTATAGACTACTTAATCCACCAGCTGAATACACATTCATCTCAAGCTAACATGGAACACAGACGGACTACATTATGGGCCACAAAACACATTTGTAAATTTAAAAGAACAGAAATCACCCACTATCTGTTTTCAGACCAGTGGAATTTAAACTGGAAATCAATAACAGAAAAAAAATATTGAAAGATCCCAAAATACATGAAGATTAAACAACACATTTCTAAATAGCATATGGGTCAAAAAATACAGAGAAATTTAAAATATTCTGAACTAAATAAAAACAAACACACACCTTGTCAAAATTTGTGGGATGCAACAAAGCAGTGCTTAGAATAAAATTTATAGCACTGGATAGATACATTAGAAAAAAAAGAAAGATCTAAAATCAATAATTTAAGCTTCCATCTTAAGTCAGTAGAAAGAGAAACACAAATTAAATCCAAAGTAAGCAGACAATAAATAATAAAAATTAGAGCAGAAATCAATGAAATTGAAATGAGAAATCAGTGAATAAAATCAATGGCACCAAAACCTTTTTTTGTGAAAAGATCAATGAAACGGTAGCCTCTTGCCTAGCAAACTATGAAAAAGGAGAGCAGACACAAATTACTAACATCAGAAATGAAAACAGGAGTAATACTATAGATTCCAAGGATGATAAAGGAATACTATGATCAACTCTATGTACACAAATTCAATAACTTAGGTGAAAATTCCCTAAAAAACAATTCCTTAAAAGACACAATCAGTCAAAACTTACACAAGAAGAAATAGATAATCTGATAGGCCTATCTCCATTATGAAAATTGAGTCAATAATTAATAACCTTCCAAAACAGAAAGCACCAGGCCCAGATGGCATCATTGGTGAATTCTACCAAACATTTAAGGAAAAAATTATACCAATTCTCTACAATCTCTTTCAGAGGACAAGAGCAGAAGAAATACTCCCTAACTCATTCTATGAGCCCAGCATTATCTTTTTTTTTGGAGTTGGAGTCTCACTCTGTCGCCCAGACTGGAGTGCAGTGGCTGCTCCTGGCCACCGCAGCCTCGACCTGCTGGACTCCGGCAATCCTTCCGCCTCAGCCTTCCGAGTAGCCGGAATTACAGGCGCGCGCTACCACACCCGGCTGATTTTTTGATTTATTGTGGAGATGAGGTCTCGCTGCCCAGGCGGGTCTCGAACCCGTGGGCTCAGGCAATCCACTCACCTCAGCCTCCCCAAGGTGTGGGATTACAGGCTGAGCCACCGAGCCCGGCTCCAGCATTATCTTAATACCAACATTAGATGAAGACATTAAAAGAAAACTACAGATGAATATCTCTCATGAACATAGACATAAAAATATTCAATGAAATATTAGCAAAATGAATCCAACAGTGTATAAAAAGAATAACAGTTCATGACCAAGCAGGGTTTATCCCAGATATGCAAGGCTGGCTCAACATTTGAAAATCAATTAACGTAGTCCATCATATTAATAGGCTAAAGAAGAACAATCATATGATCATATTAATAGGTATAGAGAAAGTATCTGACAAAATCCAACACCCATTCATTATAAAAACTCTTAGTAAGTTAGGAATGGAGGAGAACTTCCTTAACTTGATAAGGCATATCATCAAAAAAAAAAAAAAACCAAAAACCCCTACAGCTAACATCATACTTATCATACATTAGGAACTCCATGCTTACCCACTAAGATCAGAAACAAAGCAAGGATATTCCTGCTCACCACTTCTTTTCAACATTTGCCTCAAAGTCCTAAACTAATGCAATACCACAAGAAAAGATATAGACGGGAAAGAACTAAAACTGTCTCTGTTTGCAGATGAAATGGTTGCCTATGTAGAACATCCAAAGAACTGACATACACGCGCACACAAGCATACAAACATACAAAAATGGAACTAATAAGCAAGGTAGCAGGATACAAGGTTAATATACAAAAGTCAATTACTTTCCTATGTAGTTTTTATAATGATTAAAGAAAAGTTCCAGAGTTACATCCTTTTGCTAATAAATTTTTAAAAATTAAAAAAAAAATTTTGAAGTATTCATTTCAAAGAAGAAAACGTCATCATTATCTACGCCATCTAAATAAATGTTTAAACAAAACCTGAGTCTCTCTTGGGTCTTCACTTTCAAGATGACAAGAAAAAAAGGAACAATGGTTGTGCCGAGAATAGCTGTAGCCACATGCAACCTATTTGCTGCACAAATGCACTGGATACATGACCAAGGACAAGGCCACCAGGAAGTTTGTCATTTGAAACACGGAGGGTATAGCCATCAGGGACATTTCCAAAGTGAGTGTCTTGGACACCCACATGCTTCTCAAGCTTTATGTGAAACTCCATGACTATGTGAGTTGTGCCATGCATGGCAAAGTAGTCAGGAATCGATCCTGTGAGGATCAGAAGAACTGAATCACTCATTCCAATTTAGATCTGTGGGTGCTGCCCCACCACCACCACCAAAGGCCATGTAAGAAGCTGAGTCCCTAAGGACTGAAGGAAAATGATCTTCTGGAAAAAACTTAAATGGAAATTATACTTTAAAAATAAAACAAAAGGCCAGGCTCGGTGGCTCAGCCTGTAATCCCGTGCTTTGGGACGCCGAGGTGAGTGGATTGCCTGAGCCCGTGGGTTCGAGACCTGCCTGGGCAACTTAGCGAGACCACATCTCTACAATAAATCAAAAATCAGCCGGGTGTGGTAGCACCCGCCTGTAATTCCGGCTACTCGGAAGGCTGAGGCAGAAGGATTGCCGGAGCCCAGCAGGTCAAGGCTGCAATGGCCGGGAGCGGCCACTGCACTCCAGTCTGGGTGACAGAGTGAGACTCCAACTCAAAAATAAATAAATAAATAAAATAAAAATAAAACAAAAAACTCAAAACCCTGAGGACCACGAATTATTTAAAAAAAAAAAAGGGTTGCGTTTGGTGGCTCAGCCTGTAATCCCAGCACTTTGGGAGGCTAAGGTGAGTGGACTGCCTGAGCCAGAGGGTTTGAGATCAGCCCAAGCAACTTGGTGAGACCTCATCTCTACAATAAATCAAAAATTAGCCAAGCATGGTAGTGCGCGCCTATAGTTCTGACTACTGGGAAGGCTGAGGCGGAAGGATTGTCGGAGCTCAGCAAGCAGGTCAACGCTGGAGTGGCTGTGAGTGTGCCACTGCACCCCAGCCTGGGTGACGGAGTGAGACTCCTACTCAAAAAAAAAAAAAAAAGAGTATTTATTTTTGTGGGTTTTTTTTTAAAGAAATAAAAGAAAACATGCTTTACCGGCTGTTTAAGAAAAATAGGAAGAAATGAAAATAGAAGGAAGACAGAGAGAAAAAGAAAAGAACAACAAAATGAGGAGAAAATAGAAAAAGAAAGACCAAAGAAGAGACAAGGCTCTGGAGTAGAAGCTATGAGTGAGGCAGACAGCCCGAAACCAGAATGAACAAAGACAGAGAAAGCAAGCAGGAGAGGAGAGTCGGACGGAGGTGGCAGGGATGGAAAGTGTGACACCAACAACTTCACACTGAGAAGCTCATAAACGCACTCTTAAAAGGCATGTGCACTGAGGAATGATGCTGCTGAGTCAAAGAGGGACCCAGAGTGATAAGAACACTGAGCTTTTTAGGATGTCAGTGAGAACAAGTACTCCCCAGAGTAGAAATGGCACCAATCCTTGTCCTTCCTCCAAGAGCCTGGCTGCAGGTGGTTGGGACTTGCTTTTGATTCAGAAGTCACCAAGGACAATAACAACAAAACACAGTCTTGGTGGACACCTTCCTCATACAACTAGAGTCACTGTGATTTGGCAAGAGAAAGGAAGACAACTCAAACAACCTCAAACATTACTTAGGGTCAGTCTCTCTGAACTCAGCGAACAGCATTTAATGATCAGCTGCAGGGCTAGGACCAATTATAATCAGTAAGGACAATTCTGAGTATACAGAGAGTGAGCGCAGGAAAATAATTTGTATAGAATATGTCTTCCACGTACAAGAGGGCATGCAGGAACTGCATGAAAGCATTATGACTACAGTCAATAATAAGATTTTATATATTTCAAAATAACTGACAGAACACATTTCAAACGTCTCACCACAAAGAATGACACATGAGGTGATGGATGCATTAGTTGGCTTGATTTAAACATTCACGTTGTTTATATCTGTCAAAATACCACATACACACACACACAGTTATGATCTGTCAACATTAACTGAAGATGAGTTTGCCTAAGAAGCAGGCACTTACATCCCTAATGAAGTACTCCAGCGTGGCATATGCAATGGCAATCCCATCATGTGTGCTTGTGCCGCGCCCCAGCTCATCCAGAATTACCAAGGACTGTGGTGTTGCTTTTCTGATGATTTCTGCTGTGTCAGACAGTTCTTCCATAAAAGTGCTCCGTCCCTTGTAGATATTGTCCGCAGCACCCATCCTGCAGAGAAGATGAACACACCATGGCATTCCTCAGAACTCTGTATGGACAGCAGCTGATACAGGTGTTCAACTGGGTTTCCTGAAAAAGTTCCTAGAAATGTCCAGAAATGAGCCCAAAAGATTAAGTATTTTTTTTCCCCCTGTAAAGGAAACATCTTAGAACCTTTGGACAACACACTGTGCATTTCTTAGAGAGGATCCAGTACATAGTCTTTCTTTAACTGACTTAACAGGGACCCTGAGACCTCTTCCAGAGCACCTTGTGGCAATGATGCCCTACAGAACACATTTAGGAAAACACTTATTTAGTGCAAAAGAAGTCTGAAAAAAAGAAAAGGGATAATTAGATAACACTCAATGAAGGCCATGCAGCTAACTGCAGAACTTAAAGTTCATGCCTTAGACCCACTAGCCAGCTCTGTGAACATCAGTAATGATTTTCTCAGCAAAATCCCTACACCAAGTCAGTTTGCTACAATCGCTCACAAAGCAGGACACACACTTCACACCTGACCTCCAGGACATAATATGCCTTCATTTCTGGAAACTCATGGTGAAATCGGGCCTCACCAGTTGCGTGGCCCAAGCCCTGTAACAGCAGGGCACAGAACATAATGGCCACACGTGGGTAGGGCCTCAGGCCTGCTCCAGTAACCAGTGGCATTCAGAAACTACGATTAACTCCCAGGTCTGACTCAAAGTGCTGTAGTTTTATCCATTTAAAAGTCAATGAGTCTTTAGTTATTGGACAACATACTGTGTATTTCTTAGAGAAGTTCCAGTACAAGGTGTAATTTGTGAAATATTGCTAGCTTAGGAGCATTCTGGCTGCTTTTCAAAGTTCAAATACTGTTATTTTCTTTGTTTTTTCAAAGTTTTCTAGTATTTCCCCCAACACAAAAGAAGATGGTAAAACTTTCCTACCTCTGAAACCTCTCAGAACTCTTCAGAATCATAATGCCTGAACCTCAACTTACCACTATTTGCCTTTACTCCTGGCAGGTTGTGAGCTGACAAAAACAAACCTTTGGCTGATAACAGAATGCTCTGATAAGGGAAATATCTGGGGAGGAAGCTTTAATTTTTGAGAATTAGTATAATAATCAGTCAGTGGATAGGATTCTAACACGGCAGGTTAAGTATTACAACTCCAGGCTTTCTAGGAACAGAAGAGTAAGAGCAGGCTCACTAGGAAGTTCAGGAATTCTAAAATGTGTCTGGGATGTTATTTTTAGGCAGATATACACATACATATAAAATGCTTAGTGTATGACAAAGGCAAGATTTCAAATTGGTGGGCAAAGGATGAATGACCAATCAGTTAAAAAGGTGCTGGCTGATTATTATCTTAGAGAAGAACAAAGATGTGTCCCTACTCAAATCACATTCCAAAGTAAATTTACAAGGACTTTAAGGCTTAATGTAAAACTAGAAATCATAAGCAAGCCAAGTATAAAAATGAAATTTCATCTGGACAGGGGCGTGGGTAGCTTTATACACACAACATCAAAGCGTGTTTAGCAAAAGGTACATAATCAAAAACTTAAAGGCACAAACTGAGAATAAAACTTGCAACACACACGACAAAGGATTAATACTCCCAAAATAAAGTCTCTCAAGGCAAAACAAAATAGTGAACAGAAAACAGGCAAAGGACATCAAGAGTCAATTCACAAAAGAAACCCAAGAAAATGTCCAAACATGCAAATTCAAAAAGGAATGAAATGCTATTTCATATATATCAATTAGCAAAGATTAAAAAGAACATTATCCATCACTGTCAAGAGTGTGAGGTACAAGGTATTTTTATGTGAGGGTTGTTACGATCTTCTAAAAGATGACTGAGCAATGTCTATCAGAAGTTTTTCAAGACCTACACACTTCACTCTCAGAATTAACATTATGAAAATTATCAGATACATAAAAATGCATGCACAGATGTTATTCATAACGTTATTTAATAAAAAGTTGGAAAAATCAAATGCCCATGAATAAGAGAATGAATAAACAATATTATGATAAAAACTATGCAACCGGGGAAAGTAGTATGTTAGACTCTTTGGCATTGGAAAATGGTCACAACACATTGTATATAGGAAACTAGGTCACCAGAGTCTTTACATACAGTGGCAGGTCTTCCAGGGGAGACCTGCTGAATGCCATGAAGGCTCCTGCCTGAGACAGTAATAATTCAAGCAGAGTTCCAGTCTGATGTGGGCAGCATCTGGGTCAAAAAGAAATTTGAGGTCACAGGAGGAAAATACACCACAAAAGAAAAGAACTGAGAAAAATCAACACAAAACAGTCATCACAGAGTAATGGACAAAAATACAATTCAAGGGGCAGAATTAAAACAAATAAAACCTCTATTTTGTATTCTCAAGTTAAGAACATCTCAGACTTAAAACAAGAATAGTCTATCACAAAAGGAACAACTGGAAAACAAAAAATTTTGGAAATTAAAAATATGATCACTGAAAAAATTCACTTTATGGGTGGACTTAAAATTAGCTGCTGTGGGGACCAAAGCTTTAACCTAGGAGACAAGTTCAAAGAATCCTAGAGAACAGTAAATAGACCAGGAAATGGAGCATCCACATGCATCATCATGAGACACAGGGCCATGTCCCGACTGCTAAGCCCCTGTTCCGGGACACACAGATGACAGAGGCACTGAAGGTGATGAAATAAGGCATGCATCCCCAGGTGGGAGGCTCCACAAAATGCTGAGATTAAAAGGGAAAGACTTATACCCAAAATCCTGGTGAAATTTTTATAATGACAAGGATTAAAAAAAAATTCCAAGCATTTGAGAGCATGAAAAGACTCATCACTAGGAAGGGATGAGAATTAGACTCCTGTCAACTTTATATCTGCAATGAACACAACAGTGGGAAACAATGAAGAGATATCTACATTTAAGATCTGAATATGTCTATGCACCTGAGCTTTCTAAACAGATGTGAAGAGAAAATGAGGCTAGTATAACAACTATTCACATGCATTTACACTGCACCAGGTATTACAAGTAATCCAGACATGATTTAAATTATACTGGAAGATGTACATAGGCTACCTGCAAAGACATCATTGTATCTGGGGACATGGGCATCTGTGGACTCTGACATCTGAGAGGGCGCCTGGAACCATTCCCCTGGGGATACTGAGGGATGGTTGTAATTCAGTATTTTATTAGTCTACTCCAAGAGTCAATGCCACACACCTCTGCCCACCCCTGTGTCTTGTTCTTGGTTCCACCAGCCTGGAATATTTGTCGCAATCTCTCTCTGTGAACTGAAAGTCTTATCTCCTCAAGCTGCTTCTGTGGGTTGCCCCGATCCCCTTCACAGACTAACCCAAGGAGACCTGTTGTCCTCTCAGAAGACCTGACCTCACTCCCGGGAGTGAATGTTCTCTGGGACAGGTTTGGCTGTATCCCCGCAGATGCTGAGCAGTGTCTCATACACAGACAGTCGACAGGTGTTGAAATGAATGCGCTGCTTCCACGGCTGTCACACAACTTACCCAACCCAAATCACTCAAGAGGTAACAATTTTGACTGTCCAAAATTAAAGTTTTAAATAACAAGGAACTGACTGATCATTTATGGAAAGAGTTGCAAGGAACAAGATTTAAATTTATATTTTCCTTTGTGTGTCCATATAGATTAGGGTATCTTTGTACATTGTTGCTGAGTTTATTCTAAAAAACATAAAATTATTACATAATTCTAAGAAATATGAAAGAATCTTAATTGCTAAATGAGATATCAAAAAGCAGTTTTTAACATTTTCATGGAAAGCTTATTGCGACAGGATGACAACTGGTCATTAAAGGTTGGCAACATCTTCAGCAGTTTTTGTTCATATTTTCCACTCAGTTACAAACAGTGAATTTTAAACGTAATTCCAAGGTTGATTTTTCACAATGACTAATTAGTGTAAAAATGCCTTTCCTGTGTTGGTAAGGCCAAACATGTACTAATGAAGTACATTTTTTTAAAAAATGACACTGTCTTTTTTTTTATAGCTTCTGTTCATACAAACTGCCTTTGCTAGTATCTGTAAGGCTTTCCTCCCTGACAAGATAGCTCACCATCCTCCAGCCCACTTCTGCTAGACCTGTCACTGCAAGCCACATCACAGGTGCTTCTGATGATCTTCACATGAAAGTGAACCTCTCGGCAACCTGCTCAGATGCCGGCATGCACCACCCTCCCCTGACCTGGGCATGCTGCAGAGAGAAGGTGGCTCTCAACATGGAGCCACTTGCCCTGAACCAAACGTTTCCTCTATCGAAAGCACGGTAATTTCTTCCTCCAATGGTTCCTTCTTTTGACAGATGGTAAATTCTCTGCCATCACTGAGGCCAGAAATAGAATCAAAACACTCTTGGTGCTGGACAAGTTCTTAGTAAACACCATCACTCTCATTTTATAGATGAGGTAAGATATCTCAGGGCCCAAGACACTTTCTCAAGGTGACAGGGCTGATCTGTGGCAAAGGAGAGACAAATCTCAGGCCTCCTAGTTCCTGGCCTGGGGTTTTTTGAGTTGTCCCTTTGTGACTCATGCACTACAGGGCTTCTTTCTCAAGAAAGCCAGGCCAGACTTCAGGAGTTCTTAGGTGGACTTTTATGATGCAGTGGTCCAGACTCTTATGTTAGGCCAGTGGTTTTCAAATATCTTTTCAGCTGTTAAATCCTTTGCTCAAATAACACTTATAAGAAAATTCACCCTGCAGAGGAGATAACAGGAGGACGCTTTGGTTAAGAACCCAGCACCATGAGGCCCCTGTCCCAACCAGGGGCTCTGTAGGCCTCTAGAAGCTGGGGCAGTATGAAGGCCTTGGTCAGAAGACAGCACAATTCCACCCAATTCTACTTTTTGACAGCCCTGACAAGAAGGCAGCAGTGCTGCCCTGCTGGCATGATAGCCACTAGGAAGGATATGTTTGTAATTGTGGGAACTGGTTACTGATAAACACATTTTAATTTCCTTAAGAAATGTATAGTTTATTTATTCTAGTTTGATTACTAGGAAACAATGGAACACCATTTTATCATAATAGAGAGAAGCCTGGCTTGCCTGTATGCTTCTGTCCTCCTTCTCTCTTGGCCCAGTGTCTCTGGATACCATTATCCTCTCTTCATATTCTGATGTGTTGCACACATCTCAGTTAACTGCCTAGGTCATTTTTGAAGGCAGGCAAAATATAAATCAACAATAAAGTTTATAACTTTTTATTAAACAATCATTTATAAGACATTATTAGACAATCATTCTGAAATTTTTCAAGTTTTAAAATATGTTAGGGATTTAAGGAACTCCATTACATATGTAATTATCATTCTGTCTGTATTTATAGTAAAATGTAGTAAAAAATGGAAATGAATTCTTCAGATTTCATCTCAGTTTGCTCTGAGTAGACAGAAGGTTACAGTTACATGATTAAGGAAAAAAAAACTCTGATATTTTTAGGAGTGGTGGCCAACTAATCTTTCTAATCCCCCACTCCACCCCCCTCCACGCTCCTCCCCGCCCCCCGCCTCTAACCCTTATATAGGTCAACAAAGCTCAATAAAGCATTCATGGGGAAAAGACATGATTAATTTTTTGAGTCTGTTTCTAAATTTGAATACGCTTTCAAGAAAATCTGAAGAATTTGTTTTTATGAGCTCTTGGTGTTTTGAAATAATATTCTAGATGTTTCTCAATGAGGCACACAGGGTGGGCATGTCCCTCCATATCACAAGCTCTGGGCCTTTTGCAAGGAAAATGCTGCAACTGGGAGGAAAAGAGGATTTTCCATATTGAATGATAAGTAACTGGGGCTTAAATATTAAAACTGTTAGAGAGAGGCAATGATTTCTTGTATTGCAACAGGATTCTTTAAGTGCTTTTAGAAAATTGTGGTAAGATATATATCCACAATACTTCCTTAAGAGATGTATGGCTTATTTATTCTAGTTTGATTACTAGGAAACAATGGAATACCACCTTATAATAACAGGCAGAAGCCTGGCTTCCCCGTATGCTTCTGCCCTCCTCTCTTGGCCCACTGTCTCTGTCTCTGGGCACCAATCTCCTCTCTTCATATTCTGATGTGTTGCACACCTCTCAGTTATTAACTGCCTAAGATAAGTTTTTGAAGGAAGGCAAAATATAAATCAACATCAAAATGTATAACTTTTTATTAAACAACATCATTTATAAGATATTGTGGTAAGATATATATCCACAACACTGACCATTTTCATATCTAGGTGCAGTTCGGTGGTGTTAACCTTCACCTTGTTTGCAGCCATCACCACCATCCAATAGCAGAACTCATCCATCATCCCAAACAGAATCTCTGCATCCATTAAGAGTAATTCCTCATGCTTCACTTTCCCCAACCCCAACAACCCTACTTTGTCTTCTCTCTCCATGAAGTTGCCCATTGTGGCGCCTTATATAAATAGAACTGTCAACACACCTGCACTGTACAGGAGGTTTTGCACCAGTTTGCTTTGCTTTCTTTCTGAAGCTGAAGATGTTCCTGTTTGCTCACTTTGCTGAAAAGTTTGTAGAACTCTGCCCAGTATGTGTGTCTAAGCTTCTTGGGCTTTTGTGCATATTATATAAATTTTGTAAAAGAGAAATAATCTCCCAAATAACAACGTACTCTAATTTTTAAGAAGGTCAGTAGAAGAAAAACACAAAAAACTAAAGTCCAAGAGAAAGAAAATCTACAAAAGAATACCAATTACTGAAAGATACAGGCACCATGTCATATTTAAAAGGCATGAAAAAATGTTAATTAGCAAATCTGTGTTGCATTCACTTAAACATAACTCAAAAATGGAATGAAATTAGAAATAACTTAACACACAACACGAGTATACTTTTAAAAAGCCTGAAAGGCCATATACCTAAATAACAATGATCTTCAGGTGGTGGAATTACAAGTGATTTTAAAAATCTTCCTTTCTGAGTTTTAAATTTTATGTAACAAATTAGCATTAACTGTGTTATTAGAAAAACGAATGTTATTTTTAAAAAACACAAATGATACATTTAAGAACACTTTATACTATATTATACCATTCTGTTAAGACAAGGTAGAATGGTAATTACCAGGTTAAATAACCAGCTTTCAAAAGAAACCATCAAGAGAGTAGGGAGACAGCCCAGGCTGGGAATAAACATTTGCCAACTGTATATCTGACAAAGGCCTAACATGTAGGATCTACAAGACACTCAAACATGCTGAAAGGAAAAAAACAAACATCCCCATTAAAAAGTGGGCAAAAAGACATGAATAGATACTTCTCAAAAAGAAGATATATGAGCAGCCAACAGACACACGAAAAAGTGCTCAGCCTCACTAATCATCATCAATCACAGAGATGATACTCTGAGATACTACCTAACCCCAAAAGAATGGCCAACATAAATAAAACAAACAGCAACAGATGCTGGTGAGGATGTGGAGAAAAAGGAATGCTTCTACACTGCTGGTGGGAATGCAAACTAGTACAACCTCTTTGGAAAACAGTGTGGTGATTTCTGAAAGAACTAGAAATTGATCTTCCATATGACCTAGCAATCCCCCTATTAGGAATATACCCAGAGGTACTCAAATCATTCTACCAAAAAGATACTCGCACACACGTTTATTGCAGCTCTATTCAAAACAGCAAAAACATGGAACCAACCGTGTTGCCCACTGGAACTGGACTGGATTTTTAAAAAGTGGTATACATACACAATGGAATATTAGAAGGAAAAACATACGGATTTTGCAGCAAATTGAATGGGTTTAGAGTCTATCATACTCAGTGATCTATCACAGAAACAGAAAACTGAGTTTCATATGTTCTCACTCATAAGCGGACCTTGAACAATTATTATTATACTTTAAGAAAGGGACTGGCAGTAGTGGGAAACTGCCAGGGGAGTAGAGGGCACACCTCATCAACAAGGGTACCTGCATAATGAACATGTGTATACCTAACCCTGAATTGTACCCTACATCTTTAAAATATAACATTTAAATAAATAAATAAATAACCAATCAGCTATCTTCTAGCAACATCAAAAACATTTTATTAGCATCAGTGAAATTACAGACAGTCCCTAACTTGGGATTTTTTGGCTTTACAATGGGCTTACTGGGACATAACCCCACCGTAAGTACAGAACATTCTGGTCTTAACAATGGTTCAACTTAATGACTGTTTGACTTTACATTGGGCTTATCGGGACATAGTCCAAGAGTAAGTTGAGGGGCATCTGTATTATAACATGTTATAATATTTATAATAGAAAACATGTTTCTTTCTTTGGTATAATCCTTTCTACTAATGGTTGTAATTAGATCACAATAGGGTCATTTAAAGCTTATTTATAAAAGCTATAATAAGAACTGCAAATATAACCAAGCAAAAACCACTGTAAGATTCTTTCCATTTCAATGGAAATGTTGCTGAGAGTCAAAAGAGCCATCCAAAAAAATGGTGGACCTGCACTGGTTTATATAACAGTGTCCACTGGAACTGTCTAAAAAGCATCACAGGACACTCATGGAGAACATAAGGGTTTTCCTATCAAAGAAAACCCACACTGTGTTAACCAGGCAATTGTCCCCCAACATGACTAGTGTCCACCATGTGGGAAAGTCTTAAGAACAGCAGAGGAACATAATTAACATGGCAAATGTTCTCACCTTAACATAGCTTAACATAACAACACAAGAAGTAAGGATGTGAAAGGGAGATAAGATTAATCAGTCATCAAGGATAAGATTACACAGATTCATCAATACGATTAATAGAGGGGAATTCAATACATCCAGAGGATGCACTTATATATAGCAGTACACATGATGACCTCAAGCAAATCACAGTGCCTTTGATCCCAGTTCTTTTTTCTGTAAAATGCTGGAAGTTGAAAGGGAAATACTGGCACCTACATCTGGAAGTGTGCCAGAGTCACTTGCAGAGATTCTTAAAAACAAGAGTTCAAGAAGAAATCAGAAAAAGGAAAGTAAATTAGATCTGAATAAGCAGAAGAAAAGAAATGAGATTAGAGCAGAAATCAATTAAACAAAATTAACTGACAATCTATCACATCAACAGGCTAAAAAAAAGTCACATATCAGTAGATGCACAAAAAAATCTGACAAAATCCAAAATTCACTCATAATAAAAACTCTCAGTAAACAAGGAATATAGGGGAACTTCCTGAACTTGATGAAGAATATCTGAAAAAACCTACAACTGTCATACTTAATGAGGAGAAACTTGAAGCTTTACCAACTAGGATCAGGAAGAAGGAATGCTGTGCTGTCCCTCTAACTACTGCTTTTCAACACTGTACTAGAAATACTAGCTAATGCAATAAGATGGGGAAAAAAGCAATAAAAGGTGCTATGGTTTGAATTCTGTCCCCCCCAAAAGTCACACTGAGTCTTAATTCTCCATATAACAGTATTGAGAAGGGGGCCTTGGTGAGATGACGGGTCATGAGAACAGAGCTCATTTGTGGATTCGTTGATTAATTAATGGATTAATGCCAATATGGAGTCAGAGTCAGAGCTGGGAGAGGAAGCTCCCACTAGGGCAATGTCTAGTAGGGCAATAGGAGTGGGGCCACCACCAAGACCCTGGAACTCCAGATCCACCAGCATGCAGCTCTGGCCTGCGAAGACCACAGTGCCTGACCCCAGCCTGTGAGGGTTGAGGCCTGGGCTAGGCCCAGGAGAGCCATAGCGGTGGCACTGGCAAGGTCTTGGGGGCCAAACCCAGCATATCCAGGAAGTAGGACACAGATAGAGTCAAAGATTATTCTGGAACCTTACTACCTAATGTTTTTCCTAATGGGTGCTGGGCTTACTTACGGCCTGCCAAGGCCCTTTCTTCTTGCCGTCTCCCCTATGAAATGGGAATGTCTGTCTCATTGTTGTGTCTCAGAAGTAGACAATTTGTTTGATTTTGCAGGTTCACCACTGTTAAGGAATTTACCTCAAGTTGAATTGTACCTTGAGCCTCACCCACATTTGATTCAGATGGAACTTGGGACTCTTGAGTTGGTGCTGGAATGAGTTAAGACTTTGGGGCAACAGGGATGCAATGAATGTATTTGTATGTGAGATGGACATGAGTTTTAGGGGCCAGGGGCAGGATGCTATGGTTTGAACATCTGTCCCCTCCAAAACTTATGTTGAAATTTAATCTCTACTGTAACAGTATCAGGAGGTGGGGCCTTTAAGAAGTAATTGGGTCATGAAGGCTCTGCCCTTATAAATGGATTAATCCATTCATGGATTAATGGGTTATCATGGGAATGGGTTAATTTCACAAGAGTAGATTTGCTGTAAGAGTCAGTTTGTTGCCCTTCTTGCCATGTGATGCCTTCCACCACGGTATGATGCAATAAGAAGGCCCTCACCAGCTATGGCCCTTCGGCCTTGGACTGCTCAGCCTCCAAAACTAAGAAATACATTTCTTTTCTTTCTAAATTACCCAGTGAGCCCAAACATAAACTATGGAGTTGAGATGACAATGACATGTCAATGCAGGTTCATCAGTTGTGACAAAGTTGTGACTCTGGTAGGGTATGTTGATGGCAGGGAGACCATGCATGTGCATGGGCAGGGCATATGGGAAATTATTGCACTGTCCTTTTAACTTTGGTATAAACCTGGCAGTTCTAAAAAAGTCTTTAAAAAATGGAGTTCAAGGGTCTCTATCACACCTACTACAACAGTATCTCCAGGGGGTCTATAATCAGGAATTTCCTAGGATCTGCATATAAAACTAAAACAAACCAAATCTTCAGGTGACTTTGAGTTAGCTGATCAAACAACAGGCATTAATTCACATAATCACTTCCCATTAAAAAGATGAAGTAGCTAGGCTCGGTGGCTCAGCCTGTAATCCTGCGCCTTTGGGAGGCTGAGGTGAGTGGACTGCCTGAGCCCACGGGTTCGAGACCCGCCTGGGCAGGTGAGACCTCATCTCTACAATAAAAAAAAAAAAAAATCAGCCGGGCGTGGTAGCACGCACCTGTAATTCTGGCTACTCAGGAAGGTTGAGGTGGAAGGATAGCCGGAGCCCAGCAGGTCGAGGCTGCGGTGGCTGGGAGCGGCCACTGCACTCCAGTCTGGGCACCAGAGTGAGACTCCAACTCAAAAAATTAAAAAAAATAAAATAAAATAAAATAAATAAAAAGATGAAGTAAGCCAGGCTCGGTGGCTCAGCCTGTAATCCCGCACTTGGGGAGGCTGAGGTGAGTGGATTGCCTGAGCCTGTGGGTTTGAGACCCACCTGGGCAACTTGGCGAGATCTCATCTCTACAATAAATCAAAAATTAGCCGGGCGTGGTAGTGCACGCCTGTAGTTCCAGCTATGGAAGGCTGAGGCAGAAGGATCATTGGAGCCCAGCAGGTCGAGGCTGCAGTGGCCGGAAGTGGCCACTGCACTTCAGTCTGGGCGACAGAGTGAGACTCCAACTCAAAAAAGAGAAAAAGATGAAGTAACCTGGCACAGTGGTTCATGACTGTAATCCCGGTACTTCAGGAGGTTGAGGTGAGAGGACTGCCTAAGCCCAGGGTTTTGAGACTAGAGTGGGCAATTCATGAAATCTCTACAAAAAATTAGCCAGGTATGATGGCATGCACCTGTAGTTCCAGCTGCTTAGAAGGCAGGCAGAAGGATCGCCTGAACCCAGGTCGAGGCTGTAGTAGCCATGAGTGTGCCACTTCAATCTAGCCTGGCTGACAGAGTGAGACTAAGAAAGAAAGGAAGGAAGCAAAGGGGGGGAGAGAAAGGAGGGGAAGAGGGGGGAGGGAGAGAGGGGGAGAGGGAGGGAGAGGGGAGAGAGGGGGAGAGAGAGGGAGAGAGAGAGAGAGAAAGAGAGAGAGAGAGAGAAAGATGAGGTATCTAGTGTCTTCTAGACACAGCAATGGGAGCTAAATAAAGCATAGAGACATTATAAGGCAACATTTCTGATGCCAAAAAATTCATAATAACTTACTCATTTAGTAAAATGTCACTTAAGCATGTGGTTTTTAGTGCTGGTATTGACTATCAATTAGAAGTGGACTGGTTCAAGACAAGATGCTTTCTTTTTGTCCATAAAGAACACATTTTGTATAGAGTACAAATCTTCCACATAAGGTGCTCAACTAATATTTGCTAATTAAACTAAACTGGCTAAATAAATCAGTTATCACCCACATGGTTAAAAGCAAATTTAAACACTTAAATGCCTATTACCTTCCAATTCCCTCTCAAGATAAACATGCCGGTACTGTTCTGAGCACACAGCATCCTTGGAGCTGGGTGTTGGCAGAGTGAGTTTACATGGGCAGCATAGCATGAAAAGTATTAACTGGGGGCCACTCAGTGTAAATATTCCTTTTCACCAACATTTAACTGGCATAAACCAAAATAAGTTATGCTGAGAGAAGAAACCAATTGTTTTGCTTTTTTCAAACTATTTTTTAACCAGACCTAATAATTCATTGCTTTTCTAAAACATAATTACTGAGCCAAAAAGTTGAGTGAGATTTAAGTTTGCACTCATTAGGATAATAAACAACGTATCTCATCTCAGGGATGTACTCAAAGATGTTAATGAGCCTTGAAAATATGGGTCTAGAAGTAGTTCACTGATGAGAGCATATATCATAATACACAGATATAAATATAGCAATTATATCAATTAGAGCCCAATGTGTATGTTTGCCAAAACTCTACTTAAAATAAGAATCTGCTTCTTATTGAGAAAGGAAGTTATAATATTCAGAAAAAAGATGCAAAACCTCTGTGTGTTTGCTACTTTTCATGCTTTTCTCTCTTACATCACACTGCACAGCACATGGCAGTCATTCAGAGAACATTCACAGAACCCACAAATTTAAACCTGGTGCTCTGCGTGGCCAGTTGATGATACAAAGACAATCAATTTAAAGACAAAGCTTGGAGCTGAATCTTATGCAAAGATCGCATTCTATGAGATTTTGATATTTTTCCATTGAGTACAAAAAACATCTGAAATGATTTAGCACAACATATTTCTAATGAAAGAATTACAACAAATATGAAGCAAAGGTTACAAGCCACATGTTAGAGTCTAAACTTGAGATGGTAAGCTTGGCAAGAAATGTGAATTCTTATACAGTGCCTCAGAGATTCCCATGAAAAAGACAAGCGGCCGGGCCTAGGAAGCAGCATTTTAACAAGCACCCCTGGTTCTGATGCAGCTGTTCTAGGAATCTCGCTGGAGAAATTTTCTCATGTAAGAAGAGAAGGGACACTAAACCAGATTTGTTTCCACATCTAGAGCCTTGAGTTTACCTCTTGCTGTCTTGGCAGCCGAGATGAAGAGGCATTAAGGAGGAAGCAACCACTGGCTGACAGCAGAAGGCCTGGCAGCCTGTCAGGGAAGGCCATAAACCACTTCAGATCTTCTGTCCACAAGAATGGTGTGCACATGGAGAGAAAAAATGTCCTCAGCCTCAACAAAAGGTAACGTGCCAGATGGCACCTCACATAAAGGACATTAATAAAAATAATAATGACCTCACAAGCAACTCTGGAGAATACAAAAAAACATCATCATATGAGTACCTCTTATTCTAATTCATCTTACGCATGAGGACAAACTCTGAAACAAGGTATGGGGATTCTAAACTGGCACAGCCTCCTCAGAGAGCAGGAAAGACACATGATCCCTCACAGTCCAATGATTCCACTCCTAGGTAGAGATCACAGATTCAGAAAACCTCCCTGTGTGCCAGGAGTGGAGCATGAGACATGTACCAGTAATGCCTGAATTTGCAAGAAAGGGAACCATGCTAAATATCCATCAAGGATAATGAGTCCAATGCAATACACGCATCATAGTTAGGGGGAAGTTAATACACTTTAAGTATATATCCTAAACACAATTTGATAGGGGAAGAACAGATAGTGTGATATAAATTCACAGTTGTGCATTTAAAGTTTAAAAGCATACCAAATAACTCTACGCACTGTTTCAAAAAGCATACCAAGGCAGTAAAAATGTAGAGAAATGCATAGGATGAACACCAAGATAAAAGACAAGCAGGCAGTTACTATGGATGGGGTGGAGGGCAGCAGGATTAGGGAGGACTAGGGATTCAATTGTAGTGCAATGCTTTCTTGATGTAGGAGTGTGGAAGGTACAAGAATTATTATTATATATCTGAATTATTTTTTAAAAATAAAGCTATGAGAACATCATATTAGACAAACCATAGAAAGGGTTCTAGGGATAGAATTTATGTGGTCCGTGCAGACTCCTTTCCAAGGTAACAGGAAGACGGGGGAGAGACAGGAGTATGCCCTATACTAGAGGGCTGCCCATCCCTAAAACAGCCTCAGAGGCTAGAGATGGAGGAATGTCTGTGGTCTAGACACATCGCAGTCAATAAAAGAGTAGGCTGGATCTGTGGAAACTGACAGAAATACATCCCTCACATATTAGGACACATAAGCAAGTTATATAACAGTGATGCCTTGTGTGACACCATTTAAAAACAGAAAAGGTTTGTGTATACATGTGGATGGCTATATAGTGAGCCATTCATGGTGCCAAGCCTGAGAAAAAGCTGCTTTTGTTTCACTTTACACCCAAGTATACTGTTAAATATCTTTCATAATATGCCTCACTACTCTTGTATTTAAACAATGGACCTCTCCAGTAAGGGCTTGGGGGAGCTTCTACACCTTGGTTGCACTTAAAAATCATCTGGGACACTTTAGAATGTGATTCCCAGTCCTTAACCCAGTCCATCTTAGAGACTTTGGGTGTAGAGTCCAGACATTAGTATTTTTTAAAAGCTCCACTAAAAAAAATTCAACGTGTACTAAGGATTAAGAAGTATTACCTTAGATATCAGATTTACAAATGGGAATGTCTTTAATTATGAAAATTAACAATACGAATCTTGTATTCTTTCCCAGACAGAAAGCCACCAACTCCTGAAGGAAGAAGAACCGGGGTTACTTGTAGGTCAAGTAAAAACTTTTCAGAAAAGTCTGATATACTGAAGTATTCAAGAAGGTCTAAAGCTTGGAACCCCAAATTCCAGGCCACTGGGCAGGGAAGAGAGGAAAAAGTTTCCAGGCAGTGACCACATAAACAGTTCATTAGATTACTATCAGGCATCCAATTTTGACTGATATTGCCCTTTATTTTAAGGAAATGGAAGTGTGTTTTATTACATACTTATGTAAGTATTTTTTAAAATTACATAAGCAAAGGATAGAAAAAAAAACATCACCATAGATCATACCATGTCCCCTATGCATTTTGGAACACCTTCTATCTAAATGGTCTCCCATTTAACGGTCTCTATATAATCACATATAGTTATTCACACAAAGGCAGAACTGTAACAAGTGTTAGGTCTTGTTACTGGCTTTTTCACATTTTGTAACAAGCATGTTTTTTATGTAATACCACTCACCAGGACCCTGTAACTGTAAAATACTTCCCCAAGGGGCTGAAAAAAATGGTGTATCTATGGAGTTAACTTGGAATACAGACTACAATACTGGAACAGCACAGCAGTGCTGGCAAGGCTGACAGCACGGTTGTTCCTTCTATGGCGATGGCATCGGCCCAGCATCAAAGCTGCTTCACGTCACGAGATGAAAGATGCCACCACCATGGGGAGGGCATACAACTGCCGCACATCATGAGATGAAGGATGCTGCCACCACAGGGGAGGGCGTGCACTTGTTGCATGTCATGAGATAAATGACGACACCACAGGGAAGGACATACACATGCTGCGCATCATGAGATGAAGGATGCTGCCAACAATGGGGAGGGAGTGCAACTGCCACGTGCCATGAGATGAAGGATGACGTCAGCATGAAGGAGAGCATGCACCTGCCACGTGTGCCTCCCATGAGGGAGAGCGCATCCCCAAGAGAAGGCAGAATGGCCCCACCTCCCCCATCCGTGGGTGGTAATGGTACTGTGTGAAGCTCCTTCGATGAGGATAATGAAGAGGGGGACTCTTCACCGTGGTTGTACCACCTTTAACAACTGTTCAAAATCAATCCCAGAAGTCAGTATTTCCAAGCTTTTTGTCTTATAGATGCAACACAGGTGTCAGATTTAGAAAGGGAGTGCTAGAGACACACATGTGAAGGTGAACTTTTAAATACAAAACAGATATTAACAAAATTAATCCTAGATTTTCGCAGTATAGAAAACAAAAATACACTGAGTACCTACTATGTGCTGAACATTTTCACATACTTTATTTTCCTTCATTCTCACAATAATCTGCTAGGTAAGCAGGATCATTTCCATTTTGTAAGTGAAAAACTGAGACCTGAGAAGCAATAATTTGGAAAACTCATGTAGGTGTAAAGTAGCAAAGCAAGATCTGTGGAACACATCAAGTTTCTCTTCAACAGCAGAGAACACATCAAGTTTCTCTTCAATGGCAGACTCCCACCGGGGTCCTGGGAGGAGAAAGTGACTTGTGTCCTGCCAGGCAACTGAGGACCTATGCTAAGTCTGAGTTTTCCAGTTCTGAGGCCCCATTCTCTTCCATACATGGCCTATCAACTCACATTTGGGGACATCCGAGATTAGTCAGATATGGAGAATGCCACTGGCCCATCAAGGACTGTGCAGTCTGGGACATGACACCACTTCCACATTACAGGTGAGCACAGCACTGTTCACAGTTGCTGGAAGAAGATACAAGGCCTGTGGGTCAGATACACAGGACTGGTTTCCACATGACCCACCCTGGCTTTCATCAGCCTTAGGCCTACCAGGGTGGGTGGTGGGGTGGGTGCTTTCCACTCAGGTGGGTTTCCTCATTCTTCCAGGTTCTGCTTCAGTTATATACCTGACAGCTGAGCATGGTCAGGCAAGAAGCCACGGGGCCCCCTTGGCAAACCAGTAGGAAGGCACAAGAACTCAGGCTACAGGCCTCATACCAATAGCCACGTGAGCACAGAGCACAGGAAAACACCCCATGCTCAGCGTTTCAATGTTTATAATCTATATGTTTCTTTTCTAACTGGCTCCAATAATTCTTTGTTAATTCATTAATGTTTTAAAGTTGAGATCCATCTTGAATATGAGGTCAACAGCTCTGGGCATGTTTCACTTAATGAAAACAACAAGGAGAAAGCAAAAACAACTTCATATCAACTTGAAAAATACCTTCTATTTTGGTGATCTGGATTCTTCAGCTGAAGTTCGGGTTTTGGTGGTCTTGCATTTCCAGCTTCCTTAGGTAACTTTTAAGAGTCTGCAAAAATCTCTTGGCACTAATAAAGGACTTTGGCAAAGTCCAAGAGTATAAGATAAATATACAAAAGACAATTGCATTTCTATACATCAATAATAAACAAACAGAAACCCAAATAAAAAGTACAATTCCATTTTCAATAGCCACACAAAAAAAGAGAAATACCTTGGCATCTTCCTAACCAGCGATGTAAAAGACCTTTACAATGAAAACCACAAAACACTGCTCAAAAAAATCAAAGATGACACAAACAAGTAGAAAAATATCCCATGCTCAAGGATTGGAAGAATCAACATTGTTAAGATGTCCATTTTACCTAAAGCAATCCACAGATTTAATGTAATACCCATCAAATTGCCAGCAACGCTCTTCTCAAACCTAGAAAACCACAGGAATTCATATGGAAACATAAACGACCAAGAATAGCCAAAACAATCTTCAGCAAAAAAAACAAAAAACAAAACAAAAAACAAAACAAAAACAAATCAGGAGGTATCACACTCCCAGACTTTAAACTATACTATAAAGTCACAATAACCAAAACAGCCTGGTATTGGTAAAGAACAGGCATACAGACCAATGGAATAGAATTGAGATTCCAGAAGCAAAACCTCAATTTCTCAACCAACTCATCTTCAACAAAGCCTCCACCACCCACTACTGGGAAGAGGAGAACCTATTCAGTAAATGGTGCTGGAAAAACTGGCTGACCACATACAGAAGATTGAAACAGGACCCCTACCTATCCCCATACACAAAAATTAACTCTAAATGGATCACAGACCTAAATGTCAAAACTCAAACTGTAAGAACCTTAGAAAATGAAGGCGACACTCTTATGGAAGTTGGAACTGGCAACCAATTCCTGATCAAAACCTGAAGTGTCCAGGCCATAAGAGATAAGACAGACAAGTGGGACCTCATTAAACTGACAAGCTTCTGCAAAACCAAAGAAACCATCAAGAGAGCAAGGAGACAGCCCACAGACTGGGAAAAATATTTGCCAACTCCATGTCTGACAAAGGTCTAACATCAAGGATCTACAAGGAACTCAAACGTGCTGAAAATAAAAAAACAAACAGCCCCATTACAAAGTGGGCTAAAGATATCAATAGACACTTCTCAAACGAAGACATATGAGCAGCCAACAGATACATGAAAAATGTTCAGTCTCACTAATCATCAAGGAGATGCAAATTAAAACTATACTGAGATACCACCTAACTCCAGTCAGAATGGCCATCACCAATAACCCAAAAAATAACAAATGCTGGAGAGAATGTGGCGAAAAGAGAACACTTCTACACTATTGGTGGTAGTGCAAACTAATACAGCCTCTGTGGAAATCAGTGTGGCGATTCCTAAAAGATCTAAAAATTGACCTTCCATATGACCCTGCAATCTCCCTACTGGGAATATACCCAGAAGAACTCAGGTCACTCTATAAAAAAGATACCTGCACACATATGTTTATTGCAGCATTGTTCACAATAGCAAGAACACGGAACCAACCATGCTGTCCATCAAAAGAGGACTGGATTTAACAAAACTGTGGTACATATATACAATGGAATATTATGCAGCTATAAAGAAGAACAAAATCATGAACTCTGCAGCAATGTGGATGGAATTAGAGTTTATAATACTAAGTGATCTCTTACAGAAACAAAGAGCTGAGTATCACATGTTCTCACTCATAAGTGGACCTTGAACAATTACTGTATCACTGTAGGAAAGGGATTGAAAGTAGCGGGAAACTGCAGGGAGGGGGGTGGGAAGTAGGTAGCTGGGATTGACAGTAGTAAATATCTGCCTGGGGAAGAGGGGGGCACACCTCATCAATAAGGGTAACTGCACAATGAACATTTGCATACCTACCCCACAATTTCAAAATAAAAATTAAAAGAGAAAAAAGAAAAATACCTTCGTTTCTGATGGACTCTATTTATATATACCTATACCTACCACCATCCTGAGTAGGGTGGAGGCATGAAACAGAGTAGAGTTCTTCCCTCAAGTCACGACTTCATGGAATAGCCAGTTATGGACTTAGGACAGACACTGAAATAACTCAGTGTTCAAAGAAACGGGGCCAGGAGTTGAAAGGAAATGGATGGAAGGTCAGGGGCACTTTACAGAGATGGGACTTAAAATAGCATCCACTGAGCAGGTACTATATTATTGTTTCATATGCATTAATTTAAACTATGACCCAACACTAGCATAGAAGTATCATGATCACCCATTTACAGAGCAGGAGCAGGTTCAGAGGTTGACTACCACCAAGGTATGACATTCAGATTGGCCTGAGATGCCCCAGTTTAGAGAACAGCATCCAGATTAGCTCCAGACCAACAACTAATCTCCTATCCAAATTTCCTATTCAGCACCACACGAGTGCACAGTACAGAGCTGTGAGGACAGACCACCATCCACAGCAGTGAGGGCTCTGCTCTTCCCCTTGGTGTTAATGACAGTTTATTCAGCCTCATACCTAGATGTAAGTGTTTTCTTTACAAGACCAACTCTTACAGAGAAACTTGAAGACTTTTTCAGTCCTGTGGAAAAACCTAGTCAAGCTTCAGTGTTCTATTTTAGATGGTATTTGAACCACAGGGAATGCTTCCACCAGATTCCAGAAATTTGGACCAAGAAACAGACTTATGTCAACACATCTATTTATATTAAAATGTTTACTGTCAGTCTTTCAACAAATGTTTACTGCACACCTACGTAGCACAAAACACAAAACTGTAAGGATATAAAAGCACAGGTATAACATGTGTCTCAGTGGAGACTGTGGTCCAAGAATAACATAATCCAACACTTGTTTCCTAAACTCTAACCTAAGGGATCCAATATAACTAGTCTGTGTGATATTAGCCAAAAAATACTTGTAATTAACCTTATTACTAAAACCTCTTGTCTATCTAACACAATACATTTTTTGTTCACTTCCTTAAATTACTGATTTGGATTTCTGGGCACTTGAACTGTTCAACTGAATGAGTTCATCTCTGTGGAAACCTTTGTACCAGGTATGTGGCTCATCCACAGCAGTGTTGGTCATAATGGGACATTCTAAGCCTCATTCCTCCCTGGGAGATGGCAGGACAAACATGAATGAATGAAGGAGCCAGCCAATAAACACAAACTCACATACATCTCTACAGTACACAATCTTATGGACTGTAAGGACCTGCGTCTTCCTCTCCCCTTTCTGCCCCAAGTTCTCTGAGGACAGGTAGACTGATTCAGCTTTGTACACATAATGCCTAGAATAAAACTCTGGGGTACTAAGGTCTGAATGAAGATATGTTTTTAGCACAACAGAGTTCTGATTAGCTGTTGAACCAATGCTACCATCTCCTGATGCCACTGTGGTGTCTAGTGATGACAGAAAGACCTACTGGCCATATCGGTGTTGTACTCGTTGCTGAGCCACAGGCTACAAGTGTGCTTTCCCAAATCAGACCCTATACCAACACTTCTTAAAAGATTACCATCCTACACCTAGGCCCTCCATGTGTACTTCTTAGAGACCAACATTCTATACCTAGGGCCTCCACCTGTACTCCCCCTATACTTCTCGGGAGACCACCATCCTACACCTAGACTCTCTACCTGCACTTCTCAGGAGACCACCAACCTACACCTATGGTCTCCACCTGTATTTCTAAGGAACCCACCATTCTACATCTAAGCCTTCCACCTGCACTTCACAGGAGACCACCATTATACACTTAGACCCTCTGCTGGTACTTCTGTAATATCAACATTCTACACCCAGGCCTTCTGCCTGCACTTCTTGGGAGACCGACACCCTACACCTAGGGCCTCCATCTGCACCTCTGAAGAGACCACCATACTACACCTAGACCCTCCGCCTTCACTTCTCAGGAGACCACCAACCTACACCCAGGCCCTGTACCTCCACTTCTCAGGAGAACACCAGCCTATACCTAGACCCTCCACCTCCACTTCTCAGGAGACCACCAGCCTACACCTAGACTCTCTGCCTCTTTTTCTCAGGAGATCATCTTACACCTGGAGTCTCTGCCTCTACTTCTCGGGAGACCACCATCCTATACCTGGGCCCTCCACTTCCACTTCTTGGAAGACTACTATTCTATACCTAGGTATTCCACCTCCACTTCTCTGGAGACCACCATCCTACATCTAGGCCTTCCATCTCCACTTCTCGAGAGACTACCATCCCACACTAGGGCTCTCTGCCTGCACCTTTGTCTCTATCTCCTCATCCATGCAGTTTGCCAAGGCTGGCCAGTTCCAACCCCACAATATGGCCCCTTTGCCCAATGTTCATGTCTACCCCCATCAGTGTAACTGAGGCTTCAGGATTTTCTGAGAACAACCGCCACATCAGCACTGTGAGTCTGCCATTCACAATGCTGCCATACAAAGCTTCATGAAACCTAACCTACAGTTCTGATCACATCTTCTCCCACTCACAAGCCTTCAAAATCTCCCCACTGCCCATGCAGCATTTCCATCATCTGATCGTGACTTAGGGTCAATCCATCTGTCAGCCCAGTATCTGCTACATATGCATAAAGCCAAGTACTAGGGCTTGGGAGGGAGGAGAAATGTATAAAGCATGAAACATCTTCCAGGAATGGACAACACAGTACTAGAAAGTTGACATGCTCATCAACCACTCTAAGACTAAAACTGGTACGAGCTTAGACAGAGAAAAACAGATGAGAGAGGGTAATTCGGGCTGAGGGAGCCAAGGAAGACTCTATGGAGGAGGAGGTGTCTGAACTAGATCTAACAGTAGGTGGGATTTTAGCAGGAACAAAAACAGCAGGAGGAGAATTTCTGGCATAGGAAATGGCATCAACTGAAAAAGACAAATAAGGAAGTCTAAATCATCCCTTCCTGGGATTCATAAAGAACAATCTGGTTGGCCCAAAGATGAACGAGGGAGTAAGAGACAGTAAGACATGACAGCTGGAGTCCTCTGCAGGTCCCGACTGCCATGTGTAGAGACCCTTCACTACCAACGGGTGATCAGAGGCTTCTGAGCAGGAGTCTGCCATGTCCACAGCTACATCGAGATGTTCTTCACAGGACAGAAAACTGTCAGAGGGGAATGAGGGCAAAAGGGTCAAAACTCCCCATGACAACATGCAGAAAAAGTGGGAAGGATTGGTCAGCATGAGCGCCCACTCACCCCACTGGGACACTGCCACCCAAATTACTTGTATGTAACCCATCTCTTCCTCATTTGACAGACGCGCTTCTGCATCCAGGCAACACTACAGCATCTGGGGGTCTGGCTGCCCCAGACCCCAGCCAGTTGCATACAGCCTCTGGGTACATCACTGACTGCCTAACTGTGACACCGAGACTGGCTTCCCACATCATATCCATCTTCTCCCACATTTTCCCAGCCCAGCCCTAGGCACTGCTCTGTGACTGCTGGGCTTATCAGGGTCATGCACGCTTGCGTCTTGGGTATAGCTGCTGTTTGCCTACACCTGAACGTGGGCCCCAGAGGAGCTCCCTGTGACAGCGATGCCCAGCCTGCTGACTCCTCCACAGCATCCCCCATCTCTCTCCAGGCCCTCCCCTTAAAAGGGTCCTCTGCTTCTCATGCCACATGGTGCCCATGGCTCGTCCTCTTGCCATGTACCTCTAGGCCCCACTTTCTTGTGATAAAAGTAGCTCCTGTGAGGCTGAGTCACTGACCACGAGAGCCTCTCTCCTTCCAGACCACGAGCTCTTCAAGTTCAGGCCTCTGACCATGACAGCCTCCCTCCTTCCAAGTCATCAGCACTTCAGGTTCAGACAGCTGCTGCTTTGGTGCTTGCCTGGGTCTTCTCTGCGTCAGAGCCCTGCCGATGCTGAGGGGACCTCAGTGTCCACGTGGCTAAAACTGGCCCAAACCAGTGAGGTCCCTGCTCAGGGTCCTTTTGCTTCCTCCTCCACCCCAGTCGTCCAATAGCAGGTCACATCTCAAACCTCGCCAGAGTCATGAACCGTCCTTCTGAAAAAGCCACTGAGTCAGACAGCCTGCTGTATACCCCCAACAACACAATGGGTTCTCCAGTCTTCTCAGGACTCTGTCCATTGGCCATTCTCCTTTCTTTTCCAAATGTACTTTTATTATTTATTTATTTTTAGGCACAGGGTATTTCGTGATATGGCATCAGACAGAATTGAGGTTGCTTTGCCTTAGTCACTCTCAGATGACAAATGAAGTGTGAAGTGTTTTAGTGTCTATTCGACAATGTCGATATGAACATGGGATACACTCTGATGCGACTCCACAGCCCAACATCCTACAAATGAGGCTGGACAGCTCAGAGACCCACACAGAGAACCTGGTCATGTACATAGAGACTCTTCATTTTAAAAAAATGTACATGTAAGAAACATAATACTTTAAGAATTGATAAGTCAGAAGGTGTCAAACAAACTATGCATTCTACTTAACGAGACCAGAATATTTCACTCATACTCCCAACACAGCATGACATTTAGGTTTATCTACCAGGGGTAAGACTAGTCAGTTGCATGTAATGTTCCTGGTGTAAAAAGAAACTGAATTGTCTTGGTCCCCTGCCTCTTGCTGCCTGCTCTCAGTCCTGCATTATAAAATGGGAGGTAGCCCAGTTTTTCAGACAGTTCTCTACGGAGTTCATTCAAACCTCCCATCCTTCCACCCCTGGAAGGCAGAGTAGACTTGCTTTCATCTATTTAAATACTGATTTACTATATAAAATTCTGTTGAAAGTAAAAACTCACTAGCCAAAAGTAATTTGAAAACTACTGAACAGAATGAATGCCTAAGACTCTTCCAGTACTATTATTCACGATGAAATCATTTCTTCACCTTGTGAAGATGAAATCAGCATTCCTAAACGCTGCGAATTTTTTTTTTCTTTAATTGGAGTCTTACTCTATAGCCCAGGTTGGAGCGCAGTGGCATGCTCACGGCCACCGCAGTCTCAACCTGCTGGACGCAGGCGAGCCTTCTGCCTCAGCCTACCAAATAGCCGGAACTACAGGCACATGCTACCACACCCGGCTAATTTTTTGATTTATTTTAGAGATGAGGTCTTGCCAAGTTGCCCAGGTTGGTCTCGAACCCTTGGGCTCAGGCAATCCTCTTGCCTTGGCCTCCCAAAGTGCTGGGATTACAGGCTTGAGCTACCGCGCCTAGCCAATGAAGAATGTTTTATGAGCAAACCTATTCCTCTAAATATGCACAGAGAAAATTCCTATGACAGTGTGGCCTTGATTGATTTTCAGAAATACATTAGAGCCTGAGAGTGTTTTCACCTTGTGAAGATGCCGTCGACAATCCCCACGGTGGCCGCCTCTGCAGGGACGTAGGAGCCAATCTGTGCCAGGACGGTGATCAACGCGACCTGCTTTATGTACGAACTCTTTCCGCCCATGTTTGGCCCGGTGATTATCATTACTCTCTGTGAGTCCTCCTGGAAAATAAAAGGAATTTAACTTGTTGCACCAGAGGGGACTTACATGATATCTGCAATTTATCCTATAAGTGGAGATGCAGTAGACAAAACAAATATGTCACCAATAAGTATCCCAAAGGGGAAGAAGATCTCTTCCTTCAACCTGAACAACGCTACTATAGAAAAGCAAATCTTAGTACACATAGCTGTTTCTGGGTATTAAAAAGGAAATAAGAGGATGGGCATGGTGGCTCATGATGGCTCATGACTAAAGACCAAGCACTTTGGGAAGCAGAAGTGGGAGAACTGCTTGAGCCCAGCAGTTCAAGACCAGCTGGGCTATATAGCAAAACCTCGTCTCTACAAAAAACAAAAAAAATTAGCCAGGCGTGGTGGCACATATCTATAGTCTCAGATACTCGGGAGGCTGAGGCAGGAAATAGAGGCTACAGTGAGACTTGATCATGCCATTGCACTCTAGCCTAGGTGACAGGGTGAGATCCTGACTCAAAAAAGTGAAAACAAAATGAAAACTAAAAAACAAATGAAATTACATTGAAACTATAACTGCTGTGACAGTTTTTGAAAATGATTATTTCTTAAAAATAGAAGATACCTAAAACAGTCACATGAAGAAAAAGTTTCAGGGCTCTAGAAACTAACAAACTGAGCAGGCTCGGTGGCCTGTAATCCCGTGCCATGGGAGGCTGAGGTGAGTGGATTGCCTGAGCCCGTGGGTTCGAGACTCACCTGGACAACTTGGTGAGACCTCATCTCTACAACAAATCAAAAAATTAGCCGGGTGTGGTAGTGCACGCCTGTAGTTCCAGCTACTTGGAAGGCTGAGGCGGAAGGATTGCCGGAGCCCAGCAGGTCGAGGCTGCGGTGGCCGGGTGTGGTCACTGCACTCCAGTCTGGGCGACAAAGTGAGACTCCAACTCAAAAAAAATAAAAAAATAAAAAAAACTAACGAACTTGAAACAGAAGAAATGAACTAAAGTAAATGGAAATACATCTGACCTAGGACTAATGTAAACGTCACATGTGAAACTTATTTGAAGACTGATAAGTAAATTGTGTTTGTGGCACTTGTGTGAACAGAAATGTTACTCTTCTGAGTTAAACTGCTTATATACTGGTGAAGGGACACAGTACACACAGTGAATGGGCAAGTCTGATGCTTTCCAATATTTTCAAAAGGAATGACACTTTCTTCTTTTGTACTGAACTACACAGAAACGGCTGGCTTTTAAAACTACATGTTCAAGTCTATGCTCCTTGAGCATTTCATTTCTCCTAAGATTAATACAGGATGACGAAGTTTTAGTTTATTTGAACTTTAGGATTTCAGAGCCAACTGATATATAAAAACCAATTCTCTGCGAAAGAATATTATATAAAACCTTAGACACTTCATATTTCTAATATTTAAACAATGTTTACTTAGCTGGGAAGTAGGTCTCCCTCTGATACTACATGCCACCAGCAGGTGAATAATGAGTGACACAGCAAAATGATGCTCAGACACCTTCTTTAATCAGGTAATGGGTAGCTACCAAAAGCCTAGAGCAAACACCAGAAAATGAAATGGCCAAGGTCCTTCCTCTAGATCAGTCGAGGTGCAATGTCACACTATCCTGGAGGTCCAGGCAATAAAATGGATAACGAAAAGAAACAAGAGATACTAGCATGAGAAAGGACAAAACTGTTACTTACAGATCACATGCCGATCTACAAAGAAAACCAGAAAGAATCTCTAGACAAAATATACTTGAGAGAATCTAGCAAAGTGGCCAGATTTAAGGTCAAAATGTAAAGTCAATTATACTTTTCTATAAAGCAATGATTAAAAAAGAAGTGTAAAAAAGATATGACTTATATACCAACAAAAAGTACTCAGTAATAGATCTAATAAAATATATAAAAAGGCTCTATAGAGAAAAAATTCAAAACTTTATTGAAGGAACTTAAAGAAAACCAAAATGAAAGAATAGTTGGTCTTGAATTATTCCACATCATTTTGCCACAACATTGATGAGGAAAAAGCACTGACTCCCAGCAGGGCCACTGTCTGTGTCTGTATGTCCCCCTGTTCTGAATGGTTTCTCTGGGTGCCCTGGTTTCTTCCCACATCCCCAAACTGTGCATTGAGGTTCACTGGTGTGTCTACACAGTCCTGGTATGGTATGAGTGACTGTGACAGTGTGGGTGTGTGAAAGTGAGTGTGGGTGTAAATGTAGATGTGAGTAAATAGGTATGAGAGTGGGTATCAGTGTGGATGTGGGTGTGAGTGAATGTAGGTGTAAGTATAGGTGTGGATATGAGTGTAGGTGTCAGTGTGAGTGAATGTAGGTGTGAGTATGGATGTGGATGTGAATGTAGGTGTCAGTGTGGGTGTCGGTGTGAATGAATGTGGGTGTGAGTGTATCAGTGTTGTGGGTGTGAGTGAGTGTGGGTGGAAGAGAGTGTGGGTGTGAGTACATGAGTGTGGGTATAGATAGTTTGAGTGTGAGTGTGAGAGTGTGTGTGCAAGTGTGGGTGTGAGTGAATGTGAGGATAAGTGAGTGTGAAGTGTGTGGGGGTAGCCCCACATGGGACAGGTCCTGCCCATAGTTGCTGCCTACCCTGCGCCTTGAGCTGCTGGGACAGGATCCAGTCAGTGACCCTGACCTGGAGTAAGTGGGTTAGAAAACGAATAAATGAACACAAATGACTGTCAAATAAAAACTCTGTAAGGCATGCAACAATCATGTACACGTCACAATAAACAAAGAGGTCAAAGAGCTGCATGTGTTGTGTTTAGCTGCACAGAGGGAGGAGTGCTCTCACAATGCTTGTTCTGCCATTAGTGACTCCTTGATTCAGTTACTACCACTGTGACCTCCACTACTCACTGATTCACCAAAAGTCAGGGGAAACGATTACTTTACTTGTCTTTGTTATTCTTTCCTAAATGTATGAATAGCTGACATTTCTTTCAATGTCTCTTACTGAAAAGTGTTTTGAGACCTTATTTAGAGGTTCAGTGATATTTCTGTGATCAGAAATATGCTGTTGGAACTTAACTCCTGTCTTTGATAATTATCCTATGGGAAAATTGGTTTAATTACACATCACTTTGCTTAATGTCACAGTTTCCTAGAACCTGTGAACTACATAAAGTTCACATGTTGCATGTGTATCATAAAGATGCTGACTCCCCCCAAGGTCATCTACAGGGTCAATACAGTTTCAATAAGAATCTCAATGTTACACTTAAGGAACTGATTAAGTTGATTCTAAAATGAAGCCAAGCAAATGCTAAAGAAAAGAAGTTCTACTAGAACTTTCCCTACCAGGTTTAAGAAGTCATTATGATGCAGTAGGAAAAAAGCCTGTGAGACTTTGGCTTAGGGGCCAAAAAAAAAAAAAAAAAGACCTGTGAAAAATAGTTCAAACTAGTCCATGAAATATGGAAATTTGATATGTGACAAATAATTCTGTAAATGATGGGAAAAGGAAAGGATGGGTCATCTGAAAATTGGTGCAAAACAACTGGTTATCCACATAGAAAGACATGAAAATCCTACCTCAGACCACCTGGAAAAATAGATTCTAGGAGGATTGATCAACAACTTAAATCTGAAACTTTAAAATGTTGATAAGAAATTATGGGAGAATATCTTTATGACCTCAAGGATTAAAATAATTTCTTCAGGCACATAACCATTCACCAATAAAAGGAAAGACTGATACGTTCAACTTCATCAAAATTAAGACTTTTTGGTCATCAAAAAGCATGACTTTATTTTTATTTTTTTCTCCCCCCACCCCCCACCCCAAAAAGCATGAAAAGACAAGCTGGGCTCGGTGGCTCAGCCTGTAATCCCGCGCCTTTGGGAGGCTGAGGTGAGTGGATTGCCTGAGCCCGTGGGTTCGAGACCCGCCTGAGCAGCAAGACCTCATCTCTACAATAAATCAAAAAATCAGCCGGGCATGGTAGCACACGCCTGTAATTCCGGCTACTCAGAAGGCTGAGCTGGAAGGATGGCCGGAGCCCAGCAGGTCGAGGCCGCGGTGGCCGGGAGCAGCCACTGCACTCCAGTCTGGGTGATAGAATGAGACTCCAACTCAAAAAAAAAAAAAAAAAAAAAAAGTGAAAAGACAGCCAGGCTCAGTGGCTCAGCCTGTAATCCTGCGCCTTGGGAGGCTGAGGTGAGTGGATTGCCTGAGCCCGTGGGTTCGAGACCTGCCTGGCCAACTTGGCGAGACCTCATCTCTACAATAAATCAAAAACTAGCCAGGTATGGTAGTGCGCACCTGTAGTTCTAGCTACTTGGAAGGCTGAGGTGGGAGGATCGCCAGAGCCCAGTAGGTTGAGGCTGCAGTGGCCGGGAGCGGCCACTGCACTCCAGTCGGGGCAACAGAGTGAGACTCCAACTCAAAAAAAATAAATAAACAAAAATGAAAAGACAAAAACTACTCTATGTACTCTTCTTCAACTCTGAAATACTAGATTCATTATCATTAAAAGTTGCATGATATAAGTGCAGTGTATTTAAAGTATAGAATGTCTCAAATTTTCTAGTAAATAAATCCCAGTATCTACTTTCCATATTTAATTGTGTGCTTTAAAGGAAATTAAGATGCTTGAAAAGTCAAAAATAATATTAAGAGAACTTAAGCGTATGGAGAAGTTTATTTCTATCATCCCATCTACAGTGGCCACCTGCACACCACATTTGTTTCCTGAATCAATACCAGTTCCAACCACTCCTGGCTGTCCTGGTCTGTTGATATGCTGCAATTCTGAGAGCCACTGCCACTACTGATTCAGCAACAGCAACCACAAGACACCAGTGCTTTGCTTTTGCATCTACGGAAACATGAACTGTGATGAAAGCTGTTTGACTAAAAGTAAACTCTCAATGAAAACTTCACTTAATGGAGAAGACAGGTGGGTGGATTCCTATAGGTCTTTTGGCCCAAGGTATCAGAACAAACATTACTATTTTCACCCCAGGGACAGTGCCAGAAAGATCCCACTGTTGAAGGCTAACATCATGCAGTGCTACCTCACCTCATCATACACATGACATCATCAAGGTCAAGCTAATTTGCCCCATTCCAAGGTTGAGTTCAATACTGCTGGAGGAGTACTATCAACTGGGAAGGCCCTGAGAGGGGCAATTTCATGCCAGTTGAAATTCTTTAAACTCTTTAGATCACACAAGTGAAGAAAGCTTGATTCCAACTATGAATGTGACCTGGGATGACACTTCCCTGACGTGCACCTGTGCAGCCAAACTGTTGCTCACTTTTGAAGTAACAGTTAGACAGCTACTGCCAAGATCAGAGTCAAGTCCTCTTCTCTCTTCTCCCCTCTTCTCCACAAGGTCCCTCTGGAGTAGTGTTAGCAGGTCAAATACTGGATACTTGGTAGGATTTGAATTTCTTGTAAAATGTTTTTGTATAAGACAAATAATGCATGGGACATACTTATCCTAAAAAAGTATTCAAGGTTTACCTGAAATTCAAATTTAACTAGGTGTCTAGTACTTTTATTTGTTGAATCTGCCAAGTCTAATTGTCACTCAATCCAGTAATTCAGTAGCTAGTGCCTGGACCAGCAGATGTTGACTGGATCCTGCCCCAGAGTCACCACATGAGTTCTAATTAATCAATGCTGTGAGTGTCAGTCCAGCCAAGTCCCAACTTCTGGGCACCATCCTTGGCACTGCAGGGCTGGCCCATGTCCTCCCACACCTCCTGTCCAGCCCCAGGTGGCCCATGAGGTATACAGTGGATCTATGCAGCCCCCTAGCCACAGCAGGCCTGGACTCCTGGAGACCGTGCTGGTGTGTCCTTGTGCCTGTGCAGCCCCCCAGGCCTATGGTGCCTGCTTCCTCCTAGAATTTCCCTCTAGAGGAGATCAGCCTGCTCAGGACTCTGGCTCAGAGAGAGCTTGAAAGCCTTGGAAGAACATGGGTGGGCAGGACCAGGAGCTACACTAGGACCAGCTGAGCCTCCCTGGGGGAGAATGGGAGGAATGGAGTGTACCTGGGCAGGCTCCCTGTCCACCTGTACATAAAACCCAATGAACACCAGCTTCCCTGAACATGATTTAAACTAACTAAAATGAAAGCCCACCTACACAGTGTCTGCCCTGGACCAGGTATCATCTGCCCTAAGTGTACATCCTCCAACATCACCACCACCACTCCCATCCTCATCATCATTACTACTATCATCTTCATCACCATCATCACTACCACCATCACCACCACCATCATCACAATTGGTGTATGGTGCTCAATTGGTGAACTGGTCTGACTTGTGGTCACTATGTGGAAGTGTATTTTCCAGACCTCCCTCAGAATTTGAGGATGTCAGGCAAGAACTAGCTTCAAGGCTTTAAGGAGCATCGTACTTTCAACTCACTAAATTCAACCCTTTGTAGACGACAACATGACTGACTGCTTTCCTAAGAAGCCCTAAGGGTCAGACCTCCAGTGGGAGACAAACTGTATACCAGGCACCCTGCAAACACCAGAGGAAAGGAGATATGACACTGAAGAACCATGAAGTAGCCTGAGGTGCACCACAACTCCCATCTCCATGCCCTTGCCACCGGCCTGGGGGCAACTACCAGAACTCCTGAGGGCCTTTCTGGTCTCCTCAGCCCATGGTCCACTGCACCTGGCAAACGAAGCAATGGTCTCACAAAGTCAAACAGAATGTATCTCCTGCTACCAGCCCCCAAACAGATCCACATAGCATTTACAGGTGTCTAAGGGTCAGGGTCTAAAGGCCAGCCTGCCTCTAACTCTATCTCCCACCACTCTCCACCATGGTCACTCAGTGCCAGCCAGACTTGATCTCTGTTCCTTGATCTGCCAGAAGGCACCATGCTTGCTCCTTCCTCAGGTCTTTCCCAGGTTGAAGTTCAAATACCAACTCCCAGGAGAAACCGCCCTTGACCACCCAAGTAAGCTCCTCTGCCCATCATCCTCTATCACATTAGCCCATTTCATGTTCATGTTCTTTACCTTCTCTGAAGTTATCTGCATTTTCTTGCTAGTTGACCAATGTCACTGCTAGAATATAAGTTCCTGTGAGAGCAGGAGTTGTGTCAATTGTTCTTGCTTCCTAGAACATGGTCTGCCACTAAGAAGGCTCCCAACACATGGGCCAAATAGAAATGAATTTAATACACAAAAGCATGACACTGAAGATATCCACCACACTTACATTTATTTGCATTCTCTGTAAAAGCCAGTTGGGAATACGTGACTCCCTTTCCTCCACAGTAGGTAGGGAAGTGATCAGGACATCTTACCATTGGATGTGCTCACCTCTCTCTTATTAAGGACCTTAGTGTATTTGAGACCCCACACATAAAAGACTACCAGATATATGTTAAATCTATTTATAAGGTCAGTTAGTATGAGCATTTTAATCAAATAGCCAGAAGCTAAAGGCTGGTAAAACCACCTCTACACACACTTTGGAGCCTACTGAAGTTACTGGAAATGCACCGAGCTGGAATGGCCCAAACTGCGCCTAAGCAGTGTGAGGCACCAAGCAGAAGGCCACACACAGAGCAGGGCCTCAAGAAATGAAGGAGGTTCCTTTTCTCCACAACCACGCAGCAACATCTGTTGTTCTTTGGCTTTTTAATGACAGCCATTCTGACTAGGGTAAGATATCTCACTGTGGTTTTGATTTGCATTTCTCTGATGATTACTGATGACAAACATTTTTTCATGTGTTCATCAGCCATTTGTATGTCTTCTTCTTGAGAAACGCTTGTTCATGCTCTTTGCCCAGTTTTTAATGTTTTTTTGTGTGTGTGTTGAGTTGTCTAAGTTCCTTGTAGACTCTGAATATCAGTCCTTTGTCAGAGGCACAATCTACATATATTTTCTCCAATTCTGTAGGTTTTCTGTTTACTCTGTTCTTTCTTTGGTTGTGCAGAACCTTTTTACTTTGATTAAGTCCCATTTGTCCATTTTTGGTTTTGCTGCATTTGCTTTTGGGGTCTTCATCATAAATTCTTTGTCTAGGCCAATGTCTAGAAATGTTTTTCCTAAGTTTTCTTCTTGGATTTTTATAGTTTCAGGTCTTATACTTAAGTCTTTAGTCCATCTTGAGTTAATCTTTATACATGTTGAGAGGTGTCTAGTTTCATTCTTCTGCATATAGTTAACCAGTTATCCTGGCACAATTTATTGAATAGGGTGTCCTTTTCCATTATTTATTTTTGTTGGTTTTGTCAAAGATCAATTGGCTATAAACATGTAGCTTTACTTCTGGGTTCTCTATTCTGTTCCACTGATCTGTTTTTGTACCAACACCATTCTGTTTTAGTTACTATAGCATTGCAGTATAATTTGAAAATAAAATGGTCATAAGCCAATTTCTAATACTGAGACAACAGCGAATTTTCTGCAGTAAAGCAAAAAAAAGTTTCCTTGACAGGTACAAGTATCAACATCTATCTTTAAAGAATTATAGTCGAGCTTCCTTATGATAGCCACAAACAGCTGAGAAAGTATGGTCATTTCAGTGTTTTCATTCTGCAAAATGTCAAAATGTCACTCAGGAGCAGGATAGTGAGAGACTCCTGAGTAGAAGCCTCCTCCAGACATGCTCTCGCCTCACGTCTACACTTCTAACCCAAGATGAGCAGTCAACAGGAGGGAGCATGAGGCTGGGAGCAGCAAGGGCATGTTGGGTGCAAGTATGGACCTCAGTCTTCTGATACCTGCTGCCACCCAGTTAACAATTCCCCAGGTGGGGGAGCTGGTGTAGCCCAGCCCAATCACTCATCTTATAGATGAGGAGGCCAGGTCCATGAGGGTGGCGGCCTACATAAGGTGACAAGAAAACACAGCACAGCCGGATCTGAATTTAAGTCTCCCGTCACCACTAGGCACCTTCCCACCATACTGTGTAACAAATAGTAGTACATGAGAACTTTAAAGGCAAAGCAAACAAAGTGTTAGAATAGAAAGGTTATTTATGGTCAGAGTGCTGATGAAGGCTCTAAGGAGAAGGTGGTACTTTGTTGGGTCTTGAAGGAAGAGCAGGAGTCAATCAAGGGAGACAGGTCAGGGAAGAGAAGAGAGGAGGAACATTCAGGGTAGAAACCACAGAGCCGTTCAGAAACTTAAAAGAAACGTCCTTCTCTACCTCGTTGTTTCAAAAGCAGGAGGGGGACTGGAAAAAGAAGTAACAGAAAACAATGTTCAACTGCTATTACTATTTTCTCAAATTTTAATCCTTGGCCCATGTCCCATCCATTAGAAAGTCATTAGGTGTCATAAACATACAATCCTGAGAGTTGTGGCTGCAGTGGAAATGGAGGTTTCTCAGGCCATGTGTCCTGTGTATGCTCCATGGTGACAGGCAAGGTGACATGCTGGTCTTCAAGGTGGCAGGGGATCAGGGTGCTGGTCCCAGCTTCGAGGTGACAAGGGGTCAGGGTGCTAGTCCCAGCCTCAAAGTGACAAGGGGCTGGGGTGTTGGTTCTATCCTCGAGGTGACAGGGGGCTGGGGTGCTGGTCCTAGCCTCTAGGTGACAGGGGCTGGGGTGCTAGTCCTAGCTGTGAGGTAGCAGGAGGCAGGGCTGTTGGTCCTAGCCTTGAGGTGACAGAGGGCCAGGGTGCTGGTCCTAGGCTTGAGGTGACAGGGGGCTCGGGTTTTGGTCTTAGTCTTGAGGTGATGGGGTTAGGGTGCTGGTCTTAGCCTTGAAGTGATAGGGGGCCGAGGTGCTGGTCCTAGCCTTGAGGTGACAGGGGGCCAGAATGTTGGTCCTAGCCTTGAGATGGCAGGAGGCAGGGGTATTGGTCCTAGCTTCAAGGTGACAGGCAGGTCGGGGTACTGGTTTTTGAGGTGACAGGGGGTCAGGTGTTGGCCCTATCCTTGAGGTGACAGGGGGCCAGGGTGCTGGTCCTAGCTCGAGGTGACAAGGGGCCAGGACTGCCACAATCCCGGGCTTGCCTCCTTGGCCTCTGAGCAGCCTCCCTGTTCTTGCAATGCCCGTGCCATCAACACTCTATTTTCTATACACTGCAGAAGGAAAATGCCCGGACTACACCTCTGGCCCTGGCATTTGTCTCTGCTTAGGGAAATATTCAAGAATACCCAGCCTGGAAGCCTTCATTTGCTTATGAGAATGAAGACGTAGACACTCAAAGCCCCTCATTTCCTTCTGGCTCAGCAGTATAATTGCTCTGTAAACTGGGGCATTTCCACATAATCTCCTGAAAAGTCACACTTGTGGAGAAAGGCAAATATTTAAAGTGGCACCTGGTGTGTGCTGGCTGATTCATGGATCTTACTGGAGCCTGCCACATGCTGAGGGCTGGGATGCTCCTGGGATTGTACCTATCAGGGTGTCTTCCCCATTCTCTCAGGCTCCAGTCCATGGGACATAAACAAGAGCAACAACAACTGAGTGGGATGTGCTAAGATGAGTGGGGAGGGTGGAGAGGGACTGCTGCTGGTCAGGATGAGGTGGTGGGGCTGCCGCCAGCTGGGATGAGGGTGCATGGGGGTCTGCCCAGCTGGGGCAAGGGTACATGGGGGGCTGCTGCCAACGAAGGTGAGGGTAGTTGGAGCCACTGCCTGACTGGGGTGAGTGTAGTGGGGGGCTGCCGCCAGCCAGGGTTAGAAATGGCTCTGTACAGAGCTGCCATTCAGGCGAGGCTAGAACAGGTGGAGTAGGTGTGGTGGGGGCATGTGAGGCAGGAGTGGGCAGTAGGGAGAAGACGTTCCAGGCACAGAGAATGCCATCTGCCCAGTCCAGAGGCCCTGTGACAGGAATGACAAGAAGCCTAGCCTGGCTGAGTACAAAGTGGACTCTGAAGAGTGGGGACACAGCAGGTGGCCATGGAGAGAGGGGGTGTGAAGGTGGCTGAGTGGATGAGGGAGACCCAGTGGTACCACTTCCACAATTACCTGGATTATGCAGTGAATAAGACCATAAAAGAGGGGTTAAAAAGTGCTCATAAAACTGGGAGAGGAGTGGGCAGACTTTTGGCTTGCTCAGAAGCAGTGTAATAAGTTCACATGATACAGAAGCCAAAGAGTATAAATTACATGCACAAAAGACCAGCTCTTAAAACCATGATTAACAAAAGCAACAATGTCATTTAACATCGGTGTTTTCTGGGTATATTTTATAATTAACACCCATATAATAGTTTAAATCGAATTTTATATAAGTTTTTTTGCAACACTGTCCTTATATATAAATTTATACCCTGAAAAATAGAATGCACTTCACCATAGCAACAGTTCTATATCAACTCCTACTCAAGTCAGAAAAAGCATATGTAACAGAAACGAATATTCTGGAATATTCTGAGGTGCCTGCTTGGGAGAAAAAATTCACTTACTCTGTAAAGATTTAAATATAAGAGTTCACTGTTTCTTTAAAACATCCTTGTAATTAGACAGTAGGCTATTTTAGTTTCTCAAATCCTGCTTTATTAAACAGTATAATATACTTTTTAAAAGAAAGGGGGGGAAAAAGGAACAAAAAAAATCAATGCCCAGGATAAAATATTTGAGATTGAGGGGAGGGGCATGGGGACAGTGACAGGAAGTAACTTTTAAGTGACTTACAATTCTAATGTTCAGCACCTTAGTTTATAGTTACTTCCTCAAGAAAAGTGACACCTATCGGCATTATGAGCACTGAAAAAGGAAATCTTATGCTCACAGTCTTCTTTTTAAAGACAACAAAAGAACCAGTCCTTACAACCTGCTTGATAAATTAGGTAACATACAAGTTTACTAATAAGAATGAACACATTCACAGACACTGGGTCTTGGGTTGCTGTGGTCTGAATGTTTGTCTCCCCCAAATTTCTATGTTGAAATCCTAACCACCAAGGCAATGGTGTCAGAAGGTGGGGGGTCTGGGAGGTGCTCAGGTCATGAGTTGCACTTGGGAACACAGCTAGAAGGTGCTATCAACAAACCAGAAAACAAGTCCTCACTAGACACCAAGGTGGCCGTACTTTGACCGTGGACTTCCCAGTCTCCAGAACAGTGAGAAAGAGGTCTGTGGTTTATGAGCTACTCAGCCTGTGATGCTCTGTGATAGCAATCTGAAGAGATGATAACACAGGTTACATACAACTAACATACCTTGTTATGATACCAACATGTAGTGCTAAAACACTCCCATCACCTCTCCTGTGGCCACCAAACTCACCAAACCATGCACCCCGTCACCTGGCTCCACACCCACGTGGACCACCCCAACCCCTGCTGACCTGGCTTCCCTTCTGACACACTCTGTAAGTGATCCTCCATTGCTCACTGAACTCAAGAAGTCCCCACACCCTGTTTCTAACATTGGCCCGCATCTTCTCCACACTGGCTTAATGAGAAGCCTAACTGTAGGTTTTTCCCCAGGCTTCTTATCTGGGGCCAAGCTTTCTGCTCCCTCGCATCCCACATGCCTCAGGGCTCAGAAGTTCCTCCTGGCTGCTTTAGGGCTTTACTTCATGGCAGATACCCACTTCCCACATCTCGAACATCCCAGCCACTGTTGTCTTCCAGAGACCCTGCTGTTACCTGAGACAACATCCATATTCACAGGGACCACACTTTCCCAAGTCCCTCCTCCTCTCCTGCTACATGCCTTCTGTGGCTACACCTAGGATTCTGTTGTCATCGGAATACTGCCTAACAATCTTAAAGCCAGCACTTCATTCTCCATTATGAGCTCTAGTGCTGTACCACTCCCCACGCACTTGTTCTTTGCCCATCATCCTATTATTTTACTCCATGTTGATGAAGACCCTCCCCTTGACCAACTACTAGCCAGGCTCCTACAATACTTCTTCTGGACAAGGCCTCAATCCAGGTCTCGAACACCTTCAGACCCTGAGGACAAACAACTGTGTCCACCCTTCCCATTTAGAAGCTTGATCACAGGCATCATTTCTACCAGCTCCAGGCTGCATCCTTAGATGACCCAGCCCTGAGACAACTCTATGCTACCAGAACTCACTGTTCAGCCAAACCCTGGTGACCCCAGCCCTTCTCAGAGCAGCTGCTTTAGAAATCTTTCAGTTACAAACATTCTCTCTGCCCCTTTGAGATGTGCGTCTATTATCACCTAGAACCGTCTTCCCAAGGACCCCAGGGTGGCTCCTTGAAATGTAGTATAAGCACCAATTAGCAAATCCAGATGGGTTTCACGTTAACCAACCCCACAGCCCCAGCTTAGTCACCCTTCGCAATCCCTCACTCTCTTTTACAAGCCCAGTCATCTCTGCTCAAACCAAAGGGAGTTCAGCCACTTGGGACCAGTCCCTACTGTGCTGAATAAAACCCATCCTTACCTTGTCAGCTCTGCGCAGCTTTGACAAAATAAGTCACTTGGCCATACTTTCACTATTTTCCCCCAGCTTCACTCACTCTCTTGCTAGTACCCTTAAATCTTTTAGAAAGAAGACAGCAAATTCCTTGTGGAATTTTGCTGAATCTCTAGCATCTCCTACCTATACTCTGTGCTCCAGCTTGCTCAACATCTTTCAGTTCCTTGAGGTCCCCCTCCCCTGCCATGCTGCCCTTCCAGCCTCATCCAGCAGGTGCCTCTACTGACTCATTTTCATCTTGCCCCTGAAGACTTCTCCAGCTCCCCCATGCTGGGTCAAGTTGACCTGCCACCTGTGCTTAGGACATCTGGTTTCCCTGTGTCACAACACTTACCAAGCTATGCTGGATTGTCCCGGCTATCTTCTCTACTGCTCCCCACACTCTGAGAGGTAGGGAAGTTCTGCTTTGCTTGTCACTCTCGGTCCCGACACTCATTTCTGTCACTACTGGGGCCTAGGCACTCTATATGTTGAATACCATTTGGGACCATTAGCGTTCTGCAGGAAACTTCTGCGGTAGGATGAGAATTCTCATCCCTGGAGTCGCTGATGCCTTCACAGAACACTTGAAAACAGTGGAACGCAGGACAAAGCACGGACAAAGCACGCAGCACTACAAGCTAAGAGGAATTTGCAAAATCACAGCAGGACTCTAATCCCATCTGCATATCTGGGAATTTGCAAAACCATGGTATGGTTCCAATCCCATTCATATAGTTGGGAATTTGCAAACATAAAATGTCTTCATTGGGTGACCTAGGTTAAGTCAGAACTAGCTCTTTAGTTGCTAAATCCTTCCATCTATGGATAATCTTTCATTGAAAATAGCACCAATTCTATATTTGTTGGTGGGTATAAAACTTGCCCAGGATTAGTGTGTTTAAAGCCAAAGTTAAAATTTGGGTAACTTTTAACTACAAAAACTTTTTTTGGTACTTAAAAGTTTGGGATGTTACGAGGACTTTTACTAATTTTTGGCCTAACATGGTACTTACTGACAAGTGTGTGCTATTGGGAACGTACTGACCCTGTGTTCCCAGCACATGTCAATCACAGGTGCCTCCCTAATGTGGTACTTACTGACAAGTCTGTACTATTGGGAACATACTGATCCTGTTCTCCCAGCAACACGTCAATCACGGGGTGCCTCCCGTTCTTTATCATGATTTTCCTTTCTTCTTGCACAGTTGGCCTGCAGAAAGAAGGGTTTCAATTCACCAGGCATGGAAATTGCCTTTAAAAAACTTCTGAGACAGGATGAAAAGTTTCAGTACCCATATCGTAAGACAGACAGCAAAACCTTAAACACAGATTTAAAGAACATATCCAGTAAGGCTTTGAGTATAAAAGTTAAATTTAAACTATAAAATAAAATCTGGGAAAATCATTATAATAATAGCACCCTGAAACACAAATAGTAGAAGACTCTTATGATGGCTCCACCACTGCAATCTACCTATAAAGGTAGATTTTATAAGATTATTTTTCTTTCTGTTTAAGAGATAGGGTCTTGTTATGTTGCCCAGACTGGAGTGCAGTGGCATAATCATAGCTCACTACAGCCTCAAACTCCTGGGCTCCAGTGATCCTCCTTCCTCAGCCTCCTGAGTAGCCGGAACCCAGGTATGTGCCACTACCTGGCTTCATTTTTCATTTTTATATTATCATCTAAGATCAAACCAGTATTTTCATCAGGAAAGATAAATGTTCAGAATATTGCTACTTAAATGTTTTTGGTAATAAGCATAATAAATTGTGTAAAATTATCTTTAGAATTATTAATATAAACTATGTAATATGTATATAATATATATATTTACAAATATATAAAATATTACTATGTTATGTGTCAGAACTGGGAACAGAATGACTTAGAATTTTCATATGCTGGTCGGGCTCGGTGGCTCAGCCTGTAATCCCAGCACTTTGGGAGGCCGAGGTGAGTGGATTGCCTGAGCCCGCGGGTTCGAGACCCGCCTGGGCAACTTGGCGAGACCTCATCTCTACAATAAATCAAAAATTAGCTGGGTGTGGTAGCGTATGTGCCTGTAGTTCCAGCTACTTGGAAGGCTGAGGTAGAAGGATTGCTGGAGCCCAGCGGGTCGAGGCTGCAGTGGCCGGGAGCAGCCACTGCACTCCAGTCTGGGTGACAGAGTGAGACACCAACCCAAAAAAAAAAAAAAAAAAAAAAAAGAATTTTCATATGCTGTTTAATTGAGATATCTTTCTATGGTCTTTGATATCTTTCACTTTGTTGATACAAAATATATTTATTTTGCCTTGTTGTTCTTTGTGTTTTTTAAAACCTCTGTATCTGTTTTTATCAACAGCTTTATCCACATAGCCATGCCCCTTTGAGTCCTGCCTACTCTCAGGCCCCCCCGCGGGAGGTGGTCATTGAGACCCATCTGGTATCTATCCAGATTTCTAGAAGACTTCATGATATTTTGGGCAATACAATAAAAAAATGGAAGGATGATGCAACAGTGATTTTTTCCCCTTACATTTCCATCATCATTCTTTAGGTTTCTTTCTATTCTAGACTTTTACAGTATAGTTGGAATAATTGATAAACAATGTTTAAACGATTCCCAGGATGAGGAAATAACAAAATGTTTCAAGATACAGGAAAAATAAGATAATGAAAAACCCAAAATACATCTTAGATTTATAAAATGTAAGACAGAATAAGTTTTATTCTCCTTTTTAAAAGAGAAAAAAGTAATTTTTTTTTGATTCTTTGAATGCCTTTAAGAAATTGCAACTGGGTCCAGCGCACCTTTATGGCAGGGGGTACTGAAGATGAGGGTCATTCTTGTCAGATTTTCAACATTCTTTCAAAGTTGCTACATGGATGCACCCATTGTTCCCCGCTGCTAAACATTAGAAGGTGTCCAAATTGTTACTGTTATAAACATTGCTGCAACGTGCTCTACACATGTCTATGAGCTCACACGTCTCCATGAGCTCGTGTCCAAGTGTTTCCCCAAGCTAGAGCAAATTCTTAAAGTGGACTTTCTAGGTCATATGGTATTCACTTTTTTCATTTTAATATATAACAGTAGTTATAGCAATTCACCTTCCCAAGCAGGGTATGAAGGTTAACCTTTTTTCATACCCTAGCCTCAAGCTGGCATTATCAAACTTTCTAATTCTTGCCAATATGGTGGGTGAACGGTGTAATTCCACTATTTTTTTAAGAGTGCAGTTTTATTAGATGTCAACATATGATACAATACGTTGTTATGGGCTGCACAACATGATAAAAATTACCTGGAAACAACCAGTTTATACACACCGGATTGTCTCTGGCTGTTGGCACTTCACATGTCTGAGCCTCATTTTTTTTCCCCTAAATAAAGCTTTTTTTTTTTTTACAAGTTTTAGATTTTTAGAAGAATTGAGAAGCTGTAACAGAGTTATATCTCACATCCACATTCCCCTATTAACACTGTTACATTAGTATGATACCTTTATTACAATTAATGAATCAATATTTGTACATTATAATTAAACAAACTGTATCCTATTGTTCTCATTTGCATTCATGGATTACTAAGACTAAACATATTTTAATCAGTTTCTTGGCCATTTGTTGGTCTTTTCAGCATAGCACCTTACTAACAACCTCATCAAGTTCTCTGGCTCAGAACTTTCACATATAAACACATTTCTGAACTTAGTCATAACACCAAGAAACAGTACTTTCCTAAATACTTCTTCTTCTTAAATATATCTGGCTAATAAAACCCCAAGAATGTACTCTTACATTTTTCAAAAAAAGTGACTATAGTATCTCCTAAGTAAGTAATTTAAAAGTATCTGTTAGAGAGCAACACTTAAAATTATAAGAAAAGGATAACTTTTGGATTTTAGAGTATAATTCTAAAGATGGGATTTTTATCTAGGTGGGTTATGAATTTATTGTCAGAAATAAATGAAAGTATTTGTGATATAAATTAAAAATAAAATCCTAGGTGCTTTGGCACGTGAAGTCAACAGATCACATTCATGACAGTAATATGACTTCCCAGGAAGATTTTCACCTTAGAATAAAATTTTGAGTAATTTGTTCTGCATTAAAATTTACACTGACTTATTCTGTTGCTATCAAAACTATATGATGACAGAACACTTCCTGGTAGAGTAAGAAGCAAAGGATAGCTCACAGAGTTCGTATGACATACCAGGGTGTACAATTATAGCAGGAGAGGTTACGGAAAGCATGTTGACGACACCTTACAGCGGTGACAGAGAAAGAACTAAGACAACCAAGATATTTCCTGGAAAGAATAAAACATTTGAACTTAAACAAATTTATTTGATATATTTTTAAATTGTACCTCTCATTTTACTTTACTTTATTTGCACCCCTCTTTTATCTGCCTCAGAGAAACAGAATATAAACTATATTAATAAAATGGTATAATATACAGGATATAAGCTGTATAGAAAGACCTAGAATAAGAACTTTTGCCTAAAAGTTTAGACAATGGCGAATACAAATATCTTAACAGCATTTAGAAAGATAAGACTACAATTATGAAGCCAAATAATGTTTGAATTAACTGCAATAGCTCAAATGTACTAAAATCTTCAAAAAACCTAGAAATTTAGAAAAACATGCAAATTTCAGACAAATATTATGTTTAAAATGCAAAAGAAGTTTCCTATTTTATAGTTTACATTCAATTTTTTTTGTCAAAAATGAGACTGATGACATTACTTAAAGGCCACCATGTAGTGTAATTCATTTAGATGTTTTTCGGATAGATTTTTCTTGATATAACGATACCAATTTGAGGTCTTTAGCAGGTGAAATACTTCCTGGCATGTCTCACTGATAGACTGGGGGATCTGGAACAATCCTCCTTCTGCTGACAATAGAAAAGTTGGACAAAGGACAGAAAGCAGCTCCCCAAAGCCACCTGGAAACTAACAAGACAGCAAGGAATTACCAAGCTGGGATCGGGAGGGACAAAGGCCAGGGGAACCCTCCCCCCATGCCTATGTACTGATTTCTGAGGACAAGTGGGCCTGAGCTCACAGGCTCTGCTTCGGTGGAGACACACAAGGGGTACCTCTGAAGCAGGAAAGCAACTCATCTTCAGTCATACCCCCAGTCTGGATCATGTGAGGCTGCATTGTTAGTGTCCTAAGACGCCCAGCAGAAGAAAAAACAACTCTTTCAAAATGAGTATAACATCACACTGTTTCTACAAATGATTCTGCAATAACAGCACCCAGTGGATAATCAAAATAGCCAGGCACTCAAGGAGATGCAGGAACAAAAACAAATGACAGAAGCAGACCCATGAGAACTGCAGACATCTCTAAACCATGCTTATTGTGTTCCAAGAGATAAGCCACATGACAGAACTGACAAAGCAGAAGTGACTTTTTAAAAAAGAAAATGGCTACAAAAGGTACTAACAGATCTTAAGTTCAGGTATTTTTATTAAAGACAAAGAGATTTTATAATACTTAACTCCTTCTGATATTTATTTATTTAAAGTTTCAAAACAAAGTTTATTAGAGAAAGAAGAGAAAAAAGAAAGGAAGACATGCCAGAGCTGGTATGGGCAAGAGAAACTACACCTTCTGATTTTTAAATAGTTCAGTATCTGTGAATAACAACAGCTGCTACTACAAAGTACTTACTAACTACCTGGTCCCACTCAGAATTTTCACATATCTCTATCTCACTTAATCTGCACACTTCTGAGAGTAGGTATTATTTTATCAGTGCAGAAACCAAGAGTCCAAGAGGTTAAGCAACTTGCTTAAGGTCAGATATGAAATGACCACGCTACTGCTTACATTTGTGTCTGCCTGATCCAAGGTCTACACTCCGAAGCCTGTGCCTAGTGAGAGACTAAATTTCCCCTGTGCAAATCTGGGTCCTCTTGGCATACACACTGGAAAATGATAAAAGAGCAAGGAGCAGCCTAACAGAAAGAACTGAGACTCACACTTGCACACCACAGATACTCTAAAGATGTTTCCAGAGTCTGGGAAGTAATCGCATCATTTTAAAGTGACAAATGAGGAATACATTTCCACCACTTAGATAGCTTTTGCCAAAACTACATCTTCATAAAGAATTCCTACAGCCTGAAGATGCATCCTCTTAACCAATCACAGCTTGGTTTCTCACAGTCTTTCACTGGACACTTCAGGCTTACATGAGGACACAGCTAGAGACAGTGACGGAGGCTGGGCTAGACCAGCACTTTCAACACTAGTGCTGGATTCTGACTCCTGTGCTGCAAATTCAATGTTATTTTAAATTATGCATTATATATAACATACAGATATGTTTAAGTGTAAACACCAATACATATGTACATACTTAGACACAAACTTCTCCACTGATGCAGTGGTGCATTACACAATCACACAGATGCCCTTCTTTCTTGCCAGTGGCAGTGTCAGTGCAACCAACGGCAGAAAGGTGAGAAGGGCCCATGGGCGCGAGTGTTTCTGATGTTAAGTGCTTACTCAAATATGCACAGCGTGCATAGGCAGTGGTCCACACTCTGCCTACTCACCAGCAGTGTCCATTGGAAGTTTGCTCAGAAAACTTGTACCCAAAAAAACTCCTTAACACTGCAAATGTTTAAGGGGAAAATTGAGCCACCTGAAGATAGACTCTGAGTTGCCCAAAACTAGACCAAAATCGAGTAAGCTTACGTGTTCCATCTTTACAGATGATAAACCGAATACAGTTCCCCCAGTTACTGCTCTATGATGCTTCAGCTCTAAATGCCTGCAGGTAACTGACTATGCAAATCTGTATATGTTTGCATTCCTCTGAGTGACAAGATATAGGGCAAGAAGTAAAACACAAGAAAACATTTTACACAAGACTCTGTTGTTCCTGGCATATAGATTCAAGCAATTCAAATAGATAGTAAAATTGAATGAAACAAAAAAGCAAATGGTACGTTTAGGGTACATAACTGGCATAGCCAGTTTCTCCACCCTTCTTCTAACATAAAGAAATGCTGTGCACTAAACAAATTTTTAAACATCCACTATCTATTGGGTACTACACTGGGTACAGAGGATAATTAAATGTGAAAAAAAGACAGCTGACACAGATTAGAGAGGAAGCCAAGATATGAAAGGCATATGAACAGCAAAACATGGATCTACGGGTGAACCCTGTGGAGTAGGCATGGCAGAGAGTGTCACTCACATGCTGTCTCTAGTTCGCACGGTGAGCCCATGAACTAAATACTTGCAATTTTTCTTAAGTGTATGAAAAAACTCACACTTCTGGAGAATCAAAACTAAGATTTAGAGTTAGATCTGTTTGATACCAACATCCTCTATGAAAAGGATAAACATTCCACGTTGGGATGTTCAGACCTCAGTGAAGAACAGTGGGACAAACCTGGACTCTCAAAAAGAAGAGCAGACAAGACCCCCAAAATGGCACCCAGTGGTCCACAGCCCTCAGGCCTTTCTTGCCTAATCAAGTTTTTATAATAAGAGTGTTCAAGTCAGAGCTAACAAATGAAAGAAGTGGTCAAACCTTAAAAAAATGTCACCCAGAGGGCCAGGCGTAGTGGTTCATGCCTATAATCCCAGCACCTTGGGAGGTTGAAGCAGGAGGATCACTTGAACCCAGGAGTTTGAGACCAACCTGGACAATATAGCAACCTCTACAAAAATAAAAAATAAAAACCTAGCTAGGCATGGTGGCATATGTCCTAGCTACTCAGGAGACTGAAGTGGGAGGACTGCTTGAGCCTGGAGTTTGATGTTGTAGTGAGCTATGATTGCACCATTGCACCGCACCCCTGGGAAACACAGTGAGACACTATTACTAAAAAAGAAAAAAAATCACCCAAATAAACTTTAAATGTTTTCATTGTACTCAGTAATAGAGATAGAACAAGCAAGCAAGGAAACTATTAATTTTCAAATCAGTCTGTATGTGCATGACATTCAACTTTATCAAGAGTCTAACACATTTGAGTAATCGTAATATTTTATGATTAAAACTAATGAAATAATGCCATCTTATCTAAAGCATTGGTAAAAGGGGAAATAAAAGCACATTACCTGCAGTAATGTCCTTGTTTGGCGACCTTGGCCAGGGAGAAAATGCAGTCCACAGTTGCCAGGTGATACGTGGCCCTACACAAGGAGTGGTAATGCTCCCCGAACTTCCTGCGGAGGCAACAGAAGGAGGTGAGCAAATTGGTTCCTGAGACCCACAGAAATGGCACACAGCACTCCCTTGCCCACTAGTGTAAGGACACACAACATTCCCAGGCACATCTGACAGTTAAGAGGTGGAAATCACACTAAGACTTCTTTGCATCTGGGAATTACGTAACAGTAAAACAGCTTCCATAAAATAATGTCCACTACCAAGACCATATGACACACTTCATCTGACCCCAACATGTCAGTTTGTATGTGATCACAAGCCCAGCAACCTCTGTCCCTCAGCTGCGATCATCAGTGACTCGGGCAGCCAGCTTTCCACTGTGAAGCTGCTTCACAGCCTCATCCACACCTGGAACAGCCATGTCAATACTAGGTCTGACTTACTGCACTGTAGACCTAATATGTCTAGTCCATAACGCTGCCATAGAACAAACACTGTAATAAATACTTGTTGAAGAAAAGAAAAAAGTACCTTTTTCAATTATCTTCAGTTATTAATAATGCACATACAAATTTTAGATGTGTTTTTAAAAAGATAATGATCATTGCCTCAAATCTTTGGCTAATTAAAAATAATGACCTAAAAGCTTAAGACTTACTGAAAGACAGTCAGAAAAAAGTACAAGAATACATACTTTTTTCTTTTTTGCTTAAATTATCCCATTTTATCATATCAAAGTATTTTGTGTCAATGTGTGCAATACGGTATAAATTGTGCACATCTGTATGTAGTGATTAATTATGGATGTTTGAAATGTACATATGAGGAGGGATCCAATAAAACCTTGAATTATCTTTTGGAGGATGGGCTCGTTGTAGTACAGGTTTCCCCTGTTACAAAAGTGTTCTAGGAAGCCATCGGCATCAGTGTACTAGCTAGCACCATTATGCATCATGATTTACAGAAGAAACATCCCGAGTTGTGGCAAACTTGTGGTTGGTTCTTCCATCATGACAACACACCTGACAATACCATGGTGAGTATTCAGCAGTTTTTGACCAAAAATGGGATGACCCCCATGGCAAAAATGGCATGATTTTTTCACCATTCACCTAATCTCACCCCAGAGACTTTTTTTTTGGTTCCCCAGATGAAAAAAGTCCTCAAAGGGACTTTAAGGTGAAACAAAAAAAGGAGGAAGCACTAAAAGACATCAAAATTGAAAAATTCAGAGACTGTTTTCAGTAGCAGAAAAAGCATCTTGATCGGTGTACTGAATCAAACAAAGAGTACTTTGCAGGTGAATGAAGTTTAAACATGTAAAAATAAATACAACACTTTTATAAATAAATTCTGGGATTTTTTTGGTTCCCCCATCATAATTAAGCTACAAAACTTAATGCTTAAAAATGCCCAGTAAAAATATCTTTTTAAGATAAAATATATAACTGAGCTTAAATCCTTACAGGAACTATTCTGCCTCAAACAGTGATTGCGAGACAGACTTATTTACTTTACTTACTTATTTATTTATTTGTTGAGTCAGAGTCTCACTCTGTCACTCAAGCTGGAGTGCAGTGGCATGCTTATGGCCACTGCAGCCTCAAACTGCTGGGCTCAGGTGATCCTTCTGCTTCAGCCTTCCAAGTAGCTGAAACCACAGGTGCACACCTGGCTAGTTTTACCAAGGCTGGTCTTGAAATCCCAGGCTCAGGCAATCCTCTTGCCTCTGCTTCTCAAAGTGCAAGGATTACAGATGTGAGCCACCATGCCTGGCCAGATTTTATTTAATTTTTTAAAAAATTAACATAGGTAGTGATAAGTCACAAATTTCTAAGAGACCAGAAAATGTGAACTGAAAAGTACATTCCCAGCACATGTATACTTTTTCATCTCAGTAGACAGAGCATAATGAGTATAATGTACCTGTTTCTCACCAAATTATGGTTCATCAAAACACACTGCACAATCCCCACTAAAAAGATAGAGTTGATGCAAAACCCGAGACCCAAGAGGGACAGCATCAGAGAAATTCTTCCGAGTTTCTAAGATGCCACATGTCATGTGGACGGCCCTCCCAGAGTGTGTGTCCTGAACATCCTTGTTATTCCTACTCTGGCTGGGATTTTCGGTCTGATTGCCCACTGCCCTACCACACTGCAACTGTACTGACCCTACTCTAGTTACTCACAGATGATCTTCCCATCCAGCACCTTGCTTTTGCCAGAGGCAGCCATATTTGATATTTCTGCTCTTGCCTCTAGACATGAGTATCCAAGCACTATGGCACTAACAATGGTTGATTTTTTTTCTTGCTCTCCTACTCAGGGCCTGTTCTGGCCACCAAGACCCTCATTTGTTACTAAATAGTAGCCTGGAATCGAATGACAGCCTCTGATGGTTTTGTTGTTGTTGTTTGAGTCGGTATCTCACAGGGGCTAATGTGCAGAGGTATGACCACAGCATCAACCTCCTGGGCTCAGCCAAGCCTTCTGCCTTAGCCCCCTGACCAACTGGAACTACAGGGATGTACCACCATGCCAGCATTTTTTTTTTTTTTGGTAGGCATGAGGTCTTGCTATGTTACCTAGGTTCTTCTCAAACTCCTGGGCTCAAGAAACTCTCCCGCCTTGGCCTTCTAAAGTGCTGTGATTCCAGGTGTGAGACACCATGCCCAGCTTCTCTGACACTCTTCTAATTTCCAGGATGGAAATGAGTGACACAACTCTCAGTAGGTAACATTCCAGTTAATACAGCAAAAAAGCAGGGAAGGATACAGTTATTACTATGATATGGACAGCAATATTCTCTATCATGTCAGCATGACAGAGGATAGCATAAAAAAGACAAATAAAATGAAAAACAATTGTATACTATAACATCACCATCACTAGCACAAAATAAGAGAATACAAAAAAAAGAGAAACAAAAAATTTTTTTTTTGCATGAATCCATCTGTGTTTAATATCTAGGTATCACAAATCCAGAGAAAGAGAAGGCAGGCAGGTTGTACCCATGGATTAGAAAAAAACATGGACAGAATGAGCGCTTGATGGGTACAGGGTTTCCTTTGGGGTATTTAGAGCTTGACAGGAGTCATGGTTGCAAGATGTTATGAATGTATTAAATGCCACTGAACAGTGCACATTAAAATAATGAATTTTATGAGAGAAACAAATTTTGAGAGAGATGTCTAGCCTGAGTTTCTTGCAGCCCTTTATGTTATGACTAATGCACAACAGTGAGGACCTTGGTGACAGCCAAAAACAGGGTGTGGCTACGATTCAGCCCTCTGAAGGCAGGTTCCTTGAAGCTCACCATTTTTTAATGGCATCCTATTCACCCCATCTGGCACTTCGAGAATGCGCATCACAGTCAATGCTGGCTGTCAAGTGGGGGCTCTCACACAGCAATGGCTGAAAGCCAATGGCTGAAGCATAAAAGCAATGAAAGTGAGATTTCTGTCAATATTGTTTATTTTGATTAAAACTTTAATGTTTTTCTTATTTTGAAAGTAGCATGCACATTGTGGAAACTTCTGAAGTCACATCCAGTCCAGTATCTGTGGGGACTGGCTCCAGGATGCTCTGAGGATGCCAAAATCCATGATACTCACGGCCCTGATATAAAATGATGTATTCTTTGCATAATAACCTACGCACATTCTCTCCTACACTCTAAATCATGTCTAGACTACTTATAATATCTAATACAGTGTAAGTGCTATGTAAATAGTCATTACATGATATTGTTTAGGTAATATTAACAAGAAAAAGTCTGTACACAGATATAATCATGCTTTTTATTCTTTGAATATTTTCAGTCCGCAGCTGGTTGAATCTGCAGATGTGGAAACCACAGACATGAAAGACCAACTATATTTGCAAAGCAATTAAAATCACCAGTAACCTCACATTCAGAAATGGATTAACATTTTTTGAGTCTATATATATGCTCACATGTATGCATAAAGACATTTCTCCAAAGACATACACATGGTAACAAGCATATTTGTAATATAATAATAAGTACATATATGTAATCTTTAAAAACATACAGGTTTGTATGCTGTGCCTAATGTGAATATACACAACAAAATCACATCATACTTTAACATTTTCCACTGAGTACTACACCATGAATATCACATTCTTCTGTGAGGTTGGATTTAATGCTAACTCACTCTCAGGAACTCACAATTCCAGCCCAGGTGTGATGAACATAAGGCTTTCCTGGGTTAATCTGGAGAAGGCCCAGCCAGAAGGCTGATACAACAAGCATGGTAAGGTAACACTAGGCTGTTAGGAGGCAGCAGAAGAAGGGACAAGTCAAAGAGATGTTTCAAAGGGGAAAAGACAATTAAGAATCTAACAACAGACATAAGGACACAAGGGAAGGAAGAACCAAGAAAAACACCAAGGCCTTAGCCTGGGAGACATAAACTTTCTTTAGTCTGGAATAATGACAGAAGAACACACCAGACCTACGCAGTCATGTATGCTTTGAACAGAATAAACACAGTAAGACCTCATAAAATCTCAGGGACTTCTAGAACATGGTCCTTGAAGCTTAAAAGGTGTTGCTTTAGTCCAATTTTCATGTTCTTGATGCCAATTCTAAGGAAAAGGCCAGGAGAACTAAAAAATTCAGAGGTCCTGAAAACCCTTAAAATGGGAATTTGAAAGTGAATTGGAAAAGAAACTAAATAGATAAAATTGTGTCCCTGGGTTCAAGACTCTGAGTCAGATAATCTCAAAAGATTCAGTATAACAAAACTATACTCTCTTCCTGGTCTTTTTTTTTCTTAAGATGTGAGGTACAAGGTTGAAAAAGGACCCCTCCCTATCACCATAAACAAAAACCAACTCTAAATGGATTGAAAAGACCTAAACATAAAACCTCAAACTATAAGAATCTTATAAATCACAGAAGACACTCTTAGTGAAATCGGAATAGGTAACTAATTCCTGATCAAAAACCTAATAGCCCATGCCATAAGAGAGAAGATAGATAAGTGGGACCTCATCAAACTGAAACGCTTCTGCAAAGCAGAAGACACCATCAAGAAATCAGGGAGACAGCTCACAGAATGGGGAAAAAATATTTGCCAACTGTATATCTGACAAGCCTAACATCTAAGATCTGCAAGGAACTCAAGCATGCTGAAAGGAATAAAAAAAACAGCCCTATTAAAAAGTGGGCAAAAGATATGAACAGACACTTCTCAAAAGAAGACATATGAGCAGTCTTCCTGGTCTTATAATTTAAGACTCCTCTGGGCAAAAAGAGGTTAGTACCTACTTATTACCTTTTGAAAACTCTCACATAATCCTTTTTTATTCTTTTTTTCTCTGCTTATCAGGTTAGTTACATGAAATGGAATAAAGCTCCGAAGCACCTCCCTAAATTTTTACTGTTTAGGTTTCTAAAGAGTGAGTCTAACAGAGACTCCCATCTGGAGGGACTCATGGTAGGCAGCTCCTCAGCCAGACAGCGGGGCTCATCCTGGGCGCCAACTCTTGTCCTAATAAGAGCAACTTCTTATTTCTGCATCTCACTTTATTCATCTGTAAACTGGGTATGGTAATAATACTTTAACTTCACAAGGCTCATGTGAGAAATAGAGTTTATACATGCAGTACTTAGACAAGTGGTGGCCTGAAATCTCTCTTCCCAACTTCAGTCCAGTGGCAGCTTACACTCAGCCCTGGGGGGAGTATCTGTACTTCAGACATCAGCAAATGCCAAGAACATCACTGTTCTTGCAGAGAGCTGGCTGTTAGCCATTGTCAGCACACCACTGATGCAAAACTGTCCAAATGAACATGTGACTATCAATGAATCCAGAAGGTAAAGACAATGGCAAAAAAACTCTTCAAAAAAATCCTACGCTGTAAAAACAAAAAAGGTAACAGACTATTCTAGATGCAAATAGACTAAAGAAATATAATTACCAAATGCACCACTGTGAAAGTTGATTAGAACTTACATTTAAAAATTTGAAAAGGAGGACACTGATGAAATTCAGGAAATTTAAATATATTCATAAATTAATTTGCATAGGTGTGATATTAGTGTTATGACTATACAGCAGAATGTCCTTATTTTTAGAAGATGCATGCTTAAACACTCAGGGGTCACATGTTATGATGTCTAAAACTTACTTCCAAATGTTCAGAAAAAGCAATATATGAAAGATAAAAAACAAATGTGACAAAATGTTAACATCTGATGAACCTAGGAGAAGAGTGCAGGTGGACATCTTGACTTTCAGTAGACTTTTTAAATTTCAAAAAAGCTGGGATGAAAACATACAGGATGTTAAAAAAAAAATGGAGATTTTTAAAAAAACACTAACTCCTAACTTGTCCAATCCTGAAAGAGACGGTAAGGCTTTATATAAAAAAGGTAAGTTCCAAGGTGGAATTTCAAGAACTGACTACAAAACACCCTCAGGAATAAAATATTAGTACAGTAACAACAAAGTATATTTGGTCTCTCATCAAAGATTAGGATGAGATGACATTTCAAGAATCGAAAAATAAACTGGAGAACACAGTCCTCGGCTACTTATGGCAGATCAAAGCAGTGGTCTCTATTCTCTTTCTGATGGAAAGATTTTCCAGTCTATTTCTCCCAGCAAAAAGTCAGACTGTATTTTTCATGGTAAACTCACTCTAGAAAACCAAGCCACTCGGTACCACAGTCAAGGACAAGCTGCTCCCGGAGCTGATTCAGATGCCTGTAATTCTCCACAATAAAAGGAGAGTGAAAGCGGCTCACGGCTTTTGTGCTAGAAGAGGAGAAACAGAAAAAATAAATCAAGGTTAGTAAAGAATCAGTAATGTCATCACTCTGGAAAATGAAAATAGCTATTTATTATTCTCTGATGAACCTTGAAAGTAAGTAGCTGTAAACAGAGGAACATTCTTTAATTATGGTACTAAACTCTACTGGTTCAGAAAAATTTGACTTTGTTCAGGAAGCTTTCTAAACGCATTTCAAATTATACGCATACAGCAAAGTCAGGGCTTACAGTTTCTATTTCATAAGCAAATTATACTAAGTCAAAACACTTTTTAAAGAAGGTCAGAAGAAAATAAAGCAAAATAAAGTGTGACAGAGTTGGAGGCAGACACATCAGTGAAGGTTACATTATTATTATTATTATTATTATTATTATTATTATTTTGAGTTGGAGCCTCACTCTTGTTGCCCAGGCTGGAGTGCAATGGCATACTCATGGCCACCACAGCCTGACCTGCTGGTCTCGGGTGATCCCTCCACCTCAAACTTCCAAGTAGCTATAACTACAGATGCAAGCCACCACGCCCGGCTAGTTTTTGTGATTTATTGAAGAGACAAGGTTTTGCTAAGTTGCCCAGGCTGGTGTTAAACCCCTGGGGTTAAGGCAATCCTCTCGCTTTGGTGTCTCAAAGTGCTGGGATTACAGGCTGAGCCACTGTGCCTGGCCTTATTCTTTACATTGTTATTTTTCTGCATAAGTGACTTGTTCCAGTGAAAACAGAAAGATAAAACACATGCCAGAGCAGTGCACTAACACAGGAGGCAACCTAAGAGAGGAGCTCTCCAGGACCTGGGGACCCATGCAGGGTCACAGTGGCTGGGGTGAAGAGCAACAGTATAACTCCTCACCTGGTCTAGAGGACAAGCCTGCTCTGCCCAAAAGCTGAGGGCACAGCAGGAGGTTGTGGGTCCCCCAGAGAGCACAGGCCAAGGCTTCCACCCTGCCACCCACTTGCCAGAATGTAAATCTGAGCAAATGGACCTGACCTTCTGAAACATCAGTTTCCTTACCTATAAAATGGGGATAATAGTTTCTACTTCAGAGGTACTGCTGAGAGGATCAGACAGTACCTCTGTTGTAAGTACTCCAAAAAAACTAGTTGTCAGGTTGGGCACGGTGGCTCACACCTATGATCCCAGCACTTTGGAAGGCTAAGGTGAAAGGATTGCCTAAGCCCACGGGTTCGAGACCAGCCCGGGCAACTTGGTGAGACCTCATCTCTACAATAAATCAAAAAATTAGACGGGCATGGTGGCGTGTACCTGTAGTTCCAGCTACTTGGAAGGCTGAGGTGGAAGAATCACCTGAGTCCAACAGGTTGAGGCTGCAGTGGCCGTGAATGTGCTACTGCACTTCAGCCTGGGTGACAGAGTGGGACCCCAACTAAAAAACACACATGCACACACAAAAACTAGTTGTCTTGTGGTAGTGATAGTTGCTATTGCTGCTGATGCTATTATAATGTTGAAGGGTCTTTAAGGGGAAAAGGTGTCCTCTCGTCTTCAATTGCTCCCCATTCCTGTATTCACTGTTACAATTATCTTCAGTTTGCCCAGAAACTGGATTAGAGGAGGGCCTTTTGCATTCATAACCTGACTGGTAATGTTTTAACCTGTTCTTGTCAAGGCTCTGATGGTCAGACAACAGAAAAATTGCAATGAACCTTTCCAAAACCATCTTATCTGTTCATTCAATTTACAATATTGAATGTCCAAAAGATGCTGACGCTGATTTATACCTTGCCTGCTGCTCATAAATTATATCATCTAGACTTTTGTGCCAACATATTCATCACAGCTTCTTTTCTGGCAAGGTTTGTTTAGTGAGACATGTCAATTATTGCTGAAGATAGGCTAACATGACTTCTCGTGATTTCTCTTCATAAAGCACATTTCATTCATGAGTTGTGGCATATGACAAAAGTAGGCCAAGGTGAGAACCCCCTCAAGGAGAAGACAGCACCCCCGAAATTGGCAACACTCAAACCTAAAGTAAGGCTTCTGGCGGCACAGACCAAAAAAAAGGATGGTACTGGGGCTAAAGAAGCCCATGCCCAAGCCCTCATCATCTGAAGCTGTGGCAATGGATAATAAACAGTTTTGCTTTTTAATTAGAACAGTAAGTTAACAGTTATTCTCACATCCTGTCAAAGTGTCCCTTCATCCTTATCACAGAGTTCTTTCACACCATCACCAACCACTAGTCCCTCCTTCACAGTTTTAGGCAAATGTAAAACTTCATCTCAGGCTCATGCAATCTTATTAATTATGGTACCAACAAATATACCACAGGAGATGCGCCCACAGGAGCACACACTTTCTAAGCCACTTCTTCAAGAGTCCCTAACAAATAACTCACAAAGGATGTGCTCACAGGAGTACACACCTCCTAATGCCACTTCTTCAATGAGCCCTTAACAAATATCCTAGAAGATATGCCTACAAGAGCACACACTTCCTAAACAACTTCTTCAATAAGCCCCAAACAAATATCTCACTGAAGATGTGCCCACAGCAGTACACACTTCCTAACACCATTTCTTGAATGACCCTCTAACAAATTTCCCACAGAGGATGTGACCAGAGGAGTACACACTTCCTAAGTCACTTCAATGAGCCGCTAACAAATATCCCACAGAGGATGTGATCAGAGGAGCACACACTTCCTAAGCCACTTCAATGAGCCCCTAACAAATATCCCACAGAAGATGTGCCCACGGGAGCACACAATTCCTAAGCCATTCTTTCAATGATCCCCTAGCAAGTATCTCACAGAGGATGTGCTCACAGGAGTACACACTACCTAATGCCACTTCTTCAATGAGCCCATAACAAATAACCTACAGAGGATGCACCCACAGGAACATATACTTCTTAAGCCATTTCTTCAATGATCTCCTAACAAATATCCCATAGAGGATGTGCCCACAAGAGTACACACTTCATAAGCCACTTCTTCAATGAGCCTCTAAACAAATACCCCACAAAGGATGCCTGCAAGAGTATACATTTTCTAGGCCACTTCTTCAACCAGCACCTCTCAAGATTAATGCCAAATCAAGGAGAATAGGGAGGGTCTCAATGTGGTTATCTCAATTTTGTTTCTGGTTAATTTTCATCAATTCAAGATAGAGGTTACAAAATGAAGATGTAAAGAGTGATTAAAGCGATATGCCCAGGAATGCATGAAGAATAAAGAAATGAGAAGCTCAGTGAGGCAGAAAATGAAATTCAGCTTCTTAAAAGAAATGTCAGGCACAGCATTCATCAAGAAGTTTGAGCAACTAAATTAATCTTACAACCGAAGGTTCTCAACTCATTTTTCATGTGCTATAAGAATAAAACAATAGCTTATAAAACAGGAAAACAAATATGTAAATATAGTCCAGGTGTCGTAGCTCATACCAGTAATCCTAGCACTTTGGGAGGCCAAGGCAGAAGTATTGCTTGAGCCCAGGAGTTCAAGAACAGCATTGGCAACATAGTAAGATCTCATCTCTATAAAAAAATTTTAAAAATTAGCTGAGTGTGGTAGTGTGCCTCTGTAGTCCCAGCTACTCAAGAGGCTAAGGTAGGAGGATTGCTTGAGCCCAGAAGATCAAGGCTGTGGTGAGTCATGAACCTGTCACTGCACTCCAGCCTGTGCAACAGAGTGAGATGCTGACACACAAAAAAAATACAAATATAAATATGTAAAAATAAAATACCCCTTTAAAAATGTTTCACGATCAATGATAAAAAGAGTTTAAGATAATTATCTCTTTGGTTAAAGGTTCCATAGAAAACCAAAGGGGGAGAATTGCTTTTAATTTCAAGAATGTGGCTATTATTGGTCAAGTAGCACACAGGTATACAGATGTCATTATAATTCTTGTCACACACACACAAAAAATATTTTTAAACCTACCTTCCAACCTTAATCCAATCAGTTGGTATGCATGATATGGCAGAGTTCTTTATTTCAATCATAAACTAAAACAAATACAAATAAACATATTTAGATGGGAAGTTCTTATTTTTTTAAACCTTTCTCAAAATCGCAGTATAAGAGTTTAATATATAGTTTTTAGTTATTTATCCAGTAATATTCTTCAGAGAGTTTATATACATTAATACAGTCAAATAACATTAATTAGAGTTTCAATACTTGGGACAAAACACAATTGTGATGAGCAAAAAGTCTGTAATAAAGCATACACCTTGGGGCTTTAATGTTTATAATACTGCTATGTGCATCCTACAAATGATGGTTTTATTCATTAATAACCTTTTTCACATATTAGTACTTAAGAATTCTATTACTTACATATTAGTACTTACTTAAGAATTCTATTACTCCGAGATTAAACTTCTAAGTATATAAGATTTTAAAATATTCAATTACTATATGTTACACCTATTTGAGACAAGGACCCTCCCCTACTCTGAACAGAAGAGATTTTTTTGTAATAGTTTTAATCTAAAGAAGCTAAATCTTACTTCACAGAGAAAACTCTGAACTTCCCCAGCTACTAAGAGAAGAAGGTATTTCTTCACGTCAGTTTAGGTTTTACTTCTATAAACTGTGTCTTTATGATCCAACTGTGTCCTGCACACAAGCGTCTCTGAAATCAGCCAAAGCCTGCGATGTTCCACCGCACTTCTTGGTTTTAGCATTAGTTACACAGCATCTCTTCTTGGCATGCTTCCACTCCCACATTATTACAGTCAAATTCATGTTTTAGTTAAATAAGTTTTTTAAAGCCTATTTTGTGCAGAATGGAACCCACAAGCTCTGTGGCTGTCATTCATTTTGAGATAGCGATGAGAACTTTTTTCAAACTTACCAGTTTTATAATATGCATATAAGTTCAGGTATTTATAATATTCATATTACTAATAGTATCAACTTGGTTCTTGAGTTTATTTTTACATTAACAAAAATACTTCGCTTTTACATTAATTATAGTAAGAATTAATGACTAATGTTAAGAATTTCATCCTCAGCAAAAATGTTGAAAGTTAATGTTGTCTTTCTGTATAGAGAGAAATTAATACAGTTTCAAGTCTGCCACACCCAGTTAAACAGACAAGAGTAAAGAGTCTAGAAGAACCCCCTTTGGCTACAAAAAGTAACTAAAAGAAAAACCCCACAAAAAATATCATTGACAGGAAAGATAAAACTACTTTTAAACTAAATAATTCTGCTATTTTAAAATGTTCTAGGTAAGACACATTGGTTGTTTTATTAAATATGAAACAATTCTGGGCAGAGCTAGGCCACAGGCAGACAGCAAAACATAGGAGCATGCTGGGTCCCTGGGACTTGGGAAGGACACATCCCGCCCACAATGACAAGTATGGAGCTCCAGGCCGTGACACTGGGGATGGTGGAGACTGAATTGAAGCCAAGAAACGATGAGCTCCATGGGACGGTCTGACCACGAGTCCATCTCCAGGCACCATGGGTCTACTCCAAGGACATGGTCGTTGTAGCCAGCCTACGGAGCCGGAACGGCAGAGGCCAGGAAGCACCCGGGTGCAGTGTGTCACAGCCATGTGTCCCTTGACCCAAGCCCCTCCTTGGAGCTGTCACCAGCTGGCTCTGTCTTTCCACATTAGCTACAGTGTGGAACGTTTTTCTCCAGCGACTGACTGTTTCAAACTCCAGGAATGAGCAGGCAGGCCCTCTTGCTGAGGGTGCAACTGGGAGAGAAAAGAAAACAGTGGAAAACAGTATGTGCTCCAGCAACCTGTGGCAGTTGGTCACCACTTCCCACTCCACAGACCTGGCTCTGTATCTCGGTGTTGGTCATGGAGTCAGCCCTGACAGCCCCCAGTATTCTCCAGGACCCAACTCTGTCTCATCACACGTCAGATGCCATTGCTCCGTCTACACAGCCTGCAGCAATGTGGGGCTGGTGTCACTGCTGGCTCTGCTGAGACTTAACTCACTCCAGAATCCACATCTGTTTCACCCAGCACACACTTCATTCCCCCACTCCCCGTTTCTTCCTCATTCTCTTAAGAATTTTCAAATGTTTTGTATTTAGAAATAAGAGTTAACAGAGAATGTTTCCACGTATTAAAAACACTAAACAGATAGCTGGGTATGTTATATGCTGTAAATTACTACACTTTTTTCCTGATGATTTTGCCCTTACTTAGAATAATTATTATTAATACTGCCCTAAATCTAAAGACTGCCTTATTATCTATTCCATATTGGATTCAAGGTTCAGAGAAAATTGTCTGTATTCATAAACCATGATGAGGACAGCCACAAAAGTAGCCAACTAACCACATGAAGCTCCATAAGCATCTGCTTCCATGACTTCTTCTAAGTCAACACTCTCAGTCAGAGACAACAGGACTTAGCGTTACAAAGAGCATGTTAATGCCGAGGTCAAGGTGGAAAATGAAGGTTTCCACTGGCTTAATGACCTAGTATACTGCCTGCCTAATTTTAGTAACTGGAACAAGATCCATGTACCACCACATGGGGCTGCTATATTTAAAAGTTATTACAAAGTCATATGCATAGAAATAAAATTTCAGACAGAAAAGTACAAAGAAGCACCTTCAAATACAGATTGAGAGTTTTCTTTCCTGCCTCCTTTACCTCTCAAAGGTAACATATTTGATGGAGTCTGTTCCTAGTTCTTTAAGCATCTCTAAATAACTTGTTAATAACTGTAGTCCATTTTTAAAAGCAGAATTTGATAACAATTCTGAATATTTAGAATCATTTGGTTTTTTAAACAGAATCACTAATTTTCAAAAAAATCAATAAAAGCAATTTTGTATTAATGTAATACTAAAATCCTAGAAGAGGTTATTAAAGACCAACCTAAAAATTAATTCTACTGTTAACCAAGAAATTTCTTTATTCAAACTCATCCCCTTGGAGAATAAAGAATAAGAAGAAAATTTACCTTTCTTCCTAATCATTTGTAATATAGTTACTGGATCGCCATGCAGTACTTCTTAAACCTCAATGCCATACTCATAATGAATAACTAGCCTACTATCGCGTATACATTCTTAATAATTTTCTTCCATTTTTACTTAAAAACTGCCAGGTGGACTGTCTTCCTAAAATAAACTTTATTTTAGTTTGGATAGTATAAAATGTCAAATAAAATCCATGGTGCTGACAACCTCTCATGTTAATATTTATGAATGGAAAAAAATAATGACAAGGTAGAAAGGGTAGGGTCACGCAGACCTGGACTGAACTGGGCTGCTGAGCAGAGTAACTTAGGGAATGACCCTTCTTGGTATTATTACAAGAATTAAATGAGATAATATACGTAAAGCACCGAACACCATCCTAGACTCTGGCAAGTGCTTGATAAATGATGCTTTAGGATTAGAAAGCACTTCTACATGTTTTAACTCAACTGTTCTCCAGAACAGTCTCACCAACACAGGTGATGTCCATGGACACGCAGCATGCAAGTGGCAGAGCTGGCCACCAGATCAGCTTTCTCGATGGAATACTAGTTTCACTTTCTACAATCTATACCAATGCTATGAAAGCAGTTGAGCATCTCACTTTCAACAAGCAGCCAGAACTGTGGCCCTGTAGTCACGTTCTACTTTGCAAGGTAATGACTGTGTGGCAAAAACAAGAAATACAATTAAATATTGGTGTTCACCTGTTTGGAAGATAAACAGAAGTCTAAATGTGGTAAAGTCACGTTTCTGCTACACAGAGCTCTATGTGGATAGCACTGTGAAATACCTGCCTGGGTAGAACATCTCAGTAATTTCAGCCCAGAAGACAGGCCAACTTAATCAATGGTTAAATCTAGTAAATACAAAGATTAATCAACATTTTAGTAAAGATGACCATTTATTGTAGAACGTCTTATTTCAAATAACCATACAAATCAACAATCTTGGTAAAATGCACAAAGCAATGTAAATATTTAAAATTTTGATTTGAAATAAAATTAAGTTTTTCCCTGCCAGAAAAGTATCTATTTTTTGATATCCTGAATAAGATGCTCATCTTATAGAAATTAGTCATAAGTTTCCTAATTTGCTATTTTAATGAAGTAGAATTTCTCAAATTTCCTAGGAATCTCCATATTTTACAAAACATAAGATGTAGGCATAGCAAGCCTCAAGACAAAAATAGGACCAAAAAGCATAACAACATTTAAAAAGCATACATCTTCCTTTTCCAGTTCTCATTCAGACATTACCATCAAACTTTAAACAGAAGTACACATCCCAAAACACATTCCCAACAGCACAACAATCTTAGGAGAGACTCATTAAGTGTAGGTTTCACTCTAGATTTGTTCTTTTGCATTTTTTTTTTTAGCTGCTATACTTTCTTTGAGTTGGAATCTCACTCTGTCACCCAGGCTGGAGTGCAATGGCACACTCACGGCCACCCTAGCGTCGACCTGCTGGGCTCCGGCGATACTTCCACTTCAGCCTTCTAAGTAGCTAGAACTACAGGCGTGTGTTACCATGCCTGGTTAATTTTTTATTTTATTGTAGAGAAGAGGTCTTGCAAAGATTCCCAGACTGGTATCGAACCCGCAGGCTCAGGCAATTCACTCATCCTGGCCTCCCAAAGTGCTGGGATTACAGGCTGAGCCACCGAGCCCGGCCTGTACTCTTAACTTCGGGAAGACACCCTGCCATTTAAACACAGTCTGGCCCAATAAACTCAAGGTGGTTCTCTGTGTGTCACTTCATCATCTATGTACCATGGGTCAAAGACTAATTTCTCTCGCCTAGATTCAAAACATATAAATTCTATAAGTTACTATTTATAACAATCCAGGTTTTCTACAATATAATGTCAATAGATAATACTAAAACACATGTAACATTAAGCTGCATGGTTTTTACAATCACTAAAATAATTCTTGTCAAAACAAGTTATAATAACATGTTCCAAAGAACAAAACAGAAAATTTGAAAAAATCCTATCCTCAGGTTTTTATTTACATTTTAAAATAGCTTTTGTACTAGAGGAAAACTTACACAAAATAAAAGTATATTTGACATTACCTCCTGTCCTGACACCGTCACATATTGTGCAGAAGGATTTTTTAGTATTTTTCTTATTTCTTGCAAATGTATTTGGATCTTTTCGGTTACTTCTTCAATTTCCTCCTTCCTCTTTTTTATTAAAGGGAAACCAGAAAGGTCTTTGAATAATTCAGTTTTATTTCCAATTCTAAAAATTGAAAAATGCAAATAAATAAGCATATTAGTGAGACAAGTTATTAAATATCTTTCGTAGCATGAATGAAAAAAGAAAGGGCTGGAAGTCAGGAAAAGTATTGTTCTAATTCCAGCTCTGTCACTAAGTATTTATGGGTTTGTCTCTTAGCTTCTCTGGGGATAGATAAAATTACCCTAATGTTTTCATTTTGCAAGTCTGTAAGTCCCATGGCAAAACCAAGAGATAAAATATTTGTTTGCCTATTCAAAAACAAGGACTAATGTAAATGTCAAGTCTTTTCTCTTTTACATAGAAATCTTTGTGTGATGTGTTGTAAGATGACCTCCTTTTAAAGGATAACTGGCTTTTACAGATTCTAAACATAAGGCGGACCACTCTGGATACTGAGGAAATGACTACAAGGTGTCATGCAATACCGGTTCTGGGGGTAAATAAATTGCTACTATTTGGCTTTGCCTGGGTTTTACCTCTCTATCACCTGATACTTGAGGAAGTACCGTATCTGTCCTCATGGTGAATTGCCTAGATTTTAGACAGCAGAGTGTTACTTCCAGCTGCAACATCACACTTTTAGGATCCAATCACATTTTTAACAATACATATACTTATGCAACTTCTACCATAGTTTAAGAACCCACACATCAAATGGCAAATGGACTGGACTATGTCCATGGCTGAGAAGGATCTGAGGTCAGGGCACTCACCTGGCAGCCTGCTCATTGAGTATCTTTAAGAAATGCTCCACTGGGCTGAGTAGGTCAGGAATTTCTAAAATCACTGTCTGGAGCAGATCTGACTGAACGTGGGACTTGACAGCAGGTATTATTGCTTGAAATTCTGATTTCAGATGATACAGGGTTTTGACAATCAAGAAGAACTCTTGGGTAGAACACTGAAAATAGAAATTTTTTTACCCAAATAGCATTTGACACATGAAAATGAAGCTTCATTCATGTGTAAAGTCAGAATCAAAGAAAGAAAATCTTAAATTTATTCTATAAACTAGTTAGTTGAAATAAAGTAGCACTAATATTTTCTAAGGGAGGTTAAACACTGTAGATTATTTTAAAGTTATAAAGATAATTTGAGCCAGGGATAATGAAGCCAATTGTTGAATATTTTTTCATTTTAAAATACATTGATTATATAGCAAAATACGGTACACAAAGTAGAAAATGTGAAAAATAATATCTGTAAAACATATGAGAGATAAAGAGTAAAAACCTCCCAAATATAATGGCCTCTTACAAATTGGCATGAAAAGGATGAATGATCCAGAAAATAATGGCTAAACAAACTGAATATACAGCTCACAGAAAGAGAGCACTCACCATGCACATGATTAATTTCATACATATTTAAAGACAGGCAAATTAAAAACATAAGATAGCATTTTTCACTTATCAGAATGTCAAAGATTTGAAAGCTCAGTAATAATCATGTAACACAGTACGTTAAAAAAGACTTTTATGTCCTACAGTAGAGGCCTAACCTTTTAAAGAACAAATTGGCATATCTTCATAATAAAAAATGCACATATCCATTTAATAAACTCCATTTTTAAGAATTTATCTAAAAATATATTTTAAGAAGTAGTGAAAAACATCTGGCTAAATATTTATAGTGGCATTGTTTATAATCATATTAAAAAGATGAATAAACAACAAATATCCATCAACTGGAATCTCATTAAGAAAACAATGCAATGTAATAATTATGAAACAGAATATTAATATCAGAACATACTGATATGGAACTCTGTAATTTAAACATACATCAAATACATGTAGTATGTTTACATCATATACCATATATGTAAGTATTTATATGTGTTGACACAATGTCATTTTCTTTGTGATTCTTTAAATGATACACATTATTCTATAGAAATAAAAAATATATATTAAAAAGTGCTGGGAAGAGTAACACATGTGACTTTTTCTGGTTATCCCTGGGAAGCAGGTACACGGGTGGCAAAGAGAGACTTTACTCTTTATTTCATACCCTTGCATACCATTGTAGCTTCGGTAAAGAGTGTGGACTGAACACATGCATCTAATGTCTCTCCATCTTAAAACTACAGTCAAGAGATTCTTTAAAAAGGCATAAAGCCACAAAAAAAAGTAGGTGAGAAGGCAACAACTATGGTGTCTTGGGAGCAACAAAGTACACAGACAAGTAGTAATTGACTTAAAAGAATCAAGATACTGAATTTTAAACTGTTCTTAAGGAAAAATGAGACACAACTTGACTTACAAGGGGGATCCAAAAAACCCAGAATTTATTTATTAGAAGTTGTGTATTTATTCTTACACGTTTAAAGCTCAATCACCTTCAAAATACTCTCTGATGCAATACACTATCAAGAAGCTTTTTCCACTGCTCAAAACAGTTTTTGAACCTGTCAAGTTTGATGCCTTTTAGTGCTCCTGACATTTTGTTTCACCTCTCCCACATTGGCAAAATGTTTTCCTTTGAAGACTTTTTCATCCGGGGAAACAAGAAAAAAAGTCGCTCGGGGTGAGGGAGGGTAGGACTTGGGGGTCATGACATTTTTGGTCAAAAACTGTTGAACAAGCTGGGCTCGGTAGCTCAGTCTGTAATCCCGCGCCTTTGGGAGGCTGAGGTGAGTGGATCGCCTGAGCCCGCGGGTTCGAGACCCGCCTGGGCAACGAGACCTCATCTCTACAATAAATCAAAAAATTAGCCGGGCATCGTAGCGCATGCCTGTAATTCTGGCTACTCGGAAGGCTGAGGCGGAAGGATCGCTGGAGCCCAGCAGGCAAGGCTGCGGTGGACGGAAGCGGCCACTGCACTCCAGTCTGGGCAACAGAGTGAGACTCCAACTCAAAAAAAAAAACAAAAAACTGTTGAACATTCAGAACAGTGTGGGTAGGTGTGTTGTCATGGTAGAAGAACCAGTCACCTGTTTGTCACAACTTGGGACATTTCTTCCACAAATTGTGACACAACCTTCTCAAAACTTCCAGATAAAAACTTTGGCTGATTGTTTGATCTGGAGGAACAAATTATGAGTGTACTACAACGGGCCCACTCTCCAAAAAGATAATTCTGGGTTTTTTGGGGTCCCCCCTTGTATACTAAGAATCCTAAAAGACTAAGAAACTGGTACACAAATTACCTTTGGAAGTGAGCATTGGGGAAGGACTAGTGGAAAGAGATTTAAGAATCAATTAAGTCCCTAAATCCCCATTCCTCGTCATGGCACTGAGCAGCCCGTCGCCCATCATACAAGAACACTAGCTTTATTCTCTGAAGAAGGTAAAACAGGGGTTTATGTGGACCAACATCAGATCCAGTGAAGGATGAGGGTACCATTAATAGCAAGTGATTAAAAGAATGGTCGAGAGTCTCAATTGTCCTCTCCAGCTCCCAGAATATGTCAGTCAGGAGGCTGCAAGCATCCCTGGGATGTCTCACCATCCCATACTGAAAATTCAAAAGTCTCTACAGCAGGAGTTCTCCCAATAAACGGCCCAAACTAAGTTCACTTTCCAGTTCATCTCACTTTTTTTTCCACAAGCCACATTCAACTACATAGACCTTCCTATCAGCATTCCAGTTCCATACTCTTTAAAAAGATCAGACACCTGAGGAAAAACTCTAACATGAAATGCAAAGGCCAAAACAATCAATCAATGAACCAACAAAACTTGGAGGGAATAGAGCCCATATCAGTAGAAGAAAACTTCTAAAATAGCCTCAATAAAATAGATGATATTATAACGATGAAACAAGAATGGGGATGATTTTTTTTTTTAAAGAAACAGTCAGAGAACCAAAAAAAAACCCCCAAAATTCTTGGAAATTAAACTATGATAGTAGAAATAAAAAATTCAACATAAAAGGTTAAAAAAGATAAAATCATCTAAAACCAGAGTTTTATACCCAGCCAAACAACCAATCAAATGTGAGAGAGAGAGAAAAAATTCCAGACCTTAATGTTTCAAAACTCTTAACTTCCAACATGCTTTTTCTTAGGAAGGTTCTGGAGGATGTACTTCATCAAAATTAAGGAATAAACCAAGAGGAAGACCATGGAATACAGAACACAGAAGAATCAACTCAAGGGAAGTAAAGGAAATTTAAGATGGCAGCTGTTTGACAGATACAGAGGACAACCAGTCCAGACTGGATCAGGTCAGAAGGCTCTAAGAAGCAGCTCTTCAAGAAAGTAAAACTGATAGACTATTTGATGAAAATAACTGTCTTGAGATGAGAAGATTATTTAGCATTAAATTAATAAGGCACACAATAAGTAGTATACCAGGGGTGCCAAAAAAATGTATAAACATTTTAAACAATATTATCTATGTATTAATTTTAGCTCACCATAATCAGAAGTGTCTGGATGCTGATGATAACCACTTTGAGCACCTCTTGTAATTGCAGAAGTCAAACGTGACTTGTATTCATCTTTTGATACCACTATATACTAAGTATTACAATTCTAATAGTTTTTTCCTTTCTTAAAATGTGTATACATTTTTGGCACCCTCTGTATATATGATGAATTAATACTAAGATATTAAAAAAATTACACGGGGAGACACCTCTTTATCAACAAGGATGCCTGAATAAAGCATATTTGTATACCTAACCCTTAACTGTACCCCACAATATCATAATAAAAAATACTGATTTAAAAAAAAAAAGACAATTACATCGAAAAAATAAGTGAGGTCCAACTGAGCAGAAATTAATTCTAAGTGTGTCATGCAGCAACTCTTCACCAGAAAGACCTCCTTACCCTCACATAGAAAGCTGAATTAGGCTGGGCTCGGTAGTTCAGCCTGTAATCCCAGCACTTTGGGAGGCCGAGGTGAGTGGATTGCCTGAGCCTGCGGGTTTGAGACCCACCCGGCAACTTGGTGAGACCTCATCTCTACAATAAATAAAAAATTAGCTGGGCATGGTAGCGCGCGCCTGTAGTTCCAGCTACTTGGAAGGCTGAGGCGGAAGGATCGCCGGAGCCCAGCAGGTCGAGGCTGCGGTGGCCGGGAGTGGCCACTGCACTCCAGTCTGGGCGATGGAGTCAGACTCCAACTCAAAAAAAAAAAAAAAAGGAAAGCTGAATTATTTGCATCAATGTGAAATCTGGAAGCTTTTTGGTCACAGTCAATTAATGATACACTTTTAAAAAGTGAAGAACTAAAACATTTTCAATATAATTTTAAATATCTCTTGTAATTTTGTAATGTGAGAGGTAAGAAAGGGATTAATTTTCTAAGTTCAGATGTGATATAAAGTCAAGTTGGCAACAGAAGTGCAGGGGAAACCAGACATGTTTTGCAGTTTGAGTCTAAGAGCCTGTGCAGATTGTTATGGAGTTTCTTAAGCAACAGGACTCAAAGAAGCTGCACGAAAGGAAGGTGAGGTTGGTAAAGTGACTGCTCCTGAAACCACACATGGCAGCAGCTGTCACAATGGAGTATGAGACAGACCTGCTAGGCAGAGGCAGGCCTCCACATAGAGGACATAGTCTAAGGGCCAAGTTGAAAATGTGGCCTTGGGCTATTCCAGCCTGGCTAAGAAGCACTCTTGCCCAGAACATTCTGAAAACACTCTCCCAACATTTACTAAGTGCAATTCTCCTTTAAATGTCTTCACCAACCTGAGCAGTTATTTATCTTCCTCATAAAACAATTCTTGAGCCAAGTCAGCATGGGTTCCTGCGGCCAGCATTATTCACAAGACTTTAATTTGAAGTTTCACTACCAAAAGAAATGCTTGCTTTATTCTGGGGTCAGTCCCCTTGGGATCCACTATCATCAACAAGAAGATGCCGTCTGTGCATGTTCCAGGCCGCTCTCCACTGCCATGTGGCCACAGCACCCCACAGAGTGGCCTCCCCATCTGTGAATTCCACATCCATGGCTCCTTCTATGCCAGGACCCACTCACCACGTGGTGCACACAAGAGAGGTTTATTTAGAGCAACCTAATGATAAAGAACAGCATGTGTCTGATAGTGTGTTTCAAGAGCCAGCTCACTACTCTGCAAAAGTAAAGTTGGTCTGTCACCAAATCACTTCTTCTACTCTTCGCAATTCAAACCAATCTTTGGACACATTCTTGTGTGAACATTAAAACAGCATCAAGGAACAGTTCTGAGTGAGTCATAAGATCCTTTAGTAAAATATATTTTAGAATCCCAAAATAAAAGTCATTCTTATACTGCATTTTGGTCACTTTAAAAATGAATTCGATTCTGGCTTTACTAGAGTTGTGAAACTTCTATAAATACACAAACCTTGTGAAATGCAAACATCAAAGAAAAGTTTACAGGGAGGCAGCAAGGCACAACAGAAATCACAGTAACATGGTACACAGCCACTGCCATCCTGATGCCATAAACACTGGGACTGGGCACTTTTACGTAGCTACTGAAAAATTCTCAGCTTTCTCCTATTTTCTCTTAAAAAAAAGAACAGTCTCTGACATCTGTCAGTAAATTCCTTCAGACAGTAAAGACAAGGTGCTGGAGATACGTTGTGTGATGAAGGGCAATAAGCCCCCACTGTCAGGCACTGCACCAAGGACACAGAGCAACAAATGGCCTGGCACCCACTCTGCAACCTCAAAAGTCATCATAAAACTTTCAGCTACCAGCACAGCTTCTGCTACTGCAACAAAACAACACAGCGTCCCCAGTCATGGTGCAGCAGACGCCACCAAACCCGTAACAACTCACGCATCTTTCTCCAGGACTAGCATTCTCAATGTTGGCTTGCACTGTTTCCAAATTTAGCTGAAGCATACAGAATAGTTCACACAAGTCCTCTTGAGCACCGCATGTATTCACAGAGGCCATACTTATTATTCTAGTAAAACTCTGTCTGGGGGAAGGGCCTAAAAAAATAAACACTAATGAAAACTTGGTCACAACTAAAATGTCAACATATAAAAATTGTTCCACAGCAAAAGTATTAAATTGGCAAGGAATTACAATTGGGGGGGAAAACAATTTGCTTAGGAAAAGTTACAACCAGGTAAAAAACACAAAGGGGGTCAAGACAACTACATCAAATATGGTTGTGTCCAATAGACACAGCCACTGAAAACAGAGTAAGAACCCTGGTTCCAAATGCAGATGCTATCAAGAGCAAGTTATTATCTCTTAGCACTGTCATATCAGCCAAGGTAATGGGGGGGAGAGGGGAGGAGGGGGAGAGGGAGAGAGGGGGAGAGGGAGAGAGGGGGAGAGGGAGAGAGGGGGAGAGGGAGAGAACACGCTTGATGGAATTCTCATTAGGGAGAAGGTAACTAAAATGGTATTTTCTCAAGCTCACAAGTATTGACATGGAACAAAGGGCATAATGCCACAAGAAGAATTCCATAAAGAGAATTTTAAACAATTATTATAAATATAACTAATTGATCTTTTTGGTAAATTTTAGGCATATTTTGAAGACAAAGTAAATTGTAAACCAGAATGTGAAAAATACCTCATTTTTCATGATTCAAACTATAAAACTTAGTGAGAGAAATCACTTTTTACTTACTTTCAATATCCAAGCTTGTTTACATACTAATCCCACCACAAATGTTACACCAGCAGATTTTTCCTTTGTTTAAGTTAAATAAGAAGTTTTTCTAAGACCAAAAGAAATAAGGTAGGCCTTTTCTAAAATAGCAAGTCTAATTAATTTCCTACTTTGAGAGCTGTCTTCACTTTGAGAAGGAAACAGGAGATTATCCTTATTATAACAGAAGGGCCCCCACATATGTTGCTGTAGTTAACAGAAGTAAGGAAATTGCTTTTCACAATGGGAAAATGAGAATAACCTTAATGTGTACAATTAAAACTTCGGAGGATCCATACTCTCCCATGCCATCTGCAAGATTTTACAATATAAACCAAGAATAACAGAGGTCTCAGGTGTTTTCCTTCAGTGTATAGTATTCACATGCTGTGACATCACCAGCTCCAATACACTCGACTTCTACCACACTTACTTTTTTGTGATAAATGCTGCAGAGTCCTCTCTCTAGGTCGGGCAGCTTATGCATATGATTTTCTATCTGGCTGAAGACACTCGATTCAGAATGGAGAACTTCGGACACCGCATCAAGCCGGGCATTGATTTCCCTATGAGAAGAGTCACAACAATGAGCAGGTGTGCTAGGAATTCCCAATGCAGACCTCTCCCGTGTCAGCACCTAGCCACAACACAGCCACCACACAGAAAAACTTTTGTCTCTGTCCCTGCCTGGCCTCTAATTATCATCTGAAGCAGAGAGCAGGGCCCAGACAAGGAATTCAATGCTGGGCACAACAGATGGGTTCACCAGGCACACACACGGCCACCTTTCCCAGACTTCTTGGCCAGGCACAGACACAGCTGCCTTTCCCAGGCTCCCCGGCTGGGCACACACACGGCTGCCTTTCCCAAGCTCCTAGGCTACCATGCCAGGTGTGCCCTGGACCTGAATACTGAGTGTGGGTGGAGACAACGGAAGCCACTTGTAGCTGTGGCTCTGAAAGCTTCCTGTGAGCTCTAGCACTCACCCTCTCACACCATCACCCTCCTTCCATGTCAGCGTCAGCTCTGAGCAATCTCCTCAGCCTTACATTGACTCCATCAGCCTGAGTCCATGAGGGGGGCAAAAAATTTCACACCACGCATCTGCTACCAACTGAACTTAGTTTACCAAGTATACTTCTATGTATTTAAAATCACTGAGATCGAGAACTTATTTGCTGTAATAACCTGCATTACCTTGGCCAATATAACAGGTCTACAATGAGCAACAAGATGATTTGGTGGTGGTGGTAGACTGATTCATGGTTTTGATAAAATGGAATTCGATATACTAGTCGGGTGTAGTGGCTTCTGCCTGTATTCCCAGCACTTTAAGAGGCTAAAACAGGAGGATCATTTGAGGAATTGAGACCAGCCTGGGCAACATATCAAGGCACTGTCTCTATAAAAAATAAAAGAATCAGTCGGGAGTGGTGGCTCCCACCTGTAGTCCCAGCACTCTGGGAGATCAAGGCAGAAGGATCACTTGAGCACAAGAGTTCAAGGCAGCAGTGAGCTATGATCATGCCCCTTCCCTGCAGCTTGGAGGACAGAGAGAGACCCTGTGTCAAAAAAAAAAAAAAAAAGTATAGAGGATAGGACATCAGAAGATACAGAAGACCAGGGCTGCAGGATCTTGTCAACAGTTACACCTTAAGTGAACTGTAAATGGAAAACTGACAGATAAAATGTATCCTAAAAGAGATGTTGTCCAGGAAGTACCTATGAACATCAAAAGTACTGATGTAAACTAGGTATAACAGCAACATGCGGTATTGAAAACAAAGACCAGGAGAGCATGTTGGTGAATAGGAGACCGTCAGTACATTTCTTTAAATTAATAAGTGGATAAAAGAATGAATTGATGTTTTGGGGGAAAAGGAGGCATCAGTCACTGAATAAACACATCTGTTTCCCAAAATCCTGTTGGCATCAACACCCTGAGACACAGAGCAAGCCCTCCACACAAAGCCACTGGACAATGTGAACAGAGCCTGGAACAGCCACTGAGTGCTTTGTCTTTACCATCATATAACACCTTGCCAGCTCACTACAGAGCCCCCAGAAGATGTGGACAGAGCCCAGCACAGCTGCAGAGTGCCTTTACTTTAGCATTCTACCTCCCTCTAAGGCCACAGCACCTCTCTATGGAAGCCCCCACACTAACCTTCAGGCCTCACCTCTGCTTGTTTCCCTCTTACTCATGTCCTCCAGTGTAGGAAGAGCATTTGTTAGCACAATGCAGTAGAACCCCTGGAGCTTTCAGATGTGCAGCTGAGTTCTTCCACACCTGCAGGGGGCCTCTGCAACCCACCCTCTCCTCACCAGCCCTGCCTCCACTGCCCTGGTCTAAGTCTCATAGAGACTTCTGGAACAGCCTCTGGCCACCTCCCCACTGCCACTCCTAGTCTCTCCTCTGGCTCCTTTCCCACGCTGTAGCCCAATTAGCCCTCCTAAGACCTGAGTCTATCTACATTGTACCTTTGCTTCAAGTTCATCAATTTTGGGTCCAAATCCAGAATCCATACCTGACCTACAGCCAACAGCAGCCTCCCTGCCCTGCCAGCCCCCCAGGCCATCCTCCTTCCACTCTAAGTACCAGACAGAAAGTCTTCCCATGTCTCTGTCACAACATGTCCTCTGACATTGGGCATCCACATCTGCCGCCAACTTGCCTGGGAGACTCTTCCTTCCCTCCTGCCCACCAGCTACACTATGTCTGGCAAACTTGTATCCACTCTTCCCCTACTTTGGACTCACCAGAGCAGCTCTAATCCTTCTGTCCTCCCTCCCCACATGCCCATCTTGTCTCTTTTCACAATGGGAAACAATTTCTTCAAATGGCATGCACTGCTTCCCTGTCCTGATTCTAGACTATAAACTCCATGAGAACAGGGCCCAACTTCTCATCCCTGCTTTCCAGGACTGCACCATGACCTCAGCAAACAGTTACTCAATTCAACTCCAAAGACTACATGTAAAGTAAGTTACGAGGAGGTGAAAGAAATAAAAACAAATTTCTTTGCATTGATTGTTGTGAGAAAATAAATAAATGTTTTACTCTAACATTTATGTAAATGCTATATAAATATAAAGTTTTACTTTAATAACTCACTCCTGCATAAATGGAAGATGCCACCAAATGAAATAGACTATGTTGATGCCACAGATGGCTTGAGGATGGATAAAATAGTGCAATCTGCAAGTGTATAAGACAGCCTGAATTATAGAAAGAGCAAAAGAGTTTAATAAAAACCTAAGCCATATTTATGAAGTCTACCAGAAGACTGTTTAAATAGATAAAAAACTATAAATTTCTGAGAGATCAGAAAGGTTGTGCTAAGCTGCCTGGAATATGGGAAAACACAAGGGGAGAGATCCTCACTCTAGTCTAGGATCACACAGGCAAAGGGCAGCAGGCCCACGATGAGTCACTGTGGTTTTACCCAACCTTGGTTAGGGAAACCACAGCTCAGGAGGTAAGAATCTGGGCTCAGAAGGTGGGAGGCCTTGTCTCTGTCATGTAGGAATTACTTGGCTTTGCCCTAGTTTCTTCAGCTATAAAATGAGAACAGCCAGGGTCCCTAACTCTTGGTGTCATTACAAGAATTCAATGAAATGGCACTTGCTGGTGCAGTGCCTGCTAACCTGTAACCACTCACTAAGTGTTAACTGTTTCCATCATTGTTACAGAGTGTATTCACTGGGTACCACAAAGAACAGCAGGGAGAGGGAGACACAGCACCCAAAACATAAGCTGAGAAATGCCCACATGAGGACAAACCTTAAGGCATAGATATGTAAACAGGTATTTCATGTAGAGTGAGCAGCAAGGAAGGATCACACAAGGAAAGCTAGTCCCAGCTCCTGAGTCTAATCTGACACCTCATGGTGATGTGAAGTCCCATGTTGAGGCTGGATGTCAGGGTGCACTGACAAAGCACATTATAACTACACACGATGTCTAGACAGGTAGGAGGGAGGGAAAGGTGTGTGGTGTTGTAAGCCACAAGTTTCTTGTCACCAGGAGCTATAATTCTATTTTTACCTCCTATATGCAGATCAGAATAAGCATGAATGACAATGACTGAGTTTTTAAAAACAAAGTAATTCACATACCTTAGAGTTGTTCTTTAATTTGCAGTACTAACAAGGCCTTCCACGTAACTATAATAAAACATGTCAGACCACCAGAACAGATTATCATTTCAGTGCAATTAGTGATAGACAACAGGAAGTCGTTCTGTCAAATAAATGACGATGACAATATTATTTCAACATGCCCTGTAGTAATCTACAGTTGATCTGATAATACTCTATAATCTAAGTGAATGAAAAGAAGGCACCCAAGTCGTTTCATTCCATATGCAAAAGAAAAAAAAAAGATGAAATGTCCTGGAGTCCTTCCAGTTAAAGGAGAGCTAAGAGAGTGATGTGTCTACTATGTGTGGCTGTCACTTCAAACAGTATGTGACACACAGCTACTGTCACTGATGGGGTCAATTCCTAGTGGCTGCTATTGTGGAGATGCATCTATAATTCAAGCATAAGGTTGGATTATATTTCATATGTTTTTACTGAAAGGTTTGCATTAAAGACAGATGATAAAAAATGAATAAATTCAGACATTAACACTGGTCATGTGAATGGCTAAGCCAACTACCTAAGTAACCGTCTGTTAGAAACATGAAGTATGTGCCCTTTCCTAGGACCTAGGCATCTTTACTTGGACCTCCCTAGCTGCTTCTTTCACATACACCATTCACTGATTCATTCATACAGAGAACCACTACTAAGTGCTTATAAAGTACCAACTGCAGAAAGTAGTAGACTTTGGAGCCATAATTGTTAACAAAAGACCTATGTTAGTAAAAAAAAATATTCTATTGACAAATACTTGAATCTTTAACAAAGAATGGTTAACAATGTGATACGATGATAAGATGATCACTGTGCTATGATCTAAGAACAAAAGGGACACAGAAGAAGAGCATCCAGCTGAATGAGGTTGGGGTAGCTACTGTCTGTGAAGACAGTGGAGGACAGACGGTGAAGGTGTAAAAGGTGACACTCGCAGCCAAAGAGGCAGCAAGAGCCTGCAGCCATGTGGGAAACATAAGGATGCTGACCTTACATGGCAGCAGTAGGAGCCAAGGCCCCTCATGCGGACGAGTGTGAAAACAGAAACAGAAGGTCACTGGAAAGCTCTCCAAATCCAGGAAAAAACACTGACCGGGAACACGTGTGGGGCAGTGGAAAGGGGCTCCAAATCTGGGGAAGGGACACTGAAGGGGAACGTGTGTGGGGACAGTGGAAAGGGGCTCCAAATCTAGAGAGGGGACACTGACAGGGAACGTGTGTGGGGACAGAGAAAAAGGGCTCCAAATGCATGGAGGGGACACTGAGGGGAATGTGTGTGAGGACAGTAGAAAGGGGCTCCAAATCCAGGGAAGGGACACTGAGGGGAATGTGGCGGGGACAGTGGAAAAGGGCTCCAAATCCAGGAAAGGGACACTGAGGGGAATGTGTGTGAGGACAGTGGAAAGGGCCTCCAAATCCAGGGAAGGGACACTCATGGGAATGTGCATGAGGACAGTGGAAAGCTGCCTGAAATCCAGCGAAGGGACACTGAAGGAAAGGTGTGTGAGGGCAATGGTAAGGGGCAGTAGGTGTGGAAATGGAGGCAGCACATGGTGTCAAGAATTTCAAGGAGTAATACGAGCAGGACGGGACTGACTGGGATGGGGGAGCATGTTAGATCATGAGACATACTCTGATGCCAGACACAAATACCATGCACAAAGTTGTGCAAATCATTAGAAAAGAATCATCTAAGATAACTAATCTGAATATTTATATTGCCACAAACTGTAAATCATCCAACAAGCTTTAAAGGTTTTTTTATGATTCATGTTCCAATCAGTCAACATTTTGTCAATAGAGTACAATTCACTTTCTTTTAAATATTAAATAGAACAAACTTGTCTGCTCCTCTCATGATCAGTTTAGGCCACAAACCCAAGCTTCTGAAAAGGCGTGCCTATGAATCTGCTTCTGGTGGTAATGGAAAAAGGTTACCTCAGACCACCCCTCCTGGGGACACTTTTAAAATCCAGATGAAAAGTAAAACCATGTTCATAAAATCATCAATGAACAAATGGTAAAAAGAAAACAAGAACCTAGAGATACAATCCAGCAGTCAGTGAAGGGACATGCAAAAGGTCTGCAGTGAGGACGAGCTGGTTTTGGGGGAGGTGGACTTGGAGTCTTGTCTAGCATCATTTGAACAGACAACAACACTCTAAGAACTGAACTTGAATCAAAATGGCCATCAGAAACCTGGTAGAAGCAAACAAAAATCCTCTCTGGGAGCTGGCATTTTCCTCCTAGCCCTCACAATACTACTGAAATTCCCAAATAACATAACCAGTATGTAAATAAAGACAACCACGCACAAGAAACCAGATGAGTTAGAATCACCAGAAGTAAGAGATAACAGAAACAGACACACAAACTACCAAGCTATTGGGGAAAAATCAAATGGTACTCAATGAATCCAAAAGAAGCAACCAAAAGAAAGCAAAAGAAGCACAAGGCAAGGCCAGGCAGATGGCTCTTGCCTGTAAGCCAGTGCTTTGGGAGGCTAAGGCTGGAAGATTACTTGAATCCAGTTCCAGACCAGAATAAAACTTAGTCTCAAAAACAAATGGGCAAACAAACAAAAACAAAAAAAACACAGAACCGTTAGAGAAACTAGAAAGCAAGTCAGTTATGCAATTTTCATTGCTTTACAGGTGATCTTTCTTTGCTGTCTCTTTGTAAGATTTTAATCTCTAATTTAGTATTGTGGAGTTTCACAATTATTTAGTAAAATGTAGATTTGTTTGTTTGTTTTCAATCACACTTTGGATTCATGGTACATTCTAAGTCTAAAGATTCATATCTTTCATGAATTATGAGAAATTCTCATCCTTATCTCCTCCTTGAATATTGCCCCTTTCTAATTTTCTTTATTCTGGTTGGAAATCTGAAGAGGATTATGTTAGATCATCTATTTTGAGACTGGTCTTTCCATTGCTCATACTGTCTATTGCACTGTCTCTCTGTGCTACGTTCTAGGTTATTTCCTCAGCTATTATGCCCATTTCCATTATTACAGCTATTCCCATGTAACCAATCCATTGTTTTAAAAAATTGTATATGTTTCCTTTTTAAACCAACCTGAGTCCTTGTGACAGTATTTCTGTACTATGCTCATATTCTTCTCTTTTAACTTGGTCATTTGATATTTATCTGAAGTACAATCAGACTGTTTGAAGTAAATCTCACAGTTTGGAAACTGCCAGACCACATAGACAGTATAAACTAGAACAGAAGGTCTGTGAGGGAGTGCCTGTGACAAGAGTTCTTGGCAACTTCTCCCCCATGAGGCTGGACTGACTCATTTCTCATCACCTCCACTGAGATTGTGTCCTGTGTCTCAAGTGCTAGAGACTCTGAACCTAAATGGTCCCAAGACCTTGTCTCTTGCCTCCCACAAGGCAAGTAAAACCCACCCTTCCCTTGGCACAGGAGGCCAGAGGACAGCAGCAGCAGTCAAGTTCCTCTTCCAATCTGTTCCAAGTTTTTACCTTGTTGTTTTATAAAGTTTAGCTAACTAAGAGGATATTTGTTATACTTTTCCAGCATATCCAGCATTTCACAGAGGGAAACATTTTATGACATTAAAACCACAGAAAATGAAGTCCCCTCAAAGGACGTCAAGGAGAAATATTCCAGAAAATCCTTACGAATAAAGACATAAAGATGGAGAAAGAGGAAGCAGGAAGAGCCAAGAAGGAAAAGATACATGTCTCCTCATTCTCTCCTGTACTTCTCCTCAGCAGCCAAATGAAGGTTGCCATTTACCGGGGGTCATCAGCGCTGGTCTGGCTCTCAATAGAGGTCATCTGGTTTGGTTTGGCTCTCACTGGAAGTCATCTGGGTTGAGCTGGGTTGGACCTCACTGGAGGTCAGTTGGGCTTGTCTAGACCTCATTGCAGGTCACCTGGACTGGTCTAGGCCTCACTGGTGGTCATCTGGGGTGGTCTGGATCTCACTAGAGGTCATCTGGGCTGGTCTAGATCTCATAGAGGTCAATTGAGCTTGTCTAGATCTCACTGGAGGTGAGTCAGGCTGGTCTGGATTGCCAACCACCTACCAGAAGCCAGGAGAGAGGCTGGGCCAGATTCTCCCTGACAGGCCCCAAAAAGAACCAATCCCATTGACACCGGGTCTTGGGCTTTTAGTCTCCAGAACTATGAAACAGTAAGTTTGTTGTTTAGCTGCCCAGTGTTGCACTGTATTACAGCAGCCCTAGAAAACAAATACACCATCTAAACTACCCATCATGAAATTCAAACTATAGAAGCATAGCCTTGAAAAGTCATAGAAAACCAGAGCCCCCAGATATTTCTGAGCAATAAACTCCAACACAGATGTGTTTAGAGTTTTGAGTTAGACATTGTACACAACACTTAGAACTCACTAGATCTCCAGATAGAAGATGGCACCTTCCTATCACCCAGCCTGGCTTCCTCAGTTATACAACTCCCTCCAGGTCACTTCTAGCTGACAGCAATCCCCTAGAGACCTGACAAGAGCACAAGATGCTCCACATCTCCTATGTTATGTAACACTGTTTTCAAACTCGGCCAAGCAACTATTCCACTAAAAGAGAAGAAATTACCTTTCCCAACCAATTCTGTAGAACTAAAACAAGGAATCATATAAAGCAATACCGCCTTTTCTAAGGTTCCTTTAAAATCAATTTTCTCAGAAAAATTAACGTTCCTCATAGTGGTATGCCATGATTTTCAGAGCTTATTTGGAAACTTAAGATTTTCAAATAAAACCCTTTCCTCATAATTCACTGGTCACCTACTGTATTCAGACACTGTAAGGCACAGTCCCCAAGGTCATCCATGTGTTTCGCGAGTGGAGGAGCAAGAAGTAGGACAAAAACCAAGAAAAGGTAACTTTCCATGGAGGGAGGAAAGAGAAAAGGGACCACTTCTCAGGGAGATATCTGAGCTGGGTCTAGAAAGATCTGCTCTCTTAATTATTCATTCAATAAGCATTTTTGAGCCTAGGCAACACAGCAAGACTTCATCTCTACAAAAATAAAAATAAAATAGTAAGGTGGTGCACACCTGTAGTCCCAGCTACTTGGGAGGCTAAGATGGAAGAATAGCCTGAGCCCAGGAGGTCGAGGCTGGCATGAGTTGTGATTACGCCACTATGCTCCAGCCTAGGTTGGAGACTGCGACTCAAAAATAAATACAAAAAATAAAATAAATGCTTATGGAATACTTGCTATAAAAAAAAAAAACACAGGTGGCACTCCCCACACTCACTGCCACCATGCCACAGAAATGCTCCTATTACCCACAGTCCTCTGCCAGATGAGACCAGTATCCAGGGTTCTGGCTCCTCCTCTCACTTGGGCCTATGCCAAAGATGAAAAGCTTGATGCAATTACCCACAGTCCTCTGCCAGATGAGACCAGTGTCCAGAGTTCTGGCTCCTCCTCTTACTTGGGACTATGCCAAAGACGAAAAGCTTGGTGCAAAGGCCTGAATCTTGATGCTTCCAGGTGTGAACCTTTTAGCCAATGCTGTAGCCATTACAAAAAGACCAAAGGGAAGAACAGCAGTTACTGAACAGAGTTGAGGAAGCCCCAAAGTGACAAGACCTGATGTGACTGTTGCACAGTCAGTTCACTTAAAAAATAAATATAAAAAAAGTGGAGCTAAATTTGTTCAAGATGTTGCTGATAACAAATGAAACGACTGGGTGGCACCATGGCCACTGCACTGGCACACTCTTCTGCCCAGGAAGGCTCCAAGATCAGCAAAGGTGGCCAATCCTGTGGGAATCAAGACAGTGTGATGTCAGCTGTCCAATACTACCTCTGTTGAACTTAAAAAGTCTAAACTTGTGACAACCCCCAAGTAACTTCTCAAGTTGCTACAATTTCTGCAAACAGAGATAAAGAAATGGGCAACATTATTTCTGATGTAATGAAAAAGGGTGCAAGAAAGTGTTTCCTTTTTCATCACAGTAAAGAAAGGAAAAACAGTGAGTGATATCAGAATTAGAAATTACCAAAGGCATTAAGTTTGACAGAGGCTCTATTTCTCCAGATTTTATTAATATATTAAAATGTCAGAAATGTGAATTCCAGGAAGTCCATGTTCTACTGAGTGAAAAGAAAACTAGTGTCTGGTCCATAGTGCCTGCTCCTGAAACTGCCAATGCTTACCACAAGCCCCTGGTCGTTACTGTTGCAGATGTCGACATGGAAGCTCTAAGTATGCTCATTTTGAATAGGCTAAAAGTTGGTCTTCAGGTTGCAGCAGTCAAATCTCCAGGCTCTGGTGACAACACAAAGAACCAGCTAAAAGATATGGCTATTGCTACTGAGATACAGTGTTTGGAGGAGAGGGGCTGACTCAAAATCCTGAAGATGTTCAGCCTTGGGATGGAGGAAAAGTTAAAGTTGGGGAGGTCATTGTGGCCAAAGATGATGTTATATTCTTGAAAGGAAAAGGTGACAAGGCTCAAATTGGAAAATGTATTCAAGAAATCATCGAGCAGTTTGATGTCACAACTAGTAGATATGAAAAGCAACTGGATGAATGCCTGGTGACGCTCTCAGATGCAGCTGCTATGCTGAGGCTGATGGGATGGATGACGTCGGGGCAAACAAGATGAAAGACAGGGTCTCAGACACCCTTAAAGCTATAAGAGCTCTCTGGAAGGAGGACTGTTCTGGGTTGGGTTGTCCCTACTTCAGTGTATCCCAGCCTTGGATTCATTAGCTCCAGTTCATGAAGACCAAAAAATTGGCACAGAAATGATTAAAAGAACATGAAAAACTCTTGCAATGACCACTGCTAAGAATGCAGGTGTTGCAGGGTCTTTGATAGCTGAAAAAATCCCGTACAGTTTCACAGAAGTTGGTTATGACCTTGTGGCTGGAGATTTTATGAATATGGTGGAAAAAGGAATCACTGACCCAATAGAGGCTGTTAAGAACAGCTTTCATGGATGCTGCTGGGATGGCTTCTCTGTTAAGTATGGCAGAAGCCATCGTCACAGAAATTCCTAAAGAGAAGGACCCTGGGATGGGAGGAAGGAGAGGTGGGATGGACGGTGACACATTCTAACTCCTAGAATAGTGCTAGACCACTATTAATGAACTATGACAGGAGGTTCAAGGCAGTTTCCTCCCATTAACTCCCAGCACCAAGAATGAGGCAGCCCACTATCCAGGGTGAGAGCACTGAGGAACACCACACTCAGCGAGCAGAGCCAAAGCAGCAATTCTCATCACACCACACCCCTCCTCTTGGCAACCACTCAGGACAAGTCTCTGGAATCAATGCTGGTTTGAACCTGGGACTTACCTCTCCCAGTGAAGCACTGAGCACAAGGCTGAAGCTCTCTGAGCCAGTTTCCTCATCTCAAGTACTTATACCAGAGGGTGATCTTCAGTACTGAACACAACAGGTGCTCAATAATAACAGCATTCATTCTGGGAACACTAACTATGCTCCTAGCCAGTGCCAGGCTATGTTCCAGGTCAGAGTCCCCACATTTACATGCATAACAAAAACTATGTGGGGAACTTTTTTGGCTTTTTTTGTGAATCTCATTCCATTGCCCAGGCTGGAGGGTAGTGGCACGTGCACAGACACCCCAGCATCGACCTGCTGGGGTCCAGCAATCCTTCTGCCCCAGCCTTCCAAGTAGCCATAACTACAGGCGTGCGCTACCACGCCCGGCTAATTTTTGGTTTATCATAGAGAAGGGGTATTGCCAAGTTGCCTGGGCTGGTCTTGAACCCATGGGCTCAGGCAATCCACTCGCCTCAGCTTCTTAAAGTGCTGGGATTACAGGCTGAGCCACCGAGCTCGGCCGGGAAGTTTTTAAACCCCAACTCCCTGGCCACACTGGAGACCAGCTAAATCACAACATTTGTGGATGGGACACAGCGTCAGCATTTTGTGAAGCTCTTGATGATTCCCACGTGCAGATAGGCTTGGAAATCACTATGTTTCAGGCACTGGACTCAATGCCCTCCCTCAAGAAACTCCTAGTTCACCCTCCTAAGTGTTTCACACCAGCGTCTGTCTTGGGCTCCCTGCTGCTACTGCTTCAGCTCAGGCCCTGAGCACCTCTCCATGAACTTCCTGATAACCCTCATTGAGTCCCTCCTAACATGAGCCCCCTCTGACCACATCAAACCTAAGCTCAGAATCACTGAATTACCTCCCTTAGGCCATCAACTCCTCAGCCTTGACTTCAAAGCTCCACAGAAGGCCCCATCTATCTTTCCAGACCCTCTCTGGCTCCTTCTCCATGCTACTGATGACCCAAACTAGTTGGTAACTCACTACCCCTCCACAACATCCTTTGTCTTACAATCTGCAAGCAACTCCTTCTTGGGCATGAGGAAATATCCTTGTAACATCAGTGTACTGCCAGTACAAAGCAAATATTTCCCAAATTAAAACTGTGTGCTTATAAACCATGGTACCTGTGGTTTTAAGGATGCTAACACACCTTTAATTTCACAATTTCATATTAAGTACACAAAAAAGAATTCCTTTACCTTAATTTAAGGAGTGGCTGGGTCACCCACTTCTTTAATTTCCGTCTTCCAAATGAAGTTTTGGTGTGGTCTAAAACCCAAAACAGACTTCCTTTGGTTTTCATATCAGTCTAAAAAAGACCAAAAAACAAGTTTTATTAACTAGACAGTTATATTTGTGCCAAATCATGTTATTCATGAGCCCTAATTATTTCATATACTCCAATTTTAAATGTTATATATGCCCAGCACAATGTATGGTTCATAACAGGTGTTCATTTACTATTTGATGAATATACACACAAAGTATTGACATTTTTAGACAAAAAAAGTGATAGCCTGCATAGTTTATGGTTAACTAAGAGTAAATTACTCAGAAGACTCTTGAAATGGATATTAGTCCTAAGCATCTTAAAATATAATTGTTTCAGTGTGAAATTGATAGATTAAAAATAAACAAATACAAATGTAACTGCACACATTCCTGTCTTGGGAAATACACTCTAGTAAAAATATCTTAATTTTCCTTTGGTGAATTAGAGTTGCCATTTTATAGACAGATGCTCTTGTGACGACACTGAGCAAGGAGAAGGTGCAAGAGGTGAACACGAACCTGCACTGTACTCCAGGTATTGATCCAGGAAGAATTTTATTTAGATCTGTTTTATTAAATTCCTAAGTAAATGTTTGCCTTTGTCATGTAAAAGTTGAGTCCTAAAACAAAAGCCACAATGAACTAGAGATAACAGTTGATTTTAACCATGCTATTTGCTGTTTCCACATGAGCTGGATTTGCTTTTTGTTTCTTCCTCTGTAAGCTGCTCCTTACAAAGCACCTCCTATGTGCTGATAATAGAAACAAAACAGTCCTCCCTCAGGTGCTTGCATCCAAGTCTGGGAAAAGACTCATAACTAGGAGGCAGTATCTACCTAGTAGGAAGCAACTGGAAAAGGTGTGACATAAGCTCCCAGCCTTAGACATTTAATGTGAGCACAGAAAAGGCACAGTGGTCACAGGCTCCCCTGAGGATGGGCTGCACAGGTAGAGGGACCAGGGGAGAAAAGGATGGGGAGGAGGGGTAGAGGGACAGGAGGGGCAGAGCGGTCAAAGGGGACAGAAGGGACCAGGGGCACAGGGGAGGCAGAAGGACAGAGGCACAGGGTGAGCAGAGGGACCAGGGAGGAGAAAGATGGGGGGGGAGAAGGATGAGGTGGCAGAGAGAGAGGAGGGGCAGAGCAACCGGGAAGGGGGGGCAGAGGGAACCGAGGGGATCCACGAGACAGGGAAGGCAGAGGGATGGGGGGTGCAGATGGGGGGCAGAGCAGATGGTGAGGATAGAGAGACCAAGAGGGAGTCAGAGCAACCAAGGGGAGTGGGCAGAGGGGACCAGGTGGACAGGAGAAGGGAGGGGGAGAGGGAAGGGAAAGTTACAAAAGAATGGGGGAGCCCAGGGTCCTGGGGGGAGAGGGAAGGGAAAGCTACAAAAGAATGGGGGAGCCCAGGGTCCTGGGGGCAGAGGGACAGAGGGACACAGAAGAACCAGGGTGAGGGCCAAGAGAAAGGGATGGCCAGAGGGACCTCGGAGATAGAGAGGCGGGTGTGTGTGGCATGCAGAGTGGACCAGAGGGATCAGGGTGAGGGTCAAAGGACAGGGGAGAGGTCAGAGGAACCTGAGGGGCATAGACACAGACTGAGAGACCAAAGAGGCAGAGGCATGGGGTGGGGCAGAGGGACCAGGAGGACAGAGTCCAGACCAGCAACAGTGCTACACAGTCTGGAGACAGGAACGACTGGAGCAAAAGGTCCCATGAAGAGGACCTGGAGGGAATCATCACTGGAAAGGCTCAGCTAAGGGGGTGACATATGCCCTACTGCTTTTACCTGTGCTCTCACTGATGTCCAGTCCCACCCATCACTCCTCTCTCAATCCATGCAGAGGGAGGTCAAAGCAGAGGCACAAAGACAAGCAGAACATGCTCGTGCTCAGTGGCCTGAGTCCCAGTAGTGGATGGGACTCTGAGGGGCATCTTGAGTCTAGATGATCTCTACCTTAGGAACTGATTTCAGAACTGACTGGCTACTGCAGGATTGGAACAGGAAGACACGGCAGAACCAAAAAAGCTTGGAATGCCAGGCATCTGCAGGCCAAGTTCTCCTCAGTCAAGAAATGCCCTCCTACTCCTACTGCTTGCTTCCTACCATGGGGCCAAGTGTCGGGTAGATGAGAGACCCGCAGGACAGAGGTACAGCTTCTGGATGACAAAATAACAAGATAAAAATGTTACTGAAGGCTGAGCTTGGTGGCTCAACTCACTTTGGGAGGCTGAGGAGAGTGGATTGCCTGAGCCCACAGGTTTTAGACCAGCCTGGGCAAGCTGGAGAGACCTTGTCTCTACAAAAAAAAAAAAAAAAAAAATTAGCTGGGTGTGGTAGCGTGTGCCTGTAGTTCCAGCTACTTGGAAGGCTGAGGCGGATGGATCACCAGAGCCCAGCAGGTCGACGCTGGGGTGGCCTTGAGTGTGTCACTGCACTCCAGCCTGGGAGACATAGTGAGACTCCAACTCAAAAAAAAAAAAATGTTACTGAACAAAAAGAAGTCTGACTCCTCCTATACTAGTGCAGACTGGAAGAGGGAGAAACTAGTTAACAATATCTGGATCCAGGAGTCAGGATGATGAATTTAAGGTTCAACTCGCAACAGTATCAAATATTTCTCAAGAGCCTCAAACCCATGACTCTGATGGCTCAGGTTCGCCCCCACTAGATCATATGAACTGCAATTGCTGTTTACCTCTGACTTTGTCACGATAACACTAACTTTACAAAATAATATCTCATCTTTCCAGTGATAATTTAATATACGAAAGCAATAACTTTAACATCTCCATTATCATCTTAATTCAGCAATAAAGGACAACTAAGCAATGATGAAAGTTTGTGAAATGAAATACATATCTTAGAGTTAAAATGAATATCCCAGTAACTTCTTTGATATGATAATGAAATAAGACAATAAACATTTTAACAAAAGTTAACAGTATGTAGAAAAAATAAAATCAAGCAACCAAAAAAATCTACTTCCTATTCATTTTCAATGATGACACCTTTCCAAAGAAATACTTGACATAAAAATGACAACAGAGGAATTGTCAAGATGAACACTCCCTCAGTCACTAAAAAGAACACTTCCATAGCAACCAAAAAAAAAAAAGCCCCAAGGAAATAGTTTGTGTATTTCATTCTCCAAAAAGTGAATAGTGCAGTTCCCAAGCAATAAATAGATGACAGGCAGGCAGTCTGCAGAAGATGCTAGTATTATTTTCACTTGCACCTGTTCTAAGGAACAGACTTACTCGAAACCCTGTCCCCAAACTATTTTGAATCAACTAGGCTTTATGTGTTCCTGACCTGATTCTGTAGAATTTCCAAGTTCCTTAACGTTGTCCCATTAATTGTCATAAATTCCATCTCACTTGATAGCTGTTTAAAATTCCTATAAAAGAATAAAACATAATTAGCCAAAATATAAATTCATAAGGAAATAAAAAACAAATTTAGGAACTAGAAACATTCCAGTAACATTATGACAAAAATTAGCATTTTGGTAGAAAATCAAACCAAAAGGAGTGGAGTGAAAATTCGTTTGTACTTCATTAACACTGGTGCTGTTAAATAGACTGATGCAAGAGGACAGCTGCTCAACACCAAAAACGAGAACATGGATGGGAAGTGATGGTGACAATGTTCTGTTTTAATTTTTGTTCTGTATTGCCAGGAACAGAACCAAACAGTCTTCCAGAACCAAACAGTCTTTCAGCATTGGCAGAGCATGCGGTGGTATCAACATGAAAAGCTATGCAATTAACTGGAAAAATTTGTTAAGATGCTTAAAACTGTCCCCACTTTCTGACATGTGCAACAAATGTTATTTACTCTATAATTAACAACACACATTATGGTGGCCAATGTTTAGTGAGCATAAAATTGAAAAAACAGCAAAAGTTATTTCCTTAAGCTCAGTTAAAGAATGTACTCTTCTTATTGTCCCTGTAACTATTCAAAACTAATGAAAAGTTCAATAAGTTTTAAACAATTCAATAACTGAGATACAAGATGACTAATAAAAGTCCAATTACATTTCATGTTAAGAAGTATTAATCAGTGCATTACAGTGCAGTAATTCGACTTCCTTTATCAGGCTGTCCTTACGTGTCTCTGTCAACAGCACTCACAGACTTGACGGCTTATTTATTTATTTTGAGAAAGCAGGATTTATTGAGAAGACAGCAAAGTTCTCACAGTGGGTTTATTTTTAAAGGTAAGAAAAGTAAAGGCAGGTCACTAAGCTACTTAATGGAAGGAAAGTGTAAGTATTTCTGCTATACACCTAACTGCACTTCTCATAGCTAAAATGAGATTCAGCCAGGAATTTAGAAAGCCTAAGATCAGAGCCAAAAAAGCAGCTCTCATAAAGAGATTCCTTTACTTCTGGATGACTCCCCAGACTCAGGCCCCAAAGCCCTGGAAAAGAGAAATGCCTCATGGTAGGAGTGTTGCCTAGTAACTGAACGCTGTCCTTGGCAGTGTAATTTATCTGTGACAGGTTTGATCTGGCTTCCAGAGGACGAAAACCTGTTAATGATTCTCATAGGGAAGCAACTCCAAACCTGACAGATAGCAGATGCAAAGTCCTTTCTTCTTCTCTTATAGTAGTTAATTTGTCTTGAATTACAACAATTTATGTTGGGCTTCTACCCTCCTTTTTATTTTACATATACAGAAGGTACCAAAAAAATGTATAAACATTTTAAGAAAGGAAAAAACTATATTAAAATTGTAGATGAATACAAGTCATGTTTGACTTCTACAATTACAAGTGGTGCTCAAAGTAGTTACCATCAGCATCCAGACACTTCTGATTATGATGAACTAAAAGTAATATATAGATTACATTGCTTAAAATGTGTATATATTTTTTGGCATCCCCAGTATACAGAGAGCGACAGGGTCTTGCTGTGTTGATCAAGCTGGTCTTGAACTCCTGGGCCCAAGCAATCCTTGGCCTACCAAAGTGCTAGGATTATAGACATGAGACATTGTGCCTGGCCTCTACACTCCTTAATAAATCTGAGCTCAGGCCAGGCTCGGTGGCTCAGCCTGTAATCCCAGCACTTTGGGGACCGAGGCGAGTGAACTGCCTGAGCCTGCAGGTTCAAGACCCACCTGAGCAACTTGGCGAGACTTCATCTCTACAATAAATTAAAAAAAAAAATTAGCCTGGCGTGGTAGCGCGCACCTGCAGTTCCGGCTACTTGTAAGGCTGAGGCGGAAGGATCACTGGAGCCCAGCAGGTTGAGGCTGCGGTGGCCGGGAGTGTGCCACTGCGCTCCAGTCTGGGCGACAGAGTGAGACTCCAACTCAAAAAATAAATAAATAAAAAAAATCTGAGCTCCTTGGAGACAAGGACTATGTCTTAATTTACTCGCAGCACCTGCAGGGCCTAGCAGAAAATAGATGCTCAACAAACACTGCCATCTTCCTATTGAGAAGTCAGTTTGGGTTTGTTTTCATCTTGTTTTAATCATAAAGCTCTAGAAGTATCTGTGAAATATCCAGGGACAGTTATAAAATCTAAAACATTATTTACAGGAATAATGTTAGGCAGTGATTGGTTATGTAGCTAACAGGTATTCATACAAACTTAGGGTCAAAATACAAGCTGGAGGGACTAACCACTGGACTTTATGTTGGTATCTAACCAGTTGCCCTTGTTTTTAGACATGCAGTCTTTCCTTCCCCTGCTCCTGGCAGTTAGGTTTAACAAACACATCTTAGGGATGACTGGACAAAACTTTAGTGCCCTCATCTGACACAGACCCTAAGAAGGTGCTTAGCTGGTGTCTCAGTTTGAGCTGCTACAGCAAAACACCTGAGACTGATAACTGATGAGCAGAAGTTCTTTGCTCACAGCTCTAGAGGCCAAAAAGTCCAAGATTAAGGTGCTGGCAGGCTTGGTACTGGTGAGGGTACATTCCTCACAATAGCACTTTCTGGATCTCCTCACATGGCAGGGAGTAAACAGGCTCCCTAAGCCTCTTTTATGAGAGCACTCTGCCCATCCACTAAGGTTCCGCCACATGACCTAAGTGCTGCCCTCTCACCACCACACTGGTGTTTAGGTTTCAACATATGACCGTAAGTGGGGGAGAGGGGCACATACATCCAGACCACAGCAGTGGGCATGAGAGAAAGACAAATTGAGATACCACAGACAGCAGCCTTTCCTAAAAGCATCTCAGCTGGCTGCCTTTGTCTCCCATCAACAAGAGGTATAAGAATTAATTTTTGCCAGAGAAATAGAGATAAGTGGTATTTAGGTGTGTAGACTATCCACGCTTCAGTCTATACTCAAGTGTCAGTCGCCTACACCCTTACTAGAACAGTCCTACATCCTCATACCCAACAGCCCATACCCTTAGAGCTGTGGTTTCAGGCTTAGGATTCTGAAAGCATCCTCTGTCCCTTCAATTATCTGAGGGTTTTGTCACCTGACTCCAACTAAAAAGTGAACTGCTCCTATGACATTGTCACATATGCCTCCAGTGAGCCCCTGAAAAAGGAACTGTTACAATGCCAAAAAGAGAGAGAACTGGGATTTCACGGAGCTAGAGAAGAGTTCACATGACTGTTTGGGTACCTACCTGCCAAAAAGTATCTATGTGCAGCAGTTTGGTATAAGTGGGGGAAAGAGGTTGAGAGCCCTCACCTTCACACCTGGTATTAAGTGGCAGGAAGGATCTGGGAGTTCTCACCTCCATAACTAATGTAAGTGAGAGAAGAGGCTGAGGGTCCTTCACTTCCACACACGATGTAAATGGGGGAAAGAGGCTGAGAGCCCTTACCTGCATGCCTGGTGTAAGTGGGAGAAGAGGCTGAGGGTCCTCACCTCCAAGCCTGGTATAAGAAAGCGAAGAGGCTGAAGGCCTTATCTCCACGTCTGGTGTAAGTGGGGGAAAAGGCTGGGAGCCCTCACCTGCACACCTGGTGTGTGGGGGGAAGGCTGAGGGTCCTCACATCCACACCTGGTAGAAGTGGGGAAAGAGGCTGAGGACCCTTACCTCATGTCTGGTGTAAGTGGGGGAAGAGGTCAAGGGCCTTCACCTCCATGTAATTACTGGAGGCCCCAACATCTACTATATTGGGAAGACAACAGTGACTAACAACAAACCTGGCTTCAGTTAGCTCACACCACCAGACCGTGAGAGAAAGATGCAAGTTCTTTTAATTAGCAGTACTAATGAATTGGATGTATGGTTCTTTGTTTGATTGTATTTTTGTTTTGTTTTGTTTTGTTTGCCCTTATTGAACAAGTCATCTAAATATCAAATTAGATGCAGTGAGAAAGAGTCTCCTTAAACTGACATCTACACTGATTTTAATAAAAGATCAACCACCAGGCAATCTTAAATCAGACTGATTACTACATAACAGGAATTACCAAGCAATGTAAGAACCAGCCATGCTTTTGGAGCTCCCAGATTTGGCTGACAGTATTCTGGAATTGGAGTCTTACTTCCAGATACAAAGGAAATTTCCTTCTACCAATGCGTAGGAGTTAAACATATTTAGGAGTTAAACATATTTTTGAACTAAGGATTATAGCTGCCAGCATCCTCAGGTATCCAACAGTATTCACCGGCCTAAAATACTCAAGCAACTCTAAATTACGTACTCTTGTGGAAGACATCAAATTGTATGTGCTTGAAAATAAACCTCATACACAATGCCTGGCTAGAATTAATGTTCTGTGAGCCTTGACAGAAACCTTACAAATAACATAGGACAATACTTCACTGATAGTTCAGACATCAAAAATGTGGTGGAAAATGTGTTTGCTGAAAGCTTGCCAGAGAAACTGACATGATATCATTCCTACCCTACTTTTTAAAAAAATTGAAACCAAATTTTTCTGACTTAGACAAAGGCTGTGAAGGTGCAGACCTTACCTAAAAGATCAACCCATTACAAAGACTGTATTTAAATATTATCTTTTAATGGAAACAAAGATAAAAAAAAAATAACTGCTATATAGCATATGAAAGATCAACTGCATGAGAAGTGCCCTCCAGCCAGAAGCCATTAGAAAACAGGACCAAACACCAGGGGAAACAACTTCTCAGGTATTGGACCCCACTTAGCACAGGACCGTGGTCCCAGAAGAAGACATACAAATGAGGGAAACACTATGATTCCTACTTGGTGAGCCCAGGGAACCAGGCCCTGGGATACAGATGCCAGACACCAGAGCTGCATAGAGACAGGGCTCCAGAGATCCAGAGAGGCCCCTTGAGTCTTTGGCCAAGTGCTGTACTCAACTGTGTATGGGCATTTTCACGAGATCAAAGAAAACCACCAGACAACTGTGGAGTGAAAGTGACCAGCGTTTACACAGGGCTTGGGCACTCCGCAGCCAGAGTGGAAGTACCGTACCTCAAAATATGTGAGGCCTGGGCATAAGCCTCAGAAGGGTCCTGTCATAGGAAGGGATTAAAATAGACACAAAGATTTCTCAACCCTGGCACTGCTGACTTTAAAAAATTAAATAAATGTGTGTTTACATATATGTCAGCTTTATAGATATAATTCACATACTATACAATTCGCCCAGTTGGATTATGCAATCTAATGGTTTTCAGTATATAAAAGTTGTGCAGCCATCACCACCATGTAATTCCAGTCATTTTCATCATCCCAAAAAGAAACTCTATACTTATTAGCAGTCACTCTCCACCCCCAACCCAGCAGCCCCGAGCAACCATGAATCTACTTCCTGTCTCTATAAAGTTGCCTATTCTGGACATTTCATATAAATGGAATTGCACACAACATAACCTCCTATGACCGGTGTCTTTCACTTAACATTATGTCTTCAAGGTTCACCCCTGTTGCAGCATTTATCAGTACTTCATACCTTTTTATGTTTGAACAATATTGTGTTGTATGCATATAACACATTTTATATATCCATTTTTATATGTCCAGTTGATGGACATTGGGGCTGTTTCCACATTTTGGCTATTATGAATAATGCTGTTAACATTGTGTGTTTGTGTGAAAATATGCTTTCACTGTTTTAAGTATGCATCTAGTAGAATTGCTGGATCATAAGATAAACATTATGAAGTACTGGCAAACTATTTCCCAAAACTGCTTTACCATTTTACACTCCACTAGCAATGTATGAGGGTTCTAACTTGCCTAGATCCATGCCAATACTAGTCTTTTTTCCTTTTTTCAGTTATAGCCATCCTAGTAGGTATGATCATTGTGCCTTTGATCTGAATTTACTTGATGTCTAATGATGTTGAGCATCTTTTCATGTGCTTACTAGTCATATGCATATCTTTCTTTGGAGAAATGTCTATTTAAATCCTTTGTCCATTTTGTAATTATCGTTTTATAACTGATTTGTATGAAGTTTTAAAAAAATATATGCTAGATACAAATCACTTACTGGATAGATGATTTGCAAAAATTCTATTCAGCAGGTTGTGTATTCACTTTCTTGATTCTTTGAACAACAAAAGCTTTTAATTTTGATGAAGTTCAATAATATTTTTTTTTCTTCTGTCACTTGTGCTTTGGGAATCATAAGTAGGAAAACATTGCTTAATCCAAGATCACAAAGGTTTACACCTGTTTTTTTTCTTTTTTCTCCTAAGAGTATAATAGTTTTAGCTCTCATGTTAGGTCTTAGGTCTATTTTGAGTTAGGTTCCAAACTCAAACAGGACATAGGGAAAGGTAAATGCATAGCCAGTTGCCCTGGTGTCATTTGTTAAAAAACAAAAATTGTCCTTTCTAAATTGTATAAATACCCATGTCAGTAATCAGCTGCCCACAGATAAACAATTCTCTCCAGACTCTCAACTCTGCCTGTGGATACACAGGTTTATCTCTGAACTGTAGATGCACTGGTTTCTCTCTGGCCTCTGAATTGTGTCCATAGGTGCACAGTTTTCGCTCCAGATTCTTGATTCTGCCCACAAATGCACAGATCTATCTCTGGACTATCATACTGCCTGTCTACTCATACATGCACAGGTTTATCTCTGGACTCTCAATTCTATGTGTAGACACATAGGTTTATCTCTGGACTCTCGATTCTGCCTGTAGAGTCACAGGTTTATCTCTGGAATCTCAATTTCACTTGTCTACTCATACATGTACAGGTTTACCTCTGGATTCTCAATCTGTGCGTAGATGCACAGGTTTATCTATAGACTCTCAATTCTGCTCATGGAGGCACAGATTTATCTCAGGACTCTCAATCTGCCCGTAAATGCACAGGTCTATCTCTGGACTCTCAATTCTGCCTGAAGATGCACAAGTATTTTCTGGACTCTAGATTCTGCCTGCAGATGCAAGGTTTATCTCCAGATTGTCAATTCTGCCCATGGATGGACAGGTTTACCTCTGGACTCTCAATTCTGCCCGTAAATGCACAGGTTTATCTCCACACTCTCAATTCTGCCCATAGATGCGCACTAGCTTATCTCTGGATTCTCAATGCTGCCTGTAGATGCACAGGTTTATCTCTGGATTCTCAATTCTACTCGTGGATACACAGGTTTATCTCTGGGCTCTCAATTCTGTCCCAAAATGCACAGGTTTATCTCTGGACTCTCAATTCAGCCCACAGATGCACAGGTTTATCTCCACACTCTCAATTCTGGTCGTAGATGCACTGGCTTATTTCTGGACTCTCAATGCTGCCCATAGATGCACAGGCTTATATCTGGACTCTCAATTTTGCTCATAATTATACAGGTTAATATCTGGACTCTCAATTCTTCCCAAATGCATAGGTTTATCCCCAGACTGTCAATTCTGCCCATATATGTACAGGTTTATCTCTGGACTTTCATTTCCGCTTGGAGATGCACAGGTTTCTCTCTGGACTCTCAAATCTACTCAGCGCACCTGCTTTTCTCCAGTTCCACACTTTCTTGATTACTTGCTGTGCAGTAAGTTTCGAAACAGAAGTGTCAGTACTCCCACTGTTCCTTTTCAAGTTTGTTATGGCTATTTTGGGTCCTTTGAATTTTCATATGCATTTTAGAACCAACTTGTCAATTTCTGCAAAGAAGCCTACTGGCATTTTGGCACAAATTACACTGAATTTATAGATCAATCTAGAGAATTCTGCATCTTAACAAGAATAAGTCTTCTAATCCACAGACCTGGAATGCCTGTCCATTTATTTAGGTCTTCTTTCATTTCTCTCAATAACACTTTGTAGCTTTCAGAGTATGGGTTTTATACTTCTTTTGTTAAATTCATTCTTATTTTATTCTTTAATTAAAAAATTCCACTGTAAAGGCACAGAGACCTTTAAATAAATGCATATCACGACCTTTATGAAATATACAGCAATTCTGGGGAAAGCATTTGCTAACAAAGGCAATTAAAGTTAAGTTTATCCTCCCCCTCATAACACAGCTCTGAAAGTAAAAGCTCAAAAGTTCAGCAGCATAAGGTATGATTATAAAGCAATATAAGTGAAGTTTTCATTCACAAGGAGAATATTCATTTTTTCCAAAGTAACCACCTTAAGAGACAATATTCTTTTTCCAAAATATAAGAAGTATGGAATTACTCTCTTGGAATTATCTTCAGAGCCAAGTTATATGCCACCATAAACATTACTCACATTTCATTAAAAAAAAAAAAAGAGTACTAGTTTGATCACCACCTTTATTCATGAATCTGTTTTCCAACATTTTGGCAATTTCCAATAAGTGGTCCTTCCCTGGATGAGGAATTCTTTCCTTCATTTTACTAGTCCTTTATTTACTGACTGCCTATCAGGTGCTAGAAATATGTACAAAGTAAGAGCCTATTACTTTGGGATGCTTTTTTTTTTTTAATCCATGGCTCTATGGAGTTGCCACACACCAGTCACCAAAAGAGCCAATGTCCCGACCATCCTGAAAAACCATCATCAAATATAAGAAAGAAAAGTTCAGCTTTACTTAATTATCAAGATTATCAAGAGGTTAACTTTCAGGTCATTTTCAAATGAGCTATTTTAGTTGCAGTACACATAGACATTTTATGCTTTATTGTTTAATATTCTTTTTACTTCAAATTAAATTAGAGGACACAAATCTTTTCAGGTCCAAATTCATCTACTTCTAAATGTATTGATGTTTGATTTCTTTAAAAAGTTAGTGTCCTCATTCCAATGTTAATACTTCTTTGCTTGGTGATGTAGGGACAGAAATGCAAGTTCTAATGGGCAAGCTACCGATCATGAGTTCTTCCTACTTAGTTAGGGGCTCGCTATCTTGGACAAGTCAAATGGTAGGGAGCTGGTCACCCTTTTGTTATAAGGATTCAACACAGCCAGCTCTACAGACAGAGTTCTTCAATATGTCTATTTTGGGGCTTAAAGTAGAATGCAATAAGGCATAGTGCCAGTCTGCTACTTTTTTTAATAAAATGTTTTAGCCACCCTACAACATATATAGACTAATGTAATGCCCGTGTTAAAAAATAAAACAGTGGCCAGAACCACACTCTGCCATCCCACCCCAACATTCACTGCCTTGCCTCCACCCCACTAGAAGGAAACCTCTTCTGGATTTGATGTTCAGCATTCCCATGAACATCTCTATATCTTGCCTAGATACGTATATATTGTTAAGCAGTACATAGTGCTGCTTCACATGTTTCTAAATTCATATAATGACGTGTGCTATGTCTGTCATCAACTTGATTTTTGGCTTAATCTACTGTCAAAGAAACTTCTAAAGTTGGTCATGTAGCTCTAGTTCATTCATTTTCACTGCTGTATAACATCACATTGCATAACACAATGAATCCCGATGGGCACTAGATTGCCTGGGACAAAATTGCTTCGGAGCAGTGATATTCTGTTCTAGTCCAAATGCCACATAGGAGAACACACACTAAAGACATTATGAAAGAATCCCAAGGAACCGCCCCTTCTTCCACTCTCTCCAGCACCTCAAGCCACTACCACCTCTTTGCGGTTCAGTTAACACATACTCTACTGAGACAGCTCTGATCCACCATTCCACCATATAGGATGGGAAGGAGCTTCCTCATCCAGGGTCAGCTTATGGAGGGTGCTGCTTGACAGGCCAAAGGCTGGTGAGAGTGGAATAGAGAAAGGCAAGAAAATTAAATTACCCTACTACTTTTTTTTAACCATTGGTTATTAATCTAGTATTTTCCTAGAATGCCAATTGTCAGTTTTTAAATTTTCAAAGTTAATCACTCTTGAAAAAAAGCTGTCTGTGTTAGTGGCTGGCCCCTTTATTTCCAATTTTATGGTCTATAATATTGGAACTAAAACCAAGAATAAGAAAGGTAGTAAAATTTTATGAATGCTTTTTAATACTTCTCCTAAATCCAGTTAGTATAAAGCAGTTTTGTAGCTAAAAGTAATATATCATGTAGCTATCATGAATACAATTTGACAGAATTCTATCAAAATTTTTAATCAATCAATATTTTTAATATTCCTCAGCAAGACTCCCAAACAGTACCTAATACAGAATTGTATTATTATTATTATTATTATTATTATTATTTATTATCTGTACCCTAATACAGAATTCTATCAACAACAGGTAAACTTCTCTAAGTACAGTGCTTATCAAATTCAAATTAAGAAGTGGTGTTTATTTTTTAATTTTTTAATTTTAAAGATGTGGGGTATAATTCAGGGTTAGGTATACAAACATTCATTATGCAGGCACCCTTGTTGAGGAGGTATGCCCCTTCCTCCCCTGGCAGTTTCCCTCAACTGAAGAAGTATTCTTAATATAACCTCCCTTTGTTTAGTTTTTGAGAAGTCACTTACTCGGGTTTGGAGAGCATCCTATCCAAGTTAAACTCTTTGAGGTATCTTATTATGGCAGCCAAAGCACAAATCACTGGCTTCTCCAAGCTAACGATGCCAGAAATCATTTGAGAACCTGAAACACAGAACATATGCCCTCACTAACACTATTACCATGATTAGAAATAAAACTTAAGTAAAATGATTTTATAGTTATTGAAATAAGAACTTAATATTTCCTAAATTGCCCTTTGCAAAAATGTAATGCCTAGGACATGGAAAAAGGGCATTTTCTGATGGTCTTTGTTCAAAATGTAAAATGAGCATTCCTTTGATCAGAGACATTCCAAACTGCACATCAAGGATATGCACACAAGAAGGCGAGTTGAAAATCTTTTGTGATAGCAAAAAACTAGACATCCTAATAAACAACAAGAGTACAGTTCAGGGGACTTTGGTAAATCCAGATAATGTACCTGCTACAAGGAAGAATTTCCAGCTCCCTGATGATGTAGAAGGTCCCCACAACACACTGCTAGTGAAGGCAGTTGTGTGATCACTCACACCTCCCACACAAACGTTGCAAGAGCTTTCCACCCTGTTTCCTGTTCCACAGTTGTTCTTAACCGAGTAGCCAGAGGATTTCTCTCTAAAATGCACATCAGATCATCAGACTACTCTGCTCAAAACACTCTGACATCCCCTAACTCACAGAAAGAGTAGAACTGAAGCCCTGATGGTGCCCTATGAGTCCCTGCACAACCTGCCTGCCACCTCCTCTTTATTGTGAGCTCGCCTCAGCTACTGTTCAGTGCAGACACTCTACCAGTGACATCCTTCACTGCCTGGGCACCTCCCATCTGAAGATACTTTGTACCTGCTGTTCCCTCACATGCCCGCATATCTTTCCCCTGATTCCTCCCATCTCTTCACATCTCTGTCCAAGTCTACCTTCTCAGCGAGGGTTCCCTCTGCTATCCTACTAGGAAGTTCAGCCCACCCCTGCCCTGTTATCTTCATCACATCTGTCAGCTTCTAACACTTGCCCACCTCACTGTCCAGCTCTCAGTAAGGACGATGCCAATTCTGCAGGAATAGGGTCTTGTCTGTCTTACTCCTTACTGGATGCCCACTGGCATAAAACAGGCATTCAATAAAAACGAGCTGAGGGAAAACATCCAAATTACATCCAACGAATACAGAGACCCATGTGTGCCTATCATGTATGTGTGGATTTGTACACAAAGACATGTGCCGATTCGCTAACAGTCACTCCTCAACATAAGCATAGTAGAGCAGGGACAAGTCTGAGGGTAGAAACTTTTACGTTTTTCTTTATATACAACTGTGCTGTTTAACTTTTTGCAATAAGCAATTATTACTTTTAAAAATTAAAAGAAGTATTACAAGATGTCCTATACAAATCAATAATACAAAATATCTTACTAATCTTAACTACAGATTTTTATAAAACCAGGGTGTAAATAAAGTGCTAACTCCACCCTTTCTCCTTCCATGGAGAATGTGATTTTCTTTCAACTTTCTAACTTTGTTTCCCTGGAAACTGGATGAAGGTGGAGTACCAATGTGTCAGGAGGAGGCACTCCGCAGGGAGAAAATGACCCAAGTCAGTATATGACATCCAGACTGGAAGACTGTAAACTCCTGAACTCCTAACTGCAGAGTCTTGGCCTTCCTGTGTGCATGACTCACACAACGCAGCACATTCTCTGCAGAGAGCTTGGAAAGGACACTAGCTCTTGCTCTGGCACCACCTGATAGGCCTCTCCTTCCCTCACACAGAAGCTGCCACTCAGGGACCACTGCAAAGACTGCTGTGAAGACTGGCCCACAATGAGGGATATAAGCCCTGCTGGCAAGTGTGTTTTCTAGCCCATTTCCTTCATTTGAGTCTGACACAAGAATGCACCATGGGAGGTGAGTGGTTCAGTCCTGTCTTTGGTAGGCACGAGAAGACCCCGGGAGCGGCTGGTGGGAGAGGCTGGTGTGAAAGGCAGGAATCACTCTTAGACACGCAACTCCACTGAAGCAAGGCGTCCTGAGATGAGAAGGAACACCCTGATGCCTAAATGCAGCAATGAGGGATGTTGGTGACAAAGCTCATTGTTGTGTTTGGTCAAGGACAGATTTCATCTATATGGGTTCTAAAGAAGACCAGGGTGAAGCCATGTTTATGCCACGATGAAAACTGTCTAGTTACCTCACTGTCCATGACTCATAGCCTCACATGAGCTAGACAGGCAGGAAGGAGGGGCTGACTAAGACAAGCCCTAGCACCTGACTGTTGGAATGTCAATTCCACAGCAGTGACCTAGAGTAAGATCCTGTATCACCAGCATCCTAGCATTAATTCTGACAACAAATCTTTCAAACCCAGCCTTCATCAGAATATTGATCCAAACATTCTGTGAAAGCATGAGAATACTAATGGGCCATCTTTAAAGTAAGCAAAACAGAAAGTTGGCCAGTAACTCCTTCCCTTCCAATAAATATATCAAAACCATCGAGTGACTCAGAACAGGGAAGAAGCTGCACTGGCACCTAAGTGCGGCAGCAGTGAGCTGTTATTCAACTGAGAGTCACACTCACACCTCTACCCACATCTCAGTCAGATTCTGAGGACATCTGGGGAAAATATTTACCTTTGATGTCAGCCACATCTTTTGCATAGAACTCTGTAACCGCCTGGAAAGCATGGCTATATTCAAAATAAGCATTATCCATCCTTTCGACTCGAATTCTGTCATCCCGCACACTGAGAGAAAAAAAGGAAAATTCCAAAGATAATTATCCATTTTCTTGAACTATCTGTATATAAAAAGGGGTAACTTTATTATACACCTTTCTGTATCTAGTTCTCTTCACTTAGCAATAATTCTTTAAAATCCTTCCATGAAAGTGACTTAGCTACAACTCATTCTTTTTAATGACTGAAAAATATTTCATAGTCTATAAATGCCACAATTTATTCAAACATTTTATTGTTTGATATTCACTGGGAGTTAACATTGTTACATGTTTCAAACATTCTTACTTAAAAATAAAATATTACAGATACAACCATAGCTGCATTTATCCCCCAAATTACATTTAAATCTACAATTTTTAGAAGCCAACACTATTTGAATTTGATGTATATTACCATGAATGTTTTTATATTTTACAGTATAGTGTATCATTTCATGCCTTTAATTCATTACACCTATAAAACTTGCTTTTGTACTCAATGTTATATTATATCCAAGATTTACACATTAATATATAATATATATACATTTATACATTATAAATTATACATTATAAATTATACATTATAAATTTAACTTCTTAAATTTTAACTAGTCTATTATTTCTTATATTTTCTGGTAAATTTTTAAGATTTGCTTTATGAATGTATTCACCTGAACTTACCTTTATGGATGGTATGAAGTTAGAAATACAAGTTCATTTTCTATATGATTACCAACTGATGATCAGAACACCACTTACAGAACACACCATCTTGCCCTCGTGATTTCTGTTCCCTCAACTGCGCATCACATTTCTGTATGTTTCTGGCTTCTCCTCTTTATTCCACTAACCTTTATGCTTATCTTTATATAAGTGCCACAGTGTCATATTTCCAGGGTGTGTCATCAACATCCAGGTGGCAAAGACCTTCATTCTCCAAGACCAATCCGGCTACTCTCAGGCCTTTTATTTTCTTGGTAAATGTGAGACTCCTCTTTGTCCAGTTTCACAAGAAACTTATTGGAATTTTGGTTGGATATGTAATTAATCAATTTAGAGAGAAATAACATCTTAACAAATAGAGATATCTCATTGTTAAAGATAGCATATTTCTCTACTCTTATCTTTTCTATCCAACATGTGATTTCCTCCAAGGCAGCTGTACAAGTTCTTGATGCACTCACTCTTAGACGTGTTCCATTTCTTTCTTGTCTTTATCTGAAGCAGAAACTAGTGCTGGGTGGGGTTCAGCATTGGGGGTACTCTGCTGCATACTAAAGTTAAGGAACTACTGGCCTATCAGGGATGGTGAGATAATGGAAACCAGCAAAAGACAGGAAAGGGTGTTTACATAGTGTGTTCCAAAGCAGAGAGAATTTGTTTGGAAGCTTATCTCATATACATTGACATATGCATATCTAATGACCTAGGAATATAAAAACTGCTTGTCAAAATAAAGCTATACTATGAATACATGAGCTAGGATAATCTAGAAAGCTTCTCAGATTTTTTCTTTGGCTCCTACCATAGGATCCTTCCTTGGTCTCACATAAAACTGAAGAAAAACTCAAAAAACCTCCAGCACTAAAAGCTTCATTCTACCATTTGATTTTTCTTACGGAACAAGAAGACTACAATGCCTTTTTATAAATAAACAATGGTGAAATTTCATTACCTATTCTGCTAAACAGCTAGGTCAAACTTCTGAAACAAAGATTTACGACAGAAAAATCTATAGTTTATTTATATTTGTTCCTACTTCATAAAAAAAAAAAGTTAGCAAAAGTAAAATCTCATGGGCATGTGTCACACATCAATCAGGTTCCCATGCTTAATTTACAGTCTAAGACAATGGGCAATGATGTAGCAGACATATGTAAAAGATACAAAAAATACAGAAGGAAACACAAATGACTATGCCCCATCACAAAAGAAACATATCACCCCCAAAAACTATAAGTAGAAATAAATGTATCACTGTACACAGTTAACAAGTATTTTTAATGTTCTTCTATTTTCCTTAATATAATACTTTTATAAAAATAATTGCTGTTTTTTTAAATTCAAAAAACGTAGTTTTTGAGTCTCCCCAAATCCTGCCATAAAAACATAAAATTGAAAAGCCAAACCAAAGCCCACAGATAAGATGTACTACGACATAACTGCATCTCAAAAAATCCCTAAGACCACAAAATGCAAGTGGGTGGGATGAATGACAAATGACAGGACACATGAGCTATCAGTATTCATGTGAGAAGCAGCAAACAGACACAACAAGACATCCACAAGCAGGAACACCACCAAGTAGCAACCGGGTACTCACTGTAAAGTGGGCTAAGATATCTTGAGTAGCTGGAACTAGGGTGAGGGCTGTATCCCTGATTAACAGTGAATACAAAGTATCCACAATAAGCCCGAAGGGGCTTGAGAACTCAAGGCCCTGTGAGCTCACAAAACCAACTATGCAAAGCAGTCATTCAAGACAAATTTTATACTGAGGAGAAACTCCCATGAACAGAATCCAAAGAGAGTAGGAAAGGATAACAGTCAAAGTAAAAAAAGACACAAGCACTACAGAAGAAAGCCGGGAGAAAATGAGCTGCTGTGTTTTCGAAAACTTGACAATATGCAGCAAAAAGGATAAATCTCAAAAACACTATGCTAAGTGAAAGAAATCAAGCCAAAACATCTCACTAAATATTACTATATACTGCAAGGCTCCATGAATTAAAGTTCTAGAAAAGGCAAAACTTTACTGATGGAAAATTAATAACTGCCTGGCCAGACATGAAAGGACCAACTGCAAAGGCCACAAGAGAGACTTAGAGTGAAGGTTTGGTTCCAGACCTGCAGTGTGATAATTACAAAGCTGTAAAATTACCACAATTCAAACTGTACACTTAAATCAGTGAATTGTTTGTAATAATACTTAGAATTTAAAAAATGAAAAACACTACTATGAAGTTATAAAGCTATTCTGAACCCATACTTCTAAAGTTCAGAAAAATAAACTTCCCATATAAATGAGTTATAGAAAAAGATCAAGGTCAAATCCTGTACAAAGTTATGATAAGAAAAAGGAGAATAAGCACAATAACATCTCTACAGATAACAGAAGCATATTAATTATCTCCATAAACATGAAAACTTTACCTTAAAATTTCAAGACAAGCTAAAAATAATTAAGAAACCAAAATGGACTTAGAGATCAGAAATGAACTGGGAGAATTCAAAATCAGAAACTAAAGAAAAAAATTATCTCAGAATGAAAGACTAGAAGGAACATAAAACTGAATAAATACTATAGATAACAAAGATAAGAAGTAAACACGAAAGAAGGAAATTTTCCAAAGTCAAAAATAAATGAAAAAGGAAATTTAAAAGGTTAGAAGAAAAGAGTAAATATAGAAGGTAGGCAAAGAGGATCCAAAACACATTTAAAAGGTGCTCCCAAGGTACCAAGAAAAAAACAATCACTTAACCCTGTTTGTTAGAAAGCATGTCACACATATAGGAAAGTGTGTGAAAGACACCCAGAAAGACACCAAGAAACAATCTACTAAAATTATTTCCAACCAAAATGACAAATCATTTATAAAAAAAGAAAAGTAGAACTGCCAGACTTTCACAACAATGCTTTATACTAAAACACAACAGAGTAACATATTTAAGATACTCAAATTGTAAGCCAAACATTTTGCATGTAGTCAATCTGTCTTCCATGCATTAAAGGTCACAGACAACTGTAATCCAAGGATGGTCATCAGACCATGACATCACCACTACTTAGGAACCTGATAGAAACGCAAATCTCAAGCACCATCCTGCATGTACTAAGCCGAGAATCCAGGGCAAGGCTCAGCACTCAGCACATTAACAAGCTTTCCAGGTTATTCTGGCACACACCAAGGTGTATGAACCACTACACCACAGAATGAATTTCATACAACCAAAATGACTAGAGAGAGAGAGAGACACCAGTATCAGAATTGGTGGTGAGAATTCAGTATCTGCTTCCTGGGAGAACTGCGACTCAGTGAAGACTATAAGGAGGTACAGCATGCCAAGGCACTATGCTTTGACAAGGCAGGTATGTTACAACTATGAAATGAATGGGGAAGAGATGGAAGAACACATGCAACAAAATTTTAGCTGTCTTCAGTAATCTACATTACTGGTGGTCACGTTAGTATCATTACTCTGAAAATGTGTGCGTGTGATATGAGATGAAGGAAATTTAATATCTAATATTCTAATGATAAAACCAGATACTTAAGAACCAGGATAGTCAACATGGAGAGAAAAGGGGACATAGATGGAAGAATGAAGAAGTTAAAAACTCTTTAGCCCTGACTGTGAATAAGAAATGTTTTTTATGAGTTCTTAATATAATTTGACCTATCCAATAAATACAGAGCCTCCCCAGTACACAGGCTATTATTTCCTACTTAAAGAATCAGGACTTTATTGGAGAAATGATTAATTCAGGGTCTGGGATTGAAAATACTTAAGATGAGCCTAGAAAATGTTATTATGTCAAAAAACAAAAAAGCTACTAAAGAGGAGTAGGGTCTCGGCAAAATGACACAGAAGCCAACCTAAAGAGGCTCACTGCCCAATCATGAGCATTTTGAGCATCAGGAAAAATAATATCTGCAAAGAACCAAAACATGTTAGAAATATCTGAATCCTTGAGTAAATAGTGATACTTTACAAAGAAAGCCTTGTTCAGTACATCTGAGTATCAATGGCTAACGCAATTCACAAGGAACAATCACATGTATCCTAATGAAAAAATAAAATCAATGACATTGTCTGGCTCTTACATACACACACACATTCCCTGAATTCTATTAAGCCTCACAATTCAACTACCGATTTACAGAAAAAGCAGAAGAACATAGCAAACTCTACAGAGGTGTAATCAGCAAAATCCAGATAGTGAAACCCCACAAGAAAAATAACTCGTGTTTCTTCAACAAATATGGGCATAAAAGAAATAGAGAGAGAATCTATAAATAAAAAAAGACTTTAAAAGACAGACATTTTCAAAATTAGCCTGTGCTAATTTTTTAGCCTGTGCACCTGTAATCCCAACCACTCATGAGGCCAAGACAGGAGGATTACTTCAGCCTAGGCGTTCCTGGCCTGCCTGAGAACACAGCAAGACTCTACCTCTAAATGTATACATAAATTTTAAAAGGTATTTTAAAAATAAACCAGCAAAATTAAACTATAAGGATGCATACTTGGGTGACAAAACTACAAGGGAAATTAGGAAAGTGGTAACAATGACAGTCAGGGTGAGGCTTTCTCTGAGGTCTGTGACAGGAAGGTAGAGAGCATGTGTAGAGTGACTCCTGAACATAGTTCTATGTCCTGGACTAGATGGTGGCTTCAGGGCCTTCCTCTATACTTGTTTCAGATTGTTTCCTAGATTTGCACTATGTTTTAATTTTTTTCAAATAAAACACAAATGATTCCAATTTTACTGGTTTTTTCCCTAAAATTACATCATTCTGAAACAATTATTTACTTGATGCTTCAATCCAAGAGTCTGTTTTATCTCATGAGCAACTAACAATATTACAACATCACTTTGAATTTAGAAGTATTTTGATATAAGGAACTCAAATAAACTCAACAGCAAGAAAGCAAATAATCAGACTTAAAATGAGCAAAGGACCCGAATAGACTTCAAAAGACAACATACAAATAGCCAACAGGCATGTGAAAAATTGCTCATCATTGATTAATCATCAGAGAAATGCAAATCAAAACTACAATGAGATCACCTTTCTCCTGTTAAAGTGACTATTATCAAAAAGAAAGTGTGGGTAAGGATGTAAAGAGAAGGAACACTGTTGATAGGAATGTAAATTGGTACAGACCTATGGAAAATAGTAGGAAAGTTTTTCAAAAAATTTAAAATAGAATTATTAGGCAGGTACATGGTTGCTCACGCCTATAATCCTAACACTTTAGGAGGCTGAGGCAAGAGGACTACTTGAGCCCATGAATTCGAGACCAGCCTGGCCAATATAGTGCAAAAAAAAAAAAAATCTCCAAAAAAAAAAAAAAATCAAAAGATTAGCTGGATGTGGTTGCACACACCTGTAGTACTAGCTATCCGGAAGGTTGAGGTGGGAGGCTTGCTTGACCCTAGAGGTAGAGGCTGTGGTGAGCTGTGATCCTGCCACTGCTCTCCAGCCTGGGTGACAGAGACAAATCTGAACTCTAAAAATAAAAAAAAATTTTTTTAAATGATCGTTAGAACAGAAATAAATCATGCAGAGGAATTTCTCTAAATAAGAATTTGCTGAGGAATTCTCTACTTAATATGGAAATAAATACTGTATGAAGCAGTTGAAAGATAGGTGTGGGGAAAACAGCTAGCATTTTTCACTAATTAACATAATTCTGAAAGATCATCTGCTTAATGCTTTTGAGTATTCACAGGCATTTCTACCAATCAATCTCACAGCTCATAGTGAAGACAGAATGATACACTGGTGGAGTACCACCTGCATGTGTTGTCCCTCCAGCCTGAACCACGTTCCACCACACTGTCAGAGACACAGAGCCAAGGATGAAAACACTGCACTTTCCCTCCAACTCCTTCAATGGCTCCCCATTCCTAACCATGAACAGAAAAAGTATTTTCACAGCACATCCAAATTCTCCAACAAAACAGATAACCCCCTGCCCTCAGAGCTTACTTTCCAATAGGGCTATGCAGAAAATAATAAAAATAATAATAACAATGTTACAAAGTAACTTTTTGATGGTGACCGGCCTGTCAAGTCTCCAACCTCTTTGACTCCTTCTCCCGCCTTCATTCTTTCTGCTCTGATCACACTGCAGGCTGTAAGGGAGGGATGGGACCTGTTTCTAAGCCCAGCTGAGCTCACCCAAGAACCTCTGCACTTACCACTTACTTCCTCTGCCTGAGTGCTCTTCTGGAAAGATCACACGTTCCCTTCCTCCCTCAGGTCTTTACTCAAAAGTCACCTCAGTGAGGCCTCTCCCTTACTTCATGATCACATCATTGTAACTGCCCTCCTCATCACTAGTACCCACGAGGACAGGGACTTCTGTAGCTTATTTCCACTGCACTCCATGCCTGGACTCATGCCCAGCACAGTACAGGCATTCAGTCTATAAGCTATTGCAGAATCAATGAATCCATGAATGAATGAATGAGGCCAAGTTCCAGAATGCTAACTTTCCTTGAGGCAGGCAACATTATCCTCATCTTAAAGTGAGTAAATTTAGCTTGGAAAGATTAAATGCCATGCCCAAAGTCACAAAGTGATAACAGACTAAGAGATCAGGCCCAGTGGGCCGAGGGCTCTATCTGTTGTGCTAGAGCCCAGCAGGCTTGAGCTGGCTCAGGAAGAAACCTAAGGGGAGGATTTTCTCCCATCTGTTGGTGTTGAGGAGGTGGGAGTATCAGACTCACTGTTACAAAGCTCTTACTAATTTTTATCTTTCTGTAGACTCCCTTAATACTGGATTTCCAGAAGCCTGCAGTAAAGTTATTATTTAGCAACTCAAAAAGCAATGCATGACCTTACATGAGCTCCACAGGGTTTTCAGACAAGATCCTGCAGTGAATACAAGAGCAGCTGGCTACTCAATTACTATTCTAATTAAAATTGTGTTTGATAAGCAGATAAGGATTTAGAAACCCATTAAATTTGATAAAAATGGACTTGTCAGTTATCCTTGAGGCTTCCATGGAAGCATTATAAGAATGTTAAATCCATCCTTCTGCAATCTGTACGTTAAACATCTTCATGAAAACAGTTTTCCCAATCTGGTTAAAGTTATAAGATCTCATATCTATGTTTCCCTTAGTTTCTTAATTAAAGAAAGTGATGGTCAAGTCAAATAACTGTATCTTTGAAACAAAAGTCTATTTGAAATTCTGCATATGAGTAAATGCTATCAGAATCCTGTCAAACTAGATTTTAGTAAAGTTTCTACTTTATCATTTTCACATGTAAAATGCCTCTCTATTGCTAAAACTATCGTTTATGAAAAGTCAGATGGTGATAAGACTCACAGAACCATCGGCCCTGGCGCCCACCCACACCAGCATCCCACAAGTCGCATGGAAAGCAAGTATGTGGGGTGTGCGAGGTCTGAGTTCAGGGGGGAGACTTTCTACAGGCTTCCAGGTGGGTCATGGCAGACTGCAGATGGAGACCTGGTCAGTATGAACCATGTGGCAGCTATGTCTGGACTGAGCACAAGGTGGACATGGAATGTTCAGAGACATTTCACCAGTGGCAGTCAGTGCTGCAACCACTTCATCAGAGGTGCAGTCAACAACTTTACACCAGAACACTGAGGAAGCTGCTGTGGTTACAAAGCTAGCCTGGGTCTCAACAACCCCTTCTGAAGCTGTGGCTAAGGCTGAAACCTCTGGGACAGAGAAAAAGCTGAATAGAGGCTGTGCCCCACTGGGCCATCTGTGCTTGATAGGACAAGTGGCAGGAGAGGCCTGTTATTAAGAAGGGTATGTCAAACTGGACTGTTTTAAACTGAAACTTCTAATTAGGAAAAAAAATCCTTTTTCACATGTAACATGCCTCTCTGTTGCAAAACACTTTGTTTTTGAAAACTAAACGGTGATAAAACACTTTTTTGACAAGTATGGAGACCATAATAAAACAAGGGAACTTCAGACTCAATCATATCTCCTAATGTCACCTTGGACGTAAGACTGGTGACTCTCTGGTGTCAAATAACAGAACACCTACAGAGATTCTGAACTAATCTCCAATTCTGAATAAACAAATGTCAGCTCACCAATTTTATGACCTATCCTGACTTTAGAAACTGTAATTTGTATAGACAAAAAGAGTCATGTTAAAGGTTGGGGCCTCTGAGCGTGCTTACCGGTCATAATAACATGACTGTGTCCCAAGTAATGGTTTTCTCCTCTGAAGACAGAATGAAATAGTTCTCATCTGACTAAGACAGATAGTGCAACACAATTACCATGTCTCTATATTAGAATTAGTATGAAATTCATTAATTGTATCAGTGCTCATAGTAGAGAACTATCGTTACTTTTTTTAATTTTTTGAGTTGGAGTCTCACTCCGTCGCCCAGGCTGGAGTGCAGCGGCACGCTCACAGCCACCCCAGTGTCCACCTGCTGGGCTCCAGTGATCCTTCAGTCTCAGTCTTCCAAATAGCTGGAACTATAGGCATGTGCTACCATGCCCAGCTAATTTTTTATTTATTGTAGATACAAGGTCTCGCCAAGTTGCCCAGGCTGATCTCAAACCCACAGGCTCAGGCCATCCACTCACCTCCCAAAGTGCTGGGATTACAGATTGAGCCACTGAGCCTGGCCGTTAATACTTTCTTAAAAGATTGGCTAGCCGGGCTCGTTGGCTCAGCCTGTAATCCCGCGCCTTTGGGAGGCTGAGGTGAATGGATTGCCTGAGCCCGCGGGTTCGAGACCCGCCTGGGCAGCGAGAGCTCATCTCTTCAATAAATCAAAAAATCAGCTGGGCGTGGTAGCACATGCCTATAATTCCGGCTACTTGGAAGGCTGAGGCGGAAAGATCACCGGAGTCCAACAGGTCGAGGCTGTGGTGGCCGGGAGCGGCCACTGCACTCCAGTCTGGGCGACAGAGTGAGACTCCAATTCAAAAAAAAAAATTAGCTAAGGGCATTATGTGAAAATATAATTCTAAAAACTACCATTAAAACAGAAATATCAGAATACCCCATAAAAACAGCAAAGAAAACAGAACACATAAAGATTAAATGATATAAAAATTGAAAATATAACACAAAATAAAGAACAAATGTCAATTATATCTGATATATTAATAAAGACAATGGGCTAAGCTCGCCTATTTTAAAAAATTAACCTCAGATTGGATTAGAGAGAAAAAATTAAGCAAAGTAAAGATAGAATTCAAAACAAAAAGCATTCAACAGGAAAACAGAGACACTCTTATAATAATAGGGAAAGGATGGAAGAAAAACTTTTTACCCCATCCCCTCTTTTAAATACCTTTCATTTTTTGAGCCATGGAAATATACAACTTACTCAAAAACAAAATTGCTTATTTATAAAGAGAAGGAAAGAATGGATTCCAGGATTGCTGGATGTAGGAGCTCCCAGGGGAGACATCTTTCCGTGTTCTGGACTAGACTCAGGGCTGAGACCCAGGACAAGGCAGATGAGTACCTGTTACCCATGGAACATGAAGGGTCGGGGAGAGACCTACCCCCCTCCACCCAGCAGAGCCTGATTCCCACTTGCCTTTAAACTTCCTATATGAGTGAACAGACTTGCTTTCAGCCTAGAAGTGTTTCAATAAGAATCTTTAGAAAGTGTGGGCTTTTCAAAAAGAAAACAGCCTCTGACTGTCCCGTGGAGGAAGTGGACACAACCACACAGCCCCTTAGAAATAGTAACCTTGATTGCAGTCCATGCAGCCCATTGCAGCCAGCAGAAGACCTGGCTGAGAGACAGGGCACATGTCAAAGACTCTGGGGACAAGACAAGGACTTAGCCAGGCCACCACAGGGACCAAAACATAAGAAAGGCCCAAGATAAAGAAGCATACCCTGACCTATCCCAGAGGAGAGACTGGCCAGGGGTAAGGCAGGACCGAGACCTCCACTGTGGGGTCCCGGGACCTCCCCAAGGCAGGTACACGTGGGCGCTGGCTGTGCAAGGCTGGGAGAAACTACAAAGTAAGAAGTCTGTACTAGGCAAACGCATGGCTTTTTCAACTTTTCTCCCATGTTTTTCTAGACTTTTGACTTTGCTTTTTCTTCTTTTACATGGTTAGTTTTGTTTTTTTTTTTTTAAGTGTAAAGCTCTATTAAAAATTGTCTTCTCCATCTTGGCAAACCTGACAGGAAAGCACTTTTATCTGCACCAAGGCCAGAAACATTGAGGGTCAGAATGTCGAACTTGGGGACCACGGGAAGGGGAAGTTGAAGATAAGCAGAGACCAGGGCTCAGGCCAGTCTTCAACTCCCAGCTCACTCCTGGATTCTGGAAACCTCTAAAAGCAGAATTCCTCTGTAACAGTATTTCCAAACCCCCATCCTTTCTTACTCTTTCAGCCCACCACAGCCCCAGGTCTTTTTACCCATCTACACACCATAACCCCAGCCCTGTGCACGCGTTCTTGTTTAACAAGTGGGCCAAAACTCACCTACTCTAAGACCCTTTCCCAGAAGAGTGACCACATGCTACATGGCCTGTCTTCTCTTAGACACAAGGCTGTGGTTTGTGAAGAGGCATTAGCCTCTAGAAATAAAGCTACTTTGTTGTAAGCACAGATGCTTTTTGTCAGAAACTTCACTACCAAGAGAGAAATACAAACTGTAATGTGCACTATAAGGGAAAGAAATTTCATGAAGTATTAACCAAAGTAAGTCAAATGTGCTATATAAAATATTACTGCTTTTGAAGTCCAGAAGTAGAGGTGAAGGAAGGGGATAGCTGTTCCCTGTGTTTTTGCTGAGAGGCTGTAGAACATCCTGTGCTTTAGAACCAGAAAGTCGTATCAAATTTAAGTTTTGCTACTTAATACCCCTGTAACCCAGAAAAGCCACTCAACACCTCTGGGCCTTAATAGCTGTGCAATCTAGACAAGCCACTTAACATCTCTGGGCCTTAATAGCCCTGTAACCTAGACAAGTCACTTAACACCTCTGGACTACAGTCTACTCATCTACAGAATCTGTAGGAAATTAATCGTAGCTTCCTCACAAGTGTTTGTGAAAATTAAGTCAGTCGATAAGTATAAACCCTTTAAAAACTAAAATAGCATCTCATACACAGTGTCAGCTATTGCTGTTACCATCAATAGTATGACAACTTCTTATTCAACATAGTACTGGAACTCCTAGTCAGAGCAATCAAGCAAGAGAAAGAAATAAAGGGTATCCAAATTGGAAAAAAAGAAATCAAACTATCTCTGTATGCTGACAATATTATCTTATGCCTAGAGAATCCTAAAGACCCCTGGTCTGGATAAATTAATTCAGTAAAGTTTCAGGATACAAAGTCAACAAACATACACACACATCAGTAGCAACTGCTATATACCAATAATGACCAAGCTGAGAATCAAATCAAGAACTCAATTTCATTTACAACTGAAAGGACAGAACGAGCAGGAAATGCTTTTTTTTTTTTTTTAATCTTGTTCTTAAACCCTGACACAATGATGAGAAAGAAAAAGCTATGTTTTGGAGAAATGCATACTTCAGGTAAAATTAACTATGCCGACTTTGTCCTTTCAGAAACACAGACTTCCCAATGCCAGAGGTATCTCACAGTGGCAATCAAGCTTACCTAGAGTAAAGGGAATTTGCAAGGCCTAAGACATCATGCACTGGGCAAGGATTGTAGAAGTTACGAAACTTATAATTACAAAAGTTATAACCACTCAGAGGGGAAGCAGGTGGGGATTCAATCTTCCAGTAAACTGGGCGCTATCTACAGGGAAGTCAAGGATCCCCCGAACCTACCCACTGGGCATGCATGGGAGATAGGGGGAGGTACACCCTCCATTACTTCTAAGGAATGTTGTTCAGGAAGGTGCAGGAGCACTGGAATTCTTGTCATGCCTTTCTCTAGGAGCTGTGATAATGTGGGTGGATATTAGTGGGTCTCTGAGTCACAGGATCTCCAAGACATCTGCAGGTGGTCAATTAGGAAGTCACCACAGTCACATCTACCTGACTGCAACATCTCCAGAGGAAAGGATTTAAGGCGGCAGGGGGGGCATGCTACAGTGTCGCACTCATCTAGAGCATAGGTCTGCTCCCTGTCTGAACTTATCTTAAATAAATCTTTTCTTCTCTCACCTCTTTGTGTGTTGCAATTCTCTGCATTACTCAAATCTCTGGGTTGCCAGCATGCACCTCTGGCTTGCCGGCTCTGGCAGTGCTACACCCCTGAGCCTCCCCTCTCCTCTCCATCCATTTATCCACCCTCACCCTATCCATGCCCTAACAGCAGCAGCCAAAAAGCTAAAATACCTAGGAAAATATCTAACCAAGAAAGTGAAAGATCTCTACAAGGAGAATTTAAAAACTCTGGTGAAAAAAACTGCAGAGAACACAAATGGAGAAACATCCCATGCTAAAGGACTGGAAGAATCAACATTGTTAAAATGACCATATTATCCAAAGTAACCTACAGATTCAATGCAATCCCTAAATGACCAGTGTCATTTTTCACAGAATTAGAAAAAAAAATCCTAAAATTCATATAGAACCAAAAGAGAGCCAAAATAGCCAAAGCAAAAAGATACAAAGCTGAAGGCATCACATTGCCTGACTTTGAATCATACTACAAGGCTGTAGTAACCAAAACAGTAAGGCATCAGTACAGGAGCAAACACATGGACCAATGGAACAGAAAAGAGAATCCAGAAATAAGCCCAAATACCTACAACTAATTGATCTTCAACAAAACAGACAAAAACATACACTGGGGAAAGTGAGGCAGGGTAGCTAGCACAGGTCAGACATAGATGAATTTCCCATAGGTATGTTTTAGGATGTGTTCAGACATTTTAAAAATAAATTTTATTGCAGGTCAAGCTGGCAGCCTACCCTACCCCCTCAGCAAATCAAAAGAAAACTTTATCAGATGTAAGACTAGGACAGCCCAACCTTTCAACTCATGGTCTAACATAATAATCACTAAGAAACTTTCAGGTTCCCTGTAGAAGGGGGAAGGCCAGTGACCACCTCTTAACTAGCCAAGACCATAGAAATGATAATAAGACCATCTGTTAGCTAAGGAACTTGTGAATTGGAAATAGCTAGCAGGTCTCTAGACAATGTGGTCAGGAAAAGATCACCGGCACCACACCCATCTCCTCCCATCAGAATCCCAGAGATGTCCAGCTCCAGAGTGACATTTACCTAAGCTCCACCATTTTTAGCCTATCAATCAGGCTAAAGGTACATCAGGTCTATTGTAAAGAGTAAAACTGTAGTTTCTCTCCCCCATTCCACCACTTCTGGCGTGTCTTCCTTTCTTTTCTCCCTTGTTTCCCTAATAAACTTTATTTGAAAACTTTGCTGGCTGCTCTGAAATTCATTTTAGAAATGAGCCAAAGAATCCATGAGTTTTGTGCTACACCCCACCTGGTTTTAGAAAGGACACCCTATTCAACAAATGATGCTGGAAAAACTGGATAGCCACATGCAGAAAAATGAAACTTGATCCATATCGCTCTCCATATACAAAAATTAACTCAAGATGGATTAAAGACTTAAATGTCAGACCTGAAACAACAAAAATCCTAAAAGAAAACCTAGGAAAAACTCTTCTGGACATTAGCCTAGGCAAAGCAAGTATGGCTAAGTAGGGTAGGCCCTAACCCAAGATGACTGGTGTCCTTTCATAAAGGGGAAATTCAGACACGCAAAAGGGAAGAGCACGTAGAGAGACGCAGAAAGAAAGCTGTCTACACATCAAGGAGAGGCCTGGAACAGATCCGTCCTCATAGCCCTCAAGGAGCCAACACCCCTTGTTCCTTGACTCTCGATGTCCAGCCCCCAGAACTGCTGAATAGCGAATTACTGTTGTTTAAGCCACTCAGTCACTAGTGCTTTGTTACAGCAGCCTAAGGGATGAACAACACTCCACTAAAAGGGTGATCATCTATCAAGAGTCAGGCCTAGAAACAAACCACTAAAACACCAAGTAGACTGAGGAGAGTGCTGTGGTAGTACATGCCAATTTCGAGAGGGTAAACATTCTTGAAATCATAGCTGATTCCAAACTACCAACGCTGTAACCACCTGATGCAAAGTTCCTGGCAACACAGTCAGCTCTCACAGGCTTCCTAATTTCAACATCCACAGTGATCCGATGTCCAGCAAGGGCTAGAACTACAGCTAGAAACTGCAGGACAGTCTCATGTAAGCAATAAGGCTGTTGGTATACAGAATATTTTAAAAGACAGATGTGGCAAAAATGAACTGCACAATGTGAGAATGGCTTAAGAAGGGCAGAAAACAAAAGATTAGCAAATACCAGGTGCTAACATTTACTGAGCCATTCTGAGTTGGTTCCAAGTTGACTCATGTACTGCTCACTAAAGCTCTATAAAACAATTATATTATCATACACATGTTTCTGAATGGGGTAACTTGAGTCAAAGAGAGGTTAAGATTCACAACTAACCATGTGTAGCATGGGTGACCAGTCTCACAAGACATGCTACAGCTGGGTGAGCACAACAGAACACACCCACACAAAAACCATACACGTGTGCTTCCGGGTCTGTCTCGAGATATTCCCCTGAGACTATGAACAAAACCAGGGTGCCCACTGTCTATACCTGGATGCAGTATGACACTGGTATTTCCATACAGTCAAGAAAGCACAAAAAATGGGGAAACCATTCTTGATAGCCATGTGTTTGCTGAGTTATCAGCACTTTGACAAATGTTCTATTTTAGCATACAGGAGGATGGCAGTAGTGAATGAAACACACATTCTCAAAGTGAAGTCTCTGCACTGTTGTTACAGAGGGACAGATGAGGTAGAAGCAAGGGAGTGTCTCCCCTGAGAGCACCTCTCCTAGGAGCATACTTTTCCACATGCACGGGGCCCTGGGTCACCCTCAGAAGCCCTCTGGTCTGTGGCCGGGAAGTGAGGGAGGTGGAGGCTGAGCTAGTCTCTGCAGAAAAGGCAGGTGGGAGGAGGCAGAGTGACAGTCAACCCACAGCCCAGCCTGTTCCCACTGTTCTCTGGAAGCAGCAGCAGCAGATTCTATTCTGCATGGGTGGCAACCTCTTGTCTCACTCAACTCAATCACCCACAAGTAAATGCTGTGATGTCTGGGGGCTGAGATGAAGAGTTACATAAAAGACTGTAAAGTATACTTACCTCTGAGGAAATTCATACTTAAATGATACCTGACTTAGTAACTTGAGACTGCACAGACTTAAAAAAGGCAGCAAACATTTGGTCAAGTTCTTTCCAACAGCCCAATATTTCCATCAGAACCTGAACTCAAATGCACATTCCTAAACCTGTCATTTTTCAGCTAGTTTTAAGAACCAGTCAGAAGAAACTGGGCGCCCAGAGAGAGAGGCGAGGGTGTGATTTAATGCCAGCAAACAGCTACTGATTACCAAGGGCCTGAAAGCCCCATCCACATGGGAAGCACACGTGGCATCACTATCAGGCCTCACACATAGATGGAGCAGCTCAACCCCTACACCTGTAACTGACTTCACACAGAGCTTAAGACAACACACTCCTAAGACCACTGAGTTCTGTTTGTTCCCAGCCAGTCACATCAGGCTGAAATCGAAGTGTCAGCGGCTGTGCTCCTTTAGGGGTGCCATGAGAAGAGCTGCTTCTGCACCTTTTCCAGCTGCCAGGCTTCCTCTGCTTCCTCCATCTGCAAAGCCAGTGTCAGGGTGGAGGACTTACACCACAGCACTCTTGGCCAACTGAGCTGGGATCTGCACCACACCACACCCCTTGACCTCCCTCTGCCTCATCTAAAGGATTTTATGACTAACCGGGCCCACCTGGATGACTCAGGCTTCTATCTCCATCTTAAGGGCAGCTGATTAGCAAGCTTAATCCCACCTATTACCTTAATCTCCTTTTGCCAAAGAACCTAACATAGGCACAGGTTCCAGGGATTAGGTCGTGGGTCTCTTGGGGCAGACATCATTCTGCCTACCACAGATACATAGATGATAGACTAGAAGATAGATGATCGGTAGATAGATAGATGATAAGTAGATGACAGACAGACGATGATACTTCATCACCCAAGCCTACTTCTTCATTTACAAAATGGACATCATAATTGTAACTGCCTCAGTTCTTTGGAAGACGATGGATGACATCAGTTACTTTCAGTAATGGTCACAGTGTGTACCTGGCACATAAAAACTTTTTTTTTTTAACAAACTTCATTTTTTAGCTATTTTTAAAAAATTCTTATTTCACTTTTGTTTAAATGTTCCTCTCATTGTGGAATCCATTTTCCCAGCATCTGTCTAGCTAAATGCTCTTCTCCTTCCAGGCCCATCTCTGGCCTACCACTGCCCCACATTTTCTAAAGCCATGTTGCCTTCAACAGTAGCCACCACCCATGTGCAGTCAAGCACACCCAAAATGTGGCTGGTCGGAACTGAGATGTGCTCCATGTGTAAAATATTTTTCACATTTTGAAAACTTTTTATGTAAAAAAAAGGTTGTAAAAGAACTACATGTTGAAATTATATTTTAGAGATGCTGAATACAATGTATTACTAAAATGAATTTCATCTGTTTCTTTTTACCTTTTTAATATGCCTACCAGAAAATGTAAAATTACTGATGTGGCTCACATGTGTGGATCACATTACATTTCATTTCATCTCTTACATTTCATTTCTAGTGCTGCGCTAGACAGATTATTCTCTCATCTCCTAGCATTTCATTTGCTTCCCTATCACAGGGGTGTCAATCTGCTTGAGACTAGAACGATTTGCACACATCCTGGGCAAGGGTCATGGACCTTTGAATATCAGTAAGGTCCAAAATAATTTTATAATAAATATTAGTAAGGTTGAATGAAAACACTATTCAGCTAATGTGTTATCTGGATATATTATTTGGCTTATAGTTTTTTGGATATTTTGAGTCAGAGCCTTGTTCTGTAACCCAGGCTGGGGGCAGTGGCACAATTATGACTCACTGCAGCCTTTAACTCCTGAGCTCAATCTTTCCACCTCAGCCTCTCAAGTAGCTGGGACTACAGACATATGCCACCAAATCCAGCTAAGTTTCTGTAGAGACAGGGTCTCGATATGTTGCCTAGGCTGGTCTCAAACTCCTGGCCTCAGGTGATCCTCCCACCACAGTCACCCAAAGGCCTGGGATTATAGGCGCATGCTACTGTGCCCAGTCTAGTTTATTATTAAAAGAAATGCCCAGAAGTCAATTCGTCACTTTCTGAAGCAACTTTTTTTGGGGTTACAGACAGGATGAGGATGTTTAACACATATGCAAATCACTCAAGTACAATGCAGGTCAACATTCCTGTGACAGGAAAGCAAACAAAATGCTAGAAGATGAGAGAATAATCTGCCTAAGGCAGCACTGTTCAGTAGAAATGTAACACGAATCACACCTGTGAGCCACATCCTTAAATGGAAAAATAAGCAGTTTCATGAATCAATACTCAGCTTATTACATACAATGTACTTAGATATCATCAGCACTATACTGTTCTAGCTCTTTTTTTCCAGGTGGTAATTGCAACCCATGAAATTGCTTTCATAGTCCACGAATGGCTTATGATCACAGCTGTAAAGGTACTTGCCCTTGGGTCAAGTGCAGCCTGTCCTGGCTAGGCACACACATCCAGAAGACTCCATGTGACACCTAGCATCCTCTGCATTCCAGCAGGGAACAACACCCTGGGCTGTATCTGTGGTCCCACATGGCCACAGGTAAGGCATGCAGGATGCACACCACACACGTTCTTCCCTCAACTTGCCTCCATATCAGGGCTGGGGGCAACGTGTCCACACAGGGCGTTCATGGTCCATCTCCAGAGTGCACCCTGAACCACTCAGCGTGCAGAGTCCAGCTCAACCTGACCAAAAGGAGCTGGACAGAGCTAAACACACAAAATGAGAATGCTCATGGTAGCCCGTGGGAAGAAGTCCTAGGACTTCATCACAGAGTGTTCTGGACTGCCTGGGGCATAAAACCTCCGTATTATGTGTAGTAAGTCAAATTACATATACAATAAATCAAATTTTAGAAAGGTATTTCCTTAAAGAAGGTATAGGAGTGGGAAGGGAAGAAAGGAAAAATGTAGAAGAAAAAACGTATCAGTACTTCAGAGCATTATACTGCTCCAAGAATCAAAACTTGGGTTCAAGGCTAAAAGGAACTTCACAAAAAAGAGGATCGGGAAAGAAACTCCTGGACTAAAAACAAGAGATAAGCGAGTAATCTCAGAGTAAGCAGGAAAATAAGTAAGTCCCCTACATATCAATGAGCTTCATTCCGACAGCACGATTGCCAAGTTCAATTTATTCATAAGTTCTACAAAGTTAGCCTAGGTACTCAACTAACATAATCACCAATACCAGCTACATCACTTCTGCTTTTACACTTGCTTCTGGACATCCTAGGCTTGAAATAAAGATACTGTATTACTGTACTCTACACAGTACTGTAAAGTATGCAAAAGCACAACCAATTTGTACAGGATGCACACATGTGACAATACACACCAGATACATGAATTAACTTATGTGATCAAACATGCAAATGCACGTTTGCATCTTCGAAAGCCTACAACTTAAAGGTCTGTATGTAGGAGACTTACTGAAGCAGAAATCAGTAAGAAATCTCCCTGAACAAGGAGGTCTGAGGAAGAAGTCACTCAAAAGATGGACAGACAATCTAAGTTCACAGAGGAGGGGAAAGACAGAGGATCAAGCAGCCCACGTCCTCACTGCAGAGGCGCATAAAGGAGCTGTGGCTGGAAGGGACAGGAATGGTAGGGATTGCTCTCTGAGTCATGAGAGGGAAAGAGAGGAGAAAGTAATGAGAGACCCTGATGACACACGGGAGCAGTACCAAGAGTCCAACAATGGGAACTTCTGTATTGTACAATGAGGTCCAGTAACACCTTCACAACACAGCAGGGACTTAGTACTTCCAACAGGGCTGTACCACTTAGCACCTCTGCAACCCTGCAGCTTCCAGAGAGGCGTTTCCTGACACCTCAGCATTCTGCCCTTCACTGTAAAATGAGGGTCACGCCTCTCCTCAGGGGTGGGAAGAACTACTGAAATCATGGACAGCATGTTCGGAACAGGGCAGGGACCTGATCTTTCCTCTTCCCTGCCTCCTGTCCTTCCTTTTACGCCTTCCCTTCAGCCCCTGCCCTGCAACTCAATTGTTTCCCCTGGACTTCACCTGAAATAAGAAAGACTACTTTGATATTTGGTGTGGAATTTTTTAAAAAGATGCTAATAATAAATAACTTAAAAGCACTTTTAGGATATTCACATTTATAACACAAGCCTCTGCGAAAAACCATAAGGAACAAAATGCTTTAGTTAGAGAAGTCTTTATGCAGTTAAATCCTCAAGCCCAAATTAACAGGTGTATTTACAAAAACCAAGTCAAATTAGTAAAACAAATGCTGCACACACAACACATCGCTGCCCAGCTTTCTGCTCAACAGCTTGGTCTGCCTTGGAGTCTGCAGTTACCAGTGAGATCATTCCTCCGGAGTCCACATGTTGTTCTTCCTAGTGGACCACCATCAACACACCTACTGCAAACACACCCATTGATCCCTTTTGAGTAGACACATTCCTGGAGAGATACACTCAATGAAAAAGCAGAAAAAAGCTTGTTACTTAAACAAATCCCACAGTAAATGCTCTTATAAAATAACTATCACCTATTAATTTATCATATTTTAAAATCTGGATTTTCATATGTGTGAAGCACACCCATTAAAAGTGCTAGCTAGAGGACCTTGAATAACTACCTAGTATTATAAGAAAAGGATTGACAGAAGCAGGAAACTGCGGGGGCGGAGGGGGGCAGGAAGGTGGGATTGACAGTAGTCAATATCTGTCTAGGGTAGCGGGGGCACACCTCATCAACAAGGGTACCTGCACAATGAATATTCGTATACCTCACCCTGAATTGTACCCCGCAATTTTAAAATAAAAATTAAAAGAGGAAAAAAAAAATGCTGGCTAGATATGTATATAAAAAGTATTAGTACCAAAAAAACTACTGAAACTCTCTGCCCAGCTCTGGGTAACACCACATCCCCTGCTGTTTCACCCTGATTGTCTCCCACTTTTCACACCCTTTCTCTGCAAGCCCACATGGTCGTGCCTTGACTGCAGGTTCTCCCCAGCAGAGCAGCCCAGCCAAGCTCACTTCTACTCACTGCAGACACCAGGGTCGCCCCCACCTCTGTCTGCCAGGTCACCATTCTCCTATTGCAGTTCTAGCACACGCCTCTGGGAACCCCACCTGGCATGGTCGGGCAAGGCTCAGTGCTCCCCTGCTACCTGTGACTCTACAAGACCCAATGACCAGCAGTTTCATGACAATTGTCTACTTCTTTGACTACCTCCCTCAAGAAGACAGGACCTGGAAGGAGGACTCTAACTCATTTGTGTATCTTCACCACCTAGTAACAAATGACACACAGTAAGCACCAATAAAGGTTTTTCAGGATGATTAAGGAATGAATGACTGTGTAACAATGTTCAACTCAGAGGAGGTATCCATTAGTTGAGTATCTACTGGAAACATCCATCAATACATAGATCTTCTGAGAGAGAAGAAAAGGGTAACTAATTGGCATTTACTGCTAGCTACTAATCAATAAGACATCTTAAAGACAGAATACAAATTCTCCAAAAAGGTCAGCTACTATTCATCTTCAGAAGCAGTTCATCTTCAGGGAGAACAAAAGCCATTTCTGGGCTTCAAACTCATCATCCATATTTCTCTATAACTCAAGTTGGCATCTTTTCTTTCAAACAATGGTCCCATTTATACCAGATTTAGCTCATGCAGAATCTAAATGACATGCAACAGACAGGGTGACTGACATCTTGCCCTATACTTACTCCAATCCATTCCTCCACTCAGTCCCTCCCTCTGTACCCTCCTTAATGCGGCCAAAAGTGTAGGGACATCATGACTATCACCTGACAGCTCTTGCTCAATCAGCTCAAATGTTTAATTCAAATACCAACTGGAAAGTCTTTCTCTGCCATAAAAATTTATGAAATCCCAGGTTTGATTCACTGATTATACATTTTTAATATGCCTTAAGTAAATATTTAACTATGAAAGTAAAAAGTGTTTGTTTATGTGCCACTTAAAACTCTATATCAGGTGAATGAATCAGGTGAACCTCGAATGTACCATGGCACTGTGTACCTGCATTCCACACTACCATACATCAGATAAATGAACCAGGTGTCACTCAGCTCTCCTGTGCCCTGTGTACCTGCACTCTACACCTCCCTACATCAAGTAAATGACTCAGGTGGAGCTCAACTCTCTCATGCCCTGTATACCTACACTCCACACCTCCCTATATCAGGTAAATGAACCAGGTGTAACTCGGCTCTCCCGTGGCGCCAATGCCCCATGTACCTCTTCTCCGCACCTCCCTATGCCAGGCTACTCCTCTTATGACCTACAGCTCTGCTCATAATTTATGCCCTTCACCAAGCTCTTGGAATATACTTGGTACTGAGATTCCTTTAAGTACTTCTGATTTGTGGCCAGGCACAGTGACTCACACCTCTAATTCCAGCACTCTGAGAGGCTGAGGTAGGAGGCTTGGTTGAAGTCAAGAAATTGAGACCAGTCTGGGCAACATAGTGTCACCTATCTCTACAAAAATATAAAATAAGTACTTTTGATTTTTAACTTTAATACTTAATTTTTTTTTAAAGACAGACTCTTGCTCTGTGTCCAGGGTAGAGTGCAGTAGTACTATCATAGCTCACTGCAGCCTCACACTCCTGGGCTCAGACAATCCTCCTACCTCAGTCACCTGAGTAGCTGAGACTACAGGTGCATACCTCCAAATTTTGTGTAGAGATAGGGTTTCACTATGTTGCCCAGGCTGGTCTCGAATCCTGGGCTCAAGCAATCCTCCCACCTCAGCCTCCCAAAGTGTGATATCACAGGTGCATGCTACTGTACTCAGCCATACTTAATTTTGTGTGTATATTAAACAAGAAAAGATAATTTTTTTTTTTTGAGTTGGAGTCTCACTCTGTCGCCCACTCTAGAGTGCAGTGGCATGCTGCCGGCCACCACAGCCTTGACCTGCTGGGCTCCAGTGATCCTTCTGCCTCAGCCTTCCAAGTAGCTGGAACTACAGGCATGAACTACCATGCCCAGCTAATTTTTTTTATTTATTGTAGAGATGAAGGCTCACCAAGCTGCCCAGGCGGGTCTCGAACCCGCGGGCTCAGGCAATCCACTCACCTCAGTCTCCCAAAGTACGGGATTACAGGCTGAGCCACCAAGCCCGGCTGAAAAGACAAATTTAATTAAAAAAATATGATCTAATCATCATGACAGCACTCTAACAGAAAGCTGGCAAAACTTTACTATAAATTTTTAAATGATTAAATTGTTGTTTCACCAACAAATGGAACAGAGTTTTCCCCACTGTTGTGCCTTTTTTATTTTATTTTTATTTATTTATTTATTTATTTTTTTAGTTGGAGTCTCACTCCATTGCCCAGGCTGGAGTGCAGTGGCATGCTCAACCACCCCAGCGTTGACTTGCCGGGCTCCGGCGATCCTTTTGCCTCAGCCATCCAAGTAGCTAAAAATACAGGCGCATGCTACCATGCCTGGCTAATTTTTTTTTTTTTTTTTAATTGTAGAGACAAGGTCTCACCATGTTACCTAGGCTGATCTCGAACCCACAGACTCAGGCAATCCTCTTACCTCAGCCTCCCAAAGTGCTGAGATTACAGGCTTGAGTCACCATGCCCAGCTCACTGTTGTGCTTTTAAAAATATTTTAACATGCTTAAACTTTAATTAATGCTACAAAATAAAAAGCAGTTTTAATAATAGTCTTTAAACATTAACTACTTTTCAGATGTGCTATCTAAAAATATACTACTATATACTATACTGGGAAGTATCTGATCAATTTTAAGTAATGATGTACATATGAAATTATTTACAGACAGTATGTTTATTATGTTTAATTAATATACTGAATTAGAAGTTTAAATCTTTTCTTGGATGATTATAAACATGACAGGGCCTAAAAAGAGGATTAGAAGGCACATACATAGAGAGATTACGCACAGAGACAAAGCTGACAAAAGACATTTGATGAAGTAGCTACCCTCATCACTACCTGTGACGCACTCCGATAACATCTACCATGGTCTTAATGTGAGCTGTCACCCACCAAATGGATCTCATGACATTCAGTTTAAAGGTCCTAGATCAACTGGGTCATCAACTTTTTAAAAGAATATTGTACGAGCTTCGGGTCCTGCTTTTGTTCATGTTAAAGATCAAGGGAGCAACAGAAGCCCGTAGTGGCTAAGGCTCATAAGAAAAAGAACCTGGCAGTTTTAAAACTGAAGTGGTGCACTGGTGCCACACAGAGGGGAAATCATGTAGGCCTTCTGTGGCTCAAAGAAAGAGAGGCAAGGGCTGAGTTCTGCACAACACAGCACTCGTGTGCTAGACTCAAGGGAGAACAGGGACCACTGTCCAAGGAGGGGAGGAAAATCTCTGTATTTCCTCTCAGTTTTTCTGTGAGCCTAAAACTGCTCTAAAAAATAAAGTCCATTTAAAAAAAAAAGTATGCCCGGGGGAGGGGCATTCCCACACGAATGGGAGGAGTTTATTTTCAGCAGCAGAACATCACTCTCATGCCATGCAACTGTTCATTTATACTGTTAGTTTTATACATTTTTTAAATTTTCATCTTAATTTTTGTTGACATTATTTCTGTAAAAAAGGAATAAGACCTAAGGCACTACTTTTCAGGTTTATAAATATTTAGGTGTCATTAAAATAGAAGTAATTGAAGACAAAATGGGTGAAAAAGTTAAGCAAGAAATTTTTCCTTTAAAATTCATTTTTTTTACTTTTACAATAAATATATATTGCCTCTGTAATTTTTAAAGTTACAATTTAACTAATTTAAAGAAGAAAATTCTTACACAAAATAATAAACAATGGGAGCCCGAGGCTCAAATTCAAGAAACATCGAAGCAAAGTACAAGCCCTCCAGTGGTGCCAGCATCCTCCTCAAACCAGCATGTCTTCCTCTCAGACCTTAAACACAGTCATGCTGCAACACTCACTAAGCAGCCCTCATGTGCAGAGTTCTGTCCCAGACCACCTATCCACACTCCTCACACTCCAGTCACCACACCAGCCCCAGCGACTCACCTTGTCCTGTGATCATATGTCACTGATAACTCACTTCACCCGGCCCACCTGCTGACCAATTTGGGGCTTCCTTTTCATCTCTGCATGCTCTCAGCATTGGCCCAGCACTCCACATTTATGTGGCTTCTCAACCTAAGAGTCACACTGACACGATGCCACAGAAGTCCATGGAACTGAGCCTACTGAATTTTGGTATAACAAACTGGAGCACTGCAAACACTAAACTGGTACCATCAACTACTTATAACAGGTGGGACCATCAGTGAGGCATCAGTGACATGTAATTACAGGACAGGGTGAGTTGCTGGGGCTGGCAGTGACTGGAGTGTGAGGAGTGTGCGGGCAGGTGGCCTGGGGCAGAACCCTGCACATAAGGGCTGCTTAGTGAGTGTGGCTGCATGACTGTTTTTAAGGTCAGAGAGGAAGAGCTGTTTTGTGGAGGATGCTGGCACTACTAGGGGGCTTATATTTTGCTTCGATGTTTCTTGATGTGTGGAAGAAACACTACTTCTTAACCAAGATAAGGAGTAAAACCTATTTTTTGTCTTATCTTTCAAAACTGTTTGATAGTTTTTAACTAATGCTAAATTCAAATAATAACATTAGAAAGAAGCTGGACTTTAACCATAACACAGATACCTCGTTTTGCTAAATGATTCCTCTGATAACAACATACAGTCTCACAGTAATAACTTCATTTTGACATCAAAACTCTACCAAACATTTTTCATTGAAAACTTGAAAATCATAGTACAAGAACACAAAATAATGATCAATCTTTACTACATAAACTAATTTAACAAAAGAGAAACATAAAATTAAAAAGCTACAGTGGTCATTTCAAGCACCTGTCACCATAAAGGACATTCAGGTGGGATAAATCTCCAGTATAAATAAATGATCAAGCTAGAAAATGTTCTGGGTTAAACCTCAGATGATGTAAGATCTTCTGTGGACAAAAAGATGTAATAATTATTTCTCTTTCTAACACTGACAGCAAACAGAGAAGGGTTACTCTTATTTCCCAACATCAGAATTTTGATGTTCTCTTTACATCTGCAGCCTACGTATCTGCCTTTGAATAATCAATGATGTGTTCAAGCATTTACTTCAAAGATCAGATTGCTAAAGCCACTGCAGTACTGCAGGGCATTCATCATCCACAGATCTCCTATGAATGATGTAACAAGCTAAGGCTAGCTTTTAACCAAGTAACCTTCCAAATGTCATACAATTCCCATAATTTTAAGAATCAATACTATAAGAAATTCATACCATAGATTTGACCATGTGCAGCAGACAACCTATACCCACACGCCCCACCTGTCCTGCCTTCCACTCAGCTCATGAACCCTCCCTTTCTGTTTCCCTCTGTTCTTTCTCCTGTTCCCAACTATGGGCACTCTCTGAACTCCTTGATCAGATTCTCTCCCCTTAGGGGAATTGGTTTTGTTTTGTTTTGTTTTTTACTTCAATTGTCCCATCAAAGTGGTAGATTCACCTCTTCCCTTCCATCATGCTATTCCTGTGCCTGGAAACCTTACTGCCTTCCACAGGAGCCCACAACCCTTTGCTGGACTTCATGATCCTCAACCCCTTCTCCCCCAATTCTCATTCTGAAAGCTTCCTCTAACCAGAAAAGACTCCCTTCTGTCTTCACACGTCTCTAACATCTCCAGTCCGTGTGCCTCTGAGCATACATCATTTCCACGCACACACAACACGCTCTTTCCACTGCAGTTCAAATCCTTCTACCCTGCAGATACTCATCTGAGCCCCTTCCTCCACACAGCCCTTCATGGCTATGCCAGAGCCCTGGAGACACTCACTTCTCTGAACACAAAATTGAGTATCATCTGTGGTAGTCATCAGGCTTGCCTCAAAAGTCAGCTCTTCAGAACTAGTAAATATTAATATTTGTTTACTATTTTCTATAACTTTCCTCTCAAGCAGCTCTATAAGCAATGCCATCTCTAAGCTAAAGCAATCTTAACCACCATGAATACAGTGCTCAAACACATTGCTTTCTAGTTGTCTTTGTGCATTCTTATAACAAATGAAAGAGTTACTTAGTAAGACTGATTCCCTGATATCCAGACTGAAATGTTATAAACACATTTTACATGAATAACCTACAAAAATCTCATAGTATACCATTATTTAGAAATAGTAATGTTGACATGGAACCAATCATGCTATCCAACAAAAGTAGACTGAATTTTTGAAAAATGTGGTACATATACACGATGGAATATTACATAGCCATAAAGAAGGACAAAGTTATGAACTTCGCAGCAACTTGGATAGATTTAGAGTCTATAATACTCAGTAATCTGTCACAGAAACAAAGAACTGAGCACTACATGTTCTCACTCATAAGCAGATCCTGAACAATTATCATAATACTATAAGAAAGGAATTGGCAGTAGTGCGAAATTGTCAGGGGAGGGGGAGGGCACACTTAATCAATAAGGGTACCTGGTCTCAAACAAGGTGAAGTGGGAACCAACGGGAGGGCCAAACTTTACCAGTACAACGACCATTTGTATACCTAACCCTGAATTGTGCCCATCTTTAAAAGAAAAAGAAAAAAATAGCAATTTTAGATTACTATCATCTTTGACTAATATTTGTTCTGCATTACAGCATGATGCAAAGTAAATATATCGTATCGAGATATTTTTTAAAAAGTGAAGGTCTGAGCAGTTCTTACATTGTAATTCACAGAATATAAAATCCTTTGGAGACCTCTTGTGGTTAAACTTACGAATACCAATATAAACCTAATATTTTCAAATAGATATTCTAAAATTCTAAGGCATTCATTTGCCCTTTCTCACATAAGTTTAACATATTATGTCATTAATATCAACCAGACAAAAATTGCTGTTTTGACCTTCGGGTTTACAACAGAAGAAATAGTCTCAGACACAAAAAACTACCTATCCGTGTTTAAAACAGACAAGAAGATACCAGCATAAATAAAACAAAACAAATGCTATATTTGGAAATGAAATGCTACATTGTTTACTGGTAGTAAATATGGAACAGAATTCTGGCAAGCTATCTTCCTCATATCTAATTAAAAACATTCCTTATGCCCCTTGCTAAGTTTTTTTCTTCCTTTTTAAAAAAATATGTCTGGAAGTTGCATCTCAGCTGACAAAGGCTTAACTTTATGGATGTTAATATGAAACCACTAGCACTTAGGGGAAAAATAAAGGTAGGACCTCACCTCACAAAGTAAAGCAATATAAAACAAAAAAAAGAATTAAAAATTGAGCTGGGCACGGTAGCTCACGTCTGTAATCTCAGCACTTTGGGAGGCCAAGGTGGGAGGACTGCTTGAGCCCAAGAGTTCAATACCAGCCTGGACAACATAGCAAGACCTCATCTCTACAAAATTAAAAAATTAGCCAGGTGTGGCAGTATGCACCTGTAGTCCCAGCTATTTGGGAGACTGAGGACCACTTGAGCCCAGGAGTTTGAGGCCACAGTGAACTGTGATCCTACCTCTGCACTCTAGCATAGGCAACATAGTGAGTCCTTGACTCAAAAAGAAAAAAATTAAATTAAATCAAGAAAAATATATTGACTAAAATAAAATACAGATGATGTGCTTTCAAAATGGGGAGAAATATTTTTAAGTATAAAAATAATGAAATGCTACCAGAAGTATGGTGAACTGAACTGGTCAACTAAAAACATATAGAAATAGTGAATTAAAATACAGTTGGGCAACCCACTCATGTCCCCTCCCACTGTGGGAGCTTTTCTGTCTTCTCAATAAATCCTACTTAAAAAAAAAAAAAAAAAAGTATATATATATATGTGTGTATATATATATACACACATATATATATATACATATTTTTTTTAAGTAGGATTTATTGAAGAGAATCAAAAATTTTTAAATTTTAAAAGACAAACTCCCCAAGGGCAAAAAAAATATGAAACCGACAACAGCAGGTGGGAAATCCCCCCATAAGGGACCATGTACAGACAGCATAATAAGGAGGTCCACAAATTTCTGGTAGAAGTTCCAGAACAGAAGAGAGACAATGTTCAAGGAGACAAGGGTTGACATAAATAATAAGAAAAAGAATCACTCAGAGAGAGCTTTTCATGCTAGGCATTGTTTCAAGCACTCTGCCTATATTAACTTATTTAATCCTTACGATAATCTTATGAGCTCAGCACTCTTAATACCCCTACTTAAAGAAAAGGGCACTGAAGGACAACACAATAGAAGAGTTTACCTGAAATCACTAAGAGGAAGAGTCAGTGTCCCACCCCAAAACCCTGTCTCAAGAGCTAACACTGCTTGTTCCTCTGACTTCTGAATCTCTATTACTCCACTCTGCCCCAAAGATGTAAAGTAGATGTAGACATTCCAAGAAATGCAGATTTAACTTATGACTTTGCTTAGTCCAATATGCAAGTAAAATAGAAATAAAGGATACAAAAAGAAAATTTACAAAAGATGAAAAGTCACACGTGGTAGTAAACAAAGGAGAAACAACAAACAATGCCAACCAGAGAAATAAAAAAAAAAGAGAGAGAGACAAAAAGTCATTAGATTTGACAAGACCCACATGTGATACCCAAGCTACCTTAAGTATGCCAAATTCAGGTTTTTGAACCTTGTCTAATGAACAGACTCTTAGAAATGTCACCAAGAAATGCTTCTTGCCAGACAGAAGTTCAGTTTTGGCAATGTACAGCACCATGGAATGTTTTGATATTTTATCAAATTTTGCTTTTGTTTTATAAAAATGTAAGTGGAAAACAGAAAACTGAATATGTTGATATAATTAATTAACTTTAGACTCAACCAAAGTTAATATATACTCAGTTATGAGGAAAAACAAAACCAAAGACAAAAAATACTGAAAATACAGCTGTAGACTCCTATCTTTAAAATTTTTTTAGAGATTTTATTAATTTTTTTAAGCTAAGAGCAGCACCCCTTATAACTTTACTATTTGACTTTAAGTTATTCAAGTTTGAGCAAGTGGTCAGAAAAGGATTAAGATAAAAATTAAGGGACTTGATGCAGAATGTGTCATCTTTGCAAGTAGCAGGGATTATTTAAATGCTCATCCCCAGTGTCAGCAGGAGTTGAAAGAAACCTGCTATACTATACTGATGGAAGTATAAATATTACCAATTCTAGCAAGCAATCAAAGCTTTATAAATGTTTATGCCCTCTGATTCAGTAATTCCACTTTCAGGAATCTATTTTGAGGAAATAATCAGAAATGTACACAAATATTTCTATGTATGGATAGTCTTCATAGCAATATTTAAAATATTGAAAAAAATGATACAATATAAAAAAGGGGAACAGATAAATTACGATCCATCTACATGGATGAATGTTGTGCATTTTGTTTTGTTTTGTTTTGTTTTTTTGAGTAGGAGTCTCACTCTGTCACCTAGACTGGAGTGCAGTGGCACACTCATGGCCACCGCAGCCTCAACCAGCTGGGCTCAGGCAATCCTTCCGCCTCAGTCCTCCAAGTAGCTGAAAGCACAGGCATGCGCCACCATACCCAGCTAATTTTTTTATTTATTGTGAAGATGAGGTCTCACCATGTTACCCAGACTGGTCTCGAACCTGTGGGCTCAGGCAATCCTCTTGCCTCAGCCTCCCAAAGTGCAGGGATTATAGGCACGAGCCATTACACCTAGCTGGACACTCCCCTTCTCGGAAATAAGGAGGACATCTAACACCAAAAAAACCCCAACAGCCAGCGCGATGGCTCACATCTGTAATCCCAGCAAGACGGGAAGCCCAGGCAAGAGGATTGCCTGCACCCAGGAGTTCGAGACCAGCCTGGGCAATATGGCGAGACCTCGTCTCTACAATAAATATATTTTAAAACCTAACCAGGCGTGGTGGCAAGGCGTGGATGGACCGCCCAAGTCCAGAAGGTCAAGGCTGCGGTAGCTGGACACTCTCACCCGGGCAACAGAGAGAGACTTCCACATTTTGTTTTCAAGAGTACCTACTGTAATGTTAGCAGATGAACAGATGTTCACTAGGATCTGCTTCAAAATAAATAATCTGGGAAAGTGGGAGGAAGGGTATCAAGAAATTAGACTGGTACTGAGAAATGTTGAAGTTGGTAGATAGGTTCACAGAATTTCACTATACTATTCTGTATAATTTTGTATATGTTTGAAATTTTCCATTATAAAGTTTTTAAAAAGAGGAATTTTAAGTTAAAAACAGACTACAAAAGTGATTTTCCAACATGAATTCAAGTTCATAAATGAAAAAAGTGATATACATACATGGAAATAATACATCAAAAATGTTCTAACAGTCATCTTTGGACTTGACTTATTATTTTTCCCTTCTTTTTGTAACTCCCAATTTCTTCTAAATGAACATAATAATTTTATAATCAGAAAAACAAATTATGAGAGCTACTTTAAAAGAAATCAAATTCAAATGAAAAAGAACACTCAATACCAAGAACAAAGAAACATATGGAATTTCACTTAATAAATCAGTTTCCTTTTCTGATTCACCAACCTCCTAAATGAAAATCTCAGGGGCTCCCTGCCAAGTCTGAAGTCCAAGTTCCTCATGAACACCATTCCTTCACTGAGATCCAGCACCCTTTCTGATGTCTCCCACAAGGCTCCTCTCAGGGTCAGTACAGAGTCTTGCCGAGGGAGTACCCTCACCCTTGGTGCTTAGTACCAATGCAACAAGTCCAGGGAGGTGTGCGCACACCTGTGCTCCTGTCGGGCTATAAACCCCATCAGACACACATCACAACCACATTTCCTTCCTCTGCATGCACACTGCTTCATAAATAAGAGTTGTGACTGTAATCTAGCAAATAAAATCAGTGGACACAGCCATGAATTGAACTTGCAGCTCAGATTAAGCAATTTCAAAATTACATTAACTTTGTAAGAAATGACCTCTAAATTTTCTCCAGAAACTGAAGATTAGTTACCAATACTAAAGCACCTTAATTACAAAATAATATCATTAAATAATATCAGAAACCCCTTTGTTATTATTATTATTTTTTAATAGAGACAAAGTCTTGCTATGCTGCCTAGGCTGATCTCGAACTTCTTTGCTCCGGCAATCCTCCACCTCAGCCTTCCAAAATGCTGGGATTACAGGCATAAGCCACTATGCCCAAAAACCCTTCTAAAAAGACCAACTTCTAAAGTCCAACATTAAGGAGATAGTATGGGCAATTCAAGGTTTTTTGTTTGTTATAGATGGGAGGGGAGGTCTCACTTCAGTTGACCAGGCTGGTCTTGAACTTCTGGCCTCAAGCAATCCTCCCACCTTATCCTCCCAAAGCACTGGGATTGCAAGCGTGAGGCCACTGTGCCTTGTTTTGTTTTTTGTTTTATTTTGCTTTTTCATTTCCACTACTACAATGGAAATATGATTTTTTAAAGTAAAAGCTATTTCTAACAACTTTAATAAGTATCAGTTTTAGAACTGAACCTAAGTTTCCAGCAGGGTGCCGGCTCACCTGGCAGCAGTCGCTCTGCGGACGAGCGCCTCTGTGGGCTCCGACAAGGCTGATGGAAGCAGTAGCTCGGCCAGCTGCAAGCTAGACATCCGCGTTTCCAGCTCTGAGCGGGAGGCCGAGTCCTGGAAATTATCAAACACAACCTCACCTGTGGTGGGCTGCACTCCCTAGAAACAAACAAATACAATGTCAGAGAAACATCTACTCTTCCAGCTATAAACATGGAAACAGTAAAGATGACACACTCTCTATTACTTAAAGCATTTAGAAACCAGTCTGCTTCTCAAGATTCTAACCTGAAGACTCAAGATTCGTAGATGTGAAACTATGCTAAATGGAACTTTTGAGAGTATAAGTCCTGAGTCTAATGCACCTAGTGCAGTGGTCATGGCAAATCACCAAACCTCACTGGGACTCAGTTTTTTCCTCTGTAAATGGGAATAAACCAGTCTACTTCTCTCACAGGCTTACCGTAAAGATCAAATGATAAACATGTGAATTCTTTGTGAATTATAAAGCACTGTACAAACTGCAGTTATCACTAAAAATTACTAAGACCTAGGATATAGTCCTAGTAACCTGGACCACCACAAGAACAGAGGCAAATTATTGCTTCATATATAAAACCAATCAAAACAAAAAAAGAATAATTTTCATAAAAAAGATTAAATACAGCAAACTGTGAATGAACTCCAAGCAGACAGTTCATCCAATGAGTTACCACACCAGTTTAAAGCCATCCCTGAAACCCCGGCCACTAACAATAAAGATAAGCTGGAAAGATCACGACTGTGAAGATGTTGTATAGGGCTCCTCGGCCAAGGTCCCGAGTGACTACACGGAGGGCCAAGATGCAACCCCAGGTGGCCTGGCTTGCCAGGACACACCCTCATCCCCCACTGAAGCTATGATGTGCAGAAACTAGTTACAGAATGCTAAGCTAGAGGAGAAAACTACAAATCCCGGCATACACACACTTGATAGAAAACCAACAGACAGCTACCATTATCTGGGAGAGATGAGACGTCCACACCCTTCTGAGAAACTCAGGCATGTGCATGACACGCAGACACAAACAAGTGTGTGTAGAGCTGCATTCTATGCACAACCAAAACCAGAAAGAACCCACGTGTCTATCCACAGCAGAGTGAACAAACTGTGGATCACAGAATGAAACAGGATGCAGCAACAACACCCACAGCAGCACATGTAAATGAGCCTCCTGTACAAAACAGTCAACAAAAGGAGTCGGCCCAAAGGAACACACAATGTGTTCACATTTGTATATAAAGTCTAAGATGGTACAGCTGGAACTAAAGCAGGAAATGATCATGTTAAGAGTCAATGTCAGCCACCTCTAGAGGAAGGACACACAGGGACCTTATGAGTTTCAGGTGGTGTTACAGTTCCTGACCTGGTAAGTGGCTCATGGCACCCTGCAAATTTCTGTTTTATTCATTTTTTCCATTTGAATATTTTATAATTTTTCAAAATCTCTCATTTGTATCTCAAGGCGCTTACTTAATTTTACCCCAGAAGCTTTCTCTGGTGTCCACACAGCTGGACTATCAGTATACTAGGATATATATATTCTTTTTTTTTCAGTAGATATGGGATCTCACTATGTTGTCTAGGCTGGTCTTGAACTTGTGGTTATTAAGTGATCTTCCCATCTCAGCCTCCCAAAGCACTGGGATCATAGTTGTGAGCCACTGCACCCAGCCCCTTATATAAATTTATATACCAATCTACAAACCAAACATTTACAAAAGGTATATAGGTGTTCAAATAACAAATTTTCAGCCTAATTCCCTTTTGCTCTACTTAATCAGAAAAATGACCTGTACCCTAAGACCTGCAATATCTATCACTGTGATATGTGACATCGAGAAGCCAACAGTCAGTCTGTGTAGAGCTGCACTTCCCAGGCTGAAGGCTCAGGGCCCAATCACAGTGGTACAACAGCAAAGCCCTAGGTTTTAGACTAAGTTCCAGTACCCAAAAGATGACTCCCAGGTAGTAACCAGAGAGTGTATAACATTCATCACGACAGGGAAAATTCCAGGGAGGACAGTGTGGAGAGTAAAGGACGATAAGATCTCACCTCAGTCACCCAGAGTTTGCAGAGGCAGAGCAAATTCTCAATGTTCAAAAGACTTGGATGCAGGAACCTGGAGCCTGGAACCTGGAGCTCCAGGGAGGTGTGGCCTAGACCCAGAACTTAGTACATCAACAGCCCAGTGGTTGCTGAGGTCAAGGACAGGCCCCCAGACACTGCTTGAAGGGCAACGATTTTTCATTTTTCCAAGTTCCAGTTCACACACATGATTAATTTTGGCAGTGGGTCACAGGTATTTCTAAACACATTAACTAGGAATTATACACTACCAACTCTCTTCTTTGGACTGAGTTTCAGGTAAACACAAAGTAGTACATCACATGTGTTAAAGCCTAAAAGCAAACCCTCCTGTTTGTAGACAGGCCCAGCTACCTGTGGCTAGATAAAAAGTGCTTCTCAAGGATAAGAAAATCACTGAGAGCACCCAGCACCAATAGTAATGCAACTCCCTGAGAAGGGATCACTGGTTAAGCAATGTCAAGTCAGCAGTCATGCAGCCAGATAAGATACTAAAAAGCACACTGGAGACATTCTGGTTGTGACAATTTTTGCTAATACTGTCACTGGCTGCAGAAATTAGAAAAAGCAAAAAAAATCAGTTATTCCTTGGACAGAGTTCTAGTGCTGCTTAACTTACAACAAGGGAGTCTAAGAGTTCTGCAGGACCCTAAAAAAAAACCAAGATTTTGAGCAGAATCCAGACAAGTCTGTAAATAGGCAAATTTATTTGTAAGCTGCCAGAAGGCAAGCTCAATAAAGCTGATTCACAAATCGTATTTACCTGGAAGACTGAATGACTGTAAATAATCCTAACATTAATTTATATGATGTTCTGTACTGGCCAGTCATCATTTCCCCATAACCACCCCTTCCTTTGAATCTAGATGTGATAATCCCATGACAATTCATGTTTAACTTCAAACCCCCAGAGAAAATTTGTAAAACGCTGTGCCACCTGCACATGCTGGTATGGTATTTTATGGTGCTATCTGCACACTGTCCATGCATGCCTTCACTGAAGTCCTATAGCACAAGGACCCAAACCATCTGGGTTTCTCCCAGCACAGAGTTTCAAGTTTAAAAAATAATATTATGAGAAAAATGTTTTCTTGGGGCTTTTTGTTTTGTTTTGTTTTTAGTCAGAGTCTCACTCTGTCACCCAAGCTCGAGTACAGTAGCATGATTATGGCTCACCACAGCCTCAACCTTCTGGGCTCAGGCAATCCTTCTGCCTCAGTCTCCCGAGCTGGGATTACAGGTGCATGCCATATTTGGCTAATTTTTTTATTTTTTGTAGAGACAAGGTCTCGCTATGTTGCCCAGGTTCGTCTTGAACTCCTGGGCTCGAGAGATGCCCCTACCAGAGCCTCCAAAAGTACTTGGATTACAGGCATAAGCCAACAAGACTGGCCACAACGTTTCTCTAGCACAATTACCTGAAGGCACAGATATCTTCATTATAGACCATACATGACTACTCATATTTAGATATATCAAGAACATCTATCACTCATTCTTCACTTATAATGTACTTACCACAATGCCAATAACAATGTTCCCCTTTTTTTTGTCCTTAATGTTTTCCTTATTTTCACAGACACACAGAAGGTAGTTCGTAGAAGTATCAGTCATTATCTCATCAACATTTATAGCATCATCCAGCTTGATTAGGGGATTCACATGTAATGATCATTAAAGAAAAATATATGCTAAATTTCCATTAATATTAACTATTTTCTCCTATGTGTCTGTGTATAAAATGTGTCCATTAATGAAATTCTCAGGGATGAAAGCTGATTTTGGACAAGGTCAGTCTGGGCACATCCAATTTAGGAATTAGGAGATAAGAGCTACAGCAGCAGCAAGAAGGGGTGATGTTCTAGGGATAGGCTTCAAATAAGAACCTCAAGCTCAGTCAAAAGAAAAAATAAAATTACCAGGCTTTTACAGCCAGATCAGCTTTGAACAACACAATGCAGTTCAAGGTTTGGAGTTCATTCTAAGTGACAGCCATTCCCTATCTATGGTATTAATGAAACAAAACAGTTCTTAGAATTTGGGTAGAAGCTAACTATAAATCAGTAGATCTGTAATAAACCCTAACAGAAATTATATTGTCACACAGTATCATTTAAGACCTTCTTATGTCTATATTCTTTACTTCTAAAAGACCTGACCCCAACCCTAGTAAACATTTTTAAATGCAGCCTTATCTCATTTTGTATATAATTATTTGGCTTTTAAAATGACAGATTTTTATGACCTTGCTTTTGAAATTATTTTGCTTCAAGTAAAATTGAATTTATGAATGAAATGAGTCTTGTGAAGTGAGAAGGCTTCACCTACAATCTATTTCCAAAAGTAATAAAATTTTTATGGTGCTAACAATTAATGTAGATGGCCTACTATTATATTTTATAAGCATTTAACTGTTCGAATTTTGACTTTGGAAGTTTTCTTTTCACATGTTGAAGTTAAGTTATTTAGGGGTCTTATTTTACGATGATGCTAAGGAATTTGCAGTCCCTACGCACCTCACCACGGCCCATAAACATAAGAGAAAAGATGTGAGCTCAAATCACTGCCAACTTGACATCATCTTCTACAGGGATCGCTTTTTTCCTGCTCGTAAAGTGTGATGAGTTCTCCTTTTACGTGACATTTGAAAAGCACTGTTTCAAGCCCTGCCAACCTCTCCTCTTCAGAGATGCACCTAGCCAAGGGTTCAAGCAACCTCACCATCTTGTCTCATCAAAAAGGTGCCCAAAGGACAATTTTATTTATTTATTTTTATTATTATTATTTGAGTCAGAATCTCACTCTGTTGCCCAGGCTGGAGTGCAGTGGCACGCTCATGGCCACCCCAGCGTCAACCTACTGGGCTCAGGCGATTCTTCTGCCTCAGCCTTCCAAGTAGCCAGAACTACAGGCATGTACTACCATGCCCAGCTAATTTTTTGATATATTGTGGAGACGAGGTCTCACCAAGTTGCCCAGGTTGGTCTCGAACCCATGGGTTCAGGCAATTCTCTCATCTCAGCCTCCCAAAGTGCTCAGATTACAGGCTTGAACAACCATGCCCAGCCAGGACAATTTTAAAAAGCCCTAGCACCTTAAGACAAAGTCCTTACACCATTAAGAGAAAAATTCTATTAAAAAAAGGATATCTTCACCAATGAGTGTAGACTTCGTATAAAGAGCAGTCAATTTGCGGGAAAAGAGTGAACTTTTGTTGTCTCCAATGGCCTTTAATGCTGCCGTTTCAGTTTGTTTCACAACTCCCACCTTCAAGAAAAATAAGAAATACTGACTATTAAATGATAAAAAATATTGTTAAGAACTAATTTCAAAACGTTTAAAGGGTAATTCTGAAACACTTAAAATAATAAACTAATCCACGATGTCTAGATGCAGGCTCTAAGTAATAAGCACCACAAGCAGCTGACAAGTGTGGACAGGTTACTTAGAAACATTCTATCAGAGAGTTAAACATTCTACCCTAAATGTCTGATAATATGCTAAAAACTCTTGAAGATATAATGCTAATAATTATGAAACACTTTCATTTTTCTAAAATGTCAAATTCTAAAACCAATTAATGCCCACTTGCCATCTTACAAAACATGTTTCCACTCTCTGGAAGAGAACCCAATCACCTTTTCCCACAAATTAAAGGCAAAGCTGACCTTATATCCTTTTGCCACCAAGCGACGAACATGAACAAACAGCCTATGAGTAGGGATACTTGCTGTCATAAAGTTGTGATCTAAATGGCAATAAATATTGAGCTCCCGGGCTGCAATCTAAAAATTAAAAAAGAATATAAATAAATTTCTATTTTAAGATTTCCTAAGTGTGTTTTGTTCGCTTTGTTAAAAATTTATCAAGTATACACTTAGGATTTGTATGTATACTTATCTAAATGTATGATACATCAATGAGAAGTTTTAAAGACATGTTTGTATAGAAGCCTAAGGTTTAGTCTATCTTTGGCAGTTCCAAAGGCCTAACTTTACGGCCACCATCTGTATCTACAATGACTCAGAAAAACATGACAGGACTTCCCTTATGTCCTTGGATCTATCGAAACCTTAATATGCTGAGCTTTCACTACACAAAAACTATTTAACACAGACAGCAGGAGGCTGTAATGAAACAGGAATCTGCCACGTGGCATATGCAAATAACTAACAATTAGAAGATACCACAGCAAATATATAAGTGATAAACCCACTTGGACAGAGGAAACTTTGAAGAAGTGAGGAAAAAAAACCCTGGTCCAGTTGGCTAATTAATGATGCATAACTGAGAAAAATATAGAATCAAGCAGCACTACCTGTACCATGGCTAAATTTTACACACTAAAGCCATGGGAACTCTCCTTCCAACACTCTCACTCCTCAACCCTACCCTATCTCTGAACTATTTTCATCCCTAACAGAAGGGTAGGAAAACATCAGCCTTTACTGTGGTCATACCTGAATTTACCATTTAACCTAGACAGTTTCTTTCTCCCCTTCACCCACGTACGGAATGTCAACTATGTATTTGTTCCTGTCCTCAGGAAACATGCTGACACTACATCAGAGTTTAACTTCAGCACAATGCAACAAACTTAAAGAACATATTCTTCCTGCTACAGAGGTCTTAAGAAACTTTAAGGAAAAAAGTTAGCCAAGTGTTCATTTCCTATTCATGAGGCAGCAGACATGCTACTGCGCCATCCTCTGGCGCTGGTTCATCCAATCATGCCTAAAACTGTGCAATCATCCAAATCATTCACAACTTCTAACAAAGGTGTCATCAGCAGTACTTTCCCTAAGCTTGCCCACTGAACGCTCAAGATATTTAATGTAGGCCCCAGTGAAGAAGGTTAAATGTTAACTTGAGCATTAAATGCAATCCTGAAAAGTTAAACTTAAAAATCAAATATAATTCCGTAGTACCAAGGGTACCTGCATAATGAACATTTGTATACCTAACCCTGAATTGTATCCCACATCTTTAAAGTGAAAAAATTAAAAGAAAAAAAAAGTCCTGTAGCACTTCAAACACCTCTTCTTGGTAGCTGGCAGAGTTAATATGTTCTTCTACTGAGACTTAACTTTGTTCCTGGCTATGAAAATTCATAAATCAAGAGTAAACAGAAGAACTTCCACATCTCAAAATCTTTTTCTTGCTTGAATCTTCATTAGAAAACATATTCACATGATTATGGTTCAGCACTAATTGATCCATTCAATAAACTTCTGATGGATTAAAAAGTACTGGCCCAGCACCAAGGTGAAAAATCACTAACATTCCAATAGGAACCCTCACCTCTCCCCTACAAGTCTGACTTCCATGAAGTTTCTTGTGTCTATTTTAGGTTTTTATAATACTTTAAATGACAGCATTTTTAAAAGGTAACTGATTAAAATAGCTTTTACATAAGATCAGAAAATGAAACAAAAATACTAAAAAATATCTAAGGCTGGACACGAAAACACGAAATTGTATTTGAAAATTGACTTACCTCTGCATCTTCTCCAAAGAATCGATACTTATATCCACATTCCACACACAACACTGCATCTTTGTGCTGCTGCTTCATCTCTATGTATTGTAACTCTAACGGTGTATAGATGCTTTTGGACCGTTTATTAGATGGTTTCGAATCAGAAGTTTTCTGTAAATTGTCTTGACTATGTGATGATCCAAACTGACTGAGATCACAAAGCATCTTGCCCTGCCAACCAAAAGATTTATATAATTTTAAAAGTATTAACCATAATAATAAGTTTCCAGAGAGAGAAAATTCAAATTTGGCAAAAAGCTAATACTTGGTCAATCTAGATAAAGAGTTTATGGAAGCATATTGTAGTACTCAGGCAAGTAATCGGAGAATTCAAAACTTTTTCAAAGTAAAAGGTTAAAAAATGTAAGAATAAATGACACTATCAAATAACTACACAAATTTTGAAAATCTTAACATCTTAATGTTTTATATACTTTTTAAAAATTTGATTTAATTAAATAAATTATTGTCAAGATTACTATTCTTTTTGTTACTTATTCTCAGGTTCATAATGCACAAAGGACCAGAGGCACAAATCTGGCTCTCTCAGGAGTAGGGCAAAACCACTTTGGGTAAACACGCCAACAGCTAAATTGTCCTATTTCTAAAGACACCCTAAAAGACAATATATTCTATAAATCTTTATTCCAAGAAAGAATCACGACTGTTTGGTAAAGAAATATGAGAAAGAGCTCTCAGAAAACACAGAGCACAGATTATATTTTCAGTCTTAGTATTCCTACTATCCCTACCTTCCTGTGATGAGAATCATCATTTATGTCAATTCACAACTTAGAGCAAATTCCTTGCTTACTAGACGCAATTTAGAAAAATGTAAAATAAGATAAATTTATAGGATAAATCAAGCTCCTAATTAATTGTCACTCCATCAGTGTCAACATCTAAAAAATTTCCAAGCTACCCCTAGAATAAAAAATACAGCCTAAAAGACTATAGACTAACAGGAAGAGATAAGAGAAATGGCCCAGGAAGGGGAGTCCGGTCCAAAAGAAAACCCAGAAACATATACTCTGAAGTTGCCAAATGTTTAAATAATTCAGCTGCCTGGGACACGAGGTAAAAACATTAACTTTTCTTTTTTTTCTCTTTTTCCTTTTTTTTCACCTTTAAATTTATTTTAGCCGGGCTCGGTGGCTCAGCCTGTAATCCCGCGCCTTTGGGAGACTGAGGTGAGCGGATTGCCTGAGCCCGCGGGTTCGAGACCCGCCTGGGCAGCGAGACCTCATCTCTACAATAAATCAAAAAAACCAGCCGGGCATGGTAGCGCATGCCTGTAATTCCGGCTACTCGGAAGGTTGAGGTGGAAGGATCGCCGGAGTCCAGCAGGTCGAGGCTGCGGTGGCCGGAAGCGGCCACTGCACTCCAGTCTGGGCGACAGAGTGAGACTCCAACTCAAAAAAAAAAAAAAAAAAATTTATTTTAAAATTGTGGGGTACAATTCAGGGTTAGGTATACAAACATTCATTGTGCAGGTTCCCTTGTTGATGAGGGGTGCCCTCCCTTCCCCAGGACGTTTCCCACTACTGCCAATCCCACCTCCCCGGCCCCCTTGCCCCGCAGTTTCCTGCTACTGTCAATCCTTTTCTTACAGTATTATGATAGTTGTTCAAGGTTCACTTATGAGTGAGAACATGTGATACTTAGTTCTTTGTTTCTGTGAAAGATCACTCAGTATTACATAGACTCTAAGTCCATTCAGGTTGCTGCAAAGTTCATGATTTTGTTCTTCTTTATGGCTGCGTAATGTTCCACTGTGTATATGTACCACATTTTTTTTTAACCAGTCCTCTTTTGATGGGCAGCACAGTTGGCTCCATGTTCTTACTATTGTAAACAATGCTGCGATAAGTATATGTGTGCAGGTATCTTTTTTATAGAGTGATTTGAGTTCTTCTGAGTATATTCCCAGTAGGGGGATTGTGGGGTCATATGGAAGGTCGATTTTTAGAACTTTTAGGCATCGCCACACTCTTTTCCAAAGAGGCTGTACTCATTTACACTCCCACCAACAGTGTAGAAGTGTTCCCTTTCCACCACATCGTCTCCAGCATCTGTTATTTTTTGAGTATTGACGATGGTCATTCTGACTAGAGTTAGGTGGTATCTCAGTGTAGTTTTAATTTGCATTTCTTTGATGACTAGTGAGGTTGAACATTTTTTCATGTATTTGTTGGCTACTCATATGTCTTCTTTTGAGAAGTGTCTATTCATATCTTTTGCCCACTTTGCAATGGAGTTGTTTGTTTTTTTTTCTTTTCAGCACGTTTGAGTTCCTTGTAGATCCTAGATGTTAGGCCTTTGTAAGACATAGAGTTGGCAAATATTTTTTCCCAGTCTGTGGACTGTCTCCCTGCTCCCTTGATGGTTTCTTTGGCTTTGCAGAAGCTTGTCAGTTTGATAAGGTCCCACTTGTCTATCTTATGTCTTAAGGCATGGGCACTCAGGGTTTTGTTCAGGAATTGGTTGCCAGTTCCAATTTCCATAAGAGTGTCTCCTGCATTTTCTAAGATCCTCTTATAGTTTTAGGTTTTACGTTTAGGCCTCTGATCCATTTAGAGTTGATTTTTGTGTATGGTGAAAGGTGGGCTCCTGTTTCAATCTTCTGCATGTGGTCAGCCAGTTTTCCCCAAACCATTTACTGACTAGATTCTCTCCCCGGTTGGTGATGGAGGCTTTGTCAACATTAACTTTTCAAAGAGACTCAATTTATCTACAAACCTTTAGGAGTCTGCAGAAAAACTGAGCTTTTAAAATGAGATAAATATAGACAAAATGAGAGCTTTTAAAACAATATCCATGCCCAGTGCTCATTAAAGACCAACTAAATAAAATTCTGAGGGAAGTTCTTAATACCAGATTTGGTTTAAATGCCCTATGTCATTCTAGTTTAAAGGCAGGATTGACAGCCAACCACAATTCTGAATTATAGATTTAAATGATGGAGTTAAATTCCCTGATTTTATAATGATCAAAACCATTAAAAGTCACAAAACAAACACTAGAAGAAGTAAAAAGCCCATATTCATGTGGCTTTCCTTTAAATTTACTTTATATCTGTCAAGCTTTCAACAGAAAACCTCAAAACAACTATGTAAATGGCCCACCATGATTTTCCATGCTATTCATGGAAACTATAAAAAGAACAAAAAGAGACTGTGCTTGTGTTAATTATCAATAAAGCATCACCCCAAGTCACTAGTTCCCAGTCTAGGAAATATATTGTAATTATAAAAAAAGGTTTTGTTTTGTTTCAAAAAAAACCCAACCATCCCCAAAACAATGAATCAGAATCTCCAGAGACAACAAAAACAAAACTAAACTAACAAAAAAACTCCCTCAGTTAATTCAGATAATCACCCAAGTTTGGAAACCACCACCCTGAAAGACCAAACCAGCCTCCAGTACTTCAGGACCACAGATCCAGTACACTCAAAGAACCTAATACTATTTCAGAACCACTACCCTGAGGTCATTGAGGGCAGCGGTTCTGAAATACTATTATGTTCTGTGTGGTTACTCAGTCCCAAACCTAACAGGACTTTAGAATCACAACCTGAATGATGCAATAGAAACTAATACCACTACAGTTCCACTGGCATGACTGACCCCAGAAGAACCCACAGTACTTCAGAACCACTGCCCTGAGTGGCCCCATAGAACCTAATTGTCCCTCGGAAACATAATCCTGAGTGACTCCATAGAACCTAATAGTACTTAAGACCCAGTGCCCTGACTGATCCTACAGAACCTAAAAGTACTTCAGAACCTCTGCCCTCAGTGACCTCACAGACCCTAATAATACTTCAGAACCACCGTCCTGAGTGATCATACAGAACATGAAAGTACTTCAGAACCACTGCCCTGAGTGACCCCACAAAACATAATAGTACTTCAGAACCACTGCTCTAAGTGACCTCACAGATCATAATACAGTACTTCAGAACCACTGCCCTGAGAGACCCCACAGAACATAGTAGTACTTTAGCACCACTGCCCTCAGTGACCTCATTGAACCTAAAAGTACTTCACAACCACTGCCCTCAGTGACCCCACAGAACCTAATAGTACTTCACAACCACTGCCCTCAGTGACCTCACAGAACCTAATAGTACTTCAGAACCACTGCCGAGTGACCCCACAGAGCATAATAGTACCTCAGAATCACTGCCCTCAGTGACCTCACAGAATCTAACAGTATTCCAGAACCACTGCCCTCAGTGACCTCACAGAACCTAAAAGCACTTCAGAACCACTGTCCTCAGTGACTCCACTGATTCTAATAGTACTTTGGAATGACTGCCCTGAATGACTTCACAGAACATAGTAATACTCAGAATGACTGCCCTCAGTGATCCCACAGAACATAATAGTACTTTAGAACCACTGTCCTCAGTAACCTCACAGAATCTAATAGTACTTCAGAACCACTGCCCTCAGTGAGTCCACAGAATCTAATAATACTAATTCTAACAATATTTATAACCACTGCCCTGAGGGACCCCACAGAACATAACAGTACCCAGAATGATGCCCTGAGTGACCCTATAGAATGAAATGCTACTTCAACACTACTGCCCTCAGTAACCCCACAGAACGTAATAGTACTTCAAAACCACTGCCTTCAGTGACCCCACCGAACCTAACAGTACTTCAGAACCACTGCCCAGAGTGACCCCACAGAACATAACAGTACCCAGAATGACTCCCCTCAATGACCTCACAGAACCTAATAGTACTTCAGAAACACTGCCCTCAGTGACCTCTTAAGAACCTAATAGCACCTCAGAACCACTGTTCTCAGTGACCCCACTGAACATAATAGTTTAAGATCTGACAATTGTTTTAGAAAAAATATTACATACCTCATTGCTAAATATCACTACAGTCACCTTCAAAGTACTCCCCTTGGGAAGCTATGCACCGATGCCAGTGCCTAATGAACCCATCAAAGCAATTTTGGAATGTTTTTCTAGACTGACCATCAGAGCTGTTGTCACAAGAATGTTGGAGTTTGAATTAGAGCAACAAACATTAATTTCTTGTTAAACTTGGCAAGAGTGGAAGTGAAATCAGAGACATGTCAGTCCAAGTTTATGGGGATAATGCCATGAAGAAAACAGCAGTGTACAAATAGATTAAACATTTTTCTGAGTGCAGAAAAAGTGTCACTGATGAACAGAAGTCAGGATGGCCAGTAACAAGCAGAACTGACAAAAATACTGATAAAAAATTTGTTGATTGTGCATCAAAATCACCAGCTGACTGTGAGAAGCATAGCAGACCAAATAAACATCAATAGAGAAACAGTTAGGAAAATCTTTCAGAAAATCTTGGCATGAGAAAAATGTGTGCAGAAAAATGGTCCCAAAGGAGCTCTTGCATGTACCAGCTCACATAGCACTTTCTGTGAGGGGATTTTTAGCCAGTAAACAAATAACTGTATTAGAACACCCTTCCTATTCACCTAATAGTACTTCATAATAGATCTGGCCCCAAATGACTTTTTTCTTTACCAAAAGATAAAGGAAATATTGAAAGGAAGATATCTTGATGGCACTGGGACACCAAGGGTAATATGATGACAGCTCTGATGTCCATTCCAGAAAAATAACTCCAAACTGCTTTGACAGATGAACTAGGTGCTGGCACTGGTGCATAGCTTTCCAAGGGGAGTACTTTGAAGGTCACCGTAGTAACACTCAGCAATGAGGAGTGTAACATTTTTTCTAAGGTGAGTTGCCGGACCTTGTGCTTCAGAACCACTGCCCTGAGTGACCCCACTGAACCTAATAGTACTTCAGAACTACTGCCCTCAGTGATCCCACAAAACATAGTAGTACTTCAGAACCACTGCCCTCACTGACCCAACAGAGCATAATAGTACCCAGAATGACTGCCCTCAGTGACCCCACAAAATGTAACAATACTTTAGACCACTGCATGCATTATTCACAGAAACTACTATTCTGGGTCCACAGATGCTCATCTACACAGGAATTACATACCTTTTGATTAATTTGAGACCCGGCATCTTCAGAAGAGGCTGCATTCTTTGCCCGTAGAAGAGTGATATCATCAAAATCGGTACATTTTGGCAGGACTGCAAATCTCTTCTGAAGAGGTTCTGTCTGGACTCTGTTTTGAGGAGGGGCAGAATCACAGCAGAATTCTTTCAATTTTTCCAGAGATTTTAAAACATTCCTTGTCCTCAGACATCTCTTTTGCTCTAAGGTAAAAAAAAAAAAGAAGAAGAAAAAATAACAATAGTATTTTGGTTATGTCCATTTATAACCAGCAAAGAATTTCCTAAAGTGGTAGACTCCCACTAAAGCAATGAACTGAACTACAATGTAATTTTTAAAAAGTAAAGAAACATTGGGCTCTACGTACAGATAGAATATTAAAACACAGATCTAACTGTACTTGCTCCTAAAACCTCACTACTACCTTAGGGTTTTGTTCTTTTTTTATTTCTTTTTTTTTTTTTAATGAGATAGAGACAGAGAGGAGAGGTGACACCTGCAAATGAAATATCTAACGAGCAGAGAAACTACATGAGCAATAACCCATTCAGCACACCTGAAAGCTAAATCCCAAATTAGAAATTAGAAAACCAAGAACCAATCCCATTTACAAGATAAAATGCTCAAAAGACTTGGGAATAGGGCACTAGTAGCTTTGGAAATGCAGTAAAGGGAGGTTCATAAATAAAGAAGATAAGTATAAAGTGATTTGGTCCCTAGACCTCCTGTCCCTCTCCAAGTTCAAAGGCAGTTGCTTTCCCATCAGCTGACTGGGGTGTCTTCCTGGAAAGGTAAAAGGCAAAAGAGGCACAGTTGAAGGAGCACAGCAACTAACCCAGGATGATGGGAACATGGCTCACTGCATGTGGGTACACCCGCCTCTCATTCCCCAGCTCTCAGAACCCAGCCAGCCAGAGCACTCCCTCCAGGCCAAAGATGAAAAGATTCCTAACCAAGTAATCCCACCTGCTCAAAAGAACAATCTAAAGATACTGACATCTTTCTTGGTTCGCTGAGAAATTTCCACACTTAGACACACCTGCCTTCCTACCTCCATTGCTTTGCCCAAGCTATGCTTCCAATGTCAAAACTGTACTCATTCTTCAAGATCATCTCAAAGCTATCTTCTCCATGAAACCCTCTGCTAATTCTCCCAGCTTAAAGCCATCTTTCTTTCTGTGTTCCTATAACAAGATCGAGTCCTTTCATTACCTTGTCACAATCTGCCAATTTGCAGTTGTTCATAGGCAAGCAATTCAGAAAAGAAGAGAAATGAACACTTCCTGGGTCTCTACCATGTACTAGAACATACTACCTAACCCTTTAGCACTATACTATTAGGGAGTTAATACTAAACACAAGGGATGGGGGCTGCATGCATCCACCATCCCTTACCTTCCCTAGTAAAGCAAAAACATTCTGGGAGTAAAAAAAGCTGAGTTGTGTTTTGTTCATTTCCTGCCATATTTATACTCAAGTTTCTTTTTGGATGTATATTTGATCATGTCTTCCATGAATCTCCTTGCCAGAAAAATGTAAATTTGAATCTTTTCTCAAATGTGTATGTTCACCTTGTTTACTATTACTCTCCCCATTTCAAAATGTACAACTGAATCATTCTTCAAAAGAACACTGTAAGTGTGTATTATACAAGGATTTCCCTCCAATGCATATAAAAAAGTTTTCGTAGGATGGGTGGGGTGAAAATCTTGGGGTTCTACTTGTGAAAAAGAAGTACTGAGAAAGTTGATCACACGAACGGAGTCATTCTTGTCAAGCCCAGCTAAAATGTAGTCGAGGGGCCAGAGAAGAAGTACTCAGATCACATGTCATTGCTCCAGAAATGTACTCCTCTGCAAATCTGGCTGCTAAAACTGCCTGCTATAACCTGACACCCGTTTCATCTGTCAGCTGCTGAAACATCTGCTGTGACTGTAAAGTTATATTTATTACATTTACCCACCACAGTCACTCACCAATCAGGGTTGATCAATGCCCCAATATCTTACTAATGCCAACAAATTTTCTTTCAAAAGAACACATAACATTTTTCCTTTTTAATGAAAACTCCAACCAACCTCTGTGTTCTTCCCATATACCAAAGACCATCTGATCTGGGCATGCCCCAAATGGAATTCCTGCTTCCCAAATAAAATGTTTTCACTTTAGAAATTCATCTCTGTATTTTATTTGACTTGAACAATATGTAAAAACGAGTGCTAAAAACAGAGTGAAACACTCAAGGACTCTTACGGCTCCTAGATGCTTCGGGATGAGTAATAACACTCAAACTTCATCACTTCCTAAAACTTACTACAGTTTACAATTACAGTCATGCATTGTTTATTGTTGGGGATATGGTCTGAGAATTGTCTTTAGGTGATTTCATTGTTGTGTGACCATCAGAGAGTGTCCTTACACACTCCTAGATGGTGCAGCTTACTGCACACCTAGGACACACGATGTAGCCTATTGCCCCTAGGCTACAAACCTATATGCATGTTACTACATTGAATACTGCAGGCAAGTATAACACAATAGTATTTGTGGATCTAAACATACAAAAAGTACAGTAAAAATATGATATTATAATTTTATGAGACCATATACACAAACCACTGTATATGTGGTTTGTCACTGAACAAAACATCATTATGTAGCACGTGACTAGACTTATGTTCTTAATGTCACTAATGTTTACTGTCTCTGGGTGATGGAAACACCATGTGATGGTATGCTACTGCTGATACACACCCTTTCCAACTCTGCAAAGGTCAAGTCTTAGGATGGGCTCAGTTAGCCCTAGAGTAAAGGGCCTCCCCCACTAAAGTTCAAAAACAATCCTTAAAAAGATCAAACTGCAGGCTGGGTGTGGTGGCTCACACCTATAATCCCAGCACTTTGGGAGGCCAAAGTGGGAGGATTCCTTGAGCCCAGGAGTTTGAAACCAGCCTGGACAACATAGTGAGACCTTGTCTCCACAAAAATTTAAAAAATTAGCTGGGCGCAGTGACACCTGTAGGCCCAGCTACTTAGGAGGCTAACGCAAAATGTACACTTAAGCCTAGAAGTTGGAAACTACTGTGAGCTATGATTGCGCCACTGCACCACAGGGGACAGCTGCTAAGGGATACAGGGTTTCTTTGTGGGTTGATAAAAGGGTTCCAAAATTGAATTTGATGATGGTTACACAACTCTTGGAATATATGAAAAGTCATTAGATTGCACATGCTATCTAATGAATTGTATGGTATGAGAGCTGTATCTTCATAACTCTGTAATTAAAAAAAAAAAACTGACATGGAGCAGCCATCCAGCTTCTAACTAGTGGAAAGCCCCTTCCCTTCTTCCTGAGTGCCATTTTTAACAAGTGGTAAAGGACTTTATTTTTTATTTTTTTGAGTTGAAGTCTCACTCTGTCACCCAGACTGGAGTGCAGTGGCCACTCCCAGCCACCACAGCTTCGACCTGCTGGGCTAATTTTTTGATTTATTATAGAGATGAGGTCTTGCCAAGTTGCCCAGGCAGGTCTCGAACCCGCGGGCTCAGGCAATCCACTCATTCAAACTTTCCAATTCCTGTCTTATTTCAGCAACTTTCTTCTTTTTTTTTTTGAGTTGGAGTCTCACTCTGTTGCCCAGACTGGAGTGCAGTGGCACGCTCCCAGCCACGGCAGACTCGACCTGCTGGGCTCCGGCGATCCTTCCGCCTCAGTCTTCCAAGTAGCCGGAACTACAAGTGCGCACTATCACACCTGGCTAGTTTCTGATTTATTGCAGAGACAAGGTCTCACCAAGTTGCCCTGGCAGGTGTCAAGCCCGTGGCCTCAGGCAATCCACTCGCCTCCCAAAGTGCTAGGATTACAGGCTGTGCCACTGAGCCCAGCTGATTTCAGCAACTTTCAATCTCAACTGTCCTGCATGGCCTTGGATAAGTAACTGTGGTAACCCTCAAGTCTCTCTATCACCCACCTCTTCCTCTATAAAAGGATAAGCATTCTTGGGAGGAATAAATGAGCTTCAAAAAGCCTCAAGAACGAGTCTATGCAGATTAAAGAAGCAAGAAAGGCAGATAGCCCAGACATACAGCACTGACACCTGGCACGTTCTGTCAAGTCATGCCTCCCTCTTCAGGCCCCCTTCAGAAAGGAAGAGGAAGGCATCACCAGATTTATCTTTCTCCTCAGCCATAACCTCCATTTCTGTAGTCATTTCACACTAAGGCTTTCATGCAAAAATCCAAACTTTACCTTTAATGAAAGGATAGATATCTTGTGTATATTTCCAGTAGACCAATACCTCCACTGAACTGGGACTTTTTTTTTTTTTTTTTTTTTTGCTTTTGTCTCACTCTCTTGACCTAATTTATAATGAAGAAAGGAAGATTTCTATCTTTCCTTATCACAAATTCTCTGAGGCCAAAAACCAGAGAAAAATCTGCTCAACAATCTATGTCCAACACCACCTCAAGAAGTCCAGGTGCTCAGATGAGCTGTTTTTATTCAATGCCTTTTAGCACACAGAAATTGCAGATCCATGAAAAAAAAAAAAAAAGGAGGGGGTAGATCTATATGTCTTGATATTGAAAATTATGCAAAAGGTCCTGCTAAATAGAAAAAGATAGTATAATACAAACTGTAAAACATGATAAAAAATGTTAAACTAATTTGTGGGCCTATGCATGTGGACACATGTATATATATAAATAGAAAAATCTGAAGAACATACTGAACCCCAAACAATTAGCAGTAGGCATCAATGAAAGGGAAGAATTATAGGGTCTTTCCTCCAAATTTCTGTATTGTTTGAAATTTGTATTAGCAAGAATGTTTTACTTTCATAATCAAGACAAAATCAGCTAGAAGAAATGAGAGAAAGTTGGAGGAACTACAGCTAAAAGGCAGAACTCCAGCTCCACCATCCCCCAACCTCCTACACATAGCACCACCACATGGGAAAGGGTCACTCTGCTCAGGCACAGTCAGATTTTTATCCACAAAGGAAAGAGACACAACCCTCTATCAGGCCCCTCTGCCTCTGGAGAAGTCACAAACACCAGGGCCATGACTGGGGAGAAGGAAGAATCATCACCCACAACTCACCGGGGTTGCCAGACACCAAATCACTCCCTCCTTCCTTTTCTTGGACTTTCTTTGCTTTCTTTTTATCAGGTTCATCATTTCCCAGTGGTCTCTTTTTACTTCTGTCAATTTCTGCAGCCTTATCAGAAAGGTTAGAAAATGAGGTTAGTTTCATTCTAAGAAGGCTTGATGTATGTAAAGTAATTTAAACCTTATATCTGAGTGACGACAAGTTCCTTGCCATCTACCTCCATAGGGTCATCTACTTTTACCTGTGGAAAAGTCTAAGGGTGAAATGTTTTGGACCCCATCAAAGACAAATCAGACCCTGATGACACTGAAGTATGAGTTACAGCACCTCAAGCCTCCTAGAATTAACTGAAACCAAGATTGCTACCTTTCTGCACTCAAACTGCCTTCAGTTGTCTCAAACTGTAAAACTGGAATCGCTGTACTTACATATGTTAAATAAATACCTCTATGAAATAAATATCTATTTAGAAAAGTCACAATTAGAGGCGAAAGACTGGTAATAAAGAGCAGACCATTTTTTAAGTGTTAACTGTAATTTAACTGTTTCCTGTTTAAATGGCTATGTTCACCACCAAAGATGCAACAAAATTATGAGCCTTTTATTGGCAGGAAACCTGTCCCAAACTTAACTACTTCACCAAATATTAAACGATGGGTGTAAAATAAAACCTTGGTGAAGTCATGACAATGCAGGTCATCCTCCAAAACAAAAGGACAGGAGAGGAGCAATCACTTTAGGGAAGATGGAAGGGAACAAGATTTCCAGGCAGCCAAGCTGTCACCAGCACTAACTCGTGGTGGGTGCTCGGGCCAGTCTGCCATCCGCGTCCACAATCTCAGTTTGGGCAACACTGTGCAGGGCCCCCAGATCTTCCCCTGAGACAGCAGCCCTGGCTGAAAAAAACAAAAACACTGCTTATTTTACTGCATTGAAGGATGGCAACAGGAAGGACCCAACCATCAGCGATCATACCCACACCATCTTAAGAAACTCCATCCACGTTTGTATACCTAACCCTGAATTGTACCCCACATCTTTATAATAAAAAATTAAAAAAACAAACAAACTCCATCCACCCAAATTGTCTAACGGGTTCTACATCTACACTGGGAAGGGTGTGGCCACGGGAAACCTCACGGTGTGACGTCACGTTATCACCGCAGAACTGAAACGGTGAGCCACGCTGCTGCCGCCTGACGAACAAGAGCCCTGGAAGCCACTTCCTTCCAGCACCCACAAGTGAAATCCCCAAACCACAAACCCAGGAAAACAGGAGGGACGACGAGGCTACAAGAAACCTCCCGCATCAGAATGGGTCAGGAGACCCGAACTCCCGCCACCGCCCGTGAGAGCTTAGCCTCCAGTAGACTGCCATCAGCACCGGAACCACAAACCGGAGGTGGCCCCAGATTGGCTCTCACCACGAGCTCCCTCCCCGGGCCCGCCCTTTCCCACCCGGACATGCGCCTCGCGGGAGCCCCACCCGATGGCCCCGCCCCTTTCGGGGGGCCCCGCCCTCGCCCGGGTACCGCTCAGAACCTACCAGGTGTGGCGGCACCAGCGGGAAGGCGGACGCTTGGGACGCTGCGGAGTCGGGGTCCGTCTGGCCGCCTGTGGCCGTGGGGGAGGAGATGGACTTCAGACTTCCCGTACGCTGGAAGAACCGGCTCAAAACCGCTTGCCTCGCAGAGGCTGGGCCGGAGGCACCGCAACCGCCCGCCGCAGGTTTCCGACGAGACATCGCAGGGCAAGTGCACAGCCGGAGCGAGGCCCAGCCGAGAGCGCGAGCCCGCAGTTCCCGGGCGTCTGCCGGCACGCGCACGCCGCGACCTGCCGTGCGCCGGAAGGCGTGGTCTCGCTGCTCTCGCGCGTTGGGGGCGGGGCCTCGCTGCCCACGTGGGGGGTGGGACGGTAGCTTTCGCGCCACTCTTGACTGGGATTCCTGTGTAGCCGGCGTGCGCGAGCGAGGAACGCTGCTGTCATGGTCCGTCCGTTGTACTGCATCGTCGCAGTGTCCCAGAACATGGGTATCGGCAAGGACGGGACCCTGCCCTGGCCCCCGCTCAGGTACCGCCGGGGACGCAGCGGGAGGGTGGTCAGGCCGCGGCTTGGGCTGGGGGAGGGTGGCGGTTTAGCCCGCGTCTGCAGCGCGGGAAGCCGAGTTGCTGCTCTCTCTAATCGTCCCGTCTTCCTACCCTGTCCTGCTGTCCCTCCGTCTTCCTGCCCCGTCCTGCCGTCCTACTGCCCCGTCCCGTCTTGCTGTCCCTGCCCTGCCGCCCTCGCCCAGTCCAGCCCGGGAATGTCCAGCCCGGGGCAAAGTCCAGCCCGGGAGCCCTCCCCACCCCCCCAGCACTGCGTGTTTGGCGCATGGCAGCGCGAGCCCGCGAGTCGTGTCTGAGTAACGCCGTTCCTCTTCTCTCATAGGAACGAATTCAGGTATTTCCAGAGAATGACCACAATGTCGTCCGTAGAAGGTAAGTGGGGCGGGAGTTCTAGGGGCTAAGGGTCGCGAAGGGTCTTAAGGAAGCTTTAGCAACGCAAATGTTACTTAAACGGAAAGTTCCTCACGTTAATCGTTTTATCTTTCCGTTGATCTGTCTTCGGCTCCCAAGTTTATTAAACTTTTTTGTTTTTAAGTTTCTTTGGAATTTTGTGCCGGCGCAGTGCAGTGCTGGTGTTGGGAAGAATTGGAGCCTGGAGCCAGTGAACCTGGTGGAGGTGATGAGCCTCTGGAGAAGGCAGGGAGGCCTGAAAAGGGCGGGGAAAGGAGAGGATCAACTCTTAGTGACACTTGATTTTGGAGATCTGAACTTTAAAGGAGGTGCATCAGGATGGACTGTTAGATGTCCAGCTTGAGAGTCGGGTGACAAGAATAAATAAAGGAGTGGAGAATGATGTGCAACTGGAATGACAGGTGAGGTGGGTGACAGGGATAAAGGAGTGGAGAGTAGTGTGCACTTAGGATGACAGGCCGGGTGGGTGACAGATAAAGGGGTGAAGAGTGGTGTGTAGTTGGAACAGACCAGTTGAATGTTCCCTCTGTCATTCCTCCCCCATGACCAGAAATATACACGGATATGCAGGGATAACGGAGTGGAGAATGGTGTGCAACTGTAGTGGCAAGTGAGTCAAGTGACAGGGATAAAGGAGTGGAGAGTGTTATGTAGCTGTAGTGACAGGGCAGGTCACAGAGATAAAGTTGTGGGGAATGTTGTGCAGCTAGAAGACAAGTGTGTCAGGTGACGGGGATAAAGTTGTGGAGAATGTTGTGCAGCTAGAAAGACAATTGTGTCAGGTGACGGGGATAAAGTTGTGGAGAACATTGTGCACCTGTGGTGACAGCCGCCTGTAGATCGACTGGGTTAATTTCAGGCACAAGGAACTAGGTGAATGAAGCCACTGGAGAGAAGAGGATAACCAAGGAAAGGAATGTGGGGTGCAGGGATGCCCATTTAAACCTAAGAGGCTTGTATGTTTCTGGTCATGGGGGAGGAATGGCAGAGGAAACAAAGAAAGTAACTGATGCTGCATGACTCTAACAGGGCAGAGAGAAGGCCCTTGGATTTGGCACATAGTAGACAGTACAGCAAGAGCTCCTAGCTAGCTAAAGAACTGACAAAAGCCGTTCTCAGGAATCCTAAATCTGGCCTGGTAATGTTACTGTTCCTTTGATCCAGATAGTTTTTTTCTCCCAAAAAAGGAAAGGTATATTTTATTTTTACTTTTTTTTGAGTCAGGGTCTCACTCTGTAACCCCTGCTGGAATGCAGTGGCACAGTCATGGTTCAACACAGCCTTGACCTCCTAGTCTCAGGTGCTCCTTCCTCCTTAGCCTCCCAAAAGGATTACAGGTGTGGGATTACTGGCATTACAGGTGTGAACTATCACACCCAGCCTGTATGTTTAAAGTTTTTTAGAAGTGTTATACTGTAAAGGCAAGGATAAAGACATAATTGAACATGCTGTAAGATAATTAAATAGAATTTTAAGCAGTTATTTTTGAAATATGATTTATGTAAATCTACAGAGTACACAAATGTGAGTAATACTATTACATCCAACATAACTGTGTATTAGATGCTGAACATTGTTCTCTAAGTCTTTCATACCCCAACAGCCTGGAAGCAGGAAGTCTTGTTCTCTCTATTTTATAGAAAAGGAGAGTAAGGTACAAAGAGTTAACATGATTTGCCTCATGGTTGACAGAATGCATTCAACCCAGACCCTTTACTCTTTACTACATCATTGCATTTACTATTACTCTCTACTACATTTTGCATAATTGCAGTTGATTAAGACTATTAGATATTAACTGAATAAAGTCAAAGGCAAAAGTAGTTACATTTAGGTAATGGGTGGGTAATAAATGTGAATTTTGGTAAAACTTTTAATTTTTTAATAGTAGGGCATGCTAGTTATGACCAACCTCAGCCTATCCTAAAAGTCACTTCTTACTGCATTTAGAGCTGGATCTAGAGAGGGGATCCTCACTTAATCTTAGCAAGTCTCAAAACATAGGGGTTTTTTTGTTTTGTTCTGTTTTGTTTTTAGAGTTGGGGTCTCATTCTGTCGCCCAGGCTAGAGTGCAGTGGCGTGCTCACAGCCACCACAGCCTTGACCTGATAGGTTCAGGTAATCCTTCTGCCTCAGCCTTCCAAGTAGCTAGAACTACAGGTGCGTGCTACCATGCCCAGCTAATTTTTTGATTTATTGTGGAGATGAGGTCTGGCCAAGTTGCCCAGACTGGTCTTGAGTCCCTGGGCTGAGGCAGTCCTCTCGCCTTGGCCTCCCAAAGTGCTGGGATTACAGGCTTGAGCCACCATGCTCGGCATAAGTATTTTGATTTTATGTAAAACTAGAAAAAAGTTATTGATATAACTTATATTTGTACCTACTGAATAATGGTTTAAGAAAACTTGCTAATATGATGGCATAGTGAGATTTAATGTAACTTTTCAAGGTGAACAAATCAATTAACCACTTAAGCAGCAGAATAAGTTACTGTCAAGTGGTGTAAATTCACTTTTTTTTTTTGAGTTGGAGTCTTTAAAGGAGATCCACTAGATGTCAGGATGACAGTCATATCTGTGCACGTATATATAGTACATCCTCACCTAACATCATTTATAGGTTCTTGGAAACCATGACTTTAAGTGAAATGATGTATAACAAAACCAGCTTTACCGTACAATAATTGATAGAAACAAAAACATCACTGAATTTCCCAATAATGGCCCAAAACACCTCTAATATTAAACATTGAAATAAATATGAACCATACATAACCTAAGAAAAGCTAATAAAAATGGCAAGATAATTATTTACCAGTTTATTCCAATTCAGCATCATGGATGCCGCAGCCCATCCCAGCAACTCAGGGCACACTCACATCCACCCCCACTCACTGACAGAGACAATTTAGACACTCTGATTCTCTCACATGCACATCTTTGGGATGTGGGAGGAAACTGGAGTACCCAAACAAAACCCACACAAATATGGGGAGAACATTGAGAATGGCTTCTTTTTCTCATTAACATTGTAACAAAACAGCTTGAACAAAACAGCATTATTTGAGGACATGCTATATAAAATGTATATTCCCAATGTATATATATGTATCTTCCCAAAATATACTTATTCTTTGTATGACTTTATAGGTAAACAGAATCTGGTGATTATGGGTAGGAAGACTTGGTTCTCCATTCCTGAGAAGAATCGACCTTTGAAGGACAGAATTAATTTAGTTCTCAGTAGAGAACTGAAGTAAGTACTGTAACATAAATTCACCATAAGAAAATCATGTTGTATCTCTTGAAGTGGAGATCAGTATATGATACAATGAAATCATATAAAAGTATCTATTGGTAAAGTTGCATAATGTCACAGAGGAAAGTATAGATAGTGAATAAGCAGGCTGGGTGTGGTGACTCAAGCCTATAATCCCAGCACTTTGGGAGGCAGAGGTGAGAAAATTGCCAGAGCCCACTGGTTTGAGAGCAGCCTGGCAACTTGGCGAAACCTCATCACTACAATAAATCAACCGGATATGGTAATACTTGCCTATAGCTCCAGCTACTTGAAAGACTGAGACAGCAGGATCACCTGAGCCCAGGAGGTCGAGGCTGTGGTAGCCATGAGCTACACTGCACTGCAACCTGGGCAACAGAGTGAGCCTCCAACTCAAAAAAAAAAAAAAAAAAAAAAAAAAGGGAATAAGCAGTTATTTGTACCACATGACAGTAACTTATTCTGCTGCTTAATTGGTTAATTGATTTGTTCACCTTGAAAAGTTACATTAAACATTAAATCTCACTATGGCATCAGATTAGCAAGTTTTCTTAAACCATTATTCAGTAGGTGCAAATATAAGTTATATCAGTAACTTTTTTCTATTTCTAGTTTCACATGAAATCAAAATACCTTGTCCGGGCACAGTGGCTCAAGCCTATAGTCCCAGCACTTTGGGAGGCCGCAGTGAGAGGATTGCCTGAGTCCAGTGGTTCAAGGCCAGCCTGGGCAACTTGACGAGACCTTGTTTCTACAATAAATCAAAAAATTAACCGGGTGTGGTAGCATACGCCTATAGTTCCAGCTACTTGGAAGGCTGAGGCAGAACGATCACCTGAGCCCAATAGGTTCAAGGCTGCAGTGACCATAAGCGTGCCACTGCAAGTGAGACTCCAACTCAAAAAAAAAAAAAAAAAATCAAAATACCTGTGTTTTGAGACTTACTAAAATTAACTGAGGATCCCCTCTCTAGACCCAGTCCTAAATGCAGTAAGAAGTGACTTTTAGGATAGGCTGAGGCTAGTCATAACTGGCATATGCCCTATTATTCCTTGTTAACAATACCCAGATAACACTTTGTGCTCATGTTCATTACCCAGTGTCTGAAAGTAAAGATTTCCAAAGTACTGAGATGGATCCTGGGGAGAAGTGTCTTCAGTTTGCCTCTACTAAGAATATTCCTGTCCTCCAGTATAACATTGGAGTTGATAGTTCCTGAGGCCTGCATAGGCCCGGGGGACTGGGACACATGGAGTCAGCTCTAGTAGTGTGACGTTGTCTGTGCTTACATGTCGTGTACTCCACATGTGATGTGTTGTGATTTCTATTTTGTTTCTTCTTTTGGGGGGGCGGGGAGCAGTGTTGATATTGGTCCTAACCCACTGAAGTAACTTCCTGAGCCTCAGTGGACCTTTTTGGGAGGGTAGGGGAGTTGGATCTAAGGGAAGGTTTGGGATTCGGCGTGTTAATCATTCTTTCTGAAACTGAGAATGTAATCTCCAAAAAGAGTACAGTATCCTGGGGCATTACTTGCTTGAGAACAATGGTCCTAATATTCCTTTCCAATGTGTATTAGTCAGGGTTCAACCAGACCCAGTAGAAGATTTATATACGTATGAAAGAGTTGTATGACAAGGAATTGGCAACACAGTTGTGAGGTCTGACTGTGGGAGTCCACAGATCTGTAGGGTAAGCCATCAGGAAGGGCAGTCTGGAACTCTAATAGAGGCAGAAGCCACCAGGTTATCTTCAGGGAAACCTCAACTCTGCTTTTAAGTCCTTTCAACCAGTTGAGTCAGGTCAACCCAGGTTAAAGTAGACAGATTATAGGTAAGATCACATCTACAAAATACCTTGGAAGCAATACCAAATGAATGTCTGGATAACTGGAGACTAGGCAGCCAAGTTAACACACCATGGGAAGGAAAAAACTGCACAGCCATAGGCTAAGGGGATTCAGACTTACATAGCTTTTTCTCCCAGACTCCTTCTGGAATGGCACAGGTAAAAACCTAGGAGAAAGTGCACTAGGATGCTTGATTGGCATCTGGGCAATAGCCATGTTTGTCGATGTGCACTTGCCATCTGCCTCATCTCCATGCTGTTCTTTCTCCTGGATGCTGGGATATTCTGATTATCTCTTTCCTTGATAGAATTCAAATTCACAGGCTATGTTGCCATTCACAGAGACTCTTTAATACATTTTTTGAATACTATTCAAGTTTACTTATGAGTAGCTTGAGCTAAAACAAAGAAATCTCTATGGGGGAGATGTACAGTTGAGTGAGCATTTCTCCTCTAATGATAAATGTAGTTTTTCTTTTATGACCCCCCCCATGGTGTATGTGATTGGATTTGGTTGCTTCTTATGTATTTATATATAACATTTGTTGGTATATTTTGCTTTTTTTTTAAGGCTGAGAAAATTAGTCTTTATTATCAAGCATGCCAGGAAAATAGTGACACCTGTTAGTGTAGATGGTAGAGTTCATTTTTCTGCTCTTCCTGCTGTGTGCCAATTGCGGGTCCTAAGTAAAGGGCGAGATCTAGATATGGAAATCACTGTTCTTATACAAACTTTTCACCCTCTCCCCCAGTATAAGAAGAAACTGGATCCTAAAGGTGACCATGAATTTTGCTGCCAAATACTATTTATATGGGGTAACTATTTCTTAATAAGGTATGGGAGGAAATGCTATTCCAAAGCTCTGTAGACAGTCTGTAGCTGTAAAAGAACAGGGAGAGGTGAGCATGGCCGCTGATGGGTACAGGGCTTCTTTTGGTAGGATGGAAATGTTCTAAAAGTAGATAGTAGTGATACACCTCTATGAAGAGTGTGCTAAACACCACTGAATTGTACACTTTAAAAGGGTATGTTGTGTGGCATGTTATTTATATCTCAATAAAGTTATTTTTAGACGTCCTTGGAACCAAAAATTAAAGAAGCTTTATTGCAAGTCTATATAGCCTTGATACCATCTTTAGAAAATCCAAAGTTGCCTTTTATGATATGAGATGTTGTATAACATTCAAGTCCATTAAAGTTAGGCAGATTTCATGCTATAGGCCTGGTGTTGTGACTCACACCTATAATCCCAGCATTTTGGGAGGCCAAGGCAGAAGGATTGCTGACACCAAGAGGTCGAGGCGATGGTGAGCCATGATCATGTCATTGCACTCCAGCCTGGGCAATCCCCCCCCCAAAAAATCTTGTGGTATAATAATTTCTTATGATCTCTCTGTCATAGTCTCCCATTGATTAAAATTTCTCTCTTAAAACGGCAGTTCTCTCTCCCCATACCCTCACATGTAGTGAAACAAGCACAGGCTAACCTGGCTTCTAGCATCTGCTAGGGCACCTGGTAAGTTTGTGTCTTTAGACAGGTTACAAGTAAGCTGTGCTAAGCCTCTACTAAATGGGAGTAATAGTGATAGCTTCTTGGGGGTGATTTTGAGGATTCACTGGAACTTTATATATAAAATTTATGGCACAGAGAAGGGTACAGGTTCAGTTTCTACCCCTAGCCCCTCATGACCACTGCAGCCCCAGTCTGCTGGGCTCAGGTTATCCTTCCGTCTCAGCCTTCCAAGTAACTGGAACTACAGGCATGTGCCACCACGCCCAGCTAATTTTTTAATTTATTTTAGAGATGAGGTCTCGCCAATTTGCCCAGGCTGGTCTCGAACACCTGGGCTCAGGCAATCCTCTCACCTCAGCCTCCCAAAGTACTGGTATTATGGGCATGAGCCACCACACCCAGCTACTTCATGGCTTATAAAAGAACCAGCATCAGTGAGATCACAGTGAACAGGCTCATGATGTCGGTTCTCCTTAGCTGTCACTGGTCTCCGCTCTATCTTGAGACAATGACCCCTCCTGCAAATCCACTCTCCTCTCACCCTCCTTATTCTAAACTCCGTTTTTCTGTCTTCAACACTGAGCTCTGTTTTCTCACTCTTGGTTAACACTCACCACAGATTATTTCCTTCCTACTCTCAGTGTTCTCAGTGCTTTCTTGTGTTAAACTTCAGTGTAACCTGAAACATTCCATAATAGTTGGCTTTGTTCATGCTTTTGTGCGTGTTTTATCTTCTTTCACACTCAACTGAGGAGTCATGCCACATGGTGTTTTCTCCTGCATCACCATACCCCTCTGCCCCCATAGCATTTGCCGTACATCTCTGCTGCATGTCTTTTCCTACCTTATAGCCACTACTGAGACATTTCTCTGACTGCCGTCATGATTTTTTGGTTGTGGGAACTGTGCATTTTATCTCTTTTCCCAGCATCTAGCATGACCCCTAGCAAAGTAGAGGCTCAGAAATCTTCACAGAATAAATATTCCACAAGTGATTTATAAAAATAGGACCATCCCACATCATACCACTGTGTAACCTGCCTCTTTTCCCCACTTTATATGTTAGAAAAACAAGTTCTGTAAGTATTTTTTAGTGGTCAAGCTTGTAATCCAGCACTTTGGGAGGCTACTGTGAGAGGACTGCCTGAGCTCAGGGGTTTGAGACCAGCCTGGACAACTCGGCGAGACCTTGTCTCTACAATAAATCAAAAAATTAGCCGGACATGGCAGCGCGCGCCTGTAGTTCCAGCTACTTGGAAGGTTGAGGCGGAAGGATTGCCTGAGCCCAGCAGGTCGAAGCTACGGTAGCCTCGAGCAGTATGTCACTGCACTCCAGCCTGGACAACAGAGTGAGACTCCGACTCAAAAATATATACATATATTTTTTTAGTGACTGCATGATATTCCACTGTAAGGCTGGATCATACTTGAACCAATATTTTTAATATAGGTATCCCTCAAAGCTATTGTGGGTTTATTTTCAAGCCCCTGTAGTAAATGAATGTCACAATAACAGAAGTCACAATTTTTTTTTGTTTTCAAGTGTACATAAAAGATATGTCTGCATTATACTGTAGTCTAATAGGAGTGCAATGGCATTATGCCTTCTAAAAGAACACTATATACCTTAATAAAAAACATTTTATTGCAAAAAAAAAAAATGCTAGCCATCTGAGCCTCAGCGAGTCATAATCTTTTTGCTGCTGGAATGTCTTGCCTCAATGTTGATGGTGCTTCTGATCACAGTGGTTGTTGCTGAAGGCTAGGGTGGCTTGTGGCAATTTCTTAAAACAAGTTTGCCACATCAGTAGACTCTTCCTTTTACAAAAGCTTTCTTTGTAGCATATGATACTGTTTAATGGTATTTAACAGAGCAGTTCCTTTCGAAACGAGAATCAGTCTCTCAAACCTGCTGCTGCGCAACTAAGTTCATGAAATATTCTAAATCCTTTGCTGTTATTTCAACAGTGTTCACAGCATCTTCAACCAAGAGTAGATTTCATCTCAAGAAACCACTTGCTCTGTTCATCCATAAGAAGCAACTCCTCATTCATTTAAGTTCTATCCTGAGATTAAAGCAATTCAGTCACATCTTCAGCTTCACTTCTAATTCTAGTTCTTTTGCTTTTTCCCCCACATCTGCAATTCTTCCCCCCACTAAAGCCTTAATCCCCTCATAGTCTTCTATGAAACTGAAATGAAACTCCTGTTTGTGTTGAGATTTTGACCTCCTCTTAGGAGTCATGAAGGTTCTTAATGGCATCCAGAATGAATCATTTCCAGAAGGTTTTCACTTGACTTTGCCCAGGTTCATCAGAGGAATCACTGTTACTGCAGCTATAGCTTTGCAAAATGTGTATCTTAAATAATAAGACTTGAAAGCCAAAATGACTCGTTGATCCATGGGCTACAGAATGAATGTTGTGTTAGCAAGCATGAAGAAACATCAGTCTCCTTGTACATCATGGAGCTCTTGACGACCAGGTGAATTGTCGGTCAGCAGTAATATTTTGAAAGGCATCATTTTTCCTGAGGAGTAGGCCTCAGCTGTGGGCCTAAAGTATTCGGTAAACCATGCTGTAAACAGATGTGTTTTCATTCAGGCTTTGTTGTTCCATTTATTGAGAACAGGCAGAATAGATATAGCATAATTCTTCAGGCCCTGGGATTTTTGGAATGATCAGTGAACATTGGCTTCAACTTAAAATTACCAGCTGCATTATCCCTAACAAGAGAGTCAACCCATCCTTTGGAGCTTTGAAGCTCTAGCTATGAAAGTCCTAGGTGGCATCTTCTTCCAATAGAAGGCTGTTTTGTCTACATTGAAAACCTGTTGTTTAATGTAACCACCTTAATGATCTCAGCTAGATCTTCTGGAGAACTTGCTACAGCTTCTTCATCAACACTTGCCACTTCACATTGCACTTTTGTGTTGTGGAGATGGCTTCTTTCCTTAGACCTCATGAACCAACCTCTGCTAGCTTCTAACTTTTCTTCTGCAGCTCCCAAACCTCTCTCAGCCTTAATAGAACTGAAGAGAATCAGAGCCTTGCTCTGAATAGGCTTAGGCTGAAGGGAATGTTGTGGCTGGTTTGATCTTCTACCCAGACTACTCAAACTTCCCCCTTATCAGCAATAAGACTGTTTGACTTTGTTGTTCATGTGTTCACTGTAGTAGTCCTTCAAGAACTTCTCCGTTGCATTCACAGCTTGGATAACTATTTGGCAAAAGAGGCCTGGAGTTTAACTTATCTCAGCTTTTGACCTGCCTTCCTTCCTCACCAAGCTGAGTCATTTCTACCTTCTGATTTAAAGTGAGCGACATGTACACGTAGAAGCCATTGAAGAGTATTTAACTATCCTAATTTCAATATGGTTGTGTGTCAGGGAATAGGGAGGCCTGAGGAGAAAGAGAGAGCCACAGACCGTCTGGTCAGTGGAGCAGTGAGAACACTCAGCATTTATCAGTCAAGTTCACCTTCTTATATAGGCATAGTTTGTGGCTCCCCAAGACAGTTACAAAAGTCACATCAAGATCCCATAACAAATATTATAATAATGGAAAAGCTTGAAATATTGGGAGAATTGCCAAATTGTGACACACAAAATGAGCACATGATGTTGACTGGATGGTGCCAACAGACTTGCTCAAGGTGGAGTTACCCCAGACCTTCCATTTGTGAAAAACGCAGTGTCTGTATAGCACAGGAAGATGAGATGCTGAGTGTGAAGGGTCTTATGTGGAATGTATTTCGGAATTCTGGTTAAGATACCTTTTTTTTTTTTTTTTTGGAGTTGGAGTCTCACTCTGTCGCCCAGACTGGAGTGCAGTGGCCGTTCCCGGCCACCGCAGCCTCGACCTGCTGGGCTCCAGCGATCCTTCCGCCTCAGCCTTCCAAGTAGCCAGAATTATAGGCATGTGCTACCACGCCCGGCTGATTTTTTGATTTATTGTAGAGATGAGGTCTTGCTGCCCAGGCGGGTCTTGAACCCGCGGGCTCAGGCAATCCACTCACCTCAGCCTCCCAAAGGCGCGGGATTACAGGCTGAGCCACCAAGCCCGGCTGGTTTTTTGTTTTTAAGTGGCTTTTCAAGTGTTCCCAGAGAACTGGGCCAGAGCTCCATCCACCCTACAGCTCTCACATCAGGCACAGTGAAAAGGGATGCTGTTTACACAACATCTGGGGGTGATCTAGCTGTGTGGTCTGAGCCTCACCAGCCTCATGTCTATAGCGCCTGGCATCTGACACCCTTGTAGCCATGGTCCCCAGGTAAAGTGTATTGTCCACATAAGTTGTAGCTCAAACTCCAGAGTTGCTGGTGGAATCCAACTCCCAGGTCCACCATCTCCTAACTGTGTGACCATCAGCCTCCCTTCCCTCATCTGTGAAAAGGAATAGTAATAGTACCATGCAGGACTGCTGGTGACATTAAATGAAGTATCTGCTTCTGTACTTCAGAAGCAGATACTTGTGAAAAACCTTTGAAGGACTCCAAGGTACTCAGAAGCAAGATATCAGGCATGTCTGCACTCTTGCCACAGAGTCCATATACTACCACGTGCCAGCTCTCCTTTGTCAGGGAATCTAATCTGGATTGGTTTGAGATAATTGTAGGAAAAAAAGTTCATCAATGAAATGTCACAGTATTGACTGTTTCTAGGATTTGTATGGTGAAGGGTGGGTGAACTCAAATGTTTCCTCCACTTTTTGTTCATTCTTTTTTACCCAGTGTCCTGTGAAACCTATTTCTGAAATGCTAAATAGAAATATTTTACAGAAGCATTTCCTTCGTACCTTTGCTATAACTTAAATCTGAACTAAATCTTTACTCTGTTCTTGGTTTTCTTTTCCAGACTTATAAAAGTGCAAGGAAGTATCTTCACCTAAGCCCTTGAGCCATTTTCAAGTCATTATTTCACAATATTTATAAAGTTATTGCTTCTTTATTTAATGTCCACACAACACTTTATTTATATCACCTTCTAAATTATCTGCCATTGTCCACCAACTTCTAGGGTACCACTTCTGGTTTGTTCGTGTGTCAGTTCCCAGATCACCTTTTACCCTTCTCTATCTCCTCTCATCCATTCCGACTTCAACATCCATGGTTACTGAAACCGCTGTAACTCTATTTTGGTCATCCTAGACTTTGTGTATTAACTTGACTGTCTTTTTTCCCAGCTCCAGATCTTTGTTTCTAGATGCAGTTCTCTCCCTGAATGGCCTAGTCCAGCCTGGGGCCTGAATCTGCCTTAGGAGAAACTTTTCAGTTCATTTTACTTTCTCCCCGGCCTCTGTGTACCTTTTTCCAGTTAGTCAAAGCGTATTCTTTGCTCTAACCTAATTTTTAGAAATGACCAAGAGTCAAGTAAGTAAAATACAGATCAGAAGGAGAGAGAGGAGGCAACCAGGAGAATGAGTAGTCACCTTTAGCTACTGATTAATCATTGTTATAACTCTTAAAAGGCAGTTTTTTAATCTTTAAAGTACCAGGCTAAACACTTGACAGTGAATTGTAATTTCTGTTCAGTATCTGATTACCCCATATTTCCCCATTTATAAAGGGAGTTGCTACCTCCACCCCCTCAAAGAAAAGATAACAGTTTTGGAGATTGGGAGAGTTTAAGCTAGTCAATATAAACACTGAAACTAACTTTTTCCCTTTTGGACTTTTAATTACATAAGTAAGAATAAACTCATTTTTTAATACTTCACCCATTTCTGTATTGGTTGAAACATGAAAGTCCTTTCCCCACCCTGCAAAGGTGATCACTTTTAATAGTTTGAATGTCATTTCAAACTTTGCGGTGTCTTTTGCCTGCCACCTCTGGCATGTCAACGCTTTCTTTTCTCCCTTATCTTTCTAATAAACTTTGTTTGAAAACTTAAAAAAAAGAAAAACTTTTCTATAGTCATTCAAACATCTCTCTATCATTTTGTCATGTAAATTTGCAAATATACAGACAGAACTTTACAGTAAACAGCTATTTGCCCACCACCTACCATTAATGTCTCACTGTGCTGCCTCACGCATCTGTCTGTCAATCCAGTAGTCGTGCTCATTTATGCATTTCCAAATAACTTGCAGATATCAGTATATTTCCCCTAAATACTTTATCATATATATCATTAACTAAAATTCAATATTTCTTTACGATTTTTTAATTTCTTTTTTTTTTTTGAGTTGGAGTCTCACTCGGTCGCCCAGACCGGAGTGCAGTGGCTGCTCCCGGCCACCGCGGCCTCACCTGCTGGGCTCCGGCGATCCTTCTGCCTCAGCCTTCCGAGTAGCTGGAATTACAGGCATGCGCTACCATGCCCGGCTGATTTTTTTATTTTTATTGTAGAGATGAGGTCTCACTGCCCAAGCGGGTCTCGAACCTGCGGGCTCAGGCAATCCACTCACCTCAGCCTCCCAAAGGTGCGGGATTACAGGCTGAGCCACCAAGCCCAGCTTTTTTATTTCTTTTAAGTAAGTATTGCACACAATGAGATGCACAATCTTAAGTGTACATTTGCTAAGTTTTGGCAAACATCTGTACCTGTATAACCCAAGCCTCTATCAAAGATACAGAATACTACCATCACCCCAGAAAATTTCCTTGTACCCTGCCCCAGCTAATCTTTATCCATCCTCCAGAGACAACTGTTTTTCTACCAGAGGTCACAAGGTATCACATGTGGTTTTGTGTGTTGATTCATAGTGGCCCAGATATGGGTAGAATTATTGGACATAGGCCATGATGATATTAAGTGCTTTTTGTTGAATGGATTCATATTTATGATGATTTTAGTTTTATAATCACTGTTCCTTATTCAGATTATTTGACTAATATGGATGAGATTTACAAAAACTATGTGTAATTCTTTTTGTCAATCTCAGGGTACCTCCACCAGGAGCTCATTTTCTTGCCAGAAGTCTTGATGATGCCTTGAAACTCATTGAGCAACCAGAATTAGCAAATAAAGTAGACAAGGTTTGGATAGTAGGAGGCAGCTCTGTTTATAGGGTAAGTAAAGTTACCTGTAAATACAACAGAATGCTTTCAGCTTCCCTGTCCTCTAAAGGAGACAGAGGGGACAAGGCATAACCCATTGTCTAGGTTGGAAGCAGCACGCTATCCCTACTGTGAATTAGACATATTGTCAATTTAAATAATTCCTTGTTTGATACTGTCATACAAACTAGATACAAATGTAAAAGTAAATTGTTTAGTCCATACCAGTCTGTTTTGTTTTTATCTTTTTACTTGACAAATAATTTTGTGTACATATATATGTAGTGTACAACATATTTTTTTTGAAATATGTGTACCCTGTGGCATGGTTAATTAACATGCATTACCTCACCATTTTCTGTGGTGAGAACACTTAAAATGGCCTCTTGTAGCAATTCTTAAGAATACAACCATTATTTTTTACTACAGTCACCATGTCGTACAGTAGAGCTCTTGAACTTATTCCTCTTAGCTAACAAATTGTGTAGACTTTGACCAGTGTCTCCCCACGTGCCAGTATCTTTTCAAAACAAAATAGTTGATGTTTCCAGTTTAAAATCCATTCTGAATCCTTCCCTGAGAACATACTTACACTATACTGTTTTCTACTCGGGGACGTGCCCTCCTTCCAGGATAAATATGTCTCTCACTAAGAAAGAGGTGGGGCTGTCACTAACTAGATGAATATGAATTTGTTAAAAGCAGAAAACTTTTCCTTCACCAAATTTAATATAATGTGAGGGCACAGGAGGAGGATTACCAAGATTCTATAGTATAAGGGAAAATAGTATGTAGAGAAAACATTCCCCTTTTTTGGTACCAGATGACTTCCTGCTTTAAAATCTTTTGAGGATAATAAATAGAATTATTTTCCTCTTTTAAAATACTAATTAAAGATTAACATTTATAGAGAGGTAGAAAAATCAGTCCCTATTCTTTGGGACCTGTGGTAATTAATGTATATACACTGAAATTATTTTAGAAAGAAGAGGAATACCGGAATCCTAGGTGGACTATAAAAACTTTCTGTTTTAGGAGTTCTGTTTCCACAACCTCTTATTTTCCCCGTTTGTAATACAGGAAGATAGACATTTTTCTTTTGTATCTTTTCATCCAAATATGAATTTCTCATAAGAAAACAAGTTATTTCTTTATTTTGTTTAGTGCCTATCACATTTTGATTGATTCAAGACCATATTCACCTTTCCCAAGATAAATACCCAAATGCTTGTATATAATTTGACATATCTGTATATATACAAATACTAAGGAAATAGAACCTTCAAGGAATAATTTTATATTACCCACCTACCTCACATCACAGCAGCTTATTCAGGCCTTCTTCCTGTGGGCTAAAGTGGGCCTGTAAATAAAATTTTTCAGAATGCAGCCATGCCTATACATTTAGTATCGTCTATGGCTACTTTTGCCTACACAGGTAAGAAGACCTATGGCCCTTAAGGCCTAAACTATTTACCATCTGGCCTTTTACAGAAAGTTTGCCTTATGTCATCAACTTTTTTACAGAACCTCAAATGCTGCTCTAGTTAGTCCTACAGTCATCCCCGCTTTATCGATGATGGATGATCCAAGACCTCCCCCCTATACCTGAAACTGCAGCTAATACCAAACCTTCTGTATACCATGTTTTTTCTTGTATAGAAAAAATCATACCTGTGATGAAGTTTGATTTATAAATTAACACAGTGAGAGATTAACAACAATAACTAATAAAATAGAACTGTTATGACATTATGACATTATGCCAGCATCACTACTCTTACACTCTGGGGCCATTGCTAAGTAAGATAAGGCTTCCTTGAACACAAGGACTGCAACACCTCCACAGTTGATGCTGCAGCTGCTAACCAAGGCAGCTTACCAAATAACAGTGGACGGTGTAGACAGCGTGAGCACTAGACGAAGAGAGGATTCACCTCCCAGGCAGGATGCAGCAGTATGCATGAGATTCCATGACACTACCCAGATGGCATGCAGTTTAAGTCTTATAAGTTGTTTTTTTCTGGAATTTTTCCCTTAATATTTTCAGACCATGGTTAACCTTGGGCAGTTGAATCTGTGGATAAGGAAGAGGGGACTACTGTCTTCAGTTTTTAAGACAACACTTGTAATTCTATATGTATATGTGTGTGTATGTATGTGGCTTTTAGTAGTCCAGGTCTCATGAAATTGTACTGTCTCACCCATATATACACTCATAATTTTTCTGTGGAGAGCAACTGGATAATTTGGGTTCTTAACCCTTAAAACAACAACCAAAGAAAAACAACAAAACTGAATGCTTAAATTAAAAAGTCATTGTAAGCAAGGCTAGGCACGGTGGTTCATGCCTGTTATCCAGCACTTTGCTTAAGCCCAGGAGTTCAAGACCATCCTAGGCAATAAAAAAAATTAAAAAAATAAAAATCCTAGCTACTCGGGGGGCTGAAGTGGGAAAAGCACCTGAGCCCAGGAGGTTGAGGTTGTGGTGAGCCATGATCATGCCACTGCATTCCTGTCTGGGTGACATTGAGACCCTGACTCAAAAAAGAAAAAAATGTTGTAAGCAGAGTTTGTGTCTTTAGACACAGATTAAGGAAATTGATGCTGTTTGTTTTATTTCAAAGGAAGCCATGAGCCAGCCAGGCCATCTTAAACTGTTTGTGACAAGGATCATGCAGGACTTTGAAAGTGACACGTTTTTTCCAGAAATTGATTTAGAGAAATATAAACTTCTCTCAGAGTAAGTATAATATTATTAATTAGTCTGAAGCACTTTTGGATTTCCTGCTTAAGAATTATGGAATTCAAGACCCACCCAGGCAACTTGGCGAGACCTTGTCTCCACAATAAATCAAAAACTAGCCAGGCATGGTAGCTTGCACCTATAGTTCTGGCTACTTGGAAGGCTGAGGCAGAAGGATCACTGGAGGCAAGCAGGTCGAGGCTGTGGTGGCCGGGAGCGTGCCACCGCACTCCAGTCTGGGTGACAAAAAAATTATAGAAAAGAACATGTTTTTCAGATTGAATTCAGGATAACATTATGTTTTATAGACAAATACTACAGGAACTTTTGGAAATTTGTTTCGGAAGACTGGGAAATGTTCAGGTTTTAATGACTTTACTGCAATCTAGAAGAGCAGTCACTAGTTCCTCCTAGGAGAGTCAGCCTTGGACCTGAGCTCTGGGGAAACAGTTTACCAGGCAGCCACTGTTGATGCCCCTCCAGAAGATTACCTTCTTTCAAGTGGGGGGATGTGGGTCAAGACACATGCAGAATGTGTGGTGTGACTGATACCATGGAGTCTGTGGAGTCTTCTCTGAAGAACAGGAAGCCAGCTGTGCAGAGGGCAGGAGGAGCTGCCAGAAACAGCAGGGTGCAGAGCCTGAGGCAGGGAAGAATAGGCCTGTTCCCAGGGCCTGTAACTCGGGAGGCAACTGGGTCTAAAGAGAGAGTGGATTGTTCTAGAAGCTCTGTGGAGACTATTGGAGGGAGACCCTCTGGTGCAGTAGCTCAGGTGGAAGGTGGAGGGACTTAGGTCACCATGTACATGTGACTGTAGCCTGAGGCTGCCTAGTTTTAAAACTCATAATATTTTGGCATAAAAGCACTTTTCAACTATTAGCTATAGAGGACTCATTATATTAGTAAGATTCATTATATTAATACTTTACACCAACTTATGACACAATCTCTCAAAGGTTCTCAGTTGCAGATAACCACTATGCTATGAGTGTGTTTCTTTTTTTGAAACACCCTAAAGGAACATGAGAGCCACATCTGAATAAATGGTGGCCATGCTTTCAACTAATCTCTTAATAAAGTAATAGTCTAATCAAATGAAGCAAGTGACTGATTTTCTTGGACTCTTGACTCCAAAGAAAACTGAAAATTATCAGAACTATAAACAGCTCAAGTAACAGACTTTTATGTAGGCTCCAAAACTGGCTACCTAGAAGAATCACACTTTAGTGATTTTTATATGTGTATTCCTGTAAAAATTAGTTGTTATCTTTATCAAACCTTATATATTTTCTGCTGCTTACATTGCTGACTTTCACATTATGTGACTATTGATCTCTACTCTCATCTCGTCTTTCTCTTCAATTCTGTGTGAATCAGCTCCATATTAAATATCCGACCATGTTGTTCTCAGTCAAAACCCATTCCAAAGCTGTGACCCTTCAGGATCCTTGATAGCTTACAACAAATCCCATTCTGGCTCTCTGACTTTTAGAAGAGAAAAATTGAGCATCTTTACAGAAACATTCAGTATTATAACATCAACTATCAAAAGTATATAAGTCGATGGGATTTAGTACATTCACAGCATCATGTGACCATCACCGCAGTCTAAGTTTTAAAACATCACCAAAAAAAAAAGCATCTACCCATTAGCAATCAATGTCCATTACTCACCCCTTTCAGCCCTAGGAACCACTAATCTACTTTCTGTCTCTATAGCTATGCCTATTCTGGGCATTTCATGTAAACAGAATCCTATAATATGTGATTATTCTTGGAATTGACTTCTTTCACTTAGCATATTGTTTTTAAGACTTATTCATATTGAAATATCTTTCAGGACTTCGTTCCTTTCTGTTGCCAAAAAATACTCCATTGTATTGGTATACCACATTTTATTTATCTATTCACCAATTCTCGGACATTGGTTCTTAGTTTTAACTATTTTGTTGGGAACATTCATGTAGAAGTTTTCATGTGGGTGTACGTTTTCATTCCTTTTGGGTATGAGCTAGAAGAATTGCTCTGTCCTATGGAGTCTATGAAGATTTTGAAGAACTGCTAAACATGTTCTTCACATTTTGAAGAACTGCTAAACATGACTGTACCTGTTTATGTTCCCACCAGCATTGAATAAAGCCTCCAATTTCTCCACATCCCCAACAACACTTGTTACAGTCTGTCTTTTTGGTTAGAGCCATCCTAGTGAATGTAAAGTGATATCTCTTGGTTTCAATTTGCATTTCCTTAATGATGTTGAGCATCTATCTTTTCAGGTGTTTATTGGCCATTTATGTATCTTCTCTGGAGAAATAGCTATTCAGAACCTTTGCTTATTTTTACAATTTGAATATTTATATTTCTGCTTTAAGAGTTTCTTGAATATTCTAGATACAAGAAAGACTCTTATCAGCTATATGATTTGCAAATGTTTCATGCCATTATCTGAATTGTCTTTTTCACTTTATGTCATTTGCAACACAAAAGTGTTTAATTTTGACATTGTCCAATTTACCTATTTTTTTCTATTGTTACTTGTCTTTTTGGTGTCATACCTAAGAAATCATTGCCTCATCTAAACTCACAAAGATGTACTCTGTTTTCTTCTGAGTTTTATGGTTTTAACTCTTTTACATAGAAGTCTTGACCCATTTGAGTGAATTTGTGTCAGGTATAAGAAAGGGGTTCAAATTCTTTTGTAAGTGTATACATAGGTGTCTCAGCACTGTTTGTTGAAAAGACTAGTCTTTCTTCCACTGAATTGTTTTCAACCCTTGTTGAAAATAAACTGACGAGCCGGGCTCGGTGGCTCAGCCTGTAATCCCGCGCCTTTGGGAGGCTGAGGTGAGTGGATTGCCTGAGCCCGCGGGTTCGAGACCCGCCTGGGCAGCGAGACCTCATCTCTACAATAAATCAAAAAATCAGCCGGGCGTGGTAGCGCATGCCTGTAATTCCGGCAACTCGGAAGGCGGAGGCGGAAGGATCGCCGGAGCCCGGCAGGCGAGGCTGCGGTGGCCGGAAGCGGCCACTGCACTCCAGTCTGGGCGACAGAGTGAGACTCCAACTCAAAAAAAAAAAGAAAATAAACTGACCATAAATGTGAGAGTTTATGTCTGGTTCTCTTCAGTTGATCTATATGTACATAATACACCATCCTGATTACTACTTTTGAAATCAGAATGTGGAGGTCTTTAAACTTTATTCTTCTTTTTCAAGTTTGTTTTGGCTATTCTGGGTCCCCTTGCATTTCCATATAAATTTTTTTATCAGCTTATCAATTTCTGCCAGAAAACAAGCTGGGATTTTGATAGATTCTGTTGTATCTGTAGATCACTATGAAGAGTATTGCCATCTTAACAATATTAAGTCTTCCAAACTGAGTATGTGATGCCTTTTCTCTTATTTAGGTCCTCTTTAATTTCTTTCATCAATTTTAGTAGCTTTCAGTATATAAATCTTATACTGCTTTGTTAAATTTATTCTTAAGTATTTTATTCCTTTTGATACTATTATAAATGGTATTGTTTTTCTTTCTTTTTTTTTTTTTTAGAAAGCAGGATTTATTGCGAGGACAGAAAAGTTCACAGAGTGGGAGGGGACCCGAGGGGTTGCCTGGTATTGTTTTCTTAATTTTATTTTCAGACTGTTTATTGCTAGTGTATAGAAATACAAGTGGATTTTGTTCGTTGATCTTATATCCTGCAGCCTTGCTTAACTCGTTTAGTACTTTTATTAGATTTCTTTGGATTTTTCTATATACAGGATGTCTTGTGCAAGCTGGGATTTTAGTGGGGAACTCAAGAACTCTGTTCACCTCTTTCTTAGACCTTCCATCAAATTATTCCTAGATTATTTGTGTAGTTCTCTGTCAGCTCAGATTGTATCTTTATTCATATTCCCTGGCTTCCCTGATTCTTAAGGTTTCTGGAGGGTAGCTTCTGTCGGAGTGGTTCCCAGCAGATAGGTGTCACTTGCAAACCTGTTAGACTTGAACTCAGACCAAACGTGGCTCCCAGGCAGAGCATGCTCTTTAGAAAAATTTGGAATCATAATTATGAGATAATTATAACCATTATTAATAGAGACTGAATATATGTATGTTATAGAAAAAAAATGAAAGTTAAGCAGAATTAAATTTTAGTTAGATGAACATTAATACCATGTTACTGATCATGTCTGGCTAATGGCATAGTCATTTTTAAATTGTCATTCATGGTTTTAGAAATACTTCTTGATACTTTGCCTTTGTCTTATTAACTGACAATCTTGACACTTGAGAATTTTCCACAAAAATGTGTGTAAATGTTACATTTCATGATTCATACCAAAGAAACTAAAATTGTGGTTTAAAATCGGCATAATAAAATCATATTTTTAAAAAGACTTTATAGATAATTACTAAAAATGGTATGATGTTTCTAATCATGTTTACGTTGGTGTAGACATAGTCTATATAGAATAAATAGTATGTTCAGAAATACAGAATTAATTGCATTGATTCTTTTAGAGATTCAAAAGTGTTTCATGTAGAATTTAGTAGTACGGTGGAAGCAAAGAGTATTGGGAATATCGAGGCCTGTAGAGTCTGGGCCCTATGGAGGGCCTTGTGCGTCATGCTAGGAAAATGATTCTTGTCTTGAAGTTGACAGGGAGCGATTACATTTCCACCTGTTTTAACCCCTTGGGGTGAAGAAGAGAATTTTTTTAGAGTTGGGGTCTCACTTTGTCACCCAGGTAGGAGTGCAATGGCATGGTCATGGCTTATAACAGCCTTGACCTCCTCGGTTTAGGTGATCCTTCCTCTTCGGTCTCCCAGGTAACTGGGACTACAGGCACATGCCACCATGCCCAGCTAATTTCTGTATTTTTTTAAAGACAAGATCTCACTATGTTACCCAGGCTGGTCTCAAATTCCTAGCCTCAAGCGATCCTCCTGCCTCAGTCTCCCACAGTGATTACAGGTGTGAGCCACCATGCCAGGTCTGAATAGGAAATTTAAATTGACTAGATTCACAGGAATGCCCACCACATCCATACTATACCTAGCAGGGAGCTAGAGCAGTGGTTTCAGATTCCAATGGATTTAAGAATATGCTGGTTCTCTTTTGTGCAGATTCTTGGGTCCCGTTCTCAAAGAGCCTGGCTGAGTTGGTCTTGGGGGGCTCTGGGAAACTTGTGTAAGACCAAAGTATCAATCTTATTTCTGGCAAAAGCCTGTTAGAGAGTGTCACTCAGGTGTGTGGCACGTGCTGCTCCTCCCTAGGCCCAGGTCTTTGGGCACCTGCTGGAGGGAAGGCTGAGAGCTGTGCAGCGCACACTAACCAGGACTGCTGGACTGCCTCATTTGGGGTCAGGATGGAAGAAAAGGAATCATTCTAGTATTGTAGCCTTTTAGTAGATTAGTTCTCCCCAGGGTAGAAAGTGAGCGAGCATTACCTCTAGTAAATCCTGCCTGGATAGATTCTGGCGCTACCCTGTGTGGAAATGAGAGATGAGAGAAATAGACTTTCTGCAGTTTTCAATATCAGTTCCAACAATGGCTTGCCTGGAACCAGAACTTTTGTCACGAGAGTGCAGTCATGTTTTGCCCTGGGCCCATCGCCTGTGCCCATCTGCTTGTTTCTCATAAGAGAGACTGTTTTATACATGTTAACAGGAGATGACATAGGTAAACCATAAAGGCTATCCTACTAAAACAGTGGAATAGAAATATCTAAGAAGCCGGACTCGGTGGTTCAGCCTGTAATCCCGCGCCTTTGGGAGGCTGAGGTGAGTGGATTGCCTGAGCCCGCGGGTTCGAGACCCACCTGGGCAGCGAGACCTCATCTCTACAATAAATCAAAAAATCAGCCGGGCGTGGTAGCGCATGCCTGTAATTCCGGCTACTCGGAAGGCTGAGGCGGAAGGATCGCCGGAGCCCAGCAGGTCGAGGCTGCGGTGGCCGGGAGCAGCCACTGCACTCCAGTCTGGGTGACAGAGTGAGACTCCAACTCAAAAAAAAAAAAAAAAAAAAAAGAAATATCCAAGAATACAGTTGGTAAATAGAAACATTGCTTCTTATGAAATGGAAATTACTCCAGAGAAAACGTCTTTCTTCTCTCTACACATTATTGTACTATTGTTACTTTATGTCTCTAATTATGTTTTTTAATCAAAATGGCAGAATCTCTAGTCAACAAAAGGTTAATTAATGTCTGTTATTACTCAGCAGTGCATTGGATGTCATGAGAGATTTAAAAGTTCACTGATATGCTTGTCTATAGTTAGTTTAGAAAACAGTAGTAGGGCTGGGCATGGTGGCTCACACCTGTAATCCCAGCACTTTGGGAGGCTGAGGTGGGAGAATCACTTGATCCCAGGAGTTGGAACCATAGCAAGACATCATCTCAATGCAAATAATTAGTAGGGCATGGTGGTGCATGCCTATAGTCCCAGCTTCTCGGGAGGCTGAGGCAGGAGGATCACCTAAGCCCAGAAGGTCAAGGCTGAAGTGAGCTGTGATCATGACACTGCACTCCAGCCTGGGGCTACAGAAGCAGACCCCCAACTCAAAAGAGAAAACAGTTAAGGGGACAAAACAAATTAGTGGATGACATCTGTGGAGCACTGAATGGATTAGGCTCAGTACTAAGTTCTTTGCAAGGATGAAGACAGTGTCCCCTGGCAGCACCAGAGTCAGGCACAGTCAGGTTGAAACAGTGTTCCTAACCCACCTAGAGTGTGCTGGGTGAGCCTTCATGTGCTAGGGAAGTGTGCCACAACTGGGGCAACATGGAAAAACTCATTGAAGGCTGGTGTGGTCTGGACAGTCCCCAGAGGACAAGCTGTGTGGGAACGTAGAGGGACACAGACCTGAGATAGTGGTCCTGTAGAGGGCCCTCTCCCACACTGTGGTGTCAGGCAATATGGTGTACGCCAACCCTGCAGGACTGCCAGAGTGCCATTGTGCATGGAATGCTCTACACAGCTAGAGATTGTATTCATTTTTCTTTTGCTTACGTGAGAAATGCGATTCCAAGTGTAAGACTTACAGAAAATTCTTAAGAATTTCATATTCGCTGGGAGACCGAGTAGAAAGACTCAAGGGAAACTGCTATCAGTGGTTTTTGAGAGTAGAATTAGGACTTTGAAGCAAGGAAGAAGAAAAACTACACTTTTTGTCTTCTAACTTTCCACATAATTTGCCATTTTTTTCTTACTGTTTGCGTGTGTGGTAAATTTGCACAATATTCATCTAACTTAACAGAGGCTTACCATTGTGATGAGTGAAGGAAGGAAAACTTTTATTTGCTTTATGCACTGTTGATGCCATTTGGTTGAGAATAAGTAAAGCTGTGTTTTTAGTGCATACAAATGTAACTACATATGTTTTTCTTTTGCAGATACCCAGGTGTTCTTTCTGATGTCCAGGAAGAAAAAGGCATTAAGTACAAATTTGAAGTATATGAAAAGAATGATTAATGTGAAGGTGTTTTCTGATTATTTCAAGTTGTTCCTTCCCCTCTAAAAAATTATGTACTTTTACATTATCGTTTTACATTAAAAAAACGACTCATGGACTTTAGATCTGTGGACAATTATTTCTACACAGGATGTTTTTATTCATCATGAATCTTAACTGTATCAAGTACTATTTACTAAATATATTTCTGCCTCTCCCGGCCAGGACTGAGCCTCAGCCCCTGCCACGGGAGGTGCCATCCACCTCTCATGTGGCATTTCTGCCAGTCTTTGATGTGTCAATGGTATTTACTGAAGGTGAGATGCACACACCCTTCAACAGAGCAGTTCCACTGGGGGTGATCCCGAGAGAAACCTCCTCTCTGCACACCCAGGAGTTTGTAGGCAAATGTTGCAGCCTTGTTTGTTAGTGAAAAACCAACAGCAACCTGGAAGTCCATTGGTCGGAAGTGAGTCTGTTGCTATCTTAGATGGGGGAACCAAAGCAGATTCCAAGACTGAAATTTCAGTGGGAGCAGTCTGTTTGATAGATCACACCAGAAGGCTCCAGCTGGGGTATGGAGAAACCGGACTGGAAAGGCACTTCCAGGCCAGTGAGTCCGTGCTCACTGGGTGACAAGTGCCATTCTGCTGAGATCCACAAGACAGAGGGAAAGAAGCAGGAGTGTTTCCACTCTCTGCTGGCAGCCCCCTGCCCTAGGTGTGGACCAAGCGCTCAGCTGCTCATCAAGTCCCAGGCACTACAGTGGGAAGTGCTGGTGGGTATGGGAACAGGGCAAAGGGGATGCTTGGCAATTAGAGCTATTCCTTGTGTTTATGATGACCTGGGTGAGAGCTTCACGCTTTTTATGTAGAAAAGTATAAAACCACACAGTTTATTTGAAATGCTTTGTAATTTTAAAAAATACAGAGGCTCAGGTGCAGGATGATGGTCATTTGGACCAGAAGGTTGGGCACAGTGAGAAATTGTGGTTTAGGAACTGTTCTAACTTTGGAGATAGCAAGATTTTGTGGTGGGAGTTTGATTTTGGTTTTGGGCCCACTGAATTTGAGATGCCTTCAAGAAAGGAAGTGAGGCCGGGTTCAGTGGCTCAGCCTGTAATCCCAGCACTTTGAGAGGCCAAGGCGAGAGGATTGCCTGAGCCTGCAGGTTCGAAACCCGCCCGGGCAACTTGGTGAAACCTCGTCTCTATAATAAATTTTTTTTAAAAAAAGATGTTGGGCGTGGTAGCGCATGCCTGTAGTTCCAGCTCCTTGGAAGGCTGAGGCAGAAGGATCGCCGGAGCCCAGCAGGTCGAGGCTGCGGTGGCCGGGAGTGGCCACTGCACTCCAGCCTGGACGACAGAGTGAGACTCTGACTCAAAAAAAGAAAGAAAGAGAGCCGGGCTCGGTGGCTCAGCCTGTAATCCCGCGCCTTTGGGAGGCTGAGGTGAGTGGATTGCCTGAGCCCGCGGGTTCGAGACCCGCCTGGGCAGCGAGACCTCATCTCTACAATAAATCAAAAAATCAGCCGGGCGTGGTAGCACATGCCTGTAATTCCGGCTACTCGGAAGGCTGAGGAGGAAGGATCGCCAGAGCCCAGCAGGTCGAGGCTGCGGTGGCCGGGAGCAGCCACTGCACTCCAGTCTGGGCGACCGAGTGAGACTCCAACTCAAAAAAAAAAAAGAAAGAAAGAAAGGGAAGGCATAGGGGAATAAAAGAAACAAAACAACAGAAACTGCCTTCAAAATTCTAAGAGGAAAGTTCAACTGATAGATCTGTATTCAGCCAAATAATCGAGAGTGTGGGTAAAGTAAGGACATTTTTAGACAATTGAAGACTCGGGGGCTTATAACCCCATGTGATCTTGGAAAGCTACAAGAGGAAGCGCCCCAGTAAAACGAAGAAGTATAGGAGTGAAAAAGCATAACGTGGTGTCAGGACTAGGGCCAGCACAGGCAGTAGTCTACCCTGCAGCTGGCTTAGAAAACTGAAGTATTAATAGGTTAACTGGGTGCGGTGGCACCTGTAGTCCAGCTTGAGGATGGTGGGAGGATCACTTATGGCCAGGAGTTCAAGACCAGCCTGGAAACCACAGCAAGACCCCGTCTCTTTAAAAAAAAAAAAAAAAAAGAAGCCGGGCTTGGTGGCTCAGCCTGTAATCACAGCACTTTGGGAGGTTGAGGTGAATGGATTGCTTGAGCCCGCAGGTTCAAGACCTGCCCGGGCAACTTGGCGAGACCTCATCTCTACAATAAATAAAAAAACTAGCCGGGCGTGGTAGCTCACACCTGTAGTTCCGGCTACTGGAAGGCTGAGGCAGAAGGATTGCCGGAGCCCAGCAGGTCGAGGCTGCGGTGGCCATGAGCATGCCACTGCACTCCAGTCTGGGCGACAGAGTGAGACTCCAACTCAAAAAAAAAAAAATAGGTCGTTGAGATTGGGCATGGTGGCTCACACATGTAACCCAACACTTTGGGAGGTTGAAGCAGGAGGATCGCTTGAGCCCAGGAGTTTTGAGACCAGCTAGGCAACATAGCAAGACTTTGTCTTCAAAAAATCAAAACTAATGTGGTGGCTCACACCTGTAGTCCCAGCTGAGTCGGGAGGCTGAGGCAGAAGGATCGCCTGAGCTCAGGAGGTCAAGCCTGAGGTGAGCTATGATCGTGCCGCTGCACTGTTATTTGTAAGTGAAGCAATGAAGTGAGACCCTAACTCAAAATAATAATAGACTTTTGGCATATTTGGGGCATTTAGAAAGAAGTACCAGAATAGGAAGTGAAAGCATACTGTGCTGTTTTTTCCAGTGACGAGTAATATGTAGATAGTCGTGATGACTGTGCGATCCCTTAACAACTGTTTGGAGACGGTAAGGCAAGTGAAGATGTTGGATGGTGCAGACGCAAACCTGCTCCCAGAGCTACAGAAGCTGAGAGGCCCTAAGAAGGGCCAACAAATCCAGCTTCTCAGAAAGAAACCTTCATGCATATCCGTCAGGCACGGAGAGGAAGTGGGTTCCAGGTCCGTCACCCCTAGAACCAGGACTGAGAGTCCACAGGGAAGGACCCAAAGGACAACTGAACCAGACCCCTCAGGGAGTGTCAGTCTACCTGAGGATAGGATATATGATTGGGTTGCTTTGGCCTAAGAGTGGGGAGTAACAGTATCTAGCATGGAAATCTCAGAGGCCTTCCTGGAATCCAGTCAATAGGGCAGATTAGCGTTCAAGACAGAGTTGCTTTAGCCTCCACATGTATAAAATGATAAATCAAAAAAAGTCTTAAGTAGTTATGTAAGGAAAAAATAGCAAAAGAAACTGCTGAAATAGTTAAAAGTCACTGCTCAGGAAAACTGGGAGGGGTGGGGCAGGGAACTATTAGGATGTGTGTGTGTGTGTGTGTGTGTGTGTGTGTGTGTGTTGGAGTCTCACTCTGTCGCCCAGACTGGAGTGCAGTGGCTGCTCCTGGCCACCGCAGCCTCGACCTGCTGGGCTCCGGCGTTCCTTCCCCCTCAGCCTTCCAAGTAGCTGGAACTACAGGCGCACGCTACCACGCCCGGCTTTTAGTAAGCTTTAAGAGGCTTGTTTAAATTACGTGTATTAATACATGCACCTACCTTAAAAAAAAAATTGGAAAATAAGAAAATGAAAAGTACTTGCCTCTGGAAAGAACAACTGATGAGGATGGTTTCATTTCTGGAAGCATTTGATTTTACTTCAGCGTTCTCATGTATTTCTTTAATCAAAACAATTCTGTCATAATCAAAAGTTAACGCTAATTCAAAAGTGCTGGCCTTGTGTTACTCTCTACACCTACATAAAATCTTAAAGAAACTCTTTGATGGCAATGTATCTCCCCAGTCAGCTTAAAAATAGGGAAAGGAGGCTGGGTACGGTGGCTCAAGTCTGTAATCTCAGCACTTTGGGAAGCCAAGGTGAGAGGATTGCCTGCGTCCGCGGGCTTGAAACCAGCCTGGGCAACATGGTGAGACCTCATCTCCACAATAAATCAAAAAATTAGCCAGGCATGGTAGCTCACGCCTGTAGCTCCGGCTACTTGGAAGGCTGAGGCAGAAGGATCACAGGGCCAGCAGGTCGACACTGTAGTGGCCGTGAGCGTGCCACTGCTCTCCAGCCTGGGCTACGGAGTAAGACTCCAACTAAAAAAAAAAAAAAAAAACACACACACACACACACACACACAGATATATATAGGAAACACAGAATTAGGGTTACATGAAAGTCTAAATCCAGTTAGGAAACTGTCTTTCTCCAAAGTGCCTGATTTTTTGTCTTTCACAGGGAGTCACATCTCACTTTTTCCAGATTGACTAATTCATAGATGAATAGCAATCTATGAATAGCAATAATTTGAAACAAAAATTTAAATAATAAAACACAGATCCTAAATATCCAGGCTAGTACATTTTGCATTTCTGTAGGATTGTAATTTTGTAGCATACCCTCTTTGAAGGTGGCGTTTCTCAGAAGGTTGTTCCCATCTCACCTGTACCAGATCGGTCCCAATATCTGCCTTTGAGCAGGCATCCAGATGATTCTGAAGCCTGTTCATGTTTAGGACACTTTGCACTCTAAGGGAGAAAAAGATTGAAATTGTATTTCCTATCTCTAGGACGTGTAAGTGAAGCAAAACAGAAAACAAGCAAATTATAAGTCAACACGGATAAGATTTGAAGAGGTAAAAATGTAAAGATGGGATTTGTGTGTTGCTGACCTGTTTTAAGAACTAAGGCCTTACTTGTTTGTATAATGGTGAGTAAATATGAAAGTATTTAATATCAGTTACTCCAAGAGAAACAAAGTAAGTAAACTGATAGATACCCCTTAACAAGATGCTTTTTGTATATGGTTAATGCACTAAAAACTACAACGAAGGACCTAATTAAGCAACATGACAGGGAAACTTGGCTGGCCACCTGCTGGAAGGAGTCAGGACAATTTATCTCTGAAATACTGAACCTTATGATCAAGGTGGTCGGTCCAGCTGGGAGGAAAAAAAGATACAAAATTAAATGAGTACCCGGAATAAAATTAGAGACTCTAATGAAAAGATGTCACTCACAGAGGGAACAGAGCCTTTGGCCAAGCAGGAACATAGGTCTGCAGATCAAATGTGCTGTTCCTGTGACAGGAACACCACACTAGTGACCTTCCCTGACACCCTCTACCCTCTCTGTTTCCAGCGGAACTCACATGAACCCAGAAGTTTCTCTGTCAACGCACTGACATTTCTGTTAAACTTTTTTCTTGGAACAAAAAAGGGCAAAACAGGTCTATGGTGTTTCAAATAACTTTGGAGTAAATAATCTGTGAAAATGACTGGAAGACAAACTTTAGCGGGGGTCTCTACATTGCCCTGGAGCCACAGGACACATCCTAAGGGAGAAGAGTTGCACCTTCAAGGAGGAAACTACTGGGTATCAGCACAAACAAGGGAAAGGAGACTGCCTGCAGCACTCCCAGCCAGTGTCATCTGGGAAAGAGTCATGAGCAAGCCAGCCTGGACATGGCTGCTGGTGATGGTTCCCTGCAAAGGGCCAAACACAAGGAGGAGGGCTCTCGTTGCCTGCTCTGCCTGTGGTTGGCTCCTCGCTGCCCGTCCTCTCAATAGGTGTGCGAAGAAAGTTTGAGCTGGGGACCCTCACCACAACTTTCTTAGGAATAGTCAAGCATACAGAGGAGCTGGAAGAGCTGTGCGGTAGGCACCGTTCACCCAGCCACCTGGGTCCTGACTCCACACTGTGCTGTCTCTGTTTTATCTCATATTGAGCCATCCACCCATCTTATATTTCTGTGCACTTCAGAGTAAGCTCTAGGTATCAGTATGCTTCATGCCCAGGCTCCTCACCTTGCCTGTCACTAACTCTGGCTCAGCATTTAATTTTTTGTTGGTAAAATTTGCAGTGTGAAATGCAGATCTGAGATGTAGAATTCCACAGGTTTTGACAAAAGCATATGCCTCTCTGTAACCCAAAGAGGCACCCCAGAACACACTCTCGTGCCCTTCCTAGCAGACACACAATCCAGGCAGAAGGTCATGAGGAAGCCTCATCTCCAGATTCCCAAACTCAGGACAAGCCCACCCCAGGGAGGGTGTGGTTGCCAGACCCCCAGTGAAGCCTCCCACAGCCACACCAGGTCACATCTCTGTCTTCTCTCACTTGGGCTGTTGGGCTAAACCACAGTGGTAGCTTCTCAGGCTTCTCTCTCCCTCCCCAACAATCTCTTACAAACATGGCCACCAAAACCACCTTTAGAAAGTGCACCTCTGATGAGGTCGCTGGCTCTCTCCTTCTTGCTCCCCTGCTAGAGCCAAACTCCACCTCGGCCTGTAGGGCCCTGCAGATGCCATCAGCTGATCTCTCCATCCACCACTTCCACTCCCTCATGTTATACACAGACCATCCAAGTCCCCAGAGGGGCCCAGCTTTGCCACTCCCAGGCTCTCCCTCATGCTCTTCCCTTGCCTATAATTTCTCTCTCCCCATGCCCTCCCACCTAAACCCTGCCTGTTCCTCAAAGTCCTTCCTAAACCCTAAGTTGTACTTCTCTCATGGGCCTTCCTTCTCACCCTCCTCTGAGCCTCCAGCGCCTCCCATCACTGTTCCAGCCATATATACAGCTGTTTGTAATTCCTATCTCCTCCCCTTTATCAACTAGCAAAATTGTCAGCTGTAAGTACCAGAAAATCTAACTTTAGTAACTGAAACAAATTGGGATTTTGCTGATGGTGATTTTCTTGGTTTTTCTCTCAAGATTGCAAGATGGCTGCCACTGCTCCAGAGATGGACCCATGTTCACAGTAGGATAAAGAGAGAAAGGAAACAGTGTTAGGCATATCTTTTACTTCAGCTTAGGAAGCAAAATTTGCTCCAAATGCCCCTGCCCCCAGCAGACTCTCCCCTTCTATTTCAATAGCTAAAATTGGGCACATGACCACTCCTAGCTGCAAGCCAGGCACAGGATGTCGTGGGACACAGGGTTGCTGTGACTGATCAGTGAGACCAGTGGTTCCTCACCCAGGAGCACTAGAACCACTGAGGGATCCTTAACATCAGGTCCCACCCAGAGTCTCATCTAGTTTGTGCATGGCAGAATTTAGGAGCCCTGGCTGAAAGCCAATCTTGAGTCATCATCTGGGGCTGGCATGTTGCCCTACCCCAACAAATCCAACAAATCAGGAGCTGTTGGCAGCGAAAAGGAGGGCGGACATGGGAACACAGTGAACAGTGCTCATCCCCCAGCAGGCCATGCAGCGGGGCTTCAGGATGAAGCCTGTATCTTAACTCTCATCTCCCCCGCGAGGTCTAGCATTTCAGAAATTTTGGAAATGAGCTTGATAGCACTGATCTTGATGTGTGGAAATGTCTTACAATCTGAATTAAACAGAATTTTGCATATCATCTCAGGAATCTCACAACCTGCGTGACATTGATTCTTCGATGAATGAGCTTCAAGTCTTAAGAAAATTTACAAATGAACTATATGCAAAAAAAGAAAAAAGTTCTGAGTAGAAAACAACTGATAACTAACTCTTTTCATCACTGCTTATGTGTTGGTTTTATTCTATGAGAACTGAGTCGAAAATGATGCTAATGTGTCTCTTACTCACCGTGTACCTGGACCTGGTGGCTGTGTGCCCCAAGTACAGCAAGATCCCCAGAGGGGAGAGTAAACCCCCTCACCCCGGCCACCCTGCATCGGCCACCGGTGCCACTCTCTCCACCTGATAAAAAATGTCAGCCTCTGTGACACATAAAGACTCATAACATCCTGACACAGTATGGGGGAAAAATCCTGTGGGCAATCTAGGGTTAAAATGTCATATTTACTACCATATCCTCAGTCTCCTGATGATAAATTCTGTGTAGCACCCACATTTGGTGCTTATCTGGCATTTCATCATATTGGCCACATTGTTACAAACAACTCTCAATTGAAAGACTGAACAAACTTGACATGCACTTTCCCCACAGTGTGTTAAACGTGAAAAGCAAGCTGTTCACAGGCTTTGAGGAGGGCTTCCAGCAGTCTTGGCAGACAAACCCTGAGCCTCGGCAACTCAGTACATGGAAGCCTACTTCTTGCCCACAAACTCCAGCACACCCACAGGTGTTTGGATAGACGGCTACAGATACTTGTTTAGATACACAGCAGGCAGTCCTGCAGGTGCCAACTCAGCCACCCGGGCTCCTTGTTTCTGGTGGCCTCCAGCTTCAATGAGGGATTCCCAAGGCCACAGCCAAGGAAGAAGGTGCCTGGGCCACCAACGTGCTAGAGACATGGGGGGTGGACCATGTGGGGAAAAGTTAGAGGAGGACCATATGAGGGAGGTTTGGAGGAGGATCACAAGGGGGAGAGTAGTGGGGAGGACCACCTTGGGGGGAAGACTTCGTGGGGGAAGACTGGAAGGAAGACCACATGAGGAAGTTTGGGGGAGGATTATGTGGAGGAGGGTTGGGGGAGGACGGCATGGGGAGGTTGGAGAGAGGATCACATGGGGAAGGGTTGGGAGGATCATGTAGGGAAGGAATAGGGGAGGATCACGTGGAGGAGGTTTGAAGAAGGACCACGTGGGGGCGGGTTGGAAGGGAGGCCTTTGTTGGGAGGCCTGGGGAGAGGGTTTGGGGGAGAGCCATAACAGGGGGACTCGGCAGCGAGGATCATGTGGGGGAGGTTGAGGGAAGACCACATGGGGAGGTTTGCAGGCAGGACCATTCTGGGGAGGCTCGAAGGGGAGTACCACATTAGGGAGGGTTGGGGGAGGACATGGGGGAGATTTTGAGGGAGGACAACATGGAGGAGAGTTGCAGGAGGGCAGTCTGGGAAGAGGCACCTTCCACTCACCCACATTTCACTTGCCAGAACTTTGTCCCCTAACCTATTTTTAAGCATGACACATTGGGCTCGGATTTTAGATATTGCCATTTTTGTTGTCTATGTCATTAAACTTCATAAAATCATCCTGTTGTGATACACTACTGTCTGTCCCTTCCATCTAGACTTGGAAGTCTGTCCCGCCCAGCAGGTCACTAGTAGCATCTTTACATCCTACCTCAGACTTGCCGATGGAAGATCTTTGTTCCCGGATATGAGCAGCAAGTCCATATACCTCATTTGGACAATGTCCCCGTTGGTGTTCTCCCCACCCAGGCTTCTCTCCCACACACAAGCTTCTCCTCAGCCAGGCTTCTCTCCCCACCCAGGCTTCTCTCCCCACCCAGGCTTCTCTCCCCACCCAGGCTTCTCTCCCCACCCAGGCTTCTCCCCCCACCCAGGCTTCTCTCCCCACCCAGGCTTCTCCCCCACCCAGACTTCTCTTCCCACCTAGGCTTCTCCCCCACTGATGTACTCCCCACTCAGGTTTTATTCCCCACCCAGCTTCTCTCCTTACCCAGGCTTCTTCCCTCTGATCCAGTCCCCACTCAGGATTCTCCCCTACTCAGGCTTCTCTTCCTACCCAGGCTTCTATCCCCGCTTGACCTTTCCTCACCCAGACTTCTCCCACTCCCCACTGGTCCTCTCCCCACCAGGCTTCTCTCCCCACCCAGACTAAGAGACTTGTTTTATGTAACTGGCTCATGAGTTCTGAGGGCTGGCAGATTTGAAAGCCGGAAGGCTGGAGACTCAGGCAGGAGTTGATGTTGAGATTTGGTTTTTCTCTTTTGTTTTCTTTAATTGGGGAACGTCTCATTTTATAAAATGGAATGAATATTCCCTGATAATGCAGTCTTGAGGAAGAATTTCTTCCCCAGGAAACCTCAGATTTTACTTTTAAAGCCTTTGTCTGACTTGGTAAGGCCCACCCACATTGTCAAGGGTCCTTTACTTTAGGTCAACCTATTGTCAATATTGGGACTCAGAAAACAATACTCCATAGTGATGCCTCAGAAGCAAAGTTTTTCTTACCTTCTCCTGTCCTGGTCCCTCTCCTCTCATTCTATGGCTAACCATAGAAACTAGAATCCCTCTTACCCTCAAAGGTCATAGAAACAAGAACGCCTGTTCCCCAAAGTCAGCCATAAAAACTAAAAATATTTCTCTAATTTCCCTACTTTCTGTGTAAAAATGGGCAACAAATGCCTGAGTGTCGTGACCCATGCCTATAATTTCCAGCCCTTTGGGAGACTGAGGCAGGAGGATCACTTGAGGCCAGGAGTTTGAAACTAACCTAGGCAACATAATGAGACCTCATCTCTACAAAAAATAAAACACATTTTTAAAATGTGAAATAAGCCATAGATAAATTCTCTGCCCTACCTGTTTGATTGTAGGTCCTAAGACCCCATTCCAGAGGGTCCTGCCCCTACCCAGGAGAAAGAAATGCTATTCAGAGAGGCCAAGAAGAATCTGAGCTGCAGGCCTTGCTGGGTTCCCTCTGTCTGTCTTCATTAAATCATACCCTTTTGTCCAATAACAGCTTTACATGACTGTCCACTCTTCATGGAATCTAAGCATAAAATAGGGGCCTTTGGGTCTTCATTCTGAAGCTCCTGTGTCATGTAATACTAGGATTAAATACATGTGTTATGCTTTTCTCTCATGGTCTTTTGTTGTGGGGGTGTTGGCCATGACCTTTATGATGGGGAGGAAGGGCATCCCCCCTTCCACCCCTATATAGGTGTTGACCATATCTCCCGAATGCTTTCAGAGCACCCAGAGCCACGTTGGATTAAGTCACTGAGTACTGTGGCCTGGCCATAACAACAGAGAGCATGAGCCGCCAAGTGACTACGTGTGCCACATGCCTCTGTGCAGTTACTCCATGTTGACAGTGGAAAGTGTCTCAGGAAAAGGCAGCATTCTCTCAGCACTGAAGTCGCATTTGTTGACTTCTCAGGGTGCTTACTTAGAAGCCTTTGTGGTTCAGGTTGAGGAGAATAACAACCATATGTGGGAAGTTTTTAATTTTGGTTGGGTTTTAACTGCTCCCTCCTTCAAAGTGCAGTGATTTTTGTCAAGCGTAGGTCAAAAGTAAAAAATGAATGCTAACTCTTAAGATTGTCACCCCATGCCCCTAAAATTCCAGCATAAATAGGATATCTCACCTTTGCTTTTCATCAGTTACCTGACATTGGCAGCTTTGAAAAGCATCCCCCTGGAAAATCAAATCCGAGTACATTCAGACAGCAGGCTCTCGGTTCTGCAAACTTGAACAGCACTGTCCATTGACGCACACATCAAATATGCTTCTTTTCACAGCCTGTGACTTGTGAGTGATTTCTGGGAAATGTTGACTATAAGATAAGCTCTTTTGAGTCCGTTTCAAAAGGTGACCATAGGTAGGTCACTGTCAAGTGGAGGTGTCTGCTCAGAGGAGGGGAACGGACAGACTCTCTAGCCCCTGTCCAAGGAAGCTGCCCCCAGGCAGGACAGCAGCAGGTTGGGAGCTTGGGCAGGGGGCATTGTTACTTAACACAAAGCTAGAACCGGGAGAGGGCCAGCAGCCACTAGCTTCGATAGATCTGCCCTCAGATTCGTCCTTGAGTCACTCTGTGAAGTGGAACTGGGTGATTGTCTCATTGGAGATCTGCAGATAACGCTGGCAGAAAGGACGGAGTGTCCCCAGAACATATGCACCAGCTCATGTGTCAAAAGACCACAAGTGGACAGAAGCCATTGTCCTGGTACCCGCTGCACTCGGGCAGCCTTGCAGCTGGAGCACCGAAGCCCACATACCACAATCCAGGACGGCAAGTGGGGTTAGGGGCTGTTGGAGGGAGTGGAAGAGAATGGTTTTCCATTTCTTGGGACCCTCCTACGGGTCTCACTGAAATTGATTTGCCTCATTGGCTATTTCCTCCCACACAATTCGCAATTACAGCTTTTCCCACTGTCAATAACACACATATAATATGTACCACTTTCTTGCACGGCCCTCTGCTAAAATCAGCACAGAGGCAGTGTCCCTTGTCCTGAAGTGGTGGAGGGAGCACTACACTCAGAGGGAAGCACTACACTCAGAGGGGAGCACTACACTCGGAAACAGCACTGAACTCAGAAGAGAGCACTGGACTCAGAGGGAGCACTGGACTTAGAGGGAGCATTAAACTCAGAAGAAAGCACTGGATTTGGCAAAGAGCACTGGGCTCAGGAGAGAGTACTGGACTCAGAAGCAGCACTAGACTCAGAAGAAAGCACTGGACTCGGAGGGAGCACTTTGACTCATAGAAAGCTTTGGATATGGAGAAGAGTGCTGGACTCAGAGGGAGCACTAGGCTCTAAGGGAGCACTACACTTGCAGGTAGCACTACACTTGCAGGTAGCACTACACTTGCAGGAAGCACTGGATTCAGAGAAGAGCACTGAACTTGGAGGGAGTACTAAACTCAGAGGGAGCATTGGACTCGAAGGGAGCAGTTCCCTGACAGGGAGCATTGACTCAGAAAAGAGCACTGGGCTCTGAGGGAGCACTACACTCAGAAGAGAGCACTGGACTCAGAAGGAGCATTGGACTCAGAGGAGAATGCTGAACTCAGAGAGAGCACTGGGCTCATAGGAGAGGACTGTACTTGGAGGGAATGCTGGATTCTGAGAAAGCACTGAACTCAGAGGAGATCCCTGGACTCACAGGAAGTGCTGGACTCAGGGAAGAGCACTGGACTCGAAGGGAGCACTAGACTTGGAGGGGAGCGCTGGGCTTGGAGGGAAGCACTCGATTTGGACAAGAGCACTGCACCCTGAGGGAGCACTAGATCCAGAGGGAGAAGGCATGGGTTTCAGTCCTGGGCCCACCTTGGAATGTGTGCTAAAACCTGTGGCTGCAAGAGACAAGCCTTAGAGTCACCTCATGTGGCTAGCGGGACAGGATGTCGACCATAAAGACACACATACCATCTGAACCTGAATGTCATGGCCTCTGGGAAGGGGCCTCTGACAGGAGGCAGATGGGGTTTCTTTGGTGGTTTTGTTTGCATGCAACTGCATAACAGCCTGCCTGCCCCCAAAGTCGTTAGTTTGGGAATTCCATTGCTGACGCCTCATTTTCTCTAGAATTCAAACCCTCAAGTGATAATATGGCTGCTCCAGTCACCCTGTTTAAGTCAGGCCTCAAGTAGTCCAATAGAAATTGGTTGCTTGTGGGATAGGGGCCCTTCCTGAGTGGCCGTGAGCAGATGCACTTCTCTCTCTGAATAACACAACCAAGCATCTTTAGCTCAGCTTGTCCAAAACACTGAGGTAACCTGCTTAGCCTTTCTCAGACCTAGTCTCCTCAACTGGAATATAATGGTGCAACTGCCCCAGCCCACAGAGTGATCACTCAAACACCCCAAAATCCCCTCAAAATTCATATTTTGAAGACTTAACCTCCGATGGGATGGTATTTGGAGGTGGAGCCTTAGAGAGGTGGTTTGGTTTACATGAGGGAGGAGTGTACTTTGATAGGAAAGGAGTGAATCATTACTCCCTGCATTAATAGCAGAGTGTGCCTTAACCAAGAACTTGATCTGGCCCAGATTAAGAACAAGCTGTAGTTCCAAAGTTCCTAGTGTGTGTGTGTGTCTGTGTGTGTGTGTCCCCTCAGGTCAGACATTCTTTGAAGGCTTTGTGAGGGTCTGGCCTAGGCCAGAACTCCTACTCCTCTACCTAGTATATACTTAGCTATCCACACTATGGACACAGGAACTATGTTGGGAGATGTTTGTCCTAGAATGGGTTTAAGAAAAAGAAAACGCGAACATATGAGTTAGCTGAAAGGAAAAATGTAATGATGCAAAGACTAAAGAGATGCAGAAGAGAGGAAGGTCTGGTGAAGGTGGAGGATACCAAGCGCTTCAGCGTCCAGGAGAAAGGATGGCCCTCACGAGTAGAAAGCAAAAAGAAGGCAGCCAGGAGAGGCCAGCTTACTGGGTAGGGGGGTCATGTGAAAGAGGAGATGGTTCACATGTGGAGTTTAAATCTGCATTTGTTTCCTCCAAAATTGATGTTGAGAGTTAATCCCCCATGCAGCAGAACTGAGAATGGGCCTTTAAGAGGTGATTGGGTCCTGAAGGCTTTGCCTTCATGAATGGATTCTGCTCATGGGCTAATGGGTCAATGGATTAATGAGTTATCATGGGAACGAGATGAGTGGTTTTAGAAGAAGAGGAAGAGAGACCTGAGCTAGCATATGAGCATGCTCAGTCCCTCACCTTGAGAAATCCTATGCCACCTCAGGACTGCAGAAAGTCCCCATCCACAAGAAGGTCTTCACCAGATACAGCTTCAACCTTGGACTTCCCAGCCTCCAGAATTGTGAGAAATAAATTCCTTTCCTTTTTTAAACTTCCCAGTTTTCAGTACTCTGTTACATGCAGCAGAAAATGAACCAAGATGTCCGTGAATATGGAAGGAGGGAACAAGGCTCTCTGAGGAGGGGCAAAACGCTTACAGAACATGAGCTCCACATGGGCAGCCATGTAAGACGGAGCTGGTCAGAGACCATAACTATGCTAAGGGCAGACCAGCATGTGTGTAGACCATAAAGTGCATGTATTATATCTGTCACGGTAATTTGTACATAAGAATGAAAGTGAAGGACAACATTTCATATATCCCAGTTTTCAGTAGAAAAGAACCCAGAGAAAGTCATCATTCCTCCTTTGATAAATCCAGAATAATTCATAGAGAATGCTAACAGAAAACACAGTGTCTGAGGTTTGGGCAAAGAAGCACATTTTTTTTAAAGTTTCAGTCTCGAGCAACCCCTTTGGGTCTCCTCCCACTGTGGGAGTTTTTCTGTCCTTTCAATAAACCCAGCTCTCACCAAAAAAAAAAAAAAAAAAGTTTCAGGCTCCATAATATATAAAAAGTACAGAAAAATAGAGCAAAAGCTGATAGAAATGTGGGCAAAAGAGATGAACAGAAAGGTCAAAATTTAGATACCAATTCACCCTTAAACATTCGAAAGGCAAGGTCACTAAAATGAACAGAAATACCAGTTAAAACTGCACTACAAAATTAGACTGGAAGCAGTGGCTCACATTCGTAATCTCAGCAATTTGGGAGGCTGTGGTTGGGGATTTTTTGAACACAGGAGCTTGAGACAAGCCTGGGCAGCATAGCGAAACCTCATCTCTACAAAAACATTTTAAAAATCAGCTGAGCGTGGTGACACCTGCCTGCAATCCCAGCTACTCAGGAGGCTGAAACAGAAGAATCACCTGAGCCCAGGAAGTCACGGCTGAGGTAGCCGTGACTGTGCCACTGCACGTCAGCCTCAGGACAAAGCGAGACCCAGACTCAAAAACAAAAAACACCCTAAAGCTGAAAAAGTTGACCTCATACTCTGGTACAACCCTTGAAAATTTGACAAAATGAAGTACACAGCACTACCTATGTAGTCTTCTTCCCAAAAACTTTCATCTGAATTGAATCAAGCCTCCAGATCCAAATTCTAGTTCATAGCAGAGGCAGGGCAGAAAAGAGCAAGCCAATGGCTCTATCACACACCCAGAATGTTAGACTTTTTAAATAAAATTGGCCTGTACACTAAAAAAGGCCATTGCCATAAACTAGAAATGACCCAAATGCCCATCAACAGTGGAATAGATAAATTGTTATACAGTCTTATAATGGAATTGTATTTAATTACACATACTAGGGGGAACCCAAAGAAATCTGGAATTTATTAAAAATTGTGTACTTATTCTTACATGTCTAAACATCATTCGTCTTCCAAGTACTCTCCGTTTGATACAATATACCCATCAAGACACATTTTCCACTGCTCAAAACAGTTTTGAAATCGTCAGTTTTAGTGCTTCTGCTGTTTTTTTGTTTCACCTCCTCCACATCAGCAAAACGTTTCCCTTTGAGAACTTTTTTTTCATCAAGGAAAGAAACTCAGGGCAAAATCAGGTGAATAGGAAGGTTAGGGCATGGGGTCATGCCATTTTTAGTTAAAAACTGTGGAACGTTCAGCGTGGTGTGGGCAAGTGTGCTCGTAAATCACCCATTGTGAAATGGACAAACATGTTGAAAGAATCTTCAAAAAGAACAATAGCTGGTACACTGATGCCGATGGGTTCCCCAGACACTTACCTAGCAGGGGAAGCCTGTACTACAAGGGGCTCACCCTCCAAAAAATAATTCCAGTTTTTTTGGGAGTCCCCTCATAACAGAATAAATTTCACAGGTATAAAATTAAGTGAAAGAAACAGAAATAGAAGAATGAATATTCTTCAGTTTTATTTACATAAAGTTCATAAACAGGCAAGACTGATGATCTATGCTGTTAGAAGTCAGGAGAATGCTTACATTTATGGGAGTAGTGGCAAGAAAGAAATGGGCTGTTCAATCTGAAAATTCATAGTTGCAATTTAGGATTGTGTATATCTCTAAACTTTTTATGTTTGGCATAACACAGTGAAATACATAATGTGCAATGATCTTAGGGTATACAGTTAGATGGCCTTTAATATTTGTATGCACCCTGTGATACCCCTCCCCAGCCTATATCCACCCCTTAACCTGTGACACACACACATAATCATTGTTCTGACGTCTATCGCATTGGATTAGTGTTTTCTGTGCTGGACGTCTTTAGACTTTGGTGTCTGATTATTTGGTGTCTGACCTTTTTTGTTCAGCATAATGTTTGTGAGATTAATTACTGTGTATTAGTCCATTATATAACTAGCATATTATGTTTATGTATTTGTCTGTTGGTAGATATTTGGGTTTTCAGTTTTGAATTATGAATATTTCTTGTACATGTGTTTTGGTAGACATAGCTACTTATTTCTTTTTGATTATAAACCTGGGGGTGAACTTGCTGACTCATGGGGTATGTTCAGCTTTAGTAGATACTACCAAACCATTCTCCAAAATGGTTGTACCAACTTTATTCCTACCATCAATATATGAGAGTTCCAATATTCCCATAATCTTATCAACTCTTGGATTTGTCATGATTTTAATTTTAGACTTTTCGATGAGTATGCATTTCATTGTGGTTTTAATTTGCATTTCTCTTATGACTAATGATGTTGAACACCTCTTTAAATGTTTATTAGCCATTTGGATATCTTTTATTGTAAAGTGCCTATTAAGTCTTTTGACAATTCAAAAAAAACCTTGAGTCATCTTTGTCTTATGGATTTGTAGGAGTCTTATTATATTCTGGATATCTGAGAACTTTGTCAAATATGAACACTGAAGCTATCTTCTCAATCTGTGGCATTCTTTTTATTTTCTTAACTGTGACTTCTGATGAACAGACATTTTAATGAAGTCTAACTTAGTTTTTTCCTTTTATGGTTAATGCTTTTTTGTTTCTCACTTGGAAATATTTGCCTCTGTACATCAGAAAATCATTCCCCTATATTTTCTTTTACAAATTTTGTTTTATTTTACACATCTAGATCTATGATCCAACTTAATTTTTTTATATGGTATAGAGGTTAAGTTTATTTTTCCCATTTGTCTTAGTCCATTTGTGTTGCTATAAATGGGTACCTGAAGATGGTTTGTGCAAAGAAAAGAAGATTATTTGGCTTACATTTCTGCAGACTGTACAAGAAGCATAGTGCTACCATCAGCTTCTAATGACAACCTCAGAAAGCTTCTATTCATGGCGGAAGGTGAAGGGGAGGAGGTGTGTGCAGAGATCACATGGTGAGAGAGGAAGCAAGAGAAAGGAAGGAGGTGCCAGGCTCTTTTAAACAGCTGGTTCTTGTGTGAGCAAGAACTCATTCATTACCATGAAGACAGTGCCAACCCATTCATGAGGGATCTGGCCCCATGACCCAAACAACTCCCATTTCGTCCAACCTCAACACTGGGGATCAAATTTCAACCTGAAATTAGGGGAGACAAGCAACCAAACTATAGCACCCATATAAATACCACTACTCCATCAACCTGAGGTTTAGGGGATCCCTAACATCCAAACTATAGCACCCATATCAATACCCACTGGTCTGGGCCATTCATTGAAAAGGACATCATCCTTTCCCCCTTTGGACTACAATAGTTCTTTTGCCACATGTCAAGTAATAATGTGTGGCTAGATCTATTTCTAAACTCTCTGTTTTGTTCCATTGATCAATTTGTCTTCCCTTGACCTAATGCCACACTATCTTGATTATGTTAACTTTATGGCAAATTTTTAAATCTTATAGTATAAGTCCTCCAAATTTATTCTTATTCAGTATTTCCTTGCCTATTCAAGGTGCTTTACATTGCCACATACATCTTAGAATCAACCTGTCAATTTCCACACAAGTACTTGCTGGGATTTATTTATTGATTGTAGAGATGGGGGTCTCATTCCATCTCCCAAGCTAGAGTGCAGAGGTCCAATCATAGCTCACTGCAGCCTCGAATGCCTGGACTCTAGCTATCTTCCTACCTTGGCCTCCTGAGTAGCTGGGACCATAGGTGCATAATACCCTAGCCAGCTATTTTTTTTTTTATTTTGCTTAGATTTTGATTGGGATTACACTGAATCTAGAAGTTAATTTTTAAGAGTTAATATTGCTCCATTTATTTAGCTCTTCTTTAACTTTTTTCATCAATATGTTATCATTTCCAATGTGGAAAAAGAGATTGTACATATTTTTTCTTAGGTTTATTTGTGGAAATTTGGTGCTTTTGATATCATAATTGATATTTTTACAATTTAATTTCCTTTTTTTGTTGCTAGCATATAGAAATTATTTTTGCATAGCAAACATATCAAGAAATCTTGCTAAATTCACTTATTCTAATAGTTTAGATTCTTGTGGGTTTTTTGGGTACACAATCATGACATTTGTGAATAAAGACAATTTTATTTCTTCTTTTCCAATATTTAGATCTGTTATTTCTTTTCTTGCTTATACTGCTGGTTACAACTTCCAGTGATTTTTGTACTTTTCTGCATGTATAATATACTCCAATTTTAAAAAGTTTAGTGCCATAACTGAGCTAGACTAAAATAGATTAAAATGATGTAACCAAATGTAATGCATGAAGCATGATTGGATCTTGCTTTTTTAAAAAATGTATAAAAGTTTTGCTTTTACAATGAAGGAAATTTGGACATGATCTGAATATTGAATAATTGCTTAAAATTATTGTCAATTTTCTTTAAAATACTTTGATTATTGTGTTGTAGTTATGTAGAAATGTACTATTCTTAGGAGAGGAATGTATTTAGAGGGAAATAATAATCATGACGTAGTTTTCAATAGTTCGGCAAGAGAGAGAGAGAGAGAGAGAGAGAGAGAGTGTGTGTGTAAGTTCAAAATATTAACAATTCCCAAATGTAAATGGAGATCTGGAATGCACAGGCTTGGAGTGGCTCCCAGGAGTCCCGCCTCCTGGTGTTCACAACCTTGGACTTGCTTCTGAACTATAAAATATGGCAAAGGTGACAGAATATAAATGACTATGTGCACATGATTATGTATTAAGTTAAATAAAATGAAACCTCTGTTTCTAATGAAGTCTTCTCTTTCCCTCATTATCTTTGAGGAAGCAAGTGGCCATGCTGGGCAATCCCACGTGAAGGGAACTTCAAGGCTTCTAGGAGCTGAGGGTGGCTTCCAGCTGACAGCCAGCAGGAAACTGAAACCCTCAATTTTATAGATGCAAATACCTGAATTATCCCAACAACCTGCATGAGCTCAGAAGTGGATCCTTCCCCAACTGAGCCTAGTGCACCTAGTGGAGTCTTGTGATACCCTAAAATCAGGACCCAGCTAAGCAATGCCCAGGATCCTGACCCACAGAAACTGCGAGATAATAAATATGTGTTGTTTTAAGCTGATAAGTGTGTGGTGATATTATTGTGCCTCAGTAGAAAGCAAATACAAGATGTGATGGTTAATGTTATGAGTCAACTTGACTGAGCCTTGGGTGTGCTCAGATATCTGGTTAAACGTTACTTCCAGTGTTTCTGTAACGGGGTTTTCAGATAAAATTAAAATTTCAATCAGTAGACCCAGTAAAGCAAATTTCCCTCACTATGTGAGTGGGCCTTATCAAATCAGTTGCAGCCAGACTGGAACGAAAAGGGTGACCCTCCCTTGAATAGAAGAATTCTTCCTGCTTCACTGCCTTCAAACTGGGTCATTGGCTTTTTTTTGTCCTTTCGGACTCAGACTGAAACATTGGCTCTTTCTGGGCTGCTAGCCTTTGGATGAGAACTACACCACTGGCTCTACCCGTTCCCAGGTCTTTTGTTGAGAACTATGCCACTGGCTTGACTGGTTCCCAGGCCTTTGGGTGGGAACTACACCATTGACTCTACCAGTTCCCAGGCCTGTGGGTGGGAACTACACCCCTGGATCTACTGGTTCCCTGGCCTTCAAATGAGAACTATACCATTGACTCTCCTTGTTCCCAGGCCTTTGAGTGCGAACTACACTATTGACAAATTCACTGGGTCTCCAACTTGCAGACTCACTCTGAAGATCTCGGGACTTGCCAGACTCCATAATTGCATAAGACAATTCAGACCAATCAATCCTATTGTTTCTGTTTCTCTGGAGAACCCTGCTAAAAACAAGGATATACAGATATCATCACAATATTCTTTAAACTTGGAAATATTTAAAATTAAAATTGGGAAAAATGATCCAAAGTCAGTGTCAGAAGACAGTTCTAAAAAGGCTCTAGAAAGGTTGCCTAAAATTCCTCCTTCCCTTAGTTTCAACTTCCCTCCCTTCCCTTCCTACTTCAGTGAATTTACTTTCGTTAACATTTTCTTTTAAATACACAATAGAGACTGTGGTTAATACAAATACTAAATCTACCCCCTTTTGTGCAGATTTATGCTCTATAAACTATTACTCTGATAAAGTTTGGCCTTAACCTTTGTTCTGCAAATGTTTCAAATCTTTTTCTCCTGCCACATTACAAGTAAATGTCAGTCTAAATGCAGGATTTCTATAAAACTCAACAACTTCACAGATGGCCTCTAATTCATAGTCCTAAAAGACAAGACTACATATTTTTGATTGAAAATAATTTCAAGAAGCTCATCTTAAGTTCCCATCAGAACATAATGCTCCTCTTGACGCTGCATGAGGTCCGTCTACTAAATCCAGACACCATTCTCTGGGAGCAATCAACCAAACTGAGAAAATTATATAAAAGCAAGGTTTTGCCTAGTATCAATACAACCACTTTTATTTATTTATTTATTTATTTATTTATTTGTTTGTTTATTTATTCGAGTCAGAGTCTCACTCTGTTGCCCAGGCTGGAGTGCAGTGGCACACTCATGGTCACCCCAGTGTCAACCTGCTGGGCTCTGGTGAGCCTTCCACCTCAACCCTCCAAAGAGCAGGAACTACAGGCACGTGCTACCATGCCTGGCTAATTTTTTTTGATATATTGTGGAGACGATATTTCCCCAAGTTGCCCAGGCTGTTCGCAAATGCCTGGGCTCAGGCAATCCTCTCGCTTCAGCCTCCCAAAGTGCTGGGATTACAGGCTTGAGCCACCATGCTCTGCCAATACAACCACTTTTTATCAGGACCCTGGATAAATATGCATGGCCAGATAGCTGGTTTGCCCCAGGCTGCTTTTTCTGATATGACCTGATGAATGTTACTGCACAGAAATAGTAAAAGTTTAGCCAGAGACAGATGATGGAGATATGCCTCAAATTCACTCTCTGAAAAACATATCTCAGGGAAACCTATAGCTGTTGCTGTTACACTTTGAAGGAAGCCTGTCACATAGCAAAATAGTGGTTCTTCACTTGACTGTACGTTAGAACTACCTGAGAACTTAAAAAACACTGGTTCCTGAGTTGTTATCCCCCTCATCCCAAAGGGTCTGAGTTTGGTCTGGGATGTGGCCAGAGCATCAGGATATTTAAGTTCCTGTGATGCGTCTAATGTGCCACAAAGATTTAAGAATTATTGTAATAGAGTCTCAATATATATTATTTAAGAAAGTTAATTAATGCTATACATATTCTTAGATTATGTCCAGAAACTAATATGAACAGCTTAGTATGAATAAGCTTTGAAAAGATAAGCAATGGTACTCTATGATCTAGGCTAAACCAAATGCTCAAACTTAGAAGAAGCCAAATATTAAATCAAAATGCTTAAACTTAGAGGGGGAAAAATAAGGTCAAAGATGAGGAAAGGACTCAAAATGCTTTCATATTAGGAATAGTTGTATCAACAGATGCTGAGTCTGACAAAGAAGGACCCAAGAACTTGAGAACTACCTTTGGGTGAGAACTATACCACTGGCTCAATTGGTAGAACACCTATAGCAGACACCTATGGTAAAAGCAGAGTCACAGATGACAGCCAAAGGGAGCAAGATTTTGGCGTAATCTCAGACTTTCCTAAAAAGCAGTGTTGTCTGGGGCTAGGTTGAGTTGCCCTGGAATTGTGAGTAACTGGTCACTACAGGAATTCAGACATTGGCTTTTCAGCAGCTAGACCTGGTTGCTGGAGAGAACCCCTGGAAATGGCACTCTACTAAGCAGATATATGTATAGATTTTTGGTCCATATCCCTTTTGGGGAATATCCCTTGGCTCCTTTTCTAGTAATAGCTTCTAAGTTTTCTCTGAAGTTCTACTCTTCCCCACTCTTTGACCACCCTAATGGAGCTGACATCCTGTCCAGTTCCAGGGGAGGAAGGCCGATCACCCCAACCAACTGGAAAACTGGTCTTCCTAAACAGTGCCTGGATCAGGAATCAACAAAGGACCCAAGTCAGAGCCTATGAAATTAAACCCTGAAATTGTTGCTTAAATTTGTGAAGACTATTTTTCTAGATTTAAAGTTGTGAGAATATGACGCAGAAAATATGAACTCAGGGATAATGAACAGAAAATAAGGAAATTTAAAAATGATCTTATTAATAGATTTAGAGAGATTAAAGATATTATCTATGAAACAAGAGGACAATGCTAAGAAAGAGTTCTCGGAAATTAAAAAATATCATGTTAGTAATTAAAAATCATTTATGAAGTTGAAAGACAAATTTGAGAAAATCTTACCAAAAATAGAACAAAGAGATGAATAATAGGTAAGATCATATCACATATACATATATGCATATGTACGAGGAGAAACAAAAAAAACCCAGAATTTATTTATAAAAAATTATTTATTCTTACATGTTTAAACTTCAGTCACCATCTAAGTACTCTCCTACTGAGATGCTTTTTCCAGGACTCAAAAGTTTTTTAACTCGTCAGTTTTGATACCTTTTAGTGTTTCTGCTGTTTTTTGTTTTGCCTCTTCACATCTGCAAAATGCTTCCCTTTGAGGACTTTTTTCATCTGGAAAAACAAAAAAAGGTTGTTCAGAGTAAGACTGGGTGAATAGAGAGAGTGAGGGGCTTGCCATTTTTGGTCAAAAACTACTGAACACTCAGTGAAATATGGTCAGGTGCGTTGTCATGGTGGAAAAACCAGTGACTGGTTTGCCACAACTTGGTACATTTCTTCTGTAATACATGACACAACCTTCTCAAAACTTCCAGATAAAAATTTTGGTTGACTGTTTGAGCTGTAGGAACAAATTCCAAGTGTACTACAAGGGCCTGCCCTCCAAAAAACACTTCTGAATTTTGGGGGTACACCTTCTTATATTGATTAATCCAAGAGAATTAACATGCTAAAAATAGAAGACCCAGGAAAATAGAATAGAGAAAATTGAAACAAATAGATTATCAAAGAAATAATGCAAGAGGAATTCCTAGAATTGAAAAACAAGAGTGTTTATAGTAAAAGGTCCTACCACTGAAAGTACAGCAAAAATAAATTTAAAAGACACACCATCATTGCCTCTGGAGATGAATGCTTGTGATTATAGGGCTTGGAAGAAAGTAAAAATGAAAATACAGTGGTAAAGAGGGTCTTGCCCCAACTCTGAACTGCAAACACAAGCAATGCTCTGCCTTCATAATACGTACTGTTCTTCAACAATTAGAAACTAAAAAAAAATCATAAAAATATTAAGAGAGCTTGGAATTAAAGACCTCTATAGTGGCTTCTTCCATAAACATGGCAACTAAAATTCTCTGGTTTAAAAGGGCCCAGAAGATAAAGTAGGTGACTAGACAGTGGGGATTGGGAACATGGCCTCTCTTAGAAGTTAGCCCAGTGGATGTGAAGGCCAGTGGTCTTAGTCTGTTCTGTGTTGCTATGACAGAATTCCTGAGGCTGAGTGATTTATAAGGAGCAGACATTTGTTTCTCATAGTTCTGGAGGCTGGAAAGCCCAGGGTCAGGGCTCACATTGGGTCTAGTGAGGGGTCTGTTTGCTGGGTTCTCACATGGGAGAATGCAGAAGGATGCTCATGCTGTGGGCAACCTATTTATGAAGATCCCAATCCTATTAGCAAGGAAGGAGCCCTGTGGCCTAACCACCTCTTAAAGGTCTCGCCTCATAATACCGTTACATTAGCAACTCCAGAATTTTGGAAGGGACACATTCAATCCACGGCACCAGCTGGTTGCTGTATAATCCTGGGATACCATGAGAGACTAGCAAATTTCTCAGGATGACTGGCTAAAGCTCCAAAATTCCCTCAATAAAGGACTGAGTAAAGAATTTTACCAAAGCAACCACTGATAAAAATACATCTGTAAAATGATGAATTATAACAATTACAAAATTTCAATTAATTTGATAGTATGTTTCTATTGATGAAGCACTTATTCACTCAGAAATGTTCTTAGCATTGTTATATTAGCTTTGCAATTAAGAACATGAAATTCTAGGCCAGGCATGGTGATTCATGCCTGTCATCTCAGCACTTTAGGAAGTATAGGCGTGAGTATTGCCTGAACCCAGTGGTTTGAAACTAGCCTGGGCAACATGAAGAGACTTCATCTCTACAATAAAAAATCAAATTAGCCATGCATAGTGGTGCATGCCAGGAGTTCCAGCTACTTGGGAGGCTGAGATGGAAGGATTGCCTGAGCCCAGCAGGTCAAGGTAGCCATGATCATGCCATTGCACTCCAACATGGGCAACAGAGTGAGACTCCAACTCAAAAAACAAAAACAACAACAAAAAACCCCATTAAATTCTAAATAGCCAGGTAGAGTGGCACAAGCCTATAGTCTTAGCTACTCAGAAGGCTGAGGTGAGAGAATTGCTTGAGCCCAGGAGGGTGAGGCTGCAGTGAGCCATGATTGTGCCACTGTATTCCAGCCTAGGCAACAGAGGGAGACTCTGACTCAAAAAAACAAAAACCAAAAAAAAAAAAAAAAAAGCAATTCCAAAAGTTTCCTACTTTTTGCCTTCTTGTGGGCCCCAAGAATCCTTGCAATCCCATTAACAGCCCTCAGATTGGATTTGAGAAAGCCTCTGAAGGTGTTGACACTCAAGACCAATCTAGTAGACAAAGAGATGCAGGCCACCTGCAACTGCTACAGACAAGCATCTGTGGGCAACATAAACATAGAATAGCCCAGATGTTGGACCTAGAGGCAAGGCCAAGGGGGACTCTTGGAACAAGTGAAGGGGATACCCAGGAAGAGGAAGCCTCAACAAAGCAGAAGGGCCCCGAAGTTACAGAACAGAAGACAACAGACACCCCTGAGGGCCAGTCTATTGCCAACCATGCATTGCACGAATGGACACAGCACCATGTGTTTCCTGATACTGGGGCTGACATGAATGGTGGACATGCCAGTCACGCAGGGCCTGAGACTTGGTTGGAGGCAGCGCTGACAGATCAGAGACTCAAGTGCTCGCTGGCCTTCCTCAGGGATTTTCCATCTGAGATCAATTAAATGTGTATTTGTTACTTTAAAACAAGATTAAATTCCTTTCTTTTTCCTTTAAAATAATTGGCCCAAGTACAAAATGATAGCTTTGATTTATTTTGTTTACTCTCATGACTTGTTCCAAGATGATCTGTGAAGACCTAAGTGTTCCATTTAGTCTTAGGAAGGAGTAAAACGTTAAGGAATGTTTAAGCTCCACAAAGTTGAATAGAACAGCATTTGAATGACAGGATATAATTACAGATCACAAGAGATGTGGTACAAAGTGTACCCAGACCTACCTCTTCACACTTAGCTGAGAATAGAGTGCTTCAGTGAGATATGTGATTAATAAAATGGCAAAAGAAATAAATTCTGGAAGAACCAAATCTTCTGGGTAGAGCTATCAGAGCTGGAAGAATTCTTACTAACATTTAATAAAGTCTCTATCAACCACAATGGACTAGACTCTGCACTATTCATGTGTCATATAATTGAAACTTGCCTTTTATTTTCATTTTATTGGTTTTCTCCCCCCAAACTATATATTTGTTCCAATACTCCAAATAAACTTATAAGTCCCCTATGGGCAGATACCATGTCTTGCATCTCTCTGTCTTCATTTGAGTTCCCCCTACAGCAGAACCTAAGCAAGGGCTGGGATCAGGCAATTCCTGGGATGCAACTCCAGCAGAAATTGGGCAGTAGTGAGGGCAACACAAGAGAGGGGAAAGGACTATGAAAGATGTATCCTCAAGGTCACTGTTGTAGGTCACAGGGGTCTGGTTAGACTTAGAGAGGACCCAAGCACCATATGATCTGCTATGCCCCAGAACCCTTCCCACAGACCTAGAACATTGCCCACAGACCTACAATCTTGCCCACAGACCTAGAACCTTGCCCACAGACCCAGAACATTGCCCACAGACCTAGAACCTTTCCCAGAGACCTAGAATATTGCCCACAGATCTAGAACCTTTCCCAGAGACCTAGAACCTTGCCCACAGACCCAGAACATTGCCCACAGACCTAGAGCCTTTCCCAGAGATCTAGAACCTTGCCCTAAAAGACCTACTCAAAAGATTATCAGGGAAAAATCTCTGAGTGGATCAACCCCTCCTGGAGTCCCCAAGCTCCTGCTTCCTCAGTGACAGGACCAAAGGCCAACCCGAGTAGAGCTGCCTCCTCATGCCTGCTCAAACTGGGGGGTATCATACTGTTTTCTTTCTTCTTTGAAGGTTAAAGGAGGCATTGTGCTGAGGGCTTTGGGTATGAGAAAGGGTGAGAGGTCTCTGAGTTGCTACAGAAACCACTGAGGGCCAGTTGCAACCTGTTCTTCCCAAGCTTATGAACCAGCAACCCCTATTTTCTGCCTGAGTTACTTTGAGTTGGGATTCTGTCACCAGCAACCAGATTGTCTAGTCTGATGCTGTGTTCACAGGCAGAGTGTTCAGGTGGATCTTGATGGACAGCAGCGTGTGTTAACCAGGAAGAGAAGGAGAAGGACAGAGAACCCAAAAGAGGATCCTGTGCAGAGGACGGAAGTGAGGAACCACTGGAGAAAGGGCAGGCAAGAGGCTTGGGCCCTGTCCACAGAAGTTGGTCACATGAACCTTAAGGCTGGCTGAGCACCTCACCTTTGCTCCTGGGTGGTGACTGCACGTGCATTGATTCTGTGACGTCTGAAGTACTGTGACTGTGAATACTTCCCTGCACACCATCTGGCTGCTCCTTAATTCCTCAGGGCACAGCCATATTCCTCATCCCATAACACACCTGCCATCCTCTTCTGTGCAGTCCCAGGACTCTCCACATCTCCAGCAGCCAACCCATCATCCAGTGCTCCCTGCCTATGCTGAGATGGGGCCTCTCAGCGACTCAGAGATGGAGACGTGATCTCGGGCCTCACAGAGCAGAAACTTTTGCTTATAAGGCCGGGCCCATATAGAAAAGTAAATGCAAATCAAGGGCCTGGGGATTGCCACCACCTTGTGATGTGTTGTGACAACATCATAAGCGGGTATTCAGGTGGTTGGCTTGGCTTGCTGAGGCTCCATGGAGAAGGGGTTTCCGAGGAGGTATGAGGGTGAGAAAGGCAGAGAGGAGAGGGCAGGAAGGAAACAGGCCAGGGAGAGCCAAGGACATGAGGAAGGATATGCCCGGTCCATTTCTAGAACCAGAAATGATGGGCCTTGGGACAGTAGCCCCAACACGCAATGGACTCCCTGCTGAGTGTTGGTCAGTGTGGTCAGCCAGAGCCTGTCAGGAGGTTGTTGATGGCTTCCTGTCCTTTTGACAAATGTGGCCCAGTCACTGCTCCACTTGCATAAGATTTGCACCAGATGTAGCTTTGGTGCTATCCCGGGTGAGCACTCTTGCATTGATTTTCACTAGTATCAAAGGGCGCTTAAAATTCAACCACCAGAAAGGGATTCTAGTGAAAAAGAGATGCTTTTTAAACAAGGCATCTTAACAAATGGATTTTTTCCACAGAACTTAGAGACACAGATTGTTATGTTGGTCTGAAGGCCTCATGGTCCATTTTAACAGTGATTTCCTTTGAGTTGGAAACAAAACTGAAAGTTACATTGATTATTGGTTAATTTTCTAGTTCTTAACCTCCTCAATTTCCAAGAAGTGGGATATCCCCAACTTAAACCCATAAACCATCTAATCATCTTATTATATGATGAATAGTTACCTCACCTAAATATTACTTTATATGGATCATAACAGTTCCTTCTTTTCACCACACCATGATGTAAAAACATTTGCCAAATATTTTTAAAATGTGTAGCTTTACCATTCATTGTATCTCAACCAGGTCATTGCTGCTTAGCTTTTTCTTCCTGCTGCACATCTGTTGAGTGGAGCTGCCGCCTCAGCCTGCAGGACAACTCCCGGGTGAACTCTCTTTCTCCTGGAGTCGGAAGCTGAATGCTCCCCAGAAGACCCATCTCAGTGTGTTTGGACTTCACCTTGTCTTCATACTGAGACTCCATTCCCTGCTTGGTCCTCAGCCTGGTTTGGAGACAGATTCCTTTTCCTTGCAGGTCCTTTGCTCATCCAACAATGTAACTTTAAAAGCAATAGGAAGATCTTGATTGGACATAATCAAATGATAAACAGAAGTCAGTTTCAAATGCCCCAGTGTGCAGGAGAGATGAGCTGTCCTAAGGACGTGGCGCTCTTGGTATACCCATTGTTGGTAACAGCATTAAAGGGAGAGTGACGCCTGGGAAAGCCGCTTTATTTTAAAATCTCTATTTTCAAGACAAAATGAGTCAAATTTCTTCCTTCCAAATGATTCCGTAGTCCTAATAACTAATATCTGCCCCACATGTAAAGTAAACACCTCAAACCAGAAGGGAAAAGTCTGGCTAGATGCAGTGGCTCATGTCTCTAATCCCAGCACTTTGGGAGGCTGAGGTGGGAAGATTGCTTGAGGTCAGGAGATTGAGACCAGTCTAGGCAACATAGTGAGACCTATCTTTACAAAAAATTTAAAAAATGAGCCAAGCATGGTGGTACGTGCCTTTAGTCCCAGCTACTGGGAAGGCTAAGGTAGAAGGATCACCTGAGACCAGAATGTCGAGGCTGTAGTGAGCCATGATTGTGCCACTGGACTCCAGCCCGGGTAGCAACATGACTTGTGACACGCTAGCTGCAACTGATTGTCTGAGATGTGTCAATACCTAGACCAAATGAAAAGGGGACCTGAGTTCCAGAAGTTGCAACTGAATTCATGAGCGTTTCACAAAGGTGAGAAGCTCCTATACAGTTTTCAAAGGGAGAGGAAGGGTGGAATGCGTCAATCCTTAGCCTCCTTATCCACAGCCCTGGCTCTAGGCTGTGGATAAGGAGAGGTTTAGCTCTGGCTCTAGGCTCTCTGTTCTTGTCCAACCTGCTGTCCAGCAGATCAATGCTCACTCACCTCTCTGTGTAGCCATGCTCTGACCCCAGGGCCTGACTCTAACACCACCTTGGCCTCTTCACCAGGTGGACACTTTGCCATCTCAGTTCTCAGAGCAAGACACCTGTGCTTGCCATTCCTGCCCCTCCCCTGCCTGTATTTCCTGCCAGGTACCACAGCTCCCCAGGAGTGGGGTATGATGACAGTTCTGCTCCTTCACTAATTGTCTGTGCAGCGTGGGGTAAACCATTAAGCCAGTCAGAACCTCAGTTTTCTCATTTGTAAATGAAGTGTTCGGATAAAGCAGTTTTAAACATTTCTCTGAATTCTAAAATGCTGCTGCCTCTCTGTCGGGCTCTTGGAGCTCATGCCTGCCCCAATTAGTGCTTTGTCCATGGAAGTACAAGGAGCAATTAAGGGCACTGAACAAACATGTGGCGACACAGCATTCTTTGTGAAATGCGTGCATTCCTGTCATTTGGACCCTTAAAGTTATTGCAATTTTTAAATTAATTCTTCCTGGCCTAGAATTGGACCACGTATAGAATAAAGTTTTCTTTTACAAATACCATATCTCTTATTCTCACACAGTGTATGAAACAGGTAGTAGTTTTGCAAATAATGAAACCAACACTGGCTAACATATACAGAAAAGAAATTCATTGGAACGATACTGGGTATCTCAAAAAATGTCAGGAAGATAGGAGAATTTGCCTTGGAAACAGGAACCTGGGGTTCACGGGACAGTCAGCCTTCTACTGCTGTCCTCAGAGTGCTGGCCCTAACATCGTCGGCCCTGCACATGTCACCATCCACAGCAGGCTGAGTTCCATTCAGTACTCCAAGTGGTCTCGATGATCTCTGGCCTTGGTGTCACTTCCTGAAGGTCCAGGAAAGAGCATCTGATTAACAGAGCTTTGGTCAACTGTCCACACTCAGGTTCAAGGGATCTGGAGAGAGATGACTTGTTCCTCTGTACCTTCCAGAGTGGGAAGCAAGACCCCAGCCTTCACTGGTCTTGGATTCACCTAGATACAAAGGGTGTTTGGATGCTGGACAACCAGAAATGACTAATGTTCACTGTGCAGTTTCTCACTTATGATTATAAATTGAACCCATCCTGGAGGCCATCATTATGCCATGGACATATCTATAGCTGATCAATTATTCCAACATTACTTTATCTCATCATTGATTTATATGAATCAGTGGTTGCTCCAGTTAATGAAAATATATTCACTGGCACACTGAGTAATTCATTGGGCAGGCTTCTCATATGTCCATGACTCCTCTGCATGACAAAATAAGTATTTAAGAGTGAATAATCAATCACTAGCAGGAAAACCACATCTTCATTCTTAGCACAGGCTGTCACTGACTTTTCAAGTGAAAATAATACCTGGCATTTAGTCCTGTAGAAAGTTATTCACAAAGTTAGTGTTATTTTCCTAAGATGTTGCGTTGTCCTAGTTTTATAGGTAAGCAGTGATGTCTAAGTTATCTAAGTACCAGGAAGTTAGATGATAGATGTCCAAAAAGATGCCAGAAGTAAGTCCTCTTCATGTCTTCTTAGAACATACCTAAGACAATTCTTCCGCCTTAAAAACAAAAGTGGCAAGAAGTTTCCCACCAGACTGGTGCCATTAGGTGGGACCTCACTCAAGACCAGGGAACAGAGGAGAGTTTTCTGAAGGAGCTCAAGGGTCAAGACAGTCCTTCAGAGTAAAGGCTAGGCTCACAGAGAGGGATGTGGCTGAAGAAGGGCAGGGACATCATGACATAAAAGTCCTTTGTTTCCACTTTTAGATATTGGGGCCCACATTTACAATTACGCGCGCGCACGCACACACACAAATACAATACACACACACACACACACACACAACACACACACACACACACACACACACACACACACACACAAATACAATACCCAAAAATACATCTAACCAAGGAGGTGAAAGATGTCTACAACCAGAACTATAAAACACTGCTGAAAGAAATAAAAAACAACACAAACAAATGGAAAGAACATCCCATGCTCATGGAATTGAAAAAGTCAATATCATTAAAATGCTCATACTGCCAAAGCAATCTACAGATTCAATTCAATTTCTATCAAACTGCCAGCATTATTTTTCACAGATCTAGAAAAAACACAATACTTAAATTCGTATGAAAGCAAAAAAGAGCCCAAATAGACAAAGCAATCCTAAGCAAAAAGAGCAAAGCCAGAGGCATCATTTACCTGATTTCAAACTTCACTACAAGGCTACAGTCACCAAAACAGCATGATACTTCTGCAAAAATAGACACATAGACCAATGGGACAGAGTAGAGAACACAGGAATGACTGCTCATCAACAAGCAACTCATATTTGACAAAGTTAACAAAATAACCCATTCGATGAATGGTGCTGAGAAAACGGTCTAAACATATGCAGAAGAATTAAGTTGGACCCCCTTTCTCTTATCATATACAAAAAATTAACTCAAAATGGATTAAAGATGTAAACGTAAGAGCTCAAACTATAAAAATCCCAGGAGAAAGTCTAGACCTGGATATCGACCTAGAAATGAATTTATGATGTCCTAAAGACCTCAAAAGCAAATGCAGCAAAAACCAAAATTGATAAATGGGACCTAATTAAACTAAAGCACTTCCTTGGCACAGAAAAAAAAAATCACAAACAGAGTAAGCAGATAACCTACAGAATGGGAAAAATTATTTGAAAACTATGCATCTGACAAAGGACTAATATCCAGAATCTATAAGGAGACTAAACAAATTGACAGAAAAACAACTTTTAAAAGTAGACAAAGGACATGAACAGAAGACATACAAGTGACTAAATGGCATATGAAAAAGTGCTCAGTATCACTAATCACCAGAGAAATACAAATCAAAACCACATTGAGATCCTACCTTACAATGGTCAGAATGGCTGTTACTTAAAAGTCAAAAAACAATAGATGTTGGTGAGGCTGCAGAGAAAAGAGAATGCTCATACTGGTGGGAATGTAAACCAGTTCAGCTCCTCTGGAAAGCAGTTTGGAGATTTCCCAAAAAACTGAAAATAGATTTACTACTCAACCTAGCAATCTCACTATGGGGTATATTCCTAAAGGAGCATAAATCATTCTACCAAAAAGACACCAGCACTCATATGTGCATTGCAGCACTATTCTCAGTGGCATAAACATGGAACCAATCTGAGTGTCCATCAACGGTGAACTGGATAAGGACAATGTAGCCCGCATACACCATGGAATACTACACAGACATAAAGAAGAATGAAATCATGTCCTTTACAGCAACATGGATGCAGCTGGAGGCCATTATTCTAAGTTAATTAACACAGAAACAGAAAACCAAATACCACATGTTCTCACTTATAAGTGAGAGTCAAACACAAGGTATACATGGGCATAACAGACACGGGGGACTCCCAATGAGGTGGGTAGAGGGAGGCAAGGGTAGAAAAAACACCCATCAGATACCATGCTCACCTAGGTGATGGGGTCAGTAGAAGCCCAAACCTCAACATTATGCAAGATACCCACGTAACACACTTGCACATGTACCCCCTGAATCTAAAATAACATTTAAAAAATAAAATAAAGTGCCCAAAGTGCTTGTGATGCACACTGAGAATCAGCAGGCTCTATCTTAGGGGGGCTTTGATAAGGGAGAAATCAACCAGGAACTGCTTTTAAAAAGAGATATCCTAGCTGGGCTCGGTGGTTCAGCCTGTAATCCCGCGCCTTTGGGAGGCTGAGGTGAGTGGATTGCCTGAGCCCGCGGGTTCGAGACCCACCTGGGCAGCGAGACCTCATCTCTACAATAAATCAAAAAATCAGCCGGGCATGGTAGTGCATGCCTGAAATTCCGGCTACTTGGGAGGCTGAGGCGGAAGGATCGCCGGAGCCCAGCAGGTCGAGGCTGCAGTGACCGGGAGCGGCCACTGCACTCCAGTCTGGGCGACAGAGTGAGACTCCAACTCAAAAAAAAAAAAAAAAAAAAAGAGAGATATCCTGTCAGGCGCAGTGGCTCACACCTGTAATCTCATTATTTTGGAAGGCGGAGGTGAGAGGATTGCCTGAGCCCATGGATTCGAGACCAGCCTGGGCAACATGGAGAGCCCTCGTCTCTACAATAAATAAAAAAAATTAGCTGGTTGTGGTGGCACACACCTGTAGTTCCAGTTACTTGGAAGGCTGAAGTAGAAATACCATTTAAACTCAGCAGGTCGAGGCTGAGGTGGCCATGAACATGCCAGTGCACCCTAGCCTGGGTGACAGAGTGAAACTCTGACTCAAAAAAAAAAAAAAGATATCCAGTGGCCAACAGACAAAAGCCTCCCCAGAGAGAAAGACACAGCCAGCAACTCCTAGTCCTCTCCCCTTGGAACCTCCAACTTGTCCCCAAGCCCAACCACACAGTGGTGCTGACTTCCAGTGCTATAGGAAGAAGAGGTTGTGTAATTCTGGCTTGAATAATGAATTAATTATAATATAGGTTTGATGCATGTACCAAAGACCCTCAAATAACAGAAACTTAAACAAGATAGACATTTGTTTCCATGTAAATGTCGCCCCACTCTTGACTGATATGACGCCTACTTGTCCTTCAGATCTCACTGGAAATGTCACCTCCTCTGGAAAACCCTGCCTGATGCCACCTACACAAGGTAAGGTATTGCTGCACTCTGTTCTCTGAGCACCTTCTAACTCCTCTATGGAAAAAACGATCAGACTTTTGTCATGAATTGCTTGATTTTTTTCCCCCAAATTAGAATTAGCACCACAGGGCAGACCTGTGAGTATCCTGTTCCTTACCATGTCTGTAGAGAGCCTTCCTCTCACTGCACATCACAGGTACTTAATTGGTTGGTGGGAACTGAGCACTACTGGTAGATCATACCAAGGGTCATTGCCAGAAGATTTCAAATGAATAAAGAGCCTTAAAAATAATTAAAAAGTGAGAGAGTAGTCATTAGTGCCCCAGGACAACTTATGATTTGGAAGAGCAAGACAGATATTCCCATCTGAAAGACCTCAGCTTCCAGGACAGGGGTCAGCAGACTTTTCTGTTGAGTGACAGGTGATAACTATTTCAGGTCACACAATCACTGCTGAAAACCATTCAACTCTGCCCAGTGTAGACACCACGGGAGACAGCATGTGAACTCATGGGGGTGGCTGTTTTTTATTAAGCATCATGTATGGACATGGAAATTTGAATTGTATATAATGTTCATGTGTCATGAAACATCATTCTTTCAATTCTTTCCAACCATTTAAGAGTGTAAATGCATTCTTAGCTTGTGAGCTTTGTCCAGTGCCTTTTACAATCACGACACCCACTGTGTGCCTGGCCTGGCCTGACCTGGATAAGAGATGGTCAAGACTGCTCCCTGCCTCCAGGCCATGTACTGTGGACCAAATAGCCATAGTGTGGGACTGGCAGTGACACACACTGAGAAAGCCAAGACTGCAGCCTCTGCTGAATGCATGGGCAACACCTTGAGACAGGCAGCATTGGACAGTGTGAAGGGAGCCCCTGAGGCACAGGGAGCACCTTGAGACAGGCCAGCACCAAGTGCTGTGAAGGGAGTCGCTGAGGGACTGGGAGCATCTTAAGACAGGTGGCATCGGATGGTGTGAAGAGAGTTGCTGAGGATGGGGAGCACCTCAGACAGACAGCATTGGCAGTGTGAAGGGAGTCACTGAGGGATTGGGAGCTCCTCGAGACAGGTGGCAGTGGGTGTGAAGTGGTGTGAAGACAGTCACTGAGGGATGGGGAGCACCTTGAAGAAGGAAGCATTGGGCAGTGTGAAGGGAGTCACTGGGGGATGGGGAGCATCTCAGACAGGCAACATTGGCGGTATGAAGGGAGTCACTGAGGCAGCATCAAGTGGTATGAAATGCCCTCTGTCAGGGTGCAATGGCATGAAGGACCAGAGTGCATAAGCAGTGGGGGCTTTTGGAAGGCTGAGCACATCTGAGCCTGAGGCTCGTGGGCATTGAATGTGAACTCTCAGATGGAGGCCTCACCCTTCCCTCTGATCCTCCAGCACATCAGAAGCATTTTATTCTTTCTGTGAGGAAATCTGAAACTGCCAGCAGCTTGGAAAATACAGCCAGTCCCCCTGGAAGCTACTGAGGGCTGGATAGAACTCCAGAGCCTGAGGAGGAGGGGGACGTGGAGAGACTCGAGGGAAACCAGGAGGAGAAAAGGACAAGGGCTGAAGCCAAGCCACCCTGTCCAGCTCCCTGTGCCCAAGCTGTATGGACTGTCCCACCTGTCCTGCAGAGAACCCCTTCAGAAAGGAGGATCATCACAGCATTTGCATCTTTTCTGAGTTGAAAATGGCCTTGAAAAATGTGTTTGCATTGCAAAAGCTGAAGCGAAACATTTTTCTGTGTCTGAAAAGATAGGAGGTCAGGGCCAGTGGAGGCAAACAGAGCTTGTGCTGCAGCGTGGATGAGGAGCAGAGCTGCCAGGGCAGGTCCCAAGGTAGGGGAGGTCCACGGCTCCCCACTTAGACTTTCCCAAGCCAACTGCAGTGGTCCAGCTTCTTGGGGACACACCCCTTAAGATTTGCAAAACCTTTCTGAAACTCCCACTTTTCTGCCATCCCTGACTGTCACCTCTGCTGTCACCTCCAACTTCCATTAGGTCAATAACTGGCTGCAGTGAGGCCACGGTGGAGGCCCCACCATGTTGTGGCCACCATGACTGAAGCTACTGTCCTGGTGATGCAGTCATCTCCCAATGACAGATCTACAGATGCCACTGAACAGTTGAGGACCCACGTCTGAGCTCTGGAGAATAAGGATTGTCCTCCTGAATTCTGACCACCAAAGCATTATTTTTTGTATAGTTTTATTGATTTCCTGAAAGAAACAAAAATGGAAATAAGAATCATTTTCTCAGGTTTTCTTTTGTGATGAGAAAAACCCACATACTAAAACCAGTCAGGATGTATGTTCTTACATTCCAGCGATTTCTTTTTCAAGGAAGAAGGAGGGAGAGATGGAGGAAGGAAGGAAGGGAAGGAGGGGGAAAGGAAGGAAAAGAAGGAAGGAAGTGGGGAAGTAAAGAAAAAAGTAAGGAGGAAGGAAGGGGAAAAGAAGAAAGAAAGGAAAGGAGGGGAAAGGGAAAGGAAGAAAGGAGAGAAGAGGAAGGAAGGGGAGAAGAAAGAAAGGAAGGAAGAAAAGAAGAAGGGAGGGAAGGAAGAAAGGGGAAAGGAAGGAAAGAAGGAAGGAAGAAAGGGGGAGAAGGAGGAAAGGTAAGGAGGGGAAAGGAAGGAAACGGGGAAGGAAGGTGAAGGAAGGAAGGAAAAAGGAAGAGGGGGAAGAATGAAGGAAGGAAGGAGGGAAAGGGAAAGGAAGAAGGGAACAAAGGAAGTGGGGAAGGAAAGAAGCAAGGAAGGAAGGAGGGAAGTAAGAAGGGAGGGGGGGAAGAAGAAAGGAAGGAAGGGAAGAATGAAGCAAGGAAGGAAGGAGGGAAGGAAGGAAGGGAGGAAGGAAAGGAAGGAAGGGGGAAGGAAGGAAGGGTGGGGGACAGACAGGCCTAATGCTGCCATCAGTCTATTTTCTCTGTGGCAGGTGCTCTTTCTTCATTTCCAGAAAGCCCAGGTCGCTGCTGAGCATGAAGAGTGAATTAATTAAATTTTTAATTTCTAAAATTAAATATTTAATTATTTTAGAAATGTTTAAATATTTAAACATGATAGATGATAAATATTTGCATTTCAGGATATTAATCTAATAGTAATTTATAATATTGAAAATCAGGCACAATAGGCATTCAACAATTGGGGATGGGTAATATGCATGATATTATCACTCAATTTATTGTCTATCCCTGGGATGGAATAGTATGCAGTCATTAATATACTTCAAAAGTATTTAACCGAGAATGCAACATATTTGAAGTCTCAATTGTGAAAAAAGTAAGATGCAAAATTGTTCATTACCATCTAAATTTTGTTAAAAATATATCTGGACAGACAAGATTGAAAGAAAATATACCATTTTTTTCTTTCTTATATTTTCAGTTTCTCAAATAGTGTGTCATGATCTGTATTTTTTCATAATATGAGAACATAATTGACATTAAAAACACGTATTTTAATAACTACTGCTTTTACATAGTTATGCCCCATCACATGAAATCAGAATAAAAATCAGGCCTGCTAAGGCTAAATCAACTCTGGAATATTCAGGACAATGGGTGACTGTTCTTCTGGGCTTTCTGACACAATTATTCAAAATATAAACTTTCCCTCCACCACTCCCATGGTGAGGATGTTTTATGGTCCTCTTGAAACAGGTGGTGGGGGTGACACTGAGCCCTTTGCACAAGGCTTCTCCCCCAACCACCCTCTCACCCCTCTGCACACACAAGCTTCTGGAATGACAAGGGTGAAGGGGCCTTACTGGAGCATGGACATTCTGGAGTGCTCTTCATCAGAGGCTTGGAGAAGAGGCAGGCAGACTGAAGAGCGTTCAGGGAGCTAAGGGTGTGTTTGGGCTCGTGGACAGCCACCTGTGTGCCTTCTTGGGTGTGAGGAGAAGGAGAGGTGTAAACCTTTCCAGCCAGCTTGGGAACTATGCATAGAATACTGCTCCGGAGACTGAGACAACTTGGCAGACAGCTTGAAATCAAATCCAGCCATACCTTTACTAGGTACATGACTTTGGGCATGTCCTCTGGCCTTCCTGGGCCTCAGTTTCCTCACCTGTAAGGTGAGGAGATAATGCACTAAAGTGTTAGCCTGTGCCAAATATGTGGCAAATCCAGATGTTATGGGTTTGCTCAACTTCTTTTTTTTTTTCAGTTTTATAAAACTATATTTCAGGTGGAATCAAATTTAAAATAGTATTTATTCAGGCATTTACTGACTCTGTTTTTTTCTCTTTCCTGGGGAGATGTCAAAGTTTGTTTTTAACAATTTAGCTTTACTGAGGTATTATTTATTTCCCTGACAATGCCTCATTAGATGCATTCAAATCAATGCTTTTTAGAGAATTTATAGAATCATATAACCATCACTGCAATCCAGTTTGAGAATGTTTCTATCACCTCAGTAAGTGCCCAGGGTCCATTCGCCGTTAATCACTTCCCTTACCCCAGTCCCATACATGAACTAAGTGCTTTCTGTTATATAGATTTGCTTTTTCTAAAATTTTTATGTAATTCAAATAATACAATAGGTGATTTTTTTTGAATGCGTCATTTACTGAGCATAATGTTCTTGAGGTTCATCTGTGTTGCAGCACTCCTTTAGCAGTGCATTGGGGTTCCAATTTCTCCACAGCCTTGTCAGCACTTGATATTGTCTGAATTTTGACTATCATCCTCCCAAAGGATATGAAGTGGCATTTACTTGTGGTTTTGATTTACAGTTACCTAACAATTTTTGATATTAAATATATTTTCATGTGCTTATTTGTCACGTTGCTCAACTTCTTATTTTGAAATAATCTGAGACTTGAAAGGTCATAAGAATAGTAAGAATTCTCATGCACTTTCATGCATATCCCTCAAACATTAACATTTTACCACTCTTACTTTATCTCTCTCAGTATAAAAAAGGGTTTGAACTGCACGGGTCCACTAAACTCAGGTTTTTATCAACCAAAAGTTGATCGAAAGTAGAGCATTGGCACATACGAAACCTGTGTATAGGGAGGCCTAACTTCCTTCCTTCACCCGAGTTCTACAGGACCAACTGGGGACTTGAAGTATGCCTAGATTTTGTTATACACAGGAGTCCTAGAACCAATCCTCTGCACATACCAAGGGATGACCATATAATGCCAAAAAAAGTATATACATTTTGTATATGACGTTTGTTCAAAAGATGGCATTAATCAAATGAATGCTAGCATCATCATGTGACAGACAGGACAGTCAAAGAAAATGGTGGAAGCACAGCTGAGCGAAACTCATACTATATATTGTTACCATAATTTAATTCAACTTCAGAAAGTAATATATAGATAACATCTCTTAAAATGTGTATACCCCATATAGGAGAGCATTAGGCATCATTAATAAAATTAGCATTTAAATTATGTACTTATTTAATTTAGAGACAGGGCCTCACTCTGTCATCCAGACTGGAATGAGTGGTGTGATCATGGTTCACTGAACTTTCAGATTCGTGGGCTTAACTGATCCTCCCGCCTCAACCTACCAAGTAGTTAGGACTATAGGTAAATGCCACCACATCCAGTTAATTTTTAAATTTTTATTGAAACTATGCTTAAAAGCCATTTGGACTCACATCTACTAGGATGGCTATGACTTTCAGAAAAAGAAAGAGAAAAAGTGCTGGTAAAAATGTAGATATGTCTCTCCGTCACTGCCCTTGTTTTGTGACATGAGGACATCAGAAACTGCCTTTTCACTCACTCTCTTCCTCCCAATTCCCTGCCTGTCATCTACACTTTTATTGCTGCATCATTAAGGTTGATAGAAGGTTATTCTCCTCTGCAGTCATGACTAAGTCTTCTGTCTTTGTAAACACCAATTGTTTAAACCCTGAAATTGTGAGTCTAATAACTGCTTTCCCTTCTCCAACAACTTTTCTCCAGCCAGGACTTTTTGTCTTCCCTTTTGCCTGTTAAGTTTCTCTGCCTTTATTGCTTATTTAAATTGTTCCACATTCCTAAGGAAAGCATCACATATTTGGAACCCCCCTCCCCTGCTGTAATCTTGACTGTGTCAGGATTGCTGCTTTGCTGTGGCTCTGGGGCCCAGTCTGTGATACTCCTGATGGACTTAGCCGGGAGGAGCCTGTGTCGCTGCTTTCTTAACCCACTTCCTTGATGTGATGGTACATGTTTGAAGAAGGAAAAAGGGTATGTGGTACATTTTTGAGTTATTGCATATTTGAAAATAAGAATTTTTTCAGATATAAATTCTACTCTAACACTTGTTTGATAGTTTTTTGAATATCAAAATCTAAATTAAAAATAATTACCCTTCAGGAAGCTGAAGGTATTTCTTCTCTGTTATCTACTCCAAGAATTATTATTATTTTTTTTGAGTTGGAGTCTCACTCTGTCGCCCAGACTGGAGTGCAGTGGCTGCTCCCGGCCACCGCAGCCTCGACCTAATGGGCTCCGGCGATCCTTCCACCTCAGCCTTCCGAGTAGCTGGAACTACAGGCGCGCGCTACCACGCCCAGCTGATTTTTTGATTTATTGTAGAGATGAGGTCTCGCTGCCCAGGCGGGTCTCGAACCCGCGGGCTCAGGCAATCCACTCACCTCAGCCTCCCAAAGGCGCGGGATTACAGGCTGAGCCACCGAGCCCGGCTCCAAGAATTATTGAGAGAACATCTGAAGCCATTCTGATTTCTAATTTTATATTTGTGATTTTTTTTTTTGCGCCTTTCTTTTTGGAAACATATAGAATTTACTCTTTTTCTGTGGTGGTCTAGAACTTCACTATTATTTGCCTCAGTCTGAGTCAATTATTGTGTAATGTTTTAGGTACTTAGTAAGACTTACATATAGAAACTCATGTTGTTCTGTTTTTGGAAATTTTCTTGGATTGTTTTCTTGATGATTTCTTCCTATATATTTCCTGTCCTCTCTTTCCGGAACTTCTCATGGTCAGATGTTGGACATTTTAAATCCATCCTCCATGTCACTTATTTTTTCTCTTACTGTTTTCTCCCTTTTTTGTGGGAGGGGGACTGAACTTTCTCAATGATTGTTTTATTTTTATTGTCTAACCCATCTTTTTAGGCTATCTGCTTCTGGTTTTTCATATCTGCTCTTAATTTTTTAGATTTCAAACACCTTTGTTCTGTTTCTTTTTTAGAATATACTGTTTGTATTTTAAGGTTGAAATACTGCATCTATTACACTAATGGTAATTTTTGATGTTATATTCTGCCTGTATTGTTTCCTTCAAATTTTGATATTTCTGTTTATTCGTTTGGCTTAGTTTTAATCTTTCATATTAGAAGCTTTCCTCAAATTTCAGGTAGTCCTTGATGGGTAGCTCATATTTAAGAATGAGGAAATAAAAAGATGTTCGGAGCTCTGAGCACATGACTGGCACTTTGGGACAGTCACCAGAAGGTCAACTGAGGGCCATTTGGAGGGAGTCCCTGACAGGGAGGCATGGCTTTACACTTTGTGGGAATGGCAGCAGAAAGTGGGAAATCACATCTCCAGCATCCACCATATCCCCTTGTGGTCAGCCTCCACCCACCTCAACTCTGCCTGGTGTCCCCCACCCGAAAGACCTTCTGTTTTCCTCTCTAGAGAATAACACTCTCATCCTCTGCTGGATGGCAGGGAGCAATCACATTACTGAGAGGAGAAGGGGAAGGATCTGGGAACATCACCATTTCTCAAATAGTTTTATTTGAATGTATTTCACATACCATGTTATTGTCTATTTCAAATGTTCAATGCAATGGTTTTAGCATATTCACAGAGTTGTACAACCTTCACCAGAGTTCATTTTAAACACTTCTTCACACCCAAAAGAAACTCTAACTTTCCCCAAATCCTCCTTCCTCAGCCTTAGGCAACTACTATCTAATTTCTGTGTATGGACTTGCCTTCTCTGGACATCTCATATAAATTGGATAATTTCATATAAATTAGATAACATAACTGTGTGTTCTCTTGTGACTGGTTTCTTTCACTTAATATAATGTTAATCAAAGTCCATCCATGTTGTAGTATATGAGTACTTAATTCCTTTTGTTACCAGACAATATTCCATTGTATTGATATATCACATCTCATTTATCCATTCATCAGGTGATGGTCTCTTGGGTTGTTTACCCTTTCTGGCTATGAGCATTCATGTGGAATCTTTTTGTGGGTATCTTTATTTTAGAGTAGCAGAACCTCTGAGTCATATGGTAACTCTATGTTTAACCTTTTAGGAACTGCCAAAATATTTTTCAAAGCCCTTGCACTGTTTTATATTTCCACCAGCAGTATATGAGTGTTTTTATTTCTCCACATCCTCACCAACACATTATCTGTCTTTCTGTTTATTGCCATTCTAGTGGGTGTGAAACCATATCTCATTGTGGTTTTGATTTACCTTTCCCAAATGACTAATGATGTTGAGCATCTTTTTATGTGCTTATTGGTCATTTATATATATATATATATATATATATTCCTTGGAGAAATGTCTATTTGGATCTTTTGCCCATTTGTATTGGATTATTTGTCTTTTTGTTAAATTGTAGGAGGTTTCAAAAATATATTCTAATTCAAGTCCCTTATGATTTGCAAAAATCTTCTCTCATTCTGTGAATTATCTTGTTATTTTTCTTCTTGCTGTCTTTTGCAGCACAGAAGTTTTTGGTGTCGCCCAATTATCTGTTTTTTATTTTATTGCTTGTATTTTTGGTGTTATATCTAGGAAACCATTGCCTAATCCATGGGCAAGAATATTTATATCTACTCTGTCTTCTAAGAGTTTTATCTCTTACATTAAGGTCTTTAATTCTTTTGAGTTTATTTTCATATATGGTGTGAGGTAGGGGTTTAAATTATTTTGCTTGTTGATATCCAGTTGTCCCAATCCCAGTTTTTGAAAGGACTGTTTTTTCCCCCATTGATTTGTCTGAACACCTTTGTTGAGAGTCTACATGTGAGGGTTTACAAGGTCTGACAATTAAGTTCGCAAACACACCTAGAAAAAGTGCTACATGCCTCATTGTTGAATATCACTATGATCACCTTTGAAGTACTCCCCTTGGGAAGCTATTCACTGATGCCAGTGCCTAGTCTACCCATCAAAGCAATTTTGGAATTCTTTTCCTGGAATAGCTATCAGAGCTGTCATCATATTACCCTTGATGTCCTGAATGTCATTTTAAAAAAGTCTTTTTTTCAATGTTTCCTTTATCTTCAGGTAAAAAAAAACGTCATTGGGATCAGATCAGGTGAGTAGGGAGGATGTTCCAATACAGTTATTTGTTTACTGGCTAAAAACTTCCTCACAGACAGTGCTGTGTGAGCTGGAGCATTATTGTGATACAAGAGCTCCTTCGGGACCATTCTGCACACACCTCTCTCATGCCAAAATTTTCAGTTAAGATTTTCCTGTTTTTCTATCGATGTCGATTTGGTCTGCTATGCTTCTTGCCTCCACCTCCCAAAGTGCTGGGATTACAAGTATTAGCCACCATGTCCCAGCCAAGGATTCTATTTTCTTTTTTTTTTTTTTTTAAATTGGAGTCTTACTTCATCGCCCAGGCTGGAGTGCAGTGGCACACTCACAGCTACCCCAGCCTCGACCTGCTGGGCTCTAGCAGTCCTTCCGTCTCAGCCTTCCAAGTAGCCAGAACTACAGGTGCATGCTGACACTTCCGGCTAAGGGATTCTATTTTATTTAATAAAATATTGATGATGATGATAACTGCAGGATTTTTTTTAACTTGTATAAATTTAAGGAGTACAAGTGCAGTTTTGTTTCATGGTTATATCGCATAATAGTGAAGTCTGGGCTTTTAGTGTGACCATCACCTGAATAATGCACATTGCACCCATTGAGTAATTTCTTATCCCTCATCCCCCTCCCACCCCTTCTGAGTCTCCAACATCTCTTATTCCACATTCTATGTCCATGTGTACCCATGACTTTGTTCAACTAAAAATAGTTCAAAATAGCAGACTAGCCCCACATCTTTCTGTGCTGAGATTTGAATTAACTTGGTAGTAAATTAATTGTAGTAACATTAGTGGATTGGAGCTTTCAGCTTATTTCTTTTTCTTTTTTTTTGAGTCGGAGTCTCAGTCTGTCACTCAGACTGGAGTGCAGTGGCCACTCCCAGCCACTGCAGCCTCAACCTGCTGGGCTCCGGCGATCCTTCCGCCTCGGCCTTCCAAGTAGCTGGAACTACGGGCGCATGCTTCCACGCCCAGCTAATTTTTTGATTTATAGTAGAGATGAGGTCTTGCCAAGTTGCCCAGGCAGGTCACGAACCCGCGGGCTCAGGCAATCCACTCACCTCAGTCTCCCAAAGGCACAGGATTACAGGCTGAGTCACCGAGCCCGGCTTCGGTGGCTTCAGTTTATTTCTAGAAGATGGAAAGTAGATGGAAAGATTTCTAATGAAGATGTTTATTAAGCACCTGCATCTACTTTTACTTGTTCCTAAAACATATTTTTAATGGCATAAAACTACAAGGGCAGGAAATCCTACATTCCAGATAACCCCACTTTATCAACCACAAAGTAGGAATATACCCAATTTGAACACCTTGGATCGATTCTGCCTTCTCAGCCTCCACCTTCAGCCGTAGTGGATCTTCACACCAAGGAGTGAGCGGCACAAGGACAGTGGGAAGAGCTGGAGGCTCCTTCTGCTCCTGGTCCTGCTCCTGAGGCTCCTCAAGGGAATCAAGAGCTCCTGGAGCCCTGGTGGTCTCATTGGTAAATGGGGTTAAAAATATCTAGCCAATCTCCCTCAAGGGTGTGGCACTGGACTAAAATAAGATCAGAAATAGGTATGATGTAGAGATGCTCAATTTCAGACTCTGAGTGTTAAAACTCTCTTCCTTTGACACTCAGATCACAACAATGGCAGGGACACACCTGCTGGAATGAGCAGGAGACGCGCTCTGTCGGCTTACCCCACCCTCACCTTGTCTCTCCTGCTGTGGAAAGTCAGTCCTCACTACTCCATCAGCTCTGAGAAGAATGATCCTCAGTGCTAAAGGATGGACAGGAATGTGGCGCGAGATGGGACATTGCCCACTGACCACACGACCATGCCCACAGTACAAAAAGGGACATGTTCGCCACCGTTTTCCTGCTGTTACCAACCACCATGAAGGAGGATCTGCCTTCTCAAATGTTCCACTCAGCCCAAATCAACCCAGAGGCTCACTCTATAAACTCTCCTTGTCCCAGACGTGTAATGGCAGCAGGACAGTGGTGGCCAGATGGTGTTTCAGCATCAGCCCCCTCTGCTGCCCACCAGCCCTGGCACAGCACCCAGGTCAACAGGGAAAATCCTAATTATATCTTGGGTTTTCATTGTCCTTTTGTTTTTCTCAGTCCAGCCTCTCTCCATCCATGAGCACCTTCCAATAGCCTGCTGATAGGTGTAGTGGGCTGAATACTGGACCCTCACAGAGGTCCATGTCCTCACCCTTGGAACCTGTGAACTTGTTACCCTACATGGCAAAAGGAACTTTGCAGATGTGATTAAAGGATAGATCTTGAGATGGAAGATGATCCTAGAGTATCCAAGTTGGCCCACTGTCATCACAAAGTCCTTATAGGAGTGAGGCATGAGAGTCAGAGGGAGAGAGGAAGTTGAGGAAAAGAAAGACATGTGACAACAGAAACAGGGTTGAGACACACACACACACACACAGAGAGAGAGAGAGAGAGAGAGACTAAGACAGAGACAAATAGAGATAGAGAGAGGTAGAAACAGAGACAGAGAGAGAGGAAAACAGGCAGAGAAAGACACAGAAAGACAGAGAGAAAGAACTAGAGGGGGGAAACAGGAAAACAGAGAGAGAGAGAGAGAAAAGAGATAGAGACACAAAGATGCACACAGAGACACAGAGAGAAATAAAGACAGAAAGAGAGGCAGAAACAGAGACAGGGAAAGAACTGGGGGAGGGGGTACAGAGAGGAAAACAGAGATAGAGAAAGAAAGAGACAGAGAGACACACACAGAGAGAAATAGACAGAGAGAGAGAAAGAGGCAGAGAGGCAGAGATAGAGAGAGAAGAAAATAGAGACAGAGAAAGACACAGAAAGAGAGACAGAGAGAGAACGGGGGGGGGGGGAACAGAGAGAAACAGAGACAGAGAGGCTGAAACAGAGACAGAGAGAGAAAGAGACAGACAGAGACAGAGAGACACACAGAAACAGAGAAAATAGAGACAGAAAGAGACAGAGAGAGGCAGAGACAGAAAGGCAGAGAGAAAAATAGAGAGACAGAGATAAAGAGGCAGAGAGATAGAGAGACAGAAAGAAAGACAGAGAGAGAGAGAAATGAGAGAGAGAGGTGTGAAGTTGGGGAAGGGGCCACCAGCCAAGGGGTGCAGTCAGCCTCTAAAAGACAGAAAAGATCTCAAGGAAATAGGTTCTCCCATAGAGCCTCCAGGAGCCGTGCAGCCCCCTGACACTGATTTTAGCCACTTAAGATCCACTTTGGACTTCTGGCCCCAGAACTATCAGAGAATAAACTGTAAGAGAATAAATACAGCCACTAAGTTGGGGTGATTTGTTCATGTTAACAAACAGCAATAGAACACTAGTAAAGAAGGAGTGAACACTGGATCATCTGTTCCGAAGGCTCTTTGGCAACATCTACAGAAGCCGGACATATGTGCGCGTTGTGACTCACAAGTACACTTCCAGGGCTGTGCCCAACACAAGTGTGTACACATGTTTACCCAAAGACAGCTACCATGGTGTTACAGTACTGCTACCTGTCGTGTCCCGGACCTGAGATTACCCCCACGTCTCTCAATAGTAAAATGAGTAAGTAAATGGAGGTGTGTTCACACGATGGTATCCGACGCAGCATAATGAGTGGACGACAGCCACGCACGGCACGTGTCTTCTAAACACAACGGCAAGGGGAGCAGCCAGACAGTAGAGCACACTCTGTAATTCAATCACTATCGAGTGCAAAAACAAGCAGAGCTGATCTTTGCTGTTTGAAGCCACTACTCCCTCTGAGGGGTGATTAAGGAGGTCTCCTGGGAGCTGGCAATGCTGTTCCTTGATCTGAGTGATACTTTGGTTTGTGTAAAATCACCAAACCTGTGAATGTGCACCTTTGAACAGGTACACAATACACCAGTAAAAACTAAAAAGAAAGGGGGTGGGGAATCCCGTGCCTTGAGGCAAATTTGCCCAATCCTTCCTGGTAACCTCCAAATAGGCAGGTGTAGACAAAGGGCAGCCCAGATCCAGGATTCAGATTTCCCAGACCCAGCTTGGGATGAAATATTCTGTGAACTTGCTTCACCTGTGCCACTCAAGGTCCATTGCAGGAGGGTTTGTTTCCCTAATAAAGGAAGCTGCCCAGACATTAATCTATCTTCTCCCTTGGAGGACTCAAAACTACAAACAAATTTTGCTTGGCTTTATGCGAATAACAAACAGTAGTGACAGTTTTTCTCCCCTAGACCCTCCAAGATAGTGAAGACTAAAAATGCTGCTTCTGCTTAATTTCCTCTTTTTCAGTGGAGTTTGACATATAAGATGCATTTGGCGACATTGTGTTAAAGTGTTCTATTCATGTTTTCATAATAGCGTAGTAAAGTTACAAACCCCTAAAAACAAGGATGTTTGACTCACTGCACCACACCCTGAGGTGAGGCCCTGACCCTCCCTGAAGGGGTTACCTGGAGGGTCCCGGGGCAGCAGGGGCAGCGGGGTGGCTGTGGATAGCTGTGGGGGGTGAGGAGGGCTGTGATTGGAGTCGAGCATGATGTGGGTACCTGTAGGGGATGAGGGGGCCTGTGGGGGAAGGTCAGGGTGAAGGTAAGGGGACCCTATCCCAGGGGAGCTGGGGGACTGTGGAGTGTTGAGGGGATGTGGGGAGCTGTGGGGGTGGGAGGGATGTGACAGGCTGAGGGTGGGCGTGGGGAGACTGGACTGCAGGAAGGGCGCGACCGTGGGGGTCCTTGCCCCGTAGATCTCCCGTCTGGCCCAGGGCCAAGTCTCCGGCCCCAGCGCGTGGCAGGGAGATGGGCGGGGCGGGGCGTGTGCGACGGGGCGGGGCCTGTGGGGCGGGGGGCGGGGCCTGGGGCGGGGCGGGGCCTCGGGGCAGGTCCAGCCCGGGTCCCGGCCCGCGGAGCGGCTCCCAGCGCAACGCCTAGGGCGTCTGTAGAGGTTCCCCTGGCCCCAGAAGATCAGCTCAGGGAGAGGCGAGGCAGGACGGGGGGCTCCGCCGAGACCTGCGAGTCGAACCTACGAAGAGCCCAAGCCCCCGCCGGGACGGCGCCGGGCCTCGCACGAGGTCGGGCAGCCCAGGAGGCACCTCCACCGCACGAGGTCAGCGTGTCCCCGCCGCTGCGCTGGACTTGGGTTGTGGAGGCTGCGGCACCCCGGCCCCTGGCGCCCCGAGCGGGTGCAGGACCCTCCAGGGATCCCCCCCAGGACACTCCAGAACCCCCGCCCCTGGGCGCGCAGCACCCGGCTCCCCGCGCCCTCCGGGTCCCTGTCCTGGCTCGGGCCCGGCATTGGCTCCCGCGCGAACCCTGGACGCGGTGCCGCCTCCTTTCGGCCTCGGCGCGGCTAACGCGCGGCGCTGTCCGGCCGCAGGAGCGGGGGTCCCACAGGGCGCGTCCTGACAGGTGCCTGGTCTCGGGGAGGGGGCGCGGGGACCGCGGGGGGTGGGGATCGCGGCCGCAGGCTGCAGACGCGGAGCCACTCGCGCAGCGTGGGGCCAGGATGCGGGACCACGCGAGGGGCGGGCGCAGAGGCCACCCACCCGGGACGGGGGGACAAGGACTGCTCCCAAGGGGGCCACGTCCTCCGGGCGGGTGGGCACCCGGCTCCGCAGCGGCTCCGGGCAGAACTGGCTTTCGTGGATGGCAATCTCGGCCCGCAGCTGGCCGGCCAGGACGAGGCCACGACGCGCCCGTCACCCTCCCCATTACCTCTACCCGTTACCCTCCCCGTCCCTGTCTCCCGCCCCTCCCACCCCCGTCACCCTCTCCGTCACCTTCCCTGTCCTTGTCCGCAGTCCCGACCGCTCCCTCCTCTTGGTCCAGGAGCGGCTGGTGGAGACGCAGCATCCTGCACACCTGGAATCTGTCACCTTGTCACCTTGGTCACCTGAGACCTGAAGGAGCAGGTTGGTGTCTGCATGTATATGTGTGTCTGTGTGTATATCTGTGTATTTGTGTGTCTATATGTCTGTGTATCTGTGTGTGTTTGTGCCTGTGTATATCTGCATGTCTATGTTTGTGTTTCTATGTCCATGTGTATGTCTTTGTGTATATCTGTGTGTCTGTGTGTCTATTTGTGTGTGTCCATGTCTGTGTATCTATGTGTGTGTATATCTGAGTGTCTGTGTCTATGTGTGCCTGTGCATTTGTGTGTCTGTGTATGTATCTGTGTGTCTGTGTCTATGTGTCTGTGTATATATCTGCGTGTGTGCACTTGTGTGTGTGTCTGTGCTTGTGTTCATATGTCTGTGTGTTGGGGGAGGGAACCTATCCCAGTGGTTGGCAATGGATGTCCCGGCCCAGTCCCAGAGCTGGCACACAGCCGAGGTGGCCAGGAGGGGACAGCACCCCTCTGGAGTGTATGTGGGCACAAGCACAGGTCACCAGCTACTCGTGTCTTTGGGTCGTTTCTCAGTATTTCTTACACGTCGGTTCCAGGACCAACCCTTTTCTGGCCAGTCTTTTCCATACCAGGGCTGGTGGTCTGCAGCCTTGCCACATTCCCAGTGCTGCTGGCCTCAGGTCTTGGCTGCCCTTGAAACGGCCTGGGAAAGGCAGGGCTGCAAGCCTCCAGTCCTGCCTGCTGTCGCTAGAGGCCTCCTCCCCTCTGGACCCCTCCCCAGGACTTCACTCCTGTAGGGTGTGTGGGGACCACCAGTGAGAATCCTAGGCGGATGATGGGCAGCAAGCCAGCCTGGGGATGCAGTTAGCCTCAGATTGTCTCAGTGTGCAGGGGACACACCTGCCAATGAACGCCTGGGAGGGGAGCCCACATGCTGTTCTCAGCAGCTCTTGGGACTCTCGTGTCCACAAAAGGAGGGGACCTGCTGGTGCAGGAGCCTTAGCTCCTGTTGTCTGACTCGCCAGCCTGGGGACTCACATGTGCAGGATCTGCATTTGGTCATGCACTTTTAGACATGAACTCTTACTGAATTCCCAAGGGGCGCAAGCATTGGGATCTTTTAAAATCCTTGTAGTCATCTACTATGAAATAGATATTACCCCCTTTTAGGGATGAGGATACCAAGGCTCAGAGGAATGACCTCCCAAAGGCTGGTAATGTGGAGACAGACCAACCCAGGAAGCTGAGCAGGCTCCAGTCCCCCATGGGCAGCAACAGGGCAGGGCCTGGGGCAAGGGTGGGCCTGGACATTGAACTTCAAATGTCCTCACCCCTCCCCTTCCCACCATGGCAGGGCAGTGGACTTCATGAATCCTACTGGCAGCAGAGAAAAGGTGCAAAGGAAAATACTTTTTCTGTCCTGATGAAAAAAGCAAAACAAAACAAAACTAAGGGGCAGGGAAGAAGTCACAGGACAGACTTGGCCCATCACCTCCCAGGTAGCTTTGAAGGTACTTCCACCCATGTACAGGGTGTGTCAGATGCCACACAAGACAGGTGCTGGGAACCAGCCCTGGCCTGTGGAGTGGGTCATCCAAGCTGCAGGGAAGCATTGAGGCAAAGGACAAGACACGCAGTGACCCCAGCAAGCTGGTAAGTGAGGCAAGCATTTTAGGACGGTCCCTCACCTTCCTTTCTCTACCTCCTCACCTGCTCATGCCAGTACCCAGGTGGGTCCGAGCCCTTCCCAGTCCAGCAGTCCCCATGGGCAAGCTCCATGCTGCAGACGCACACAGAGCTGCTATGCTTGGGCTCTGTGCCGACACTCCTACAAACTCACCATCGTTAAAATATGGTGAACCAAACACTCTGGGATTTCCAGACCAGGACCCCAAGTGGACAAGATGGGTGTACAGATGCTTGGTGTTTATGTAACTCTGAACAGCTATGATGGTCTTGTAGGAACTGACAGCTGGCTAACAGTACACTCGTGCAGGGAGAGAAGAAGCAAACTGAAGTATGAAATTCCGAAGGATGTTTTCAGGTAACTTCTGTTCCCTGTGGGAGGGGTTGTCTAGAAGAGTGAATGCAGTTATGGTTTGAAGTTCTTCATTTATTGACAGACATTTTTAACAGGGCTCATAATTCTAAGATGTAGTGCTTTTTACTTCTCTTTCCTGGCTTCCAACCTCCTGGTCTCGGGGCAGGGGGTTGGGGGTCCCACCATCCACCTGCAGACCCTCACTTTGTCCAAGGGTTCAGCACACTGTCTCTAAGTTTGGAGCCTTTCTGATAATTTGTTCAAAAAAGAAATCTTCACTTTCTTGCCTGGAAAGTGGTTGTCTGCTGCTTGGGGTAGGGTCAAGTACCAACCCTTCTGTCCACAGATGGTCAGTCATCCTCCTGCTGCCGGCCCTGCTACTCCCTGCCATTTTCGGTGGCACTTGAGATCTCCAGGGTTCTGCAGGCAAGGGACTCCGACCTGTGGCCGCATCCCTGCCCCATGAGCTACAATGCCTCCAAGAGGCTGTCACTGCCTACCATTGCTATCGCTGTTCCCAGAACTTGCTTGAAATTACTTGTTTGATGATAGCTCTCCTCCAGTCTTCTTTTTAAAAATTATTACGTAACTATCATTTTTATGGAGTCTTGGTAGTAGCAGGGGCACTGAGGGAGCATGGGAGATATGCCATGTGAATGCAAACTATGGTAAAGACATCCTGATCTTAAAATGAAAAGCAATTTATCCAGTTGTTTGGTAATTAACATAATAATGTTGAAATTATGGAATTATAAGGAAAATACACTTAAATGATATGTTCTTGCCACATTCACTTACTAGATTTCACTTATGTTTACAAAATATTATTTATAGATCCTTAAGAAAATTTCAATATTTTCTGTTATTTAAATAGGCTGTAAATTAGAGACATTAAACAAGTAAAATAAGTCTAATTGAGATAAAATTGTTTAAAAAGAAGAATATGGTGAGTAGGAAAGCATGACAAGGAAGTCTCCTTCCAGATATTGTCTGATTTCCATGACCACATCCCATGGGGTGAATGTAGCATGGTCGTCATCCCACAATGAGGAGCTACAACTCGATCAGGACAGGACAACGAGAGAGACTTGATCAGGGCACACCACTAATAAGGAGAGTCAGGACTGAGACCTGGTGAACTTTCTCCAGGTGAACTGTTATCTGATGGAAGAGAATTGTGTATGAACTGGATACAACAGAGGGTTTGACTGAATGTTAATATGAAAGGGCACTGGGTGCTCAGTCAGGATGTTTCGCAGAAGAAAAGAACACTCTAGGTCTTCTTCAGAAGTACAGTTTAACTCTATAAAAAGTAAGTCAGTCAGATTTGAAGAGCAGCTTTTTTTTTTTTTGAATTGGAGTCTCACTCTGTCGCCCAGACTGGAGTGCAGTGGCCGCTCCCGGCTACCGCAGCCTCGAACTGCTGGGCTCTGGCGATCCTTCCGCCTCAGCCTTCCAAGTAGCTGGCAAATAGCAGCATTTTTAATGTATAAATGGGTAAGGAAAGATAAAAGCACTAACTGGAAAGGACAAGGTCTAAAGACAGGAGATTGTTCCAGTAAGGCATTGATTACAAAACAAGAACTGAAGCCGGGCTCGGTGGCACAACCTGTAATCCCATGCTTTGGGAGGCTGAGGTGAGTGGATTGCCTGAGCCCGCGGGTTCGAGACTCGCCTGGGCAACTTGCTGAGACCTCATCTCTACAATAAATCAAAATTAGCCGGGTGTGGTAGCACGCTCCTGTAGTTCCAGCTACTTGGAAGGCTGAGGCGGAAGGATCGCCGGAGTCCAGCAGGTCGAGGCTGCAGTGGCCGGGAGCGGCCACTGGACTCCAGTCTGGGTGACAGAGTGAGACGCCAACTCAAAAAACAAAAAAACAAAAACAAAAACAACAAACAGACAAACAAAACAAGAAATGAAATGTGTATACATTTGGAGAATAAGGTACCTGACAACTTTTTCCCTTAAAAAATGTAATGTTTAAGCCACTTCAGAATTGCTCTGCTAAATGTTAAGAAGTGAAAGAGCTAACCTCATGGGGCTATTTTTGCTAGCCAGTCCTCCAGTTCTGGGGACAGCAGGAGCGAGGAGAGGGCATCTGCCTGCATCTATATGGCAAGTAGATGAGGTAGCTAGCTCATCTTAAAAAAAAAAAGCTGCTATTCAAATCTGACTGACTTACTTTTCATAGAGTTAAACTCTACTTCTGATGAAGACCTAGAGTGTTCTTTTCTTCTGTGAAGCATCCTGACTGAGCACCAGCTCCCCTGCAACCCTGGAGCCCACGGCACCCTCCCTTTCCACAGGACATGACAGGGCCACTGTGCTCCTAGAGATGGCAGTCGTCAGGACATTGCCAGCTGCCTCTTCACAGTACCTCCTGATACCAACCTGGGTGAGAAAGAAGGTGTGGCTGAAAGTGCTCAGGTTTTATGTTGTGGAGAAAGGCCCTTCCTTGAGGATGAGTGAAAAGTAGAGAGTCTTCCCAAAAAGATTCCTGAAAGACTTTAAAAAAAAAAAAGATTGACTCAAACACTAGAAACTATACAACAATAGCATATCAACATCTGGTGTCTGGGAACAGGCTCCATTTGCACATCTGATTCTCAAATGCGACTCTTGGTCAAAGGGTTATTTTTAATGACTGATACCGTGCCACAGTTACTGAGTGGTGTCTGTATTTGATATAAGGTTTTCTAAATTTCTTTGCTCTGTTAGATTCATTTTTATATGAGAAACGTGAGAGTTGTCTTGTGATCACTGTCTCCTGGATCTCTTTTCAGATGCTTTGCATTCAAAACAGAACCAAGTTGTCTGTCAGTCCTAAGTTCCTAAGTTCCTGAGTTGCAGGTATGTCTGGCTCTGTGATACTTTTATAGAACATGCCACAGGAACATAGAATAACAGTGTTCATTTCATTGCATTTGTGTGTGTGCATTAAGTAGTTGTTCTTTGCTGTGCATCATGAATGATATGGGAGAGGAGATGAACAAGTGTATTCTTTTGAATACTGCCTGTCAGGAGCTTCCTACAGGTAGTTCACACTTTACTTGAAAGTCTGAGCACAAATGCTGTTGATGTTATCACAAGAACTGAATTATATCATGAAAAGTAAGACTTAATGTAGTTATTTGCAATTTTTTTTTTTTTTTGAGGCAGGGTCTCACTGTCACCTAGGCTGGAGTACAGGCACGATCCCAGCTCACCACAGCCTTGATCTCCTAGTCTCAAGCTATCCTGCCTCCTCAGCCTTCCAAGTAGCTGAGACTACAGGTGCACACCACCACACCCAGCTAATTTTGGGGGCTCAAGCAATTCTCTCACTTCCGCCTCCCTAAGGGTTAGGATTACAGGCGTGAGCCACTGCATCCAGCCTCTTTTTAAAATTTAGTAATGAGATGTATCTTACAAATGTGCTGTGTTCTTTCCTGTACACGTTTCATTTTATGACAAGTAGATAAAGATAAAAGTGGTGTGACACAGATGAGTGTGTGAAATGTGTACGTTTAAAATGAAAGAATGCTAGCATGGAACCTACACACCACCCTGAGAAACAGAGCATCCTGTGCTCCAGGGTCCCCATGTCCCTCCCAAATGCCCTGTCCTCTAGTCCCACCACAGGTAGCTGCCTCTTGACTTTTGTCTGAATCTCTCCCTTTGCTCTTCCCCCCCCCCCAGTTTGCCGCTTAGGTATGAGCCTTAAGTAAAATCATTGTTTATTTTTTTAAAAAACGGAGTAGCAGGCACAAAATTTTATGAATAAACAGTCACGTTGCCCCTGTCTGGTAAGCACTCCCAAGAGAAGACAAGCAGAACATGTCTGGTCTCCACTTGGCTCAACCTCCCCGGGTGAACAGTAGTCTCCAGTGAGGTCATTGATACAGGCTCCCGGCAGGGCTGAGGGTGCCCAGATATCTGAAGGGCATGGGTAAGTCGGTCTTTCTCCTGAGCCCACCTATGCTTCTTTCCTGGTGGTTAGAGCAGAGCTGTTAAGCAGAGCTTGAGTTCACTTCAATGAGTGCCCTTGGTTGCCTCTGACAGCAGGACACGAAGGAAATGAAGCAGGGCTAGAATGAGGCAGGTAGAGACCAGAGCAGAGGGCAGTTGTTGGGTATCTGGCCCCAGACAGCAGGAGGGACAAGGCCATTGGCCCAGGAGAGGATGTCCACGCACACCCCACCCTGGTATTTCTTTGCACCACTCTTCAGAGGCTGGGTGCCTCTCTGGTCTCTGCCATGATGATTTTCCGTCTCTGGCATCTCTTGCTTTCTTTTTTCTTCTACCATTTCACCTTTGCAGATTACATTCTCTGGCAAATTCTTGACAGTATATCCCAATTCTTGCTCAATGATTTGGCTAAATATAGAATTCTAAGCTGAGAATATTTTCCCTTCAGATTTTTTTATTTTTATTTTTAGTCAGGTTGGAGTGCAGTGGCATGATCACGGCCCACCACAGCTTTACCCTGGGTTCGAGCAGTCCTTCAGCCTCAACCTACCAAGTAGCTGGGACTACAGGCATGCATCACCACACCTGGGCAATTTTTTTATTCTTATTTTTGTACAAACGAGATCTCACTATGTTGCCTAGGCTGGTCTCAAACTCCTGGGCTCTAGCAATCCTCCCTCTTTGGCTTCCCAAAGTGTTGGGATTACAGCCACCACACCCAACCTCCTTACAGATATTTAAAGACAAATGTTCCTCCCTTGTCTTTCATTGTTGATTTATTGGAATCTATACCAGTTCTTGATCCTTTAGTATGTGATTACCTTACTCCCAACCCCCACCCTGATCCCTGCCTCCAAACTGTGAAATCCTCTCAGTTCTCAGTGCTCTGGAAATTTACAGCCATGGGGCCCATGGGTCTGTTTTCCTTCACAGTCTTATGCTCTGACTGGGCCCTTTCAATGTGGTAACTCATGTCCCATTGGTCCAGACACTTTTCTTGACCTTATTGATGATTTTCTCTTCTTCTTGCCCCTTCTTCCTCCTACCATCACCATTCTTTCATGTGGAAACTTCTGTTACTTGGATGTTGGTGTTCCTGGTCCAGTCCTCTAAATGTCTTGTTTTTCTTTTCTTTTAGCTTGACTATGTTAGAGATTTTATCAGTGTTGTTATCTAACCCTCCTATTGAGTTTTGCATGCTTGCATCACGTTTTTACTTTCTTGAGAGCTCTTTTTTATGGTCTCTAATTATCCCTTTTTCATAGAATCTTATTCTTGTTTCATGGTTATAACATCTTCTTATCCCTTTGAGGATAATGAGTGCCTGAAGTTTTCATTTTCCTGATTAGTATCTTTTTCCTCCAAGTTGCTTTCTTCTGTTTGCTCTAGTGCCTCTCTTAAATGTAAGAGGCATTTTTGTTTGCTTTTTGATTTTTGTTATGACTATATTCTCATGATCAAAGGGCTGGGATTTAAAAGCTAGTGAGAAGCCCAGAGCACACAGAGGAGGCTTTTTACCTGTAGGCCTCACTGTGGGATAGTCTGAGTGGTGTGTCAGACAGTTGAGAGAAGGGTATAGCAGTTTTTGCCTGAGGGATGAGGGTCCCCTGTCAGCTTCCTTGGAGTGGGTCCTGTCAGCAGTGGCTGTGGGTCCTGCCAGCAGTGTTCAGAAACAGACAATCTCTTGTTCTCCTGCTCTCTTTTCTCAAATGTGCTGGGTATCTCCCCGTCCAGAGATCATCTTTCTCACCATTTCCTGAGAATGAACATTGGGACACTCCTAGGATGGGAGAGGGGGCAGTCACTTTGTCCTAGTGGCTGGAGTTTTAAGAATGACCCAAGACAGCACATTGCACATGAATCACCTAGGGATCTAGTTAAATGCAGTATCCAAGTTGGTAGCTCTGGGGTGGAGTCTGAGATTCCATGTAACTGATACAATTTCTGGTGATGGTGCTGCCACTGTGGCTAGACCTGGGCAGGATCACACTTGGGTAGCAAGACCTAGCAAGCTAACTGCTTCTCTCTCAGCTTGTCCCCTCCTCCTCCATATTTTAGCTGTACTACACAAACACACACACACACACACACACACACACACACACACACACACGTTTCCAAAGTTTCCTGCTGTGGCCCCTTTGGATGATTCTGCAGTGTATATGGGACTGGTTCTCTTTACTGCCCTAACTTGAACACAGTGCTCTCAAGGTATGGAGTCAGTCACACCTAGCCCCTCTGCATTCAGGCTTTCAGCATGTTGCCACTGCCGTCTTCTCACCTTTTCTGACTTTGTGGGCTATGTCTTTGAAAAACTTTTGTAGTTTTAGGGGTTTCAGGAAGGAGCAAAATAAGATGTGTATGTTCTATCACATTAGCCCTAACTCTATCTCCTAAAATATTTCCCTGAAGTTTGGTTATATCTGTGTAATTATGGCCTGTTTCATTGTAAATGACTGCTGTTTTATGTATCTAGTTCTTTGCATGGAGATATTTTCTATCTCTTCCTTCCTCCTTTTCTGCCTGCCCAATTCCTACAGTCTTCAAACCCCAGTCAAATGGCTGACTTCCAGGAAGGCCCTTGGCCCCCAGGCTGTTAAAGCATCTCTTTGTGACTATGTCACCAGCTCTTAGATGGCATTGCTTCCAAAGTCACAAAGCACCTCGGGGGTCGGCATGTATTAGAAGTTCCTAGATGTTTAGCAATGGAATTAATTTCTGTGTGCATGCCTACTTCTCTCTCTCTCTCTTTTGAGTTGGTCTATCGCCCAGGCTGAAATGTAATGGCATGATCATGGCTCACTGCAGTCTTGAACTACTGGGCTCAAGCAATGCTCCCGCCTTGGCCTCCCAAAATGCTGGGTACAGGCATATGCCACCATGCCCGACCTGAAGAACATGTTTAAGTAATTTAATACTAAGTTTTTCACATTAAGCTGCCATAAACGTGTTATATTTTAATTGATTCAGTTGCAATTACAGCAGGCAAGCCAAGTTGCAACTGGCTTTTTGGTTTATATTTACTTTTCAATATTATTAATTAAAAAATAATTTTCACAGGTAAAAAATAAGTGGATTCTTTTTAAGTAATGTAGGATTTAGGAAGGTCCTATGTTGGTGTTATGTCATAAATATTCAATGAAGATTTTCAAAATAAATTTTAGTTTGTTGAATCCTAATGTCATAACTATTTGAAATTTCTTATAGTTTGCAATTCATTATTTTGCTCTGTGCTTATTAATAGCATAGTCTCATTTATGTCTCCTTTATTCATACTTCAGAAGTTAATTGTGGGTAACAAAATGAATATAAGTTGGGGTATTGATTCTGGCTAATCTTGTGGTCATTGTCTTCTTTGATAACCAGGTATTGATTTCTGACTTTTGAAGATGGATGAAGGTGCAGAAATCTCGAGTGATGGAAATTCCTTGATCAAAGCCGTCCATCAGAGCCGGCTTCGTCTCACGAGACTTTTACTGGAAGGTGGTGCCTACATTAATGAAAGCAATGACCGTGGAGAAACACCTCTAATGATTGCTTGTAAGACCAAACACGTTGACCACCAGAGTGTCAGTAAAGCCAAAATGATTAAATACCTGTTAGAGAACAATGCCGATCCCAACATACAAGACAAATCTGGGAAAACCGCTTTGATGCATGCTTGCTTGGAAAAAACAGGTCCTGAAGTTGTTTCTTTGCTCCTCCAGAGCGGAGCTGACCTCAGTTTGCAAGACCACTCCGGTCACTCAGCTCTCGTGTATGCCATAAATTCAGAAGACAGAGAGACCCTGAACGTTCTACTCAGTGCTTGTAAGGCGAAAGGGAAAGAGGTCATCATCATCACGACAGCGAAATCACCCTCTGGGAAGCACACGACCAAACAGTACTTAAATGTGCCTCCTGCAGAAATAGATAGGTGTCTCTCCCCCGACACCTGCACCACTCCTTCAGAAATCGACATCACAACAGCCTCGCTGCCACTGTCACATTCTTTGGAAACTGAACTGACACTTTTTGACTTTAAAAATCCTGAGCCTTTGGGAAGCAGCAATGATGCCCGGGACCCAGGTTCCCCTATGCAGATGCCTGCTACTGCCCCTGGTGGACCGAGGCTGCCCCAGGCACCCCCCTGGATCAAGAGTGCCCCATCACTGATGCACCAGAACAGAGTGGCCTCCTTGCAAGAGGAGCCCCAGGACATCACTCCAGAGGAAGAATTATCCTATAGAACCAATGGTCTGGCCCTCTCGAAGCGATTCATCACGAGGCACCAAAGCATCGACGTGAAAGACACAGCCCATCTGCTGAGAGCCTTTGATCAGGCCAGCTCCAGGAAAATGTCATATGATGAAATAAATTACCAGTCTCTTTTTTCAGAAGGAAATCAGCAGTGCATTGAAATCCCTGCTGACCAGGACCCAGAGTCTAGCCAGACAGCATTCGCTTCCACCTTAAAAAGCATAGTTCAGAAGAGAAACTCAGGGGCTAATCACTACAGCTCTGACTCACAGCTCTCAGCTGGCCCTGTCCCTTCAAACTTGGAAGATGGCAAAGCACTTACAGGAAAGAGAAAGATCCTCTCGCCAGCTCCTGTCCAACTGTTGGGGCCCAAAGAATTTCTGGAGAACATCCCCCCAGGTCCCCTGAGCAGGAGGAGCCATGCCATTCTAGAAAGGCGTGGCTCAGGGGCTTCCTCGTTAGATCACAGTGTCACGCAGACCAGACCAGGGTTTCTGCCACCCTTACATGTAAGTCCTCACCCTCCTGTCGCTGATGTCAACGTCAACAAGATCTGCAGCCTTCTTTCTTGTGGCCAAAAAGTGCTGGTGCCCACAGTTCCTGTTTTCCCCAAAGAATTCAAGAGTAAGAAAATGTTGTTAAGGAGACAATCATTGCAAACAGAACAAATTAAGCAATTAGTAAACTTTTAAGACATGAGTGTAAAACACATTTTCTTCAAAGGTGTATATCAGAGAACTAGAGAAGACATCTTAAATGTTCATCCTTTTAAGTCTTGTTATTGGTTAGCCCATAATTACTAAACAAAATGTGGCAGGTCAAATGTGTTGTGTTTCATACTAGCACCATGAACACAAAAATAACATAGTTTCTGCTAAGGAAATTCTCTCAGAATGAAAGCTATTTTCTCAAAATCACCTTTATTTAACAACCTTCATATGATCCAAATTTGTCACTTAAGCAAAAATCAGCAAAGAAAGAAGGCCACATATGTTGAAGGTAATTTTTTTAAAAATAGTTTCATTGGCGACAGACTTGAAGGTAATTTTTTTAAAAACTTCTCAGTGGCTAAATTTTTTATTAGTTAACAGGTTTAAGTCAATAATTTTTTTAATATTTCATGTCAGTAGATTATAATTTTCCATGATCCCAAAAGCATAAAAGAAAACACTGACAGCTATAAAATGTTCTAAGATCAATAAAATTAAGCTATAAAGAAAAAATAAATTACTTTAAAGTGTTGACTACAGATAGGTAAAAATCTAATTAAAATTTTAAAAGGTTAAACACTGTAATAGAATAGGCAATGAAAATATTCATGGTGTCAATTTAATCAGTGTTAAACCAGCAGGTCAGTTTTACAAGCTGCTAATAATCTGTGCCGAGTCCTGTTGTTTGTGTGCTGTTTTGTGCTTCTGTTTTGTTTTGGTTTGGTTTTTAAACAGACTAACCTATGATGTTATCTTATGGAACTATTCTTTCTCCATATCTTTTAATTCCTGTTACTATATTTGGAAGCCTGTTCATAGGCTTTTAATAACAAGATAATACAAAAGTTAAAAAGCATTCCTCTTTACTTATATCATCAAATAATTCTTATCTTTAAAAAGAAACAACCAGAAAAAAAAAGCTTGAGATTTATCACAAATAGAAATTAGCATTTGCTTTGTTTTAAAAAGAAAAGCTGATTATTATATTAGTTTAGGTTAGCTAAAATTTAAGAAGCCAGTAGAAACTTAATGACAAAATGTGCTAAATATTTGGTCAATATTTAATGATAAATTCTTCTTTCTGATATATGTAGTTATGAGACATTTACATAATAAGGACATAAAATGATATCCTTAGTGTGACATTCCAATCATCTAGTATTTTAGGACCTATGAATAACTTCTTACAAAATAAATGATACCATGCTACTATTGAAAAATACTATAAAAAATAACTATTATCTATATAACTTAAAAGTATGGTGTTTTACAAAAAATCCTTATTTCAATCGAGCAGTGTTACAGCAAAAAATAAATCAGACCACATATCCAAGTGCGTTAATCTGATGACTGTCATGCACAACTCTCTTTGCCTTCTGTGAGTGAGGTGATCCCAGTAATCAATGGGATGTTTTCCTGGTAGTCTGATATAAGCAAGTTGTAATGTACATAGTAATTATTTAATTACTTGTGGCCTTTATTTAAAAGTAATTGGAGCTTTTTCCATTTAATGTTGTGAAGAACATTAATATTAATTACATCAAAAGTATTTTTTATCAGAACTTAAGAGTTGTACTTGATGTTTATAGGTGGCTAAATCGAAATGCTTTTTGCAAGTTTAATATCAAGAAAAGTATTTGACTTTGATTTGTAAGGATACAGTTTGGAAGAATATGTAAATAGATTAGTTCATAAGCAAAATGGTATCAATAAAGATTTAAAATATTATTTTGATTATTACTGATTTTTATTTTTTTCAAGTGCTAATGATATTTTAACACAATTTCAAGATAAATTGTACCACACATGCTATTTGAATCAATAGAAAACTAAGAAAGAATAACTTGTTATTCTCATCCTAACATGAAAAAGATGCTTAACAAGATGAGAACTTTTGAAGTCATATTTGGAAAAAAATTTCACCTGGTAGCAATCCTAAGAACACTTCGGGGTGTTTGAGTCTGGTTGGAAAGCCATCCCAGGGGACTTTTCACTTTATTAAGTATATCATTGTAGTCTCAGTGGTAAGGCACTGATGTTTGTAACAGGAATCAGATATGTATACATGTATAAACTTTAAAATGCATTTTTGTTATATTTTCACTTTATATAACAGTATGATTTAAGTTTAACTTGCAGTAATGACACTTTACGTATACATTTTACAGGTATCATTCTTAGTTACTTGGGACTAGGATTACCACAGAGTACAGCTAGTACTGATTCTTGGCAGGAGTCACTTTGTGAAGAGGGGCAATGATGAGCCTTAGTGAAGAGTCTACAGCAGCAACAGAACAGTTCTGTTGCCAGATTTAGGTGGACTAGTCCCTCCAGCAAGCGTAGAGCAAAAGGCAGCTCTCCTTGAGGAGTAAAGCAGCTGGGGGAGCCCTTAAACTCTACCTGCTTTCACTCCACTCTGATGGTAGAGTGTGTAGGTAGTTTCACTGTTTTATAATATGAAACAATTCAGATATGTAGTAAAGTAGAGATTACTGGTCCTAGGGGAGGGGAGGATGGTCTTTAAGAAACTGGCAGGATTCAATAAAAGAGCATTGTTCTTAAAGGATGGAGTGAGTTAAAGGTCAGGCACGTGGGTCTTCATTTTTCTTTCCAAGTTGGTATGAGGTAGCAACATCAATGAACCACTGAGAAACACAGCCACACCTGGCCTCTCTCCTGTCCTGTTTGGGTCAGTGGCATTACCTGACACTCTGTCACCCAGGCTAAAAATACCAGACTCCTCCCCTCCCCCATACTATCCACTCCAGTTTTTTTGTTTGCTTGTTAGTTTGTTTGCGTAGGAGTCTCATTCTGTCGCTCAGGCTGGGGTGCAGTGGCATGCTCACATGAGGCCACTGCAGCCTCGCCCTGCTAGGTTCAGGTGATCTTTCTGCTTTCCTTAACTCTAGAAGAGACTTTAATAAGAGATTCTGGACTGGGCTCGATGGCTCAGCCTGTAATCCTAGCACTTTGGGAGGCTGAGGCAAATGAATTGCCTGAGCTCGCGAGTTCAAGACCAGCCCGGGCAACTTGGCAAGACCTCGTCTCTACAATAAATAAAAAATTACCCAGGCATGTTAGCATGCTCCTGTAGTTGCAGCTACTTGGGAGGCTGAGGCAGGAGGATTGCAAGAACCCAGCAGGTCAATGCTGGGGTGGCTGTGAGTGTGTCACTGCACTCCAGTCTGGGCGACAGAGTGAGACTCCAACTCAAAAAAAAAAAAAAAATTCCTGGTAACCCTCTTGGGTCCCCTCTCACTGTGGGAGCTTTTTTGTACTCTCAATAAATCCTGCTTTTTCAGAAAAAAAAAAAAGATTCTGTTGTTTAAAAATTCAAGGGCTGTTAATAAGTACAGTAGCTTATGGTCCTGTGAAAGTAAATTCCTATAATTGTGAATTAGCCAGATGGGTACTCATTCATTCATGAGAAATTATTAAAAGTAACTTGGAACTGTTTGTTTGCCTGTTTGTTGGAGCTGGGTTTTTTTTCCTCCCTGTAATTTAGAAAAAAAGAATTAAGTACCTAATCAATATATCCAAAGTAGCTGGAACCACAGGTATGTGCCACCACACCTGGCTATTTATTTATTTATTGTAGAGATGAGATCTTGCCAAGTTACCCAGGCTGGTCTCAAACCCCTGGAGTAGGCAATCCTCTAGCCTCCACCTCCCAAAGTGCTGGGATTACAGGCATGGACCACCGGGCCCAGCTGTCTGCTAGTTTTAAAACTCCAGCATTCTTTCCTTTTAACCTTTTCTCTCTCTCTTTAGGCTCTGAATCTCCTTTTGCTGACACCTTAACTCAGGCCTTATCTTCTTTCACTTTGAGAATTCCAAGTCTCCCAATTGGTCCCCCTTCTAATGCCGTTGTACTCACTTTTCCAAAACTTAAAACAGATAATGCTTTCCTGCTTAAAATGGTGCAGTGAACCCCATGACCCATGAGAAGAGAAGCAAATCCTTACTATGGAAAATGAACCTGGTCCCTACCTCATGGTATGATGTCCCTTAAACATTTCGAGCAGGTCGGGTCAGGCTCTTTCTCACTTGGCCACGTTCCTCTGCCTGAAGGCCTACACCTGTCAGTCCACCTGGTGAGTCTAAGCATTCAAGACAGATTCAAGAGTTCCCTCTAATGAAAACAGACCGTTGTCTCGGACTTTCACCACAACCCACGCATTGTTCCATCATAGGAGTTTTAGTAAATATTCAACTTATCATTTTTAGGTCTCTCCCTCTACCGGAAGAAGCTCCATTTCTGGAATATAGAGGGACAATTCCTAAATTATGTGCATAGCTTCAGTTCATCAAACATTGATTACATGCCTGTCCCTTGCCTTCTTGGGCTCCCTAAGTTCCTACTGAGCTGTGAAGTCTTGTCATGAGATTTCCTTGCAAAAGACACAGTGATTGGACAAACTGAAGTTCTAGACCAGAGGCTGATGGGTAGAAAGAAGAGAAGCAACCAGGGTGAAGAGTAGGAGTGACATGGCAGTGGGGCACTGGAGCATGACCCTGAGCTACTGATGCTGAGGCTCTGGGAGCTGCCCAGACCCTGTCTGGGTCCTGTGAGACCCAGCGGTCAGCTATCTTGGGTTCACTTCATCATCCTTCTTCAATTTTCTAGAAAAGAATTTCTTTTGCACTGCTGTCCTCATCTTTCCTTTTCTTGCATCAACTCATGGGCCTATAAGTAGATCATAGGCTAATACTAGGTAGGCTCACGTCTTCAATAACAAGGTGACAGATACGCATTTTTGGATAATATTGATTAGGTACTTAATTTTTTAAAATTACGGGGAGGAAAAAACCCCAAACTCTAACAAACAAGCAAACAAACAGTTCCAAGTTACTTTTAATAATTTCTCATGGATAAATGAGTACCCATCTGGCTAATTCGCAATTATAGGAATTTACTTTCACAGGACCATAAGCTACTGTACTTATTAACAGCCCTTGAATTTTTAAACAACAGAATCTTTTTTTTTCCTGAGAAAGCAAGATTTATTGAGAGGACAAAAAAGCTCCACAGTGAGAAGGGACCCAAGAGGGCTGTCTGGCATTTTTTTTTTTTTTTTTTTTTTTTGAGTTAGTCTCACTCTGTCGCCCAGGCTGGAGTGCAGTGGCACACTCACGGCCACTCCAGCAAAGACCTGCTGGGTTCTAGCGATCCTTTTTCCTCAGCCTTTCAAGTAGCTGGAACTATAGGAGCATGTTACCATGCCTGAGTAATTTTTTATTTATTGTAGAGATGAAGTCTCGCCAAGTTGCCCGGGCTGGTCTTAAACCGGCAAGGTCAAGCAATCCACTTGCCTCGGCCTCCCAAACTGCTGGGATTACAGGCTGAGCCACCAAGCCCAGCCCGAAATCTCTTATTAAAGTCTCTTCTAGAGTTAAGATTGCCTGGCCAGTCTTGGGAAGGAAACTTTGGATGCTGCATGATCTCAACAACAATATGTTAGAGTTGAACCAAGAGGGGACTATTGGGTGGTACCTAACCTACTTACCTATTTTGTGTGTTTGAATTTCTTTCCGACAATATTCTATGCATATAAATGCGTATAAAGGCATACAGTTTTACATAGTCCACAATACATTGTAACAACATTCTACATGAATAAAGGTCAAATTTTCAGTGTCTGCATATATTGCATTTCTGTACATCAAGGCCTTTAACTATATTATTGAAAATTAATGAATAATTTACATACCATAAAATATACTAATATTACACGCAAAACTCAATAACATTTTGCCTATGTACACACCAAAATAATCACCCCCAGAACAAGATACAGAACATTTTCTATATCCAAAAATGTTCCCTCATGCTCCATCCTAGACAATACCCACAGAACCTCATAGGTAATCATCTGATGCTAGCATCCTGTTAATTTGGCTGTTCTTCAACTTCATGTAAATGGATCTGTATAGTATACATGCATTTGTGTCTGCATCTTTTACACAATGTTTTAAATACCCTAAATGTTGTATATGTCAGTAGTTCAAACTGCTTAAGTAAGTGCTGGGCAGTAACTGCATTGTATAAATCTAATATTATTTACCAAATCTCTTGTTGATTAAAATTTGGATTGTTTCTGTTTTCTTGGCTATTAAGAATAAAGTTGTCATAAGCAGACCTTGAACAACTATCATAACACTGTAAGAAAGGGATTGGCAGTAGTGGGAAACTGCCAGGGGAACGTGGGGGTGGGATCTGCAGTAGTGGGAAACTGCCAGGAGAGGGTGGGGGTGGGATCTGCTGTAGTGGGAAACTGCCAGGAGAGGAGGCACACTTCATCAACAAGGGTACCTGCATAACAAACATTTGTATACTTAACCCTGAATGGCACCCCATATATTGAAAATTAAAAAAAAATAAAGTTATTGCAAAAATTCCATGATGAGCAAAACATCAAATTTTCAAAAAAAGACTTATTTTCCCTCTAAAAAAAAGAATAAAGTTGTTATGAACATTCTTGGTTAAGTCTTTTTTTTTTTTTTTTGAGTTGGAGTCTCACTGTCGCCCAGACTGGAGTGCAGTAGCCACTCCCGGCCACCGCAGCCTCAACCTGCTGGGCTCCAGCGATCCTTCCGCCTCAGTCTTCCAAGTAGCTGGAACTACAGGTGTGCGCTACCACGCCCGGCTAATTTTTTTTTTTTTTAATATATTGTAGAGATTAGGTCTCGCCAATTTGCCCAGGCGAGTCTCGAACCCACGGGCTCAGGCAATCCACTCACCTCAGCCTCCCAAAGGCGCGAGATTACAGGCTGAGCCACCGAGCCCGGCTTGCTAAGTCTTTTTAATGCAAACACATGAGCTCTTTTTTCTGATATATGCCCATAGATAGAATGGCTGGGTCTTCAGGTAGAGATATACATGTCTTCATTAGAAACTGCCAAACTCTTTTCCTTTTTTCCTAAAAGCTATTGTTAGTCTTTATAATATTATCTTTTCTAGTAGGTATGTACTGGTATTCATTGTGGTTTAAATTTATCTTTCTTGGATGGGCAATGTTGAGTACCTTTTCATATTCTTTTGGTCATTTGAATATCATTTTTAAAGTATCCTGTTCAAGTCTTTTGTCCATTTTTAATTAGTTTTTTGGGGGACTTTTTCTTGTCAGTTTACAGGAATTCTTTAAATATTCTGGATATGTCCTCTGTCAAGTATGTGTCAATGGTGTCTTTTGATTAGAAGTTTTAAGTTTTTACAAAGTCCATTTATCAACTTTTTCCTTTTTGGCTACTGCTTTATGAGTTATAAGAAACCTATGTCACTGATAGTGGTGGCTCCTACCCATAATCCCAGCACTTTAGGAGATGGAGGCGAGAGGATTGCCTGAGCCCAGGGATTCGAGACCAGACTGGGCAACTTGGCGAGACATTTCTACAATAAATCAAAAATTAACTAGGTGTGGTGGTGTACTCCTGTGGTTCCAGCTACTTGGAAGACTGAGGCAGAAGGATTGCCTGAGCCCAGCAGGTAAAGGCTGTGGTGGTCGTAAGTGTGCCACTGCACTCCAGACCGGGCAACAGAGTGAGATTCTGGCTCAAAAAACAAATAAACAAATCTATGCCTACTTCAAAGTCATGAAAACATTCTCCCTTAATCTCTTCTAAATGCTTTATAGTCTTGGCTTTTACATTTAGGCCTAAGATAGAGCTCAAATTGTATATGATGTGAGGTGGGGATCAAGCTTATTTTTTCTATATTGATAGCCATTAAAAATGCTTTTTTTTTCCTGGGGACTGGGTCTCACCCTGTTTCCCAGGCTGGAAATGCAGTTGCAATCATAGCTCACTGCAACCTTGAATTCCTGGGCTCAGATGATCCTCTCACCTTAGCCTCTCAAGTAGCTGAGATTATGATACACATTACCACATCTGGCTAATTTTTAAATTTTTTATCATAATAAGGTCTTGCTATGTTGCCCAGGCTGGTCTTGAACTTCTGGCCTTAATCGAACTGCTTGCCTTGGCCTCTCAAAGTGCTAGGATTCTGACAGTCTTGAGCCACCACACCAGTCAAAAATTTACTTCGCAACAGAATATATTTTACAGTCTCTTATGTGTATCTCTCATATGTTTTTGCTCCAAAGAACAACTTAAATGCACCTTTAAATCTTAATCTAAGTAACATTAGGCTTATAAATAGCTCAATATAAAATAATTTCACCATATTAATGCTTTTTTAAATATCAAGGGTAAAATAATTAAGTAGTAAAAATAATATTCTGGACAAATGAATTTCACTTCAAACTTCAACAAAAGGCAGTTCATTTACAAATTCAGATGTCATCAGTAATGTATGTAAAGCATGGTCATTGTAGAAAATTTATAAACTAAGTATTTTTTACTGTAACTTAAAAATTATTCCCTATGGCAGTTGTTGAAATTTTACAATGAAATTTTACCTTTTGCCTTTGTCAAACAAACATAGAATGTAAGGTTTTAGGAGTTATTTGATAGATAGCACTCCACTCACCTGGAGCTGAAATCTGAAGTGGAAATACTATAATCGTCTTTAAGTATTTGTATATCTACAATGTTTCATGTCATACTCTTAGTACTGTCTATTTATAATAGATATAATCACATGACAAGTCAAAGTGAAGAGAAACTAACCCTATCTTTTGATCACTCACTAGGTCATTGAGCAAATAGCCCCACAAGAGAATTCTCATTCCAGCTACCCGCAGTTTTACAGATGTATAATCCTAGAGTTGATGGTATTAAAGATTTCCCAAAGTCTATGGCTAGTAAGGGACACAGGGAGATTGTCTGAATTTAAAATCCAACCTCTTTTCTTTGTATAAACTACTTTATTCTCTGGGATAAAAAAATGGTTGATTAACCAAAGGCAAACAAGTATCTTAGGACATTCACTGGTAAATTACTTTTTAATAAATCAAACAAGCAGTACATTTTCCTGAATGCTTTGCTTAGGACTACACAGGCGCTGCAAAGGATACTTAAGCATGTACCATAAAGGGATTCACAATCTAGCTGAGGAGACATAATTAACAAGGATGACATAATTAGTTAAAATGAACTGTTAAAGATCTAGAGACCATTGATCTTGAATGAATTTTTTAAATGAAGGCTTGTGTTGGAGCACATTAAATTGACTTTTAGGGTGGAACTGCATTATAAAGGGTCTTGAAAGACAAAACCTGAGTAGAATAGAATTTATGCCCTTGAAGTTTTTTGATTTGGCATATAGAAAAGAGTATTTAAGAAAGTTTTGCTTAGCAGAAAAACTCAGGGTGTCCGAGTAAAGTGTGAGGAATGAAGACATGGAGAAGTAGTTTATAAAATTCTAGCAGGGGAATAAGGACCTGAATGAAGGTAGTGGCAGTGAGGAACATGGAAAACAAGTGATATATTAAAAGGATTAAGACTGTTTTCCAACAGTATATTGTTCACTATAGATAAGATACGATAGAAATAAATGATACGAAAAATATCCTTAGCTGCTAGTATGCCTCCCAACAACATGGAAATTCTAGATCTAATTTAAACTGTAGTTTCAGGAAATGGATTAGATTTGGCATGAGACAGCTACTCACCCCTGTGAAAGTTAAAAACATGTTTAAAGCCTTCTTTTTTTTTTTTAATCTCTGGAATAACCAGTCTTCCAGGAGGAAGGAAAGGAGGATGCCATATTTTTTTTGCAATTTCTGTAATGTAGGTGCCAATTAAATGTAATTTATGCTTGTTTTATGACATATGTGGATTCTCCCAATCATCTTCAGTGTATCAAAATTACTTTTTATAAAGGGGTTCAGAGCATTGTTTTCCTAAATTATTAGACTAGGACCACAGAAACCTCTTCTTTCCAAATCTTTTAAGTGCGCTGTTAAGGACATATGGCAACAGAGTAAGCACTCAATGTTTCTTGATTGGATGAATTGGAACATAAACTAAACAATCATATTGTATATGCTAATTCAGACCAATGCAAGAAGGATTATGAAACCAAAACATAGGAAACAATTTAGAAGAATCTTCTTAGAGATTAACGTTGATTCCAATGGCTTGTTTAAATTCGTGGTTTTGTGGTTCCAAGATGTCATAGAAAACTTGCTTTTTGTCAAAATGGTCTCTAATATAAAGTAAATCTTCAATGGAATAGTTATCATTTTTTCCAGTCCAAATAGTCAGGCTGTACCTGCATTAAAATAAAAAAGAATTATGTAGGTAAAGCAAAAGATAAGAAAGCGATGAGCATTCCAGTAAGTCTAAAAATACTCCCATTTGTCTCTAACCCAAATGCACACAGATAAAAAAATTAAGCAGCAATGACGTAACTGTACTTTCTTATTCATTCTTCATCAACATCAAAGGGACCACAGGCAAAACAGTTTCATACTGCTATTGTCTAAATTATATAACTGCTCTCTCTGAATTACAGGAATGTTAAATAGGCTGGGAAACTCAAACCAATGGCACTGAAAATGGGTCTAATTTTTTAAAAATGAACTGAAGAGACTGTGTTACTGATCAAGGAACCCATTTCTCCATGAAAATTACAGCTGTGATCTGGGTTTGTTCAGTAATTTGGTCAGAGTGAAAAGCATGATGGGAAGGGACTGTGAAGAGACACAAATGTCACTGACAGTCACAACACTGTTAGTCATGTGTGGAGACCCTGCTGTCTCTTTTGAGGTTTTTATATGAGGTACAAGAATACCAAGAGATGTCATGAAGAATGACAAATAAATGTAGATACTTCTCTGAAGAACTAAAATCAATAACATAATATAAATGTGTTATGCATGTAAGAATATGCTCAGAATTTTAATGTTATATAAACTATACTTTTACATTTCCTCTAGTGACACTACAACTATTGCATTAGAGTCCAGGAAAATGCAAAGCTGTTAAGAAGTTTCATATTTAATTTCCCCATACACTTTTCAGAATTCAGGGAAAAATCTCCAATGCATTTCTTCTACTAATGATAATAACTGTCTATCCAAGGCATTTGGTCTTATTATATTGACACATTTCTGTCCTTAAAGACGGTGCCACCATTCTGGAAATATAACAGAGGAAAGCAATTTGGGTATTGTCCCACAGCAGTAATGTGTGACAAACCAAAAAGAATTTTAAACTACAGCTGAGAACACAGAAAAGGAAAAATGAAAATTAGTTTTGAAACCTCTATGTTCTGCTAAAATGATATCTTTATTACTTTATCTGGGCACCATGGTGACAAGCATAAAAAGGCATGATTATAAACATTTGGGTTAAAAGAAGGATTTTCCAGTGTTATTTTGTCTCTTTTAATATTCCCTTCATTGTATTTAAGCTACAATGGAAAATATAAAATTGTCCAAGAGTATCTTAAACTGGATTCATGAAATCAATTCTCAGACTTCATTTCTAAAACTTTCTTATTACAAATAACATATTAGTAGCAAAAAAGTATATGAAACACAAATGTAAATTTTAACAAATTTTTATCAAGCAAATTCCAGTCAAAACACAAATCAAAAACTAGAACATGGTCTGAACCTACCATGTTCTTGTGTGCCACTGCGCCACAGTCTCTCCTCTCCTCTCCAGTGCCCTCAGACTTTAAGACTGTTAAGTATATAAGAGATAAGAAAATACTGAGGAACTGTTCCAGACTGAAGGAGACTGCAGAGAAGTGATAACTAAATTCAGTACATGTTTTGGAGAGATTCCTAGATCAGGAGAGAAGAGGTATTGCTGCAATGGCTGGTAAAATCTGCATAGTGGAATTGTATCAGTGCTGATTTTTTGATTGAGAGGCTACACAGTAGTAATATAGAAAGTGTCCTTGTTGGGGGAGGTATGCTCTGGAGTACTTGGGGATAATGAGGTTCATGCCAGAGAAAACATAAATTGAAAATTATATATAGAGAGAAATAATGTACAAATTCAGTAAAGTGCTAACAATTGGGGAATCTAGGTGCAGAAGATGGGGTATTTTTTGCAACTTTTCTGTAAATTTAAAACTTAAAACAACTTCTATAAAAGACAATAAAAAATAAAACCTGCCAGGCACAGTGGCTCAAGCCTGTAATTCCAGCACTGTGGGAGGCTAAGGTGGAAGCCTCACTTGAGGCCAAGTGTTCAAGACCAGCCTGGGCACACCCCACTCTACAAAAAATAGAAAAATTATCCAGGTATGGTGGTGCATGCCTGTAGTATTAGCTATTCAGGAGGCGGAGGCAGGAGGATTACTTGAGCCCAGGAGTTTGGCTGCAGTGAGCCATGATCATGTTCGTGCACTCCAGCCTGGACAACAGAGTGATACCCTGTCTCAAAAATAAAAAATGAAAGCATTAAATAAAATAAATAAAACTCCATAAAGTTACTTTTCAAAGAAGAGATAAGAAGTTATTCAAGGCAAACAAATGTGCATTTAGGTTTAAAAAAGTTGTTAAACAAGACCCAGGACACCCTTTAGTAAAGGTATCATTCTTAATGAAGATAAAATTGATAGGCATATAACAAATAACTTATTCTGAACATTTAAAAAGCAAAAACCATGAAAGTAGATGAAGGAACAGACAAAAATACTTTGATAGGTAGAGATGACATATATTTGTATACATGCAAAATGGTACACTGATTAGGTTATTCATGATAGTACTGCCTGTAATATAAAAGACTGGAGACATGCCAAATGCTCATCAACAGGGAGCTGATTAAATAAGTTATAGTACATACATAAATATGATGCACCTAGAAAAGAAAAACAAGAAAGTTTACCCTAGAAAGAGCTACAAGATGTATGGTTAAAATTTTTTAAATAGCAAAGAAAAAACAGAAACAATAAGCATGGTGCATAACATGCTATGTCTTGTTCTAAAAGAAGTGAAAGATAAGATGTTGTATTTATATTTACTCTTACATGTATAGTGAAATTAACAAATGTGGTTAGTGACATTGAGTAGATTAGAGAGAGACTTTTCACAGTGTAATTCTTTATTCTCTTTGGTTTTTGAACCAATGGTTTACTTATTTTAAAAAATTAAATTAAAAATACTTTTAAAAGAAAAAAAGGCATAAAAGACCTAAATACAAAGAACAGAGTACCATATGTTCTCACTCATAAGTGGACCTTGAACAATTATCATAATACTACAAGAAAGGGATTGGCAGTTGAGGGAAACTGCCAGGGGAGGGAGGGGCATACCTCGTCAACAAGGGTACCTGCATAATGAACATTTGCATACCTAACCCTGAATTGTACCCCACATCTTTAAAAGAAGAAAAACGACTTAAATAACATAACTAATAATGTATGTTTATATATGACAGAAGCTGATAGGTTTACTCAATGTTCATTCTCCTTTTTCCTTACTCAATAAACCCCTGAATTTAACTAAACACAAGGTTATACAAAACAACATCTACATTTCCTAGCTTCACCTACAGCTAGGTATAGGCACATATCTTAGTTATAGTCAATGAGTTTTAAGACACATAACATCAGCAATATACCAGAATAGGAGTTTCTAGTCCTCATTCACCTCAAGAAACACTGACTTTGAAAAGTACCCATAGATAAAAAGTAGCTTTGTGGGTGCCCATGAGTCCAGTGCAAAGGTTCCATGACCCCACTGGAGCACAAAAAATCCAAAAGTATGAGAAGTGTCACTTTACCTACAACACTCCTCCACCAAGATAGCACAGTTCAGTGCCAAAAAAGACCTCCTTGATCTGCGTATTCTGATATGAGAAAAAGAGGGGGCATAATGAGCCCCTGGTGTTGCTACCCATGCAGGATGGTGCCCAAGAGGCCTACTTCTTTCCCACGGCACTCAGAACACTGAGGGGATCAGTATGGCAGATGAGTCTGGCAACAGAAAATGAAAAAGGGGCAGAGGCTCACGGCAACCAAGGGATGGAACTCAGTTTTTACTTACCACAGGACAGACTCCCCCAAGAACCCTGTCCATAAGCTTTGTACGACGCATCACTTGTGGATGTCCAAGCATCTCACTCATACTTCCAGTACTTTGGGCCCCCCAGAGCTATTGCCCCATGCAGATCTCCACAGCAATGCATGTAAGCCTCTGCATATCATGCATGAGCACATGCAGACAGCTGGCTTGACTCTGCTGGATTGGGAGATGGTGCTTAACCTTGAACACTTCAGGGCACTCTCCTATGGAAAATAAATGGGAAGCTTTCAGCATTCAACTTGGCTTTGTAGAATTAAATTAAGGCATACGATCCTAAGATATCCCTGTAAGAGGGAAGAGGAAGAGTAGAACAGGTATACCTGCAGAAAATAACAGAGAGACACCTAGACTCTCTAGTCAAGCTGATTGGTGAAAATCTTTCTGCTCTGAATTCTGAAGCCAATCAGTAAGACGGAAAGAGGTGACTGCTTCTACAAATGTGAAGAGAGCAATGAAAGTTTCAAGGAACATGAAAAATCAAGGAAACATGACACCACCAAAGGAACACAATAATTTTCTATAAGTGACCCCCAAATAGATATATTAACTGCCTGATAAGGTTTACAGAAGCTCAACAAGCTACAAGAGACTATGGATAGAGAATAAAATCAGGAAAACAATATATGAACAACATGAGAAATAAAACAAAGAGACAAAAATAATAAAATAAGAGCTCAACAGAAATTTCAGAGCTGAATATACAAAGAATAATCCCCCAAAAGCAATAGAAAGGTTCAATAGCAGACTCAGTCAAGCAAAAGAAAGATCTGTAAACTCAAAAACAGGTCATTTAAAATTATCCACTCAGAGAAGAAAAGAACTGAAAAAGAGTAGAAGAAAGACTAAGGGATTAATAGGATACCCTCAAGTGAAACAATATATGAATTATGAAGGACCAAGAAAGAGAAGAGAGAGAAAGGAACAGAATGCTTGTCTTTTAAAATGCCTGAAAACTTTCCAAATTTTGGGAGTGCTATAGACATCCAGATTCAGGAAGCTCAAAGTTCCTCAAACTGATCAACCCCAAAGAGATTACACTAGGAAACATTATAATCAAATTATTAAAAGTCAGAGTGAAAATTTCGAAAGCAGCAAGAAAAAAGCTAATTGTCACACAGAAGGGAACCCCCATAAAGTCATGAGCATTTTTTCCAGCGGAACCTCACAGGTCAGGAGAGCATGAGATAATATGTTCACAGTGCTGAAAGACAAAAACTGCCCACCAAGAATATGACCCATGGCATTTCTTCACTTCAGAAATGATGGAAAAATAAAGACTTTCCCAGACAAATAAAAGCTGAAGAAGTTTGCCATCATTAGACCTGCTTTTAAGAAATGCTGAAGTAATTCAAATTGAAACAGGACACTGAATAGTAACACGTAATGTATAAAAGTATAAAACTCATCATTAAAGGTAAGAATATAGTTAAGTTCACAATATACTAACACTACAATGGGGTGAGTAAATGGCAGTGCATGAATGGTGGTACATAAATCACTTTTAATTCTCATATGAAAGTTAAAAGACAAAAGTATTAAGAATAACTATAGCTATGAAAGTTTATACATTATAAAAAGAGGTAAATTAAGACATCAATAACATAAAATGTGCATGGAGAGAGAAGTAAGAATGTAGAGTTTTTAATATGTGAATGAGGTAAGTTGTCTTATGTAAGTCTTATGGCAACAAACAAAAAAGAATCTCTAGGACAGGAGTGGTGGCTTATGCCTATAATCCCAGCACTTTGGGAGACAGAAGCAGGAGGATTGCTTGAGCCTAGGAGATCAAGACCAGGCTGGACAGCACAGCTGAAATCTTGTCTCAGAAATTTAAAAAATGAGCTGGGCATGGTGGTGCATGCCTGTGGTCCCAGATACTTGGGAGGCCAAGACAGAAGAATAGCCTGAGCCCAGGAAGTTGAGGCTGTGGTGAGTCATAATCATACCATGGTACTTTAGCCTGGGTGACAGAGTGAGGTTCCCAACTCAAAACAAACAAACAAAAAATCTCTAGTAGATTCACAAAAGGAATCAAAGCACACCTCTATCAAAAACTCATCAGATCACAAAGGAAGATAGCAAGAGAGAAAGAGACAAAGGAACTACAAAACAGAAAACAATAAACAAAATAGCAACATTAAATTCTTATCTTTCAATAATTCTGTTAAATTTAAATGAATTACCTTTTTTTTTTTTTTTTTGAGTTGGAGTCTCACTCTGTCGCCCAGACTGGAGTGCAGTGGCTGCTCCCAGCCACCGCAGCCTCGACCTGCTGGGCTCCGGCGATCCTTCTGCCTCAGCCTTCTGAGTAGCCGGAATTACAGGCATGCGCTACCACGCCCGGATGATTTTTTGATTTATTGTAGAGATGAGGTCTCGCTGCCCAGGCGGGTCTCGAACCCGCGGGCTCGGGCAATCCACTCACCTCAGCCTCCCAAAGGCGCGGGATTACAGGCTGAGCCACCGAGTCCAGCTATGAATTACATTTTTTAATCAAAAGACATAAAGTGGTTGAATGGATAAAAAAACAGTATCAAAAATATACTGCCTACAAGAGACTTACTTCATTTTTTTTTTTTAGTTGGAGTCTCACTCTGTCGCCCAGGCTAGAATGCAGTGGCACACTCATAGCCACCCAGCACTGACCTGCTGGGCTCCAGCGATTCTTCTGCCTCAGCCTTCAAAGTAGCCAGAACTACAGGCATGTGCTACCATGCCTGGCTAATTTTTTTGATTTATTGTAGAGATGAGGTGTTACCAAGTTGCCCAGGCTGGTATTAAAACTCTGGGATCAGGCAATCCTCTCACCTCAGCCTCAAAGTGCTGGGATTACAGGCTTGAGCTACTGCACCCAGTCACTTCATTTTTAAGGACACACAAAGGTTGAAAGTGAAGGGATGGAAACATATATACAATAAAAATAGCAACCAAAAGAGAACAGAAATGGTTATATTAGAAAAAATAGACTTTAAGTCAAAAACTATCACAATAGAAAAGAAGGTAGTTATATAATGATAAAAGGGTCAATTCACTATAGAGGATAGAGTAATAATAACTATATATCCACTCAAAATGGGAGCACCTAAATACATAAACAAATATTAATCACTTTGAAGGGAGAGATAGACTGTAATACAATAACAGAGCACTTAAATATCCCACTTTCAGCAATAAACACATCACCCAGACAGAATATCAATAAGAAAACATTGCACTTAATCAGCTTTTTAGATCAAATGGTTCTATCAAGCATATACAGAATATTCCATCCTTCAGCAGCAGAATAAATAGTCTTCTCAAGTGTACATGGAATACTCTAGGACAGATCATATGTTGAGACAAAACAAATCTTAACAGATTTAAGAAGATTGAAATTAAATCAAGTATCTTTTCTGAGCATAGTGGTAGTAAACTAGAAATCAGTAACAGAAGGAAAATTCACAAATAGGTGGAAAGCAAATAGCAGACTCCTAAACAACCAAAAGGTCAATTAAAAAATCAAAAGGAAAATAAAACAAACAAAAACAAAAACACAACATAACAAAACCTACAGCATGCAGCAAAATCAGTGCTAAGAGGAAAGTTTATAACACTAACCTCCTATGTTAAGAAAAAAGACTCCAAAAAACAACACTTCAAGGAACAAAGTAAGCCCAAAGTTGGCAAAAGGAAGGAAATAATAAAGATCAGAGCAGAAGTAAATGAAATAAAGAATAGAAAATCAATAAAAGAGAAAACTAATAGAAGAGATCAGTGAAACAAAGGGTTGGGTTTTTGGGGTTTTTTGTTTTTTGTTTTTTTTGAGTTGGAGTCTCACTCTGTCACCCAGGCTAGAGTGCAGTGGCACACTCATGGCCACCACAGCCTCACCTCCTGGGCTCAGTTGATCCCTCCGCCTCAGTCTTCCAAGTACCTGGAACTACAGGCATGCATCACCAAGCCCAGCTTTCTTGATTTATTGTAGAGATGAGGTCTCGTCAAGTTGCCCAGGCTGGTCTTGAACCCGTAAGCATAGGCAATTCTCTCACCCCAGCCTCCCAAATGCTGGGATTATAGGCATGAACCACCACACCAGGTCTAGAGTTGGTTTTTAAAAAGATAAAATTGACAACTCTTAGTTAGACTAACCAAGAAAAAAAAAGAAGATAAATAAGTAAAATTTTAAATGAAGGAAGGCAGACTTTACAACTAATATCCGAGAAACAGAAAGGATCATAAGAGACTGCTATGAATAATTTTATACCAATAAACTGGATAACCTAGAAGATATGGATACATTTCTTAAAAACATACAAAAGGGGGACCCAAAAATTTATTTAATTTTATTTAATTAATAAATTTAATTTATTCGTTAAAAAGTTGTGTATTTATTCTTACATGTCTAAACTTTAGTCACCTTCAAAGTACTCTCTGATGCAATACACCTATTGAGAGGCTTTTTCCACTGCTCAAAACAGTTTTTCAACTTGTCAGTTTTGATGCCGTTTGGTGGTTCTGCAGTTTCTTGTTTCCCCTCTTGCACATCAGGAAAATGTTTCCCTTTGAGGACTCTTTTCATCCAGGGAAACAAACAAACAAAAAAAGTCATTCAAGGGGAGATCAGGTGAATAGCCATTTTGGTCAAACACTGCTGAACACTCAGCTTAGTGTGGGAAAGTGCATTGTCATGGTGGAAGAACAAGTCATCTGATTGTGACAACTCATGATGTTTATTCCACAATCTTCTCAAAACTTCCCGATAAAAACCTTGGTTGACTATTTGTTCTGGAGGAACAAATTCCAAGTGTACTACAAGGGGCATGCCCTTCAAAAGATAATTCCAGTTTTTTTTTGGGGGGGGGAGACCCCTTCATACAACCTACCAAGACTGAACCATGAAGAAATAAAAAATCTGATTTGAGCCAGACTCGGTGGCTCAGCCTGTAATCCCACGCCTTTGGGAGGCTGAGGTGAGTGGATTGCCTGAGCCGCGGGTTCGAGACCTGCCTGGGCAACGAGACCTCATCTCTACAATAAATCAAAAAATCAGCCGGGCGTGGTAGCGCGTGCCTGTAAGTCTGGCTACTCGGGAGGCTGAGGCGGAAGGATCGCTGGAGCCCAGCAGGCGAGGCTGCGGTGGCCGGGAGCGGCCACTGCACTCCAGTCTGGGCGACCGAGTGAGACTCCAACTCAAAAAAAAAAAAACATACGTGTGTAGGTATCTTTTTAATAGAGTGATCTGAGTTCTTCAGGGTATATTCCCAGTAGGGAGATTGCAGGGTCATATGGGAGGTCGATATTTAGAGCTTTTAGGAATCGCCACACTACTTTCCACAGAGTTTGCACTAGTTTACACTCCCACCAACAGTGTAGAAGTGTTCCCTTTCGCCACACCCTTTCCAGCATCTGTTATTTTTTGAGTTATTGATAATTGCCATTCTGACTGGAGTTAGGTGGTATCTCAGTGTAGTTTTAATTTGCATCTCCTTGATGATTAGTGAGGCTGAACATTTCTTCATGTGTCTGTTGGCTGCTCGTATGTCTTCTTTTGTGAAGTGTCTGTTCATATCTTTTGTCCATTTTGTAATAGGGCTGTTTGTTTTTTGTTTTCAGCACATTTGAGTTCCTTATAGATCCAAGATGTTAGGCCTTTGTCAGACAAGGAGTTGGCAAATACTTTTTCCCAGTCTGTGGGCTGTCTCCCGCTGAACTAACAGATGATCTAGCCATTCTACTTCTGGGTATATCTCCAAAGGAAATGAAATCAGTGTCTCAAAGAGATATCTGCACTCCCATTTTCACTGCAGCATTATTCACAATAGCCATGATATGGAAACAGCCTAGGTATCTATCAGCAGATGAATGAATAAAGAAAACATGGCATATATGCACAATGGAATATTATCCAGTTTTATAAAAGAAGGGAATCCTGCCATTTGCGACAATATGAACGAAACTGGGGGACATTATGCTAAGGAAAATAAGCCAATCACAGAAAGACAAATACTACTGCATGTTCTCACTTACATGTGGAATTTTTAAAAGTTAAACTTATAAAAGCAGAGAGCAGAACAATGGATGCTGGGAGGGGAGGGGGAATGGGGCAATGAAGGTCAAAGAGAACAATTTCAGTTTCACAAGATGAATAAGATCTGGAGATCTATGTATCACATGGTGACTACACTTAGTAATACTGTATTATATCCTTGAAATTTTATAAGGAAGCAGATCTTGAGTGTTTTAACCACCTAAAAAGGGAACTATGTGAGGTGGTGAACATGTCAACTAGCTTGACTGTGGTCATCATTTCACAGGGTATACGTGTAGCACAAGATCATACTGTATACTTTAAATATACACAATTTTAATGAAACCTCAATAAAGCTAGGGGTGGGGGAAAGGAAGGCACGTGTACAACTTTCAAGTCATATGTTTAAAGGAGAGGAGCATGCTCTGAACTATTTTTTTTCTGTCCCTCTTGCCAGATGAGATTCAGGCTTGGCGGTCATCGATCTGACCATACACATGAGGTCAATATCCTAACAGCAGCAGAGCAACACAAGAGGCAACCTGGTCCCTGACACTGCAGAGGCACCAAATCAGCCCTGGACTACTTATCCTTCCTCGGGCATGTGTGAGAGAAATAGATTTGTTTAGGCTATTTTTCCCTCAGGTTCTGTTTTAATGGTGAAGTTATCCTAATACATGAACTCATACAAATATTCATATATTTAGCTATTAGTAAAACCTTAATAAAGTCTGTAAAGTAGAAATACAGATATTTTCTGATTCCAATACAATAAAGCTAGAAACTGTTCACAAAATCAAATTTTAAAAAATGATTCTGCTACTTAGATGACTAAAAAAATTTCTCTTAATATTTGAGATAAAAGGAAAAACCCACAATTGCAGGATATTTATAAATTTTTAATGATGAAAAGCTACATATAAGAATAATTTAATACAGCTAAAGCAGTAGCCAGAGGAAAAAGTATAGTCTTAAATATTTATATTAATAAACATAATTAACAAATATACTAACAAATAAAAATGAAAATAAGTAAATTAAGCATCCAATGCAAGAAATTAGAAGAAACTACATTAAGTAGAATTTTAAAATATAAAAGGCAGAAATAAGAGTCAAAAACTCAGAAAAATAAGAAAATCCAAGAACTGATCCTTTTAAAAAAATCATTACCTAGTCCAATCAAGAAACAAGGGGAACTGGGCTTGGTGGCTCAGCCTATAATCCCAGTGTTTTGGGAGGCTGAGGTGAGTGGATTGCTTAGGCGGGTTTGAGACCCACCTGGGCAACTTGGCGAGACCTCATCTCTACAATAAATCAAAAAATTAGCCGGGCGTGGTAGCGCGTGGTAGTTCCAGCTACTTGGAAGGCTGAGGTGGAAGGATCACCGGAGCCCAGCAGGTTGAGGCTGCAGTGGCCGGGAGCGGCCATTGCACTCCAGTCTGAGTGACAGAGTGAGACTCCAACTCAAAAATAAGAAAAAGAAAAAGAAAGAAACAAGGGGAAACATTCAAATAAGCAAAATGAGGAAAATATTTTAAGCAAATAAAAGAAACTAAAATAGTGACAAACTGTTTCAATCAACTGTATCTAAACAAATTTTAAAACCTAGTTTAAATAAACACCTTTCTAGAAAAATATAACTGAAGAAAACTGGCTTGCAGAGAGAGAAAACGGACATATCATTTATCATATAGGAAATAGGTGATTCAAGTTAAGCTTTCCCAAAAGCATCAGGGTTAGATGGTTTCACTGCTGAGTTTACCAAAACTAAGATATAGGCTATTTCAACATTAATTTAAACATCATAGGATACCTAAAAAAGAAAAAATCTTGTTTTATGAAATGTGCACGACACATGCCTAAAACAGAGAAATAAAAAGAAACCACAGACCAATCTTACTTCTGAGTGCAGCAGTCCTAACTAAAATATCAGCAGTAAATCCAACAGCACATTAAAAGACAGATATATCATGATCAATGCAGTTTATTCTGACAATGTCAGGATAATTACAATATTATGAAATATCAATATGATTTTATTAATAAATATAGGGAGAACACATCATTTTCATGGACTGAAAAGGCATTTAGTTAAAGTCAATGTCCATAGAAATATGGACACAGCCACAGACTGCATAATGACGTTTCAGTCAATGACAGACCACATACACCAAAGTGGTCCTAGAAGATTACAATGGAGGTAAAAAGTTCCTATTGCCTCATGACTTTGTACCTGACATAATGTCATAGTGCAAAACATTACTCAAGCTGATGCTGGTATAAACATATCTACTGCCAGTCGTATATGTCTAGCACTTACAATTACGGACAGAACATAATACTTATAATGATAAATGACTACGTTACCAGTTTATATATTTACTATACTATGCTTTTATCATTATTTTAGCATGTACTGCTACCTGTTTTTTAAAAATAGGTTAACTGTGAGACAAAATGTGGGGATGGGAGACAATTATTTTGATGATCCTGACCCTATATAGAACTAGGCTAACGTGTGTGCATGTATCTTTGTTTTTAACAAAAAAGTTTAAAAAGTAAAAAAGAAAAAAAATTAAGCATTAGAAAAAAGCTTACAGAATATGGCTATAAATATTTTTGTAGAGCTATATAATATGCTTGTATTTTAGGCTAAGTGTTATTACAAGAGAGTCAAAAAGGGTTTTTTAAGTCTATAAAGTAAACAAGTTATAGTAAGCTAAGGTTAACTTATTATTGAAGAATAATTTTTAAAATAAATTTAGTGTAGCCTAAGTACACTGCGTTTATAACATCTACAGTAATATATCATAATGTCCTAGGTCTTCACATTTACTCACTACTCACTCACTGACTCAGAGCAACTTCCAGTCCTGCAAACTCTATTCACAGTAAGTGCCCTACACAGGTGTACCATTTTTTATTTTTTATGCCATATTTTTACTGCACCTTTTCTATGTTTAGATATACAAATATTTACCACTATGTTACAAAAGTTGACACAGAATAGTATTTAGTACAGTAACATTCTGTACAAGTTTGTAGCCTAGGTGTATAGTAGGCAGTTTAGGTTTGAGTAAGGACACTCTATATTTGCACAATGATGAAACTGCCTAGTGACAAATTTCTCAGGATGTATCTCCATCATTAAGCAGTGCATGACTGTACTTCTTTAGACTGTATATTTGTAGAACACTAAAAGCTTTTGCCTTAAAGGTAAGAATGAGGTATATATGTGTACTATGACCACTATTGTTTAAAACTATTCAAGAGTTCTCAGTCTTGACTATGACATTTCCGCCAGATAGTTCTTTACTGTGGGAGTTGCCCTGTGCAATACAGGATGTTTAGAGCAGGAATCCCTGGCCTCTACTACTAGATGCCAATAGAATTCCTTTCCCCACCCCACCCCCACACACACACATGCGCACGCACACACACACACACACACACACACACACATACACACAAGGTGCAACAACCAAAAATGTCCTCAGGCATTGTCCACTGGTGAGTTAAATTGCCCCTAGTGGAGAATCACCATTCTACAAGTATTAACCAACATATCCAGAAAATAAAAATAAATTAGAGATATAAGAGTTGAAAAGAGATAAAGTTAATGTTATTTAAAGAGGATACCTTTTTTTTTTTGCTTAGAAAACACAAGAAAATCAACTGAAGGACTATTAAAAATGATAGGATAATTTAGGATACAGATTTGTATACAATATCAATACAGTTGATCCTTGAACAACATGGGTTTGGAACCATGTGGGTCCATTACAGGCAGTGTGCAGGTCTATTTATATATGAATTTTTTCAACCAAATGCAAATGGAAAATATAGTATCCGCAACAGCTGTGTGGGTTGGAATTACTTCTGGAAATATTTACAAGTAATCAAAAATTCATAGACTTTTATTACTTCTGCCTCTGGTTTGCTGATAACATAGTCCATGGGTTTTTATGGTTTCCAGGAAAAGAAAATTTGGAACTAAGCTTCTCATGCTCCCCCTTGAACTAGAAGTCTTAATTATGCATAAGTGATAACACATACAGCACTCAAATGAAGGTTGTGTTTATTTGTTTAAGACTGAAAAAAAAAAAAGACCTGGACATCTCAGCAGAACCCTTCTTGGAATAGATACACTGTCAAAAACTGGACCTTTGCCATGCTGCATGGCTGTGATAGCAGAATGGATTCACCAACTGCTTACTAAGCAAAAAGGGACTGGCAGCTCACTGCTGAGTTCCCTAACACAGAAATACTGTCTGGCAATGTGCTTTTTCAATGGCTCTGTTGACACTGCAAGATTCATTCATGCACAATTGCTTGTCTCAAGATGAGGTTCTTGTTTAAAGGTGAATACTGCTGAATATCTTCTTGGAAGCAGTCTTTCTTTTGCTTTTTTTTTTTTTATTGGGGTCTCATTCCATTGCCTAGGCTGAAGTGCAGTAGCATGCTCATGGCTGATGGCAGTCTTGGACCTCCTGGGCTCAAGCAATCCTGCCTCAGCCTCTAGAGTAGCTGGGACTACAGGCGTGTGTCACGTCTGGCCAACTTTTTGAATTTGTAGAGACAAGGCCTCACTATGTTATTTACACTGGTCTTGAACTACTGGGTTCAAGCAATCCTCTTGCCTCAGCCTCCTAAAGCTTGAGCCATCATGCCCAGTAGAAGCACCCTTTCTCTAGAAGCTACTCTTCTTTGTAATATGTTATTTACATTATTGATGACATTAGAACACATTACAAAATGATTTAGGCAGTACTTGACAAGAGTAATTAAAATAGCCTCTAGAACTCTGCCTTTCATAACTATTTTTTTATTTAAACCCCTCTCCAGAAGGTACTCAAAACTACCTCTCCAGAAGATACTCACTTCTAATGGCCTCTATGACTAAAGGGTGCCTATATGCATTTGGTTTTTTAATTTAATATTTACCAAATCCCTATGATGTGCTAGGCTGTGTTTTAAATGCTGAGGATTCATGGATGATCAAGGTAAACAAGGTTGCTGTCCTCATGTAAGCTTACAAATATCAGAAAAAAAGAGATAATTATTAGGAACAAAACACCTAGGTCTACCATAAGGACAATTCTACACTTCAGTGTTTTAAAGTAGAATCTTATTATTCATATTTTGTTATCTGAATCACTGTCAGCCTATACAACTAAATACACCTCAGTGCTTTTATCCTAATTAAAAATAAATTTATTTTTCCTTCCTATCTCAAACAGTACAAGCACCTCTAGGTCTGAAAGAGTAACACAAATGTCTTGTAGTTTTTTTTCTCTATAGAATAATTAGAAAAACAAAATTTAAAACTTCCAAAGATATGATCTAAAGGTTATAAAATGACAAACAGGTATCTGTAAAAAATTATAAAGGTAGGCCGGACTCAGTGGTTCAGCCTGGAACCCCAGCACTTTGGGAGGTTGAGGCGAGTGGATTGCCTGAGCTCATGGGCTTGAGACCAGCCTGGGCAACTTGGTGAGACCTCGTCTCTACAATAAATAAAAAATTAGCCGGGCGTGGTAGCACATGCCTACAGTTCTGGCTACTTGGAAGGCTGAGGCGGAAGGATCACTGAAGCCCAACAGGTCGACACTGGGGTGACCGTGAGTGTGCCACTGCACTCCAGCCTAGGTGACGGAGTGAGACTCGGACTCAAAAAAAACCCCAAAATAATAAAGGTAAATGGAATCATACTATACATATCATTCTGTATCTTAATTTATTCACTTAACAATTTATCTTAGAGTTAATTCCATATTAAAACACAGTGTCTACTGCATTATCTGGAACAGGTATATAATACTCTATCAGATGGGCATGCCATAATTTATTCAACTAGTGTCTGATAGGTACTTAGAATGTTTCAATTATTTTACTATTATAAACAATGCACCAAGAATAACCTTGTACCTACGTCTCTGTGCTATTAGAACTTCTATTAGTAAAGCAAGCCCTCATTAGTGAAATTCATGAGTATATGATAAATTTCTCTCCAAAGAAAGTATTCGCCAATTTACACTCCTGCCACTAATGTAGGCATGTCAGCTCCCTCTACTCTCTCCAACATAGTGAATTAACAAACTGGGCCTTTTACTGGATGATTTATTAAAAAATTCTTTATTTGTTAGACTTCTTTACATTTGTCTGACATATATATTAGGAATCTTTTTACCAGAATCTTTCCATTTTTATGTATTCCAAAGCATTAAAATTTCCTTTCACAGCTTCTGGGTTTTATGCCTTAGTACTAAGAAAGGCCTTCTCCATTCTAAAATTATATTTTAAAAATTATCCCGTGTTTTTTCTTTACGCATTTATTGTTTGATATTCAATTCTTTAATTCATCTGGAATTTCTTTGGAGGAAGGAACAGCATAAGGTGCCAGCATTGTTTTTGCTAAATAGCCTATTGTCCTAACACCAGTAACTGAACTTTTTAAATTTTTTACATATTTTGGGTTGGAGTCCACTCTGTTGTGGAGTCTAGAGTGCTGGGCATGATCATAGCTCACTGCAACCTTGACCTCCTGGGCTCAAGTGATTCTCACATCTCAGCCTCTTGAGTAGCTGGGACTACATGTGCACACCACCACACCCAGCTAATTTTTTAATTTTTTTGCAGAGACAAGGTCTTGCTATGTTGCCTAGACTGGTCTTGAACTCCTGGGCTCAAGAGAGCCTCTTACTTAGGTCTCCCAAAATGCTGGGATTACAAACATGAGCCATCATGCCTGACAACCAGTTATTTAATTTCTTGCTCCAATTATTTGAAGTATCAGCTTGTTTCTATACTAAGTTCCATGATAGATTGAGGTTTATTTTCTGAATTTTCCCTCTTGTCCTATTGACTAGCTTATTTTAAAAAATAGTACCAAACCTGTTTTAGTATCTGTACTTTTATAATATATTTTAATATTTAATAGGTGTTCCAATTCATTTTTATTACATATTAAAATACAATTTTTATAAGAAAAGATTTCTGAATTATAACGAAATTCAAAGAGAAACCATTTTATCCAATCATAATTTTTTTGTGAATGTATACTATAATGAAAAAGATGGTTAAAATTTACTGGGCACCTACTAGTACAAAAACACTCGTGAGGAATGGGGGTGAAAGATGTGATGTAAAGCAAGTTAGGGTTCATCAGGGAGTCAATCTAGTGAGGGAATCCGTGCACTTACATTGCTTGCTTACATTCCCTCTTTATCTTTCACACACGCTGTCCTGACATTTTTGTGCCCTTCTATCTCGGTCTCTCATACATACTCACATGCATGTACCATATTGTTAAATGAATACATACCTGTTTGATTTCTTTAATAACCAAAGTAACTGTGAACAAGACTGCCTGATTAGTGCTGCTCTGACAGGGAATGTTACAGGCTGATTTAGGTCACTACATATACATTCCATCTCCTTCACCATTGTCCAACTGTACCCTTAAATGAAAAAAAAAAAAAGAAATTTAGCCTTTGATTGAAATCCTGAAAGTCAATTACATAAAAAACTGAATCATCTATAATTTATCTATAGGTAAATTCATAGATAATTCATAGGTAATTGAAAATTATTTAGGTTTGCATTCAGAGTGGATTAAAATAACACAGTGTAAGAAAATACTTCTAGTGGAAAATATAGATTAAATGTCATGCCACAAGTGATCCAGAACAAATTTAACAAAAAATTAAAACACTAAAAAGGTTTTGCTAATCTCTCAAATACAAAAAGGCAAATTGGACACTACCATATTTGTATTTACTTTAAAGATTCCAAGGCTCTAAGGTACACTGCATCATTATCATTCTCTATAAACTTAGATTTTCTATTTTTGATAAGTTTTCTTTTCCAGGAAAAGGTAGTTGCTAGATATTTAGTAGGTGTTTAAGTGATAATTAACTTTTTTTTCTGAATACAGGAGACTTTATTGATGATACATGACAAGGCAGGGTTCCCTAGGTACCCCCCATCCTTCAGGGTGTCCAGCATGGACAATATGAGAAGGGGAGGTTCTCAGTGTGGTCAGGGACTCCCCAGTAGCTGAGGGCTTCTCTCTTCCTCTCCTGATCTCACTGAGCTGGTGGTCTGAGGGCTCTTACTCCTCGGAGGCCATGTGGGTCATGAGGTTGACCACCCTGTTGCTGTAGCCAAATTCATTGTCATACCAAGAGATGAGCTTAACAAAGTGGTCTTTGAGGGTAATGCCAGCCTCAGCATCAAAGGCGGAAGAGTGGGTGTTGCTGTTAAAGTCAGAGGACACAACCTGGTGCTCGATGTAGCCCAAGATGCCCTTGAGGGGGCCCTCTGATGTCTGCTTCACCACCTTCTTGATGTCATCATATTTGGCGGGTTTCTCTAGACGGCAGGTCAGGTCCACAACAGATACAATGGCGGTGGGGACATGAAGGCCATGCCCGTGAGCTCGTTCAGTTCAGGGACGAACTTGTCCACAGCCTTGGCAGTGCCAGTGGACGCAGGGATGATATTCTGGAGGCCCCATGGCTGTTGCAGCACAGCTTCCCAGAGAGGCCATCCACAGTCTTCTGGGTGGCAGTGATGACATGGATGGGGGTCATGAGTCCCTCCACGATGCCAAAGTTGTCTTGGATGACCCTGGCCAAAGGGGCTAAGTTGGCGGTGCAGGAGGTGTTGCTGACAATCGTGAGATTGTTCTGGTAGGTACTTCTCATGGTTCATGCCCATCACAAACATGGGGACGTCAGCAGAGGGGGCAGAGATGATGATCCTTTTGGTTTGCAAGTGAGCCCCAGCCTTCTCCAAGGTAATGAAGACATTAGTGGACTCCAACACATAATCAGTGCCAGCGTCACCCCATTTGATTTCACTGGGATCTCGCTCCTGGAAGATGGGACTTCCATTGATGACAAGCTTCCCATTCTCAGCCTTGATGGTGCCGTGGAACTTGCTGTGGAGCCGTACTAGAACATGTACACCATGTAGTTGAGGTCAATGAAAGGGTCATTGATGGCGACAGTATTCACTTTGCCAGAGTTAAAAGCAGCCCTTGTGACTAGGTGACCAATACAGCCAAATCCATTCACTCCAACCTGCACCTTCACCATGGTGCCTCAATGATGTGGCTGGCGCTGCAACTGAGACGTGGCTGTCCGTCGAACGGGAGGAGCAGAGAGCCGATAATTAACTTCTAATCAATTTTCTTTTTGGCTATTTCAAATTATTATACCTTTTACCTGAAGTAGAAATAGTGGTAAAATTGACTATATGTGTATTTTTAAATCATGTTAAAACATTATGGAAAGGACACTTGCTTGTTTATATACATTCAGAAAAAGAAATTTATATTTTTTAAAAATCCTAAAAAACCCAAAACAGGTTATAAAAAGTATTAGTCAGTAAAGAAACATTTTACAGAAATCTTAGGTAAATATGTTAGTTTAGCAGCTAAATTCCTGATGAAAAGAAGAAAAATTTTCTACTTTCCTTGAAAATCAGGAAAATTATACTTTTTAATTAGAAAAAGTATGCCATAGAAGTATGCTATAGAATTATAGAAGTTATATTTATATGACCATAAACCTGTGAACTCTCTTTTTTAAAACCTGCAGCATAAGAAGTAGAGGAGGAGGAGGCACGAGGCATGTATTGGTGACAAGAGGACAGCAGGGAGCAACCTGAAAACAGTAAACTGCAGCATGACTAAGATCCAGGGTGGGTGAGTTCAGTTTGTGCCAGAGGTTAAAGTGAGATTAAAGAGTGACTCAGTGGAGTTTAGACTCAGTAAGAAAGAAACTTGCTTCTAATTTATCTTCTTCAAACACTTTAAGTTATATGTTATATCCTTTAATGAAATTAATAAAAAATTAAATGATTAGAAAATCAAAATAGACAAGTTAAAGTGTATTACTTTTTCTCTCAATTATATCAATAGCTGGTCCAGAGGGTCCTAACCTAAATGTCATTGCTCACTAGATAGCAGTAACTTTGACCTTATGTTGGACATTAAAACTTTACATCTTTTTTTTTTGACAGAGTCTCACTCTGTCACCCAGACTGGAGTGCAGTGTCTGCTCCCGGCCACCGCAGCCTCGACCTGCTAGGCTCCGGCGATCCTTCCATCTCAGCCTTCCAAGTAGCTGGAACTACAGGCGTGAGCTACCACACCCGGCTAATTTTTTGATTTATTGTAGAGATGAGGTCTCGCCAAGTTGCCCAGGTGGGTCTCAAACCCATGGGCTCAGGCAATCCACTCACATCAGCCTCCCAAAACGCGGGATTACAGGCTGAGCCACTGAGCCTGGCTAAAATTTACATCTTAAAACAGTAATAGCAAATGAGTGAAACACAGTAAGATACAGGCTAACATGTCCATAGGCTCTAAATGCCCTTTTATTTTATTGTTTTTACTATGTGGACAGATGTCCCAGAGCACGTGATTGCTTACTGACTCTATACCTGGAAATCACTACACTATCTGGGATATGTGGAAAAACAGAGTGAATCCAGTGGCGTAAAAAGTCTCAACTAGGAAGAAGCTGAATGTCTGGTTCACTTGTAGGAAGATGTAGGAAAGAAGAGACCCAGCCTAGCGGAATGTCACATGGCCTCCCACTCCCCTATCCAGCATAAACTGGATTGTGTCCAGCCGGAGATCACATAATGAGGGCACCATACTGGTGACCATAATGTGTCACCAGTAAACATAGTATCTATCTGAAATAACAGAAGGTCTACACACATACCCGTAGGGTCAGGTTTTTCTCTCCATTAGGCTCTTACATTTTGTGGGATGTATCCTGGGCTTTGTATTAAATATCTTATTTTCATATTTGGAGAATATTTTAATTTGACCAACAAGAAATACATTATTAGAATGATCACCTTCAAGACAGGCATAGTAGCCTCATACTTGTAACCTAGGACTTTGGAGCTGAGGCAGGAGGATTGCTTTAGCCCAGGAGTTTGAGACCAATCTAGGCAACATAGCAAAACCTTATCTCTACAAAAAACCAAAAAATTTGCTATGGGTGGTAGCACACATCTGTAGTCCCAGCTACTCAGGAGGTTGAGACAGAAAGACTGCTAGCCCAGGAGATCAAGGATGCAGTGAGCCATGATTGAGCCACTGCACTCCACCCTTGGTACAGAGTAAGACCTCAACTCAAAAAAATAAATAAATACAAAAGAATTATCACCTTCATTGACTTTATCAGGATGCCATCCTGTTGTCCAACCCAGAGAAAATGTCACATCTGGAAAGAAGGATGTCACTGTATCTATAAATGGTTTTGCATCTACTATTTTGCTATTTCCATTTGGACCAGGAAGAATATCAGCATTAATCCATACAGGACGCTTCAGATGCCTCTTCACGTCTTCCAAAAGCACCATGGATGGTTCTACAGCTGCCAGACTAAAAAAATAGTTTGTTGTCAATGATATATTCCTAAAGTAAAAGTAAAATGTAAAATGTTCTTTTAGACTAGCAATGTTAATGTTCTCAAATTCATAATAAAAATATAAAATGTCTGACTTAAATACAATCAAAGATCACATAGCACTAGAAGAAAAAGCTAACGTACAAGGGGAGGACCCCCCAAACCTGGAATTTATTTCTAAAAAATTGTGTAATTATTCTTACACGTTTAAACTTCAGTCACCTTCAAAGTACTCTCCATTTGATAAAATACACCTATTGAGATGCTTTTCTCACTGCTCCAGTTTTTGAACTTGTCAATTTTGATGCCTTTTAGTGCTTCTGCCAATTTTTGTTTCACCTCTTCCACATCAGCAAATTGTTTCCCGTTAAGGAATTTTTCATTGGGAAAATGAGAAAACGTCACTCGGGATGAGATCAAGTGAATAGGGAGAGTAGGGCATGGGGATCACGTCAAAACTGTTTTGCTGAACACTTAGCACAGTGTGGGCAGGTGCACTTGTAAATCACCCATCACTGAAAGAATATAAAAAAATTCACTGAAGCTGAACACAGCCTCTCACAACAATGCTAGCTGGTACACTGATGCTGATGGCTACCGAGTGGGGAAAACCTGTACTACGAGGGGCCTCCCTCCAAAAGATAATTCTAGTTTTTCTTTGGTCTCCTCTCCTATGCCATATCTCAAAATGTTGATTTATACTTATTATTCCTGAAGATACCTTCAAAGTTCTATAAATATATGAAGAATCTCACTACCTGTGGACAAAATAGAGGTTTCAAAACTACATATTAGGATCACTCAGTGTGAAAACAATTTAAGAAAAGATACAAATATTCACTCACCAGAGAATGTATGAATAAGATAACAAATGAAATATACTTATGATTTATAAATTCACATTTATATATTATATCTTATATTCACTCAACTGCACCTGAGCATTGTATCTCTAATTCCAGCTCACAACCATGCAGGAAAAAAAGAGCTTCCTTTCCTTTATGTATTCTTGGGTGAGTTTGAACACATAAACACAATTCTAAAAATGGCTGTAAAGTATAAAATTATAAGATTTCCTTAAAGCTTTATAGTTTCTTTTTCTTTTCTTTTATCATAAGCATCTTTTCTGGAAACTAGAAACAAGTATATTTTTGCTTAAATTAAAAAGCAGCTTCACTCTTTACTTTTCTACATCTATTCTGGCTGACACTTATAGACTTAGAAACAAAGTTTTAATCACCTACATAATTTTTGCTTTTTTACAAATGCATATGCAACCTTTACTGGAGAACTATACTACTTATAATTATCTTCTAAACTTTTAAGGCCTATGTTCATTCACAAAAAAATTAGCTTGTAGTGAACATTGTGATGGAAGGCTAAGAGTTTTGGAGATGGGTGTTGGAGGGGAGAACATTCAGCAGTCCCTCCTCACATTTCTCTCTCTTTTCTTAAGAGGCTAGGGTACTTTTATCTATGTTTCTACCTCTCTTCGTTCCACTCCTTTTGGGCTTCCTACTTTAAGAAGAGAAATTAATAATCTCATTATTTATTGGGTTATGTTTAAGAGTGAGCACGGATACTATGTTCCAAATCTAGAGGAAACCAGGCTCTAGCCCTTAGACTCTTTCACTCTGCTCTCATGTGAACTCTTCTTTCTGCTCACTCTTCTACCCCTGAAGTGGAGGGCCTAGGTTTTAATGGATTAATAAATCCTAGAGATGGACCTTACAGACTCTAATTTAGATGCTGTCATTTTTGTTTTAAATGCTTCTTGCCTTGCACTGTACCATTGCCATGTTAAAAACCACAATTCTGAGACCCAGCACTGTACTTCTTGCAAGATTCCACTCTTGGTAGCAAGTCACTTGTAGCCATGACTCCAAAGCTTGCTTGCCTGTAAGTCCCATGGCGGCAGCCAAGTTCCCATGGGCTCTGCTTTTCATCGTGGAGCAAGGAAAAACCTTGAACTAGTCCACACTTTCTGTTGCCAACCTCCTCTTTTTCCAAAAAGGACTTTGATTTCATAAGAAATGTGGTGTCCATGAGTATAGCGTTAGTAACACTAATTTCCAGTTTACATTTCTCCTGAGACATAGGCTGAGCTTCATAAATTGGGCTTCATAGGCTATCTCAATTTAGTAAGCTGACATAGAGCTGTTTAATATTCACTCTCCATCTGATAATATCCAGTCTTAAACAGCACATTCTCCTCAAAATTGACATTCCATCAGTGTTTATTAAGTGACTACTATATGCAAAGCACTGTGAAGTTAAATATAAGAAGCTACGACACAGAACATAACGAAGCAAGAATTTAATACACATATTCCACTTCATATGTAAATATTTTAATTGTCACTAATGTAGGCTAGGGTAATAACACTTTCTCTTGCCAGAAACTTAAATAAGAAAACAAACCCTATATTTCAAATTATTTATTTGTTTGTTTATTTTCCTAACCACCAGACTACTAGGGAGTAAAAAACATTTAAAACATTACAGAGAAACCTAAAACTTTTTGTTGTAGTAGTTCTCATTTTCTGTAACTTGAAAAAATAATTCTAAAATTCTTCTGGAAGAAGAGCTGTAACATTTTTTGGGGAAAAAAAGGCTGAGAACAAAATAACAAAAATAACAAAATATAATGTACAGTTTCTTCCCTTATCCTCAGGGGATCTGTTTCAAGGCCACAGTGGATACCTGAAACTACAGAGAGTACCAAACCCTACAGATATGATTTCTCCTATACATGCATACCTATGATAAAGTTTATTAGCACAGCGAGAGATTCACAACAAACTAATAATAAAATAGAATAATTATATCAGCATACTGTACTAAAAGTTATGTGACTATGGTCTCTCTTTCTCTCTCCCAAAATAGCTTATTGAACTGTACTCGCCCTTCTTGTGATCTGTCAATCTGATAATGGAGATGGCTCCTAAGCGACTCACAGGTAGGTAGCATATACAGTACGGAGACACTGGACAAAGGGAAGAGAGGATTCACGTCATGGGCAGGATAGGGTGGGACAGTAAGAGATTCCATCATGCTACTTAGAATGGTGTGCAATTTGAAACTTATAGTTGGGTATGGTGGCTCATGCCTGTAATCCAAGCACTTTGGGAGGCTGAGGTGAGAGGACTGTCTGAGCCCATGGATTTGAGATCAGCTTTGGCAAGATGGCGAGATCTCATCCCAACAATAAATCAAAAAATTAGCCTGGTGTGGTAGCACATGACCGTAGTTCCAGCTACTTGGAATGCTGAAGGAGAAGGATTGCTTGAGCCTAGCAGGTCGAGCCTGTGGTGGCCATGAGCGTGCCACTACACTCTCATCTGGGTGACAGAATGAGACTCCTACTCCAAAAAACAAAAACCAAAAACCAAAAAAAAACAACAAAACTTATAAATTGTTTATTGCTGGAATTTCCCATTTAATATTTTTAGACCAATACTGTTACTGCAGGTAACAGAAACTATAGATAACAAAGGATTATTGCTTATTACAAAGAATAACATACCATGTTCCTAGCCTGGAAGATTCAGTGTTGTACATATTACAAAATGACACATTTGTTTCTAAGCTAATCTACAAATTCCATGTAATTCTAATTAAAAATACCAATGGCCAACATTCTCAATACTTACACATATAGTATTAAGTTTGCCATAAAGAAATGCCAAAAGCTTTGCCAAGCTGAACGTCTGAAGAGAAAAGACCTGATCAGAAAACTACCTAGAATTATCCTTTGATAATATTTGTTTAAATCCCTAAGAAAGAGTATAAACTTAGTTATTACAGATTTTTTTTCTCCTAAAAAGTTACCTGTAAATCAAACTTCGGCATATCTTATCTTACTTCCCATTAATTTCCTATTAGAAATTGAGGATAACAAAATAAAAATTATCCTTAATGTTACAATAAACTATTTAAAATTACATTTTAAAGGAAAATAATTCCTTGCTAGAATACTGGAGAGTTTGCCAAGACTCCAGATAAAATCTTAAAATATATTACTTGTTATTTGTATACCAAACAAAATAACTTAGAAGCACAAAACAAGAACTACTAAAATTTTACTAAAAGGTCATTCAGCTACTCTCACAGGTGCAGTGCAGTGATTCTGATTAGGAGTGTGAGCTCTTCAGCCAGGCTGAAGAACTTCATCTCCATCACCAACCATATGACCACAGTAGGCTCCTTAGCCCTCTCTGCCTCCACTGCTTATCTGAAAAATGAGAATAGTAGCAATAGCCTACCTCTTAAGAGTGTTAGGGGAATTAAACAAAAAACACATGCAATACTTTTGGAACAGTGTCTGACACATAGGTCACTTATTGGTTTATGTTCATTCCCCTTCAAATATGTTATAATACAAAAAATTTGCAAAATTCTTGTTTTAGTGGTATAGCCCTTTCTGTGGTAACTGCCAGCACATAGAAATGAGTAAGCTGATCTGATTGGTGAGGAGCCAGAGGAAGCAATTCAGGGGCAACAGTAAACTTACAAAAAACTGAGCACAAGGCTAGGAGATCTAAAAGTCCAAGTCACCAAGCATCAAAAATCAAAAATTTCCTTACAAATATAACAATATAAATCAAAAAGGATATGCATTAACTGCCTTAACAAAATTCTCCCAACTTTCTCTCCTGGACTACTTTTTAAAAACAAAACAAAACAAAAATAGCATTGTAAATTTGCCTATCTGTTATTACAATAATCACTATGATAAATTTTTTATCATAAAATTAACCTACAGAAACCAACCTAATTTAGGCTCTAAGGATTCCCAAAAAATAATTTTAATAAACAACTCAGTAGATCTTTAGTTCATTCCTGAAACATATTAGAGTCTACAATTCCATTTTCAGTTTGGATAAAGTACAAAAATATGTAGCCAGACACAGATATATGTGGTTATTATTTTTTCCCCAAAAGTTATTCTACAACAACGAGAAAACTGAACAATATTTATTTGTACAAATACCTCTTAAAATCAAGCTTGATGCCTTTATTGCTTTTCATAACTTCAGCCAGCCACTCCCATAGAGTATTATCACTGCTTGTTTCGGGAGGATGGGCCATAATTGGTTGGCCATGTTCTGATGCATCACTTGAAAGAAGAACATCAGCCTCTATCATGTGAGCAGTACCTGGTCAAATAAAAGAACTTAGGTTAATGCTAATAAAACAGGGGACAGAACTATGGGAGATGCCATATCCAATGTCCTTTTAAGAAAAATAAAAGGGAAGAAAAATAATATTTACTTGAGTAACTACTACATTCCAGGTACTATATTAGGCCCTTAACATCCTTGTTGTTTTTTTTTTTACAGACAAGCAAACAGGTGCCAAGAAGTTAAATTATTTTCCCTAGGTCATATAACTCTTAAGTTATTATCATACTTCTAAATTTCTTCCTAGTACCTAGCAAAGTGAGTATATAATGAGAAGCTTAGTAAGTACTGGTTGAAGTTTTCTGGGAATAAAAAAATAGTACTTTTATATTCTCACTCCTCAAATTAAAAATATGGATATCTATCGCTCATGTTTGAAGTCTAGATTAAAAAATTGTTTCTCTAACTTACAGTTTAGTAACTGCTTAAAAACATACACCCTTTGAACAAGTGCTAAGCCTCACCACTCAATAGGTGTGAATGTGTGTGGCAGACTGTAGTAGACAGACTCCAAAGGTAGTTGTCAACAATTCGTTCTGTGCATGCACACCCCTCTTCCTATCTATGGCCCCTCACCTTGAACTGAGCTGGTCTTGTGATGCATTGGGGCCATAAACCTGAAAGACACAATCCTGAATGCTATAAACCCAAAGACTAAAATCCTGAAAGGTCAAAATCCTTAAAATCCAAAATCCCCAAAACCACAATCCCAAAAAATAAAAATCCTGAAAGAATAATTCTGAAAAAATAATTTTTAAAAATTATTTAAAAGATATTTACGATCCAGCAATCCCTTTTCTGGGAATATACCTGGAGGAATTAAAATCATTCTACAAAAAAGATACCTGCACATGCATGTTTATTCACAATAGCAAAAACTATTTACAAAAGCAAAAACATGGAACCAACTGTGCTGCCCATTGAAAGTGGACTGGATAAAAAAAAAAAAAAGTGGTACATATACACAATGGAATATTATGTGGCCATAAAGGACAAAATTATGGATTTTGTAGCAACTTGGATAAATTTAGAGTCTATCATACTCAGTGATCTATCATAGAAACAAATAACTGAGTACCACATGTTCTCACTCATAAGTAGATCCTGAACATTTACCATAATACTATAAGAAAAGGATTGGCAGTAGCAAGACACTGCCAGGGGAGTAGTGGCGGGGGGGCCGGGGGCAAAACATCAATAAGGGTACCTGATCGAAAGAGAGGCCCAAATTTCACCCATATGATGACCACTTATGTACCTAATCCTGAATTGAACCCCATCTTTAAAATAAAATTTTTTAAAAAGACATTTATTTTCATTTTTAAAGGGTATTTATTTGGAAATATATAAAAAGACAGAAGGCCACTTTACACAATAAAATAGGCAATAATATACATGTTTTACAAGACACATGAGTATAACAGTTCTGAGCAAACTGTGTTCATAAAGAAATAGCTTATAAAACTGCAGTCATTGGAAATACCATGACTGACAACATAAGTCTTTTGACAAGATCAGCTAAAAACTGCACATGCATGCCACCCAAGATTGCAAGAGATTGTATCTTTCACAAGGGCAGATGTACAAACAGTACATCTCTTAATTTAGTATGGAAGTTTCAACATTTTTACATACATGCACAATGCTTATATGCAAAGTCAATGTTTTGTCAAATGTGCCAAGACTGCATAAAACAATTAGGACTCCCAAAAAGTCTTTATATAATGTACACCACCTTTTCCTTTGGAATGATACAAAGATGGACTACATAGCACAGTGAATTATAAAAAATACTGCTGACTATTTAAACTAGTGAAAAAAAAAAACTAAAAAAAATCTGATGTATAGAAAAGTATATTACAGGGATAAATTACAGGCAATAACCAGAGGTAGTCCATACATGCTGGCCAACTTTCACAATCATTAAATATATTTTTAAGTCCTGCTTAGCAATGAAAAGTTGGGGGATTTTTTTGTTTTAGGGCAAGGCTCTCCTTGGAGGATATGTTCACATTTATTTTTTTATGTAGCACTGCTGTTTTTGAATTCTTCTATAATTTGACTGGGTGTGATGGCACACACCGATAATCCCAGCACTTTGGGAGGCCAAGGCAAGAGAATTGCTTGGCCAGGAGTCTAAGACCAGCCTGGGCAACATAGTGGGGCCTTGTCACTACAAAAAATACAAAAATTAGCTGGGTGTGGTGGTGCATACCTGTAGTCCCAGCTACTTGAATGGCTGAGGCAGAGAGATTGCCTGAGCCCAGGAGGCCAAGGTTTGGTGAGCCATGATCGTGGCCCTGCACTTCAGCCTGGGTGACAGAGTGAGACCCCACTCAAAAAAAAAAAAAAGGCAATAAAAGAAAAGAAAAGGAAGGAAGGAGGAAATTATTCTGTGATTCCATATACACCAAACATGAGCATTCCCTACTAAATTTTCCATCCTCCATGCCATGTTTCTATGTTGTTTTGGGCACACACAAACCCATTTCATATACACTCATATACAGATCAGAAATGTGGTGGAAACACCGGTGATGAAAGAGCAACACCTCTGTGTAAGTGTTTTTTTATCCTAATGTGCACGTAATTATTTTCAAGCCAGTAAGTAATTTCACTGGTTTCATCATGCAAATGCAGCTTTAATTTATTAAAAATTCCTGAATTTCATCAGATGGAAGAAATGTCAATGCAGACAAATGCTGCATTTTAAAACTGAAGTTTTTGTCACTGCCATATTGCATGGCCAATCCACTCATCTGAGATTTCCAACAAATGCACAGAGCTGAATTTAAAAAAAAAATTGGCAACAACTTGAAATTCACTTTTAGAAGCCTTGATTGCATCGAATTCCAAATATGTTATTATAGCTTAGGGATTCAATTAGACACTAGAGATTTTACACTTTAGAGATTCTGATCTTTTGGGATTCAAACATTTGGGATTATGACATTAGGGACTGTGTCTTTTGGGAATATGATCAGTACCGCTTGTGACTTGCTTTGACCAACAGAAAGTAGTGGAAATAAAACTGTCATTCCAGATGTAACCCTTAAAACACTTGGCACCTCCTATTTTCATTCTCTTGAAATCCAGACACCATGTAAAGAAATTCAGGAGCGATTACTGAAGACTAAGAGACAAAGGTGGGGAGAGAGAAGTCTTGTGGAGGAGAACTAAGACTTTCTATGTAACAGACAGCAAGAAGAAGAACAGAGGCAAGAAGGCCTCTGACATGTGAGTGAGCTCTTTTTAGAATTTCCAGGCCCAGCTGAGTTCTCACATGAATGTCCTTAGTCTACACTATATGGAGTGGAGGAACCACACAGTTGACCCACAAAATCATGAGAAAAAAACAAACCATTGATACTTTAAGTCAATCAGTTTGGGGGAATCTATTACATAGCAACAGATAAACAGAAAAATGTACCCAGGAGTGGAGTGTTGTCATAACAAAAGCACTAAACATGTAGTATTGGCTTTGGGACCTGGTGGAGGTTAAAGAAGGCAGGGAGGGAATTGTTAACAAAAGTTGGAAGAGAGTGTGGAAATTCGAATTCAAAGCTTGAGAACAGACAAATCGTTTTATATAGTGGTAAAACTTTTGACAACACTGTCACCTGTAGCAACTGGTGGAAGATAGAAAGGATACACAAATGAATTTGTGTATTTAGCTAATGAGGTTTCCAGAGAGAATGGCAAAAGCACAAACTGGCTTCTTTTAACTGCCAATGAGAAAAGAACAAGAATAGAGTGCTAAACTAAATAATTAACTGTTCAGATCTTAAGCAACATATAGAGGAATTATTTCTGACTCAGGACTTCCTAAATTGGAAAATAAAATTCTCACTCTCACCCTCTCCAACTGATAAAAGATTCTCAAAGTTAGGGACAGTCTCAGGCCAAAAGTCATATCTAGACTGTTGCCTGTCTTAGTATGTTTTGTAGTATGTTTTGACAGAATATCACAGACTAGGTAATTTATAATAAACAGAAATTTATTAATCCACAGTTCTGGAGGGTGGGAAGTCCAATATCAAGGTACTAGCATCCAGAGAGGGCCTTCTTGCTGCATCATCACATATGGAAGGCAGAGGGGGCAGGGACAGCCACTCCCCAAAGCCCCTTTATTATAGCATTAAACTCACCCATGAAGGTGGAGTCCCTATGTCCTAATCATCTTGCAAAGGCATTACATTGGCAATTAAATTTCAACATGTGTTTTGGAGGGGACAAACATTCAAACTATAGCACCGTCAGTAAAAAATGGCCTCAGTGTCAATATCAAGCCAAAGGTACAACCATAAGACCCTTTATTAAAACCTCAGGAAGATGACGCCTCATGTAGCCACATAGCTAGATAAAAGAACTTCTAGAATCATAAGAGTGTTGTCTGCAGCACCCTGATTTGCAGACCAAAGTAGAGAAAGGCATACTTCAAAGAGATTTGGGGGAATTACTTCTTATTAAAGGAGTAGTTTATAATTTGATATATAAGAAGCCCACTGCATTTTTAAGGGAGATATATCCACTTGGACTCAAAGGGACAGAGATAGTTCAAAATGAAAAAGAAGTCTGTGGTCTCCCACATTTTTACAAGTTAAAAACAGTCTAAGAAAGTTACCCAGTTGCAAATATGAGCCTATTTCCAATAAATATACAAAAAGATGCTCAAAAACATTATTCTTCAGGGAATGCAAATCTAAACCACAATCAGACACCAACTCACACACATTGAGATAGTTACAATTTTTAAAATGTACAACTACAACTATTGGCAAAGATGTGAAAAAACTGAAATCTTTATTCACACTGTTAGTAGGGATGTAAAAAGGTGCAGCCACTTTGAAAAAGCTTGGCAGTTCCTTAAAAAGTTAAACATAAGGCCAGTTGTGGTGGCTCAAGTCTGTAAACCCAACACTTGGGGAGGCCGAGGCAAGAGGATTGCCTGAGCTCAGGGGTTTAAGACCAGCCTGGGCAATTTGGTGAGACCTTGTCTCTACAATAAATCAAAAAATAAGCTGGGCATGGTAGTGCACGCCTGTAGTTCCAGTTACTTGGAAGGCTGAAGCGGAATGATCACCTGAGCCCAGCAGGTAGAGGCTGCAGTGACCATGAGCATGTCAGTGCCCTCCAGCCTGGGTGATGGAGTGAGACTCTGACTAAAAAAAAAAAAAGTTAAACATAGTTATCATAATGATCCAGCAATTATACTCCTAGACATATATGCAAGAGAACTGAAAATGCATGACCACACAAAAACTTGTACATAAATGTTCATAGTGGCAGTATTCATAGTATCAAAAAGAGGAAACCACTCAAATGTCCACTGATTAACAAATAAATAAAATGTGGTATACCCATATAATAAAATGATTCAGCTATAAAAAGGAACAAAAAACTGATACATGCTGGAACACAGATGAACTCTGAAAACACACTAAGTGAAAGAAGCCAGTTGCAAAAGGTCACTTATGAAGGAAAAAGTACAAGGTTAGACCCTGAATTTTGATTCTGGGGTCAGAAAAAGTCTTTTTGAGGAAGTGACAATTTAAGCGAGAAGAAAAAGAACTTAGTCATGCAAGGCGCCCTGAGGCTAGAGAAGATGGAATTGAAAACACTGTAACAGGTGAACTTGGTGAAATAGGCCAATTTTTACAGTGAGGCAGGAGGCCAAAGTATTTAGGGAAAAAGCTTCCTCTTGGAAGCTACAGTAGTGGAAGCAAATGTGCTTCCAGCTAACAATTATATTAAACATTTTAAATAGAAAATGATTTGAGAGAGAGAGAAAAAAAGGCCCGATTTATGTTTAAAAATACTTTGGATGCAAGTGGAAAAAGAACTGGTCAGGGTCAAGTGTGGAAGCAGGAAAAACAATCTGTCAAGTTAGGGCTGATTCAAATCTTTTGGATGCTTTTGGCTACAAATAAACAGAAACTCAGATCTAGGCTAATAAAGAAATTCACCACCACATATAACTAGAGATCAGAGGTGGGGTGAGCTCTGAGTGTGGTAAGATGAGTGGTTCAGTGATGTGATCAGGGTCTCTGTGTCTCTTTTCTTCACTGTCCTTGGTGCTGTTTTCATCTTAAGGCTAATTTCATCTCATGATTGGAAGACAGCTACCAATAATCACTGGGGCTACATATTTGCGCATTTCAGTTTTAAGATATAAAACTTATTTGATAGCTATACATATGAGGACTTTACTTAGGTCTGATTGAGCCTAGTTACCCACCATGGAACTATATGAATCAACAGGAAAAATTCTAATCCACTCCTGAAATGGAGTCAGCTTCCACGTGCTTGTATGGAGTAGAAATGGATACCATAGTAAAACTGAAGTTCTTTAAGGAAGGAAGAAAGGGATTGGTGGTAGGATAAGCAGCCAATAATGTTTGCTATGTCTCTCTTTCCTGAGACCATATTTGGATTATTTAATTATAGTGAGGCAAAATATAGAATAACAAAACACCAAGACCAATTACAGAGTTTTATATTCCCTTTATTCTCTATGAAATGCAATCCTAAGCAATGTCCAGGTCTATATAAACAGCTTCAGCCTCTGCCAAAGGTGGAATTCTTCACCCATGTGAACAGTATTGAGCCCTGATGTTTGTGTTGCTCACCTGGCTATGGGGAGGGCAGATGCAGAGGTCTGTCTTTCAGTCTATGGTCAAACCACTGAAAGAATCACAGGGCAACTGGATTAGCAGAAAGACAGTTGATTTGATATTTTATTATTTTCCCAGTTTAAGGTTGGGGAAGAGGAATTATTCAACTATGGTATCATCCAACCCAATTTTCTACCACCAAAGTTAAGATGCGATGGGTCCAGATTTTAATTTTATTTTTTTAAAAAGGCAAGTATGATTTCTCAATAAAGTGGTGTGTAGCAAAAGATATGCAGGCATTCCATATTCTCTACCTGTGCAGGCACAAGAGTTTAGAATCCCTTGTTTAAGAGTAATAGTCACAGCCTGTTAATTCCATTTATTTCCCACAAACAGAAAAAGGAATCAGTAACTGGCAAGTGGAGGAGTCTCTGGCACCATGTAAAGTGTGTTCCTACAGTCTCCTTTGAGGAAAAACAAGGGAAACTACAGTAGTAAGAGCAAGAAATCCTAGTGGCTTCTAGTATAATGATAAGAAAGATGGAGAGATGTGGACAAAATGTATTTTGGAATAGAATCACAATGATTGGATGATAGATCAGATATAAGAAATAAATAAAGAAAAGAGAGAATGGATGGCTCCCAGTCTTCTGCCTGAAACGGAAGATGGTAGTGCCATTTCCTGAGACATGAAAAACTGTAGGAAGTATAAGTTAGTAATCACAGTCAAAGTTCATTTTGATTAAAAGATTTCACATGCATGTGAGGTCTCTAAGTGAAAACAGCAGTAAGCAGTTGGATAAACTAACATGAAGAAAACAGGAGGCCTAGCCTGGAGACATTTCTATAGGAGCAGCCCGTATCTTCTCCCTACTCTCCCATCCCTGGCCCTTGGGTAGGCTTTTCAAGGTGAGGGCATGCTTCTGCTTGGCAGACTGCTGGTCACAACAGTCTCATATAACAGGGACAGCCAGACAGACAACTCTGTTTATCAGGAGATGCATTACCCTAACCAAAGGAGCTCTGGCTTGTGACCATAGCCAGACTTTGCCTTGCCTCATCAAATCCCATTCAGCAGAGCAGAAGCAACTTTTCATCACTTGTGGGCTATAATGTCAAAAAGGCTTTGTATATACTATTATTATTACAAATTGCATACTTTTTAAAGTTTTATTTCCAAATTTTCAGTTGTTAGGAACACGATTTTCTGGTTTGACTTTGCATCCTGAGATTTTCTAAATTCACCTATTTATTACAATCATTTATCTGTAGGATATTTTTTGTTTTCTATATACACAACCATATTATCTGTGAATAATAGCTTTATTTCTTCTTTTCCTATTTTCTTCCTTTCTTTTTTCCATTTTAAAAACTTGAGGCATAATTCACATACTATAAAATTTACCCTTTTAAATTGTACCATTTAGTGGTTTTTAGTATATTCAGAAGGTCGTACAACTGTCACTACTATCTAATTTCAGAAAAATTTCACCATGCAAAAAAGAAGCCTTATATCCATTAGCCTTCACTCCCTCCAACTCCTGGCAATCATTAATCAACTTTTTTCAGAAGCATCACTTTTACTAAAATTCATTTATTAAATAATCACTGTGTGGTTGCTGTTTTAGGCATTCAGGATTCAATTAACAAGACAATTTTCTTCCTTTCGAGGAGCTAAGAAAAGCAATTTTTTGTTGTTTGTTTTTTTGAGTTGGAGTCTCACTCTGTTGCCCACGCTGGAGTACAATGGGACGATGACAGCTACTGCAGCCTTAACTTGCTGCCTCAAACTTCCAAGTAGCTGGAATTACAGACATGTGCCACCAACGCCCAGCTAATTTTTTAATTTATTGTAAAGACAAGATCTCACCATGTTGCCCAGGCGGATCTCAAACTCCTGGGCTCAGCCAATCCTCTCATCTTAGCCTCGCAAAGTGCTGGGATTATAGGCGTGAGCCACCAACACTGGCCTAAGAAAAGCAATTTAAAAGACTGTTTTTACAGTAAAAGAAGCCCAGGTATATAATGGAGTAGGATGCAAAACATGCCTACATAAATTTTTACAATAAAACATTGAACTTCAAGGAAGTTTTCTTGCTAGACCAGGAAACTGACATCTATGCTCCCACCCTCTGATGTCGTGCTTTCATTCTCCTTTCCTGTTGCAGTCAACACTGATACTTCGCAGGAAAAGGCTGAGAAACATTGCTGTAGTGTTAATCTATATAAAGAAGGGATATACATATATGATTGCAGGTTGAATCAGTAAACCAAAGGTTTGATTTCTAGCTTTGTCATAAATACTGCCCAAGGCAATTAACTATAAATTAGTATACTACAATAGTTTCATCCATTCATTCAGCAAACATTTATTGAGTTTCTTATTAGCACACCATGAAAGACACAAAAATATGCAAGATACATAATCCTGATCTTATAAGTTTTATTCAAATCACTAGCTACATAAGAAAGTGTAATAATAGGAGGGTTTCAAGTAAGACATACAAAGGCAAATCACTTTTAGAAAATAAGAAAATTCTTCCATTATGCAATTCATTCATTTTGTAAACAAAATGAAACCCTTCACAAAAATGTTTGTCAGCCCAGAATTGACACATGGATCAACTAAGTCTCTTATACCTGCAAATATGCCTAAATTTTTTAAAAAGTTGAATTAATATATTATCCAAAGTAAATTACAAGTAACTACACTGACTTACTTTTCAATGCCTCATTCAATTGTGCCTTGTGGTTAGCTGCATGATACCAGATTATCTCAGCACCATCTTCTGTTGTAATCTGGTTGTTTCTCAAAAAATATTCCAGAATATTTTCACTCCAAGATCCTAAAATGACAGTATTTACATGAAAAAGGATATTTTTTAATTAGGTAAATTTTTAAAAAATAAATGTTATCGTATATATTTAAGATATACAACATGATGTTATGGGATACATAGAGAAGGCTACTATAGTGAAGCAAATCCATCATCTCACATATCCTTTTTTTTTTTTTTTTTTTTTGTCTTTGTGGCAAAAGCAGTTAAAATATGCTCATCTAGCATGAATCCCATATACAAAACAATTTTATTACCTATAGTCCTCATGTTGCAAAGTAAATCTCAAGACTTTTTTATCCTACGTATCTGATACTTTGCATCCTCCGACCAATATCTCCCTAGTTCATTTGCCCACCAGTTCCCCAACCTCCCTGCCCCTGGTAACCACTGCTTTGTTCTCTATCTCTGAATATTTGAATTCTTTATTTATTTAGAGACAGAGTTTCACTTTGTCATCCAGGCTGGAGTGCAATGGTGCTATCATAGCTCACTGCAGCCTCAAACACATGGGCTCAAGTGATTCTCATACCTCTGCCTCCAGAGAAGCTGGGACTACAGGCACATGCAATCACAGCTGGACAATTTCTTTTTATTTTTGTAGAAGGGGTCTTGCTTTGTTGCCTAGGCTCGTCTTGAACTCCTAGTTTAAAGCAATCCTCCCACCTTGGCCTCCCAAAGTGCTGGGATTACAGGTATGAGCCACTGTGTCCAGGCTTTGAATTTTCTTTTTAGATTACACATATAACTGAGATCATGCAATATTTGTCTATTTCTGGCTTATTTTACTCAGCACAAAGTCTTCCAGCTCCACCCATGTCATGGCAAATGGCAAAATCTCATTCTTTTTTAGAGCTAAATAATATTCCATTGTATATATGTAACACAATTTACCCATTTGTCCACTGACAAACCCTTAGGTTGATTCTGGACCTTGGCTATTGTAAATAATACTGCAGTGAACATGGGAGTGCAGATATTTTTACAGAATTGCTATTTTATTTTCTTTGTGTATATGCCCAGAAGAACTGCTGAGTCATGGGGTAAAAACTCTTTTTAACTAAAAAGGGCAGAGGATATATTGAGGAAGAATAATAAAGTAACTAGACTGGGAAAAAAAGATTTTCAAAATAGAGAATAAGTATTATGATGTGGCAAGTATACTATATATAAATGTTATATATCATTGAATGTAATAATTAGTAGACATATAGAATAGTCTGAGATCAGAAGCATAAGAAAGTATGTAGGAAGAAAATAAAACTGGTAAAAAGCAAATCTTTATCGATTTTTATTATTGTTGTTATTATTATTATTAATATATATTTTCTTTTCAGTTGGGGTCCCACATACACCCAGACTGGAGAGCAGTGGCATGATCACAGCTCGCTGCAGCCCCAACTTCCTGGGCTCAAACAATCCTCTCACAGGCATGCCCCACCATGCCTGACTAATGTTTTTATTTTTTGTAGAGATGAGGTCTTGCTATATTGCCCAGCCTGGTCTCAAACTCCTGGGCTCAAGTGATCCTCCCGCCTTGGCCTCCTAAAGTGCTGGGATTATAGACATGGGCCACCACACCTGGCCAGAAGCAGATATTTAAAAGTGGAATATTTCATATGATATTCTCTACAATTCTGGCTCCATAAATATAAATAAAATTTATAAAAGACCAAAACTATATGAAATTCTAAGTTTTATATAACTTGTTTTCCCCACCGGAAGCACCTTTCTATATTTATATTAACAACTTAGAATTTAAATTACATTTTATTGCATATTCACCTTCAGATTATTCGTAACAAGATTTGAGTGCTCAAGTAAACTCTTGAATTAGTATTCATAGATTTATCTATCTATAATTCTATCTTATCTATAATTCTCTTATCTGTCTACTTTTGGCATATCAGATTTTCTTAATTAAGCATTAAAATCTGTAAGTTAACTGAGACTAAGGTAAGTGCTAGCAGAAATAACTGAATGCAGAAATACTCCCTACTATACTATATCTTAAAACAACAATGAGAAAAAGCTGAAAAAAGCTGTCCATAATTCCCCCCCCAATTCTTGTTCAACCATTTAAATGTTTGTTAAGTGCTTACCAAGTGGCTGCAAATTCTCCATGCATAAGATTCTGTCCTGTTAATTATATATGAACTCTAAGACAGGTAAAAGTCTAAAAATGGCTATCAGAAACTGCCAATAAAACATTGAGAAAACCAGCTACTTGGAAGGCTGACGCAGAAGAATCATCTGAGCTCAGCTGGTCGAGGCTGCAGTGGCCATGAGCGTACCACTGCACCCCAGCCTGGGAGACAGAAAGAGACTCTGACTCAAAGAAAAAAAATTGAGAAAAAGTAAAATTTGATCAGAGAACAGAGGGGTATATAAAAATAAATTCTAACCAACATATATATTTTGACTATTGAGCTACAGAAGACAATAAAAGTAGGCCGGAGGATCTACTATCCTCAAGCAGTCTCCTACTCAAAAACACTTAGATACTACTTGGCATAAGAAATAGAGTCACACGCCTTTCACACTTAAATGACAACACATGGTCATCATTTTGTTAGTTAATGATGTATAGTAGTTATCTCCAAAGCACCTTTGAACTAAGCACACAGCATTCAGAATTTTTATAAAGGCAACTTACAGATTAATAATAAGGTATCATGACTCTAGAATTCAAAAATACCTGAAGTTCTCTTTGCCCTTTTACTGGGTAAAAGTACTAGTTTGTACTTAAAGCACAACTGTATATATCTTAAAATATAAGGAGGATCCAATTAACTAAGATTTAGGGTACTAGTATTAGAATTTAAATAAGCTGTAACTTTGAAAATAGGTTAAGAGAAAGACAAAATTAGTAGCTTTTTTTTTAACTTTCAGGGCAGGCCAAAGACATGCCCAGGAAATTTTTATTCTAAATTGTACTAGTTTTCTATTGCTGCCATAAAAAATTACTACACACTTAGTGGCTTAAAACAATTCAAATTTACCATACCATTCTATAGATCAGGAGTCCAACATGGGTCAAAACCAAGGCATTGGCAGGGCTGTGTTGCTTTCTGGAGGCTATGGGAGATAATCCATTTTCTTGCTTTTCCAGCTGTGGAGGCCACCTGCATTCCTTGGCTCACAGTCTGCTCCCTGCTTCTTTAAAGCCAGCAACATAGCATCTCTTTGACCCTGCTTCCACTGTCACCTCTCTTCCTCTGTCTTCTTTTACCTCCTTTCACTTTCCCCCTGTACTTTGCATTTTTATTTGAATTATATTTTTTTTAACTTTTAAATTTTTTTATTTTACAATTGTTAGGTACAAGTCAGGGTTAGGTATACAAATATTCATTTTGCAATTACCTTTGTTGATGAGGTGTGTCCCCCACCTTCCCCAGGGAACATTTTTTAAAAATTGAGACTTTTTGAGCAGTTTTGAGACTTACAGAAAAAACTGAGCAAAAAGTACAGAGTTCCTTCCAATTTCTCCAGGGTTTTTTTGGGTGTGTGTATGATTAAAGAAACTTTTTATTTTAAACTTCCCAATGTTTAATATCTTGCATTAATGTGGTATGTCTGTAACAACTAATGAGTCAGTACTGACATATTATGATTAACTAAACTCCACAGTTTACATTATTATTTACTCTTAGTATTATACATTCTATGGGTTTTGAAAAAGGTACAGGCATACATTGGAGATATTGGAGGTTCTATTCCAGACCACCATAATAAAGCTAATATCCCAATAAAACAAGTCACAGGAATGTCTTGGTTTCCCAAGTTATGTTTACACTATCATCTATTAAGTGTGCTATAGCATTATCTCTAAAAAAATAATGTGCATACCTTAATAAAACAATACTGCTAAAAAAAAGCTAACAATCATCTGGCCTTCAGCAAGATGCAATCCTTTGGTTGGTGGGGGGTCTTCCCTTGATGTTGATGGCTGCTGACTAATGACAGTGGTGGTTGCTGAAGGTTGGGGGCTGTAGCAACTTTTTAAAATAAGACAACAATGAAGTTTGTCACATCAATTGACTCTTTTCAGGAATGGTTTATCTGTAGCATGTGATGGTGTTTGATGGCATCTGACCACAGTAGAACTTCTTTCAAAATTGGAGTCAAGCCGGGCTTGGTGGCTCAGCCTGTAATCCTGCACCTTTGGGAGGCTGAGGTGAGTGGATTGCCTGAGTCCGTGGGTTCGAGACCCGCCTGGGAAACGAGACCTCATCTCTGCAATAAAATAAAAAAATTAGCCGGATGTGGTAGTATACGCCTGTAATTCCGGCTACTTGGAAGGCTGAGGTGGAAGGATCGCCAGAGCCCAGCAGGTCGAGGCTGCGGTGGCCGGGAGCGTCCACTGCACTCCAGTCTGGGCGACCAAGTGAGACTCCAACTCAAAAAAAAAAAAAAAAAAATTGGAGTCAATCCTCTCAAAGCCTGAAGCTGCTTGATCGACTAAGTTTATGGAATATTCTAAATGTTTTTCTATCATTTCAACAACGTTCACAGCATCTTCACTAGGAGTAGACACCATCTCAAGAAACCACTTTCTTTGCTCATTCATAGGAAGCAACTCCTCATCCATCAAGTTTTATCATGAGAGTACAATGAATCAGTTACATCTTCAGGCTTCACTTTAATTCTAGTTCTCTTGCTATTTTCCCCACATCTGCAGTTCATTCCCCCACTGAAGTATTGAACCCCTCAAAGTCCTCTACAAGGGTTGGAATGAAACTCTTGTTCATGTTGATATTTTGACCTACTCCTGTGAATCATGAGTGTTATTTATTTATTTATTGAGAAAGCAGGATTTATTGAGAAGACAGAAAAATTCTCAAAAGGGTTAGACCCAAAAGGGTTGCCCCGTGAATGTTATTAATGGCATTCAGAATGAATCATTTCCAGAAGATTTTCACTTGACTTTGTGTTGGGAGCTGGCCACGGAGGCCCACTGAGCGTTAGGGATCAGGGAAGGCCGTGGACCCCGAGACCACTAGAATGTGTTCGGGAGCTGTTGACCCCATTCCCTCCTCCCTTTTTCTATTTGGCACACTCAGCCAAAAGGATCTCTGCTGACCTAAGCTGAAGGCTCTATGACTATGACAGGCATGCCTAACTTTAGAAACTCATTGTTCCTGCTTCCCATGAACTGTGGTTTCAGCTTAGATCTTAGACACAGTTTAAACTTGGGTCACATTTGAGAAGCCCTATTGCTGGTGACAAGCTCTATATATTTGGATTAAGACTTAGAAATTTTTATAGAAGTTAAGATAGATATATAGGATTTTAGAGTAGCCATTTTGTTAAGAGATTGTAATCAGTAGTTCCGAGAAGTGGCCCACTGTGAACTTAGGACTGGGCCACATTCGGGAGAGCCCAGTGTGATCTTTGGGCTGGGCTACATTCTTTAGGAACTGGTTTGAGCTATAATTAAGAGTTTCCATAGCAATTGTGTAAGTAGAAATAGCATAGAATAGAAAGGTAATAGGATTTACGTTAGTGTATGCATAAGCTTTAGAATTATTGATTATTAGAACATCGTGATGTAAGTAGGGATTGTTGCATTGCTTTTTAGGAACATTAACCAAGCATAAGGAACAGTAAGGTAATTTTGGAATTGTTCTTCCTCATGCTTGAGGAAACATCTGGTGGGGGGGGCGCCCCTCACCTACCTGGCTTTGTGTTCACGTGAAAGTCTTGTGATTTTGCCTGTGAAACTTTAGGATAAAAGGCTTACGGTTTGTCCCATTAAACGGCTTCTGCTCAATCTTGAACAGTTGTCCAGTCTTTTCTTTTCTTTTAATATCTATCCCTCCCACAGAATTGCTGACACCATCACATCTTCCAGGGACCCCCGATCTCTGCAGGGGCTGGCCCCCCGCAACTTTGCCCATCAGAGGAATGATTGTTATGGCAACCAAATCCTTAAAAATGTGTTTCTTTCTTTTTGTTTTTTTGGGTCGGAGTCTCACTCTGTTGCCCAGGCTGGAGTACAGTGGCACACTCATGGCCACCGCAGCCTTGACCTGCTGGGCTCAGACGATCCTTCCGCCTCAGCCTTCTAAGTAGCTGGAACCACAGGTGTGTGCCATCATGCCTAGAAAATTTTTTTCAAATTTATTGTAGAGATGAGGTCTCGTCAACCTGTGGGCTCAGGCAATCCTCTCACCTCAACCTCTCAAAGTGCTGGGATTATAGGCATGAGCCACCATGCCCAGCCAAAATATATTTCTTAAATAATGAGACTTGAAAGTTTAAATTACTCCTTGATCCATGAAGGATGAATGTTGTATTAGTAGGCACGAAAATAACATCAATCTCCTTGTACATCTCCACCAGTATTCTTCAGTAACTAGGTGCACTGTCAGTGAACAGTAATATTTTGAAAGGAATCTTTTTTTCTGAGCAGTATGCCTCAATGGGCTTAAAATATTCAGTAAACCATGCTAAAAACAGATGTGCTGCCATCCAAACTATGTTGTTTCATTTACAGAGGACAGGCAGAGTAGATTTAGTGTAATTCTTAAGGACCGTAGGATTTTTGGAATGGTAAATGAGCACTGGTTTCAACTTAAAGTCACCAGCTGCATTAATCCCTAATAAGAGAGTCAACTTATCTTTTGCAGCTTTGAAGCCAGGCATTGGCTTCTGTATAGGAGTGCAACTGTCTTTTGCACATTTATTTTGTACCCTGAGACTCTGCCAAAGTTTTTTATCAGTGCAAGCAGGTTTTTGACAGATTCTCTTGGATTTTAAAATAAAATTTTAAAAGAAAGTTTACTGACTCCTGGACTAGGCAATTACTAAGATTCCTACTAGCTTCCAAAAGTGACTATCAGAAGTAATTTACCAGTAAAAATGCCATTTATCCACATAAAAACTTGTACACAAATGTTCACAGCAGCATTATTCATAATAGCCAAAAGATGGAAACAACCTGAATGTGTGTAAACTGATGAACAGATAAAACGTGGTATATGTGTAACATGGAATATTATTTGGCTATAAAAAGGAATGAAGTACTGACACGTGCTACAACACAGATGGACCTTGAAAACACCCATGCAAAGGGAAAAAAACCTGACATGAGAGGTCACACATTGTATGATTCCATTTACATGAAATCTCTAGAATAGACAAATTCATAGTGATATAGTGATAGAAAGTAGAATAGTGGTTGTGTGCTGTGGGCATTAAAGGGTGGTGAAGGTGTTTCTTTTTGTGGAATGAAAATGTTTTAAAACTGATTGTGGTAATGGCTGACATGTCTGTGAATAAGTTAAAACTCAGCAAATTATATTATTTAAATGGGTGAATTATATGGTATGCAAATTATATAGCAATACAATTTTTTTTTTTGAGTTGGAGTCTCACTCCGTTGCCCAGGCTGGAGTGCGGGGCATACTAACGGTTGCCCCAGTGTCAACCTGCTGGGCTCTGGCGATCCTTCCACCTCAGCCTTCCAAGTAGCCATAACTACAGATGCGCACTGCCATGCCTGGCTAATTTTTTATTTATTGTAGAGACAAGGTCTTGCCAAATTGCCTGGGCTGGTCTTGAACCTGCGGGCTCAGGCAATCCATTCACCTTGGCCTCCCAAAGTGCTAGGGTTACAGTTTGAGCTACCGAGTCTGGCCACAATACAAATTTTTAAAAGGGAAAAGTTTAAAAAATACATCTATGGTTTGACACAGAAATTCCATTTCTATAAATTTACTCCATAGACAGACATGCTTATATGTAGGAAATAACACATTTCATACAAGAATATCTATTGCACTATTTTTTGTAATGGCAAGAGTGAAAATCTAAATGTCCATCAATAGTGAATTCAGTAAATTATTGTATATCTATACAATGAAACTATGCAGTCATTAAAAATAAGGCAACTATATATGTAGTAATATGATCTCAAAGATATATTGTTAAGTGAAAAAAAGAGGTGGAGAACAATATTTATAGGTACTACAGTAAGAAGAATAATGAGTCCTCAAAAACGTCCACTTTCTAATCCCTGGAGTCTATTAATGTTACACAGAAAGGAGGGAATTAAGGTTACAGATGAAATTAAGGCTGCTAATCAGACGACCTTGAGATGGAGGAGATTACTCTGTATTATCCAAGTTTGCCCAATTAATCATAAGGTCCTTATAAGTGAAAGAAGGAGGCAGGCAAGTCAGTGTCAGGTGTGAGGTGTGAGAAAGATCTCAACCAACCATTTCTGGGTTTGAAAATGCAGGAAGAGACCAAGAGCCAAGGAACACAAGCAGCCTCTAGAGGCTAGTAATGGCAAGAACACTCATGCTGCCCTAGGCCTCAGAAAAAACACAGCCCTGAGGACACTTTGATTTTAGCCCAGTGAGATCCTTCAGACTTCTGAACCTCAAAACCACAAATAATAAACGTTTGTTGCTCTAAGTCACTAAAAAGGAATGCTATAAAAAAATAATTTGTATGCTTAAAAAGGAGAAAGACAAAAAAAGAGACGCATAGTATACAGTGGCATGTATATAAAATATCTCTGGAAGAATATACATGGAATAGTAACAGTGGACGCCTATGTGGAGGGAAACTATTGGTTGGGGGGATGGGATGGAACATTTCGCTATAAATCCTACTGAACCTTGTGTACTATTTAATGTTAAGAATGTATTACTATATTTTTTTACGTTAAGGGAATAGAACGAGTCATATGATGAAAGAATCTGGTTAACAATTAACCTCACCGATAACTCGGTAATGAGAATATAACATTTATTTTTCACTTGAAAACATTATTTTATTCCAAAATTTTGTAAGCCTTGCATCCAAGGATTTTACGTAAATTGACTTTTAAAGAGAATGGTTAAAGTCTTGAGTGTGAGCTTTGCTTCAGATGTGGATTTTTAGAAAACCAAGGATTTATACTGAGAAGTAAGAGCCCAGCTCCTCTGGCCGTGCACCAAGAGCTGGGCAGAGCCGGCCACGCCCCTACCTGCATTCCCAGCCCTCGCCTAGTTCCCAGGGAGGGGCAAGACTGATCGCAGGCTACTCCCACTCGGTCTGTAGAAATTAAGGATCAGGGACGGGTCACTCTCTTGTCATTTCAACAAACGCCTTCAACAGCCCTGCCATCCTCGCGCCGTCGATCTGGGTCCTCTGAAAGTGAACCCGGCTTCCTCCTGGACCCGGGAGATGCTCGGCTCCCAAGTGGGCCCCCAGGCGGACTACCAGGTGAATTCCCAGGTAGGCTCCAGGGCCGATGTGAAGACTGCGGGACCGGAAAGGGAAAGCCGACAGCGGGGTCTCTCACAGCGCCGCCACAAAGAGGCGGAGGCCGGAGAAGGCGAGAGTCGCCACGGGGACGCATGCTTACCGGGGCCTCTCGCGAGGGTTGCCATGGGAACGGACGTCCGCAGTCTGCGCAGGCGCCGCAAAGCGGTCTCCGGCGGCGTGAAAACCCGAGTCCACACACCGCAGGCTGCGGGCGGGCAACGACCTAGGGCCTAGACCGGAAAGGGTAGGGCATTAGTGCGCACGCGCAAAGGTTGCAGGCAGGGGAACGGCTGGGGACGGGGGCGAGACCGGAGGGGGCGGAGCCGGGGCGCGCATGCGTAGAGGTCAGGGTCGAGTTAGGAGCGGTGTCTGTTGTGCCGGTGTTGCCTGCTGATCTTTTGAAAGCTTCAGAAAACGGTTGTTGTTCTGAGGGAAGAACGCTACGTTAGGGAGTGCGGCGGCAGGTGAAGCCCCAAGATGAAAACAGCCGGTGGTGTGGGAAATTACCAGACAAAGCTGGAAATGCTTTCTTTTTTATTTAGTAGCGTCTTAAGGAGATGTGCGTTTCCGCACCGAGACGCCGAGCAGCACACACAAGGTCCCTGGTCTCTCCACCGGAGACAACTCTGAGCAGTCTCTGTGCCCACTGCTCTCCAGCCCCTGGCTTCTTCCTTCCCGACGCCAGCTTGCTGCAGGGAGAGGTCAGACGACCTGGATGGCGGCCGGGCGCGCACGGATACATTCCCAACACATACTACCCAAGGCAGCTATGCTTGCCTCAGCTCCAGATGGTAACATCTGTCGCCCCAAAACAGTCACCCTCCATTCCCTTTCTCAGCTCTAGCCACCGCTAGTCTACCTTCTAAGTATTCGCCTGTTCGCGACAGTTTACACAAATGGAATCGTACAGTATATGGCATTTTTGTGTCTGGTTTCTTTCACTTAGCATCATGTTTTCAAGGTTCATCCGTATTGCTACATGTGTCAGTACTTTTCCCCTTATTATGTTGGGATAAATTCTGTTGTTTGCATAGACCACATTTGTCCGCTCATTAGTTAAGGAACATTTGAGTTGTTTCTACTTTTTGCCTGTTATGAATAATGTTGCTATGATTACTCATGAACAAGTTTTGTGTGGATGTATATGAACACATTGTGTACATTCCTGAGAGTGGAGTTGCTTGTTTATATAGTAACTCCATGTCTAACTGTGTGGAGGAACTGCCAGTTTGCAAAGCTGCTGCACAATTTACATTTCCACAAGCAGTGTATGAGGTTCCACTTGTTATTGTCTTTTTAAAATTATCAATACTTGTTATTCTCACTACCGAGTTATTGATGAGGCTAATTCTTAACCAGATTCTTCCATCGTGTGACTCATTTTTTTAAGATTATAGCCATCTAGAGGATATGACGTAGTACTTCATTGTCTTGATTTGCATTTCCGTACTAATGTTTAGCATATTTTCAGGTGCGTCTTGGTCATTTATGTATTTTCTTTGGAAAGATATATGTTCACATCCTTTGCTCATTTTTTTTTTTTGGATTTTTTTATTTTTGGCTTGTGAGAGTTCTTTACATAGTCTGAGTACAAGTCCCTTAACATATATGATTTGCAAATATTTGCAATATTTTCTCCCATTTTGTAGGTTCTTTTCATTTTTTTTGATAGGATTGGTTGCAGTACAAAAGTTTTAGTGACTCGGTATTTTCATAGATTGTACAGTAACTGACTCAATTAGAATTACTATTTTTTAGAGCTGCATACTGATGTGGCATGAAATGATGTCTGAAATTTGCTGAAAAATACTTAAGCAAAGAAATAAAGGGATAGATGAAGCAAAGGGGAAAAATCTTGATAGTGTTAAATCTGAGGATTGTTGTAGGATGGGTATAAAGAGTTTCTGCTTTCTTTACTTTTGAGTGTTTGGAAATTTTATAGTAAATATTGGTCTGATTACCTTTTTTTGGCACAAAGAAAGGATTTCATAAGTTAAAGCCATGATGCATTTAAGAAAGAATAGCAGATACCCAGAGCTTTTAGAGGATTAGAATGTGAAAGATGGGCATCACCCTGACTCTAGGGCTGCTATTGGTGACATCTAAATAGGAATAAATAATACTGGTTCTGTTTGCCCCCAACTGGGTAGTAGTGGTGAGATAATGTGTATAGAGGATTAAGAATAAGAGGTGACCTTTGATCCAGGGTACATAACTCACTCATGAATAAGATTGTAGCTGACCTTAGAATGTAGTTAATTTCCCATCAGCATTTAATACACACACACACACACACACACACACACACACACGTGTGTTTTGTTATTAAGTGTTCTGTGAGCCCAATTGCTAGTTCAATAATTATAAAGCAGTCTATATTTACTCTCTGGGTGCTTCCACTTTTTTTTTTTTTTTGCTTTTTGAGACAGGGTCTTGCTATGTTTTGCAGGCTGGAGTACAGCAGCTGTTCACAGGCATGATCATAGCTCACTGCAGCCTCCAACTCCTGGACTCACATGATTCTCCCATCTCAGCCTACCAGGTAGCTGGGACTACAAGCACACAACATGGTGCTTGGCTTACATATGCCTACACTGATGCTTGTCTCTGTTTATTCTGCAGTTGAGTGAAAATTTTCCTATGAAAAGATGCTTGAGAGTAACCTGTCAAGTTGTAGTCTTTACAGTATATTTTCTCTTGCACATAACTTAATGCAAACCCAAGGATTCCACTAATTACAAATTTCCCAAACTGTGATTAAAAACAAAACATAATTCATTGAATTTTTTTTTTTTTTTAATTTTTTTTTTTTTTTAAGTTGGAGTCTCACTAGGTTGCCCAAACTGGAGTGCAGTGGCCGCTTCCGGCCACCGCGCCTCGACCTGCTGGGCTCCGGCGATCCTTCCGCCTCAGCCTTCCAAGTAGCTGGAATTACAGGCATGCGCTACCACGCCCGGCTGATTTTTATTTATTTATTTATTGTAGAGATGAGGTCTCACTGCCCAGGCAGGTCTCGAACCCGCGGGCTCAGGCAATCCACTCACCTCAGCCTCCCAAAGGCGCGGGATTACAGGCTGAGCCACCGAGGATGGCATTTCATTGAATTTTTAATGGTCTTTGGGAAAGAAGTTAGTCAAAGGGTTTTGAAAGTGTATTTTGTGTATCACTTTTTAAAAAAATGTAGGTGATACATGTGAAGATTACAGGGGTATATCGTACAATGGTACTTTGTTATTCAGATTGGGTAATTTATGCCAATGTATCTTCAAATTCACTGGCTCTTCCCTCAGTCATTTCCATTCTACTGTTGAGACCCTCCAGTAAATGTTTGTTATTGTATTTTCAGTTCTAACGTTTCCTTGATTCTTTTTTTATAGCTTCTATGTTGAGGACGTTTAGTTTCACATTTATTTCAACAGTGTTTATCCTTCCTTGGTGGAACATGATTAAAATAAATCTTTTCCTGATAATTCTGACATTTGGATAGGATAACGATAGACTTGGCAGTTGTTCATTATATTTTCCCTTTAGAGTTTAGGTTTCACCAGTTCTCTGGATATCAAGTAATTCTGGATTGTTTCCTGAATACTTTGAATATTATGAGATTCTCTGTTCTGATTAAATCTTCATAAAAATGTTTTTTTGTTTTTTTTAGCAGACCAATCAGTCAAGTTAGTTTCAGACCACACATCCTGGTCCAGCTTTCAGTGGGCTGTAGTTCCAATGTTAACTGGAATATTGCAAGTGAATTTGAGTTTTGTCCCACAACCTTTAACCTCCTTTCTGGTATTCTAACAAAAGAGAACAAATTGTTTCTTAGATTCTTTTTTTCTTTCTCTTTTAATTATAGGAATGTGGGGTACAGTTAAGGATTAACTACATAAGTACGCTACATGCAGGTGAATTTTGGGCTTCTAACTGGCCCTCACTCCCCCTGGTAATGAACCGCATATCCTTTGTGTTTTCACATGCCTCCCACTCTCTTCCCTCCCTCCCTTCCCTAGCAGTGCCCAGTGACTGCCGATCCCTCCCTTGTGCCAATGTGAGGAACACTTATGAGAATATGTAGTTTTCAAATCTTTGTGCTGTGATTTGTTTCTTAGAATCTTTTTCTCTGTGTCAACTAGCAGTTCCAGTTTTCCTGTGAAATATCTGAGTGGACTTTTATTGTTTGGGATTTGTCTGGCTTCTAAAATCTGTAGAATCATGTTTTTAATCAGTTCTGCATTATATCTTAAAATATTTGGTCTGTCCTATTCCCACCTCTTCTCTGGCAGCCAATTAAGCACACTATAATTTCTTACTGTATTCTCTATATGTCTTCTGTTTTGTTTCTGTTCTCCATTGTTGCACTTTGGCTAATTTTTCCTGAGTCATTTTCCAATTTATATTGACTGTGTTCTATTCTTCCATTAAACCAATTAATTGAATTTTAAAGTTCAGTTTTTATATACTCTTGCAATGTTTGTGTTCAGTTATTTTCCACATTAGTTCCATTCTTTTGTAGTTTCCCATTTTCTGCAGGTACCTTCACACCTGACTTTATTTCCTTAAGCACTGAAAACATAAATCTAATACATAAGAATACATTAATTTGTTTTCATTGTTTAAACTATTTTTTAACTCTGGAGTCTAGTGTCTTTATGTGCCTGCTTATTTCACTGCATGTAAACATTATATTTGAAAAGTAAATTGAGGCCTGCAATTAAATTATTATTTTTTTTAGTCGGAGTCTCACTCTGTAGCTCAGGCTGGTGTGCAGTGGCATGCTCATGGCCACCCCAGCCTTGACCTGCTGGACTCAGGCAATCCTTCTGCCTCAACCTTCCAAGAACCACAGGTGCATACCACCAGCATTTAAAAAATTTGTTATAGAGATGAGATCTCACCAAGTTGCCCAGGCTGGTCTTGAACCCGAGTTGAGGCAGTCCTCTCATCTCTGCCTTCCAAAGTGCTGGGAATACAGGTGTGAGTCACCACACCCAGCTGAAATTACTTTCCTATGGAGATAATTTACATTTTATTTTTTCTGGTACCTGGAGGCATCGCCAATGTGGAAATAACTTAATGCTTAAGATTCTTTGGATTATTTAGGCAATTCTAAACTTGCCTATTTTACATAGGTTCTTCTACTTCTGGTTTATCATCATCCTAAAGGTGAAACTGTTTGAGGGTCTCAGCCTATTGTGGGAGAATCTCCTATTAGATTCACCACCTTAACTAGGCCCCAAACTTTGATTCCTATCCCCTTCACTCATGAAGTTGTCACAGTAGGAGCCCATGCTCACTTAATTTCTTGTTTTCTCATTACTTTTGCTTAAAATTTACTATTGTCTCAAAATCTCTTTGATGTTTTAAAATTATTCTTTTATTTTAATCAGCATTGGTTGTTTTTAACAGGAGCATGATGTAAATACCCTAGCATGCAATTTTCAGAAACAGTTTCCACAACTGCATCTTCTTACATGGCCAAATCTATTATTTCCCTTGGTATCCTCTGCATTAGCACATATTACTGATGGCATGGAATTCATAAATGTTAATAAGAATTATGTCTAATTCTGTTAGAAAATTAATAGTTTTTAGAAAATTTTACTTAGAAACCTGATAAAGCACTCTGCATATAGCATATACACAGACACAAAGTTGGATAACTGCATTGAAAAATTGGGCTAGATTTTACTTCCTATTTCAAAATTCAGAGAAAGAGAGAAGTATTAAATAAAAGATGTAAGGCCAAAAGTAGATCACTGCATACTGAGTACAAAGAGCCATTCTATTCCTTCACCTTTAAAAAACTAAAATTTCAAATTAAGTACCAATGTGAAGAATGTGACAAAACAAAACATGCTTTCAGAAACATTTATACAACTAAAAAGAGTACTTTAAAATGTATCTCCAGGCCAGGTGTAGTGGCTCACGCCTATAATCCCAGCACTTTGGGAGGCTGAGGTGAAAGGACTGCCTGAGTCCACAGGTTCAAGATCAGCTTGGGCAACTTGGCGAGACCTCATCTCTACAATAAATAAAAAAATTAGCTGGGCGTGGTGGCGCATGCCTTTAGTTCCAGCTACTTGGAAGGCTGAGGTGGAAGGATCCACTTGAGCCCAGGAGATTGAGGTTGCAGTGGCTGTGAGCATGCCACTGCACTCCATCCTGGGCAACAGAGTGAGACTCTGACTCAAAAAAATAAAATAAATAAAATAAAATGTGCCTCCAAACTTTAGGCGCATAATTCCAATTCTTATTGGATGCAGAAACAAAGCTACCCCATCATGGAAAAGCCCTCCACCATTTGTTTATTTTAAGGTAAATAGCATTCATAGATTGTACAACTATTAATGTTGCAAAATACACACACTGTATAAAGAAAACATACATTTGGTTTGATATGCAGTTTTTTTTATCTTGAAACCATTTTAATCAATTTCACAAGTTATTACATGTTGCCATTTTATTTAATACCTGCAACATTTTACATTGTTCGTGAAGTAGCTAGCTATTTCCAGAGGCTGATATTCTCTTCCAAACTGTGTCTTTGGCTATTACTATATAAGTGATTCAGTCAGAACTATGAGCCCAAACTGATTAAAATTCTCAGACTCTCCTAGCTTGAGACCTCAGATCCTGAGTTGTAACTTTGACTTGATCTTCCCGTTGAGATGCTTCATAAATATTTTTCTTAAAACAGGGCTCTTTAGTGTTGTTTCTTTTTCTTGAAATATGAGTATTTCTGATACAAAACATATATATTCCACATGAGAATTTTAAAAGCATCAAAATAATGATTAAATTTTATATAACTTAAATGACAGGACTTTAAATATGTCCTTAACTTTTTTTTAACTGTTTGAAGAGGAAAACTGTGTAATAGTTTCAAATACATAGAATTTAACTTGTTAATATCGTTATAAAAAATACTATTTAATGAATTTAAAATATGAAAAAATTAGTTTGCTAAAATGTATACTTAGTATATTGGTATCAATGAAAATATGCAGAGTTGTCAAGAAATTTCTAAGGATTACGGTGGAAGTAAAAAAAAAAAAAAACAACCAATTTCAGTCTTGATTTATTGCTACATATGACTACTTCAAGGGTCATCTGGCCTGTCGTCAATCACTCTTAAAAGTGGTAAATTACAGTGGTTTACTCTGGAAGGATGAAAAATAATGCATTGTGATATAAAAATATTACCTATATATAAATAATTAAAGATTTACAAAACACATTCAGACTCATATGTTCTTACTATAAAAACAATATAGTTAAATATAGAAGCACAGAATCCTGAAGCACCCACAAGTATTTTAAGAATATTCATTTAATCAGAAAAAATCTATATATGTATGTATATCTGTACATACATACATATATATATACACACATACATATATATTTAATAATTTGAGAAGAAAAGGCAAAATTCTGATTTTAATTCAAAGTTTACCCTATCATGGAGGTAGGTCTCTACTCCAATTATACAAACAAGTTACCAGCTTTATTCAAAAAATTGTAAGTCTAAGATCTTGCAACTGGCCTCTGCCGTTGAAATACATTTTTGACAGACTTTAGAAACCAGTATTCTAACTGGCATATACACAAAACAGACATTTCCTTCACAAGGTTACATCTGAAAAGAGCCTTCATTAAAATCATTCATGGAATAAAGAGGTATACCTAAGTGCAGATACTTTGGCTTAGCATTTAAATAACACAGTAAATGCTACAAATTTATTAAAGATAGAAGAAATCCTTGTCTTTTTAGTACTTATTGTAAAGCTTCAAAAACTATGGATGTCTTCAATTTTTATATATTTAAATAGTGTGCTAATTATTTGAAAAGATCACTTCTGCCTAAAAAAGCAAAGCTTATGTGTTTCAAACATCTACTTTTAGTGTTTGGGGCATTTCCACTTTAGTGCTGGAATTAGTTTTAACAAATCAGTTTGCAATATATAATGTGCCATGTTCTTTTACTAAAAAAGATTTTCTATAATGAAAAATACTAATTCTATTTCTATTGGTAAACTGGAATTGGAGGTCCCACCATGGATTACAGGTATCAGAGCACTATCAAGATCATTTAGATAATGCTGTGGCAGAAGCTGGCCTTCAGATCCTGCCTGAAATTCAACCTGGAAAAAAAAAAGTCATGGTAAGACAACCAAGAAAAGGAGCCATTTTGTTTAGCTCAGAATATAAATATAAAATAATTTAAATTACTTAAAATATCAGTATAAGCACGTTAATAAAATATTTGGTATATTTCTGTATTCTTCTATATTTCTTTTATCTGTTTACTACATAAATTATAATTGTCCCTTTCACAGATAAAATTGCCACGTCATACTTTAGGTTTTCTCTCAATGAACACATAAACACATTAGAGGAATAAGGCTTTGAATAATCGCCATTATTACTTAAATTTAAAACTTCATGGTATTAAATATATATATACTTCAAAATATTTCAAATTTGTTATTGCAATGGTGTCTAATTTAGAATTTAATGTTAGTGTTTAAAATTACATGTTGGTACATTTGACTAAAAAAGAAAACATTAACAGTGCTTACTCAAATAATACTTGACGCTTCCTTGAAAATGTGGCTTTTAACAGTGAGATGAAAGCACAAATTACTCCATCCAGTAATAACTATGAATATAACATAGCCTGGCTGGAAGCCAACCTTCAACATATGAACTCATCCATGTTTAGATTAACCATCCTAATGAAGAATCTGCTTTGAAAATCTACTATATTGGATGTTGGAAACAGTTACAAAACAAATGTTCTTAACAGATATGAACTGAAAGTTCAAAGAAAAGCAAATGACTCCTGTGTGTAAGATGATCATTACTCCTTGTTAAGAGAAAGGAGCATTAAAATAATTTTGGACTATTATTTTTTTGCCAATCAAATCATCAGGGTCAAAAGTTTGATTACATAATTCTTTGGTAAGGATGTGGGGTGCGGGGGAAGAGCTCTCTACAAATTGCTGGAAGAAATATAAACTGGCCTAACCTCAGTCTGGGGTAATATGGTAGAATCTATTGAGTACATACTCAGAACTGACAATTTTACTTCCAGGAATTTTTCTTATAGATATACTCTATATCTTATATATATCTATATACTTATAGATATACTTATACAAAAGTAAAATATCATGGGCAATCTCAATGTCAATCAACATATACCAAATATACATGAAGAACTAGTTAAATTGTACATTTTTATCAACTACCATGCAACTATTAAAAAGAATATATACTAATATATAACATCTCTAAGATATATTAAGTTAAAGAAGCATGGTAAGAAAATAAAGTGTAAAAGAAGACAAAAAGGACACATATACTTATTTGCTTGTACATGCATAAAATCACAAAGAATACATAAGAAATGAGTAACACTGCTTGGCTAGGGAGGAAAAATGAGGGAAAATATGGAGGTGAACTAAAGGGTCAAGGGTAGGAAAGATATTTTCAGAGTTGTTGCCTTACACAACTCTACTGGGAACCATTTACATTGTAGTCAGGAGTTAGTATCTCCAGTGTCATCCAATTACACAAAATACAGTGTGAGTGCTGCTCTCCAGGGATATTCAGTGAGGTGGTATTGTTCTATATACACCAATTAAATCTTTAAAGTCTCACAGGAACATAGCCATACTCATTTGTTATCATACTGTCAATAGCTCTTTTCCCACTACAACTGCAGTCGCACAGTTGTAAAATAAACCATACCACCTACAATATCTAAAGTACTTACTGTCTGTCCTTTAACAAAAAAGTTTGTTGACTGATCCCTATTGTGGAGATTAGCAGATAATATATGTGAAGTGTGTAGCACACATTTGATGCCCAATAGTTTTTAGATCCTTCTTTTATAACAAAATAAAAGGTCAGAGGAAAAATTTATTTTAATATGTGATGCATTCGTTTAAAAAAAAATCACAAAAACATGCCTCACCATATCAGTGTCAATGGAAACTCTGAGTCCAATTTTATTCATCCCATTACTCTTTAGAGTTATCAGATGAGGGCACAGTGCAGCACTACAAGCCATAGCTATTTCTTTTGCAAACTGATAACAAGTTGATAAAATAGATAAATCCTTGTCCTTTAGAAAGTAGAACACCTGAAATATATTTAATTAGGAAACAAGTCATGATTAAGATGAAAAGTAACTTTAAAAATGCAACAGTTGCTGGTTTCAATTCAACTTTAATAAAATTTCAATGTAAGGTACCATGAAAATCACTGTGTAACAGAATTATAGCTATAGTTTGATGTATACCATAAATAAAAACTTAAAACCAAAGATTTCAGAATATGGGAATGACTCAGCTATTTTTGCCTAAAATTTATTGGTAGCAACGAAAGCCTTGTTAATTCAGTTTAGAGATGGGCACTAAATGAGCTCATTCTGTAAGGACAGCTATATGAAATTAAGATAAAACTAATAAATGTTTATAGTTTCTATATTCCGTTTAGTTTCTATCTATCTTGTATCTGTATAAAATCACAAAGAATACATAAGAAATGAATTTGAGGGGGAATAAGGAGGTAAACTAAGGGTATGGGAGCCTATAGTTTAATATCCTCTTATTTTAAAAAAATGAATGTCAAAATAACTTTATAAGTGAATGCTGATTATAAATTAATGACAATAAAACATTTGATCTGGCTGGGCGTGGTGGCTCACACCTACAGTCCCAGCACTTTGAAAGGCCAAGATGAGAGGATTGCCCAATCCCTCGGGTTTGAGACCAGCCTGGGCAACTTGGTGAGACCTCATCTCTACAATAAATCAAGAAAAATTAGCTGGGCATGGTGGGACATGCCTGCAGTTCCAGCTACTTGGAAGGCTAAGGTAGAAGGATCGCCTGAGCCCAGCAGGTAGAGGTTGCGGTAGGCTATGAGTGTGTCACAGCCCTCCTGCCTCGGCGACAGAGTGAGACTCCGACTCAAAAAAAATTATTTTTGTAAAATAAGAGGAACATGAAAATAATATCATCAAATAACATATTACAGTACAAATAAAGAGGGCAATGCTGCCAAAACTTAATTGTTAGCTGGCAGGAAGTACTACCATAAGACCGCCTGAACTAGCCTTACGGAAATCCAAATCTGGTGTATAATGTCTGGTGGAAACATGTGTCCAAGTTGTGATGTAAACAGTGTAATAAGCTACACTTAAATACTCAGAGATTGAGCATGATAATCTCTAAGTTAAAAAACCAAAAACCATATCCAAACACAGCAGGAAAAGGGAAGAGACCTTTCTCAGTTACCTCAGTACACTTTACAATCTTCTCATCAGTTTCAAAATCTGCTTCTAGTTTTATTTTTTCACTTGGATATCCTTGTAATGATATTCCATCTACTGAACTGGTAACACTACCAAAAAAATGGAGAGAAAAATTATGAAAGCTCTAAATTTGAAGCAGCAACAAGGTATCTCAATTATAAACAAAATAACTCTCTAAGTTCATTTGCCATGATTCTGTAGTAATCTTTTGTTGTTGTTTTTCATCAATAAATTATATCTTTTTCATACGCCCAATTGAGACCTGAGGTTTAAAATACCTTAGGTAGTCTCCTAACAGAAAAGCTGTCTCATGAATTCATAAATTCTATTTTTTAATCCTTCAGGGTTAACCCTCTTCTTCTTTGTTCCAGACCTCTTAGCCAATCTCCAAAAAAGAAAGGAAATGGGTAACTGAATAGAGGAAGAAGTGGTAGTAATGATCTGTAAGGCCTCAATGTGCATATTATTAAATGTTTATATTTATAGTGGATCAAAATAATACAATATATCACCCAAGGGGAATCTTTTACTTACTTGACAAAAATAAGTACCACATAAAAGAAAAAGTGTCTTGCTTTTCTCAGCCCTAGCATTGAGCCCACACTACTATACAATAGATATTTCATTACTGGCTCCCTCCTCAAATGTACCACCCTTTAATAATTTACAGTATTCACCCAGGCGTGGTGGCTCATACCTGAAATCCTAGCACTTTGGTAAGCTGAGGCAAGAGAATCACTTGAGCATAGGAGTTCAAGACCAGCCTAGGTAGCATAGTGAAACCTTGTCTCTACAAAAAGAAAAATTAGCCGGGTGTGGTGTGGCGGTGCATAGCTGTAATAATAAAAATTTTTATTTTTTTAGTAATAATAAATTCCTACCCTTTGTTTCCTTTTTCTTCAGTATCTACCCAGCAGATATCCACATATTCTCTCAGGTCTACTGCATCAACTTTCCCACATGTAATTTTAAAGTCTTTTTGCTCTCGAAGAGCTAGCCGTAAGCCATCCATGGTCTCTGGAGTTATTTGTACCATTAAGCCATCTAGAAATGAGAGTGTTTCACATTTATTTAGCCATATGTCAATTTTTATGTTTAAGCAATAGAATTTGCTATCAAAAAATGTTCTGAAAGTAGTTTTTCAGTAATTTGTTAATAATTTAATTGGTTGTTTTCCACTAGAAAATAAGAAAAGTATTTCACAAAGGATTCTTTTTTTTTTTTTTTAATAAAGATGATAATTCCACTTCTGGCTATGATGAAATAACTAGTACCAAACTAATCCTTTTGTGACAACCAACCATAAGACTAGAAAAATACATGAAATGGCTGTTCTAGGTACTGGACTATAGGTAGTCAATACTGAGATCCCTAGAGGGAATCTCAAGAAGTAAGCCCACAACTGTCCAGACTTTCTGCCTGGGGACAATTTCCTTACGTCTACTCAGTAAACCAACAATGGCTCAATTTAGGTGAGAATAGTTTGGTGAAGTCTGGGATCAGGTCAAGATACTAAAGAAGGGGACCCCAGAAGACTATAAGACTTTGAGTCCTTGGACTAGAACTGGGACACATTAACAGGGTGAAATTAGATAAAGCTTAACACAAAATAGCTGTTATAGCATTGAGAAGAGAACAGAGATAACAGAAGTCAAACTATGTTGGGGAATATTGGTGGTCTGGACCAACCAAAGTGGAAAGACATTATTAAAACTTCATTAACAAACTCTGTAGCAGAGTCAAAACAAAACCCTTACAAAGTCTGCAGGTAAAACAGAATTAGAATTGAGTACAGCCAAGTTACAGGGAACTGCTAATAAACACCTTAGGATTTCCACAGATCCATCCTGACATAGTGAAAAGCAAGTCTACACAAGCTCAAGGTGGTCAGCCATGAAATTGCCTGCTAAATTGCCTGCTAAAACATAAAGCATCAGCAACGGCTAACTAAATCATAAAGCTTCTAAAGCATATTAACTAATACACAAATCAAAAATTACTAAAAGAAACAAGAAGTAATCCCAGCACTGGGAGGGGGAGGTGAGAGAATTGCCTGAGACCAAGTTTTCGAGATCAGCCTGGGCAACTTGGTGAGACCTCATCTCTACAATCAATCAAAAAATTAGCCGGGCATGGTGGCTCGCACCTGTGGTTCCAACTTCTTGGAAGGCTGAGGTGGAAGGATCACCTGAGCCCAGCGTGTTGAGGCTGCAGTGGCATGAATGTGAGTGCTCCAGCCTGGGCGACAGAGTGAGACTCCAACTCAAAAAAAGAAACAAGAAAATGTGACCCTCTATGCAACTGAAATCAAGCTCAAGTTGGCCAATTAAGTACACAAACTTTTTAAAATAGCTATTACAAATATATTAAAAGACCTAAAGGAAAGAGAGTCAAAGAATGAAAAGCAAATATGGGCTACATAAATCAACATAAAATAAATCTTAACAGGTAAACAGCAACACAGAAAAAGAAATTCTAAGAACTGAAAAGTACAATCTAATTGAAACTGAAACCTCAATAGAAAGGCTTAATAGTAGACAGAAGATGGCAAAAGAATCAGCGAACATAAAGAAAGATCAATAAAAAGTATTCAATCCAAAAAACACAAAAAAGATTAAAGAAAAAGTGAGCAGAGTGTCAAGGACCTGTGGGATGATATAAACCATCTAACACACATACATATACAGAGCCCCAGAAGGAGAAGAGATTGGTACCAAAAAAAAAAAGTATTGGTAAGAAATTCCCCAAATTTGATGAAAAGTATTGACACACATATCCAAGAATTTCAACAAATGCCACGCAGGATAAATCAAAAGAAAACCACATCTACACACATCACAGTTAAGTTGATAAAAACTGAAGATAAAGAGGATATCTCAAAAACACATAAGAAATGGTTACATTAAATGTAGGGAAACAAATATAAAATTATTACAGATTTTTCATTAGCTATAATTTAGAAGTTCCTCAAAAAACTAAAAATATAACTATCATATGATCCAACAATCCTACTTCTGGGTATTTATCCAAACAATTGATATCTAGATCTCAGAGAGATATTATCATTCCCATTTTCACTACAGCACTGTTCACAATAGCCAAGACGTGAAAACTATGTAGATGTCCATCAGCAGAGGAACAGATGAAGAAAATGTGGTCTATACAAATGGAATATTATTCAGCTTAAAAATAAAAAAAAAGGACACTCTGCCATATATGAAAACATGGATGAACCTTGAGGACATTATGCTAAGTGAAATAAGCCTCACAAAAAGATAAATAATGCGTGATTCCACTTTTATGAACTATCTAAAATAGTCAAATTCATAAAAATCAAAGAGCAAATTGGTAGTTATTATGGGTTGGAGTGAGACAAAAATGGATAGTTACTAATTTACAGATAAAATTTTAGTAAAGCAAGATGTACAAGCTCTAGAGATCCACTGTTCAACACTGTACCCGTAGTCAACAATAATGTATTATACTCTTAAAAATTTGTTAACAGGTTATATTTCATGTTAAACAATGGATGCCAGAAGATAATAAAATGGCACCTTTAAATTACTAACAGGAAATAAAAACTTTCAAAGCAGAATTCCATAACAAGTAAAAATTCTTTAAAACTGAGAATTCTTTATTTTGCCATCTTCAGTCTACTATTAACTTTAATGAGTTTGGGACCAGCCTGGGCAACATAGCAAGATTCCATCTTGACTAAAAAAAAAAAAACAAAAAAACCCACCAAGCATTGTGGTATACGCCTGCAGTCCTAGCTACTTGAGAGGCTGAGGCAGCAGGAAAGCTTGAGCCCAGGTATTTGAGGTTAAGTGAGCAACGATCATACTGTAATACAGCCTGGAATATAGAAGACCATGTGCAAATTGCAGGGTCCTGGGAAGGCCCTCAACTCTCATCTCAGATTTGTCTTGAGTCTCTGCACAAGAAGTGAAGGATACGGTAGAGTTCTCAAGTGTCTGACTTACGTGTTGAAGGCATGCCCTAAAAGTACATACACATTCCAGCAAAGACTTATCGGTTCCAGGTATTTAAGGAAATCTCAGTTCAAGCATTAGATTACCAATAAACTAAATGAGCAGAGAATATAGTGATTATGTACGACACAGAATGCAGATTTTACAGAATTAGTTCAGAAAAGCCACTAATCAAACAATAAATAGCAACAGGTAACAGAAACTGTCCCTAAGAAAACCAAGATATTGTATTTGCTAGACAAAGAGTATAAAATGATTATTTATAATATGTTCAAAGAACTAAAGGGAACCATGTCTAAAGAATCAAAGAAAAATATGAGAATGATGTCTTATCAAATACAGAATGTCAATGAAATTACAGAAATTATAAAATTATTTTTAAAAATCAAATATAAATTCTGGAGCTTAAAAGTACATCCACTAAAATGAAAAATTCAATTGTAAAGCTCAGTCACAGATTTGAGTAAGTAGAAGAAAAAACAGTGAATTTGAAAACAGATCAACTAAGATTATCCAGTCTGATGAACAGAAAGAAAAATGAACAGACCCTCAGAGACCTGTGCAAATATCCTGAAGACTACTAACATATGCATAATAAAAAACAATAACCTGCACATCTAAGAAACAAAATTCTAAGAATAGTGTAAACCGAAAGAGATCCAACTCTAGACACACAAACTGTGAAAGACAAAAAGAAAATCATGAAAGCAGTAACAAAGCAACTCATCACAAAGGATCTCAAACAAAATTAACAGCTGATAGTTTTCATATACTATGGAAATTAAGTTGGTATTCATCTATATTATATTGTTAAGTTTTAGATTTTAATTGTAATGCCCATCTAACCACTAACTACTAAATAACTAAAAAAAACCACATCTCATCGTGATCACTGATGTGAATTTACGTCTTTGCAAATTGTTTCTGAATGCTGAAATGCTGTCATATGTATGTGTTATTATATTTTGCTTGAAAATGAAAAGTAATGGGGTTGTTTGTTTTTTTTCTTTTCAGGACGTTTGAGGTCCTTGTAGATCCAAGATGTTAGGCCTTTGTCAGACATGGAGTTGGCAAATACTTTTTCTCAGTCTGTGGGCAAAAGATATGAACAGATACTTCTCAAAGGAAGACATCCAAGTGGCCAACAGACACATGAAGAAATGTTCAACCTCACTAATCATCAAGGAGATGCAAATTAAAACTACACTGAGATACCACCTAACTCCAGTCAGAATGGCAATTATCAACTCAAAAAATAACAGATGCGGGAGAGGACGTAGTGAAAAGGGAACACTGCTACACTGTTGGGGGGAGTGTAAACTAGTGCAACCTCTGTGGAAAGCAGTGTGGCGATTCCTAAAAGCTCTAAATATCAACCTCCCATATGACCCCGCAATCCCCCTACTGGGAATATACCCTGAAGAACTCAAATCATTCTATAAAAAAGATACCTGCACACGTATGTTTATCGCAGCATTGTTCACAATAGCAAGAACCTGGAACCAACCATGCTGTCCATCAAAAAAGGACTGGATTAAAAAAATGTGGTACATATACATGATGGAATACTATGCAGCCATAAAAAAGAACAAAATCATGAATTTCACAGGATCCTGGATAGAACTAGAGTCTATAATACTGAGTGATCTCTCACAGAAACAAAGATTTGAGTATCACATGTTCTCACTCATATAGTGGACCTTGAACATCTATCATAATACTATAAGAAAAGGATTGACAGTGGCAGGAAACTATGGGGGGGTAGGGAGGGGAAAGGAGGTGGGATTAACGGTAGTCAATATCTGTCTGGGTACGGGGAGACACCCCTTATCAAGAAGGGTGCCTGAACGATGCATATTCGCATACCTAACCCTTAACTGTATGTAACCCACAATTTTAAAATAAAAAATGTTTTTTTAAAAAAAGAAAATGGCTGGGCTTGGTGGCTCAGCCTATAATCCCGCGCCTTTGGGAGGCTGAGGTGAGTGGATTGCCTGAGCCCGCGGGTTCGAGACCTGCCTGGGCAGCGAGACCTCATCTCTACAATAAATCAAAAAATCAGCCAGGCGTGGTAGCGCATGCTTGTAATTCCGGCTACTCGGAAGGCTGAGGAGGAAGGATCGCCGGAGCCCAGCAGGTCGAGGCTGCAGTGGCCGGGAGCGGCCGCTGCACTCCAGTCTGGGTGACAGAGTGAGACTCCAACTCAAAAAAAAAAGAAAATGAATAGTAAGGCAAGGAGAGGGAAAGTTAATTAAGATAATTATCTGATACCAACTGCACAGTTATTGATTCATGTGCAAATTTTTAAAAATAAATTGCAAGTTGGTCATTCATTTGCTGTAATTAGTGTTGTGTACTTGTATTTTGATATTTTAGGACTTTTATACTTTCATACAACCCAGAAGTTCATGATCAGGAGGCAAATATATTGTCAAACATTCACAAAATATTTAAAAGCACTGAAAATGAATAAGCTATAGTTGTAGGCAATAACATGCATACATTTTATAATGTTGTTTGAAAATAGAAAGTTCCATATGGCTATATAAAGAAGATCCCTCTTATATATCTCCTAAATAAGCATAAACAATGTTATTTGGGCATATGTCTATTTCAGGTAAAAAAATAAGCAAGAACGTGATAAGCACAGTACTAAGTCTTATAGCTAATTCTTGGAGAGAGGAGGAAGAAGGGGTAAGTAGACTGAAATACTGGTCATGTTTTAGTTCTTGAGCTGGGTGACGATTTCGCATAAGTTTGTAGTACTGTGCTTTATAACATATATATATGTTATATATAAGTTTGTAGTACTGTGCTTTATAACGTGTGTGTGTGTGTGTGTGTGTGTGTGTGTGTGTGTGTATTTGTAAGTACATTTTTAAAAGGTAATGGAAAAAACTACATTAAAAAAGCCGGGCTCGGTGGCTCAGCCTGTAATCCCACGCTTTGGGAGGTTGAGGTGAGTGGACTGGCTGAGCTCACGGGTTCGAGACCCGCCTGGGCAACTTGGTGAGATCTCATCTCTACAATAAATCAAAAAAATTAGCTGGGCATGGTAGCGTACACCTGTAGTTCCAGCTACTTGGAAGGCTGAGGCAGAAGGATCGCCGGAGCCCAGCAGGCCGAGGCTGCAGTGGCCGGGAGTGGCCACTGCACTCCAGTCTGGGCGCCAGAGTGAGACTCCAACTCAAAAAAAAAACAACAAAAAAAACAGTCTTATAAATGAAACTCACCTTCAACTATGCTGGACTTAGCAAGAAATCCTGAAGATGTTTTTAGAGCGCCATTGAACACCACAAAACTTGCACCTGTCACTGATTAAGATATACAACAATTATTTGTTTTAACCTGCTCATTTTTATATTATATGATATTTTTAAATGCTACTGTGAAAAATGCACATACTAAGTACTCAATAAATTTTATTCTCACACAACTTATATTAGAAAGGTAATAAAAAACAAAATAAAGATGGAATATTACATTAAAATGTTTCTAATAACTGATGGACTATTGCACTATTTAAAATAAGCCCATGTTAGTGAGAAAATCAAACATTCACCACTTTGAAGTCATAAAAAGTCTCTATGGAGCCCTAATTTGACAATTATTTACTTAAATTATAAATAAATGCATCCACTGACATACCAACTCCATTTCCAGGAATTTATCCTATAGATAGGTTCAAATGTATACAAAATGGCATGCATACAAAGTTATTCACAACAGCATTTTTATAAATAGCCAAGGATTGGTAACAACTTATGTCCATCAACAAGAGACAATTAAACGATGTAAAATGAAAAGTTATATGGAATGAAAAAGCTTTTTATATACTAACATAGACTAATCTCCAAGGTGTGTTAATAACAACAACAACAAAGCAAGGTATGGAATGGAACAAATGCTATAACTAATCCAAAAAAAAAGAAAAGGAAGAAAGAGATGATATGAGTGTGTATGTGTGAGTGTTTGCTTGAATAATATATTAAAGCAGAAATGACTCCAAAAGAATATATGAGACCTGATTACACTGGTTTAGTTGCCTGTGGGGAGAGTAAGAGGATGGCTGGGTGGTTAAGGGAAGACAGGAGGTTTTTCACTATAAATATTGGTACCTTTTGAATTTTACCACATAAATACATGAGGGGGACCCCAAAACTCCAGAATTTATTATAAAAATTGTGTATTTCTTATGTTTAAACTTCAGTCACCTGGAAAGTACCCTCCATTTGATGCAATACACCTATCAAGATGCTTTTTCCACTGCTCAAAAAAGTTTTTGAACTCGTCAATTTTGATGCCTTTTAATGCTTTGGCCATTTTTTGTTTCACCTCTTCCACATCAGCAAAACGTTTCCCTTTCAGGACTTTTTCATCCGGGGAAACAAAAAAGAATCACACGGGGCAAGATAGGTTGAACAGGGAGGGTGGGGGACAGGGGTCATGCCCTTTTTGGTCAAAAATTGCTGAACACTCAGTGTGGTATGAGCAGGTACACTCATAAATAACCCCTCATGAAATGGGCAAGTATGTTAAAAGAATCTCCAAAAAAAATTCACTGAAGCTGAATGCAGCCTCTCACAAGCTAGCTTGTACAATGATGCCGATAGGTTCCTAGAATACTTACCTAGTGAAGGAAGCCTGTTACTACAAGGGGCCCACCCTCCAAAAACGAATTCCAGGCTTTTTTGTGTACCCCCCCCTTGTACACCTATTCAACAAATACTAAAAAACGGTTATATTTTAATGACAAAAAAGCTAGTAACATGGCAAGTAAAAAAGCACAATAAATAGTGCAAATATTCAGTATAAAATCATTTGACAAATATATAAATATAAGAAGAAAATACAGTAAAATGTCAATAGAGGCCATATTGTGGCTCTTTTTTACTTTCACTACTTTTTAACATATATTTTCCAGTTTACTACAAATGAGTATATATTATTTACATAGTAAAAAAAAAAACTGTATTAGTAGCCAGGATATCAGACTATATTAAATATATTATCCTCCATTTGTAGTAATTGATGTAGTAATTAAATGGAATACATACTTCCATTTGACTTTCAATTTGTTAGGCCCTCTAATTGCAGAGGTTTGATAATCACAGCAGTTATTGAGGCCCTTCAGCCAGAGCTGAGAGCAATGTTGCTCATAGATGCTGCTCACGCCACCATCTTTATCATTTCTATATCCCCAGTCACTTACGGTTTATAAATCTTTCTTCATCCTTATCCACCCTGTGCTCCCTCAACTAAGAGAAGTGGGAGCACAGTGAACAAATGTGAAAAAAAAAACCTCACTGCAGAGAAGTTATGCAAAGAAAGACTACCCCCCCAACCATGGAATACACTAAACCTGAAGATACCAAAAGGAATACAGTCTTCTAAATCTTTAAGCCTAATGTAGCCAGAGGAAAAAACACAAATTAGAAGCAAATTTTTAATCTGTCAATTGTGCAACTGAAATTTTAAAGCGTACTATTTTATCATTTATGTTTTTTCTCTTTGAAAGGAATTGTGTTAATGGAGGTGGTTGTATAAATCAGCACTAGTAACCATGGTGCTCACCTTTTCTTGGTTGGCCAGTGACACTGTTGGCCTGGGTTTGATAAACTCCATCATTCTGTACACAGACGAGATGAGAATCTGCTTCTGTACTAAAACTAGCTCCAATGCTGATAACATGCTCATTCGAAGAATTTATTACTTTCATTACCTGGAAAACAACAATACTTGTTTAGAAACACTTTTAACATTAAATGCCTATTCTGAGCCACATTCTTAGCCAGCTCATAATTATAAGATCATAAGGTTTGATCTGGACAACGCCTTAGGAATGTGATAGAAGCAAATGTCTTAAAATAAAATTACCTCAATTAATAGATAGTTAAACCAGTAAAGAAAAAAGATGAAAAAACGAGATGAAATAAACTACTTATAAGTTTACTTATAAGTAAATTTATTTGTTTACTTATAAGTAAACAAATTCTGCAATTTCAAAAACAATATTTGTCGTCATAATACATTAGACAGTCTAATTCAAAACAAAAATTAATTAATTATTTTATTTTGAATTGGAGTCTCACTCTGTCACCCAGGTTGGAGTGCAGTGGCATGCTCACGGCCACCACAGCCTTGACCTGCTGAGCTCAGGCAATCCTTCTGCCTCAGTCTTCCAAGTAGCTGGAACTACAGGCATGCACTACCATGCCCAGCTAATTTTTTTGTATTTATTGTAGAGATGAGGCTTCATGAAGTTGCCCAGGCTGGTGTCGAACCTATGGGCTCAGGCAATCCTCTCACCTTGACCTCCCAAAGTGCTGGGATTACAGGCTTGAGCCACCATGCCCAGCCAAAACAAAAATTTAATTTGATATGACTCTAAGGAATTCTAATGTTCAACAACTGTCACTAAAATTTGAATAAAACAATTATACTTACATCACTGTATTTTTTCCGTGGTATTTTTATGCAGCTTTTTCCCATTTCCATATGAATCAATAGCTGATCTATATTATGCAAGGTATACTGGTAATTTCGAAGGTCCTATATAAAATAATCATATTTTCATAAACCTTACTACTATCTAAGAGCATTTATCCATCTATTATATCTTTGTATAAGAGTATTTGTCACTTTAAGGTTTCTGATACATAATTATAAAATGCCACCAAGAAAGCTAGTATCAACTTAAAAAAAAAAGAATCCTTCCAGCTACTCCACAACAGTAATAAAGAATATCATTCTCAGAAAGAATTTTGTAGTATTTAGGGGTAGCTCCTTTTCCTAGTTACAGATCTTCCAAATTAGAAAAGGTCTTCAAACCAGACACAGAAAAATAAAAGTGAGTTCATTGAAATATCTTTCTGTGGGAACTGATAAACACAAAACTAAAAAAATTAGAGGTGAAAAGGAACCTCAGATATCATCTAATCCATCCTTCCTATCATAGATGAGGAAACTAAGGCCATCATTTGCTCAAAAATCACAACATTGATTGACTTTACTAACACTTCTACTAACGCTTCAACAATCTTAGAAGTTTGTGTAGAGATCTCACATTACCTAAATATGTAAGAACCGCAGCAGAACGAATCAAAAGGCAATTAAAATCAGATACACAAATATAAGAATGTCCTAAAAAATCTGTTCTTCAAAAACAGAGCCCACGTATGTTAAATGAATTAAGATTTATTGTAATGAACTTTATACCAAACATCCCAAAATAAAACAGGAAAATATAAATGTATAAAATTTGCTAAGTACAATTTTAAAGTAACAGTATAAATAAAATAGTTCAATTACTTACAACAAGTAAGTTCATAATAGTGTGTCCTATTTCTCCAAAAAGAGGTTTCCGGTATCTGATACTTGTTAGAGGAGCAGGATATGCTATACATAAGAAAGGAAAACTGGTTACCATAAAAAAAAAATCTTAAATTCATTACCATTAATTCTCATTTTTTAAACAAACATTATGTACAAATATCACTCAATTAATTGTTAGTTAAAAGTGAGAAATGAGGTCGGGCGCAGTGGCTCAAGCCTGTAATCCCAGCACTTTGGGAGGCCAAGGTGAGAGGATTGCCTGAGCCCACGGGTTCGAGAACAGCCTGGGCAACTTGGCCAGCCCTCATCTCTACAATAAATCAAAAAATTAGCCGGGCATGGTAGTGCCCGCCTGTAGTTCCAACTACTTGGAAGGTTGAGGCGGAAGGATCGCCTGAGCCCAATGGGTTGATGCTGGGTAGCTGTGAGCGTGCCCCTGCACTCCAGCCTGGGTGATGGAGTGAGACTCTGGACTCAAAAAAAAAAAAAAAAAAAGTGAGAAATGCCATTAATTCTTACTGTTATCTACTAGATGATACACTGAACTAGCAACTTTATGTATCTTATTTAAATCCAAAACAATGTAATGAGAAAATGTGTCTATACCTATTTCATAAATGAGAAAGCTGAGACACAGAAATTAATAAACTTACTCATAGTGACTAAGTTAATAACTGGTGAAACATATTTGAAACTAGGTTTGCCTGATTCCAAAGCATTTAATCTTTTCATTATACATGTTGTTTCTACAAAATTATGGGGGGTGAAAAATTACAATTAGTTAGGCCCCCATAACTTTCTGAAAATTGAAGGAGAAATACAAAGAAAGACTTTTAAGGCATTTGTAATTAATATTCGACTGTGTTAATTTATGAGTGGTAGTAAACTTTTATAGTTCTTGGTTCAGCATGATAAAAGAAGCATATATAGTCAGAGAAACAATGTTAAAAAAAAAAAAAAGGAAAGGACATGGGGTCTGTCACCTAACTACTTTTCTCTTTCTTTAGAGCACTATAAATACTGGATACCAAAAAGGAAAAGATATCTTGCTGGCAATACAGCAGGCACTCTGAAAGAAAAGGAAGATTAAAAAAAAGAAAGGCAAGACTATTTCTATACTGATACAAAGCAGACACATTTTTAACCTTCAGTTCTCAGCTTAGGTCATAAGCAAACTAATCTCTCTAATATCTATTACACAAATATATTTCCTTAAAATTGTAAGAAAATAACACGCACTCAAAATTATTTTAAAGACTTAAGTCAAAGTAATCACATTCTTGCTAGTACAAACATATTTTTAAATTCTCTATAAAGGGAAACTACGTTATTTGGGGGACAGAGGGTCTAGATTGTAAAAAGCACACACAAAAAAATTGATTTTAAGTTTCCCCAAAATTCTTATTTTACATTCAATATACTGAAAAATATGTAATTTAATTTATTATTCTAAAACTTACCTTTATATTCTGCACCTAATCTCAACATTAAACGCATAGGAAAAACCTTTACCCAGGGAATCTCCAGCTTCTGGATAAGAACTCCACAAATAAAAGGATTACTTGGTAATGGGAGATCATCAAGTTTCTGAAAAGTAGGTGTAATAAACAGGAATCCTCCATGATCCTTGCTATTGAGAAAGCTCTCAGTAAAGGTAATGTTGTCCAAGTTTTCTAAATATTTTCCTAAAAATACAATCATTAAGAGAAATATTTTAAGTTGTTATTTTTTGTAAAGAAATGTTTTGCATTTGAATACAATATAAACTTTCTTAAGTAAAAACAATGTCGAGTTTTTTTTTCTGATTTCTACTCTTTAATAAGCCCTCTATGCACAAAGCTCAGTTACTCCTGGAGTCTAGGGAATATGAACAAAAATTTGAAAATGTTTCCAACCATAAACGCCTTTAACGTTTTCTCCCTACTGCATGGTCAAGTGAAAAATTATCACGTCCCAAGTCTTGTACAGAAAGTAAGAAAATTATATAGATATATTAAAAAACAAATAAGGCAAACATATTTCCATTTTATAATTTAAAAAATCTGTGTATAGGCACTAATCACATTAAAATGTTAGATTTAAGGAGTGAAAATTATAATTAAGATATTTTAGGAAATAAGCAATCTCTTCACAAAATAAATCTTTAATACAGTTCGCATAGCCAAAAACATAAGCACTTTAAACTAATTTATCCATCTCTCAGTTTCAACAGCTCAAAATAAAATACTACACCTTTTGTAGCATCCTTATATATGGTGATAAATAGTCTGAAGATGTCCTTAGGAATATTATCTTCATTTGGCAAACACAACAACAAAATAATAATTTCTGCCTGTCCCAAGCCATGCAATCCATTGGTTGAGAAGTACCAATATTTGTCCGAGGAATCTTAAATGATAAAAGCATACAACTTCAAATGTCAACTTCTGTTAACCAAAATCTAAAAATAATTGTTTTTGCATGAAGCACAACTCTTCAAATTCCTTATTTTTCCAAAGCTCTCTTCATAAAAACTTTAAGTTATATTGTATAAGATTCATATAAAACAATACAGAAAGATTATCTTATGAAGTTAATTAACAAATAAACAAACACTAAAATAAAAGATGCACTAAATGCTGAAATGTAGTGGGTAAGAATTAGGTTAGTTTCAAAAAGAATGAAAAGCTGATAGATGCATTACTGAGTTAATTAGGATTATTAATTATTAAGGATTATTTACTTCCTTAGTCTTAACTAGGCCACATATCACTTATCTTAAAACTGCCTTTATTGTTACTAAATGAGGATTCCTGCTTACCTTAATTACCAAATTTCAATTTATCTGAAAGTTATAGAACATATATTTAACTGTATCATGAGCATCAAAATACAGCTCAGCTACAACCTTAAACAAAGATTGACTGAGGGATACTAGTAAAAAAATCAGTAAACTTGTATCAAGCCCACTGAATGTAAATTTACAGTTTATTTATAGTCATATCTGACTGAAAAAAATCAATATCCAATGCTGTTTATTTTTCACCATTGCCAGTCAAAATCTAACCTGAAGATGTAATTATTCCAGAAATCCTGTTTATCAATTAAACAAAAAAAGATGAATCAATACTTACAATGTACTAATTTGACATTCACGAGAAGATTTGCATTTAGGACAAAGGTAACAGTATGTAATCCTTCACCTTCAAGAAGCAAAGTGATCTGTTCATGAGACGGGTGTTCTTCTACTATAGGAACTAAATGATGAAAGTCAAATAATATATTAATCAGGATATTTAACCCATTAAATATACTTACAGTAAAAAAAATACATAAATCTACCAATGGCCTGATCAAATTTAAAAGCAAATATATTTCATAAAATCAATCAATACCCTGAACAACTGTTATACGCTCATTTTTACTTTACTATTCAGGCAAGTATATTAATACTGTAATGTGTATAAATCCCAGCACATAACATTATATATAGTATATATACAATATGTTGATTAAACAGCATATTTACACACTTTTAGCACTTTTAAAGTTTTAAGACAAATGTTTTTATAAAGTAGATTACAGTTTTCCAGGCACTCCAATTATAATTTCTGAAATTTACAAGACTGTGAAAGTAGTCTAGACCCATTATACATGTTTTTACCATATGCTTAGATCAGTGACAGGTAGCCCAGAAAAAACAGATATTGACAATCAATAGAAAAATATGCATGCATGCAAAGAATAGAACTTAATATATTTTTGCCACTACAGCTAGATTCATGAAATAGCTTCTACTGACAGAACAGAGATCCTAAGCTTCATTCACTTACATTATCAAGCAGAGAACCACCATATCACGTTGCGGGATGCAACATCATGCCTGGGTGAAAAGTATCCATCCTAGGGAACTACTAGGATAGGTGGGAGCTAGTCATAGACTCTCCAGCTTAAAAAGGACCTCAGAGATCATTTAGGTTCTGTTCTTTTACAAAGGAAACTGAGGTCCAAGGAGATTAAATAACATATACTGCACGTCATATATGTAATATGTAGTAGATAAAGAGAACTAAAATTTCTAACTTTGCCATTAATCTAATTCTCTTTTCTTTAGGTATCATGTTCCTTGAAAAAGAAAAAAAGACATCGTGTCAAAACTCTAATACAATGAAAACATTTCTCAGGATTTCCCTATTGTACTGAACTTTGCCTCACTATAAATAGAAACCCAGATGTGATAAAGGGATTATAAAAGTTCAGATCTTGGGCAACCTGCTGGGATCCTCTCCCACTGTGGAAGCTTTTCTGTCCTCTCAATAAACCCTGCTTTCTCACTTAAAAAAAAAAAGTTCAGATCTTTTTAGAATTTGTTTTTATGTAAGACTTTTTGTAAACTAAAGTTATCAGCCCTGGTACATATTACAACCAATCTGTCTAAGTTAAGAAAATGCATTTCATATATATCACAGACAAAATTCATCAGTACATTCTTTTAAAAAAATCCTCTTTAAATTTAAATAACTGCTATCCTACCTGATGCCTTTTCTCCAGGTGCAATCAGAAGTGGGGGCAAACTGTCTTCGTCATTAGGTAGAAGACTAATTTTACTGCAAACATATTTGTCAATACCACACAATAACCTATAATCTGAAATACTAGCAATAGATAAATTGTTGTTAACCAAGACATTAGTAGAACTAGATGATTCTCCAATTTCTGCAAAAACGTCATCATCTAGTGTAAGAGAACCAGAAGTAGGTAACCCCTCATTTTCTGTGTTTACAGGCAGTTTTTCCACTGATGGAACCTGAGAAATAGGACTCCAAATTATCTCGCTTCTTGTAATATCTCCTATCTCATTGTTTGGTTTTTCCACTGTAGTAGACGGGGAATGATCCACTGTGTTTACTGTCTGTAAAATATAGAATAAAAAAATATATACATCAGTTCATATTCTCTGTTCAACTGTGAAATGCTAATCATTATAGTCAAACATATTTTTTAATAAGAATAAATAAAAATGAAAGTGGATTCAGAAATTCTTCTGAAGTTAAATTTCCCAAAACTATAATCCCAGCACTTTGAGAGGCAGAGGCGAGAGGATTGTCTTAGCCTGTGGGTTTGAGACCAGTCTGGGCAACATGGTGAGACCACGTCTCTACGATAAATCAAAAAATTAGCTGGGCGTGGTATCATGGGCCCATAGTTCTGGTTACTTGGAAGGCTGAGGCAGAAGGATCCCCTGAGCCCAGCAGGTCGAGGCTACGGTGGCCAGGAGCATGCCACTGCACTCCAGACTGGGCGACAGAGTGAGACCACAATTAAAAAAAAAAAAATTCCCAAGAAACAGTACCATTTTGTTTCTTTAAATTCAGGAGCATAAAGTAGTAAGGAACATAAGGTTTTAGCTTTACTGTATGCTCAGGTACGTATTCATGACTTTAATAATACAACTAGCCGGGGTCGGTGGCTCAGCCTGTAATCCTGCGCCTTTGGGATGCTGAGGTGAGTGGATTGCCTGAGCCCGTGGGTTTGAGACCTGTCTGGGCAGTGAGACCTCATCTCTACAATAAATCAAAAAATCAGCCGGGCGTGGTAGCACATGCCTGTAATTTCGGCTACTCGGAAGGCTGAGGCGGAAGGATCACCGAAGCCCGGCAGGTGAGGCTGCGGTGGCCAGGAGCGGCCACTGCACTCCAGTCTGGGCGACCGAGTGAGACTCCAACCCAAAAAAATAAAAATAAAAAAAATAATAATACAAACTGGAAAAACGAGATAAGAATTTAGGATCCTGTGCTAAACTACATAGTGAGAAAGCATGGTTCAATCCACAGCTCTCCCCTTGTGATAGCCAAAAATGCCTTAGATAGAGAGGGAGGAGGGAAAAGGGGGAAAGAAGAAAAGAGGAGTGGTTAGGAAGCAGTGTTAGATATATTCCATAATAGTAACTACCTGGAATAAACTACCCATCAATAAATCCCCTTTCTTTTTATACTGACCAAAATCAATGTTAAATGAGAACTATTATGAACTAAAGTAATACTTACTAACCTGTTTAGAACTTACATTTTGTTAAAATATTGGTTGACGGTAGGTGCTAAGAAACATAACTTTGGTAATTAAGTCTATTTGTGAAATCTAGCTCAAACACTCTTACTGACATATGGCATACATTTATGCAGTATGTGAACTCCAACAGAGCAGGTAAATATCCACCATGTCTAAAGTATGTGCCCAGAGTCAACCAGGTGAATGGTATAGACTAGATGCTCAATAATTATTTGTTTAATGACTAAAACGTTCCTAATTCATACATTAATACTTGCTTCTATGAGTATTTTGATACTTTACAATAACAGTTCATAGTGATCCGGGATTCTATACTATGTATCTTCTATTTAACACCTAGCACATTTGTATAAATACAAACATAAATATCACCATCAGATACTTCCCTGAATATCTGAAAATCAACTAAATATCAGTATAAATTGGATTACTAAATCTCAGTTACATTTCCCTGTTATCAGTGGTTCTCAAAATGTGATCCAGAGATACCTGGAGTTCCCAAGATTCTTTCAGGGTGTCAGTGAATTCCTAGGATCTTTTTTATATTATTTAGCAAAAATAACATCTCACAACACACTGAATGTAGAAGTAGATGTCTGTCTTCTATTAAGTCAGACATTAAAGAAATTTGCAAAATGTAAAACAATGCCACTATTCTCACTAAACTCCTTTTGTTTTGGTAAAAAATATTTTTCATAAAAATATTATTTTATAATAGTAAGGGATTTATTATTTTGTATTTAATCATTAAATATTTTAAAGTTTATTCTATTTTAATTTTAATACAGCCTAGACTGGTCTCAAACTCGTGAGTTCAAGCGATCCTCCTGCCTCGGCCTCCCAAAGTGCTGGGATTACATGCATGAGCTACTGTGCCTAGCCTAAAAATAGAGTTTTTAAGGAAAAGGTCAGTGTTTTACCTATCATCACTCAAACCCAAGCCCACCCTCTACATTGTGCTCTTTGATGTCAGGCTGGAAGTCTGGAAAGTGCAATTCCTAGACTTCCTAGCTAGCTGACTCTGGTCAGTTTCTTCCAATGGTAGACAATGATGGGAGACTCGAAAATAGGAAGAGAGAAGGAATTCTTCTTCATTAGGTATAACCCACATAAGCCATAATTCTTCAGGGTTCTAAATAACTTAAGAGTTTTGTTTTGGTTTTTTTTAGTTGGAGTCTCACTCTGTTGCCCGGGTTGGAGTGCAGTGGCACACTCACAGCCACTGCAGCCTCAACCTGCTGGGTTCAGCTGACCCTACCACCTCAGCCTTCCAAGGAGCTGGAACCAACAGGCATGCGTCACTACGCCTGACTAATTTTTTGATTTATTGTAGAGACAAGGTCTTGTCAAGTTGCCCAGGCTGGTCTCAAACCCCTGGACTCAGGCAATCCTTTCGCCTCAGCCTCCCAAAGTGCTGGGATTATAGGCATGAGCCACAGACTGTAAGAGGCCTGCCTTTAAGAGTTTAAAGGGGTCCTGAAACCAAAAGTGTGAGAGCCATTCCCTTACACTGACATTCGAAAGGGTAAAATCTGCAGGTAAAGTGGCTCCAGCTGAAATCCTAGTACTTTGGGAAGCCAAGCTGAGGGGATCGCTTGAGCCCAGAAGTTTGAGACCAGACTGGGCAACAGAGAGACCTCGTCTCTACAAAAAAATAAAAAATAAATTAGCCAGGTGTGGTGGCACACACCTGTGGTCCCAGCACCTTGGGTGGAAGGATCACTGAGCCCAGAAGGTCAAAGCTGCAGGGAATGCTTGTGCTACTGCACTCCAGCCTGGGCAACAGAGTAAGACTCTGGTTCTAAACAAATAAAGGGCAAAATCTAAAATATATTCATTATATCAATACATTTCTTATTTTAGGAAGCTCAAAGCATTAAAAAAGGTAAATATTCTAATAAGCAAATTATCTACAATATATAATTTTATTTAATTAGTAAATTATTCTTTAGATTCCTTACCATAGGCGTATCAGGTGAGAGAGGACTAAAATCTTCAGAACATCTTTTACTTCCAGATGAAAATTTTGTTGTATCTGCAACTTCACCATTGGGCAATATACCATCTGCAAACCATACTCTCTTCTGTTCTTTAGAGCATAGTCCTAGAATCAGGTGAAACAGTAAAGATTTTAATTTGGCAATATTGTGAAGATTTAGTATCAAATAGGTCAGAAAATGTTTTCAAAAGCTTTTTGCTACCAATCGGCAAGCTCTGGATACAAAGCCTAAAGAAATGGCTTCTTATGATTCATCTACTCTAAGTGGAGTCTGTTTCAATATAGTTCATACAAAGGAAGTATAATAGACAAGGGGTGGAAATCACATAGCCTGAAAAGGAGTGGACAGGAGAGATTACACCTTAAAGACACTGGAAGAAGAGTCAATGCCTATATTATTGAGGCTGTGAGTGTGGAGTGGAGACTGAATAAAATTTAGGGACTAATTTAGACCTATAATATACAACCATATATGCTGAATTTCCTTATTTTCATCATAATAAATAGAAAATAGCTACTGAGTGATAAGCTGAAGTCCAAAATAATTGTAAGAAGAATGCCTTTAACTGACATTTACAGTTATTTTCTAGCACATTACAGACTAATTGTATATGATTTTAAATGTACATGGGCTTTACTCAAGATCCTAAATGATGACAGGTTATAAAAAAGAACAAATAACACAAAAATTTAAAAAACATTTTATCTTTGTGGTAAAATATGCAATTAAAAACAGATTTTTTTGAGTCAGGGTCTTACTCTGTCACCCAGGCTGGAGTGCAGCGGCACGATGTAGTGGCATGATAACGGCTCACTGCAGTCTCAACCTCCAGGGCTCAGGCAATCCTTCTGCCTTAGCCTCCAAGTAGTTGGGACTATAGATGCACACTACCACAGCGGCTAACTCTTAGATTTTTTTGTGGAGACGAGGTCTTGCTATATTGCCTAGACTGGTCTCAAACTCGTGAGTTCAAATGATCCTCTAGCCTCGATCTCCCAAAGTGCTGGGATTATAAGCATGAGCTACTGTGCCTGGCCTAAAAATGGATTTTTAAGGAAAAGAAAACAGGTCAGTGTTTTACTTATCATCTCTCAAACCCAAGCCTCTTTACATTGTGTTTTTGATGTCAGGCTGGAAGTCTGGAAAGTGCAATTCCCAGACTCCCTAGCTAGCTGACTTTGGTCAATTTCTTTCAATGGTAGAAATTGATGAGAGACCAGAAAGTGGGGAGAGAAGGAATTCTGCCAGGATTCTTGCAGCAGCATCACCATCATGCTGTTTGTTGCATGATTTTCAGTAATCCTAACATCAAACCTGGAGCTCTCCTTCAATCACCTGAGCACCATCCCTATGAGGCCCCTTGATAGTTCCAGAATTTGCCACTTTGTGTTTCCCCAGCAGAGCACCAGCCATGTGGTGCTCCAACCTCTGACTCCCAAGTGTGAGAACTAAGCACCTCCTGGTGCCCCTGCGCTGAACTCTTCCCTTTCATTCCCCCAAATCCAGCTGTGGTGGTTGCTCTCTACACTTGCTAATCTATGAGGCGCTTGAGCGTGCCATTTTTAGTCTTCCAGTCTTCCAACATACATACGTGACCAAGTCCCTGTATTACATCCCTCCTGATATCAGTCTGGTTTGTCTTCCCTGACTGCATGCTGACAATACTAACCAATTTCCATTTCAATAATTTACCTTTAGTCCAAGACACAGCACTTTCTTCTACTTACCTTCAGCACTTGGTTGTTTAAGTGCTGAGATTGGCAAAGTTGTTGGTGAAGATATATTGGGTGTTTGAGCATCCCGAGGAGGCTGGACAGTGGCACATTCATCAGAATGATTAGATCTAAGGTTAGAACCAGTTGGACTCATCATCCTTTCAAATGCCTGAGCTACAGAGGGGAAAATAATAGTATTAAAATCTCAGATGTTTCTGAACTTCAAAGTAAATGACAACAGTCTATTTTTCAAGTGTAAGGAGAAAGAAAGAAATGGCTAATTAAGAAAAAAAGGTGGCCACTTGGCAAAGATACTAAGTAGCTAGCACACGTTCCTTACTTCAGTTGGCATTCTCCACTTCAATAAGCTACAAATGAGTTACTCAGTGCTATATTTGGTCTATGTTTGATATCTACTACAGAAAATAATCCTTATTTGACTATCTATTCTTCCCCTTGTACCCCTACAGACTATTTTCAGCATAGTTCAGAGAGAATCTTTTAGACTTAAATTGTATCTCATCATTCCTGTTTAAAATCTTTTAAAGGTTTTGTAACTAAAGTGAAAATTTAAGTTGTTAAAATGGCTCACAAGACCCTACATAATCTGCATCACTATCTCTCCAATTTCCCAGTTACCTGTTTGACCTCATCTCTCACTACAATCCCACTTGCTCACTATGACACAGCCACCCAGGCATACTTCAACAAATTAAGTAAATGCTCTGCTAGCTTAGGGTCTTGGCCTACAGTGCTCTCCTCATAGGTACTCGCATAGCTTTCTCACTTCCTTCAAGTCTCTGCTCATATGTCATATTATCAAAAAGTCTTACTCTGACCCCTTACAAAAAAAATACTACCTCTTGGCAGGTAGCAGTGGCTCACACTTAATCCCAGCACTTTGCGAGAAGGGAGGAATGCTTAAGCCCAGGAGTTCAACCCTGCCCGGACAACATAATGAGATCTCATCTCTACAAAAAATAAAAAAATTTAAAAATTAGCTGGATGTGGTGGTATACGCCTATAGAGGAAGATCACATGAGACCCGGAGGTTGAGGCTGTGGGGAGCCATGATGGTACCACTGCACTCCAGACTAAAAAAAAAAAACGAAAGAAAGAAAATACTATTCCTTGCTGCTAATCTGTTACTATCTATCCATCCTATATTTTTTAAATTTTTATTTAGACTATTATCACCATCTGATATTCTCCTTGCTCATTATCCATCTCTAGCTATATTAATAAACTCCACAAAAATAGGGCATCTATTTTGTTCTCAGCTTTAGCTTCAGAATGAAGAATAGTGCCTGAATATTGCTGAGTGATTTTTCAACCAAAAACAAGGAAAAATACTGGTAGCTGTCCCTTTAGCATTTCTCCAAATTGATTTGCTATAAATGTTGCCACTCCTAAAATAATCTTCCTTAAGTGCCACTGAATGATGGCAATCTTATAAAATGGCTTCCACAAACCAAGTGAAACCCAAATATCTTACTCTGGGTTTCAAAGTAATTTTCACCTTACCCCAAATCTACCTACTGGCATTCTCATGAGTGCTTACTTGAAACTCCTTTCATCTCAGCACAACCTTCTCATTATCCACAATCTCTATTCAAACTATCTTTTTCTTCCAGTCCTTCACGGAATGTGTCTTACAACCCTTGAACCTTTTTTCTCCTCTTATTTGATATCATTATTTTAAAAGATCACTTCCATCATTTCTAACCCTAAAGTTGATGTTAAAATAACTTTTATTCATGCTTTCTTGTGGTATATAAAGATAAATAGCACCATAAATGAAATTATATGCTATAATATACCAAAACAGAATAAATTAAAACAGATAACTAAACTCTTTGAAAAATTAAAGCTTCTTCTTAATATCCTACTGACTCAAATCACCATATCTTCTACCCTCCTGGACCCTTATATTCAAAATGTCTGAATGCTCACCCAAAAATCTGACTGTCAACTTAACTTTTTTAATCTTCATGGCTGTTTTATTTTATGTGGGGAGATAATTACATGGAAGCTTGTTCTAAAATTTCTGAATTCTAGCAGATTGCCTTGGCTAACAGCACCAGCCATCATCTTCTAGGCTACTGAAACAGCATAAGCAAAACAAAACAACTATAAGCACTTAAACTAACCTCTTCATAAACAATGATGGTAACATGGAAACAGAAAAAGTTTTATACTTTATTATCTTCCAGAGTATAGATCAACAGCAGGGAGCAAAGCAGCTTACCTCAGGCTAACAGGCTCACATCAGAGCTTTTTGGAGAATGCTGAAAAAAAATGTATCTTTATTCAAAAGAGAAAAACAAATTATTATCAGGTATTTATCCTCCTGGCTAACAGGAAGCAGTGCTTGAGCTAGTGCACAGGTCTGATTAAAAAAAAAAAAAAAAAAAAAAAAAAGCCCCAGGAATATTTGCTGGGAATTAAATTGTCAACAAATCTTTGAAAATGTCAGTAAGTTCTCAAAAGAACAAACTTGGATTTGGGGGAAAACACAACATCACACACACACATAAAACCTGTGAGAACTCAAAGACCACCAAGACTACTGCTAATAATTGTAGTTACCTAAAGAGCCAGAGAAACAATGGAAGTGCACACATAAAATATTCTAGAGAAGGGAAAAAAACATATGAAATGAAAATGTGTAAAGAGCATGGCGGGCCTATGAATTTACAAAATCATAAATAGTACTACCTTATTTTTATTCCCATTTTAAGTTGCTATCTTCTAGAAGATGGGAACTACTATCTTGCCTTATGTTATTAATATATCATATTGAGTACTACTTGTTGGTAAGGTATCTATAAATGTTTAGATCAAGATGATGAAAATGACAGTAATGATGACAAAAACAAATAGGCAAATGAAATGCAGCATTTAGGGACTTGGTACCTGTTAAAAGTTAATGAATTGTCACTCCAGAAATTGAATGCTTCCTTTCCACATTGGTAGTATTAATTGTGAGAGTAGAACAAAAAGAAGAGAAATCAAGCCTTGGGGTGTCCCACCTAAGCCAGATAAGTCAACACTAGGTTCTTGCCTTAAGAAAATAAAGAAGTTTATCTTCATCACAATCCAACTGTTTTTAAGATATATTTAATTACTGAAAGAAAATGCATCTGGTTAATACTCACCTTTACTAATAGTCTCATAGCAGACTATACATACTCTTGCTTCCTTTTCTAGATATTGTAGTTTACACTTCCTATTACAACAGACACCACAAAACACCTACAAAGAATAAAACACCAAATTTGTTTTTTTTTTCAAGCATACTTATATACCTACCAGAGGAAGGAGGAGGGACGTCCTAAACCTAATCAACCAGAACCCATTTTACTTACTATAAAATCATTTTCTTAACCACAATAACCACAGGTAGCGTTCTTAAATAACTTTTTTTTTACTTAAATGAGGTTTTTACAATTTAAAACCACATTTCTAATAAGAATTCCTTTAAATTAGTGATGTTAATTTGAAAATGTACAGAAACCTTAATAAGTAAGTTTATAATTTACAAAACTCTCTGTGCTTTATCTATTTATTTAAAGTTTTTAAAAGTAGAATATTATTTTGCTAAAAAAAAAAGTAGGTCTGATCTGAAATCAACATATTACTAAAAAATTCTGAATAAAAAATATTTCTAGGGGCAACCCTAGAGTTTACAGACCATCTTTTTATTCTGTTATAAGACATTCAGAACTCAAATAAGGTCAGCTTCAGTATTCTGAATCTTGTGCAAGCCAATTTGCTTTTCAGTGTTTCCCTGAGTATTCATCATCATACTAGCCGTAGAGTGATCTTGAAATAAAGTATTAAAGGACAAATGGGATCTGATTGAATTTGGAACATCTAATGTGTCATTATTAGAAAGATAAAATGTATTCTTAAATTTCATAAAAATAAAATAAATAATAAATAATTATTTCTCATTGCCCAGCATGTAATAGCCATGAAAATGCAACATTTATTCACTATCAAGCAATCTGCAAAATGACAGTGCTTTATGTATTTCCATTACTGATAAGTGAAAAACACTGATTTTAAACTCAATCTTGCAATCATCAGCTAATCAAACTTTTCTGTCATATTACATTTAAGATGTCTCAGAAGAATAAAAGACTTAAAGATTTTCATAACTTACTTTGCCACATGCCCGGCAGTGGTGTCGTCGTTTTGTAAAAGTAAATTTGACTCGGCAATTCATACAGTTTGGAGCTTCTGAATCAGGAACCCAAGTAGGTTGCTTTTGGCCCAAAACTAAGCCCTCTTTGCAAGTGTTTTCAGGTAGAGAATCCTTGTTTGCAGTTACAAAACTGGATCCACCTTCAAAATTACTTTCTAAATCAATATAATTAGAGTTGAAGTTAACCTGAGGATCAGTTGTAGAATCCGTAGTACAAGTGGTCGGAGCAATGGTGTTTGCCATGCTGGGTTCACTTTCTGGCACATTTGGAACATCAGGTTTATTCAGGTCCTTTGAACTCCTTGTTTTTGATGGAAGGCTAAACAACTGCTTAGGTCTGGCCCCTCCAACATGAATAGATTGACTGTTAATATCAGAGACTAATAATTCATTTGCAATCTCAGACTTACTGGTAGCTAATCCATGATCAACTGGAATTGTGCTTTTTTCCCCTAAAGAAGGGCCACCATCTTCCACTGTATTTTGTTTATCGACTGTTTCACAAATCATATTAATATCACAACTATTTCCAGTAGCTCCTACTTCTTCATATACATTATTGATGTTTTCATCTAAGCCTTTCATATCTATCTGATTCATTTGAGATTTTGAGTCATTTACATTTTCTTCAAAAGACTTTACATTAGTGGTCTGAAGATACTGTTCTGTCAGAAAGGCATCAAGTTCAGCATCACTAATTAGTGTGCCACTTTTCATGCCTTCATCAATATTAAAGTAACCTAAGTCTTGCCCATCCATATCATTGCTTGAAAAACTAAGACCTTTGCAACAATCAGAAGACTCTAGGACATCAGTGCCAGAGACTTCCTCTTGAGATTTCACAACTGTAGAACTGGTGTCATCAGGGCGATCCAAAGATTCAACTCTGATTACTATCTGGTGAGGATCTACCTTTCGATCTTCTGTCTTTTCAATGAATGGCTGAAGAAGTATGTTTCTACATTTTTCCTGTTTCAAAAGATCAATCTCCTTGAATGGTTCCCCATCTTGAATAACACACTTCTGCATTTTTTCATGCGTAGTCACTGCATCTTGTACATTATTTTTATTTTCATTCTGAGGTAAAATATCACCACATGCTTTACTTTCCATTAATGATCCACACAAAGACCCAGATACTGTAAGACAGGAGGATACTGAGGACTGTGCCTCTTCATCTGAAACATGCAATGCTGAAGAGGACTCTTGGATTACATCATTATTATCTTTAAGGTCTATATTTTTTAAGTCTTCTTTTGCAGATTGTTTTATAAATACAGCAGTCTTATCTTCCTGAAAGGAAAAGTCATATAATTTGGAATTTTTATCTCTTGAATTTAAATCATTTATGCATAAACCTTCATTTTTTGGAAGACTGCAAAGCAAAGCACTTATGCTGCCCCCTTCTTTTAAACATTGTGTGGTGGTTATGACTGCCACATCTCCCTCCTCTTTTACCAAACAGCCACCATCTTTTAACAGTTCACATGTCTGGCTCTTGTGTTGTAGGTTGTCTTTGGTATCAAACATTTTGGAACTTTGTTGAGTTAAAGCAGATGATATGTTAAAATCAACTGGTTCCAATTGATAAGAGTTCTTTTTATCCTTCAAATTTTCTGTTCCACTATAATTAGAAGAATCTGAAAGTGTTGTATGTACTTTTATGCCCAATTCTTTGGTTCCATTGATTTCTCTATTTTGTAATTCAGAGTTGACATCATTCTGTTGTTCTCTGATTGTATCACTACCATGGTCTGCTGAAGAGACACAGAGAGTATCTGACACTGAAGATAAATCCAATCCAATCAAAGAATCTGCATTAGACTTAAAATCATCTGGCAGTAATTTTTTAATATCTTCTTCACTATCAGTTGCATGAACTAAGTTACCCATGTCACTTATCAGATCACAGACAGGTTTACTACACCGTCCCATATATAAAGGTTGTGTTTCATCTGAAGTACCACCATCCACAGAAGAAAGGAGATCAAGCCCTGCTACATTTTTTTCATTTTGTATAGAAGTTAGTGCCTCAAATGTTTTTTCATTTTGGGAACTCTCACTTATTTCATAGCATGTTTCTGATGAGGCACAACTATTAATGCATTGTTGATCCTTTGGTAGCAGTGAAGTTAGCTGTGAGGAAGCCAACTCTGAAGAAACTGAGCAGTGGTTAGAATCATATGCATTCTGTGCATCTTGGAGATAATCTTGTTCATCTAATTAAAAAGAGATACAATGTTATTCAGGAGACCCAAATCAACTAAAAATTATTACAAAGATACTATGTCTTCTAAGACTTCTAAGTTAAATAAGCTTTTTTTCTAAAGATTTTCTATAGATTACCCTTTTGCAAAATAGAAGTATTCTCTAAAACTATTTTGATCTGACTTTAAGTATTTTCTGGTTTTTACTTTTGAATGTAGATATCATAAATGATGGAAATTCCCCTCAAAATAATTCAGTTGCACTATAAAAACCAGACTAAGGAAGAGATAAAAACAATCTCTTTTGTTCTGCCCTCCAGTTTCCTGGTCTTCATTCTGAGAGAAATATAATGTCTCATAGTAACGAAATATAAATTTATGTAGAGCTTTCAAGTTTCATTTAGCTTGCTCATATATTGATTTCAAAAGTCGTTCTTAAAGCTAGTTTGTATCTAAAAAAAAAACTTCTAGCTTCCTTACTTCTGTTTTTAGCAATTGGTCTCATTAAGTATAAAAATTAACTAATATATTATTATGAAATAAGTAAAGTTTTTACAGAAGATAATAATGTGACCAAAATATAAATCAAATTCTGCTAATATTACTCTGGATTGGATATAACTAGATTACAGGTATTTAAAAATTCCATTAGTGGCAAAGCAGGAAAAACAACAAACCTGGGTTCTGCTCAAAATCATCAAGGAGTTTGTCCAAGTCACTGACAGCAGCTTTAAAGTAACTGTCCATCCTACTTGTAGACTTACTCAGAATTTAATTATTGTATGCCTAGAAAATAAAAAGTATGATATTTCATTTAATTCTTGAACATAAATATGATACTATCTATTCCAAGCCACAAAACACAGTTAAAGAACACAGAAATAAAATTTAAGAGTACTGCTTTGAGGAATCTGCAATTTAGTTAGGCAAATTGCCTCTCCATATGTAAAAATGACACAAAAACCAAGCTGTAACAACATAAAATTTGCATATATAAACTATTATACAATTTAAAACTTATCTAAAATAATGGGTCAAAGAAGAATTTATAATGGAAAGCTAAAACCATTTATAAATATATCAAATAATATAAATGCACTTAATATATATATTAATAAATATATATATTGATATAATAATAAATATATCAAATATACTAAATGCACTTAAGAATACTGCACATTAAAAACTTGTGGGATTCAACAGAAGTGGTACTTCAAGGGATGTTTACAAACTTAGATAGTTACATTACAAAAGAAGAAATATTAAAAACTAATAAGAGAAGAAATTAAAGCAGAAACCAAGCATTTAATATAGAGGCACAAGAAAACTAAAAATTAGTTTTATGAAAAGATGAATATAGTATATGAACCTTTGGAAGCAGAAGCTCCACCAAATAAACCTGAGAAACCCTGCAGGAATCTGTCAATAACTAAAATATCAAAAGGACATAAAACAAGATAAAAGACACTGGCTTAAATGGAAAAATTGAGCATCAAAGGAATGAAGACTGCAAAGCACTAAACACAAAACAAATAGACAAAAATACAACAACAAGAGATCATAATGATACTTAAACACAAAAACAAAACTTGCCACTTATTGGAGGGTTGCTGGGTACTAACCAATTACCTTGACAATTGATCAATTAAGGGAAAAGAGTCAAAATTTATCCTATCCTTTATTTACAAAATATACTTTAGGACAACAAAATAGTGGCTGAGGGAAAATTCTTTAGACAAGAATTCCAGTTAATTAATGCAGGATATTAAGCTTTTTAAAATCATCTCATCAAAATTCCTAATGCAGTAAATAAACTAGGCAATAGTTATCAGTGGATATCAAAAAATTTTAGAGGAAAAGATTGATGGAGAACTTCAAAATGGTGGCACTGGGTCAACACATCTGAATCCAGTGATCAATTTCACTATCAATAAATGTGGAAGAACAGCATCACCTTAAAAAAACTTCTGCTTAAAAAGTGAACATGAACTATCTGCATGTTTACAGGAAATTCAGTCAGGCATGGTGGCACACTCCTGTAATCCCAGCTACTCGGGAAACTGAAGTAGGAAAATCACTTGAGCCCAGGAATTGGAAGCTATAGTGAACTATGATCATGCTACTGCACTCCAGCCTGGGTGACAGAGCGAGAACCTGTTTCTACAAAAACAAAAAAAAGTTAAATAACATAAATAGAAAGCAATCAGCTAAATTAATCCAGAAGGTGAAATACTCCACAGCAGTGTTTCTCAAACTGTCATTAGCAAATGACTCGTTTTTTTATACTTCCAATATGTTGCAAACTGTTACTTTTGTAAAACACAATAAAAACTATACACATTTTGTAGTAATAAATACAAACAAAAGGATATACATTATTAAACACATTTGAATGGTTGCCTGGAGTAGGGAACAGGAATTGGAAATGGAGTAGAAAAGACAACAAACAAGCAAGAGGCTTTACAAGAACTAATTTATGATTGTGTGTCATGAACTAAGGACACCTGAGGTCCAGAAAAAATTGAGACACTTTAAAGACAGGTTAAGGGTGGGTGCAGTGGCTCAGAATGTAATCCCAGCACTTTGGGAGGCTGAGGCGAGAGGACTGCCTGAGCCTGTAGGTTTGAGACCAGCCAGGGCACCATGGTGAGACCTCAACTTTACAGTAAATCAAAAAACTAGCCGGGCATGGTAGTGCGCACCTGTAGTTCCAGCTACTTGGAAGGCTGGGATGAAAGGATGGTCGGAGCCCAGCAGGTCAAGGCTGCAGTGGCTGTGAGCATCCAGTGGCTGTGAGCAAGGCTGCAGTGGCTGTGAGTCTCTGGGCAACGGAGACTCTAACTCAAAAAAAAATAAAAAAGGGTTAAAATGATTAGACAGAGATTAAGAGAGAACGAAAGGAACTGGAAGACCTCTCTAAAACTACCTAAAATGCAGCCCAGAGAGATGAGGAAGAGAAAAATATGAAAAAAAGGTGAAGAGACACTGATGACGGAATGAGAACAGAGTCCCATAAGGAGAAAAGACAACATGCAGCAATTTTATTTGAAAAGATAATGTCAGGAATTTTTCCAGAATTGAAAAATGCAACTCACCAGATATACATTATACCAAGCAATATAAAGAGAAATCGAGACTTCAAACACTACCATAAAACTATTAAACTCCAAAGATAGAGAAGTCAGAGAGAAAAGGTCACTTTCAAAGGAATAATAATTATGCTGGCAAAAAACTTAAAAGCAACAGGTATACTTAAGAAGAACTTTTAATAACAATGTCATGGCATCCTAATTCAATAAAGCATAGAAGAGAACACAAAACATACAGACACCAAACAAACAAAAGGAATTTGGAGGAAAAGACAATGCAGGAAGCAGAAGAAATCTTCAAAGAAAGTAATTAATGTTCTCAGAGAGAAAACCATGAAACAGGAACAGGAAGCTATAAGTAAGAAACATATGGAAAACAAAAAAATGATCATGAAATTGATAGCAGAAATCTTTTTAAAAAGCGAAGCTTGTGAGATCTAGTGAAAGCAATGCTTACAGAACACTGACAGCATTAAATACATATACTGAAAAAGAAAAAATCTAAAATAAATAATCTAAACTTCTACCTTGGGAAACTGGAAAAACTAGAAAAAGAAGAGCAATTTAGGACTCAAGCAAACAAAAGAGAATATAATAAAAATTAGAGCAGCTGGCGTGGTTGCTTACACCTGTAATCCCAGCACTTTGAAAGGCTAAGCAGGAGGATTACTTGAGTCCAGGAGTTCAAGACCAACCTGAGCAATACAGTGAAACCTCATCTCTGCAAAAAATTAAAAAATTAAAAATTCAGTCAGGCATGGTGGCATGCATCTGTAAATCCCAGCTACCCTAGAGGCTGAGGCAGGAGGATCACTTGAACCCAAGAATTGGAAGCTGCAGTGAGTTATGATTATGCCACCACAGTCCATCCTGGGTAACAGAGTAAGACTTTGTTTCTAAAATAAGAAAATTGTAGTGATAAATTAATTAGAACATAACTCAATGAAAATTTTAAAGAATATAAAAGAAACAAAGAAAACCAATAAAACCCAAAACTCATTCTTTGAAAAGATCTAATTGATATATCAGGCTAATCAAAAGGAGAGACACAAATTAACAATGAGAAATAAAAGAAGCATCACTATTACTGATACCACAAATTAAAAGGATAATAAAGGAATATTATGAACAAGCCTATGACCAAAAACTTGATAATTTAGCTGAAAAGGACCTATTCCTTGAAAGACACAAACTGTCAAAACTCATACAATAAGAAATAGATAACTCAAAAATCTTACATTTATTTTAAAAATTGAATTAATAGTTAATAGCTTTCCATAACATACATCATCAGGGCCAGGTGGATCTAATGGTGAATTTTACCAACCATTTAAGGAAAAGAAAAATACTAATATTCTACAATCTCTTCCAGAAAAGAGTAGAGGGAACATTTTCTTATACTAAAAAAACCCAACATTGCCCTAATATCAAAAGCAGATAAAGACAATGCAAGAAAACGACAGATCAATATTGCCCATGAACATACACACAAAAATGCTCAACAAAATAGCAACAAGTTGAATCCAACAACTATAAGTAGCTATGATCCACTTAGTCATCACACTTTCCCAAATATAGTGTTGCTTCTACTTCAAGAATACTTAGCATTTGTATTGCAAACTTGCAATCATTCTAGTACTATCTAGTTAGGTTAACTATGTATAAGTATTGTTGTCTGTCAGAGAGCTGTGTTGTGCTTAATCTGTTGTCCAGAGAGAGCTCTGTTCTAATTATTTCCTTTGTCAGGGACTGGTAAATGGGTAATATTCTTCATGTATCTTTGCTCATCAAATAATACCTTTCATCATGACAAAGGAATGAAATTTTGAGTGACTACAGGATTCTTCATCTCAATCACCTCTTTGTTGTGTATAGATGTTATCTCACTGTTCACTAGCTCTCACCTATTTTGACTATTCACTTTTATAAGTTTATTCCTAAACAGATACCTGTGAAATTTTTGTCTTAAATTTAGAAATACAATACTTTTATCAGAAAATTGTCTAGGAATCTATCCTCTTGCATCATTTTATCTGGGATTAAGGGGGCTTCATTAATCTGCCAAATAAAGTCTTCGTTTAAGAAAAAAATGTATAAAAAGAATTATACACCATAACCAAATGAGATTTATGTAGGAATGAAAGGCTGATTCAAATCTGAAAATTAAGCAATGTCATCTACCATGTCAACAAAGGAGAATTATATAGTATACTAATCACATCAACAAATACAAAAAAAATTTTTTGACAACATCTAATACCTATCAATGATTTTTAAAAAAAAAACCTCAGCAAATTATAAGTAGAGGGAAACTTTTTAAGTTGATAGAGAATATCTACAAAATACAGTTAACAGTGTACCTAATGATGTGAAACTGCCTTCCTTCAAAGACTGAGATCAAGTAAAGCAAATCTTCTCTCACCATTCCTAGTCAATAGAAAACTGAAAACATAGTGCAAAAGGACAGGTAAAGGAAATAAAAGGTATACTGTTTGAAAAGGAAGAAATAACATGGTTTTCATCTGCAATTACATGATTTTCTATGTAGAAATCCCCCAAAAATTGACCCAAAAAGTGGATTGAGTATACCAAGGTTGCAGGATACAAAGTCAATACATAAAAGTCACTTGCATTCTCATATGTAAGAATGAACAACTGAAGATGAAATTTAAAATACCATTCACAAGAGTACCTAAAAAATTTAAGCCAGGCTCGGAGGCTCAGCCTGTAATCCCACACTTTGGGAGGCTGAGGTGAGTGGATTGCCTGAGCCCGCGGGTTCGAGACCCGCCTGGGCAACTTGGCGAGACCTCATCTCTACAATAAATCAAAAAATTAGCTGGGCGTGGTAGCACGCGCCTGTAGTTCCAGCTACTTGGAGGGCTGAGGCGGAAGGATCGCCAGAGCCTAGCAGGTCGAGGCTGTGGTGGCCGGGAGCGGCCACTGCACTCCAGTCTGGGTGACAGAGTGAGACTCCAACTCAAAAAAAATAAAAAAAAATAAAAAATTTAAATACTTAAGTAAAAATCTAACAAAATATATAGAGGAGTATACATGTGCAAAACTATAAAGTAGTGATTTTTTTAAAAGCAAAAACTAAATAAAACAGGACACACTCCACAGTCATGGACAGAAAGATTCAATATTAAGATGTCAATTCTTTCCAATCTGATTCCTAGAATCAAGGCAATCCCAACCAAAATCCTAGCAAGCTATTTTGTTAAGTCTCAAGAAAATGATTCTAACGTTTACATGAAAAGGCAAAGGTCCTAGAATAGCCAACACAAAACCGCTACAACAACAAAATTGGAGGATTCATGCTACTTAATTTTAAGACATACAAGAAGGCTCCAGTAATCAGGGCAATGTGATGTTAGCAAAATAACACACACACAAATCAATAGAACAGAATAAACACCTCAGAAACAACCCTACATAAAAGTAATCATCTTATCTTTGAATACCAATGGTTATATATAGACATATTTATAGATATGTGCAATACAGTTAGTACAAACAATATATCTCCTTGTTCTGTCAGCTGAGAGGGCCTAGAAGCAATGACATCCCAGTGGCAACAAGCATACTTTGCACCCAGATATTGGTTTCTAATACCATTCTCCAATAAAAGGAACCAGAGGAGAAATGGCTAATTCTAGGACTAGGGCAGGAAATAAACAAGATGAGCATGGAGTATCTTGTAATACCAGAAAGTAAAAGTTCATGCACACATGTGCTAATGAAAGTACGCAAAGGAACCCAGTAGCTAAGTGAGAGAATACCCAACGGCCTAGGCTGGAACAAAATAAAATAGCAGTATTAGATTTATTCCAATGTATAAAAAAAAACTTACATAAATGATTGAATAAATAAATGAGGAAGACGACAAATCTCCCATGCAAACAAAATTCCTGATAATTTATGTCTTCTTTGATCTCAAGGGAAGTGGAACTCCCTATTGCACGTAGTGACTTTATACCAAAGGGTACAGAAAGGAAGAAAAAAAGAAAGTAACTTTACAGCGGAGAAATTTGACAAACACTACCTCAAGTTACGTGATCAAAGCTAACATCAAAAGTGGTAAGTCACATTGATAATATGTACCTTTGACATGACATGAGAACAGGACTTTGTCTCTGTGGTTGTCCTCCCCAAAACACATTACCTCAATCTAATCAAGAGAAAAATATGAGATGAATCCCAATTGACATTCTACAAAATATCTGACCAGTACTCCTCACTCCTCAAAACTGTCAAGGGCACCAAAACCAAGGAATGTCTGAGAAACTGTCACAATCAGAGGAACCTACTCAGTGTAATTATTATGGTATCCTAGAACAGAAAAGTATATTATAAGGAAAAAAGTAAGGAAACATAAATAAAGTATGGCCCTTAGTTATTAATGTATCAATACTGGTTCACTAATCCTAATATATATGCCATATTAACACAAAATGTTAATAATAAATTAGGTATGGGGGTATACTGGAACTCTCTATCCTATCTTCAATAATTCTGTAAATCTAAAATTGTTCCAGAATAAAAAGTTTGTTTTTAAAAATGCAATCGAGGCATTAAAAATTAGAAAAACTTTTACTTTCTGGTATTACAAGACACTCCATGCTCATCTTGTTTATTTCCTGCCCTAGTCCTAGAATTAGCCATTTCTCCTCTGGTTCCTTTTATTGGAGAATGGTATTAGAAACCAATATCTGGGTGCAAAGTATGCTTGTTGCCACTGGGATGTCATTGCTTCTCCTAGAAAAATCTCCTAGAAAATAGAACAAAAATAAAGGGATGGAAAATAGAAAAGATGAGAAAATTAGAGAATCAACCTAATGAGACTTGATATTCAAATAATAAGAGGTTCAGAAACAAAGAAAGGGAGAAAAGAAGAAATTGTAGGCCAGGCACGGTGGCTCATGCCTATAATTCCAGCACTTTGGGAGACTGAGGTGAGAGGACTGCCTGAGCTCACAGGTTTGAGATCAGCCTGGGCAACTTGATGAGACCTTATCCCTAGAATAAATCAAAAAATTAGCCGAGCATGGTGGCACGTGCCTATAGTTCCAGTTACTTGGAAGGCTGAGGCAGAAAGATCACCTAAGCCCAGTAGGTCGAGGCTGCAGTGGCCATGAGCATGCCACTGCACTCCAGCCTGAATGACAAAGTGAGACTCCAACTCAAAACAAAAGAAGAAGAAATTGTTAAAAATGCCCATTTGGAACCAACATTTGAATGGAAAACTCTTACCAATCCACATCACTGTGAACTTCCAGAATACCTGGGTGGTTTAAGCGACTATCATCCAATCACCACAATCTGCATTCCCCATGTTTCCTTTCCACAAGACTCCTGACTTCTCCACTCCACCCTGCTCTCCTTTTTCTCTTTTCTAAAGCACTTAATTACTTTTCAACCTTTTAACATTGTGTATAATTTATTTATTACATTTGTTGTTTACCACCTGGAACAACTCTTTCCTCTCTGAATTTCAGCTCCATAAAGGCAAAGATATCTTGTGGTTTTTTTTTTTTTTCACTCATATATTCAGTGTCTCGACCAGTGCCTGGCACGTATGATGAACTTAATACATACTTGCTGAATAAATATAAAAGCTTTCAGAGAGAAGTAACAGATGATAATCAAAGGACTGGTTATCATATCTGGCATTAGACTCCTCAACAGCAACACTAGAAGCTAGAAAACAATGAGTCATGCCCTCAAAATTCTAAAAGTAAATTATTTACAACCTAGAATTCTATACTTACCAAAGTTATCTATCTAGTGTGAAGGTTGAATTAAGAATGTTTAGACATACAAGAATTCCAAAAATTTGCATCCACTCAGTCTTTCTCAGGAAGCTACTAAAAGATGTGTCCTGCTAACATAAGGGAGACACCAAGAAAAGGGAAAATCTAAAATTTAGGAAACAAGTTATCTGACACAGAGGAGAGACATGCAGAATTAATTCACAGATTACTATGAAAAAGCAAGAAGAGGGCTGTGCAACAGGGTTGGATAACAATCCATCAAGATGGAAGAAGGATGACAAACAAGTAGATTATTAGATGTGTCTGAATCTACTCAGAGATTGAACTATCTTGTCTGAGAGGTTAATAGATCAAATACAGACTACAAAAGATACTTTTAAAAATTTATAAAACAACCAGGGGAAGTGAGGACCAGCTGGATGCCCAAACTTCACCTGCACATAGACTACTTATGTACCTGATCCTGACTTGTTATAGTGTACCACATCTTTATAATAAGACAAAGTAAAAAAATATATATATATGTTTATAAAGATACATGGAAGGTAGTAAATAATTATTAACTCTAGGAAAAACAATTACACAAGAAAGTAAATAACATCACATTTATATGATTTAGCTGTATGTACTATTTACATAGTTAAAATGATGTAAACACTAAATAACTAAAAGTTAACCTAACATAGGAATATACAGAGGGGAGGAGAAAAACACAGTACAGCGTTTAAAGGTAGGCATTTGTGCAACAAATCCAAACTTGCATCTTCTATAACAGAGAATCATCAGTAAATGATACCTAAAACTGAGGTAGGGTGGAATTATGAAGGAATATAGCTGCATATCTAAACATGTTATTTAAAAAATTGGAAATGAAAGAGTTAAAGTCACTGACTCTGGAGCAGCCTTTCTCAGTAACAGCTTGGAGAAAGAATTCATCCTTAATGCCCCAAGACATCCACTTTACATAATAGATTAACTTATTTCCTATGCATCTAACATGTTGCTATCTATGTATCATCCTTGGGAGAACTGAGGAAATAGTTGCTCAAATAATTTTCCATATTCAGTGATTCAGACAAGAAGTGCTGATTGACAAAGACTGCTTCTGGAGAATGGGATTCAGGGGTTAGAAGGACTATGACAAAGGTGTTTTTCATTATAAGCCTTTAAGTATTATTTCACTCTTTATGTACAGGTACCCCTTTGATAAATATAAACATTAAATTTAAAATAAATATAACAATAAAAAGTAGTAAAGGAATTCTGAGTATAGGGTGTACTTAAAAAATAAAGCACAGGACCTGAAATAGTAATAGGAATGTTAATAGGTATAACAATATAAATACTGTACACTGAAGCCTTTTTTTTTTTTTTTTTTAAGAGTTGGAGTCTCACTCTGTCGCCTAGGCTGGAATGTAGTGATACACGGCCACCACGGCCTTGACTTGCTGGGCTCAAGCAATCTTCCCGCCTCAGTCTTCCAAGTAGCCGGAACTATAGACATGTGCCATCACAGTCAACTAATTTTTTAAAATTTATTGTAGAGATGAGGTCTCGTCAAGTCGTCCAGGCTGGCCTCGAACCCATGGGTTCAAGTAAACCTCTCGCCTCGGCCTCCCAAAGTGCTGAGATTAAAGGTGTGAGCCACTGCGTCCAACCTTACTGAAGCCTTTTAACACGAATTTTTTTTTTTTGTTTTGAGTCAGGGTCTCACTGTCACCTAGGGTAGAGTGCAGTGGGAAAATCATGGCTTACCACAGCCTCAACCTCCTGGATTCAAGCAATCCTTCCACCTCAAACTCCTGTGTAGCTAGAACTACAAGCATGCGCACCACGTCTGGCTATTTTTTTCTAAATTTTTTTGCAGAAATGAAGGCTCACCTAGACCTGGGATTTTAACATGAACTTTTACTGAGCTGCATGCATTTTCTATTCCATTCAGTGTAATGTACTTCATGTGCAAGCAATCTACCAGATTCAGTAGAAGACATAAAAGAAATGTAAGATATATTCCCTGTTCTAAAGAAGTTTATCTATATGTACATTAATTTGCTATTAGGTAGTATTTTTATTTACTTGGCTATTTATATACTCTCAGATTTACAAACAAATCTTTACAATACTTTACACTAAAATTGTTTTTAAAAATCTCTTTAGCCAGGGTCGGTGGCTCAGCCTGTAATCCCGCGCTTTGGGAGGCTGAGGTAAGTGGACTGCCTGAGCCTGCGAGACCCGCCTAGGCAACTTGGTGAGACCTCATCTCCACAATAAATCAAAAACTAGCCGGGTGTGGTAGCGTGCGCCTGTAGTTCCAGTTACTTGGAAGGCTGAGGTGGAAGGATCGCCGGAGCCCAGCAGGTAGAGGCTGCAGTGGCCAGGACCACTGCACTCCAGTCTGGGCGACTGAGTGAGACTCCAACTCAAAAAAAAAAAAAAAATCTCTTCATGATTAAAGAATTCACAGCGACATAGAAGATTAATCAGAAAACCAATAGTAATGAGACTCCTAAAATGATTACAGTGAAACATGATGATGGCCTGAGCTGAGACAGTGCAGTGGATGAAAAGGAAACAGATATAAAAGTGGCTAAAGAATGAGAACTTTTGGAGAATGAGAGCATGGGAGAAAGCTAGTATTACTGCCAGGTTTCCACCATGAATGACTGGGTAGATGGTAGTACCACTAACCACAACAGACAATACAAGAGGAGCAGAATTAAGGGAAAACATGAGTCCACTTTTGGACTCTTGCTTGAAGTACCTTGAGAACATCCTGGGAGAGATCCAACAGGCAGTTGAATACAAGAATCTGGAATGCAGGAGAGAAGTCTGAGATAGATAAAGATTTAGGAATTGGCAATATACATCTCTTAATGGATGAAATCACCTAAGAAGAAAATATAGAAGAGGACAAGAGCTTGCCATCAGATAACTAAAGATCCAATTCGTGTTCCTAAAACCACTCTAGATAAAAGTTTGCCCAGAATTATACATGCTTCTATGGAAAAATATCCAATATATAAATGTTAAATGAAAAAAATTAAATAGCAAAACGTTATGCATAGTATAAACCTACTTTTACAAATAAGTTGTAAAAAAAAAAAAAAAAAGAGGAACAACACTGGGCGTGGTGGCTCATGCCTGTAATCCCAAAAAAAAAAAAAAAAAGAGGAACAACAATGGGCGTGTTGGCTCATGCCTGTAATCCCAGCACTTTGGGACTTTGGGAGGCCAAAACAGGAGGACTGCTTTGAGCCCAGGAGTCTAAAACCAGCCTAGGCAACACAGCAAGAACCCGTCCCTACAAAAAAGAAAAACCAAATAATTAGCCAGTCATGATGGAGCACACCTGTAATTCCATCTACTTAGAAGGCTGAGGCAGAAGGAATGCCTGAGTCCAGGAGGCCAAGACTGTCATGTGCCGTAATCATCCCACTGCACTCCAGCCTGGGTGACAGAGTGAGACCCCAATTCAGAAAAAAAAGAGAAGAACAAATATTAAACTGTTAATAATGTTCTAAATCTAAAAATTGCATTATGTAAGCCTTGCAGGGCTACACTATGTTTTTATATTACTACTTTTTTTAACACGCACACACTTTTATAAACAGAAAAAATAATATTGTTCTTCTAAAAAAATTATCCCATATATCCTTACAACATAATGAGATAAAGATTTGTCAGAAAAACACTTGGACAACTGACTACAAATGGGCAAATAATATTAAGACATCTAATAAATTTTTTAAAATGTTCACTGTACTATCGAAGTAATAAGGATTAGAACACATACCATTTACTGCCCACTAAATCAAAGCAATTTTTTAAAATAATAGAAGTGCTCAATGTTGGTAAGGGTGTGATTTTTAAATAAAGCATCTCAGACACTGCTGACAGGAAGTACACTGGTACAATCTCTCAGGAAAATTACCTGACAAAATATATCAATCGCTTCAAAAAGATTCCTAATATTTGATCTAACAATTTCATTTCTAGAAATTAAAAAAAAAAAAAAAAGCCAGGTATAGTAACTCACACCTTTGGGAGGCCATGGAGGGAGGACTGCTTGAGGCCAGGAGCTCAAGACCAGCCTAGGAAATATAGTGAGACCTCAGCTCTACAAAAAAATCAAAAAATTTAGTTGGGAGAGGTGGCATGCACCTATAGTCCCAGCTACTTGGGAAGTTGAGGCAGATGGATCATCTGAGCCCAGAAGGCAGAGGCTACAGCGAGCCATGATCACACCACTGCACTCCAGCGTGGGCAATAGAGTGAGACTCTGACTCCAAAAAAAACAAAAACAAAAAAAAAAACCAAGAGTTCTACCTCTTTTAGATTTTGTTAAACAGTTTTCTGGTTTTACTGGAATGCTCTCCGCCCTCCCAAAAGAAAATAAAACAACTAAAAACATTCATAGTTCATCAAATCATTAGTTGACACAATATAAACATCAACATGAGTGTACAACAAAATTACAGAGGAATCAAAAGTACTTTTATGGTTATCAAACATAAAAAAAGTACACTCTATGACCCAGCAATTCTACTTATAGAAAAACATTGGCATTTGTACAAAAGAACACATCACAAAGATGTTCAATGTTCCAATGGTTGTTCACAGTGTAAAATCATAAACAACCAAATAGTCCATTGATCCAAGAATGAATGGTTAAGTCAGTTTTCTCAAGCTGAGGTCTAAAGACTCTAGAATGTCCCCAAGAGCAGTCTTTTAAGAGGTCTGTAAGATCCTTCCTTGTCCAACTACGTATCTGTGCAAGGCTGAAACTTTTTCATATGCTTCAACCTAAACAAGATAGCATGCCAGAATGAAGAGAAGCAAATCCAGTTGTCCTCTGTAAAGCCAGGTATTAAAATGATTTGCAAAAATGTAAAACAATGATACTCTTCTAAGTTTTGTTTTAGAAAATATAGATATTTTTCACTCAAAAATTATTTAATTAATATAATGGGTTTATTGTTATTTTAAATGAATAAATGCAACATTTTAAATTTTCTGAGCTTTAATTTCCAAGATGGTAAATATACTATATGAGACAACAACAAGTCTTTTGGTCCTCAATAATTTTTAAGTGCTGTTATCCCCAATCATAATGTTAAATGAACTGTGGTACTATTATAACATGTAACATTACAAAAGGAGATAATTAAAATGGAAATTTAGATTTATGTGTAACTTTCAAAAAATATTCTGCACATGTATTCTTTGTATAATCAAAAAGTTATCAAGTTAAGGAGTTTTTCATTTGTTTGTTTGTTTTGAGGAGTCTCACTCTGACACACAGGCTGGAGTACAGTGGCATGTTCACAGCCACCCGCAGACTCGACCTGATGGGCTCAAGTGATCCTTCCACCTCAGCCTTCCAAGTGGCTGGAACCACAGGTGCATGACACCATGCCCTGCTAATTTTTAAAAAATTTATTGTAGAGATGAGGTCTCCCAAAGTTGCCCAGGCTGGTCTCAAACCCCTGGGCTCAGGCAATCCTCTAACCTCTGCTTCCCAAAGTTCTGGGATTACAGGCGTGAGCCACTGCACCCAGCTATGAAGTTATGCTTATTAAGCTTTTTTTAAATGTGGAAATGTTTAAAATGAAATTTTAACCAAGGAAGCAGACAATCTAGCTGTTGATGTATAAAATTTCATCATCTCAATAAAGAGAATGCACAAGGGGAAAAAAACTCAGGAAAAAAAATCAAAATATTAAAAGTGGGATCTTTACATGGTGAAAATTATGTTGATCATTTTTCCTTATTCTTTGTTATATTTTTCAAATTTTTGGCAGTTTAATATCCAGGGGAGGAAAAAAGGAAGAAATTAGGTTAAAAAAAAAAGTATACACAATTCTACTGGATCAAATCATTAAACTTCTGCCAACTCAAGAGAGGACGAGCGCAAGTGGAGGAACCTGCCTGATTCAATCAACAAGTTGCCTGTTTTCTGAACAAAAAAGATTAACTTCATATCCAGTGTATGGGCTGATGTCCAAGCAAGTCAAATTAAGACCATCTTTCGTCTGGAACACAATGTTTGCAATCATGGCGGTACAAATAAGTTACCAGTTTAGAGTAAAGTCATCCTTTAGAGTTTCTCAAAGGTACCAAAAAGGAGGTAGTGACAGGCACCGTTGCAGCTAGCTATCCGTCCGGAATGATGAGAAACGCACGGGCGAGAGTGTGGGCACGGCCATCGTCCCCCTCAACACCTTCCCCAAGCCCCCTCAGCCTCCCTCATACCTCTGAGGGCCAGTCTGCTTCCCCCATCCCCTCATCACCCCTAACCCTTCTCGGCCTCCCTTAAGCCCCCTCAGCCCAGCCCCCCCTAAGATCCCTCAGCTCCCCTTAGCCTAGACCCTCTCAGGCCCCTTACCAAGCCTCCCACCCCCAGTCTCAGCCTCCTTCAGCCCGGCCCACCTCAAGCCGCCTCAGCCTCCATCAGCCCCCTCAACCAATGTCAACCTCAAACTGCCTCTGCCCTCCTTAGCCCCCTAAGCCTCCCTCAAGATGCTGCAGCCCGCCCCCTCAGGCCCCTCAGCTTCCTCAGCCCGGCCTCCTCCAAGCCCCTTCAAACCCCCATCCCAGCCTCCCTGAGTCTCCCTCAAGCCCCCTCAGCCTCTCTAAGCCCGGCCCCTCTCAGCCCCTCCAAAGCCCCTCAGTCCCCCTCAACTCGAACCCCCTAAGCAGCCTCAGGCCCCTCAGGCCGGCCTCCTTCAAATCCCGTCAGCCCCCCTCACTCCCCCTCAGCCCGACGCCCAGGCAAGACAGCCTCCACCCGCCACGGGCCGGGGGGCGGAACCCGGCAAACAGCGCCGTGATTGCCAGCCCGGCTCGGCCCTGTAGGTTCCGGGGGGGGGGGGACAAGAGGCTTGGGGACACTGACGCTGAACGCTGACCCTAGGCAGGCCAGCTCCAGGGCTCGGAGAAGGGCCGGCCCGGGCCAGGCCTGGTCCCTAGAAGAGGAGGGGGCCCGACCGATGTCCCGGTCAGCGGCCACCGGAGCGGCCCCTTTCGAGGGCACAGGATGAGGGGCCGGGCCGGCTTGTTCGAAGCGCTTACCTCCCTACGCCCCTGCGGAAACCTCGGGGACTTGACGCGACGCCGCGCTGAGGCGTGAAGAACGACCCCGGCGGGACGAAGGAGGACGAGACTCCGGCTCCGGCTGGTTTCCCAGCCCCTGGTGGAGCTACGGCGCACTTAGCGGCGAAGCCACAGCGCAGGCGCAAGGGAGCCTCCTCGGCGGAACCACGGCGCAGGCGCAGGCGCAGAGACAATTCCCCAGCGGAGCCACGGAGCAAAGGAGGTTGTCCTCGGCGGCGCCGGCGCAAGCGCAGAGCAGACTCATCCATCGGAGGCCCTTCCATCGAGGTCCGCCTCCGCCGATCCCCGGCCCAGCGTTCGAGCTGGGGCCTTCAGACCAGGGAATGTCCGGTTTTTACCGGAAGTGTCTGGGAGGGTTCTTGGTGATGGGGAACTCGGGTTCCCGCTAGATGCCGGGGTCTGGGGGCAATCCGTATCAAGATCCTTCTTCTCTGGTCATCCGCGACCTCTCCGGCGGTGCTGGGCTAATCCTCCTGCCCGCAGGGACCGCCACCCCCAGCCGCTGGCATCCTCGAAACCTACCTCAAACTGACTCTGCAGCCCCTAGTTGGGTCGTGAGGACGCCCCGGCCCCGCCCCGAGCCCAGGCCCCACCGCCCTCCGGCCGAAGCGTCCTTCCTGCTGCTGAAGTTCTGCTTCTCTAACGGGCCATGGGAATAGCCGCCTCTGTCCAAAAACAAAGCCAACTTCTCTGATGGAGAAAGAAATTGTCACCCACGTGATGTATGTTTGTGTCTGTTGAGCTTTGCTGTTCTTACCACACGTTTGTTATTAATTTAAAATGAAGGAAACGTCTGTGTGGGATCAGGGTATCATTAAGGATTAGGGGAAAAAGAATTCCCAAGAGGATTTAACGACTCAAAATTCATACATATTGACCTTTCAAAAATTGCAAAAGTTTTAATTTCTCAAGCGTATTCCAGTCAAAAGTAATTTGTAGTGAAAGATTTGAGAATCAGGGTTCACATCGTAAATCTGCAATTGACAACCCGAGTTCCTGATCTTTCAAAGATAGTCTCTACTCTTGGTTTTCCTAAACTCCAAAATGGAACTTTGTGTTTTAGTTCAATACAGAAACTTTTGATCATCTAAAATAATTTATTGAGCATGTGCTATGTGGCAGACAATGAATTAGATGCCTTTGCGTACATATCTCATTTAATCCTAAGAATAATTTTACAAAGCATAGTATACATTTTTCTTGTGTGTTAGGTGTTGTTCACAGATAAAATAAAATGGAGCCACTGCCCTCACAGAACCACAGTCTAAAGACAAAGACTCGTGTATACAAATGCATATTGGGGACAAAAGTATCTATACAGGACGTTGTGAGAACAAAGAGAATAGAAATAGAAAAGTAAAACACAGCCAGGCTCGGTGGCTCAGCCTGTAATCCCGCGCCTTGGGAGGCTGAGGTGAGTGGATTGCCTGAGCCTGTAGGTTCGAGACCCGCCTGGGCAACTTGGTGAGACTTCATCTCTACAATAAATCAAAAAATTAGCCAGGTGTGGTAGCGTGCCCCTGTAGTTCCAGCTACCTGGAAGGCTGAGGTGGAAAGATCCCCAGAGCCCAGCAGGTCAAGGCTGCGGTGGCTGGGAGCAGCCACTGCACTCCAGTCTGGGCGACAGAGTGAGACTCCAACTCAAAAAAAAAAAAAAAAAAAAGTAAAACACATCTTAAACAGATACATGGAAAAAGTATATGAATGGTCAATTTAAAAAATATGAAATTTATAGTGGTTTTTTTTTTTTTTTTAAGAGACTGCGTCTCACTCTGTCACCCAGACTAAAATGTAGTCATAGCTCTCTGCAGCTTCAAACCCTGGGCTCAATCCATCCTCCTACCTCAACCTCCTGAGTAACTGGGACTACAGGCATGGGCCACCATGGCAAGCTAATTTTTTTTTTTTTTTTTTGGTAAAGATGGGATCTCACTTTCATGCCCAGGTTGGTCTCAAACTCCTGGACTCAAGCAATCCTCTTATCAAATGAGCCTATCAAAGTGCTGGGATTACAGACTTGAGCTGCCATAACTTGCCCTCAAAACAAGACATTTAAATACCTACTACACACTTTACCAATGTTCAAATTTATTAACCCTAACATGAAGAAAAAGAGACATTATTTCTCATGGATCTAATTAGCCAATTTGTTTGATGAATAAACTTTGGTGACAGCAGAGTGAAGTGGACACTTGTATAGTCTGCTGAAGGCATAAATTAGGTCAAAGATTTTGGAAGATTATTTGTCAAATAATATCAAAAACCTTATAAATGTTCATATGACCTAATTCAATAATTTACTTTTAGAAATTATAGCCGGGCTCGGTGGCTCAGCCTGTAATCCCGCGCCTTTGGGAGGCTGAGGTGAGTGGATTGCCTGAGCCCGCGGGTTCGAGACCCGCCTGGGCAGCGAGACCTCATCTCTACAATAAATCAAAAAATCAGCTGGACGTGGTAGCACATGCCTGTAATTCCAGCTACTCGGAAGGCTGGGGCGGAAGGATCGCCGGAGCCCAGCAGGTCGAGGTTGCGGTGGCCGGGAGCGGCCACTGCACTCCAGTCTGGGCGACAGAGTGAGACTCCAACTCAAAAAAAAAAAAAAAAGAAATTATAAGGAAATGGTCCAAAACACAAATATTTATTATGTAAAGATACTTACTATGGCAATATTTTTTTTAAATGGATAAAAGTCTAAAATTCAACACTAAGTGAATGATTAAAAAGATTATTGCACATGTGATTAAAACCATTAAAATTATGTTTACAAAGAATTTTTAATGACTTGAGGAAGCTACATGAAAAATAGCATTTTAAATATTTAACATTGCTTATGTAGTATGAGGTCAGCTCTACTAATATGTGAAAAAGAATGAAAAAAATATCAAAAGGATGACTGAGGTCATCTCTGTCTGATTAGAATATAGATGTTATGACCTGGTGCTCATGCCTATAATCCCAGCACTTTGGGAGGCTGAGGTGAGAGGATTGCCTGAGTCCATAGATTTGAGACCAGCCTGGGCAACTTGGTGAGACCTCATCTCTACAATAAATCAAAAAATTAGCCGGGCTTGGTGGCACATGCCTGTAGTTCCAGCTACTGGAAAGGCTGAGGTGGAAGGATTGCCTGAGCCAAGCAAGTCGAGGCTTCGGTGGCCATGAGCATGCCATTGCGCTCCAGCCTGGATGACAGAGTGAGACTGACTCAAAAAAGAGAAAAAAGGGAATATAGATGTTATTATTCTGGACATACTAAATTTTCTACAATGCATATGTTTTACCTTTTTATTCTGAAAAAACGTATAGTGTAACAGATATCAGTTGATCAGTGAGTGAACATAAGAACTTAAGAATCCAGTCCCTTTGTTGTTAAGAGTATGGTCTTGGAAGTCAGACTACTTGAATTTGAATTCTAGTTCTATCACTTTATTTGCAGTATTAGATGCTCCTGCCGTCAGATGGCAATAGAACTAATACATTGCATGAGATAACCCACATAAGTACTTAAGTGGGGCACTCAATACAAATGAGTAACTGTTATTCTTAATGATTATATTTAGGTTTTTTTGTAAGTCGATCAATTATATTCACGTTACATCACTATCCCATTAATTTGGCTAATGCATTTCAGTTCCCTGGAACACACATAATTGTGTTGTTTTTCCATGATCGTATACTCATTGCAAGATCCTGCAATGCTTTTGAATTGACAAAGAAAAAGATAAAGTTACATGAATTTTTTTAGAGTTAAATTGTGTTTTATTAAAGTTATTTCCTTAGCCATTCTAATAAATGAAAGTTTGTTCAGTTAACCTAATCTAACCCCTGTATACCTGTATATGCAGTAAACAAAAAGAATTGATCAGTAAAGCGTGTACCTGGAATTATTTTTAAAAACCAATTGTTATTTTATAACAGATTATGTTATTTTGTTAATACATTAGATTTAACAACTAGAGCTGTTTAGTTCTCCAACTTGTATTATATCACTATGTTAGTTTGTAGGTTATTGTTATTTTGTAACATATTAGACTCAAGAAATGTGACTATGTTAGCTTGTGGCTTTCTCACAAAATAATAAGGAAGTAAACAAGATACTGAAACCTCAGATTCCTTTCACCTACAAATGAAGTTATACTTTATATCACCCTTATTTGTTTATGAGTGTTTCCTCTGTGCAGTTTATTATTCTGGGAATTGGAAAAATTACAAAGGTTGCATTCGTCGTTTTTGCATTGAAGAAGTTCACAGTCCGCTCTGTCATTCTTTTATTTGGTAACATAAATATTTGAGAGACTGATGGATGATGATAAAGTTACAAGAACTTTGTATAGGTTCTTGGTCTGTTAAATTTTCTGTGATTTCCTTTGCTGATTGAAATGAAGAGATCTGCTTGTTAAATGCAGTGTCAAAATATTAATGAAAAAAATTATTGGCAAAGTTTGGGTCTTAATTGCTGAAAAGCTTCAGCTTTGATCTCTAAAAAACTTAGTTTATAACTATATGGTTTTTACATTTGAGGACATCATCCCAATTGTAATATGTTTGGCCAGTTTGTTCCCTAGACTATCCAGGCATTGTCTGAATCATCAGTTTTTATTATTTTGTAAGTAAACAGGAATCTTGATGATTTTAAGAGGCTTAAATTCCACAACAACATGGATTTCCAAAATTGTTCCCTTTTCATAAGTAACCCGGGTGGAAAAAATAACAAAAGCAAATGAAACTCAAGTACAGTATTACAATTTTCTATTTCTTGCTTGCTTCTTGGCTAGTCTTATGCTAACAAGCAATTTTAGGACTAGGAATTAATTGCCCCCAAAACACAGAATGTGACCTGGAACTGTTAGTTAACCATTAATATTTAAGTCTATGTGGCCATGTTAAAACACTGATGTTACATGAAAAAGCAATAAACAACTTTTAAAGACGATAAGACCCTTGTCAAAATTATTTGCTGCTATAATTTCACTGCTTTGTTTTTACTGTGTCTTCTAAAACTCGTGTTCAAGTTTATTGACCAATGCAGTAGTATTAAGATGTGAAATCTTTCAGAGATGACTAAATCATGAGGGTATACCCCTCATGGATGGAATTAGATCCCTTGAAAAAGGGCTTGTGTTCACTTTCTTTCACTCTTTTGCCATCTGAGGACTCTAAGACACGATGCCATCTATAAGGAACAGGCCTTCAGTGAACCTGCTGGCACCATGATCTTGGACTACCCAGACTGCAGAACTGTGAGAAAATAAATCTCTGTTCTTTATACTTTACTCAGTCTCAAGTATTTTGGGGTTTTTGCCCTTTTTTGGGGGGGAGAGGGCTCACTCTGTCGCCAAAGACCGGAGTCCAGTGGCACAATCATGGCTCACCGTAGTGTCAACCTCCTTCTACCTCAGCCTCTCTAGTAGCTGAAACTACAGGTGCATGCCCCATGCCTAGCTAATTTTTTTATTTTTATTTTTATGTAGAGACGAGGTCTTGCTATGTTCCCTATGCTGGTCTTGAATTCCTGGGCTCAAGCAGTCCTCCTGCCTTAGCTTCCCAAAGTGCTGGGATTATGGGCATGAACCACTGCACTCACCCAGGAATTTTGTTATAGCAGCACAAATGAACTAAGACAGTCACAATAAAAATATGATTACAGTTTTGATGAGTACAAAAGCTAATATATATGCTTTTTTTTTTTTTTAGTTGGAGTCTCACTCTTGTCGCCCAGGCTGGAGTACAGTGGCACACTCATGGCCACCACAACCTCAACCTGCTGGGCTTAGGCAATCTTTCCACCTCAGCTTTCCAAGTAGCTGGAACTATAGACACATGCCACCACACCTGGCTAGTTTTTGTGATTTATTGTAGAGACAAGGTCTCACCAAGTTGCCCAGGGTGGTCTCGAAACTTGGGCTCAAACAATCCTCTCACCTCAGCCTCCCAAAGTCCTGGGATTACAGTCTGAACCACTGCTTCCAGCCAAGGTTTTTTATTGTATAGAAAAGTTTGGAAAGAAATCCACTAACATATTAACTATGATTGTCTTTGAATGGTAAATCATAAGTGCCCCCTTTCTTTCTGACAACATAGTACTTGGATAATGACACACTTTCTTTTAAGAAGTATTGATAAGCCAAATGCGGTGGCTCAAGCCTGTAGTTCTAGCACTTTGGGAGGTTGAGGTGAGGGGGTTTCCTGAGCACAACCTGAACAACTTGGCGAGACCTCATCTCTACAATAAACCAAAAAATTAGCCAGATGTGGTGGCGCATACCTTTAGTTCCAGCTATTTGGCAGGCTGAGGTGGAAGGATTGCCTGAGCCTGGCAGGTCGACACAGGGGTGGCTGTGAGTGTGCCACTGCACTCCAACCTGGGCGACAGAGTGAGACTCAAAAAAAAAAAAAAAAAAGTATTGATAACTTTATAATTAAGTCCACCTATTACCTCACATTTGTTATGCAATATCTGCATACAATATATTGCATAACTATGAGTCACAAGAGGCAGATAACCCAAAGGATAAATGAGCATTTGTGTCTGGTTGCTTAGAGGTAGGATAGTCATCCCCATGGTTTTAGTAAGACACAACTTCAACACCATGACACAGGCTGTCTTACCAAAGAAGTCATTAGAGTTCTTTGGCAAATGTTTTTGGTTCTCCTTTCTTCTGAGTATATGAGGACAGTGTACTTCCTGACCTCCTTGTGGTTAAATAGGGCCATGTGACTGAGTCAGGGAAATAAACTAGGAGCAGAAATAATGTGTCATTTCTAGACAGAATTCTTTTTTCTTTTTTTTTTTTTTTTTTTTTTTGAGTTGGAGTCTCTCACCCAGGCTGGAGTGCAGTGACACACTCATGGCCACTGCAGCCTCAACCTACTGGGCTCAGGTGATCCTTCCAACTCAGCCTTCCAAGTAGCTGGAGCTACAGGCTCCATGCCCGGCTAATTTTTTGATTTACTGTAGAGATGAGGTCTTACCAAGTTGCCCAGGCTGGTCTTGAACCCCTGGGCTCAGGCAATCCTCTCACCTCGGCCTCCCAAAGTGCCGGGATTATAGGAGTGAGCCACCACATCTGACTAGACAGAATTCTTTACTCACCAGAACCTACTTTCCTTCTGGCACAACAATGGACAAGACTTCATCAGTCTGAGTCCTTGAAAGACTCCAATTAACACAGCACCTCTATAACAAGAAATAAACCCACTGTCTTATGCCACTGAGATTTTGGGGGTGATTTATTACTGCAACATAATTTAGCCTGTCCTGCAGTTGTACCAGAATTTTGTGTTTTGCTCCTGAGCTCTGTGGGTGACTATTCTGAATGATTCATTGAGATAGTGCCTCAATGAGACTATCTGCAGCAGCATTATTTACTAATGTGTTTTTCCTTTGCAAGTGAATTACTCTATACTCATGGTCATGGACTTTATTTTTGTCTATACACTCATTCTACCCCCTCTCTCCAAGACTGGACTATTTTAAGGTAGAGCTATTATTATATTTTTCTTCTCTAAATGTTTCTACATGTATATTTAAAAGATAAGTAGAAAATTTACAAAGTATAAACAGTAATGTAATCAACTCGCTTACATCCAATACCATAATCCAGCTTTAATATGGACAACCTAGTTTCACCTACACCCTTACCCACCCATATTATTTTGAAGCAAATCCCAAGTGTCATATCAGTTCATTCATAAATATTTCAATATATATTTCTAAAAGAAAATAGTTCTTTGCAAAAACAGAATAACAATATCATCATTATGCCTGAAAAATATAACAATAATTCTTCAATATTACCAAATATTTATGTACTGGTATTCATATTTGCAATTATTTCATAACTGTCATAATTTTTAATAGTTTGCATGAATCAAAATCCAAATAGGATCAACATAATGTTCCCTTTTTTTGTCCTTTGCTATTTATTTTTGGAAAAAAATTATGTCTTTTGGCCTGTAGAATTTATAATATCTAGTTTTTTAGTATATCCGGTCGCCATAGTATCTTTTAACATGTTTCTCTCTTCTCTGTGTTTTCTGTGAACTTGTAGTTTGGTCTAGAGGCTTGGTTTGATATAGGTTCAGTTTTTTGGTAAGGCTACTTTATAAGTGGAGCCATGCACTCCCATTAGGAGATGCGTGATATCTTGTTGGCTTTCACACAGTGATGTTAACAACCAGTGATAACCACTACTTGGAGCCATACTTTGATTTGGAATTTGCAAATAATGACATTCTAATCTATCATTTCTTCTTTACTCATTGAATGGAATTACTTTGTAGAGAAAAAAACATCCCGTCAACTACTTAGTTTTTATTTTAGTTCACACAGGAGAGGGAAGTTAAATATTTAAATCTTTACTGACAGTTTTCAGAAGAATGACTGGGTTTCTTTGAGTCCTCCTCCAACTGTTGATCATCTAATTCCACTGCCAGTTAGCATGTAAACTTGAAACAGAAAGAGAACTGAAATTCATATCAGAGAAGTGAAAGATTCTAATTGTTATGCACTTGAATAATGATATTTTGTGAGACAAGCTCAAAACATGGTTAACAAACCTTCTGAGTTACTTATATTTAACACTTCATAATTAGGGAGAAAAAATGAACTGGGGTTAGTATCTCCTTTCCCTATTTAGCCTCTAGAAAAGAGATCACATTTCCAATTGGGGAAAAAGAGTTTTAGCTTTCTTCATCTGGGAAGAAGGCAAGGAACTCACCACAGGTTGGCAAAGACTAAGTCATTGGACGTGCAGTGAATCCCCCACTGACTTGGTTCTGGCTGTGGCAGTCTGAAGTCAGTAGGAAGTTCCCTAAGAGATGAGTCTCTGAGCCTGTCTAGAGCTCTGGTGCCCAAGAGGCAGACCTTAGGCTCTACAGCAGCATCCTGGAGTCAAGAGAGCAGTGAGAAAGACAGCAACCATGGAGAACAAATGATCAACTCAACATCTTGATTTTGACATTACAGAAACCCAATATTGTTGCAGGACCCACCGAGTGAGGTTCCAAAAATGATTGGTTGAGTTTTCCCCTAACCTCAGGTTATAATTTATTTAGGAAATAAGGGAATTAGATATTTCTTGTATCCTGGCATTTTAGAGTAAAATTTATGTCCATTCCATGTTTTTTCATAATAGTGATTTTCAATAAAGGGCATATACAGTAAACACATTGAAAATTCTGTCTTCTGTTATGAGAGCTCATAAGCCTTTTTGTCTCAGATTTTTAAAATCAGCTTTTTTTGCTACAGATTTTGTATTCAGTTCAAAAGAGATTTTCTTGTATAAAGTTTATTTGACTTATACCTTTAAATAAAAAAGATAACTAAAAGAATATTTTTGGTACACTTTACAATTTTCCTTAATATTTTTTAAAAACATGGAGTCATATGGACTCTGAGACTTCTACAACCAAAATTAAAGTGTGTGTATGTGTGTATATATATTTTATGTGAATATAAACAAGAATATCCAATGGGTCCCCCCTCGTGTGTGTTTGTGTGTGTGTGTGTACATAGACTGTCAAAGTATGTATAGATTAAAAGAAAGTATAAACTAAATGGGAAAAATTAATAATCTTTTCCCCCTTTTATCCTCTTTAATTAAAGGCCTTGCAAGAGTATCTGCTGTGGTTGACCAGTGATATATAAGGGTACTGGGTAAAATGAGACCACATTTCATATTTCATTATGTGACATTTTCTCCATATTACAGTCATTTCCCTGTTCATTTCCTTCCTGACATCAAGGGCTCCTGGACAGGATCCCTGGTCTTAAGTTAACACTATTATTTTTCCTAAACAAGATTTTCTTCAGTGACTTTTAATCTGTCTTCATTTCAGTGATGGCTTCTCATGTCTATTATAATCTGGGCTTTTCTTGCTGTCCTTTTGTATTAGGTTGGTGCATAAGTTTGTTGCATTGTTTTTGGCATGGCAACACTGTGGTATTGGGAGTTCATCATTTATCATTTGAACTGACAATGTTGTGCTTGTGAATACACCTTATATTTTGCAGATTTGAAGAAAGTGCTTTTTGTAGGCTAAAGAAGATGGAGTGTCAAGTGTAAAAAAATGAACACTTCTGATATATTCTTCTGTTTGAGTTTAACAGAGGAATAAAGCCAGCAGAGGCAGCTGGAAACACTTGTGCAGTGTATGGGGAGCATACCACTGGGGAAAGCATGGCAAGAAAATGGTTTTGTTGGGGCCGGAAGCAGTGCCTCACACCTATAATCCCAATACTTTGGGAGGCTGAGGTGAGAGGATTGCCTGAGCCCACAGGTTCAAGACCACCCTGGGTAACTTGGCAAGACCTTATCTCTACAATAAATCAAAAAAATCATCCAGGTGTGGTGGCATATGCCTGTAGTTCCAACTACTTGGAAGGCTGATGCAGAAGGATCACCTGAGCCCAGCAGGTCAAGGCTGTGGTGGCTGTGAGCATGCCACTGCACTCCAGTCTGGGCATGAAAAAGAAAATGTTTTTATTGTTTCAAAGAAGGCCACTTTGATCTGAGTGATTCTACATGTTCAGGAAACCATCAGGCTTTGATGATCATTTACTTTAATCCACGATGATCCACATCAGTCAACCCGAGAATTGACCACTGTGATTAACTATGACCAGTCAACCATCCTGTGACATTTATATTCAATGGGTAAGCAGAAAAAAGCTATAACTTATGCATCAACCCAAATATTAGTTTGGTTTAGATTTGGCAAAGGATGTCTACAGATCCCAAAACATTAGAGTCTTAAAATAGAAGCTTATTTTTCTTTTGCATTATCATCTAGATGTGTGTGGTCTAAGACTGCCATGGAATTTTTTTCTCTGAAGTCAACACAAATTCTAGATCCTTCTAGTTCTTTGCTTTGTTATCTGTGGCCTCTATTCTATAGGTCACCTCATGGTCCAAGATAGCTCTGTTTGTTCCAGTGATCATGTCCATATTTCAACTATCAGGAGGGAGGAAAGAGATGTAGTGGGTCAAAGGGTACATGTAAGCTTTTACTTAAGGAAGGGTCTCTATAGCTGTTACAGGACACTCTTGCTTATATGCTGGAGTCCAGCTCCAGGAGAGAGTCAGGGCTTAAGACGGGGGAATCGGGAAGCGGTGAAAAAGAAACGATGAAAACGACAGGATCCTTCTTCCTGGGGAGAGTTCAAGACTCTGCCAATTTTTATTTATTTTTCACAAGCTTATATAGGTTTTCCACTCAGCCCTGTACCCACAAATGTATCTTATGTTGCTAACCAAATGCCCACGTACATCCTTTTTGCACTCACAAATAAGGTTGACTTTTAACAATTTCAACCACAGATGGTGTTTTTCTTAAGTCAAACATTTATGAACATCCTGGTTTTCTTCCTAACTTTCTTATAACTATTTACTATTATAGGCCTATAATCTCCTTACCCTATAAAGCTAAACCTTAACCCTAAGTCTTATTTAACTTACTTACTACTATATATTTATTTCTATTAATCTTATTTCTATCCTTATGTCTATATTTTCTTAACTATCACTTATACTATTATGTATCTCTTATCTTATTAGTTTATCTTATCTTACTATCTTATTATTAATATTCTAAATTCTATCTTCATTAAACTACTTATTTAATCCTAAAATATCTTAACCTATTTTTTAATCTCAAACAGTTGTTTTCCACCAGCTCTCAGCTGGGGTTTGTTGTTTATGAGGAAGAGGCCAACTCGTTCTTCTCTGCCTCCTGCTGTTACTGAAAAACATCCTTACACACCCTAAGGGGCACCCCTTTTGCTGCAATCTCACCTCTATTATGCCTAGGTATAATTTTTGCTGTCAAATACCATCATCCATTTGTGCATCTATTATCTCAATTAAAGAGGAAATATTCTCAAGCCTATGCACGCAATCCTTCAAAGTTAGGGAAGGTCCATCAACAGGATCCATGGGGCTTTGCCTCCGTCATGGCCGCATTTTACTGGGGCCTTGCTCCCAGCCGGCATTTTTCCTGTTTTCAGGTCCCTTTTACCTTACTTTTACTAGTGGTTGCGGCTCCCGGCACTTATATCCACTGGTCAGAACTAACTATCATGGCTACAAATAATTGCAAGGAAGACTGGGGAATTGTCTTTATTTTGGGAGGCCCTGCGACCACCTGAGAATCCTTTTTTTTTTTGAGTTGGAGTCTCACTCCATTGCCCAGACTGGAGTGCAGTGGCCGCTCCCGGCCACCGCAACCTCAACCTGCTGGGCTCCGGCAATCCTTCCGCTTCAGCCCTCCAAGTAGCTGGAATTATAGGCATGCGCTACCACACCTGACTGATTTTTTGATTTATTGTAGAGATGAGGTCTCGCTGCCCAGGTAGGTCTCGAACCCGCGGGCTCAGGCAATCCACTCACCTCAGCGTCCCAAAGGCGCAGGATTATAGGCTGAGCCACCGAGCCTGGCTCCAACTGAGAATTCTAATGGGAGAATGGATATTGGGAGAAGATAGCAGTTTCTGCCACACTCTTTGAACCATGTTGCCATGCAATATTTCACTAAATTGCAAGGACCTGGGCAACGTCTACAGGATTATTACAACTCCCATGTAAAAACTGCCTTTTCAGTCACACTGGATCACATCATTTATGATTACATTGTTAGTGTGTAATCTTTGCCTACAAAGTCAAAGAAAGCCTTATCTCCTCCTGTCTTTCCTCCCATCACTCTCTCTGTTAGTGTGAGTAGACATTCTTTCTAAAAATGTGACTCTTCCCCTCCACAGTCACATTTTTAGAAAGAATGCCTACTCACACTAATTCCATTTCCTCATTTCCTATTTATCTTCAACCTTCTCCAAAATGGATTCGCTCTAATTACTTGGCTGTTTTTGGTAAGGCAGACGGTGACCTCCATAAAAATAAATGAATCTGGTGTTCTGTCATCTTCCTTGGCTTCTCAGCAGCTGGCAAAGTTGACATTTCCTCCTTCCTGAAACTTTCTCTTTCCACTGGATTTCATGCCACCATGCTTTTCCAGAAGCTATTTGTAAATATTTTTCGTGAGCTTCTTTACCAGAACATAAAATGATGGCTCTCCTCAGAGCTCCATCCTTCCTTTCTCCACCACTACATGTAGATGTTATCATCATGTGCTTAAGATTCTCAAGTCCCTCTCCAAGCTACAGAACCTCATATCCAACTGCTAACTGACTATTTTTACTTACATTTCTCACAGAACTTATTACCATATTTAGTGCAGTGTCTGTTACATAATGAAAATTCAATAAATATTAGCTAATTGACAAATATATTTACATAGTCCCATTAAAGAGATAGACATAAAGACTTTCCTTTCATTTATGAACTTAACATTTTTGTGAATATTATGTAACCTAATAACTTTGTGCTCTGTGGGAAAAATGAAGTAGAAAATTTCCCATATTAAAAATTTAAGTTATTATCTTTCTCACCCAGCTAGTTCTTTCTCCAGCATTCACTGCATTAGTGAAATGTATTCATTTGCTCAAGACAGAAATTTTGGGTGCCATCCACTTTGCCTCCTTTTCCCAATAGAAGTCTAAAAGTTCAGACAGAAATCAGGAGATATGTTTAGGATCCATGGGCACATGGATGGGAATCAAACCCCAGGATTTAATTGTGTAAAGTTCTTAGCTAAAAGCAACAGAACCCACCCTGGATGATTTAAGGAGAAAGAAATTTACTAAAAAAGATACTGAATCTCACAAACAATTTCTAAGAGGGTTAGAGAACTAGGATCAGGTCTCAGACTAAAATTGCATCCAACATCTTGCCATAGAACTGACCTTGCATCACTGCTACTAGATACTGAATACTGGTTGTAGCCCTATTGTCAAAGCTGTCCCAGGAATTTACCTTTCTACTCTTAGGAGTCCTTGTGATTCCTGGTATTCTGGGTTGAGGGTATATGATTGGTAGTCCAGGTTATGGACTTTTGTCTTGCCCTAACTATAAGAAAAGCTGGGATAGGGAATCCCTGGGGTTTTTTATTTGTTTGTTTGTTTGTTTTTTGTTTTCCCTTAGAAGGAGGAAGTCAAACATTGCCTCCTACCAAGGTTTATAAGGTAGAAATTATGTAAATATGGAAAAGAGATCTGGATACTTGGCATGATAACAAAGGTTTGCTCTAGAGGAATGAAAGGAGAAGAAAGCCAAAGGTATAATCCTAGGAGCTAACCGGCATTTACATGGTGGACAGAGAGACAATCCAGCAGAGATCACAGAAAGGACAAGTGTAGGTTGAAAATCAGGAGAGCTAGTTATCATGAAAGCCACAAAAGGAGAGATTACAAAGGTCAACATTGTCAAAAGGAACCAAGAGGTCAAATAAGATAGAGTTGTTGGTAATTTTATCAAGCTCTGTTACAGCAAATAGATTGGGGATAAAAAGGAAAATATTTCAAAGATTGACAAGCGAGTGGAGGTGAGCAATAGTCAAATGGAAACCACTGTTTTGAGTCATTTGGTTATGCACCAAGAAGAAAGCCAGGATCTAGAAGAAAGTGAGTAAAAAAAAATAAGGTATGTGAAATAAGAAAGTCTTTTGGTAGTGAAGTTAATTCAGTTAAACATACTGAATATGAAGTGATGGCTAAGTTGTATAGACAGATTAAAAACTGGATTGAAACACAGGTGAGAGGTCAAATGAGGCTCTTTAGCTCAGAACTGAAGGTTATTTGCATAGCAGTCAAAATTGAAACTTAGAGAGGCTAAGTGCTACCTAAAAAAGAGTAGAAAAGAGAGAGGAAGGCCTGGAACAGAAAAGTGCCTAGTTAGAATGTGGCTGGATAATAAAAGAGCAAACAAGAAAAATGTAGAAGAACTGCGCAAATGTGGTGCTATGGTGTTGGAACCTAAGACCCAATGTGATGTGGTAAAACATGAGGACATAGCAGCAAGACACCATCTTGGAAACAGACAACAAATACTCACCAGACACTGAGCATGCTGGGACCTTGATCTTGGACTTCAGAACTGTGAAAAATAAATTTATATTATTAATAAAATATCCAGTCTGAGGTATTTTATTATAGTAGCAGAAATGGACTAAGTCAAGCAGTTACTCAGAAAGAGTGGGCTGAAAGGGCTTTGGGAGAAAGGAGTGACCATGTGGGGTCTGGTTTGGTGAAAAAGAGTCCCATGATCTCCAACAGAGCAATTTTAGTGGAAGAGGAAAGGAACTGAAACCACATTCTAAGAAGTTAGCAAAAGGCTGCTGCAATTTGCTGAACTTCTACATTAATGGAAACTATTTAGCTGAGGCAAGTGGCTTAATATACCCAAATTAAACATTAAACAAAGTGAATGATCCTCCTAAACAAAATGTCTGGCATAATGATAAAATGAAGTGGAGGCACCAAACTGAAAAGCTTAATTTCATTGACAAACATATCCGAGTTTGAAACTGAAGACTATAAAACCCAAGCTAGAGAGACATTGTAGGAAATAGCCAGAGTTTATCATGTAAGTGGGAAAGCAAGCACACAATCTGCAGTCAACTCGGCTGTTTTGATCTTCACTGTGGGGTGCATGACCTCAATTGTTGACTTCTTGGGCCTTAGTTCTGATCTGTGCCCACATGTTGTTCTTACGTGTAAGAATAGCACAGTATGAAAGGAATGATGCTTAGCAGAGACTAAGTACACAATAAATGTTAGATGTTACCATTATTATTACTGCATATGTCACTGGAATCCAACAAGTGATTTCTCTTCCTAAATTGTAAACCAGAAATTAGTGTTTTAATCTTTTTTTTTTTTTTTTTTTTTTTTTTTTGAGTTGGAGTCTCACTCTGTCGCCCAGACTGGAGTGCAGTGGCCGCTACCGGCCACCGCAGCCTCAACCTACTGGGCTCCGGCGATCCTTCCGCCTCAGCCTTCCAAGTAGCCGGAATTACAGGCATGCGCTACCACGCCCGGCTGATTTTTTTGATTTATTGTAGAGATGAGTTCTCGCTGCCCAGGCGGGTCTCGAACCCGCGGGCTCAGGCAATCCACTCACGTCAGCCTCCCAAAGGCGCGGGATTACAGGCTGAGCCACCGAGCCCGGCTTTGTTTTTTTTTTTTTTTTTGAGTTGGAGTCTCTGTCGCCCAGACTGGAGTGCAGTGGCCGCTCCCGGCCACCGCAGCCTCAACCTGCTGGGCTCCGGCTATCCTTCCTCCTCAGTCTTCTGAGTAGCCGGAATTACAGGCGCGCGCTACCACGCCCAGCTAGTTTTTTGATTTATTGTAGAGATGAGGTCTCGCCGCCCAGGCGGGTTTCGAACCCGCGGTCTCAGGCAATCCACTCACCTCAGCCTCCCAAAGGCACGGGATTACAGGCTGAGCCACCAAGCCCGGCTGTAGTGTTTTAATCTTAAAGGTAATGTTGCCTGGGTGAACTAAAGGAGACTTTTGCTAAGAAGCTGTAGTGGCCTATAAGGATATGTAGGGTCCCAAAATCATACTTTTAAAAAGTTTTAAAGATGTGGGATACAATTCAGAATTAAGTACATAAGTGGTCATCACACAGGTGAAATTTGGGCCTCCCATTTATCCTCACTTCACCTGGTTTGGGATCAGATACCCTTATTAATGTTATGTGCCTCCCTACTCCCCTGGCAGTGTCCTGCTATTGCCAATCCTTTTCTTGTCGTATTATGACAAATATTCAGGACCCACTTTTTTTTTTTTTTTGAGTTGGAATCTCACTCTGTCGCCCAGGCTGGAGGGCAGTGTCACGCTCCCGGCCACCACAGCCTCGACCTGCTGGGCTCCAGTGATCCTTCTGCCTCAGCCTTCTGAGTAGCTGGAACTACAGGCGCACGCTGCCACGCCCGGCTAATTTTTTTTTTATGTGTTGCAGAGATGAGGTCTCGCCAAGTTGCCCAGGCGGGTCTTGAACCCGCGGGCTCAGGCAATCCACTCACCTCAGCCCCTCAAAGGCACAGGATTACAGGCTGAGCCACCAAGCCCAGCTAGGACCCACTTATGAGTGAGAACATGTGGTACTCAGTTCTGTATTTCTGTGATGGGTCACTGAGTATGATAGACTCTCAATCCATCCAAGTTGCTGCGGAGTTCATAATTTAGTCCTTCATTATGGCTGAATAATAGTCCATTGTGTATATGTACCACATTTTTTAAATCCAGTCCACTTTCAATGAGCAGCATCGTTGGTTCCATGATTTTACTATTGTGAATAGTGCTGCAATAACATGCATGCGCAGGTATCTTTTGTGTAGAATGATTTGAGTTCCTCCAGGTATATTCCCAGAAGAAGGATTGCTAGATCACATGGAAGGCTGATTTTTAGATTTTTTAGAAATTGCCACATTGCCAAAATCACACTTTTAATACCTTAAGTTCTATGGGTGAAAGTGAAAATTCAGAACTAGAACAATGATAGCAACGCTGTTCCTACTTCTGTATCAAAGACGCCCCAAAGTCAACAGGTGCAAGACTAAACTCTTGACTTCTCTCCTTGTCTGACTACTCCAGGTTGTCTCATATTTTAAACCAGAACTTAGAAATTACCTTGAGCACTTTATTCACCTTGCTCCCACATCCAACCTATTGCTAAGTCCCAACCTCTCCATTCCATCTCTACTGCTGTCACCTGTATCCAGGTCATCTTCCTGTCCTGTAGTAGCCTCCGGAGTTCCCTGCATCTGCTTGGCCTCTCCTATCCATTCTCTATGCAGAAGCCAGAGTAATATGGGTAAGATCATCTTACTTCCAGGATATGTCAAAATCATGAAGATGACCAAGGAGTGCCGGATTGTACTTAGTATTCTGCCCAAGTTCTAGGCTCTATAATATTAATCACTTTTACAAGAAAAAAAACTCTAAAGTAATATGTTTCTAATATGCTTCTGCCAAGATATAAACTCTTGGAAAATTCCCACTATGATAGCTTTTTGAGTTGAAGCTAAAAAATCATAACTATTATTCCTAAACTTTGTATAGCAAATTAGAACACAGAAAAAAAAAAGGACATGAGAAATACATTTCAAATGTCAATTGCTTCTACTCAACAACTAGTTATTGTTATTTCTTAAAGGATGACACTTACAGATTCTATACTTTCCTTGGCCAATCTAAGGTTTCCTTTGTAAATATTTAAATTATTAAGTAAATTTCCAAAATTCTTTCTAAATAATGTAGTGTCCAAAGTTTTAAAATGTTGGCCAAGAAACATTTCATATAAATTTTATTTATAATTTATAAGCAAGATATTTTAATGTACAAAATGAACATATCTTTTGTAGAATGTTTTCCCATCAGGTTTGATCACATAAGCTAATCCTGAAAATTAGAAATACTCAGAAAACAGTCAATTTCTCAAGTCTTTTTGGTATGAACTGGATTTTTGTCAAAACAGTGAACTCCTGATAGCAAAAGAAAAAATGACATTTTAATAAGTATTTTTGTGCAATTTGACATAAAAGATTTTGGATTAAACCAATGCAACCACTTTTGATTAAAATTTTGAGAATTCGAATAAACAATCTCATATAAAACATAGCATTCTGAAGTTTTATGACAGTGTTTTGTTTTGTTTGAGTTGGAATCCACTGTTGCCTAGGCTACAGTGCAGTGGAACAATCATAGTTCACCACAGCTTCGACTTCCTGGGCTCAGGTGACCCTTCCTCCTTAGCCTCCTGAGTATCTGGGACTACAGGCGCATGTCACTGTGCCTGGCTAATTTTTTTTTTTTTTTTTTTCCATAGAGAGGGCATCTTGTTATTACTCAGACTGGTCTCCAACTCCTGGGCTCAAGCAATCCTACCTTGGCGTCTCAAAGTTCTGGGATTATATACATGAGGCCACCATGCCTGGGCGACAGTTAGGTTTTTTTAATGTAAAACTTTTTCTTAGACAATTTGATCTTTATTCTGTTTTGCAGTATCTTCTTTTTCTTCCAGTGCCTGAGCAAGTGACTAACTTGTCTTTGATTAGCCAAAACTACTTCTTTATTATCCATCAGAATTCACAGAAATTTTTAAAAATATATGACCTTATCAGCAAACCATAAACTGTATAACCACATCAAGAAAAAAATTACTACAGCTTAAAATCACAACTTTGAATCTTTTATTCTTTAAACTGTCAATCAACATAATTAAGTGTCTACTGTTTCCCAGAGATATTTGCCATACCTTACTGAAGATTTAAGAAAATAAACTAAAGATAATTCTTTTATTGAAATTCTTAAAATATAGTTGAGGAGAATGAATATATAAATTATATATATAAAAGTCTATACATATATTTTCCAAGATCAGACAAGGCGCTTCCAGTGTAGTATGTCTGTAGACATACACATATGTTTTCAATATATACATAATTATATGTGTACAAATAACAATTTTAAATTCTTCTAGGGATAGATACAAGTTGACATAATGAGATTTTCTGTGCCTTAGTTTAGCCATTCACTAAATAAGGACAATGATTCATAGGTCACAGAATTGTTGTAAAGATTGTTGTAAAGAAAGACCAATATACATGTAAGTGTCTGAAAAGCTTTAAGAAGCTAGACAAACAATGTGGTATGATTATGAGTTGAGTATAAAAATAATCTCTGTAAAGAAAAAAAAAAATAGACCAGCAGCTGACATTCATTAAGGAAGATCTCTCATTGTATATAAATCTTTTAATCTGGCCTTGCAGAATGTTAGCTGGGAAAACAGAGCATTCTAGTATTCTGAGGGGATACATTTGGTGGATGATATTTCCATAAGGATAAAGCCATTATAAAACCATGAATAAGCTAAGTAATAAGAACAGCAGATAGAATCAGAGCAGACATTCTACTAAGGTTTAAAATATTTGGCCACAATCTCTAACAGGAAGAAAATATACCAATTAAATATTTTAGTATCTTAAAGATATCTTGGAGGCCCAAACTTTACCTGTATGATGATCATTTATATACCTAATCCTGAATTGTACTCCACGTCTTTAAAAAAAAAAAGATATCTTGGACAGTAACTTGCTTTTTAATTTTCTTAGATGTTTTTCAGAACCAAGCATACCTAAGAGTCTCTCTCCTTAGCTCTTCTCTTTCTGTGTGACAAAAGTCCTAAAACTAAACATGTAAAACCAACAGAAATATGAAGATAGAAATATTAATCTTCTTCCTAGAGACAGATTTTGCCATGAAGCTAATGAAACTGAAACCACAAAGTCTTGAGAGAGGCACTAGTAACAAGTTCACATGGCTAACAATTTTGTAAAGTTTACAAAGTTATGATTTCTTTTCTTATTTTAAATAAATGTTCACTTTTTTCGGGGGAGGAGGGACAGGATTTCGTTCTGTTACCCAGGCAGGGGTGCAAATGGTACCATTATAATTCACTGTAGCCTTGGTGCCCTGGCCTCAAGCCATCCTAGATGTGCACCACCATGTTCAGTCAATTTTTTATTTTTTTAGTGAGAAAGCAGGATTTATTGAGAGAACAGAAAAGCTCCCACATTGAGAGGGGACCCAAAGGGATTGCCCAACTCAGTCATTTAAAAAATTTTTTGTAGAGATGGGTTTTCCTGTGATGCCCAGGCTGGCATCAAACTCCTGGCCTCAAACAATAGTCCTGCCTCAGCCTCCTAAAGCACTGAGATTGTAGGCATGAGCCACCGTGCCCAGCCAAATGTTCACTTTTGTACCCAAGTTCTTTTTGCAATTTGATATATTTTTAAAAAGATTTCCAAGTTATATAAGCTTCAGGACCCTTAAAATCTAGATCACTCCTGAAAAATAAATAGGAGTGAACTAACAATAACTCATTACTAAATTGGTAGGGAAACTTTTAGTAAAGACAGGCAATGCAAAGGAAAGAAAAAAAAGCAAGAAATTTAAGAAAAGACATGTAAATACAAATGTCTGTTGGCAGGACTAGCTACATTATTTATAGGGCCTACTATAAATCAAAAGTGTGGAAGCCTTGGCCAAAGACTATAATGAATTTGAAGATGGTAATAGCAGAACATGAAACCAAGCACTGGGCTCTTCTAAGCATGGGGCTGAGTAGGACTACATAGGTCCACACACATAAAGATAGCCATGTTTACAGGCACCGTTAAGTAATACGAGCCCACTATAAGAAAACCTCCAACTAAAAAGTTGGACCCTACTTACAGGGTCATATGTTACTTAGCTTGCATGACAGTTGCTGTGCTGGGACCAATATTGCCACCTCTGTTGATTTTTTTAAGAGAAATTGGAAACCTGGACTTCTATGTGCGGTCAGCTAGTTGTAAAATATTGACCACTCAAATGATCTGAGAAACACTGTACAGATCATATCAAATGTGTCTGGGTGGATTAATGGTGGTGTTAACTATTAGGCTGTGAATCCTCATCTGGAATCTGCTTCAGAACCAGAAAGACCTGGATTTGAATTCTGACTTTTCCACATGTAAAATTCCTGACTTTTCTTTTCTGAGATTCATTTTCCTCATCAAGCTCAGAGCCTGGAACATGGAAAGTGCTCCATAAATGTTAGTTCAATACCTCAAACTGTCTAACACATATGCTGGTTGCTCTTTGAATTACTTAATCATTGTAGAAGGCACACCTTGTTCAGTAGTAGATATTTTTATTCAAGACTAAGAAAATTCAGAAATATTTTTCCTTTGGATGCTGTGTAAGTGCTAGACTATGGAAATATCCTATCTCCAAGTCACCTAATCCTGAAATAATACAATGACCGATGTTCACATGCTTTTTTAATTTCTTATGTAAGAAACTACAGTAAGAAAAAAATCAGACAACCTGATACCCATTCATAATCTATACATCAATTTCCTCTGTCTAAAAAAAGGAAATCTGTGAACCTGTTTTTACTGAATAAAAAAGAAATATTGTCAATAACTTGTTTCATAGCATTTCTCTAAACTGTTGTAACCAGTCTTGTTCCTAAGAAATTTACAAAGAGATAATGAAATCTGTTTGAAATGGAAAAAGTTTTATATAGATGATTTGTTTTACAGACTGTATGGAACTTGTATTAGTCAGGTACTGCAATAATAATGTTCCAAACAAACCACTATAAAACTCAGTAACTTGGCATCAATGCACATTTGTTTCTAGCACATAGTCTTTGGTGTGATGTGGTTCAAGCTGACCTAACCTGGACCCAGTTGGGCTCAACTCCAAGCCAAGATTGGGTCCAAATCTGCCCCATAGATTTCTTCCTCCCTCCCTTCCTTTCTAGTTTTCTTTTTTTTTTTTTCAGATATGATCATGGTGCACTACAGTCTGGAACTCCTGGGCTCAAGTGATCCTTCCTTTTCAGTCTCTCGAATAGTTGGCACTACAGGCACACATTACCATGTCTGATACTCCATGGATTTCTTTTTTTTTTTTTTAAGTCAGAGTCTCACTTTGTAGCCCAGACTGGAGTGCAGTAGCATGCTCATGGACACCTCAGTGTGGACCTGCTGGGCTCAGGCGGTCCTTCTGCCTCAGCCCACCAAGTAGCTGAAACTACAGGCGTAGCTGAAACTACAGGCGTGTGCTACCACGCCCAGTTCATTTTTGATTTTTATTGTAGAGATGAGATCTCGTCAAATTGCCAGGGCTGGTCTCGAACTCATGGGCTCAGGCAATCCACCCGCCTTGGCCTCCCAAAGTACTGGAATTACAGGCTGAGCCACCCAGCCTGGTCACTTCACATATCTTAATAAAAGTGAGATTTTTCAAGCTATACTTTTCATAATTTTATTCTCCATGGAACATTCCTGAAGTTTGTCTACATTTGTTTTGAAAATCTTTCCAGACCAAAATGATTGCTGTAGGTATTATGGTGTGGAACACTGAGATAGCAAGTCACAGTGCTGGAAGAAAATCCCTGGTTTGCTTGCCTGTTCCTATGACCTGCTTATATGCGGCACATGAGGGTCTTTCATCCTACCATGCCACTATCAATCAGACCCAACACGTTTTCTAAAGCTTTTGGCTCTGCCTTCATCTGCTACACAGAATTTACCTTCCTGAGTCTTTCTCACAATTTATTTTTATATCAAGAGCTTAATTGAAAGAGGTAGTTCTTGAGGAATCATCTAGAGTAATGTTCTCCATAGTTTCCCTAGGTATTCTGAGAAATTTCCTTGGCTCATATTAAAATCTGTTAAGGCTCCATACTTGAACCACTTTACTTAGCCCCTTACAAAATCACCAATACTAAATTGAGCTTTAATGTTATACTCTCAGTTTATAATCAAAGCTATTGTAAGAGAATATCATATAAAATTTGATCTTGCTGGGCTTGGTGGCTCAACCTGTGATCCCAGCACTTTGGGAGGTCGAGGCGGGTGGATCGCCTGATCCCGCGGGTTTGAGACCAGCCCGGGCAACTTGGCAAGACCTCGTCTCTACAAAAAATCAAAAGTTAGCCGGGCTCGGTGGCTCAGCCTGTAATCCCGCGCTTTGGGAGGCTGAGTGGATTGCCTCAGCCCGCGGGTTCGAGACCCGCGTGGGCAACTTGGCGAGACCTCATCTCTACAATAAATCAAAAATTAGCCGGGTGTGGTAGTGCACGCCTGTAGTTCCAGCTGCTTGGAGGGCTGAGGCAGAAGGATTGCCGGAGCCCAGCAGGTCGAGGCTGCGGTGGCCGGGAGCAGCCACTGCACTCCAGTCTGGGCGACAGAGTGAGACTCCAACTCAAAAAAAAAAAAAAAAATCAAAAGTTAGCTGGGCATGGTAGCCCACTCCTGTAGTTCCAGCTACTTGAAAGGCTGAGATGGAAGGATCGCCAGAGTCCAGCAGGTGGACGCTGGGGTGGCCGTGAGCATGCCTCTACACTCCAGCCTGGGTGACAGAGTGAGACTCCAACTCAAAAAAAAAAGTTAATCTTGTTTTTGTTATTAAGTGGTCAATGAAGTCCTCTTATTGCCCAATGGTCTCTTTTAGTCTTTTGTCAGAAATTGCTATTTGGATTTAATGCCGGAAAAACTGGTGTGAGTTCAGGAATAGATATGGTCTTCCTTTCTGGAAGTTATAAAATCTACCCTGATTTGGTTTGGGCCTAGCTGCCCGGAAGTTAACAGGAAAATTAAATAAGTGATCAACCACACTAAGTTCACAGCCTTTATGAAATCTTTTTGCCTTCTTTCATGGTTGATTTTCTTTTTCTATTTGATTGTATGTAAACATATAGATGATAGGTAATAGATTGACAGATCTCCTTTAGGATAAGTTACAAAAATTTTCTATAAGGAAAAAGAGATCCTCTACTGTGCTATATATCTTTTTTTCTTTAAATGTTAAAGGAAATATCACTCCAATTATTGTGAATACATAAGTAATACCAAAATTATTAATGGCTAAAAGTTTAACAAAGTTAATAAGATGTTTAGAAATATCTTCTTAGAATTTGAATATTGTAATAACAAACATTTAAATATATTCTGAACTTCAATTTAATCTTTCTTGAAAATAATGTCATAGATTTAAGTTGTAATTGGTTAACATTACTAATTCATAATGAATTCTATTGATTAAAATAAATTAGGATTTTTTTAAAATATTGAAGACTTAGCAAAAACACAACCTCTAAAGAATATGACCTGCTTTGTATAAATCACAAGACCTCCCTCTTCAATTGTAATTTTATTCTCCCATGCTGTTTTTATATTTTGCTTAGGAAATGTAGTGCAAATAAAGCTGAAATTGCCATACCATTTTGTTAGGTTTATAAAGCTAAAAGTATTCAAAAAGGACAATGGCATTAAATACATTTTTAAAAATTAGTGGACTATGCTTTAAAGCAGTTTTAGGTTTATAGAAGAATTGAGCCAAGAGTTTCCATGTACTCCCTCACCCCACCCCTCAGTATGATTTCATTTTTAATGGGAAGAGTCTGTTAAATATTTTAAGCCAAGATTATTTTATCTCACCCTTATATGTTCCCTCCAGAATTACACACATTTAGCATTGGCTGAGTACATTATATAAGTCAATTCAATGGTGTGTTTCATCAACACTGTTATATTATTTCTTTTGGGGAGGTCTCCTTTAATTTTCTGCAATTTTTTTTTTTTTTTTACTTTTTCCTTTACTAAGTCTGGTACTATTTACATGAAACAGAAAGTATAAAGAGTGATTGTGTTCTTTATTTGAAAAGATGATTTCATTATTATAATAGACCATTGGCAGCTATGACCTCCAGTGACCTTCTTTGTTATTCTATTCAGAGATGCTAAGTGGCTTGACCAGTCATAGTTGTAAGTACATTATATATCACAATATTTAAACAGGGCATGGCTGAAATAGGTGGGCTTATATTTAATGATGAAAAATAATATTTAATTATTGTTATTCAAATAATACTTTAACATCCCCTTTAAGGTTTCTCTGACTTATTTGTTCTAATTTTCTTTTTACATATTTCATCCTTTTGTGCCAATTTTAATGCCTGGGTTTTTGTTTGTCAATTTCTGTTCAAAGGCAATCTGGAGAGCATCTTTAATTGTATAAACTCCTTCTTTACTCTTCTTCAGAAATCCCAACTGTTTTTGAGAGAATGTTTACCAGATGTCAGAGTCAAACCCAGAATAATTCTTGACTGAATTCTGAGGATGATGAGTGGACATGGTTCCTGGCTTCTAATCTCTCCCAGGGCAGAACAACTGAGCTTAGGCTGTCTGGTGACTTTTGATTGTCCATTCATGTATAGAGTGAGGAATTAGAAGTGTGCCTAGAAGTGTGCCTGGGTAGAGCTTATGGATTTGTGGGCGGTTACTTCGGAGTGACTGTGGACTCAGGCATTCCTGTGGGAAACCCCTAATTATTGGTATCTGTAGGAGTTTTCTCTTGAGCTAATCCATTTTCCCAAAGAGTAATATGTACACCAATCTCTTGTGGTTAGGGCAAGGGTTAGGGGACAGGGAGTGGGAAAAGCTTGACTGCCAGCTTTCTCAGAATCAAAGGAGGAAAGAAAGGTTGGGTTCCAAGATTAGATGTGTAGAGTTCTGCTTAATAATTTCTCTGGTTTCAGTACTGTGCCTCTTGCATTATGTAAAAAATAAACAAAAACAGCAGTTTTGAAAAGGAACAACAAAAAAATTTGTTTTGAAAACAAATGTTCTTTTAAAATTTTATTTTATTTTATTTTTTATTTATTTATTGTTTTAACTGCCAAATCAAGGCTTTCCTTTTTTTTTTTTTTGAGTTGGAGTCTCACTCTGTCTCCCAGACTGGAGTGCAGTGGCCGCTCCCGGCCACCGCAGCCTCGCCTGCTGTGCTCTGGCGATCCTTCCGCCTCAGCCTTCCGAGTAGCCGGAATTACAGGCGCACGCTACCATGCCCAGCTGATTTTTTGATTTATTGTAGAGGTGAGGTCTCACAGCCCAGGTGGGTCTCGAACCCGCGGGCTCAGGCAATCCACTCACCTCAGCCTCCCAAAGGCGTGGGATTACAGGCTGAGCCACCGAGCCCGGCTTTTTTTTTTTTAAAGATGTGGGGTACAATTCAGGGTTAGGTATGCAAACGTTGATCATGCAGGTACCCTTGTTGATGAGGTGTGCCCCTCCCTCCCTTAGCAGTTTCTCTCAACTGCCAATCCCACACCCCCTCCTCTGGCAGTTTCCCACTACTGCCAATCCCTTTCTTATAGTATTATGATAATTGTTCAAGGTCCGCTTATGAGTGAGAACATATGGTACTCTGTTCTTTGTTTCTGTGATAGATCACTGAGTATGATCGACTCTAAATCCATCCAAGTTGCTGTGAAGTCCATATGTTTGTCCTTCTTTATGGCTACATAATATTCCATTGTGTATGTGTGCCACATTTTTTAAAAAATCCATCTCAGCTTCGATAAGCAACATGGTTGGTTCCATGTTTTTGCTATTGTGAATAGAGCTGCAACAAAGATACATGTGCAGGTATCTTTTATGTAGAATGTAGGAACTCTTTTTTGAGTTCCTCAGGGTATATTCCCAATAGGGGAATTGCTGGGTCACATGGAAGGTAAATTTCTAGTTCTTTCAGAAATTGCCATACTGTCTTCCAGAGAGGTTGCACTAGTTTCCATTCTTTCAGAAATTGCCACACTATCTTCCAGAGAGGTTACACTAGTTTGCATTCCCACCAGCAATGTAGAAGCATTCTTTTTTCTCCGCATCCTCGCCAGCCAGCATCTATTGTTGTTTGTTTTATTAATGATGACCATTCTTACTGGGATTAGGTGGTATCTCAATGTGGTTTTGATTTGCATTTCTCTGATGATTAGTGAGGCTGAGCACTTTTGCATGTGTCTGTTGACTACCCGTATATCTTCTTTTGAAAACAAAAGTTCTAAAATTCAGCCTATCAAAAACCAAACTCTTATTATCCTCCCCAAACCTTTTCTCTCACAGTGTGTTCATCTCCATAAATGGTGACTCCTTCCTTCCAGTTACTCAGAATAAACTTGGGCATTATCCTTCACTCTCTTTTTTTCCCTTACACTTGCACCTGATCAATCAGTGAATACTCTTGGCTCCACCCCCAAAATACATCTGTTTCTCACCATCTGATTCAAGCCACCATCATCACTAGTCTATTACAGACCGTTCCACGAACACTGGTTGTTGATCTGCTGACAGTGAAGACTATCTTGCCTGCTTGAAACAACGAGCCATTTCCTATCTTTGGGTTTTCCTGCAGAGCTGCTGGCTCTGGAACCGACCAGGTACTCTCTCTCATGGTTCCTACAGACCTCCTTCTTGTCTATTCATAATTTCAGGTCTCACTACCTTAGACTTGCTCTGGGAGGGAGGGGGCTGACGGTGAGGAAAGAAAAAAAGCAAAAGCAATAAACCATCTTGCAATTCTGAACTTGATCATGCAAACAATTCTGTAAGAAGTAACTGTGAATGCAGGTGACTAAACTGACTGTTTTCTTTCCATTGCCAAATTTTTACCCTCTTTTTTTTCTTTCTTTGAGTTGGAGTCTCACCCTGTCGCCCAGGTTGGGAGTGCAGTGGCACATTCATGGCCACCGCAGGCTCAACCTGCTGGGCTCAGGTGATCCTTCCACCTCAGCCTTCCAAGTAGCTGGAATTTCAGTCATGCACCACCATGCCTGACTGATTTTTTGATTTATTACAGAGATGAGATCTTGCCAAGTTGCCTAGGTCAGTTTCAAATCTGTGGGCTCAGGCAATCCTGTCACCCTGGCCTCCCAAAGTGCTGGGATTATAGGTGTAAGCCACTGTGCTGCCAAATTTCTAGCTTCTAATGTGATTTACTTTCCAATCTGACTGTGGCTTTTTTTCCCTTACACATAAAAAAGAAAAAAATCAAAGTTTTTATGGTCCTATAAAGCTATCTTTTTGGGATTCTGTCATCTCTTATTTATCTACTTATTTATTTGAGTTGGGGTTCTCGCTCTGTCATCCAGGCTAGAAAGCAGTGGTACAATCACAGTTCACCACAGCCTCAATCTCCTAGGTCCAGGTGATCTTTCTGTTTCAGTCTCCCAAGTAACTGGGTCTACAGGGGCACACATGGATTTTTTTATTTTTATTTTTTAATAGAGACGTGGTCTCACTGTGTTACCTAGGCTGCTCTCAAAATCCTGGGCTCATGTGATCCTCCCTCCTTGGCCTCCCAAAGTGCTGGGATTACAGGCGTGAGCCACCATACCTGGTCTCTGGCATCTTTTAAAACAATTAATTGCTTGTTTTGAAGTCCACTACTGCCACCAAAAAAACTTCATCTACTTTCAATAAATTCTGCTCTCTTATTTTCCTGAAGTTGTCCATTTCCTTTACTGCTTTCTAGTTTCCTTAGATAACTATGCTAACTAGTTTAGTCAATCAGAAAATCTCTGAATCCACTTATACCCTGTGAGCCCCATTTGGAAATATCCCACTTCCCTAGTCTGAACCATTGTAAACCTCACATGTATTGATTTGTGACATCTTGTCTCTTCTGTCCTCCTAAATTGTGCATAACCATGCTACCATCAACCACAGTGGGCACACGTTTTTAGGACCTCCTGGGGATGTAAGCCATGGGTCTAGGTCCTCGAGTTTGGACAGAATAAACCATGCTAAAGTATTTTACAGAGTTTGACACCTTTTTGGGAACAATGTGGCTCTATGCTGGTCGTTTGTTGATCTGTTCTCAGGCCCATCTCTGCCCTTTGCTCTGCTCTGGATTGCAGGGCACTGGCCTCTGCAAATGACGGCATACTGAGGCTCTTTGACAGTTGGTTTCTAGTTAGGGCTGGCCAGTAAGGAGATAATGATCGAGACTGCAGGGTGAGAAGTGAGAAAGTCAGGGCTTTTCTCCTCCTTTCTCTCACTCCGTTTCATACAGTGTCTCAGGCAGGGCCTGGGGCTCCACATGGCTCCATCTCTCCAGGCTTCCTAAGCTCTGGTTCTACCACCTCCTGCCCTTGTCCCTCTAGCCACGGGAGCAATCGCAGTTTGCCACCATTTGTAAACCCTCTGTTGCCTCACTGACATCTGATTGTCTTCTCAGTTCTCCCATCACTTTTGCAAAAAGTTCTCACTTTGAACTTCTAGTAAGATACCTTGGTCCTGTTTTCCTTCCAGTACTCTGACTGATCCTGCCCCCTTTCAGATTCCTGCCACATGCTGTTAATACCTGATCTAGTTTTTGTTTTCTTTTCTTTTTGAACTAGAGTCTCTACTACCCAGGCTGGAGTGCTGTGGCGTGATCACGGCTCATCACAGCCTTGACTTCTGGGCTCAGGTGATCGTCCTGCCTCAGTCTCCTGAATAACTGGACTACAGGCACATACCATCATGCCCGGCTAAATTTTTTAAATTTTGTTGTAGGGAGAAAGTCTCACTATGTTGCCTAGGCTGTTCTTAAACTCTGGCCTTAAGTAATCCTCCTGCCTTGGCCTCCCAAAGTGCTGGGATTACAGGCATGAGCCACTGTACCTGATCCTGCTCTAGTTTTAAGCTTGTAACCAGACTTTCCTTCTTATGCATAACTAATATTTGTTTGCTCTCATATCTACTCTGAAAGTTTAAAATAAATTCTCCATTTATATTTTATAAAAGTGAAATATCTGTAGACGTCTAGTCTAAGTATTTTTTTCTCATGACCAGGAATAGCAGCTTCCATTTTGGTGAATCACTATCGAGTGTTGACTACTGAACTAGACACTTCAGAAATATGTCCTTGAATTCTCACTGTAACTTGCAAGGTGGTTACAACTCCCTATGTGTTAGAGGAGAAAACAAAGGCACCCACAATTAGGTAACAAGATTGTGTAGTTGGTGGGGGGAGGTGCAGCAGTACACTGGTACAAGTGTGCTGTGCACGCTTTCCACTACTTACTCCACCTTTCTAACATGCTCCTTGCCTACCATGATGCTCATTTGTATTTGCTTATCCTTCCCATTTTAATAAGCACAAATAGATTTTGTTATATTCTTACATAGCAATTTCATGGCCATATGAAAGATACATACACTTAGGAAATTTTTTTTTTTTTTTTTTTTTTTTAGTTGGACTCTCACTTTGTCACCCAGGCTGGAGAACAGTGGCACACTCACGGCCACTGCAGCTTCAACCTGCTGGGCTCAGGCAATCCTTCCTCCTCAGCCTTCCAAATAGCTGGAACCACAAGCATGTGCCACCATGCCCAGCTAATTTTTTGATTTATTGTATGTTGCTCTGGCTGGTCTTGAACCCCTGAACTCAGGCAATCCTTTCACCTCTGCCTCCCAAAGTGCTGGATTACAGGCTTGAGGAAAGTGCCTGGAAAATTTAGGAAATATTAAGTATGAACATACAGAACTGCTTGAGTCTTACTTAGGTCAACAATCGTACATGGCTCTAAAGATCATTTCAACTACTATTTGTATTCTTGAGTCATGGAAACAATGTCTATTTAATGAGTTAATTCTATCATTTAAAACCAAACATACATTTCAGTATCTCTGGAGCACGACAATGAAGTTAATATAGAACAGGTACTTCCATTTATTCTACCAAAAAATGGAAAAACAAAGCAGTTGTTGCTTGACCTAATTGCTGAGCCTCTGTTTTGTTTTTTTGTTTTGTTTTGTTTTGTTTTGTTTGAGTTGGAGTCTCACTCTGTCACCCAGACTGGAGTGCAGTGGCATGCTCCCAGCCACCGCAGCCTCAACCTGGCTCCAGCGATCCTTCCGCCTCAGCCTTCCAAGTAGCTGGAACTACAGGCCCGTGTTACCACGCCCGGCTATTTTGATTTATTGTAGAGATGAGGTCTCACCAAGTTAGCCACAGGCGGGTCTCGAACCCGCAGGCTCAGGCAATCAACTCACCTCAGCCTCCCATAGCGTGGGATTACAGGCTGAGTCACCGAGCCTTGCTTGAGCCTCTGTTTTGAGTGGAGGAAACTACTTCCTAAGAGAAGCTACTGTTTTCAGCAATGGAATAGGAGCTATCCTGGAGCCGGCTTGAAACCCAGAAAGCACCCTAGTGCCTTATCTGCCCACAAACACCAGGGCAGGTGCACACAGTGCATGTGTTTTTAAAAAATTTTTTATTTTAAAGATGTGGGGTACAATCAGCGTTAGGTATACAAATGAACAAATGGTCATTGTACAGGTAAAGTTTGGGCCTCACTTTGGTCCTCACATCACCTAGTTTGAGATCAGGTACCCTTATTGATGAAGTGCTCCCCCTGCTCCCGCCCCTGGCAGTCTCCCGCTACTGCCAATCCCTTTCTTATAGTATTATGATAATTGTTCAGGGTCTGCTTATGAATGAGAACATGTGGAATTCAGTTCTTTGTTTCTGTGATAGATCACTGAGTATTACAGTCTCTAAATCCATCCAAGTTGCTGCAAAGTTCATAATTTTGTCCTTCTTTATGACTGCATAATATTCCATTGTGTGTATGTACCACATTTTTTTGATCCAGTCTACTTCTGGTGGTTTCATGTTTTTGCTATTGTGAATAGTGCTGCAATAAACATGCATGCGAAAGTATCTTTTTTGTGATATGGTTTGAGTTCCTCTGGGTATATTCCCAGAGGGGGGATTGCGGGGTCGAATGGGAGGTCAATTTTTAGATCTTTTAGGAATCGACACACTGTTTTCCACAGAGATTGTACTAGTTTACACTCCCACCAACAGTGTAGAAGTGTTCCCTTTTCCCTGCATCCTATCTAACATCTGTTGTTTTTTAAGTTATTGATGATGGTCATCCTGACTGGAGTTAGGTGGTATCTCAGTGTAGTTTTTATTTGCATTTCTTTGATGATGAGTAAGGCTGAGCATTTTCTATGTGCTATTTTCAAGCACCATGTCCAAAGAACCTAGAAAGCCAGAGACACAGTGAAGCTAGTGTATCAAATGGAAATTAACAACAAATGAGCTGGGCTCGGTGGCTCAGCTTGTAATCCTGCGCCTTTGGGAGGCTGAGGTGAGTGGATTGCCTGAGCTCGAGGGTTCGAGACCCGCCTGGGCAACTTGGCGAGAACTCATCTCTACAATAAATCAAAAAAATCAGCCGGGCGTGGTAGCGCACGCCTGTAATTCCTGCTACTTGGAAGGCTGAGGCGGAAGGATCGCCGGAGCCCAGCAGGTTGAGGCTGCAGTGGCCGGGAGTGGCCACTGCACTCCAGTCTGGATGACAGAGTGAGACTCCAACTCAAAAAAAAACAAAACAACAAATGAAGAATCGATTTTGTTTGAAATAGAAAATACAAAAAAAAGAAAGAAAAGAAAAAGAAAAATGCAATGTGACCTTACCATCCTCCCTTCATTAACAAATCTTTGAACACTAGCATTTGACTTCAATAGTTACAAATCTTCAGAAGGAATTTGGCCTAATTTCACAGATAACACTTGCATATGAGAGGAACCCAAAAAACCAGGAATTATTATTATTATTATTATTTTATTTATTTATTTTTTTTTGAGTTGGAGTCTCACTCTGTCGCCCAGACTGGAGTGCAGTGGCCGCTCCCGGCCACCGCAATCTCGACCTGCTGGGCTCCGGTGATCCTTCTGCCTCAGCCTTCCGAGTAGCCGGAATTACAGGCATGCGCTACCACGCCCAGCTGATTTTTTTATTTATTGTAGAGATAAGGTCTCGCTGCCCAGGTGGGTCTCAAACCCGCGGGCTCAGGCAATCCACTCACCTCAGCCTCCCAAAGGTGCGGGATTACAGGCTGAGCCACCGAGCCCGGCAGGAATTATTTTTTGAGGGCAGGCCCCTTGCAGCACAGGCTTCTCCTGCTAAGCAAGTGTTCTAGGAACCCATGGCATCAGTGTACCAGCTAGCATTGTTGTGAGAGGCTGCATTTCTCTTCAGTGAATTTTTTTTGTAGACTTTCAGTGCATTTGCCCATCTCATGATGGGTGGTTTATGAGTGAACCTGCCCACAACACACTGAGTGTTCACCAGTTTTTGATCATAAACAGCATGATCCCATGTCCCCACCCTCCCTATTCACCTGATCTCCCCCAAGTGACCTTTTTTTAGTGACCTTTTTTTTGTCCCTAGGCGGAAAAAGTCCTCAAAGGGAAATGCTTTGCTGATGTGGAAGAGATAAAACAAAAAATGGCAGAAGCACTAAAAGGCATCAAAGTTGGCGAGTTCAAAAGTTATTTTGAGCAGTGGAAAAAGCATCTCGATAGGTGTATTGCATCAAACAGAGAGTATACCGAAATTGTATTGAAAGTGACTGAAGTTTAAACATATAAGAATAAATACACAATTTTTAATAAATTCCTGGTTTTGTTGGTTCCCTCTTGTATATACACATGTAGATTCATACATCGTGGATTTTTCTGTGACAAATTAACATTCCACACTGATTTTCTCTGCTGCCTGGCATTCACTATTGCCAATTCCTTCTAGTATTGACTGCTGTGTGTTGAGAAATGACAAACAGGCTGGGCACAGTGGCTCACGTCTATAATCCCATCACGTTGGAAGGCCAAGACGAGAGGATTGCCTGAGCTCACGGGTTTGAGACCAGCCTGGGCAACTTGACGAGACCTCATGTCTACAATAAATCAAAACAATTAGCCGGGCGTGGTGGTACATGCCTGTAGTTCAGCTACTTGGAAAGTTGAGGCAGAAGAATCACCTGAGCCCAGCAAGTCGAGGCTATGGTGGCCAGGAGCATGCCACTGCACTCCAACCTGGGTGACAGAGTGAGACTACAACTAAAAAAAAAAGAAAGAAAGAAAAAGAAATGACAAATAAAGTATAGTACGTTGTTGAGTAAAACACAAGCACCCTGTTATTCTCCCCACAGAAAAAAAATTTTATCATACATTTCCAAGGCAAAGAGAAAGATTTCTTGGATGATCTGCTGTTCTAAAAATAGCTGTTCCCCAATCCCCTACATTGACATAGCTGATCAGAAGTTAAATACACTTACCCCACTTTGATCATTATCCAATGTACACATGTATTGAAACACTACATTGTACCCCATAATATGTACACTTATCATGTGTTAATTGTAAATTTAAAAATTATTTAAATAAAACTTTTTAAAGTTATATATCATTGCTTATCTTAATGCAAAGTCAATGTGTATGGAGTTTAGCTCTGATTGACTCACCAAAAATGTAACAGAATCCTTCCTTTTTTAAAAAAAATAATTTTTATAGAGGTGAGGTCTTGTTATGTTGCCCAGGCTAGTCTCGAACTCATAGGCTCAAGCAACCCTCCTGCCTTAGCCTCCCAAAGAGTTGGGATTACAGGAGTGAGCCACTGCATCCAGAATCCTTCCTTTAATACTCATTTTATTCCTACCTACTCTCTGCTAGGCCTTTAATACTCATTTTAACAACCAAGGATAAATATTTACTTTTCCAACAAATTCTGATTTCTACCATTTAATGGGAACTTTCATGTTAAGTCATGCCTTTTACAGTTTTAAAAGTTTTCATGTGGAACTTACAAAATCATTTTCTAGACTGGCTATAAAATATATTTGTTACAAAACAGTTGGGATTATTTTTACATTATCCTCTTTTTAGATACTCCTAGAGAAGATGTAGCCATAACCTTTTGTGCTTGAATGCTGCCTTTAAAAGAACAGTTAATTCTATCTTATTTACCCCAAAACCCTTTTTTGCTGACTATCGTGATAATGCTTCATGAACTTGGGAATGTAGATGTGTCTTCAAGGTGCTGATTTTGATTTATTTGTATATTTATCTAGAAGTGAGACTGCTAGATTATACAGAGTTCTTTTTTTATTTTTTATTTTCTGAGTTGAAGTCTCACTCTGTCGCTCAGGTTGGAGTGCAGTGGCACGCTCACGGTCTCCACAGCTTTGACCTCCTAGGCACAGGCAATCCTTCTGCTTTGCCTTCCAAGTAGCTGGTACTACAGGCATGCGCTACCATGCTGGGATAACTTTTTGATTTATCGTAGAGACGTGGTCTTGCCAAGTTGCCCAGGCTGGTCTTGAATCCCTGGGTTCAGGCAATCCTCTTGCCTCTGCTTCCCAAAGTACTGGATTTACAGGCATGAGCCACCACGCCTAGCCCATTTTGTTTAACTCTTTTTTTTTTTTGACAGTGGTAGAGTACTCCATTCTGTTTATTTATAACCCATAATTTTTTTAACCAATTCCTGAGTATTAATAGAAGTATTGATTCCAATATTTTTCTCCTAAAAATTTTTCAATGAAAAACTTTATACTGTTTCATATCTCATGTGTATGGATATATCAGCAGTATATAAATCTGTAGTATAGAAGTGAAATTATTGGGTCAAAAGATAAAATGAATTAATAATTTTGACCTTCATAAGGGCTTACGCTCTTGCCAATAATATATGACAGGGCCTCTTTCCTCACAGGCTTGCCAATAGAGTGTAATCACTGTATATTCTATTAACAGAAAATGATTGAGGCCAGATTCAGTGGCTCATGCCTGTAATCCCAACACTTTGGGAGGCAGAGGCAGGAGGATTGCTTGAGCCCAGGAGTTTGAGACCATCCTGAGCAACATAGCAAGACCCCACCTTCATAAAAAAAAAAATTAGCCAGGGCAATCTCCTCGGGTACCTTCCCACTGTGGGAGCTTTTATGTTCTCTCAATAAATTCTTCTTTCTAAAAAAAAAAAAAATTAGCCAAGTGTGGCAGTATGTGCCTGTAGTTTCAACTACTCAGGAGACTGAGGCTGGAGGATCGCTTGAGCCCAGGGGTTTTGAGGCTTCGGTGAGCTACAATTACATCACTGTACTCCAGCCTGGGCAGCAAAGCAAGACTCTGTCTCTAAAAAAGAAAATGATTGAATAATAATATTTTTACTTCCATCATGAAAAAACAAAGTATAATTTTTCATATTTCAAACCATTCTTAGAAAGAATTAAAACTACATTTTTAAAAAATAGAGTGTTTAAATATGCATCATACCTATTTACTTTTTTGAGATGGAAATTAAAAATGATATAATATTTTTTAATGTGCCTATTCTCTTTATCTGTTTTAATTCCATTTACTAATTGCTATTTACCAGTCCAAGCTCAAAAAGCATGCATAAAAAGTCGCGTTTTAAAAAATGTATTATAGTGTAATAAATATTATTTTGAATAAAAATTAGTATTGATTCCTAAACTTCTGAAGTTGTCTATTGTCAGTGGCTTTTAAAAATATGTAAAAATAAACACAGAAAGGAGAGCAGTAATCACTAGCTCGCCACTTAAATGTACTGCTTAAAATAGAAATGTTTAGGCAATTCTGTGGTGCATACTTGTGGCAAGCATTACCTTCACCAATTAAGACTGGTGTTGGATCCTCAAAACAGTGCTTGCTACCAAAATTTATTAACTTGAGGCTTTTCAATTTAGGGTGCTATGTAAATTGAAGGCAGTAATTTTCTTCCCAGAATACATGACCTTGGGTGTCAGTATCAGACAATTTGGTTTGAATTCTGACTCTGCCATTTGCTAGTTATGTGACCTTGAGCAAATTAACCTCTACCAGGCTCAATATTTCCACCAACAAAATGGGACTGCCAGGCATGGCGGTATGTGTCTGTAGTCCCGGTTATTCGGGAGGCTGAGGCAGGAGGATCCCTTGTGCCCAGGAGTTCAAGGCAGTAGTGCACCATGATCGCACCTATGAATAGCCACTGCACTCTAGCCTGTGCAACACAGCAAGACTCCATTAAAAAAAAAAAAAAGTGGGGCTAATAGTGTAGCTACTCCATAGAATAGCTTTTCATGGAGAAAATTAAATTGGATAATGCTTTAACCCCTGATTAAGACAGCCTCCTATTGTTGTTGATTGATTTGCTAAAAATAAATACTAAGATTTAACATTATAAATTAAATTCACTTCATAAAGCAAATCATCACAAAATTTTGTCTGGGAAAAAAATAAAGAGTCCCAGCTGGGCTCAGTGGCTCAGCCTGTAATCCTGCACCTTTGGGAGGCTGAGGTGAGTGAATTGCCTGAGCCCGCGGGTTCGAGACCCGCCTGGGCAGCGAGACCTCATCTCTACAATAAATCAAAAAATCAGCTGGGCGTGGTAGTGCATGACTGTAATTCCGGCTACTCGGAAGGCTGAGGCGGAAGGATCGCCGGAGCCCAGCAGGTCGAGGCTGCGGTGGCCGGGAGCGGCCACTGCACTCTAGTCTGGGCGACAGAGTGAGACTCCAACTCAAAAACAAACAAACAAAAATAAAGAGTCCCGTGGCTATAAGTGTATGGAAAGTGCTTCTCTAAGACAAATGGTAGAAATGTGTTTAGGATAGAAAAAAAAAAAAGTTCATTCTATAGGTAGAGATTTTTCACTGAGGAAAAATCATGAAAATGAATACTAACAGGAAAATGCTGACAGGATGGATAAAGAATTTAATAATGCTTGTAGTAGATCATGTAGGACAAATGTACATTTGAATACGTATATAAAATAGATCTAAAAAATGTAGAATGTTAACATTTAAGTTTGCTATATGTGGGAGTAAAAACTTCTCTATTTTTAAATCTATCTTGTTCAAATTCTATTTTAAACCACAAGATATTTATTTACTATAGGGAGAAGATAATAACCACATGGAAAACAACTATTGATAAACTAATCCAATATGTGTGACTAGCTGAGGGAAAAAAATTAATTACCAGAAAGAAATGATTTGGGCCAAAAAAATTATACTTGCTAATATATATAATTTTGTCACTTCAGAGCTAAAACATATTAAACATCTCCTGAAGCCTCAATAAAGACATTTTATTAAAACCAATATCTGATTTAATATCAGACTAAAATTTAAGTTTAGTTATAAATCTTGCAGAATTGAATCAAGAAAATACAGCACTATATGCTTATCCTTCACTACTACAATATCCTTTTTTTTTTTTTTTTTTTGAGTTGGAGTCTCACTCTGTCACCCAGACTGGAGTGCAGTGTTACACTCCCGGCCACCGCAGCCTCAACCTGCTGGGCTCCAGCAATCCTTCTGCCTCAGGCTTCCAAGTAACTGGAACTACAGGCGCGCGCTACCACACCTGGCTAATTTTTTGATTTATTGTAGAGATGAGGTCTCGCCAAGTTGCCCAGGCGGGTCTCAAACCTGCAGGTTCAGGCAAACCACTCACCTCAGCCTCCCAAGCGCTAGGATTACAGGCTGAGCCACCGAACCCGGCTACAATATCCTTTTTAAAGTCTATTGGCTAGGCAAATGGTCCAGACATGATGGTTCATGCCTATAATCCCAGCACTTTGGGAAGCCAAAGTGGGAAGATTGCTTAAGCCCAGATGTTTGAGACCAGCCTGGGAAACATAACAAGACCTCTTCTCTACAAAAAATAAAAATAAAAAAATTAGCCAGGCGTGATGGCATGCACCTATAATCCCAGTATTTTGGGAGGCTGAGGTAAGAGGATTGCTTGAGTTCAGGAGTTTGAGACCAGCCTAGGCAACATAGTGAGACATCATCTCTACAAAAATCAAAAACTAAGCAGGGCATGGTGGTGTGCCTGTAGTCCCAACTACTTGGGAGGCTGAGGCAGAAAGATCACTTGAACTCAGGAGGTCAGGGCTGTGGTAAGCCGTGATCATGCCACTGCACTCCAGTCTGGGTCACTCAAATAAAAAAAAAGTCTAGGAAAATGGTTTCCTCAGTGGCTTGGAAAAATGAAAGTTTGAGATGATCCCAGACTTTGTGATCAGTTGAGTTGCTGAGCAATTTAGAAGCAGTTATTGTTCTTGAGAGCCAGGCAGGCAGAGAGGGTAGGGAAACAAAAGGAACCGGAATTCCTGGGCCTTGAAGCAAAACAGTTTTACGATGTGGTTTTAGTGCACTAATGCTTGCCTGTTTTACTTATCCTAAGAATAGAAATGGACTGCACAATCAGAACAGTGAAAGAGGAAGCACATAGCTTCAAATATGCATTGTAACTTCTTTCACTTATCTACGGAGAGGAATCTTGAGATTGATTTGGGCATCAAGTCTTACAATTTGAAGTAAAACATCAAAAAGCCATCAGAAAAAAGTCAGCACATTATGACTTTGTCCTCATAAATATAAAAATATAATGTTCCTTGAGAAAAATTCTACACTGGATTGAGAGCAAATCACACACTACCAACCTTTGCATAGCCGGTAAGTCACAGATCACTAGATATATTTGATAAACCCAGAGAGCTAGGGATTATATTAAATTGAAAAGTGCTTAGAAGAAAGGCATCCACAATGAGACAGTAATTAACACTAGAAAGAGATGTTAAAAGAAATAATACTCCGAGCTTGGTGGCTCAGCCTGTAATCCTGCGCCTTTGGGAGGCTGAGGTGAGTGGATTGCCTCAGCCCGCGGGTTCGAGACCCTCCTGGGCAACTTGGTGAGACCTCATCTCTATAATAAATCAAAATGAGCTGGTCGTGGTAGCGCGGGCCTGTAGTTCCAGCTACTTGGAAGGCTGAGGCGGAAGGATCGCCGGAGCCCAGCAGGTCGAGGCTGCGGTGGCCGGAGCAGCCACTGCACTCCAGTCTGGGTGACAGAGTGAGACTCCAACTCAAAAAAAACAAAAAAGATAATGTATCATCACTGACAGGACCGGCTACATAATTTGTGGAGTACAGGACAAGATGAAATATAGAACGCTTTTTCCAAGATTGTTGACAGTTTCAAGATGGCAACAACATAGCTTTAAGCCAAGCTCAAGGCCCAGTGTGACTGCACAGGTGCAAGCCCTTGTAGCTGGCCCTGCAAATTTTTTTTTTTTTTTTTTTGAGGTTGAGTCTCTCACTGTCCCTCAGGCTGGAGTGCAGTGGCACACTCACGGCCACTACAGCCTCGACCTGCTGGGCTCAGATGATCCTTCTGCCTCAGTCTTCCAAGTAGCTGGAACTCTAGGCATGCGCCACCATGCCCAGCTAATTTTTTTGGTATTTATTGTAGAGATGAGGTCTCACTATGTTGCCCAGGCTGATCTCAAACCTGTGGGCTCAGACAGTGCTCTCACCTCAGCCTCCCAAAGTACTGGGATTATAGGCATGAGCCATCTCACCCGGCTGGCCCTGAAAATTGATAAGGAAAACAATTGATAAGGCTCTAGTATGAAAAAGACAGAGGATATTAAAAGATAATTTACAAAATAAAAAGTTCAAATCATTAGTAAGTATATAAAATGTTCAAACTCACTAGTTATCATAGAACTGTAAATTAAAATAACGTGACTTTTTCCCTGTCAAATTGAAAACAATGTATTTTAAATGATAACATCTAATATTGAATTGGATGACAAAAATGGGTATCCCATACATTCCTAGGAGATTCTAAACGGAAATAATCCTTCTGAAAAACAATTTGATGCTGTGTATCAGAAAGTCTAATAAGTTTTACACCTTCTGAGTAAGGCTTCTCTTAGAAATTTATGGAAGTAAAATGAAATAAACACAAAAATATATGAAGATATTTTTGCTAAAACATTTGAAACAAAACAAAACAAAATAAAATAAAAAAACATATTTGAAACCCAACATTTAAAAACATGTGATAGATTATTAATATAAGCATTGAAAATGTCTATTATAACCAAACAATTTTCATACTTACAACCCAGAAATTTCATTTCTACTTATCTACTCTAAAGTGACATATCAAAGGATGCCCATAGCAACAATGTTGGAATAGGAAACTAGTGGAAATAACTCTGGACAATGACTAAATAAGCAGCAATATTTTCATACTGAGGAATCTTCTACATGGGTGGGATGTTCAAAATTCAATTAATAGCCGGGTTCGGTGGCTCAGCCTGTAATCCCAGAGCTTTGGGAGGCTGAGGTGAGTGGATTGCCTAAGCCCGCGGGTTCGAGACCTGCCTGGGCAACTTGGCGAGACCTCATCTCTACATAAAATCAAAAATCAGCCAGGTGTGGTAGCGCACGCCTGTAGTTCCAGCTACTTGGAAGGCTGAGGCAGAAGGATCGCCAGAGCCCAGCAGGTCGAGGCTCTGGTGGCCGGGAGCGGCCACTGTACTCCAGTCTGGGCGATGAAGTGAGACTCCAACTCAAAAAAAAAAAAAAAAAAAATTCAATTGATACATATCCTTACACCTAAATATTTTAATATTTGAAAAAGAAGATTATTAAAAGAAGTTTATTCATGTATTCATATATTAAATTAAATCATGTGGTTATATGTTTAAAGACAGGGAAAATGCTTATAATGTGACATTATGTAGGAAAAAAGCAGGTAATTTGATTGTGCATGAATTATGATGCCAAATGTGTAGAGAAACATCTGGGATAACACAGTCCAGAATTTTAACAGTAAGTGGTTTTTTCCAGATAGGAGAATTATGGTTTATTTTTCTTTGATGGTATTTATACTTTATTTTGTACTTATTTTTTAACCATAAGTATTACAACAACAACAAAAGCACAATCCTCTTCTACTTGCCCCCGAACCCAGACTATAATATATATGAATCTCATTAAACCTGCTCTTGAGGCATTAGAGGTGCACGATTGGGCAAATAAAGGATAAAACACATTTGACTGAGGCATGTGATTTTTTTAATAAAAAAAGAGATTACCATAGGATTATGACATTTGTGAGCCTAGTTTCAAGTCAGAGTAATATAAACCACCAACACATTTAGTATCTAATTCATAATAAGTATAGAATTCATGATTATATAAATAAAAATAAGTAATATAACATTCTAGACATCTTTTATGCTTTTTTTCCCAAAGAAAGGGAAGTGAAAAAGAACCCTTTGGTTTTTAACACCACCACATTACATTGGTCTAAATGATGAGAAAATATACCAGTGGGGAAATGGGCATTGTAAGAACATGAAAGCAATAGCAGCAGCTCCAACAACTCTCGGGGATGAGACCTGGGTATGAGAGAGGGAGAGAAAAGGAGAGAAGGTAAGAAGTTAGGAGGCTCCTGGAGGAAGAAGAGGTGCAGAGATTGGCTAGGACAGTGTTTTCCAAATGACTCAGTAACTACCACCTAAGGCTGTATTCTAAGGCATGTCACATGCTGGTATAGTAGGCTCTTGGTAAGAATTGACTATTACTACTCTTGATGGTTATATTTCTTATTGTAAATTAGCATATTCACATTCTTGCTGATATATTCATCTCCTGTGATTTTAGCCAGCACATATATATACCCTGAGCCCAATTTCATCTGGATATTTTAATAAACTGAGTTTCTGAGTCTATAAAACTAACTGGGACATATTAATGTTCCACTGGATTGCCACATAATGCAAATCAAAATTCTGTAAAATGAGGAATTAAAAATTTAAAAACAAAATGCATATTTTGCATATTCTATTGGTCTTCTGATAGTCATATATTTGGCATAAATTTATGAAAAGTTTTTATACTTTCTATGTCTTCAGTAAAATGTGGGAAAATCTGTTCTTCAAGTCGACAAATATCTGTTGCTTGTTGAACTGAATCTAAATGTCACTCCTGATGCAGTCATTGCCAGGTCCTGAAGTGCCTCGTAAATCCTAAAAACAAAACAAAACAAAACAGATAAATACATTTAGGGGCAAGTTTTTAATGTTTTACTCTTTGGAAAATTAATAATGCATGCATCTTATATATTGTGGTTCAAGCCTCAGCTATTCTGGACAAATGAATATTTTATTTAACTCCACTCTAGCATGTGGTTATCGGCTCCTGGCCAGACTCTGAATTGTGCCTTATTTTCCAGAGCCAAAACAGAAGCCTATTACTTATCTGTAGTCAGAAAGACTTGCACACCACCCTGCTGTTCAGATTAAGGATGGGCTATGCACAGTGATTTTCTTCCAAAGAGTATAGTTTTGAGGTGTGGGATTGTGAGGTAACTAACAACACTACTTCTGCCAGGTGATCGAGGACAGCATCTACAGCCACAAATCATACGATAGTGTGTGCCCTTGACATGGTGTGATGAAAATGACATTTTTTACCTCTATAACCTTCCTCCCATAAACTCATAATCCAATCTTTTTTTTTTTTTTTTTGAGTCGGAGTCTTACTTTGTGCCCAGGGTCACGGCCACCGCAGCCTCAACCTGCCGGGCTCAGGCGATCCTTCCGCCTCAGCCTTCCAAGTAGCTGGTGTCACCACGCCCGGCTAATTTTATTTATTAATTATAGAGATGAGGTCTCGACAAGTTGCCCAGGTTGGTCTTGAGCCCACGGGATCAGGCAATTCTCTCACCTTGACCTCCCAAAGTGCTGGGATTATACTGTGAGCTACCACACCTGGCCAATCTAATGAAAAAACAGCAGATGAAGTCCCATAGTGTGATATCCTACAATATAACTGACCAGTACGCCTCAAACCTGTCAAGGTCATCAAAAACACAGAAAAACTGAAAAACTTTCACAGCCAAGAGAAGCTTAAGGAGACATGACAACTAAGGGTAATGTTGGGGCCAGGCTCAGTGGTTCATGCCTGTAATCCTAGCTATTCCAGAGGCTGAGGCAGGAGGATCATTTGAGGCCATATGTTTGAGACCAGCCTGAGAGACATAGTAAGACCCCATCTCTAAAAAAAAAAATTTTGCTAAAAAAACATGGACCTGTAGAAACAATCGGTTTTATTTCACGAATTAATTGACTTGTTTTCAAATATATGCCCTTAGTTTGGTGCATTGTGGAAAATAATAAACAACTAAAAATTCCATATTTAAACATTAACTCATCTTATTTCTTTCCAAACCTGTTTCTCCATCTTAATGAGTTGAATCTAGTGCTCAAGTTGGAGACTCCTCCTTTTCCTTACTACTCACACTTTCAACTGACACATCACTTCCTCCCCAAGTTATACAGAACCTACCACCCATGAGATATAGAATCACATGCATCCTTGTTTTCAGCTCCCCTGAGTCTATTCTTTAGTTTAGGCAGATTTTAGAGGGAGTAGGGTGAGGTATTGTTGGATTACTGCAGACCTGAGTATTAAGGAGATCCCCTAAGAAGAGAGAGTTAATAACAGAACCCCAAGGAAAACTCATACTTTAAGAGGAAGGTCAAAGGTATGAAGTGTCACATAAAGATCAAATAAAAGAATTATTGGAAAATGCCACTGAATTCAGCACTGAGAAACTTACACCAACAAGAACTCCAGTGAAAGGAAAGGAGATGATACAAATAAACAAAATGAGGCCTTTCCCCAGAGAAGTCTGAGAACCAATGAAATTAAAGAAACCATTTAACTCCTAAAATAAGAACAGAATGTACATATCAGCATCTAGTTCCTCATAAACTGAAGCTTTATAACAGGCCAGTATAAACCAAAATGCTTCCCTGTGAGAGAAGATTTAATTAAATATGGATTAGTGGTGAGTGGTTTCCTCTGAAAGATTGTCATTGTTAGAAAAGGAAAATACTCAACTGACACACCAATGATGAATCTTTTCATGAAGCCTTCACTTTTTGATGTAATAAAGATTTGTAAATGATTTTCTACATCGATCAGATTTGTGGAAGAATGTTATAAAAATAATAATGATATTGATAATGTGATGATGATGATGAGATCTCCTCCTCTACCTCACTTTGATCTAAGGTATCTATCTCCTCTCTGTAATATGTATCTTTCTTTTCACTTGTAGCATAGCAATGACCCCAACGCGTGAACATCTAGTATGCTTGGATTATTTGTTGCTACTTCCTTCATTTTTGGCCATGCTTCCTTCTGATTAGTTTGTAATTCTCTCATTTAATCTGTTCCTACTTCCCAGAGAATGAAAAGACCTTAGCTGAGAGAGCCAGAGAATCTTTGAGTCATCCATCCTTGTTCCAAAATAAAATTACTATTTTCACCTTATAAATGAAACAATAAGGACTGAGATGGGTTAGGAATTTGATCATCTCCCTATTTGTGCAATGCTTCTTCCATTAGTCTGTCCTTGTTTTTTATAAAGTGCCTCATACTTTTTTATCAGAAAGGTTTAAAAAGGGTTCAATGCATAGGCGTGCAAAAAGGACTTGAAAATATCCATCATTGTAGAACCCTTGGATGATCAGCTAAACACTGTGATAATCCCTCTTTCTAGATTAATTCAGGATAAATTAAAGAAATAATGTGGGCCAAGCTCGGTGGCTCAGCCTGTAATCCCAGCACTTTGGAAGGCCAAGGTGAGTGGACTGCCTGAGCCCGCGGGTTTGAGACCCGCCTGGGCAACTTGACGAGACCTCATCCCTACAATAAATAAAAAATAGCCGGGTGTGGTAGCGCGCACCTGTAGATCCAGCTACTTGGAAGGCTGAGGCAGAAGGATCGCCGGAGCCCAACAGGTCAAGGCTGCGGTGGCCGGGAGCGGCCACTGCACTCCAATCTGAGTGACAGAGTGAGACTCCAACTCAAAAAAAAAAAAAAAAAGAAATAATATGAAAGACAAAAGCTTAAGAGGACTTAAGGAGACTCATTCATAATACGGGAAAGGATTTTTTAAACAAATATAAGAACAATAATTAAAAGGGAAGAGGTTAATAAATTGAGCTACACTGACCTACTAAAAACTAAATTCAAAAAATTTTGTTCATGGAATATATTTTAAAGGGGTAATGAGAAGTTTGTCTTACTAAAATTTTAATATTATCAAGAACTGTTTATTTATTTATTTATTTAATCTGTGGAACTCTTATGGCTTGATGGGAAAAACTTTGAGATCCAAATACCTTGAAATTAAGAATCTCTAGTTTATCCCTGAGAAGAATTTATTGGGGAAATTTTATTTGACAAAGAATTTTGTATTATTTTTCCTTTTAAGAGGAGTATCTTTTTAAAATTACTATTGCTGGGGATGGTGACACATGCCTCTAGTCCCAGTTACTCAGAAGTTGAGGTGGGAAGATAATTTGAGCATAGGAGTTTGACATCTGCCTGGACAACATAGTGAGACCCCATTTTTAAAAAACAAACCAAAGGTCGGGCTCGGTGGCTCAGTCTGTAATCCCAGCACTTTGAGAGGCCGAGATGAGTGGATTGCCTGAGCCCGCAGGTTCAAGACCAGCCTGGGCAACTTGGTGAAACCTCATCTCTACAATAAATCAAAAATTAGCCAGGTGTGGTAGCACGTGTTCTGTAGTTCCAGCTATTTGGAAGTCTGAGGTAGAAGGGAAGGATCTCTGGAGCCCAGCAGATCAAGGCTGCGGTGATAGGGAGCTTGACACTGCACTCCAACCTGGGCAACAGAGTAAGACTCCAACTCAAAAAAAAAAAAAAAAACCACCACAAAAAGCCACTATTGCTGTTGGACAGGAGTATACTTAAAATGAGAATGGACATCTAAAACATTCAAAAACATAGTTTTTTTTTTGAAATTTGATCATCAGGTATGAGAAAATATAATGCTAAAGAACACTGGATTATTAGTTGGTCAATACTTAATCTTTTTCTAGATTTTCACTGATGTATTCCAGATTTTTACTGATTCCGTGCCTTAGCTTTTGTTTCACTGTCAACAAGTGATGGTAGGCTCCTTCCAGGTACAAAAAGCTTTGGTCTAGTAGCCATAATACTACCCCAAACACATTCTACAATAATTGAAGGAATATAGCAGATTATTATCCATTGAAACCTACATGAAACATGTCTTCCTTTTAGAAATTTTCATTTACATTTTTTTTGAAGTGGATAAAAATACAAATGTGGGCTGGGTGCCATGGCTTGAGCCTGTAATCCCAGCACTTTGAGAGGCTGAGATGAGAGAATTACCTGAGTCAAGGGGTTCGAGACCAGTCTGGGCGAATTGGCGAGACCTCATCTCTACAATAAATAAAAAAATTAGCCAGGCATGGTGGTACACACCTGTAGTTCCAGTTACTTGGAAGACTGAGGTGGAAGAATGGCTTGAGCACAGAAAGTCTGTGGTAGCTGTAAGCATGCCACTGCACTCCATCCTGAGCGATAGAGTGAGACTCCAACTAAAAAAAAAACAAACAAATATGACCTTGTGGTAGGGGAATAACTTTATTACACACACAACACATTAAAGTCAGTGCCAAATCTGGAGGGTCTGACAGAGAAGAGATTTATTTCTGTATTTAAAATAATTTTTTTGAGCAACAATTTTGTTTTTGGTAACATGAACCATAAATCTGGTCTAGAGTATATATGAACTGCACAATTCCTTATTAATCACAGTGACTGGAGAATAGAATAGTGTAGATAGCAGTTTCCATTTGAGGATAAGACAGATGGTAAGAACTATGTAATTTTTTCAGGATTTCCCAATACTGTTTCAGTGTGGAAATCTCTTTTTCTTTTACTAAGGGCTGTAACAGGAAAATGTTGGCTATCAAATTATTGATAAAGTAATACAAATTGCAAACATGGAAAAGAAATATGGTCTATGGAGTAAGGAGCAGTATTTCAGGTTATTTTTACAGTATTTCCAATATGTAAAACATGTGTTATACTACATTCATAACAGAACCTATGGTGGAGATTGTGATCATCTTTGTTTTTGTTTTTTTTTTTTGAGTCATGGCACACTCACAGCCACCACAGCCTCGACCTGCTGGACTCAGGCGATACTTCTGTCTCAGCTTTCCAAGTAGCTGGAACTACAGGCGTGCGCTACTATGCCCAGCTAATTTTTTGATTTATTGTAAAGATGAGGTTTTGCCAAGTTGCCCAGGCTGTTCTTGAACCCGTGGGCTCAGGCAATCCTCTCACCTTGGCCACCCAAAGTGCTGGGATTATAGGCGTGAGCCACTGCGCCCGGCCTTTGTTGCGTTTTTAATATTCATCTTTGTTTTGTCCTAAATGCATACATGAGGCTTTTGCATTGGAGACAGATTATTATGACACAATTATGTGCTGATCCCCTTGTTCCACTTCTTACCCCTGGAGACTCAATGAGAAATAGATGTCACCTCCTATAACGAGGTCTGTACTATTAAGTGAGGAATTCTGAGAGAATGAATCTGGGCATTTACATAAAAGAGAAAGGCAGCTGTCCTTCATCATTTCTTATCTTGTCTATTCTTCTTTTTATTTTTATTTTCTTTTTGGAGGCAGGGTCTCACTCTGTCACCCAGGCTGGAGTGCAGTAGCATGATCATGGTTCACCACAGCCTCAATCTCCTGGACTCAGGGGGTTCTTCCACCTCAGCCTCCTAAATAGCTGGGACTACAAGCATAAGCCACCACACCTGACTTTTTTATTTTTTTTATTTTTTGCAGAGATGGGAGTATCGCTGTGTTGCCCAGCCTCAAGTGATCCTCCCACCTTGGCTTCCCAAAGTGGTGGGATTACAGGCAGGAGCCACTGTGCCCGGCCTTTGTCTTCCTTCATTTCTTTTTTGTTTTTTTTTGAGTTGGAGTCTCACTCTTTCGCCCAGACTGAAGTGCAGTGGCAGCTCCCGGCCACCGCAACCTCGACTTGTTGGACTCCGACGATCCTTCCGCCTCAGCCTTCCAAGTAGCTGGAACTACAGGCATGCGCTACCATGCCCGGCTGATTTTTTGATTTTTTTGTAGAGATGAGGTCTCGCTGCCCAGGTGGGTCTCGAACCCGCGGACTCAGTCAATCCACTCACCTCAGCCTCCCAAAGGCGCGGGATTACAGGCTGAGCCACCGAGCCCGCCTTCATTTCTAAAAGGAGGGAGGAAAAAAAACCCTCTGCCCCTAAAAGGCAAGATGGAAAGGATCCTCTCACTCCAATCCTCTTAGAATGTAAATAAATCTCTCCAGGGGTCAAATAACCAAGTGTCTCCTGCTTTACAACCCAGAACTGTCTCTAAGGTCCCAGGTTTCACCTTAAAACGTAAACACTCATTTCTGAAATTAGGTAAATCTCTTTCATTCTCACCTTCCAAAGCTTGTTTTTAGTCCAGGATCTCAAGTTTTCATAACATTTGCTGAGAGACCCCTTCCTGTGCAAAATCACGTATTTTCTCTACACTCTGACAATCTTCCAAAATTAATTTTTCCTTCTGCCTGAGCACATGGTTGTCCACCTAAAGTCCCACTTCCCAATCATTTTAGATAGATGCGGCCACGTGACTGAGTTTGCACTAGTGGAAAATTTTGCTTTTGGTATGGAGCTTTGAGCAATCTAATGTTGTTGTGCAGTGGCATGTACCTATAACCCCAGGAACACAGGAGGCTGAGGCAAAAAGTTTGAGTCCAGTTGTTCAAGACCAGCCTGAGCAACATAGATCCCATATCTATAAATAAAAGTTTTTTTTAAAAAAAGAAGAAAAACTATGAGCTACCGAGTCTCTGTGGTATACAACAGGTGTTATTTTATTGATTGATTGATTGATTGATTGATTGATTAGTTGAAGTCTCACTCAGTCGCCCAGACTGGAGTGCAGTGGCCGCTCCCGGCCACCACAGCCTCGACCTGCTGGGCTCTGGCGATCCTTCCGCCTCAGCCTTCCAAGTAGCTGGAACTACAGGCACGTGCTAGCACACCCGGCTAATTTTTTGATTTATTGTAGAAATGAGGTCTGCCAAGTTGCCCAGGCGGGTCTCAAACCCGCGGGCTCAAGCAATCCACTCACCTCAGCCTCCCAAAGCGTGAGATTACAGGCTGAGTCTCTGAGCCCAGCTCAACAGGTGTTATACATTGCTGTGCTTCTCCCAAAACTTTAAAAATCCTACAGTGAACTTGTGATGGTACCAATGATGCCTCAGTTTTAGAACTGGAAAATTATCCACTTAATATTTGACAGATAAGTGACACGACAAAATTTGTTCAGGTAATGCATATGAATGAGCTAAAATATAAAGGTAATTGACTCAGCCACGTTGGGTTTTCTCATTTCACTCATCCATTTAGCACCTCCTGAGGTAAATTCCTGTTTGGAAATGGAATACATCAAAGTCTGGGATGGAAGAGATCACTCATTTTCTTTAATGAGAAAAAAATGAAGATAAGTTGTGTGACCAAATGGGCTCTTCCAACACAGAATGACGAATTATTTCAGCTTTCCTTCACCAATTTTACTTTCATTTCTGGAAAGATATTTTCATTGGATAAAACAATGCTGAGTCAGGTGCAGTGGCTCATGCCTATAATCCCAGCACTTTGGAGGTGAGGCGAGAGGATTGCCTGAATCCAGGGGTTCAAGACCAGCCTGGGCAACTTGGCGCGACTTCATCTCTACAATAAATTTTTAAAATTTACCGGGCGTGGTGGTGTGCGTCTTGGAAGGATGAGGCAGAAGGATCACGTGAGCCCAGTAGGTCAAGGCTGCAGTGGTTGTGAGCGTGCCACTGCACTCTAGCCTGAGAGACAGAGACTCCACCTCAAAAAAAAACCAACTCTGGGTTGACATTTATTTTCCTTCAATTCTTAAAAACTATTGACTTCCTTCTGTCCTCCATGTTTTCTGATGAGAATTCGCTGTCACTGAGACCATTGTTCCCCTGTCTTCCACTGATATGATATTCCATTCCACTTGGGGGCAACAGAGGGCAACACCCTGCTACCATCAGATGGACGGTAGAACCTGAGGCTCCTTCCCTCATTCTGCCTCCTCTGCATCATTCCAGAAGAGTAGAGGAGGTGTCTCATTACCACCAGGCTAATTTAAAGTCTAGACTTTCCACTCAATATGCTGATGAAGGCTTGGGTGGAAATGTGTTTTCCATGCAACTTGACTAAATTAGGACAGTTTTTGTCAAAAGGTTTCTGTCTTGCCAGACTGTCCATTTCCTCATCTTTTGACAAGAGAAAGCAGGCTTTAGGGGGGCATTTTTTGTCTACATGCATTAGTATTTCTGGGTTGTGGGCTCCTCCAGCACCTAGCTCAGGATACATAAGGGGCACAAAGAAAACCCAGGGAACTTAACATCATGTTGTTCTTTGAGTTTCAGGGTCCCTGACCAGTCTATCTCCTTTTCTCCACCTTTCAGAATCTTCTTATGTTTGTTTCATATAAACTGTCCAGGGTTTTTAGCTTACTTAATGGTAAAAATAAAGAGAAAATGCATCTACTCTATTTTTTTCTGGAATCAGTATCCCAACTCCCTTAATAGAAGATATTGCTTTTTTTTCCCCTGGATACTGTCCTCATCTGGAGGAATGGGAGACATTTTTCCAGCAAAGAACAAAATTTAGATCTATTTCTATTCTTCTAAACAAGTTGAGGGATTCTTTCCCAAGGGCCTCTGCTGCCTGGTATGCCCACAGTTCACAAGTTGAGGAACAAGGGATGAACATTAGGAAAAGTAGAGCCAGTAAGTGGGGAAATTCATAGAGAAAAACTATTTGTTTAGGAGTGGTTTATCAAAACTCTTTTTTTCCTCCACCATATACCAACCTTTGGTGTATAATAGGAAAGAAAAGCATACATTTAGAAAGTGAGCTTTGCTAGGCACAGTGGCTTACGCCTATTTTGCCTAAGCCCGTGAGTTCGAGACCAGCCTGGGCAACTTGGCGAGACCTCATCTCTACAATAAATCAAAAAATTAGCCGGACATGGTGGCATGAGCCTGTAGTTCTGGCTATTTGGAAGTCTGAGGTGGAAGGATTGCCTGAGCCCAGCAGGTGGAGGCTGTGGTGGCCTTGAGCGTGCCACTTCACTCCAGGCTGGGTGACACAGTAAGACTCTGACTCCAAAAAAGAAAGTGAGCTTTAAAACATCACAATTAATTTAGTCATGCATTGTGGTGCACACCAGTAGTTCAAGTTATTTGGAAGGCTGAGCTGGAAAGATTGTCTGAGTCCAGCAAGTCAGGGCTGCAGTGGCTGTGAGCCTGCCACTGCACTCCAACCTGAGAGACAGAGTGAGACTCCAACTCAAAAATAAACAAATAAATAAATAAATAAAATAAAAGATCACAATTAAAGCATTATATAATTTCCTCCTGGAATTCCCCTTGCCCCAAAGCAACGATTAAATAAAGAAAAAAATACTTTCCTTAGTATTCTGATTTTTATTTGGATTTTTACTTAATTGGCCCCTGCAACTTCTCACTCTTGACTAAAGTGTCATAGGTTCTTTAATAATTACCAAAAAAAAAAAAGCAGATTGTAAAGTAGGAAGCTATAAACTTGATATAGACACAATGGTCATTAAAGGCCAAACTTACATAACTACTGAGTAATGGGTAATGTGTTAATCTTCTCATTCTATAGCTCTTTTTCAGTTGAACCTTCAAATCTACTTAAGGTTTGGTTATTGATCATGCTTGAAGTTGAATGTATTAGATGTAGTTTTTCTGAAGATTCATCTTTTCTTTTGCCTTTGATATTTTCTGTCTTAGGCTGCTGGCTGACCTCTTTTTGCCCATTAGAATCCTTCTTGCAACACGAGTATTGAACCAGTTGTCGTGAGCTTTCTTATTAAGACAAAGATCCAGGCTTTGATAGGTTCTGTCTTTTTTCTGAAATGTCTTTTTTCCCTCCATTTCTCGCACATTCTGCTTACAAATTTCTACTTTCTCTGCTTTTGATGACTTCTGGCCTTTCTCATTCTGTTTACAGTTTATCTGAATTGGTATCTCTTGCAGAGTTCCCTCTCTCTGATGATGGAGCTCCTTGAGAATCTCTACTCGCTGCTGTAAGATTTGGCATTCATTCTTCAGCAAAGCTGCAACCAAGTGCAATGAATAGGTGTCATGCCTCAATTTCCTCACCTGTTCCTCCAGCTCATGCTTAACTGACACTTCATTATTTGGTTGAGTTTGGAAACAGACTACATTATTTCCAAGAGTTTCTCTTACGTCTGTCTGAGATTTCTGATATGATCTTATCAGTTCATTGAGTTCAGTGTGTTGTTTACCCCAGTGTTCTGCTTCCTGTAGTAGCTGTTCCATGTTGTTTCTAAGTTTCATATTTTCCTCTTGAACACTAAAGAGGCTGTATTTTGCTTTTTCCTTACTTTGTTGAGTTTTGTTACGGGGTTTTTCATCTAAATGATTTACCAATTCTCTTGCAAACACTTGTACTGCGTTCTTGGAGTTGTGGTTTTCCAATATCATCTCCTGTTTCTTTGCATTCTGTTCTTTCTCTGGGGCTAAACTAACTAGCAGGTTTTTAAATATCATTTTATTTATTTTGTCACACCCTCTAGTTTTTTCTTTATGTTCTGACACACCTTTGGAAGTACCGGATTCTTCAGAAGTTTCTTTTGCTTCCGTGATCTCTTCAAAACCTGCCACATTTTTAAGAACATCTTTAATTTCTTTTAAAAGATTGTTAGACTTCTGTGCAGTCTTTTGTTCCGTTACTTGATGGCTACAATTCTTTAGGGAAGGGAGAGAGCCCCAGGAGGAAGGGGGATGTGATCCAATTTCGAATAAGGCAACAATAACCCTAGGGTGCAAAGATTCTTGATGAAGATCAGCGGTAGAGTTGAGGCTTTCGGAGAGTGTGGGCATCTCAGCAGATGGAGCAGAACTGGCCATCAAGGCACAAGGAAAGTGGAAAACCTCAGAGATTCCAGGAGGACAGGTGATGGTCCTTTGTGCAAATAGGTGGAAAATTTGGAACCAAGCTGAAATCAGAGACCAGGGTTAAGGACTGACATTGGGAAGACGATGTTTAGGGGGAAGGAGACATCTCAGACAGCCTGGAGGGGAGGGAGAGGGGAAAGGGGACCAAGAGCAAGGGTCCATCTCTCCTCCTCTAGGTTCCTGGTGTTTATTCCCTGACCCTAGCAACCAAGTCTTTATTTTGTCACTGCATCATTGTGGTCTATCCCCAGCTTCTGCCAGCTTTGCATCACAATGGAAGCCTCATAAACTCCTGCCCAGTGACTCAATCCTGAAATCAACCTTGAGCTACCCCTACTTCTCACTCCAGAAAGATCTCACTGGCAGTTCTTCCCCTCCCTGTTTTCTAAGTTACTATTGCTCTCATTCTTACTGCATTCAGTTACTTCTTTACCTTATCTCTACCCTCTACAACTCTACCCTCAACTGGAGTATGTTTCTGTACTGCCTATGGGCACAGTTGAGAGCAGTCCTCCCTGGTGAGGTCCTCATCCTTTCAAGATATCTGGAGACCTCATTGTTCCCATTGTAGGAGAGATGCTACTATACAAGAAAATCATCCATATAAAACAGAAGCCAAAAAGTGCTGCACCTTTTGTGATTTTAGGAAAATAATGTCAGGACTCCCTCCATTCAAAAAAAAACTCTACTACAGTAAGAAAAGACTATCTGAGTGGTCATTTAACAGCACAATTACAAATTGTGAATTTTCTTGGTTTTGAATACAGGCATCCTTAAAAGACAGGATTAGCAAGTTTACTCCTGAACCACTGATATCAGGTGATGTAAAACTTTAATCATTACTTTTCACAGCAACTTGTTAAAATGACATTATTTATCTAAAGTATTCGAAACACCTAAATCCTATAGTGGGTGATAGAAACATAGCAGAAATGCATTAAATCTAGTGCATTCTTGTCTTTTTGTCCTTAGGACTCAGCTCCTTGAAAATATGAGATTCAAAGAAAATGTTTCTTGTTATGACTTTTTGTTGGCTTTCAAAATCTCGCCAGAGGGGGGGAAAAAACAACAAAAGTGAATACTTTTTTTTAAAAATCTTCTAAGAGCACTTTACTAAAAGTTTGCTTCCAAACTTAAGGAAAAATTCATACTTAACTGGTTCCCTCCTCCCCCTTAAAGAAGAGAAATGTGTGTGTATTTTTTCTTCCATGGCTACCAACTCACTTTGGTTTAATTTCCCTGAGTCTCAGACCAGCTGGGCTCAGAGCCAGCATCATTGATGATCCACAGATACAGAAATGTTGGCCTTTTTGCTGGAAAAAGTGTTCATTTTCTAATTAACACGAAGACACCATAGATGCTATTGATTTTAATCTACAGGACTGGGGGAAATTTTTGGTAATTAATTTTCAGCTTTATTGTATTATACTCATAAAATGTCTGTAATATTTCTACCTATTGAAATTGATATTTTCTTTTTGGTCCAATAGATTATCAATGTTCATGTATATTCCATGGATACTTAAAAAAGAAAACATAGTCTCTATTTTCTTCTTGTGTTTGCAGCTTTTTTATGCCACTGAACATAATCTAGTATTAACTTTGACTTGATTTTTTATTTTATTTTATTTTTCGAGTCAGGATCTCACTCTTTCACAAACTGGAGTGCAGTGGCACAATCATGGCTCACCACAGCCTCAACCTCCTGGGTTCAGGCAATCCTTCCACCTCAGCCTTCCAAGTAGCTGAAATTACAGGCATATGCCACCATGCCTTTCTAATTTTTTATTTATTTTTCTTATTTTTGTTGAGAGAGTGTCTTACTGTGCTGCTCGGGCTAGTCTTAAATTCCTGGGTTCAAGCAATCCTCTTGCCTTGGCCTTCCAAAGTGTCAGGATTGCAGGTGTGAGCCACTGTGCCCAACCTGTCTTGATTTCTTAAAATAAAAACTGATTTAAAAGTAGTGTGGGGTCATATGGGAAACGCAATTGTATACCTAACCCTTAACTGTACCCCACAACTTCACAATTAAAAAAAAAAAAAAAAAAAGTAGTGTGATCAGCTGGGCTCGGTGGCTCAGCCTGTAATCCCGCGCCTTTGGGAAGCTGAGGTGAGTGGATTGCCTGAGCCCGCGGGTTCGAGACCCGCCTGGGCAGGCGAGACCTCATCTCTACAATAAATCAAAAAATCAGTCGGGCGTGGTAGCACGTGCCTGTAATTCCGGCTACTCAGAAGGCTGAGGCGGAAGGATCGCCGGAGCCCAGCAGGTAGAGGCTGCGGTGGCCGGGAGCAGCCACTGCACTCCAGTCTGGGTGACAGAGTGAGACTCCAACCCCCCCCAAAAAAGTAGTGTGATCAATATACCAAGATAATTTTTTTCTATAACCTAAAAGCAATTTAAATATTTTTTTCTCATTACAACTATAATGATCTCCAACTAATGTTCCTAAGAATTTTACCAACATTTGAGTCTCTTGTAGATACTGAAAGGTATGCAGGCACTGAAGCACATCTTTCCTTTCTGACCCATATTCCCAGTGAATAGCTAGGGACGTTAATTTCATTTTGATTGTCTTACAATTTCTGTCTACTAAGTTCCTCATAACCCAATGACTTAAAAAAGAAAAAAAACTGCAAAAAGAAGAAAAAGCTGTTATTGAAATTACTAGAAAGAATACTTGTGTTGAATTTTCTTTTTAAGAACCCTGGGCAAAGTAATGAGACTTCATCTCTACCAAAAAAAAAAAAAAAAAAAAATTAACCAGGTATGGCAGCACACACCTGTAGTTCCAGCTACTTGGAAGTCTGAGGTAGAAGGATCACCTGAGCTTTTGACTCCAACTCAAAAAAAAAAAAGGTTATACAGCTGATCACCACCCTTGAGAATAATCACATATATAGAAACTCAGAAATAAACATTCCTTTTAAATATGTAAATATGTAAATAATTTTTACCTTTTTGTTTTGAAAAATATTTAGATAAAGATAAGTTGCAAAAATAGTAGTACAGACTTCCCATATACCCTTCATCCAGCGTTCCCTAATGCTGACATCCTATATAATCGTAGTACAATCATCAAAACTGACATTGGCACAGCACAGTACTACTAACTAAACTACAGATTTTACTAGTTTTCCCACTAGTGTCCTTTTTGTTGCAGTATCCAACACAGCATTAGTTGTCATGTCTCTTTTTCTCTGTGATGATTCTGTCTTTCCCTGTTTTTCATGACACTTCTGAATAGTACTTGTCAATTATTTTGTAGAATTTCAATGTTCAATTTTCCTCCAAACTTGCTACCTACAAGTGCTCTACTAAGTCTAAAAACATCCAACAAATCATGATGCTTAAAAGTCACACCTTGTATAGATTTCCTTGTGAATATAAATACTTTAATGCTTGAATAGTCATCACTAATCAACTATTATTCTTTGTTTACAAAAAAAAAAAAATGAGCTGGGCTCGGTGGCTCAGCCTGTAATCCCGCGCCTTTGGGAGACTGAGGTGAGTGGATTGCCTGAACCCGCGGGTTCGACACCCACCTGGGCAGCAAGACCTCATCTCTACAGTAAATCAAAAAATCAGCCGGGCATGGTAGCGCATGCCTGCAATTCCGGCTACTCGGAAGGCTGAGGCGGAGGGATGGCCGGAGCCCAGCAGGTCGAGGCTGCGGTGGCCGGGAGCGGCCACTGCACTCCAGTCTGGGCGACCGAGTGAGACTCCAACTCAAAAAAAAAAAAAAAAAAAAGGCCGGATGCAGTGGCTCAGCCTGTAATCCCAGCATTTTGGGAGGCCAGGCAAGAGGATTGTCTGAGGCTGGGAGTTCAAGACCAGCCTGGGCAACTTGATGAGACCTCGTCTCTACAATAAATCACAAAAACTAACCAAGTGTGGTGGTGTGCGTCTGTAGTTCTAGCTACTTGGAAAGCTGAGGGGGAAGGATCACCTAAACCCAGCAGATCAAGGCTGTGGTGGCCATGAGCATGCCACTGCACCCCGGCCTGGGCGACAAAGAGTGGGACTCGAACTTAAAAAATAAAAAATAAACTATTGCTGGGCGCAGTGGCTCATGCTCGTAATTCCAGCACTTTAGAAGTCAGAGGTGAGACGATTGCTTGAGCTCAGGGGTTCAAGACCAGTCTGGGCAATTTAGCAAGACCTTGTCTCTACAATAAATCAAAAAATGATCCAGGTGTGGTGGTGCAAGCCTGTAGTTCCAGCTGCTTAGAAGGCTGAGGCAGAAGGATCCCATGAGCCCAGCAAATCAAGACTGCCATGACAGTGAGCATGCCACTGCACTCCAGCTTAGGTGACAGAGTGAGACTCAACTCAGAAAAAACAAAACAAACAACAAAAACTTTAAGCAATTACATAAAATAAAAATATTTTTATCACATAAAATTTTCATTATATTAAAATTATTAATACATAAGTAAGCAAAAAAAAAGATAATAATGGATTATACCTGAAAAATAAAATAATCTATGAATAAAACATGTAATGAATGAATAAATAAATACAGGAAAAGAAACTGTTGTTCTTTATCAGTTAATCCCAATTCATAAATATAAAGAAAAGTGGGAGATAGGAAACCATCATTAGAACATCATTGTTATAATGGTTACAGGCAAGATTCACCTATGGGAACTGAAACCAGATAAAAGTGTGAGGAGAAAAAGGATATTTGCATAGTCTCAAAGTATCTCCCCCAAGATACAGGAAGAAACAGAATACTTTATAGTGGATAAATCCAGCAGATATCTTAATGAAGTGATCAAAGTTAACATAACCAGAAATAAGACATATTGACATCATGTACCCTTTAATGTGATACACTGAGAAAGACATATCACTTCTGTGGCATTCTTGCCAAAAATGCATAACTTCAATCTAGTAATGATTAGAAATTAGACAAACACAAATTGAGACAAACTGCCATTATTCTGTTTTGGGCATAATGTGGTAGGCATCTGTCAGTTTTGCCTGACAGACATTTATTCCCCATAAAAATAATTTTAATATGATGGAAATGTTTTGATATAATAAAACATTTTTATTTGAATATATTAATGGAGTACAAGTGTAATTTTGTTACATTAATATATTGTATACTGGTGAAGTCAGGGCTTTTATTGTATCCATCACCGGAGTAACATACATTGTACCCCATAAGTAATTTCTAATCGTCCACCTCCTATCTACGCCCCACCCTTCCAAGTCTCCATTGTCTATTATTCCACACTCTGCGTCTATGTGTACACATTACTTAGCTCCCACTTATAAGTGAGAACATTAGTACCTGTCTTTCTGTGTTTGTTTCACTTAGGATAATGGCCTTCAGTTACATTCATGTGGTTGCAAAATACATGATTAATTATTATTATTATTATTATTATTTTTGAGTTGGAGTCTCACTCTGTTGCCCAGGCTGGAGTGCAATTCATGATCACTGAAGCCTCGACCTGCTGGGCTCAGGTGATCCTTTCGCCTCAGCCTTCCAAGTAGCTGGAACTATAGGTGATTCGCTCTTTTTTATGGATGAATGGTATTCTATGGTATATATACACCACATTATCTTTATCCATTCATCAACTGATGAGCATATAGGTTGATTCCATGTCTTTGCTATTGTGATTAGTGCTGCAGTAAACATACAGCTGCAGATATCTTTTTCTTTTCTTTTTTTGTTTTTGAGTCGGGGTCTCACTCTGTTGCCCAGGCTGGAATGCAGTGGCATAATCACACCTCTCCACAGCCTTGTACTTCTGGGCTCAAGGGATCCTCCTGCCTCAGTGTCTGAGTAGCTGGTACTACAGATAGGCGCCACCATACCTGACTAATTTATTTTATTTTATTTTTTATTTTTGTAGAGACATAGTCCCAGTATATTGCCCAGACTGACCTCAAAATCCTGGATCCAACCCATCCTCCCATCTCAACCTCCCAAAGTGCTGGGATTGCAGGTGTGAGCCACCATGCTCAGCCCAGATATCTTTTTGATACAGTGATTTCTTTTCCTTTGAGTAGATAACCCATAGTGGGATGGCTGGATGTTATGGTAGCTCTATTTTTAGTTATTTGAGGAATCTCCATACAAAACTTTTCTATTTTATGCAATTATTTAACAGGATTTTTAAAATTAAGGAATAATAGCTGATTGTAATGAATACTCAAGGGTTAGGGTTAGTTTTTATATTTACAAGGAATTCTATGCACTGTGTAATTTTAAGCATCATTATCTGTATAATGCTTTTAGATATAGTAGTGTGCTTGTAAGTAGACAGTCTAGAAGGGAAATTGCCTGAAAATTGAAAGTTTTATTCAAAGAATCAAAATACAGAACCCCTTTTCCTCAACAATAGCCTATTCTCTTTGACCACCAGGTGGTGCTGTGAGCTCTAAAAATTATAAAGGCCTGGCAGGGTGGTTTACACTTGTAATCCCAGCACTTTGGGAGAGGGAGGAGAGAGGATTGCTTGAGTCTAGGGGTTCGAGACCAGCCTGAGCAATTTGAAAAGACCTTTTCTCCACAATAAATCAAAAATTAAGCCAGACATGGTGGCACACGTCTGTCGGTCCAGTTACTTGAGAGGCAAAAGGATCACCTGAGCCCAGAAGGTAGAGGCTGCAGTAGCCGTGAACATGCAACTACACTCCAACCTGGGCAACAGAGTGAGACTCTGACTCAAAAAAAAAAAAAAAAAATTAAAACTGAATTCTATTTTTTCATGAGTGTATTATTATCAAATATAATTTTACTAAAACCTTGCAAACAAATCTATTTAATTTTAATCAGTTTGACCATAAGGTAAGATTGTCATAAACCTTTTTATAACTTTTTAAAATCCTCTACAGTTTTTGTTAAAGAGCAAATCAATGCTTTAAGAAAAACTCTGTTATTTTGACATAGGGGCCAGATTCTGTCCAAGAATCAGTGTGCTTTTGATATTAATGTCTAATTTGTAGAAAAACTCAGAATTAATTTTATATCTTAAAATTAGCTCTTACAATCTCCCATGCCTACCTTTTCTGTAATAGTCCCTGGGCGTAGAGAAATTGAATAGTTGTAATTTCTGGCCCTGTGTCTAACAAAGTTAGTTCACTTTGACTGTCACCTTCTCCCGAAACTGGAGATGAGGTCCTTACTAGTGTGATTTAGTAGAAGTCTGCTGCCTTTTTCATATTCAGGAGCCAGAGCTCTATAACAGCACAAGAAGTAGTTAATGGAACATTTATCAAAGATTTAAAAAGTCTCAGAAACATTTGATCTAAACAGAATCGCAGATCGGTATAAGATAGTAGTAATTAATTTAATCAAAGTGGCAATTAAAAAAAAAACAACCCTTTTCTGAGTCGGCATCTCACCCTGTTGTGTGCCCAGGCTAGAGTGCAGTGGCATGCTGCTCACACCCACCACAGCCTTGACTTGCTGGGCTCAGGCGATTCTTCTACCTCAGCCTTTCAAGTAGCTGGAACTACAGGCACGCACCACCATGCCCAGCTAATTTTTTGATTAATTGTAGAGATGTGATCTCACTAAACTGCCCAGGCTGGTCTCAAACCCATAGGCTCAGGCAATCCTCTCACCTCAGCCTCCCAAAGTGCTGGGATTATAGGCGTGAGTCACTATGCTTGGCCTAAGTTTAAAAAAAAAATTTTTTTTTAATTGTAGAGATGAGGTCTCACCAAGTTGCCCAGGCAGGTCTCGAACCCACGGGCTCAGGCAATCCACTCACCTCGGCCTCCCAAAGCGCGGGATTACAGGCTGAGCCACTGAGCCCGGCCATAACTTAAAATTTTAAAAGAAATACTGAAGTTTACACAGCTGTAAAACCTAAATTCTTTAAAATCCCAGTTTTTCTAAGTGATCAAAAACCTTATTACAATAACGTAGGAATCATGTTGATAAAATGTAGAATTTGACCTTAACCCATTTACTAAGGGGTAAAGAAAGACCTTCTACAGTGTAATCGTTTCTTTTTTTTTTTTTGAGTTGGAGTCTCACTCTGTCACCCAGACTAGAGTGCAGTGGCCACTCCTGGCCACCACAGCCTCAACCTGCTGGGCTCTGGCGATCCTTCCGCCTCAGCCTTCCAAGTAGCTGGAACTACAGGCGCCCGCTACCACTCCCAGCTAACTTTTGATTTTATTGTAGAGATGAGGTCTCACCAAGTTGCCCAGGCGGGTCTCGAACCCGCAGGCTCAGGCAATCCACTCACCTCAGCCTCCCAAAAGCACGGGATTACAGGCTGAGCCACTGAGCCCGGCTGTAATCGTTTCTTTTCTGGGGAGTCCATTTAGATAACCTGGAGGCCAAACTTGCAGAATCAAGTTATACTGGAGGAGGCAAATATTAGTTTGCTTATTTTTTTTAGATCTTTATGATAAAACAAATTTTAGCATTAGACCACAACAGCATTTAGAGCTAGAGGGAAAGAAAAAGTTACAGGAGTGGACAAAAAGGTTAAGGAGAGAGCTATCACAGACTTTTTCAATGGGAGAAAAAGCTGAAAGCGACATAACATTGTAAAAATTAAGCTTCTGTGCATTTTATTAAGAGAAAAATCAAAAGTTTAAGAAAACCTTGTTTTAACATAGGGGACTAATATTCAGAAAGGCGATTCCTTTCATAAATTCCCTTTTATGAACCTTATCATGACTTACATAAACCATTTAGAACACGCTTGAACTTTCTGGTCTGTCCCGTATTTTCGCTCTTTAAAATAAATAAATAAATAATAAGAAAAAAATATAAAATAGACAGTCATTTAATTTGGGGGCAAATATGAGCTATCTTTCCCAATGTTATATCTATAACTATGTAGTTCTTTTTGTTTTTGTTTTTGTTTTTTGAATAGGAGTCTCACTCTGTTGCCCAGGCTGGAATGCAGTGGCATACTCAGGGTCACTGCATCCTCAACCTGTTGGGCTCAGGTGATCCTTCTGCCTCAGTCTTCCAAGTAGCTGGAATCACAGGTGCATGCCACCACACCCAGCTAATTATTTGATTTATTGTGGATGACTTATTGTAGATTGTTTATGAGTAGTTCAGCCAACTACACGCCAGTAAATTGTATTATGGCTTTTTTAGATTTTTTTTACTTCAAGGTGAAGCCCTTTCTTTTTCTCTTATTCTAACATACAAGGAAACAGCTAATAACCATTCAGTGTAAACAACTGTCAGTTATCTCTAACAGTATATATTGTTAAGGTCACACTCCCAGCAGGGCCTCCAGAGTGTTAGGTCAGGACCGCTGGGGGTGTGGGTGTCTGGTGTGCTATCCGGAGCCACAAGAAAGATGTAAAGAATTCCACAGACAGCCAGGCTCAGTGGCTCAGCCTGTAATCCCGCGCTTTGGGAGGCTGAGGTGAGTGGATTGCCTGAGCCCACGGGTTTGAGACCCACCTGGGCAATTTGGAGAGACCTCATCTCTACAATAAATCAAAAAATTAGCCAAGTGTGGTAGCGTGTGCCTGTAGTTCCGGCTACTTGGAAGACTGAGGTGGAAGGATCGCCAGAGCCCAGCAGGTCAAGGCTGCGGTGGCTGGGAGCAGCCACTGCACTCCAGTCTGGGCGGCAGAGTGAGACTCCCAACTCAAAAAAAAAAAAAGAATTCCACAGAAAGTTAGCTTAGAAAATATAGTTTACTTAAAAACTAAAAAGAGAGAAAGGGAGAAAGAGGAGATCCACCTACCCAAAGTAGGGGAGGAGGCCAAAGATTAAGAAAACATGGCCTGGCCATAGCTCAAAGGGCACATGGCCACACCATAGCTTAGCAAGGCAATGGCCACAATGGCCTGGCAATAGCAAATGGTTGCTCATGGTTGAGTCCTTTTAACCCTTTCCTTTGATGGGAGATGGTCATTACGGTGATTGGGTGGTGTTCTGCTCCACATCATCATGAAGGGGCAGGTAAGCACAAGTACTGATGTCAGGTGATGGACAGCAGGCAGATGGGTGGGTCATATGATTGCTGTCATGGTGGTAGGCTAGATGGGAGGAGACAAAAGGAGGGATTTTTCCTGCAAGAGACCTGTCTGACATTTCCAATTCACAATCTTCTTAGCAAAAAGATGGTCTTATTGTCATTTCTATGGCTTCGGGCCAGCTAAGGGGCCTGAAAATTTCTTAGAGATTATTATGCTAAACCATGAGTTAAAAGATTTGGCTGTCCTTGCCTTGCATCTGTTGGAGATTTGCCTAGTATGTGAGATAGACTGCCAGCTTGGCCTGCAGTAAAACGTCTGAACGTTTCCTAAAACCTGCTAAACCTGACTATTGGAAATCTATCTATGTTTAACCTGTGCTAGATTCAAAATTTGTCAGTCTAAGCACAAGTGTCTATATTGAAGCAGAATGTGAACTAAGTTTATTCTAAGTTTCTCATGGTCCCTTCTTTCATGTCCCACCTTTTGTTATTTTAAAAATATTCTTGGTCATTGCCACTGCCATTGCTAGGCCTTTGCTGGGCCATTACCAGGCCATGTGGCCATTACCTTGCTAAGCTATGGCTAGGCCATGTTTCCTGGCTTTGGCCCCTCCCCTGCCTTGGGGAGGTAAATCTCTTTCTCTCTTTCTCTAATTTACTTTCTGAATAAACTATATTTTCTAATCTAAAAAATAAATAAAATAAAAATATTCTTATTTGCAACTGGGGATTAGGGATGGAGGCCAGATTTCTGTAGCTACTTCCTGCAGAGTGGGGGACCTAGAGCTGTCCCTTCCTGTCTAGAACAAGAGGAGATGAGAGGACAGGAGCCCATGGAGTTGTTAGGTATTTTAAGGATCTGTATACAAAGCACTGTGTACAAGCATATACTAGTAGAATTAGTACTACTATAATAAAGGTCATTATAGCTGCTGTTATGGCATATTGAGGCTTTGATGTCTGGTAAATTGTATTTATAGTTACCCCAGTGGACTTGATACCCACTAGAGGAGTCCAGGCAGTTTCCATCATTGCACCTGTGAATTTCTGAGTCCATAGGTGGATATCCCCACAGCTTGTTTTCCAGGTTCTTTGGGTTTTGGAATAAGAATTTATAGACAGTTATAAGGGGTTTTGTTAATAATGACTTTAACGAGGAAATATAGTTATTTTGACAAAGTCTGAAGAAGAAAAAATTGAAAACATTAGAGACATGTTGATAGGTTGTAGCTTAAATTGTAGGAAATAATAATAAACAAGAGAATTTGAAACAGGTAAACGCTGGCAAGAGAAAACGATCCCTTTTGTTTTTATAATAGGTTTGATATACCTTCACAATGACTGATATGCTAGAGGGTGAAGCCCAGGTAACCTTTGCTCCAGAAAGATGGAAGATTCACATCTCTCTGCTTTTGATGAGAGAAGTGAGATGGTATTGGCCCTCAGGGAAATATTGCCTTAAAGTTTAACAAAAATAATTAGTAACATTTTAAACAAAAAATTATCTTGTTATCCACCCTATGTTGAATTAATGATGCTTGTGCCTGGAAGGAGATTTTATTTAGTATTTGTATATATATTTTTTGAGTTGGAGTCTCACTCTGTTGCCCAGGCTGGAGTGCAGTGGCACGCTCACGGCACCACCGCAGCCTTGACATACTGGCTCAGGCGGGTCCCCTTCTGCCTCAGCCTTCCAAGTAGCTGGAACTACAGACACATGCCACCACGCCCAGCTAATTTTTTAATTTATTGTAGAGATGAGGTCTCACCAAGTTGCCCAGGCTACTTTCAAACCAGTGGGCTCAGGTAATCCTCTCACCTCGGCCTTCCAATGTGCTGGGATTATAGGCATGAACCACTAAGACCAATCAGGGGATTTTTAAGTTGTTAGTAATTTGACACTGAAAAGCACTATAGCTGATCACAAGCCGCTGTGAGTGAAATTAATTTACCTGATCTGCAAGCAGTTTAGGAGGAGGATGTGGGTTAGGTGTGGTTCCTGAGGCTTTTGTTTCTTATCTAAACAAGCCTCTAATCTTTATCTAAAGTATGCATTCCTCCTGGACACAGCTTTTACTTTTTCATTATTGTTTTAAGATTTAGGAACAAAACAAAGTGGTTTCTCACTTTCAGTCAGTCCTTTCAGGAGTCTCACTCTATCACCGAGGCTAGAGAACAGTGGCACAGTCATGGCCACCCAGCATCGACCTGCTGGGCTCTGGCAATCCTTCTGCCTCAGCCTTCCAAGTAGCTGGAACTACAGGCATGCACTGCCATACTTGAAAGGACAGACCGAGAGTGGGAAGCCATTTTTCATCTTGTTCTTAAACTCTGACACTATGATGAGAAAGTAGAAGCTATGCTTTTGGAGAAATGCACACTTTAAGTAAAATTAACTTTGCCGGCTTTGTCTTTTCAGAAATCGACTGCCTGGTGCAGGTATCAGAGGTATCTCATAGTGGCAATCAAGCTTGCCTAAAGTAAAGGGAATTTACAAGGCCTAAGACATCATGCATTGGGCAAGGATTGTAAAAGTCATGAAACTTGTAATTATGAAAGTTATAACCGCTCAGAGGGAGAGCAGGTGGGGATTCGATCTTCTAGTAAATTGGGCACTATCTACAGGGAAGCCAAGGATCCCCTGAAGCTACCCACTGGGAATGCCTAGCAGATCAGGGGAGGTACACCCTCCATTAGTCACAGCAGTCATGGCAGTCACGTGCAACATCTCCAAGAAAAGGATTTAAGCCAGGACTCTGGGGGGTACGACGCCACACTCACCTAGAGTGTAGGTCCACTCCCTGTCTGTGGGGGATGAACTTTTCTTAAATAAATATTTTCTTCTCTCACAGCTGTGTGTTGCAATTCTTTGCAATCTACTTGGATCTCTGGATTGCCAGGGCACACCTCCAGCTTGCCAGCCCTGGCAGTGCTGAGCGCCTCCCCTCACCTCTCCACCCTCACCTAGTCCCTGCTGTACCCTAACAACACCCAGCTAATTTTTTTTTTTTTTTTTTTGAGTTGGAGTCTCACTCTGTCTCCCAGACTGGAGTGCTGTGGCCGCTCCTGGCCACCGCAGCCTCGACCTGCTGGGCTCCGGCGATCCTTCCGCCTCAGCCTTCCAAGTAGCTGGAATTACAGGCATGCGCTACCATGCCCAGCTGATTTTTTGATTTATTGTAGAGATGAGGTTTCACTGCCCAGGCAGGTCTCGAACCCGCGGGCTCAGGCAATCCACTCACCTCAGCCTCCCAAAGGCACGGGATTACAGGCTGAGCCACCGAGCCCGTCTTGCTAATTTTTTTTTAATTGTAGAGACAAGGTCTTGCCAAGTTGCCAGGGCTGGTCTCGAACCTGCCAGGCAATCCACTCACCCCGTCTCCCAAAGTGCTGGGATTACAGGCTGAGCCACTGAGCCAGGCATCAATCTAACATTTCTAACTATGGTAACAGGCTGGAAGATATAGCCAACCACACCTTTGCTTTGAATGTTCATTTTCAAATGTCCAAATGTCCAGCATCATTTAGGCAGTCATTATCCTCTTCATTATAACATGCTGGCTTATGATAATCTATGCATTAACTCGTTGCTTCACATGAATTAGATAAAATTACAGTATTCCTCTCCTGCATTCCAATCCTCTTGCTGGTTCAAAAATCCACAGGTAGAAATAGGTAGGAACACACAGCAGGAAGAAGATACAGAAGTCTGACCTCTGTCCCTAATCCCTAGTTGCAAATAAGAATATTATTGAAATAGCAAGAGGTGAGACATGAAAGAAGGGAACCTGAGAAACTTAGAATAAATATAGTTCACATTTTGCCTCAGCATAGCCTAACATGCTTTGTGCTTAGACTGACATGCTTTGAATCTAGCACAGGTTAGACATAGACAGATAAGTAGGCAGGTTTGACAGGTTCTACCCCACCTCCCAGGCAAATCTCCATCAGATGCAAGGCAAGGCTAGCCCAACCTTCTAACTCATGGTTTAGCATAATAATCCCTAAGAAACTTTCAGTTTCCCTGTGGAAGGTAGAAGGCCAAAAATCACCCCTTAACTGGCTGAAGCCATAGAAATGATAATAAGACCACCTTTTTGCTAAAGAACTTGTGGGTTGGAAAAGTCTGACAGGTCTCTTGTGGGGGGAGGGAGAAGCTCCTCCCCGTCTCCTCCTGTCTAGCCCACTGCTGGAGGGCATGAGATGCTGTCTGGTGATGTCAAGATCTAAGATTCATGTGGCTACAATTAACATCAAAGACCCACAGCCCTGAACATTCCTTTTGGCCTAGACTGCTCCAGTTCCAAACCCCCTTCACCCCAAAGGACCTTAAATATACCCAGTTCTTGGCCGTTTGATGCCACACTTGCCTCTGAGTGTTGGCCCCCTTTCCAATCTGTGAAATATAAATAATAAGCTTTACTTCCTTCCACTTCTTACTTCTTTGCAATCTTACTCCTGCAGTACCAGCACTGGCCCACCTCACCTCAGTTTACCCTTTCATATGTACACAGGGGGTGCCAAAAAAATGCATACACATATTATCTATGTATTACTTTTCGAAGTTGGATTAAATTACAACAGTAATGTGTATAGTATGACGTTCACTCCACAGTGCTTCCGCCATTTTCTTTGACTGTCCTGTGTGTTGCATGGTGACGCTAGCGTTCATTTGATTAATGCCATCTTTTGAGTGGATGTCATACTTAAAATATATATACATTTTTGGGACACTATATCTGTATTTTTTAACCTACTCATTACACATACCAAGGTCAAATTTTTTCAGTGCAAAGTAATTTCTGTTCTCCAAGAGCCAAAAAGAACTAGATGACACAGAACAGAGTTTAAACCTGAAAGAAATCTCTACAACCCTTGGGGTGCTGCAAAGAAAAGCGGAGTTTCCTCAAAAAAGGAGTCTGTGGTGTCATTTCTGTTTTCCTTAAGGATCCCGAATGTTAGAAATTATCGTAGGCCGTCTCATGTGGGCATTTCGTGTAGAAAGAGAAAGGAGGGACAGACAGAAGCAGATGGAGAAACAGACAAAAATTATTCCAGTGAATTCCCAAAAGTAGAGCTCTTAAAAATATTTCTTCACCTTTTTTAAAGATTAGAATATACAGTTTATATAGAAAGTAAATTAGAGAGAGAAAGAGGAGATCCACCTACCCTAGGTAGGAGAGGGAGCCAAAGCTTCAGAAAGACTTGCCTGGCCATAGCTCAAAGAGCACATGGCCACCCCCTAACTTAGCAAGTCAATGATCTTTTCACATCTTTTTGTTATCAGAAACCACAAAGAAGAAAATTTTTTTTTTTTTGAGTTGGAGTCTCACTCTGTTGCCCAGACTGGAATGCAGTGGCCGCTCCCGGCCACCTTAGCCTCGACCTGCTGGGCTCCAGCAATCCTTCCGCCTTAGCCTTCCAAGTAGCTGGAACTACAGGTGCGCACTACCACACCCGGCTAATTTTTGATTTATTGTAGAGATGAGGTCTCACCAAGTTGCCCAGGCGGGTCTCAAACCCACAGACTCAGGCAATCCACTCACCTCGGCCTCCCAAAGTGCTGGGATTACAGGCTGAGCCACTGGGCCCGGCCCAGAAGAAAATTCTTAAGGCTAGCTGTGACACTATTACATCTTTCTTTTAATTTAGTCTTTTCATCAATTATTTAGAACGAGAGATCTCTAAAATCTTCCTTTTCTTTTTTTTCTTTTTCAGTTGGAGTCTCACTCTGTTGCCCAGGCTGGAGTGCAATGGCACGCTCACGACCACCGCAGCCTCAACCTGCTGGGCTCAGGCAGGTTCTGCCTCAGCCTTCCAAGTAGCTGGAAATATAGGTGCGCAGTGTATTTTTTTTATTTATTGTAGAGATGAGGTCTGGCTCGCTAAGTTGCCCAGGCTGGTCTTGAACCCCTGAGCTTAGGCAATCCTCTCACCTCAGCCTCCCAAAGTGCTGGGATTACAGACTTGAGACACTGCACCCAGCCTAAAATCTTTCTTTTTAATGGCAAACTTAATTCCAATAGCGACTCAATCCAAAGAGCCTCTTTAAAGCCCAGGAGATAATTTTTCAGGTTTTTACCCCCAGGTATTCCCAAAGAGAGGGCATAGAGGAGGCAATCCCCAATCTCCAAAAATTCACTCTCAGAAATAGACTTTAAGATTACAAAAGTCCAGTAGGGGTGGGACCCTTTAAGACAAAACTCCCCTGAAACATTCGGAGCAAAGAGTGTGCTGCTTAATACCTTATGTATCAAAAGAAACAAAAACAAAAATTAAAAAAACCCCATTACAAAGTGAGCAAAATATACGAATAGACACTTCTCAAAAGAAGACATACAAGCAACCAACAGATATATGAAAAAATGCTCAGCCTCACTAGTCATCAAAGAAATGCAAATTAAAACCACACTGAGATACCACCTAACTCTAGTCAGGATGGCCATCATCAATAACTCAAAAAACAACGGATGCTGGAGAGGATGCGGTGGGGAAAAGGGAATAGTCGTACACTGTTGGTGGGAGTGTAAACTTGCACAACCTCTATGGAAAACAGTGTGGTGATTCCTAAAAGATCTAAAAGTTGACCTTCCATACGACCCTGCAATTCCCCTACTGGGACTATGTCTGGAGTAACTCAAATCACTCTATGAAAAAGATACCTGAGCCAGGCTCGGTGGCTCAGCCTGTATTCCCGCGGCTTTGGGAGGCTGAGGTGAGTGGATTGCCTGAGCCCGCGGGTTTGAGACCCGCTTGGGCAGCGAGATCTCATCTCTACAATAAATCAAAAAATCAGCCGGGCGTGGTAGCGCATGCCTGTAATTCCGGCTACTCGGAAGGCTGAGGCGGAAGGATCGCTGGAGCCCAGCAGGTCGAGGCTGCGGTGGCCGGCAGCAGCCACTGCACTCCAGTCTGGGCAACAGAGTGAGACTCCAACTCAAAAAAAAAAAGAAAAAGAAAAAGATACCTGCACACACATGTTTATTGCAGCACTATTCACAATGGCAAAAATATGGAACCTATCAAAAAGAGGACTGGATTAAAAAATGTGGTATGTATATACAATGGAATATTGCACAGCCATAAAGAAGTACAAAATTACAAACTTTGCAGCAACTCAAATGGACTTAGAGTCTTTAATACTGAGTGATCAGCCGGGCTCGGTGACTCAGCTTGCAATCCCAGCGCTTTGGGAGGCTGAAGTAAGTAGATTGCCTGAGCCTGTGGGTTTGAAACCCACCCGGGCAACTTGGCAAGACCTCATCTCTACAATAAATCAAAAACTAGCCGGGCGTGGTAGTGTGCACCTGTAGTTCCAGCTACTTGGAAGACTGAGGGGGAAGGATTGCCGGAGCCTAGCAGGTGGAGGCTGCGGTGGCTGGGAGCATGCCACTGCACTCCAGTCTGGGTGACAGAGTGAGACTCCAACTCAAAAAAAAGAAAAAAAAAAACTGAGTGATCTATCACAGAAACAAAGAACCGAGTATCATATATTCTCACTCATAAGCGGACCTTGAACAATGATGGTAATACTATAAGGAAAGGATTGGCAGTAGCGGGAAACTGCCAGGGGAAGGGGGCCGGGATTGGTAGTAGTGGGAAACTGCCGGGAGGGGCACACTCACCAACAAGGGTACCTACATAATGAACATTCGTATACCTAGTCCTGAGTTGTACCCTACATCTTTAAAATAAATTTAAATTAAAATTTAAAAAGTAAGCCGGGCTCAGTGGCTCAGCCTGTAATTCCGCGCCTTTGGGAGGCTGAGGTGAGTGGATTGCCTGAGCCTGCGGGTTCGAGACCTGCCTGGGCAGCGAGACCTCATCTCTACAATAAATCAAAAAATCAGCCGGGCGTGGTAGCGCATGCCTGTAATTCCGGCTACTTGGAAGGCTGAGGCGGAAGGATCGCCGGAGCCCAGCAGGTAGAGGCTGCGGTGGCCGGGAGCGGCCACTGCACTCCAGTCTGGGCGACAGAGTGAGACTCCAACTCAAAAAAAAAAAAAAAAAAAAAAAAAAAAAAAATTTAAAAAGTATAGTTAAATAAAAAATTAAAAAATATATATATCTCACGTATCTCAGACTCCCAGTCCTTTCAGACTAGCCACCTGACATAAACCCAACAATTCACCCTCTGGATGGTGGAGACCAAAGAGCATCCCTTCTTGATCACAGATCAAGCTCTTCAGGACATAAAGACAATACAAGAGGGAAACATCATTCAGTGGGTTTTACCTCAACACCAATAGAATAGTAACAGCAGATTTTAAACCAGAAGAGAAAAATAGAGAAATATAGAACTTAGGAGACTCTATAATTAAACTCTATAGTTGAGCATTTTGGGAGGCTGAGGTGAGAGGATTGCCTGAGCCCACGGGTTAGAGACCAGCCTGGGCAAGTTGGCGAGACCTCATCTCTACAATAAATCAAAAACTTTTTCTAAGTGAAAGAAAAAAAAAAAGACTAGAAATGCTATATATTAAATTATTACATCCAGAAGACATTTTGGAAAGGGCAAAACAATAGGGATGTAAAGCAGATCAGTGGTTTTCAGGGAATAAGAGAGGAAGAAGTTAACTAGGATAATGAAACTGAAGCATATGGTACCAGAGGGATGGATATATGATGCTATGCATTTATTAAAACCCATAGAACCTACAGCTCAAAGAGTAAATCCTTAATGCATGAAAAAAAAATCAACCAAGAGGTCTAGGATAAAAGGGATGGAATACAGATTGTGACAATGCTTAATAATTTAAGTACAAAGACTAAGGTATGGAAAGGGGGAATAAAAGTAACTTTACAGTAGAGAAACCTGGCAGCTACCACCTTAACCAAGTGATTGTAATTATTAACATCACCAGGAAAAAGACAAATACATTTTTCAGTGCCTCTATATAATGCACTGAGAAGGACACATCACTTTCATGGTATTGATAGCCAAATGTGTACTATTAATCTAAGCATGAGAAAAACAGAACTCCTCCCCTCAAATTGAAGCACATCCTATAAAATAACAGGACTATACTCAAAAAAGTCAAGATCATGAAAGCAAAGAAAGACTGGGAACTGTTTAAAGGAAACTAAAGATCCATAACACTTAAATATAAATGTAATGTTGATCATGGACTGGATTCTGAGATGGAATAAAATGATCTATAAAATGTATTATTGGGACAATTAAAATTTAAATACAGTCCGTAGACTGAAACACAGGCATCAGTACTTTTTAAAGCTCTCAGTAGATTTCCATGTACAGCCAAGTTTGAGAACCAGCAGAGTTCTTCCCCTGATCTTCATTTAGACTGCACTACTGACCCAATTGAAAGAGGCAGTTTTTAACTCCAGAATAAAATATCTCAGGATCTTTAGGAAACTCTGAAAACAGAAAGCTTATAAAGATGACATACTGGCCGTGCTCAGTGGCTCCGTCTGTAATCCCAGCACTTTTGGAGGCCGAGGTGAGTGGATTGCCTGAACCCGCGGGTTCGAGACCCGCCTGGGCAACTTGACAAGACCTCATCTCTACAATAAGTCAAAAAATCAGCCGGTTGTGGTAGTGCACGCCTGTAGTTCTGGCTACTTGGAAGGCTGAGGTGGAAGGATCGCCAGAGCCCAGCAGGTCGAGGCTTCGGTGGCCAGGAGCAGCCACTGCACTCCAGTCTGGGTGACAGAGTGAGACTCCAACTCAAAAAAAAAAAAAGATGACATACTATAAACCTTGAAAGGACAGAGCCCCAAATGAAGTTTCTCTGAACTCCTTGAGCTCACACATAACAATAATCCTTTCCCAGAACCCTGGGCAAGTCTCAGGACATTTAGATTAATATCTCATAAGAATTTGTCTTTTTAGCTACCAGTCCTACCCTTCTCATGTGGCTGACCCACCCACCCATCCGGTGATCAGAGTCAAGAGACAGACCCCATCACCATGATGTCAGCTCCTGTGAAACTTTCCCACACGCCCCCCCCCCAGAAGTTTTTAAAACCCCAAGTCTCAAGCACTCATTGAGGGACGCTTGGACAACTGCTTAGATTTGAGCAGAAGACCTTTATTGAGTGTCAACAGTGGGCTTTTATACTATGTCTTTCACATGAACACAAAGCCAGGTGTGTGAGGGGCGTCCGCTACCCACCAGATATTCTTTCAGGTATGAAGAAGAAAATCCCATAACAGAATCCATGACTGCCTATAAACCCTTTTCATCCTAAGCTGATTTATACTAATACCAAGTTAAACAATTCTATAGAAACTTAAGTACTTACTTACAACCTAAAGGGGCCCACCCCAAAATGTTTGGAATGTGGCCCAGCCCAAAAGTTCATAAAGTAACCTAGCTGTATTCTTTCAACAAAATGGCTGTCTTCTAAAACTATATTCTACAATTTACACCCTATTCAACTTCAATAAATCCTAAGATCACAACCCAGAAGCCTGTGACCAATACTAAGACTCTTAGAGGTGACCCGAGTTTGAATTGTAAGTTGTGTGAAAGCCAAAACTGCAGTTTGTGGAAGAATGGGAGCAATGAGCTTCTAAAGTTAGCTTGTATTTGTCCCGGTCTCAGAGTTTTTATGTTTTGAGCTTACAGGAGCTTATTCTGGTTAGTGCTGATTAGAAAGGGGGAGGGAATGGGGTCAACAGCTCCCGAACACATCCTAATGGTCTCGGGGTCAAAGACCCTTCCTGATCCCTAATGCTCAGTGGGCCTCCATGGCGCTCCCAACATCTCCTCCTTTTTTATTTTTTTAGCATGAAACCACGAAACTCCCTGTTGAGCTGACTCTTCTTTAGCACTCTGAAGATGATTGAGAGTAAACAGCAACAAAAGAATCACTGCTCCGCAAATGCCCACATTGATGACTATAGACACTAATGATTTTTGGTTAGCAAATGATGAGCTAGTCAATTCAGTGGAATCTCTTGATGTAACATAGTAAGGTCTATACTCAGGTCTGAATGGTTCCAAATTCCAACTTACTTTGTCCCAAGTATGAACAGATTTAAACTCAGAGTGACATTGGAGAGCCAATTTTATTTTTAAGGTCACAAGTTCTTGCCCTACTGCTAAAACATTAACTTTACTTTCTAACTTCTGGTCTATGATTTCCTGAGTAGCTATGGCAATAGAAACGTTTTTAGACAGTCGATCAGCAAACATAGCTGTATGAACTTCCTTAGATATTGCTACAGCTGAAAAGTAGCTATTAAAGCTGTAACTCCAAAAATTGTTTGTCATCGTATCAGCGAGATGACAATTGTACTGGAACCATTAAGCAAGGAGGCTGTCTAAGAATAACAAATCCCTTATAAGAAGCATCAGTTAAACAATTAGTTAATACACTTGTTTACAAGACAAATCATAAACATCATTTTGATGTTTTATGGTCAATGTTAACACTGGAGGTACCCATTCATTAATATGCCATCTAGCAGAGATGGTTTTTTCCCTGTCTAACCTTGAAGTATAAGATCATAGATTAAAGAACCAGTCACTAATAGTTAGTTTTTCACAGGGTAAAAAATAGTCCACTTTAGAGTCATAAATATAGTCTCTCCATACTGGATATCCAGAATCTCGTGAAATGATCAGCCAGCTCTTCTCAGTGTTGTTAAAAACAAATGGGAGGTGAACAAGAGCTTCCTTCATAAGAAAAATTATTGCTTATAATGCCAAAAATAAAGTTACTGGACTAATAGGAGCATGTTGTGAGGTTACTATATCTCCTGCCTCTTCTGCCAGGAATTCTATTTGCTCCCATGCTGGTATTTGGGAACAACGGATGCTGAAGATGTTGCATCTGATAGTGTGTCATCTTGAATGGGATAATCTGAGATGAAAGTCTTTGTTCTGCAATGAAAGCACTCTCATCTGGTGTGTCAGTGTTCCTCCTTCCTCTGGCTGGCCACGTGGATGGTGCAATTCTTGTTCAGCCGAGTATTACAAATCCAGCATGTAATGATGCTTCCCTACGCAAAGAAAACAGCTCCTCTTCTTAGTGGTTGGTAGGCATTGCTCCACGTCTATTCCTTTGAGTTGACAGGATCCATGTCACCCGTCTCAGTCTTTGGGTTAGTGGGGGCATTTCGGATAAAACAATCAGGAATCCAAACAGGAGTTGACTCGTCCTGTGGGAATATGCAAGCATAGCCTCTCCCACTGGTTAGCTATATATCAGACCCTCTCCATTGGCCTGTGAGAAGATCCTTCCATTTTACCATAGGCTTAACATTTCCTTCTGGGTTCCAGTGTCTAGCCATAGCTGAATTGCCTGAAGAATCCAATATAAACAGTTTATAACAAATAAAGTATGATTTAAGACATGAGAGGAACTATAAACTCCCCCTCTTGTAATTTATGTATTTGATTATTTAAAGTTTGATGGGCTCTTTCAACTGTGGCTTGACCCTGTGGATTATAAGGAATTCCTGTAGAATGAGAAATATTAAATTGAGAACAAAACTGTTGAAAAGATTTTGATGTATATGCAGGACCATTGTCAGTCTTAAGTTGTTTTGGCATACCTAGTTGTGAGAAACAAAAAATAAATGTTGCACCACGTCCTTGTAAGCTTCTCCAGTTCTTGCTGAGGCTAAAATAACATGAGAAAATGTATCCACAATAACATGCACATAAGACAATTTTCCAAAGCTAGAAAAATGAGTCACATCCATTTGCCATAAGACATTAGGTTTTAATCCTCTGGGATTTATTCCTGTTGGAGTAATGTTAACAAAGGTAGGACAGGCTGGACAATTCTTAACAATTTGTCTGGCCTGGGTAAATGAAACTGATAACGTAAGGCAGTAGCATTTTGATGATGAATATTAGGAGAAAGCTGAACCTGAGTTACTGCCTCAGTTTCTACTGCAGCACATGCAGTGGGTTTAGTTAAAGCATCAGCCAATTGATTGCCTTGGTGTAAAGGTCCTGGAAGGCCAGAATGAGATCTAATATGGCCCACAAGGAACTGTTCCTTCCTGTTACTAATTAGCTGTTTTAATTGAGTTAATAGCTCCAAAATTGTAGTTTTATTAGCTATAGTTTCAATATGAGGAAACAGTCCTTGAACATAATGAGAATCAGTATACAAGTTAAATCTCTTGTCTTTTAGAGCAGTAAAGGCATATAAGATGGCTCTTAATTCTGTTTTTTGTGTTGAAGTCTCTGAAGTATTTAAAACATGAGGTTTGTCATTAATTACTGCCACTGCTTTACCATTAGAAAAACCATCAGTAAAAGCCAATACTGCTCCCTCAAGGGGGACTAAGGAACGTGCATGAGGAATACTTATAGGATTACATTTCACAAACTGCAACAATGGATTTCTAGGTAAATGAAACAAAATTTGTCCTCTAAAATCAATTAAAGCCACTTGCCAATCATCATTAGTTTGCAACAAGGTTTGAAACTGAGTTTTGTCATATGGGATGATGATATTATCCACATCTTTTCCAAAAAATTTCCCACACTTCTCTGTCTTCCTTTGATTATTAGCAAAGCTACTAAGTACGGACAAGATGCTAAAACTTTCTTAGAGGAAACGGGTAAATGTAACCACTCCATAGGTCCTTCCTGCCACAAGCACCCTGTTGGGGTATGAAAAGTAGCCAACACAATTAATTCCCATGGTAAATCATAATTTACTCTTTTCACCCTTTGGGACTCAATGGCCTTTTCCAGGAGAGTTAAGGCCTGTTTTGCCTCGGGTGTTAAGACTCTTTTAGAAGTGGGGAGGGATCCCCTGTAGTATATTGAAAAAAGGCTTTAAATCTGCAGTAGTGATATGTAAATAAGGTCTCCAAGATAAGTAAAGGGCGGGTTGGAGAATATCATGTAAAAGGGTACATTATTGTGAGCCAGCAAAATATCATCCATATAATGGATTAAATAGAGATTAGGATATTGGCTTCTAATACCTTGCAAAGCAGCATCCACGTACTTTTGACACAGGTAGTGATGTCTCTACCTATTTATTTTCAAAGGCATGAACAGGAAATGGCAGGACCTTAAGCAAATGCTATTCGAATCTAATAAAACATCAAGCGAGAGCATAGGCAAAAATTATTAAGCAAACGATGATGAAAAAAGTTACTGTCCCAAAAAACAATGTGGGAAAAGTGAAAGTTCCGTAAATTGTATGTATTCATTTAGATTATCTATAGTTGTATTTTAAAAAAGATATATAGACATGTAGTTAGGTTGTAGCTTAAATTGAGAATTCAAAACAGGTAAACATTGGCAAGAGAAAACAGTTTCCTTTGCTTTTATCATAGGTCTGATATACTTTTACAACAATTGATATGCTAGAGGGTGAAGCCCAGGTTATTTTGTCATTCTTTCTTTGTTGGATAGTAATCCTTGTGCCTGGAAGGAGATTTTAAGGTTTCAGTGCTGTTAGCAAAATTAATTTACCTGGCCTTCAGGCAATTCAGAAGAGGGTGGGATAGGTGTGGTTCCTGGAGCTTGCTTCTTATCTCATCCTAGAGAGACTGAATCAAGAACTTGAAGAGTTTAAGTACCAAAGATTTTAAAAGCATGTTATAACACAAAATCACAGTAGTTATTGTAAAAGTTACTTATTTAGCTAAAATGATAGTCCAAAGATTTTGAAAAGAAAAAAACTTGTTTTTGTAACAACGACACTAGGGGAGAAAAAAAAAATCAAAAAACCTTGCTCTTTTGTAACAAAGACAGTGGGGGAGGGCTAATTGAATTTTGTCTCTTTCTTTCCCACTCTGTTGTTTAAAGAAGAAAATTCTTTTGGAGACTCATGTTCTGGCCTTTGAGTAGCATGTTGGCCTAGCATTAGTGTACTTGATATAAATGGTAAATTTATAGAATCTTTTTTGTAGCCTTGGGTGTTTATAGAATTTCTTTCACCCTTTTTTTTTGTGCTAACTTTTACCTACCATGTTCAACATACTTATACCATTTTTTGAACCTTCTATTTTTGTTTTATACTTTCCTTAAATAACAAGAACAAAAATGTACCATGTACAATTCTTTCCTATACAATTATTTCTCTTTCCTTTATTCTTTTTTTTTTTTAATCAAAAACATACCTCATACCAACAACCTTCTTTACACTTTTCCTAACCTCAGAGCTTTAACCAAGCAGTAAGTTTATATGCAGTGGAAAGATTTATATAAGGTTCAATGTAGAACTATTAGGGAAATTCAAAGCTAAACAAAAGGCACAGTGGTGAGGGGCAAAGAATAATATGAGAGGGATTTGTGGGCCCCTTTTCTAATTTTTGGAGTTTGTGCCGGTGCTGACTAAGAGATAAGAACTTCTCCCTCCAGAGAGTTTTAAAATTGATATTAGTAAACTGCTGCAATGTCTCAGAGAGGTGACTTGGAAACATCGCTGGATTCTCATTTGGTTTTTGAAAAACCTCTTTTACTTTGTCACCCTTTTTATAGTTAGTTAACAGGATTCATTTATATGATTCCTTTACTTTTATCTGGGAAGAAGGTCGATATAGTCTCAGTTTGGATATAACTTGAGAGAAATTTATCATAAGAAAACAACAAAGAAGAATTTTAAAAATTCTTTTATCCCAGCCACCCCCTTGAGAAGAGACATGTGGGTGGGGGGTGAGAAGTCTGGAGGTTGGGGTTAGGTGCTGTGGCCTTTGGCACCCACCCCTTCTCCGAAGGTAAAAGAGAAACACTGGAGGCTGGGGTCAGGTGCCGTGGCCTTTGGCACCTGCCCCTTTTCCGCAGGTAAAAGAGAAAGACTGGAGGTCAGGGCTAGGCACCACGAGCATAGATGCCAGCCCTTCCTTCCCAGATAAAGGTAGAGGGAATAGATTACAAGAAACAGGAGTAGTAAGGAAAGCAGGAATTGGAGTTGCAGGAGGTATAGGAGAGGACAAAGGAGGTGAAAACCTTTCTTATTTCATTTACGTTTTTAGAAAACCCAGAATTTGCCTTGAATGTTTGCAATTTATATTCTAAAGGAGAATATCAAAACAGACAAATAACTAATAAAGTTAACTCTTGGGTTAAATGCCAAAAAAAACTGTGCCGTGGGATGCAGTTTTGAAGGCACTGCTACCATTGGAAAACATGATCCTCCTGAATTAGGTAAGAGGGCATGGTTTCAATGACTACCCTATTATGCTCCAGTCTTACAAACTTCAAATGTTGACATGTACACTGGAGGGTCTCGTTGAAATGCAGATTCTGATTCAGTGGGTCTGATTCAGTGGACCCAGGCCATGTACAAAGGATCAGAAATGAGACTATTTCTGACTTTTTAATATTTCTAACAATTTCCCAGGTGATGCCCAAGCTGCTGATCTGCAAACCACATATTTAATAACAAGGTTCTAGTAGATAATGTGATAAGATAATTCATTATAAGTGAAATGTTTTAAGATAAACTGCCAACTGTATTTTCCCTATGACAATGACTATGAAGATTCCCCCTATTAATAATTGCTTTAATAAACAACCTTGAAGCATCTAACCTTTTAGTTAGTCTGCACTATGCAAAATGTGGCTCATGCAATGCTTCCTTGGCAGATGAGGTAAATTATGCTTGAGCTACACTTTTTTTAAATTAAAAGTTCCTTTTTCTATGACTCAATTCACTTGTGGCCTTAAAAGTAAAAGCTATGTTTTCTAGTGCTTGCCATATTAGATTTTAGCCATGCCCTAGAGTTATAAAATTGCTTCCTCATCTGAGGATTTAAGGGTATACTTTTAAAATAAAATGATAAAACTACAGTCTTTAGACAGCATAAATTCTTCCATGGTAGTATTTAGAATCTGTAGGCTTTCATACTCAGTTTGAAAGTTTTCCCACTTATTTTCTCATGCTCATTAATAAAGTTGTGGATAAGGTAAAATTGAAATACACTTAAACAAGTTCCTATTTAATTTTATAATGAATTATATGTAAAAAAAATTTCTTTGTGAATTACCACCCTTCAAATACCTGTCAACATATTTTTCAAGTTCTTTCTCATTAATTTAAAGCAGAATACATCTGTATTTCCACTTTATGAATAACTCTAAGTATATCTGTTTTTATTTTTTCTTTACGACAATTCTAGGCCAGCTTCTAGCTGCTGTTGCACCAAATCTTTTGCTACCTTAAGTTTGTTGATAGGGGAGTTTTTTCACCTGGTTCCTCTTTTAATTTTGCAGGGAACCAGGGGCACTGTTTTTGCACCAAATGAAAAAAACGAGCCAATTGTGCAGAGGAAACTTTAATTCCTCTTTTAGCAAATATATGCATCAGAATACTTATGAACAGCTTTCTTTCTTTAGATTCACTCTGGCCCATGATTCTATCACGGCTCTTAAACTGCTCACCCTTCCTAGCTCTGTCTGTCTCTACAGAGGGGTCCATGGCACCCTGTGTGAGGTCCTATCTGTCCTGAGAAAGAAAGCTTACCTTGAGGCCCCATGTTGGGCGCCACTTGTGGGAGTCCAGCTCGTGCCGGGTTCAGGGTACCCCAAAGGTGGAGATGGCATTGGCGATTGGGGGGAAGAACAGAAAGAGGGAGAGAGAAGGGGGGGAGGGAGACAGAGAGAGAGGAGGGGGGGAGATAGAGAGAGAGAAGTGAGAGAGAGAGAGAGAGTCTTGGACAACTGCTTAGATTTGAGCAGAAGACCTTTATTGAGTGTCAACAGTGGGCTTTTATACTATGTCTTTCACGTGAACACAAAGTCCGGTGTGTGAGGGGCATCCCCCACCCACCAGATATTCTTTCAGGTATGAGGAAGAAAATCCCATAACAGAATCCATGACTGCCTATAAACCCTTTTCATCCGAAGCTAATTGATACTAATGCCAAGTTAACCATAACCTGAAAATCCCATAACAAAATTAACCTTAATCCGTGACTGACCTATCCTATAAACCTTTTTCATCCTAAGCTGATTTATACTAATACCAAGTTAAACAATTCTATAGAAACTTAAGTACTTACTTACAACCTAAAGTGGCCCATCCCAGAATGTTTGGAATGTGGCCCAGTCCAAAGTTCATCAAGTAACCTAGCTGTATTCTTTCAACAAAATGGCTGTCTTTTAAAACTATATTCTACAATTTATACCTTATTCAACTTCAATAAATCCTAAGATCACAACCCAGAAGCCTGTGACCAATACTAAGGCTCTTAGAGGTGACCCGAGTTTGAATTGTAAGTTGTGTGAAAGCCAAAACTGCAGTTTGTGGAAGAATGGGAGCGGAGCAATGAGCTTCTAAAGTTAGCTTGTATTTGTCCCGGTCTCAGAGTTTTTATGTTTTGAGCTTACAGGAGCTTATTCTGGTTAGTGCTGAGTAGAAAGGGGGAGGGAATGGAGTCAACAGCTCCCGAACACATCCTAGTGGTCTTGAGGTCAAAGGCCCTTCCTGATCCCTAATGCTCAGTGGGCCTCCATGGCTGGCTCCCAACATATTTCTCTGCAATTATTTGCATACCCAGCTCTGGCACATTGACCTAACATGTTTGGTGGCCCTACAGGGAGCTCTGTGGAGTTCCCTCCATTCTCTCTCTCTCTCCCCTCTTTCTAACTTAAGTCTCTCTGTGGACTGCACTGGAATTCAGAGACAACTGATGGTTCTGGCCAGGCCTCTTGTTAGCTCTCTCTCTCTCTCTTTCTCTTTCCTTGTCTCCTTCACCGCCTGACCCAGCCTTGGCTGGACCTCCCCTTTGCCTCAGCTTTATCTGGTACAAAATTCCAACATCATCAACTGGTGAGTCCATATATTATCCTCTCCCTCATTAGAAGATCTGGAAATGAACACAAAGAGCCACTTTCTCTGTTCAGAAGCTTTTTCACTGGGGCTCCAGGTTCCACTGTCCTGGAAATCTTGATAACGAGTCTTCTGAACATGAGTAGGAGAGGCTTTGCTGCCAGGCAGAAGGACTGCCTCCAGTGGGCTGAGGGGATCAAGGGGATGCCCTTTCTCACTTGATACCCACACATACTCAGGCTAATTCCATTGATTTTCTTTTGGGACATCTACTGAGAACATAGATTAATTTCTCTTTTCTGGTTGCTCAAGACCATTCTCAAGACCGATCCCTTTTTCTCTTTAGGACTCCCCATGGGGAACCCTCAAAATGAGGTGGCCAAGGGCCCCCATTGAAATGCATTCTAAGCCAGTGTGGTGGCTCATACCTGTTATCCCAGCACTTTGGGAGACTGAGGCAAGAGAATTGCCTGATTATGCAGGTTTGAGACCAACCTGGGCAACATGGTGAGACCTCGTCTCCACAATAAATTTTTTTAAAAATTAGCTGGACATGGTGGCATACACCTATTGTTTCAGCTACTTGGAAGGCTGAAGCAGAAGGATCACCTGAGCCCAGCAGGTCGAGCTGTGAGTGTGCCACTGCACTTCAGCCTGGGTGACAGAGTAACTTTGACTCAAATAAAAAATAAATGCATTCTAAAAGGTCTCAGGACCCTCTCACCAGAGGAGGACATCTGTCCTAAACATCTCATTTTTTTCCCTCACTACCAGCTAGGTGACCAGGTGGTGGGCCCAAGGCAGGTCTCTTGTCTTCAGTACTCTCCTTCAACTTGACCTCTATTGCCACCACAAGGGCAAATGGTCTGAGGTTCTGAAAGTGATGCTGCCCAGACCCTTGTTCTTCCTGTGGCATAGTCCTTCTAACCCCTTCTTTAATTATTTTACATCCTTCCTGTTTTCCCTCTGACAACTCTAATCCAGTCAATCTAAGTCACCCTTTCTCTCATACACAATTCCTACCCCCCTACCCTCCATTGACCACTCAGCATTCTCACCCCCCTCCTTCTCTTTAGCCAGCATTACTGCTGGAGGGAGGGCCGATGCTGACTGCAGCGGCAATCTACCTTAACCTACCTGCACCCTTCTCCACTGTCTTGTGACCCCTCACCTGCCCACACCTGTTCTGAAAGGCCCTTTCATGCTTCCACCATGGCTTACCAGTTTTCCTTCAGGGAGGTGGCTGGGACAGAAGCTATTATTAAAGTTCATATTCCCTTTTTCTATATTAAATCTCTCTCAAATTACATCTAAACTGGGACTATCAACCCTCCACCCAGACAGAAACTAAGGGGCCATGTGTTGGTTAACAAACGCTATTAACTCAAAAGAAAAGAAAAAACTATCCTATTGTCATTCTAATCTGCTTTCCCTAGCCAAACAGCCAAACACTCTGTAAAAATCTTACTTCCTATGACTATCATGTGCTAATACATCAGTGCTAGATAATACCAGTATTTATGATGTCAGACTTGCCAAAGATTTTTTTTTTGAAAGAAATTTGAGATTGATCTCAAACCAGGTGAAGTGAGAACCAAAGTCATACCCAAACATTACCTGTACAATGACCATTTCTTTCTTTCTTTTTTTTTGAGTTAGAGTCTCACTCCGTTGCCCAGACTGGAATGCAGTGGCTGCTCCCGGCCACCACAGCCTCGACCTGCTAGGGCTCCGGTGATCCTTCCGCCTCAGCCTTCCAAGTAGCCAGAACTACAGGCACGCGCTACCATGCCCAACTAATTTTTGATTTATTGTAGAAATGAGGTCTCGCCAAGTCGCCCAGGCGGTTCTCGAACCCGCAGGCTCAAGCAATCCACTCACCTCAGCCTCCCAAAGGCACGAGATTACAGGCTGAGCCACCGAGCCCGGCTTTCAATGACCATTTCTATACCTAATCCTGAATTGTACCCCACGTCTTTAAAATAAAAAAAAAAAAAGAAAAAAGTTGAGTCACTTTACTGAGTCCAGTACTTCTACAGGATGGGCGAAATACTGGAAACTCTATGTGGCACAATGAGGCATGAGAACTGATAACTCTCACCTAATTGTCCACACCTCACAACTATTTTTTAAATAAAACCTCATACTAACCTCTGGCACCTTCTAGACTGTAATTTAGTAATTTATAAAGAGTCTTGACAAATCAATCTGTTCATAGTTGGAAATAGCTAGGGACCAATGATTTCACACTGACGTGGTCTGTTCACTCTAAAGGGATTTACATCAGGCCATTACAAACAGAGAAATGGTCAAGACTTTCTTATGTACAGGCATTTTAAAAGCTCACTACTATGCAAAATAAATTATGTCCTATTGGGTTTTAGATGCCCAGTTCCAGAGGCTAGACTTCAAACTACAGGTACCAAGCTTCCAATTACAGAAAAACATCTGAGATTTTTTTTTTCAGCCAAGACATTAAAGAAGCAAAAGAGTGCCAACATGGAGGGTGGCAGGACCAGAGGGTCAAAAACAGGTATTCCAATTGGCAGTCATCATTAGCGACAAATCTCCAGCTGCCAGGCAGAGACCTGGTAAGAACACATCTGCTAAGGGGGATGATGTCTATTGCCATGGGTACAATCTATGGCGGTACTTGAAGCTTAGTTCTCCCAAAGAGTCCTAAACCTCCAGGACCTCGTCCACTGTGCAGGCCATAGAGCCACTGGAGAGCAGGTGTGCTCTTTTCCCGAAGGAAGGGAGAACACCTGGCTCCGGAAATGGTGTTCACTAAGGAGGCCTGGAAATCTGTTAAAAAGCCCAGTACCACCAGCTTAGTACCATCACCCCAGCAACTCCCAGGTGAATTTAGGGTGCTGAAACCCAAATTAATTGCTTAATTGACACAGGTGCCAACTGTTTTGCTCTGGGCATCCATGTTGCACCACATAGTCTTGTCTTAATCAAAAGTTACTAAAAAGTTAATTCAAGCTGGGCATGGTGGTTCATGCCTGCCTGCCTGTAATCCCAGCTCTTTGAGAGGCAGAGGCAAGAGAATCACCTGAGCCCATGGGTTCGAGACCAGCCTGGGCAACATGGCAAGAACTCATCTCTACAATAAATAAAAAAATTAGCCAGGCATGGTGGTGAACACCTGTAGTTCTATCTACTTGAAAGGCTAAAGCATAAGGATCACCTGAGCCCAGCAGATCGAGACTACAGTGGCCCTGAGCATGCCACTGCACTCCAGCCTGTGCAACAGAGTGACACTCCAACTCAAAAAAAAAAGTTAACTCAGGTTATAGATGTAAAAATGTTATTTATGAAGAAGATAAAAAATAAGAAATCAGCAAGCAGGAAAAAAGATATGAAAAAAGTTATTGGTATTAAATTGTATTTATTGGTAAGAAAGAATATAAAGAAAGAGAATAGTGTTATCTAGGAAAGGATTTTGTATGATAAATTTTTGTCCCATAATTAAAATGACTGGTTATGTAAAAAGAAGGAAGGTATAGGACAAAAAAAAAAAAGAATTCAAGCCTGACATAGAATGGTATGTGTAAGGTTTATTTAAAAATATGTGAAAGAAACTGTGAACAATCAAGTTTATAAAAATTTTAGTTATTTCTATGAATTTACCATTAATATCAATTGCAAAAATACTAGGCCATATTGCTACTCAGAAGACAGAACATTAGCCTTTCTTTTTTTTTTTTTGAGTTGGAGTCTCACTCTGTCACCCAGGATGGAGTGCAGTGGCACACTCATGGCCACCCCAGCGACGACTTGCTGGGCCCCGGCGATTCTTCCACCTCAGCCTTCCAAGTAGCCAGAACTACAGGCACACGCTACCACGCCTGGCTGGTTTTTGTTTTTTTTGTAGAGACAAGGTCTTGAAAGTTGCCTGGACTTGTCTCTAACTGGTGTTCTCAGGCAATCCACACACCTCAGCCTTTCAAAGTGCTGGGATTACAGCCTGAGCCACCTAGCCTAGCCTAACATGAGCCTCTTAATTGGCAATCTCCAAAAGAATCTTCTATATACAACAGAGGGAGGAAAAAGAAACAAATTCAGTTAGCCACCTGCTGTCTTTGCTAGTTTTTGTGGGGTTTTTTTGGTTTTTGTTTTGTTTTTTGTGTCGGAGTCTCACTCTGTCACCCAGGTTGGGGTGCAGTGGCATGCTCACAGCCACCGCAGCCTAGACCTGCTGGGGCTCAGTCTATCCTTCCACCTCAGCCTTCCAAGTAGCTGGAACTACAGACATATGCCTCCAAGCCCAGTTAATTTTTTGCTTTATTGTAGAGACAAGGTCTCACTCTTCATGTTGTCTCGTACCCTTGGACTGAGGCAATCCTCTTGCCTCCACCTCCCAAAGGGCTGGGATTAGAGGTATGAGCCATCATGCCCAGTCAGTTTTTGTTGTTTAAGAGTAAATCTGGGGCCAGGTGGTGGTGGCGGCTCACACCTATAGTCCCAGCCCTTTGGGAAGTCGAGATGAGAGGATTGCCTGAGCCCACAGGTTCGAGATTAGCCTGGGCAACTTGGCGAGACCTCATTTCTACAATAAATCAAAAAATTAGCTGGGCATGGTGGCACATGCCTGTTGTTCCAGCTACTTGGAAGGCTGAGGTGGAAGAATTGCCTGAGCCCAGGATGTGGTAGCCATGAGTGTGCACTCCAGCCTGGGTGACAGTGTGAGATTCCAACTCAAAAAAAAAAGGAATAAATTTCCTCTATTAAAAAGCAAGGTTTTTTTTACTTCTCAAAATCTTTGGGCTATCACTTTGGTTAAATGAGTAACTTTTACAATGGTCTGTGATCCTGTGTTATAACATCATGCTTTTAAAAGCTTCAATACTTGGCTGTGCGTGGTGGCTTATGCCTATAATCCCAGCAATTTGGGAGGCTAAGATGGGAGGACTGCCTGAGCCCAGGGGTACAAGACCAGCCTCGAAAACACAGCAAGAGCCGGGCTCGGTGGCTCAGCCTGTAATCCCGCAGCTTTGGGAGGCTGAGGTGAGTGAATTGACTGAGCCTGCGGGTTCGAGACCCGCCTCGGCAGCGAGACCTCATTTCTACAATAAATAAAAAAATCAGCCGGGCGCGGTAGTGCATGCCTGTAATTCCGTCTACTTGGAAGGCTGAGGCGGAAGGATCGTCGGAGCCCAGCAGGTCGAGGCTGCAGTGGCCGGCAGCGGCCACTGCACTCCAGTCTGGGCGACAGAGTGAGACTCCAACTCAAAAAAAAAAGAAAGAACGAAAACACAGCAAGATTTCGTCCCTACAATAAATTAAAAAATTAGTCAGGTGTGGTGGTATGCACCTATGGTTCCAGCTACTTGGAAGGCTGAAGTGGAAGGATCATCTGAGCCCAGTAGGTCAAGGCTGTGATGGCCATGAGTGTGCCACTGCACTCCAGCATGGGCAACAGTGAGATTCCTACTTAAAAAAAAAAAAGCCGGGCTTGGTGGCTCAGCCTGTAATCCCACGCCTTTGGGAGGCTGAGGTGAGTGGATTGCCTGAGTCCACGGGTTTGAGACCCGCCTGGGCAACTTGGCGAGACCTCATCTCTACAATAAATCAAAAATTAGCTGGGCGTGGTAGCGCGCACCTGTAGTTCCAGCTACTCGGAAGACTGAGGCGGAAGGATCGCTGGAGCCCAGCGGGTCGAGGCTGCGGTACCCAGGAGCGGCCAGGGCACTCCAGTCTGGGCGACAGAGTGAGACTCCAACTCAAAAAAAAAAGGCTAGGAGCAGTGGCTCACGCCTATAATCCCAGCAATTTGGGAGGTCAAGGTAAGACAATTCCCTGAGCCCAAGTTTTTGAGATCAGCCTGGACAACCTGGTAAGAACTCATCTCTACAATAAAGCAAGAAAAATTAGCCAGGAGTGGTGGTACACACCTGAAGTTGCAGCTACTTGGAAGGCTGAAGCGGAAGGATCACTGGAGCCCAGCAGGTCGAGGCTGCAGTGGCCAGGAGCAGCCACTGCACTCCTGTCTGGGTGAGAGTAAGACTCCAACTCAAAAAAAACAGAAACAAAAAACAAGCAAGCAAACAAACAACAACAACAACAAAACTCTATCGAATGATTTTTAGTTGCAAATTGCTAACGACTTTAAAATCTTCTTCCAGGCATAAGAATTACTAATCCAACATACGATTGATGACAGAATAACCATGTTTTTTTTTTTTTTTTTTGAATAGGAGTCTCACTCTGTCACCCAGGCTGGACTTTCCCAGAAAGTCCCTGAACAAACAAAACCCAGGAGCACCACCCCAACTTGTTAAGACGGTGGCTGGTCATCAACCCTTTTATTCTTACTTTCTGGTTCTTCTCCCTCCTCAAGACATTTGGCAGATCTTTCTTGCAGGCAGGAAAAGAAGGAAGGGGACAAAGAATGCCTTATAAGGGAATAATAAAACTTAGGTGACATCAGGGAAGATTGTACACCCTATAATACTCAGCCAATGAGGAAATAGGGGAGGAACTTGTGCACTTGGGAGTAAATTGCTTGTTTGGGGTGTGCCTGCCTACCAAACACCTGATCTTTCAAGACCACCATTAAAATCTTGCTTTTGCCCCACCCTGTATCTCCATGTCCATTCTTTGATTCTGGAGCAATCAGTTTGTTTCTCACAAAAAGAAAATAGATTCTTATTAAACTTATGCTAGTAACCACACTGTTATAAATTAATAACTTCCAAATTCTGGAGAAATTAGGTAGAGAGAACAATGTCTCCCTTAAATTTAGTTTACAAGAATATATTTTACTTATTTATGAGAACAAATAGCTTTAAGAAACAGTTTTTTCTTTTGACTCTGAAAGACAACAAAAATAATTAGCAATACTTTAAACAAAAAGGTTATTCTGAGCTAGGGATGGTGGCTCATGCCTGTAATCCTAGCACTTTGGGAAGCAGAGGTGAGAGGATTGCCTGAGTCCAGAGGTTCGAGTCCAGCCTGGGGTTGCCATATCTGCAAGCTAATTAAGTAACTTTTGTTAAGCAATCCTTTGAAAAGGAATCATTTAGGCTGTTTTTTAAAAAAACAAATTCCCTCCTCTGATTTTTTTTAAGAGTTATTGATTCCATTTTCATTAATAGTAAGTTATTTTTGTTTCCTTTCAATTTTGCTTAATATCTGTTGACTTTTTAAAAATCAAAGTCTGATTTAGTGTGCATGAGATTATTTTGGGTATAGGTCATGGGCATTTGTTTATTTATTTATTTATTTAGTTAGTTAGTTAGTTATTTAGTGTTGGAGTCTCACTCTGCTGCCCAGGCTGGAGTGTAGTGGCACATTCACAGCCACCACAGCCTTGACCTGCTGGGCTCAGTGATCCTTTCACCTCAGCCTTCCAAGTATCTGGAACCACTGGCATGCACCACCATGCCCAATAATTTTTTGTTTTATTGTAGAGATGAGGTCTCACCAAGTTGCCCAGGTTGGTCTCGAAACCGTGGACTCAGGCAATCCTCTTGCCTCTACCTTCCAAAGTGCTGGGATTACGGGCATGAGCCACTGCACTCAGCTGGCATTTGTTTATTAATTGTGGCTTCTATGAGCCTCTGTGTCAGACTTCTAACACAAGGAATAATGCAGCACCCTATTGCTGTTAGAATTCCTGCCACAATTACAAGGAAGGTTAGGATGGAGGCTACCATTCCCTTCCATTTCCCAAACCAACTTTCCAACCAATCTGTGAAAGTATCATCAATACCAGCATTTTTTGCCAATTCATTTGCCAAAGTTTTAGTACCTACAAAGCCTTAGTGATGGTCCCATCAGGGCAGTATTGTTTGGGATGAAAGTACAGCATTTTCCCCCTAGCATGACATAAACACCTCCTTTTTCAGCTAGGATCATATCTAATGTGTTTCAATCTTCCCAAGCCATCCTGCTGGTGGCATCTAGTTGACTAGCCACCCTTTGGAGGGCATCCCTAGTGTAGTTAAAAACCTTTGATGATTGTAATAAAATGTAATTAATCCAATCTACATTTTTGTTAACCAGAAGAGTGTGGACTCAAATCAGGCAGCTATTTGATTTCTGGCCTTAAATTTATTGGGGTCTCCTCTAGGGACCCCTATTGAATCTATATATACATTGGAGTCAAAGAATCCCTCCAATGCCCTTTGATTTCGATGATGGACACTATTATCCTCAGTGATTTGATGGAATGCCAAAGTGAATGGAATGGCCCATTGGACTACTGCACAAGTTGGAAGGCAACAGGTTATGCAGGCTCCTGTTTCCACAGTGCCACCAAACAGCCACTCCTGGGATGTGCAGGTTGGAGTAATTGTAATTCAGCTCAGCAGTGACGTTTACCATATGGGTACAGGTTAACAGGTCTCCTGCAGGCTTATTGAATTCTTCCCCCTGCTTTGAGAGGTAAGAGGAATAATTCATTGCACCTACGGAGAAGGAGGGAATCTCCTTCAGGTCTGGCCTCTGCAATGTGGGAAAAAGCAATGACAAGCTCTTGCAGGTTTCATTTCTCCATACATCCTTGTCTTGGTATAAAACTATCATGCAACTCATCCCTGTAGGATCTGTATCCCATCCAAGAGGAAATAGAACCATCTGTGCCTGTGACCACCCTGTAGCGCATGTATACAAATTGCTTTATTTTGGCCCCATCTTGTTTTCCAATTGTTCTTTAAGCAATGGCAGACTAGTCTCATAAAGGTAATCGATGATCTCGGGAAAAGTCTTTTTCTGCCAAAAGGGAACACAGGTAGCTTTCAGCTTATAAAATTTAGTTTGAACATAAGATGGAAGAACATCACCTATGGCACTAGCAAGATCTTCCCAGTCTATTTCATTAGTATCTTCCACATTTATTGCATATAACCTTTCAATTAGGTTGATTTTGGCCTGCAGGGCATTTACTCCACGGTACATGCTTCGACCATTAGTCATCCTCTTGGTTAGAATTTCTGTCCACTTACTTTTACACATCCAGACTCCCATGGCACCCAAGCAAGTTTTTCTATTTAGAGATATCTTTTATTATGAAAGCGACAGTGAGGGAGAAGATATAGAAGAAGAAAATTAAGCAGGGTTAAGCTGCCTTGTCCTTTGTTCTCAGCTTGGTTGTATTTATATACTTGTGTCAGTAAAGCTATTTGCAGTATTGATGTTTAAATAAAGAATATGCAATGGTCAAAATTTTTAAAAAAAGGAATTGCTTTATTTATTTATTTTTTTTTTGAATTGGAGTCTCACTCTGTTGCCCAGGTTGGAGTGCAGTAGCACGCTTACAGCCACTGCAGCCTCAACCTGCTGGATTCAGGTGATCCTTCCACCTCAGCCTTCCAAGTAGTTGGAACTACAGGTACATGCCACCATGCCTGGCTAATATTATATTTATTGTAGAGATGAAGTCTCACCAAGTTGTCTGGGCTGGTCTCGAACCTTTGGGCTCAGGCAATCCCACTTCGGCTTCCCAAAGTGCTGAAATTATAGATATGAGCCGCCACACCCGGCACAATTGCTTTTGTTAAGTGTGTGCACAGGACATTTAACCCAGGCATTGACATCTCCATATCCTTTCGCAATTTCAAGAATCTGCCTTAAATCTTTGACTTCAATTATGGTCACTCTTTTGGACCATTATTAGGAGGATTGTGATGATCTCTAGGACCTGAGATTGGCCTAGGTCTATTTGAAGTTTATTTTTTAACTAACCTAAGGACCAGTCACCACAGGGCGTCTTTTCCTGTAACATATGTTCCGAATCCATATGTCTGAGTCACCACTCTTGGCTAGGGAAATTGGGTTGTTAATAGCTAAAAATATAGGGTTGCATTTTAGATTTTGGCAGGCTTCTAGAGGAATGCCTTTGGACATTTAGTTTTCAGGAGTTTCATCGATCCCCCAGGGGTAGCTGTCCATCCCTGAAACTGAGTAGTTCATCATACATTGCTCCAGCCTGTGCAGGGATTGTTTATAAAATAGCTTGGAAGAGGGGTTGGTTCAAGGCAGAGGTACTTGTCTGCATGCTAGAGTTGTCTCTGGTTTTCTAGGCTGCCACAAGACAGAACTTGGCATGCATTAAATCTGATAATTTGAGGTGATGTGGTCTTGGTTATATTAATTACTAAACTAGTAGGAAAACCCTCTATTCTCTGTATAGTGGTAATCCATCTGAGCCATATTATTTCCCAAAGAAGGGACCCATTTAACATCTCCATTTTTTTTTTTTTTTTTTTGAGTCGGAGTCTCACTCTGTCACCCAGACTGGAGTGCAGTGGCTGCTCCAGGCCACCGCAGCCTCGACCTGCTGGGCTCCGGCAATCCTTCTGCCTCAGCCTTCCAAGTAGCTGGAACTACAGGTGCGCGCCACCAGGCCGGCTTATTTTTTTATTTATTGTAGCGATGAGGTCTCGCCAAGTTGCCTGGGCGGATCTCGAACCCACGGGCTCAGGCAATCCACTCACCTCAGCCTCCCAAAGCGCGGGATTACAGGCTGAGCCACCGAGCCTGGCTCATCTCCATTTTTTTAAGCGTTATTTTTAGGGTCTCCTCAGGTGACCCATGTACCTCCCACTGGTCTTCAGTCTCTTTGTTCTATTAACTCTTTAACTTGGGTTTAGTGAGTTCACCCCTTTTCAGCCATTTGCACAGCAGTCTTGGTAGTCAGGAGTACTTGATAGGGGCCCTCCCAGCTCGGCTGGAGTTTGTCCTCCTTCTAGGTCTTTATGAGTAGGAGGTCACCAGTATGAACGTGAACAGCAAACTTGAGAGGTGGGGTCTGAGCGAGGAGTTCTTTTAACCTGAGGGATGATAAAATAGAAGATATGGCCAGTGTGTAGATTCTCAGAAATTGGTCCTTAATTTCCATAGCGTGGAGATCTGTAGTTTTACCTAGATATAGGAGCCCATATAATAATTCATAGGGAGATAAACCCATATCTTTTCATGGGGCCATTCCAATTCTGAGAAGTGCAATTGGGCAACATTTTATCCAGGGTAATTTAGTTTCTAACATTAGTTTAGTGATATGGTTTTTGAGGGTCTGGTTCATTCTTTCTATTTTTCCAGAAGAATGAGGGTGCCTGGGAGTGTACTAATCCCATTGAATTTGTAAATTTTTCATTGCTCCTTGCAATCCTTGTGATGTAAAATGATTTCCATGATCTGAATCTACATTTTCTACCAGTCCAAATCTGGTTATAATTTGTTCCAGAATTACCTTGATTACAGACACTGTTGTAGCAGTTATAAGTAGAAAATCCTCTACCCAACCAGAAAGGTGATCCACTATTACCAACAAGTACTTTAATTTTCCCATCCTTGGTATTTTAGTGAAATCCACTTGAATGCTTTGGAATGGTTTCAACCCTGGAAGCCTTCCTCCTATAGCTTGTTTTTGGATCACATTTTTGTTAATTCTTTGACAGGTTACACAACCCCTGCATACCGGTTTAGCAATAGTATAGATGCCTATGCATCTATCAGTTTTTAATATGGTATCACACATAACTTGGGGACTCCAGTGATTTCCTTTATGTAGCATAGTCAGCAATTTCTTCATTATGGGCTTGCTAATGCTAATGATCTCCTTCCTGTCTGGGAGGAACCATTGTCTGTCCCCATTCAGAATGGCTCCTAGCTTATTTAATTCTTCCTCTTTTTCTCTAGTGAACTGGGTTTTTTTGGGGGTTTTTTTGAGTCGGAGTCTCATTCCATCGCCCAGACTGGAGTGCAGTGGCACACTCACAGCCACCCCAGTGTCAACCTGCCGGGCTCCAGTGATCCTTCCACCTCAGCCTTCCAAGTAGCCAGAACTACAGGCATGTGCAACCACACCCGGCTAGTTTTTTTAATTTATGGTAGAGATGAGGTCTTGCCAAATTGCCCAGGCTAGTCTCAAACCCGTGGGCTCAGGCAATCCACTCGCCTCAACCTCCCAAAGTGTTGGGATTACAAGGTGAGCCACCGAGCCCAGCCTGAACTGGGGTCTTAGTACCACTTTAGGGATGTTGGGAATTAGACTTGAGTGGCCTATTTTGTGACTTTGTCTGCAAGTCTATTTCCTATAGCCTCCAGGGTGTTTCCCTTTTGGTGACCATTTACATGTACCACTGCTATTTCAGTTGGGAGCAAGAGACTTTTTAGGACCTCTTTGATTAATTCCCCATGTATTAATTATTTTCCCTTACTGTTTATGAGGCTCCATTCTGTCCAAACTTTTCCAAAGGTGTTACCACCCCAAAGGCATACTTGGAGTCAGTGTAGATGGTATCTTCCTGTTTCACCAGAAAATTTAGGTCCTGATTGAAGGCATATAATTTACAGGTTTGTGCAGACCAATTATTAGGTACTCGACCCTTCTCACATATGGACTATTGACTCCTTTCAAGACTGCATATCCATTGTGCCTTTTTCCTTCTATTACTGGGGAGGACCCATCTATGAACAGCCTAGCTTCATCATGTAATGGGACTTCCCATAAGTCCCATCTGATTTTGGTTTGATATTCAATGATGTCTAGACAATCATGGTCTATCATCCCCTGGTTTTCTTCTCCCTTTCAAAACAAGCTAGCTGGATTCAAACAAGTGTCTGTTGTTAAGACTGAGTCATTCTTTTCTAACAGCATAGCCTTAAATTTTAGGATTCGGGCATCAGTCAGCCATCTCACTGTTTTCTGGTTAAGTATGGTCCTGACTTGTTGGGGAGTACTGACTATTAGGGCTTCCTCCAAAGATCAATTTTCTGCCTTCCTTAACCAAAAGGGCAGTGGCTGCCACTGCCTGGACACGTTCAAGCCACCCCTGAGAGACAGGGTCGAGGAGTTTAGAGACAAAGGCAACAGGTTGTCTTTTTCCTCCCCAAGTCTGGATAAGTACCCCTAGGGCCACACCCTGCTTGATCTACTGTGAAAAACAACTGAAATGGCTTAGCTAGGGATGGAAGAGCCAAGACTGGAGCTGTAATAAGGGCCTGTTTTAAACCCTCTATAGCCTGTTCTTCCTCTGGCAATCATTGTAAGATGTCAGATTCTACTTCTAACAGTTTTGCTGTTGTTGTTTTGTTTGTTTTTGAGCTGGAGCCTCACTCTATTTCCCAGGCTAAAGTGCAGTGGCATGCTCACAGCCAACGCAGCCTCGACCTGCTGGGCTCAGGTGATCCTTCCGCTTTAGCATTCCAAGTAGCTGGACCTACAGGTGTGTGCCACCATGCCTGGCTAACTTTAAAATTTATTGTAGAGACAAGGTCACATTAAGTTGCCCAGGCTGGTCTTGAACTGCTGGACTCAGGCAATCCTCTCTCCTCAGCCTCCCAAAGTGCAGGAATTACAGGCTTGAGCCACTGCACCTGGCTAACAGTTTTAAATATAAAATTTTTGTTCTCTGGGCATAAAGCTCGATCTGCAGCCAATAGTAACCAGTTAACCTAAAAACTTTCTGAGTTTCTTTTTTATTTTGGACAGGGCCAAACTTATTATGCCAGCTATTCTTTCCAGGTTTATATGTCATTTTCCCTCACTAATTAAATGACCAAGATATTTAACCTCTTTTTCTGCAAATTGTAGTTTATTCCTTGAAACTCATAACCTTTTACACCAGAAAGTTGAGCAGACCAATAGTAGTTTCCAATACTTCCTTCTTTTTCTTTCCGGAGACTAAGAAGTCATCCACATATTGCAACAGTTGGATTCCTGTCATAGGTTGAAATTCCTCCAGCGCAGTTTCTAAAATCTGACCAAATAAATTTGGGACTTTGGCTGGGCGCAGTGGCTCATGTCTACAGTTCCAGCACTTTGGGAGGCTGAGATGAAAAGATTGCATGAGCCCACAAGTTCGAGATCAGCCTGGGCAACTTGGCAAGTCCTCATCTCTACAAAAAAAAAAAAAAAAAGTAACTGAGCATGGTGGCGCGTGCCTGTACTTTCAACTACTTGGAAGGCTAAGGTGGAAGGATCACCTGAGTCCAGCAGGTCGAGGCTGTGGTTGTCATGAGCATGCCACTGCACTCCAGCCTGGGAAACAGAGTGAGACTTAGACACGAAAAACAAAATTTGGGGTCTTGATGAAGTCTTGTCCTAGCACCGTCCAGCTGTACTGCTGTTTTCTTCCAGTTATAGGATTCTCCTATTTGAACGCAAAGAGGTTTCTACTTTTGGGGTTTAAGGGGTATGCCCAAAATGTATCTCTTTTAAGTGCGTCACACCAAACCATGTATGTTTATAGGGAGTTTTGTCGTGGAGAGCATAGGGGCCTGAACAATTTGGTTAATAGCCCTTAAGTCTTGTATTAACTGATAGATCCCATCAGACTTTTTAATTGAGAGAACAGGGGTGTTATATGGTGTCATACAGGGCTCCAGTAATCCATCCCTTATGAGGTCTTCAATCACTGGTTGTAGGTCTTGTCTGCCCTTAGTGGGAATGGGGTATTGCCTTCTACAAATTATTTTCTCTGGATGTTTCAATTTAATTTTTAATGGGGTAACTTTTGGTCCCCCTCCGTTACCTTCTTCGACCCATACAAAGAGGTCGATTTTCCTCTTCACTTCCTCAGAGATCCATAATCACTTTATTTGTCCCTCCTCTATTCCTCATCCTAAGCCTAGCCTAATCATCAGATCTTGACCCAGGAAGTTGATACCTGTTCCAGGAACCTGTAAGAATGGCCCCTCAGTTTGTTCTGGCCCCAATCTAAGTGGCATTTTCTCACATATTGAAACTTGAAATCCTTCCCCTTTTACTCCAAAGTTTTATACCAAAAACTTTTCCCTGGAGAATTTTGTGCCCTTTGGTTGAAATGTTAGGGAGGAGCAAGCAGCCCTGCAACATAGCCTCCTCTCCCTCAAGTCCCACATTCAAATTTATCAAAGATTCTTGGTGGGACCTATTCAGAAGGAATCCCTGGCCCCCTCAATCCTTATCAAAGGTCATGAGAGGGATCACCTTCTCTTCCTTCTTGCATTCCAGACATTCTTTCTTAAAATGCCCTGGTTTTCCACATTTATAACGTCCATTTACAGTCTTAGGGTTTCTCCTCTAGGGTACTTTCCTTTTATTTTTCTGTTGAGACTTCGCATTTCCTCACCCCTTTCAAGGGGAGTCCTGATCTAATCTCTTCCTAACAACTTCTTCTACCATGGAAACCATAATCTTTGCTTTTTGGTTCTGTTTTTCCTCTTCTCTTTTTACACAAACCTTTTGAGCTTCTCTTAATAATTATTTGATTGGCTTCTCATTACATCCCTCAATCTTTTGTAATTTCTTAGTGATGTCTGGCCAACTCTTGGTTGCAAAGTTAACCTTCAGTAGGCCCCATCCTGCTGGGTCCTCCAGGTCTAATCCACAACATTTTCTCATCTAAGCTCTAAGTCTCTGTAAAAATGCTGTGGAGGTTTCCTCCCTCTCTTGTTGACTCTCAGATGCTCCTGTAACATTTTGTGACCTAGGAGTGGACTCCCTGATTCCTTTGATCATCAGTTCCCTGAGGTCTTGCATTTGAACCCAATCTCTGGGATCATTATTACCACAATTGGGGTCAGTATTTGGGAATTTTGTTTCTTCTGATGTCTTAAGAAGTTGGGGTAGTACTCCTGGTACTCCTGGGTTGTGTTTATTCAGGAACTTTCTGGGAAAGTGTACTTTCTGGGGTTGCCATATCTACAAGCTAATTAAGTAGCTTTTGTTAAGCAATCCTTTGAAAATGAATCATTTAGGCTATTTATCTTTTATAACTAAATGTGATTGGAGATACTGATTGTTTTACCAAGGTTTTGAGTACTGTTTCAAACAAACTGCTTTAACACATTAAAACTAAGATCTATAAAGAGCTAATAAAAGAGCCCTTGGAAATAATGGTCTGGTCCATACAGATCTATATAATAAATCCTTGGCTAACTTAAAGGCTCCTGGAAAATCTAATCTAAAATTCCTTAGGAAAAGAGTTCCAACAAAGCCAATTCAAAAAAGCTTATGTGGCAAATAATTATTCTTGCCATACTTCATGTAAATAAGTCTAAGACCTATTTTATGAATAAATTGGTCCTAGTATAATTTACTTTAGTAAAAATAGAGAACTACAGAAAAAGAATTGTTTCAAAAATATAAGTGTACCTGTTTTAAATTCTCTTGTTCATTATTATTTTCTGCAATTTAAACTGTATCTTAAGTCTTTCCTAACTATATGTCTCCAAACTCACATTTTCATATTTTTCTTCAAACCCTCTCAAAGTAACTATATTTCCTCATTAAAGTAAATATTTACCATGTATATATATATATAAGCTCAGATTTATTTTCCGCAGTTTTCCAACATATGCAGTATCCTCTATATATGTAAAGTAAAAAATGGTGCTAACTTTTATGAATCTTTCCCTTTCGGAAACTTTCATAACTCTATAAATCCCCATCACAAAACCCAAAGGAACTTGGAGATAAGCTGCAGGGACATCCACATGTGGACTGAGGAGTTCACTAGTGCAACAGTGAAAACTGCTTGAATTCTAATAGTATATGCTTTTGCACTGTGCTTTGTGTACAGACACTAAAAATACTCTAACAACTCCATTGGTTCCTGTCCCCTCATCTCTTCCTCTTACTTCAGGAAGATAGGGACATCTCTATGCCCCAATTCAGCAGGAAGTAGCAACAGAAGACAGACCACCATCCATGCTCCCCAATGTTAAATAAGAATCTTTCAAAACAACCAGAGGAAGGAATGAAAGAACATAGCCAAAAATGGAGTTTCTCTGAGCTCCTTGAGCTCATACATGAAAATAATCCTTTCCTAGAACCCTAGGCAAGTCATAGGACATTAAGATTAACATCTCCTAAGTGTTTGTCTTTCAGCTACCAGTTCTGCCCTTCTCATCTATGTGGTTGACCTACCCATTCATCCAGCTGTCAGAGAGATGAGAGACAGACACCATCACCATGATGTCAGCTCCTGTGAATACTTGTTCACCCTCCTACCCCCACCTCCTGCCCACCAAAGTTTTAAAAACCCCTAGTCTCAAGTACTTGCCATCATGCTTTCTTTAAGCTTTGGCCCCATCTCCAATCTTGGAGAGGTGTATCCACACTCTTTCTCTCTCTAATCTACTTTCGGAATAAACTGTCTTTCCTAATCTAACTTCCTTGCAATTCTTTATATACCTACAGCACCAGTACTGGCATGCTGACCTAACAAACCTAATATTGTCATGCTTTTATGGTAATTAATAAGACTAATGATTGTGTAACTGCATTAAAAGAATTGCAAAGATGGGTGCAGGGACTCATACCTATAATCCTAGAACTTTGGGAGACTGAGGTGGGAGGATTGCTTGGGCCCAGAAGTGCAAGTCCAGCCTAGGCCTTGTAAAGACCTCACCTTTACAAAAAAATTAAAATAGCTGAGCATGGTGGCCTACGCCTCAGGAGGCTGATGTGGAAGAATTGCCTTAACCCAGGAAGTAGAGGCTGTGCTAAGCCATGATAGTGCCACTGTACTCTAGTCTGGGAGAGAGAATGAATCTACAACTTAAAAAAAAAAAATTGCAGAGATCTTGAATTATATAAATAATAATCATCCTTGCTAATCACAATGATGCTTCCTAGTCATCAATGCTGCCTTGTTTCTTCATTTATTTATTTAATTTTTTTTTGGTTGTCTCACTGTTGTTGCCCAGGCTGGAGTGAGTGGCATGCTCACAGCCACCACAGCCTCAACCTGATGGGCTTAGGTGATCCTTTTACCTCAGCCTTCCACTTCCAAGTAGCTGGAACTACAGACACACACCACCATGCCTGGCTAGTTTTGTTTTTATTTTTTTGTGATTTATTGTAGAGACGAGGTCTCACCAAGTTGCCCAGGCTGGTCTCAAACCTCCAGGCTCAGGCAATCCTCTTGCTTTGGCCTACGAAAGTGCTGGTATTATAGGCTGAGCCACTATGCCCAGCCTTGTTTCTTAATTCTAAAGACAAACTTTGATGGCTAAGATAAAGAGGACACACAATGAAATCAATGCAAGAATAAGGGTAAAAAAAAAACGGAGTAGCTTGTCTCTAGGTGTCAGATTTCCATTCTCTTGACTGTTAAGACTAGGGTCTTTCCATCTTTACTTTCATTTCTCCTCTGGGCCTTTGCACCTCCTCAAAGACTTTTTTTTCACTATTTACATGGGCTGAAACCTTTAAGAAATAAAAAACAATAGCACTGCCACCTTATCCCCCTCCAGTTAAGGTCTCACCTCTCTGTGCTTTCCAGGCATAACTGCTGAACACTTTTCATTTTTCACTCTAGCTCACTCTCCAAACCACCAGAATCTGCCTTCTTGCCCAGAACTTTACAAAGTTCCCCAAATATCTCCTTGCTGATAAATCCAAAGAACAACTTCTATCTTTATTGACTGGTCCTCAGCAGTGTTTTACACTCCTGGCTATTCCAGACATGCAGACCCAGAACAAGCTATGAAGTCAGACCTTGAGTTCATATCCACTCACTGGCCCAGCAAGCATAGCCAGTTACCTATTTCACGGAGCATCAGTTTCCTCTAGTGTTGCACAGGGGTTGTGACGATGTGTATCACTTGGAACAGAATGTTGTAAGTGCTGAGCACAGTGTCTGACATTTAGTAAGCACTTAGCAAATTATGACTTTTAAAACATTTTGTATTCCATGAAACCAACTCCCACAATTTTCTGCCTCACTTTTTTTTTGGGTGGGGGGAGAGTTAGAGTCTCACCCTGTGGCACAGGCTGGAGTGCAGTAGCATGCTCATGGTCACCGCAGCCTAGACTTGCTGCGTTCAGGCGATTCCTCTGTCTCAGCCTTCCAAGTAGCTGGAACTACAGGCACGTGCTACCATGCCTGGCTAATTTTTTTATTTATTGTAGAGACGAGGTCTCACCAAGTTTCCCAGGCTGGTCTTGAACCCCTGAGCTCAGGCAATCCTCTCGCCTCACACTCCCAAAGTGCTGGGATTACAGGCTTAAGGCATTGCGTCCAGCCTCTGCCTCACTTTTTTGTTTGTTTGTTTTTGAGTTGGAGTCTCACTCTGTCACCCAGGCTGGAGTGCAGTGGCATACTCATGGCCACTGCAGCCTCGACCTGCTGGGTTCTGGTGGTCCCTCCACCTCAGCCTTCCAAGTAGCTGGAACTACAGACACATGCCACAATGCCCGGCTAATTTTTTGATTTATTGTAGAGATGAGGTCTCACCAAGTTACCCAGGCTGGTCTCGAATCCATGGGCTCAGGCAATTCTTTCATCTTGGCATCCCAAAGTGGTGGGATTATAGGCATGAGCTATTACACCTGGCCTTTTGCCTCACTTTTTTTTTTTTTTTTTTTGAGTTGGAGTCTCACTCTGTCACCCAGACTGGAGTGCAATGGCCGCACCCGGCCACCGCAGCCTCGACCTGCTGGGCTCCGGCGATCCTTCCTCCTCAGCCTTCCAAGTAACTGGAACTATAGGCGTGCGCTACCATGCCCGGCTAGTTTTTTATTTATAGTGGAGATGAGGTCTCGCCAAGTTGCCCAGGCGGGTCTCGAACCCGCGGGCTCAGGCAATCCACTCACCTTGGCCTCCCAAAGTGCTGGAATACAGGCTGAGCCACCGAGCCCAGCCTAGCCTCACTTTTAATCACTCCCTCCCAGACTCCTTTAGTTGGGCCAGTAGTGAGGTATAAGTGAAGATCAGGGGAGGAACTCTACTGATTCTCAAACTTGGCTGCACATGGCAATCTAGCTTTAAAAAGCACTGATGCCTGTGTTTCCATCTACAGTCTTCTTCTGGCTGGGTACGGTGGCTCATGCCTGTAATTTCAGCACTTTGGGAGGTGGAGGTGAGAGGACTGCCCGAGCCCATGGGTTCAAAATCAGCCTATGCAACTTGGCGAGACCTTGTCTCTGCAATAAATCAAAAAATTAGCCGGGCATGGTGGTATATGCCTGCAGTTCCAGCTACTTGGATGGCTGAGGTGGAAGGATCATCTGAGCCCAGCAAGTTGAAGCTACAGTGACCATGAGTGTGCCACTGCACTCTAGCCTGGGGACATAGTGAAACTCTGACTCAAAATAAGATAAAACAAAATAAATGAAAACTTATTCCATTAACATTAAATATCCTCAGAGTTTTCCTTCTCAGATTGCCCTGATCCCAGGAGGTTTCATTACTCCTACACAAAAATGATGACCTTATTAATTAATTTATTTTTGAGTCAGAGTCTCACTCTGTTGCCCAGGCTAACGTGCAGTGGCACATTCATGGCCACTCAGCCTTGACCTGGTAGGCTCAGGTGATCCTTCCACATCAGCCTTCCAAGTAGCTGGAACTACAGGCATGTACCACCATGCCTGGCTAATTTTTGATGTATTGTACAGACCAGGGCTCGCCAAGTTGTGTAGGCTGGTCTTGAACCCATCGGCTCAGGCAATCTTCTCGCCTCCACCTCCCAAAGTGCTAGGATTACAGACGTGAGCCACCATGCCCAGTGGCCTTATTTTTTTTAGTAACAATTTATTAAAAATTCTGTTATTTTTTATATATTCACAGAGCTGCACTACCATCACCACTATCTGATTCCAGAGTACTTTCATCACCCCTCAAAAATGACCCATGCCAATAACAGCCATACCTCACTCCCCCTTCTCTGAGCTCCTGACAAACACTAAACTACCTTCTGATGAACTTACCTATCTTGGACATATCATATAAAGTCAAACAATATGTGAACTTCTGTGTCTTGCTTCTTTCAATTAGCATACCGTTTTCAAGTCCAGTTATGTTGTAGCATGTACTTCAGTCCTTTTTTATTGCTGAATGATACTACATTGTGCAGTTATACCACATTTGGTTGTCCGTTCATCCACTCTGATGGATATTTGAGTTGCTTCCATTTTTTGGATGTTATGAATGACATTGCTCTAAACGTTTATGTACAAATTTTTGTGGACATCTGTTTTCTTTCTTTCTTTCTTTCTTTCTTTCTTTTTTTTTTAGTTGGCATCTCACTCTGTCACCCAGGCTGGGAGGACAGTGGCACACTCCTGGCCACTACAGCCTCGACCTGCTGGGCTCAGGCAATCTTTCCGCCTTAGCCTTCCAAGTAGCTGGAACTACAGGCATGCGTCACTATGCCTGGCTAATTTTTTTATTTATTGTGGAAATGAGGTCTTGCCAAGTTGTCCAGGCTGTTCTCGTACTCATGGGCTCAGGCAATCCTCTCACCTTGGCCTCCCAAAGTGCTGTGATTATTGATGTGAGCCACCGTGCCCAGCCGGACATGTGTTTTTATTGCTCTTGGCTATTTACCTAGGAATAGAATTACTGAGCCACACATAATTGTGTGTTTAACATTTAGAAGAACTGCCAAATAGTTTCCCAAAGTTACAATACCAATTTGCAGTTCCACCAGCAATTTAAGAGGGTTTCAATTTTTCTACATTCTTGTCTGTCTTATTTTAAGCCATTCTAGTAGGTGTGAAGTAGTATCTCATTCTGGTATTGGTTAGTTTTTCCCTAATGAATAATTGTTGGGAGCCAGCCTTGGAGGTCCACATGATTGACAGGGTCCCGGTGGGCCAAAGACCCCTGGCCACAGGGCGAGCCTGGGAAGCTGAGCCCCTTCTGTTTTCCACCTTTGCTGTTTGATACGGCTGAAGAAATTCTGTGCAGTCGTGGAAGAAGAAAATGGCATGTTTATGTGAAGTACTCACACCTAACCTGAAAATGTCATGGTTCATTTTCCCACTATGCCGCTTGGCCTTTTCTAACATATACAAGGGTTAAACTCTGAAGCACATCAAGAATGCTTTCTTTCTAAGTTACTAGATATTTCTTGAGTAAAAAATGATATAAGTATATTCACTCCTTATTTGATTTAGAATTATGCAGCTTAGTGTTCAGACATAAGGTTTTTTAGAAGCACAAGTTTATGGTAAGTTCATTATGAGCTCATAAGTTCTAACACTTATCTAGGAGTTATGTAGGTGATTTATAACACTGTCTTCACAGACTTAGGATAAAGATTAATCGTTAAGGTTTTTACTTAATTCTATGGTTAAATTTTAAGTAAACGTTTATAGAGTGGGTTTTCACTGAATTCATAATATACTAATTAGATACTTTTATGATAATTAACTAAATACAGAAAGCAATCTTGGGGGCCTAGGAAATGTCATTAAACGCTTCTTTTGAGTTTCCTTTAGAAATAAACACTGCAGGATAAGAGAAAAGTAACGAAGACACCTGGACAAGAAAGGCGATTACAAAAGCTTTGAAGGTCGTAAAAGCCCAAAAAGAGAAGAACTGCTACATGAAGAACCGTGCACCTGGGAACTTTCTTGAAGCACTTCAAGGACTGTAATTTGGGACTCTTTTGAAGAAAGTTGCTGGCAGTGCTATTCTTGACATGATAATTGTTTTATCCATGTATTAATCATAATTGGTCAATGTAATATTATACAAGTTTATATAATCAATATACATATGTATGAGGGTTGACAAAAATTATTAGGCTCTGGTTATATTTAACAAGGTTTTTACTTTGTGTCATTAATTAAGTTTTAGTACTATAGCTACTTTGAAGATTGTTTTAAGTTCATAAGTTTAAGTTCACACAATGATAAAATTGGTGCCTCAAAGATAATAATAATTGCTCCACTGCCTATCTTAAAACAAAGATGTTTTCCAGGAGGTTGCCAAGCATAAGGGAAAACAGTCAAATCACCTAAACTTAAAAGCTCATTGGCAATTATGCAACCATAATAATTTTAGTGATAGTAGGAATATGAAGCCCATTAACTTGACCAAACAACAGTGGCTAGCATTTAAAGAATAACTATGAAAGTCACTTACTGTGAAGATACATACACTAATCTTTACTCTGAATAAACATATAAAGTGAACCAAACATAATGAAATAAAACTAACACAACTAAAATTATTATGGTTGCATAATTGCCAATGAGCTTTTAACAAATACTGTTTTTAACAAATACTGTTAGCTCATTTTTATTTACTTATTTATTTATTTATTTATTGAGTTGGAGTCTCATTCTGCCCACCATAACCAGGCTGAAGTACAGTGGCACACCTATGGTCGCTGCAGCCTCAACCTGCTGGGCTCAGGTGATCCTTCCGCCTCAGTCTTCCAATTAGTTAGAACTACAGACTCATGCCACCACACTTGGTTAATTTTTTTGATTTATTGTACAAACATGGTCATGACAAGTTGTCCAGGCTCGTCTTGAACCCCTCTTGCCTCAGCCTCCCAAAGTGCTGAGAAAACAGGCTTTAACCACCGCTCCTGGCCTCCATTTTTAAATTGGGCTCTTTGACTTTTTATTGTTGAGTTATAAGTGTTCTTTATGCATTCTGAATACTAGACCTTTACCCAATCAATGATTTGCAAATATTGTCTCCCATTTTATTGGTTGTTTTTTTACTTTCCTGATAGTAGAATCTTTTGACACATAAATTTTTTTTTTTTTTTTTGAGTCAGAGTCTCACTCTGTGGCCCAGGCTGGAATGTAGTGACATGCTCCTGGCCACCACAGCCTCGACCTGCTGGGCTCAGGAAATCCTTCTGCCTCAGCCTTCCAAGTAGCTGGAACTATAGGTATGCACCACCAGGCCTGGCTAACTTTTTGATTTATTGTAGAGATGATATCTTGTCAAGTTGCCCAGGCTGGTGTCAAAAGCAGGGGCTCAAGCAATCCTCTCACCTTAGCTTCCCAAAGTGCTGGGATTATAGGCTTGAGCCACCGCACCCAGCCAACATTTTTAATTTTGATGAAGTTCAGTATATTTTCCCTTTGGTTGCTTGTGCTTTTGTTCTCATATGTAAGGAACTATTGCCTAATCCTAGTTCACTCCAATTTACGCCTGTTTCCTTCTAAGAGTTTTATAGTTTTAGTTCTTTCATTTAGGTCTTTCATCTACTTTGTGTTAATTTTTGTGTATGATATGAAGTAAGAGTCCAAATTCATTCATTTTTTTTTTTAAATCAGATTCTCATTCTGTTGCCCAGGCTGGAGTGCAGTAGCATGCACCTGGCCACCACAGCCTGATCTGCTGTGCTCAGGTTCTTCTGCCTCCGCCTTCCAAGTAGCTGGAACCACAAGCACATGCCACCATGCTTAGCTAATTTTTTGGTATTGCCAAATTGCCCAGGCTGATATATATATATATATTTTTTAGTTGGCATCTCACCCTGTTGCCCAGGCTGGAGTGCAGTGGCACTCTCACAGACATCACAGCCTCGACCTGCTGGGTTCAGGCAATCCTTCCACCTCAGCCTTCCAAGTAGCTGGAACTACAGGTGCATGCTACCATGCCCAGCTTGTTTTTCAATTTATTGTAGAGATGAGTTCTCACCAAGTTGCCCAGGCTGGTCTTGAATTCCTGAACTCAGGCAATCCTCTTGCCTTGGCCTTCTAAAGTGCTGGGATTACATGCTTGAGCCACAGTGCCTGGCCAGGCTGGTCTTGAACCCCCAGACTCAGGCAATCCTCTTGCCTCTGCCTCCCAAAGTGCTGAGTTACCAACAAGCATGCTCCCAACAAGCATGAGTTACTACGTCCAGCTACAAATTCATTCTTTTGCATGTGTATAATCAGTTGTCCTAGTCCATTTTGTTTAAAACGCTGCTCTTTACCTATTAAGTGGTCTTGGCATTCTCATGTAAATAGATTGGCCATAGGTTTACAGGTTTATTCTATTCTATTTTATTTTGTTGGTCTATATGGCTATTGTTATGTCAATAACATACTTGTCTTGCTTATTGTAGCTGTGTAGTAAGTTTTGCTTGATTTAGTGTACTTGGTTGACAGTCTTTTTCAGTACTTTGAATATGTTGTCCCACTGCTTTCTGAACTCAATGGTTTTTGATGAGAAGTCAGCTATTAATCTTACTAAGTTTCCTCATATGTTGACTCACTTCTCTATTGCTGCTTTCAAAATTGTCTTCGGGCAGGGCTCAGTGGTTCAGCTGTAATCCCAGCACTTTGGGAGGCTGAGGTAAGTGGATTGCCTGAGGCCGTGAGTTCAAGACCAGACTAGACAATTTGGTAAGACCTCATCTCTACAATAAATCAAAAATTAGCCAGGCACAGTAGTGCACACCTGTAGTTCCAGCTACTTGGAAGGCTGAGGTGGAAGGATCACTGGAGCCCAGCAGGCCGACACTAGGGTGGCCATGAGTGTGCCACTGCACTGTAGCCTGGGCGACAGAGTAAGACTCCAACTCAAAAAAAAAAAACAACTGTCTTTGTTTTTGTCTTTCCTCATTTTTATTATGATATGTCTATATGTGGATCTCTTTTAGATTATCCTTCTTGTATGTGCAGATTAATATTTTCATCACATTTGTGAAGTTGCAGTCACTATTTTTTCAAATACTCTTTCTTTCTATTCTGGACCTCCATTGTGCATATTTTGGTATAGGTCTCTTAGTTTCTGTTCATTTTTCTTCATTATCTTTTATTTGTTTCTCAGAGTGTATAATCTAAATTGATCTATATTCAAGTTCTCAGATTTTTTTAGCCAACTCAAAGCTGCTGTTGAGCCTCTCCAGTAAATTTTTTGCTTCCGTTATGCATTTTTCTTTTTCTGGTTTTTTGTTTTGTTTTTTTTGGGAGGGGTTGTTTATTTTTTGAGAAAGCAGGATTTATTGAGAAGACAAAAAAGCTCCCACAGTGGAGGGGACCCAAAGGGGTTACCCCATTTTTCAACTCTAGAATTTCGATTTGACTCTTTTCGATAATATCTATCACTAATTCATATTTCATATTTGGTGAGATATGTTTGTATACTTTCATATCCACTTTATGACCCAGTTTCCTCATCTGTAAAACTGAAATTACTTACTCCTTAGCACATAAGGTACTTATGACGATAAAGTAACAAAATTTTAGTAAAGGATTTATTTCATTGCCTGACATAATAAGGACTCAGCAAATGATAGTAATACATTATTATACTAAGGTTCTCACTCTCTTATGTGACTATAAGGCACAATAGTGTCTGACTGGAATTTTCTTTTCCAACTTCTCTCAACACTCCCTATCTACCCTATCTTGGAGCCATTAGAAATTTCATTTCTTTACACATAAGAACACAGGATATTCTTTCTCACGTTATCAGCCTTTATGCATACTGTTCTCTCTGTCTGGAACAACTGCTATTTTCCAACATACCAAATATGCTTTTGGCTCAGGGCCTTTGCAGTGGCTAAACTTTCTTAGTTCTTTACATGGCTCATTCTCTTTCCCCATTCATATCTCTGCCCAAATGTCAACTCTTTAGTGCAGATTTCTCTGACCACCTTGTGTAAAGCAGCATACCCATGACCACCTCTTAACTCTCCTTTATGATCCTATCTCTTTCTGATATTACATTAATAATCAATTTCTCTATTACTTATCTTTTCCTCTATTATAATGTAAGTTCTATAAAGACAAGAGTTTTGTCTTATTGTATCTCCAACACTTACAAAATCCATGAGTCATTAAGACACTTAATAACTTTGTGGAGTGAATAATAAATATAAGAATTTGGTGAGTTTCCCTGGTAAGGGTTACTGATGAAGTTGTCCCAAGATGCAGATAAGAGATAGTGAAATGACCATCAAGGACTAGCTATAGGACAGTCCATCAACACATGTTCACTTTAGCACGTCTATTACATCAAGAAAAAAGTAAAAAATATTCCAGATGGGTACAATATCAGTAATAGCAGAGGCTTTTACTAGTTTCGAAGAGTGGGCCATCGCCTGAACCCAGCAGGTCAAGGCTGCGGTGGCTGGGAGCATGCCACTACATTCCAGCCTGGGTGACAGAGTTAGATTCTGACTAAAAAAAAAAAAAGTTTCTGTGTTGCTGGGCATGGTAGCTCACACCTATAATCCCAGCACTTTGAGAGACTGAGGTGAGAAGATTGCCTGAGCCCATGTGTTCGAGACCAGTCTGGGAAAATTGGTGAGACCTCATCTCTACAATAAATCAAAAAACTAGCCGGGCATGGTGGTGCATGCCTGTAATTCCAACTACCTGCAAGGCTGACGTGGAAGGATTGCCTGAGCCCAGTAGATCAAGGTTGTGGTGGCCGTCAGCACGCTGCTGCACTCCAGCCTGGATAACAGAGTGAGACTCCAACTCAAAAAAAAAAAAAAAAAGAGTGGGCCAAAGATCAATCTTAGATTACTAAACTATTCTCTGAAAGATTTTGCTTTTCTGGTCTTCTTGAAGATTCTTGGAAATTCCCTGTGTTTTTGAAAAATTGCTGTCTTTTGATATACACAGATCTGTCTCTGTCTAGCAATTTGCAACTTCTTGCCAGTCAGAGCTCATTCTGCAATGCATGCAGTCAGCTAGCTGTCATGACCCTTCTTATCATAAAGAGAAATCTGAGTAAGATCTTTGTTTTCTGTACTTCATCCTCCATTTCTTGAATTATTCACTTGTAAAATTTTATTTACTCTATAGCTGATATTTCTTCTCATTCTTACTTTTCCTGAAACAGCTTCATTGGAAGAATGCTAGTTTTCTGCTGAAGAATTTATTAAGGGCATCAGCTTTCCGATACTAGTTTTATATTCATTTTCCAGCAGATCTAGGGTTTGATGCTGTGAGCAAGAACTGTGTTCCAACTTCTCTGTTTTCCAGCCCTTGCCAAGCTACCAACTCAGCACTCAGTTTGGATAAGGAATAGACTTTACAGTTTTCAACTATTGGTAACAAAGGTTTCTTTTGTGAGACATCCATCATCTGTTTTTTAATTTCTCTATCTGGTTACCTGCCAGCTATTTCACAATGCCATTACTCAAAACTTGAATTTCTTTCTTTTTTCTTTTTTTCTTTCTTTCTTTTCTTTTCTTTTTTTTTGAGTCAGGGTCTCACTCTGTCACCCAGGCTGCAGTGCCGGGGCATGCTCAAGGCTCACTACAGGCTTGACTTCCCAGTTCAAGCAATCCTTTCTTTTACCTCAGCCTCTTAAGTAGCTGGGACTAAGAGGGTATGCCATCATGCCGAGCCTATTTTCTTATTTTTATAGAGACAAGATCTTGCTATGTTACCTAGGCTGGTTGAGACTCAAAGAATCCTCTTATCTTGGCCTCCAAAAGTGCTGGGATTACAGGTGGAAGCCACCATACCCAACCTTGAATTTTATTTTTTTGTGTGTGAGCAGCAGCACTTGTTATGTGTTTTAGAAATTTCTGACTGTCTGATTAGACCACTGAGTTCACTTCAGTCTTCTACTTACTATAACATTCAAGTCTCTCTTTCTCTCTCTCTCTCTCTCTCTCTCTTTTCTTTGAGTCAGAGTCTCACTCTGTCACCCAGGTTAGAGTGCAGTGGCATGCTCATGGCCACCGCAGCCTCGACCTGCTGGGCTCAGGCGATCTTTCTGACTCAGCCTTCCAAGTAGCTGGAACTACAGGTGCAAGCTACCATGCCCAGTTGATTTTTTAATTTATTATAGAGACAAGGTCTTACCAAGTTGCCCAGGCTGGACTTGAACCCCTGAGCTCAGGCAATCCTCTTGCCTTGGCCTCCCAAAATGCTGGGATTACAGGTTTGTGTCACCACAATTTGTAAATATCAAATTGACAAAGATTTTATAATTCTAAGTGTACAATGTGATAATCTGATATACATATTGTAATAATTATCACGGTCAAATGAACACATTCATTACTACCCTTGATGTAGTCCCCAGAACTTGTTCATCATATAACTGAAAGTTTGCATCCTATAATCAATCTCCCTCCATTTTCTCCATTCCCAGAGCCTTTGATGGCCACTGTTCTACTCTCTCATTCTATAGTTAGACTTTTTCAGATTCCACATGTGAGATTATACATTATTTGTTTTAGTGCCTGACTTATTTCACATAGCATAATGTTCTCCGGGCTCATTAATGTTGTTGCATATTGCAGAAATTAATTCTGTTTATGGCTGACTAATATTCCATTATTATGTATATACAAACATTTTCTTTATCCATTCATCCATCCATGGATACTCAGGTTGTTTCCATATCTTGACTATTTTGAATAATGCTGCAATGAGCATGGAATACAGATATCTCTTTGAGATACTAGTTTTCGTTCCTTTGGATACATATATAGCAGTGGAATTACTGGATTATTTAACAGTTTTATTTTTAATTTTTTGATGACTGAGCATGGTGGGTCATGCTTGTATTCGTAACACTTTGAGAGGCTGAGGCAGCGGGATCACTTGAGCTCAGGAGTTCAAGACCAGCCTGAGCAACATAGTGAGACCCCCAACTCCATTAAAAAAAATTAGCCAGGCGTGGTGGCACATGCCTGGAGTCCCAGCTACTTGGGAGGCTGAGAGAAGGATTGCCTGAGTCCAGGAGGTCAAGGTTGCTGTGAGCCATGATCCTGCCAATGTACTGCAGCCTGGGTGACAGTGAGACTCCGACTCAAAAACCAAATTGTTTTTTGAGGAAACTTTATACTGTTTTTTATAATGGCTGTTCCAATTTACATTCTGACCAACAGTGTAAAGTGTTCTTTCCTCTCCACATTCTAGTCAACACTTTATATGACATTCTAGCATGTGTGAGGTGATATCCCATTGGAATTTTGACTTGTAGTTCCCTGATGATTAGTGCTATTGAGCACTTTTTCATATATCTGTTGGCCATTTGTATGCCTTCTTTGGGAAAATGCATATTCAGGTATTTTGCCCATTTAAAAAAATTGGGTTATTCACTTTTTTGCTGTTAAGTTGTATGAGTTTCTTATTTTTTTATTTATTTATTTTTTTGAGTTGGAATCTCACTCTTGTTGCGCAGGCTAGAGTGCAATGGCATGCTCACGGCCACTCCAGTGTCGACCTGCTGGGCTCCGGTGATCCTTCTGCCTGCCTTCCAAGTAACTGAAACTGCAGGCAAACACAACCATGCCCAGCTAAAGTTCCTTAGTTTTTTATTAACATTTTTATCATGTGTAAAGTTTGCAAATATTTGCTCCCACTTTTCATTTCATTGGTTGTTGCTTTTGCTCTGGAGAAAGTTTTTAATTTGCTGTAGTTCCACTTGCTTATTTTTACTTTTGTTTTTGTGCTTTTGGTATCATATTTTAAAAATCATTGACAAAACTAATGTCAAGAAGCTTTTTCTCTGTTTTCTTCTACAAGTTTTATTATTCCAAGCCTTACATTAAAGTCTTTAATCCATTTTGAGTTAATTTTTTGTATATAGTGTAAGAGTCCAATTTCTTTTCTTTTCTTTTCTTTCAGTCAGAATCTCACTCTGTCGCCAAGGCTGGAGTGCAGTGGCACGCTCACGGCCACCGAAGCCTTGACCAGCTGGGTAGGGTCAAGCAATTCTTCCGCCTTAGCTTTCCAAGTAGCTGGAACCACAGGCATGTGCCACCATGCCCGGCTAATTTTTTGCTTTATGGTAGAAACGAGGTCTCGCTAAGTTGTTCAGGATGGTATCGAATCCCTGGACTCAGGCAATCCTCTCGCTTCTGCCTCCCAAAGTACTGGGATTACAGGTGTGAGCCACAGCGCTCATCTTTCTTTTTCTTTGTTTGTTTGTTTGTTTGTTTGTTTGTTTGTTTCTTTTTCTTCTTCTTCTTCTTTTTTTTTTTTTTTTTTTTTGCATATGACTTCCACTTAGTTTTCCCAGCATCATTTATTGAAGAGAGTTTCCTTTTTCTGTGGTGTATGCTTGGCAGCCTTATCAAAGATTAGTTTTGATCATATATGCATAACTTTATTTCTGGGTTTTCTAGTTGGTTCCATTGATCAATGTGTCTGTTTTTAATGATAGTACCATACTGTTCTGATTACTATAGCTTTGTAATATAGTTTGAAATCAAGGAGTGTGATGCCTCCAGCCTCCTTCTTTTTCTTAGGATTGTTTTGTCTACTCAGGGTCTTTTGTGGTTTCATATAATTTTAGGGGTTTTTTTATATTTGTGTAAAAATTGTCATTGGAATCTTTTTAGGAATTGCACTGAATCTGTACATGGTTTTGATTACTATGGGCACTTTAACAATATCAATTCTTCCAAATCATGAACTTGGGATATATTTCCATTTATTTGTGTCTTCTTCAATTTCTTTCATCAATATCTTATAGTTTTAAGTGTATAGATCATTCACACTCTTGGATAAATGTATCCTTAAGTGTATTACTATTTTTGACACTATTGTAAATGGGATCATTTAAAAAATTTCTTTTTTGTAGAGTTCATTGTTAATGTATAGAGTATGTGTGGGAGAAGTAGAAGAGTAGAGATTTTGTATGCACTCGAAGTTGTTATTAGCTTAAATTAGAATATTATAACTATGACTGGGCTTGGTGGCTCAGCCTGTAATCCCAGCACTCTTGGGAAGCTGAAGTGAGTGGATTGCCTGAGCCTGTGGGTTTGAGACTAGCCTGGACAACTTGGCGAGACCTCAACTCTATAATAAATAAAAAATTAGCCAAATTTGGTAGCGCACACCTGTAGTTTCAGCTACTTGGAAGGCTGAGGTGGAAGGATTGCTGGAGCCCAGCAGGTCGACACTGGGGTGGCCGTGAGTATACCACTACACTCCAGCCTGTGCAATAGAATGAGACTCCAACTCAAAAAAAAAAGAATATTATAACTCTAAGTTGTTTTATGTAAGCCCCATAATAACTATAAAGAACATCTTCTGGTAAATACATGCTATAGTTTGAATGCTTATCTCTTCCAAATCTCATGTTGAAATTTGATTCCCAATGTTGGAGGTTAGGCCAAATATGAGGTGTTTGGATCATGGAAGTGGATCCCTCATAAATAGATTAAAGCCCTCCCTGGGATGGGGGAAAGAGTTCTCCTCCATTAGTTCCTGAGGGAACTAGTTGTTAAAAGAGCCTGGCACGTCCCCTCACCATGTCCTCTCTTGCCACGTGATCTCAGAATATGTTGGCACCCCTTCAATGTCCACCATGTGTGGAAGCAGCCTGAGACCCTTACCAGATGCTTAATCTTAAACTTTCCAGTCAGAAGAATCATGAGCTAAATAAATCTCTTTTCTTTATAAACCACCCAGCCTTCGGTATTCCGTTATAGCAACATGAAACAAACTAAGGAGCCAGGTGCAGTGGTTCATGCATTTAGTCCCAGCTACTCAGGAGGCTAATGCAGGAGGACTGCTGGAGCCCAGGAGTTTGAGATTTCAGTGAGCTATGGCAATACCACTGAATTCCAGTTTGAGCAACAGAAAGAAACCCTATCTCTAAAAGGAATAAATAAATAAAACCAACTAAGACAAAACACGAGAAAGGGGGAAAAAGCATATTACCACAAAATTCAACAAATCATAAAGACCACAAGATTGAAAGAAAGGGACAACAACATCAGTAAATAATTAACAAAAAAGTTAATAGCAAATCTTTACCTATCAATTATTTAAATTAAATAGATCACGTTATTTATCAAAAAGCATAGAGTAGCTGCATGGATAAAAAAACAAAATCCGGCCGGGCTTGGTGGCTCAGACTGTAATCCTGTGTTTTGGGAGGCTGAGGTGAGTGAATTGCCTGAGCCCGCGGGTTCGAGACCCACCTGGGCAACTTGGCGAGACCTCATCTCTACAATAAATCAAAAAAATTAGCCGGGTGTGGTAGCGCGTGCCTGTAGTTCCAGCTATTTGTAAGGCTGAGGCAGAAGGATCGCTGGAGCCCAGCAGGTCGAGGCTGCGGTGGCTGGGAGCGGCCACTGCACTCCAGTTTGGGCAACAGAGTGAGACTCTGACTCAAAAAAAAACAAAATCCAACAATACGTTTCCTACAAGAGACTCACTTTAGCCTTAATGACACCCATAGAATGAGAGTGAAGGGATAGAAAAAGATATTTTATGCAAATAAAACCAAAAGAGAACAGAGTGGCTATACATATATCAAACAAATAGACTTTCAGTCAAAATTCATCACAAAAGACAAAGAAGGTCCCTATTTGATGATACAAAGGCCAGTTCATCAAGAGACTGTCACAATAATAAATAGGCTGGGTTTGGTGGCTCAGCCCGTAATCCTAGCACTTTGGGAGGCCAAGGTGAGTGGATTGCCTGAGCCTGTGGGTTTGAGACCAGCCCAGGCAACTTGGAGAGACCTTTTCTCTACAATAAATCAAAAACTTAGCTGGGTGTGATAGCATGTGTCTGTAGTTTCAGCTACTTGGAAGGCTGAGGCAGAAGGATCGCTGGAACCCAGCAGGTCATGCTACTGCACTCCAGCCTGGGCAATAGAGCGAGACTCCAACTCAAACAATAATAATAATAATAAACATAGATGCACTCAATATTAAAGTATCTAACTATGTAGAGCAAATATTAATAAAACTGAAGGGAGAAATAGATAGCAATACAATAATAATGGGGAACTTTAATACCCTACTTTCAGCAATGGATGCATCATACAGGACAGAGAATAAGGAAACAGAAGACTTGAATAACAGAATGAACCTAACATACATATATGGAACATTCTATCCAACAGCAGTGGAATACACATTCTTCTCAAGAAAACATGGAACATTCTCTAGAATAGATCATCTTTGGGGCCACAAAACACATCTTAACAAATTTAAGAATATTGAAATCATCTTAAGTATCTTTTCTGACCACAATGGCATAAAACTAGAAATCAATAACAGGAGGAATTTTTTCAAAATATATAAAAATTAAACAACACACTCTTGAACAACCAACAGGTCAAAAAAGAAATTAAAAATGAAATTAAAAAGTATCTTGCCTTGTACAGTGGCTCAAGCCTATAACTCCAACACTTTGGGAGATCAAGGCTAGCGGATTGCCTGATCTTAGTGGTTCAAAACCAGCCTGGGCAATTTGGTGAGACCTCTTCTCTACAATAAATCAAAAAATTAGCCTGGCATGAGACTTGTACCTGTAGTTCCAGTTACTTGGAAGGCTGAGGCAGAAGGATCACCTGAGCCCAGCAGGTCGAGGCTGCAGTGGCTGCGAGCATGCCATTGCACTCCAACCTGGGCAACAGAGTGAGACTCCAACTCAAAAAAAAAAAAAGTATCTTGAGACAAAATGTAAACACAATATATTAAAACCTATAAGATTCAGCAAAAGCAGGGGTAAGAGGGAAGTTTATCGGGATTAATGCCTACATTACAAAAAAAGAAGGTTCTCAAATAGACAAGTGAAAGGGAAAATGGAATGTAAATATAAGTTTGAGGAACTCATTCTTTTTTTTTTTTAGAAATAGTGTCTCACTCTGTCAACTAGATTGGAGTATAGTGGTGCAACCATAGCTCACTCCAGTCTCAACCTGAACTTAAATGATCCTCCCAATTCAGCCTCCTGAGTAGCTGGGACTACAAGCGCATGACACCACACCTGGCTAATTTTTTTTTTTTTGTAGAGATAGGATTTCTCTTCATTGCCCAGGCTGGTCTGGAATTCCTGGCCTCAAATGATTCTCCCATCTCAACCTCCGAAAGTGCTGGGACTACAGGTGTGAGCCATCACACCTGGGCTCATTAATGTATTTGTTAAGTGGATGGTTGTGAGTATCACATCACTGCAGTATTTCAATTCCATTAAATACTTTAAAAGTGAGATTAACAGTGACATTTTTGCCAAAAAAAATTTTTTTTAATTAGAGTTTCACTCTGTCTCTCAGATTGCAGTGCAGTGGCAGGATCACAGTTACCATAGCCATGACCTCGTGGACTATAGGCAACCCTTCCACCTCAGCCTCCTGAGTAGCTAGGACTACAGGAGTATGCCACCATGCCAGGCTAATTTTTTTTTTTTTTTAGTTGAAGTCTCACTCTGTTGCTTAGGCTGGAGTACAGCGGCACACTCACGGCCACCCCAGCATCAACCTGCTGGACTCCCACGATTCTTTTGTCTCAGTCTTCCAAGTAGCTGGAACTACAGGTATGCACTACTGCACCCAGCTAATTTTTATTTATTGTAGAGACGAGGTCTTGCCAAGGTGCCCAGGCTGGTCTTGAACCCGAGGACTCAGGCAATCCACTTGCCTCGGCTTCCCAAAGTGCTGGGATTACAGGTTGAGCCACCAAATCTGGTTCAAGCTAATTTTTTTTTTAATTATGTATTGTAGAGACGAGGTCTCACCATGTTGCTCAGGATGGTCTTGAACTCCTGGACTCAAGCAGTCCTCTTGCCTCGGCCTCCCAAAGTGCTGGGATTACAGGTAACAGTCACCATATCCTGCCAAATTTTTGTCAAAAAATTTTAATATGTAAAATTGTATCCTATAGACCAAAAGAATTTTGATGAGAAAGATTAGACATCAAACTAGAAATGTGTGTGTGTGGAATAATTTTTCAAAACTTTTAATGTAGTATATTAATAAAAATTTTGGAGATCACTAATACAGAATGTTGACAACATATAGGTAATCTGTGCAGTTAAGTGGGGCTAGAAAGTTTTCACAAATATTTTTATCGCGTAGTCTTTGCTGAGACTGGAATAGAGTTCTCGCAGCCGCAGTTATGTCCCAGATAAACTCCTTAACCAGCTCTAACTCTGGCTGAGACCAGCACAGGGGCCTTGAGCCCTGGACCTGCAAATGGGAACAGGGGAGGCCTGGCTTGCTCCAGGGCCAAGGCTGATTTGAAGGTAATGTGGGACTCCTTGGAGGAGCACGGGAAGGCAAGTTGCGACCGATAAGAAGAGGAGCCAAGGAACACAGTAGACCCTGAGAGCTCTGGAGAGCACATCCCGGAAAAGTGATCATTCAATAAATATTTAAATTGTACTGGATGAATACTTGCTGAAGAGCACGCACACACACACACACACACACACACACACACACACACACACACACACACACACACAATTTAATTTTCCCTCTTCCTTTCTGAGTAATTCAACCCCAAACTCCCCCACCTTCTAGCTACAGAATGCTACAGATTACTTTGGAATGAAGACACAAATAATTCACTTCATCTTCCTCTACATTCCATCGCTCATTATAGCTTCTTTTTCAAGGCCGCTAACTTGGCTCACATATAATGCTGGGATCTTTGAAGAATTAGGATCCTGGATAGGTGTAGTAACTCAAGCACTTTGGGAGCCCAAGTGTGAGGACCACTTGAAGCCAGGAGTTGGGGCAAAAAGTAAGACCTCGTCTCTAAAAAAAAAAAAAAGAAGAAGAAGAAGATGAAGAAGAATTAGAATCCCTCTTGCTCATGTGAAAATCGCATTTCTGTGACACTTCTTCCTATGTCTCATTCGTCTCTTGCATGAATGTGGTAGTGACTGCTATCTGTCTACCCCAACACTCCCTTTCTAAGAACACTCAACCCAAACAATGTCAGCACAGGAAAAGAACATTAAAGTCTCATCTATGAACATACATGGAAAAATCTTCAATGGAATATAAGAATCACTTCCACTTTCATCCTATTGGCCAGAACATGTAGTCACACGATCATATCTAGTTGCAAAGATAACTGGAAAATGTACTCTCAGTAGCCTTGTGACCAAATAAAAACTAGTTAAAAATGTTCCAGGAAATCATTCCCTCTCCCTCCACGCAGCAACAAGGTCAAGAGAAGCAAGTTTCCTCACTGTCCCCTTCTGTGCACTTATTTCTAGTTTACTCTTATACAAAGGCCTTAGCCTTTTGTTGAACTAGCCTTTTAGGGACATCTATGAGACTCTGAGATGGGATTTGTCACCCATCTTTCTGTATTGGACTTAGCCATCAAAGTCAAAATCCCAGTTCATCAGGTTTTGGAGATGCCCTGAGGGGAGAGTCTGGTTTCTTGCTTTCTCCGAATTTCTGCTTTCACTTGCCTTTTGATTTTTTTTTTTTTTTTTTTTTTTTGGCTAGCTCAGCAATACAGTTACATAATTTTTAAAGTATTCACTGTAGCATGCATAGTAGTTTTACTGGGAAGTTTGTCCGTGGTATCTAGACATCATCCTGTCCAAACAGAAGTTTACTCTCACATTTTCTTTTTTTTCCCACTTTCACATTTTCAGAGTTATCTTTAATAATAACTTCAAAGGACAGCTGATCTGCATCTTACACAAACAATTTTAGACAACAGAAAAGAAGAAAAGTTATACAAGTCATTTTGCAAAAACTTGTTTAGACCTGACACTCAAACCAGACAAGGTCAGCATTAAAAATTAAAAATTACCCTCATTTATAAATATCGGTAGAATTGTGACTGGATTTTTCAGTTAAACGAGCCAATAAAAATGCTTTTGTTCTTAAAAAGCAAAAACAAAAGCATTATTTATGAACATAATGTAAAAGTTCTAAATAAAATACAAGCAAAACAAACACACAAAAAATACAAGCAAATCCAATCCTATAGTATATTTTCAAAAAGAACATGATTCCAGAATAATTCAGTGATGGATATTTGTATATTATGGTTTGGTGTGTGTGTGTGTGTGTGTGTATATGTGTGTGTGTGTGTAGAGAAAGGGTCTCTCTGCCACTCAGGCTGGAGTGCAATGATGCGATCATGAATCGCTGGAGTCTTGAACTCCTGGGTTCAAGCAATCCTCTGGCCCCAGCCTCCTGGTTGGTGCGATTATAGACTCAAGCCACTGCACCTAGTTTGTTTGTTTGTTTGTTTTTAATCATTTTTTGGATGTATATTTGAGGTTTACAACATGATGTTATAGGATACATATAGATAGCTAATGGCACATTTGAGATTGGGACCCAGGCTTCCTGACACAAAGTCTCTGCTGTGTGTGTGTGTGTGTGTGTGTGTGTGTGTGTGTGTGTGTGTGTGTGTATGACTTAGTGAGTATTCATCCACTATAATTTAAATACTTATGGAATGATCCCTTTTCTGGGATGTGCTTGCCAGAGCTCTCATGGTCTTCTGTGTTTCTTGGTTCCTCTTCTCATCTGTCCTAATCTGCCTCCCTGTGTTCCTCCAAGGAGTCTCACGTTACCGTTACCTTCAAATCAGCCTTGGCCCTGAAGCAAGCCAGGCCTCCCCTATTCCCACTTACAGGGCCTGGGCTTAAGGCCCCTATGCTGGTCTCAGCCAGAGTTAGAGCTGGTTAAGGAGTTTATCTGGAATGTAACTGCAAATGTGAGAACTCTATTCCAGTCCTAGCAAAAATTACAAGATAAAATATTTGTGAAGCCCTTCCAGTCCCACTTAACTGCACAGATTCAGTGATATGCTTGTTTCCTGTCACTGGATTGAATTCGAGGAGTACCTATATGGTGTCGACATTCTGTATTATTGATCTTCAAATATTTTTGTTAGTATACTGCATTAAAAGTTTTGAAAAATTATTTCCCCCTCACATGTTTCTAGTTTGAGATCTAATCTTTCTCATCAAATTTCTTTTTGATACATAGAATACAATTCTTACATATTAAAATATTGACAAAAATGCAACTATTAAACTCCCTTTTAAATTATTCGATGGAGGGCCGGGCTTGGTGGCTCAGCCTGTAATCCCAGCACTTTGGGAGGCCAAGGTGAGTGGATTGCCTGAGCCCACGGGTTCGAGACCCGCCTGGGCAACTTGGCAAGACCTCATCTTTACAATAAATCAAAAAATTAGCCGGGCGTGGTAGTACGCGCCTGTTGTTCCAGCTACTTGGAAGGCTGAGGCGGAAGGATTGCCAGAGCCCAGCAGGTTGAGGCTGCGGTGACCGGAAGTGGCCACTGCACTCCAGTCTGGGAGACAGAGTGAGACTCCAACTCAAAAAAAAAAAAAAAAAATTATTCAGTGGAATCAAAATACTACAGTAAGTTGATACCCACCACCATCCATTTACAAAATATATGAATGAGGCTGGGAGCAGTGGCTCACACCTGTAGTCCCAGCACTTTGGGAGATTGAGGTGGGGGGGTCACTTGAGGCCAGGAGTTCCAGACTAGCCTAGGCAATTCAGAGAAACCCCTGTCTCTACAAAAACTATAAAAATTAGCCAGGTGTTTGGGTGGGGTGGCTTAGCCTGTAATCCCAGCACTTTGGGAGAGGAGCTTGGGGGTTCAAGACCAGCCTGGGCAACTTGGTGAGACCTCATCTCTACAATAAATCACAAAAACTAGCCGGGTGTGGTGGCGTGCATCTGCAGTTCCAGCTACTTGGAAGACTGAGGTGGAAGGATCGCCTAAACCCAGCAGATCGAGGCTGCAGTGGCCATGAGCATGCCACTTCACTCCAGCCTGGGTGACAGAGAAAGACTTCAACTCAAAAAAAAAAAAGTATCCAGGTGTGGTGGTTTGTGGCTGTAGTTCTGGCTACTCAGAAGGCTGAGGTAGGAGGATTGCTTGAGCCCTGGAGATCGAGGCTGCAGTGAACTATGGTTGTGTCACTGCACTCCATCCTGGATGACAAAGTGAGACTCTGATTTCTAAAAACAAAAATACATGAATGAGTTCCTATTTAACAATAAGAAATTTCAAATTTTTTTTCATCCTTGAACTCATATTTACATTCCACTTTCCCTCCAGGATTTAATTCTGAAGTGGTATGTATTTATGTTTGAAGGTATATTTTATTTTATTTATTTATTTTGAGTTGGCGTCTCATTCTGTCACCCATACTGGATTGCAGTGGCCGCTCCCGGCCACCGCAGCCTCAACCTGCTGGGCTCTGGCAATCCTTCCGCCTCAGCCTTCCAAGTAGCCGAACTACAGACGCACGCTACCACGCCCGGCTAATTATTTATTTATTTATTGTAGAGATGAGGTCTCGCCAAGTTGCCCAGGCAGGTCTCGAACCCTCAGGCTCAGGCAATCCACTCACCTCAGTCTCCCAAAGCGTGGGATTACAGGCTGAGCCACCCAGCCAGGCGAAGGTATATTTTATATCTTTTCTTGTCATTCTCTGCAACAAAAATGTATGAGTTAAAATTTTTTTATAACTTAATTTTATTATAGAGATGTGAGGTGAGGTTCAGGTCAGGATTAGGTACATAAGTAATCTACATGCAGGTAAAGTTTGGGTCTCCAACTGGTCCTCACTTCCCTTGGTTTAGGACTAGGTATGTTTTGCATTGTTATATGCCACCTCCCTTCCCACCATCCCCTCCCCACCCCTGCAGTTTCCTGTGACTGCTGATCCCTCCTTTGTTCTATTGTGATTAATGTTCAGGTCCCACTTATGAGTGCGAACATGTGGTATTCAGTTCTTTGTTTCTGGGATAGATCACTAAGTATGATGATCTCCAACTCCATCCAATTTGCTGCAAAGTTCATGATTTTGTCCTTCTTTATACCTGCATAAATTTCCGTCATGTATATGTACCTCATTTTCTTTATTTAGTCCACTTTCGATGGGCAGTAGGATTAGTTCCATGTTTTTGCTATTGTGAATAGTGTGGCTACAAACATGTGTGTGCAGGTGTCTTTTTTTGTAGAACAGTTTATGTTCCTCTGAGCATATTCCCAGAAGGAGGATTGCTGGATCGTATGGAAGGTCAATTTCTAGTTCCTTTAGAAATCGCCACACTATTTCCCATAGAAGTTGAACTAACTTGCATTCCCATCAACAGTGTAGAAGCATTCCCTTTTCTCCACAACTGCTCCAGCATCTGTGGTTTATTTATTTCTTTATAGGCCATCCCTACTGGAGTTATGTGGTATCTCAATGTGGTTTTGATTTGCCTTTCTCTGATGATTAGTGAGACTGAGCAATTTTTCATTTATCTATTGGCTGTTCATATGTCTTCTTTTGAGAAGTGTCTATTCATGTCCTTTGCCCATTTTTAAAATAGAACTGGTTTTTTTCCTTTCGACTCATTTGAGTTCCTTGTAAATCCTAGATGACAGACCTTTGTCCAAGTTAAAATTTTTAATTTTGTTTAATTTCCTGTAAGGCTTGGTCCTGTAAATTACAATTATTAGTAATACAAAGTTAACCCAAAACATAAATATATTACGAATTTTGATAAATTATTATTAAACCAAAAAAATTTTTTTTTTTTTTTTGAGACAGAGTTTTACTCGTCACCCAGACTAGAATGCAGTGGCATGATCACAGCTCACCACAGCCTTGGTCTCCTGGGCTCAAGAGATCCTTCTGCCTCAGCCTCCCAAGTAACTGGGACTACAGGCATATGCCACCATTACAGGCATGCACCACCATGTCTGGTTAATTTTTCTTTTTTTTTTTGTAGAGAATGAGTCTCACTTTATTACCCAGGCTGCTTTCAAACTCCTGGGCTTAAGCAATTCTTCTACCTCACATCCTAAAGTGCTGGGATTACAAGCATGAACCACCACACCTGGCCCTCCAAAAAATCCTTTCTCAGAAAGTATCTCAACGAAACTGAGTGGAGTTGATTTTTCAGAAATCTGTGGGTCAATATTATTTGCTGCTAGCATGTGAGAGGGTTGATTTTACTATGACATAGTGTAGGGTTCTCACAGAAAGGAGATGGGAATAGGAGGGTTTTGGTTTTTTTTTTTTGAGTTATTGTAATTTTTGATTTATTGTAGAAATGAGGTCTTGCTAAGTTGTCCAGGCTGGTCTTGAACCTGTGGGCTCAGGCAATCCTCTCACCTCGGCCTCCCAAAGTACTGGGATTATAGGTGTGAGCCACTGCGCCCAGCCAGGAGTTGTTTTTAACAGCAATATCACTCAATTGTTTGCATTACTTCAGCATCAAAAACAAATTTTTTTTTGAGTCAGAGTCTCACTCTGTTGCCCAGGCTGAAGTGCAATGACACGCTCATGGCCACCGCAACCTCGGCCTGCGGGGCTCGGCGATCCTTCCATCTTAGGCTTCCAAGTAGCTGGAACTATAGGCACTTGCCACCACGCCCAGCTAATTTTTTGATTTATTGAAGAGATGAGGTCTCACCAAGTTACCCAGGCTGATCTGGAACCCATGAGTTCAGGCAATCCTCTCACCCTGGCTTCCCAAAGTGCTGGGATTATAGGCAAGAGCCACCGTGCCTGACCCCAAAACAATTTTTAAGAAATAATTCCCCAGCCGGGCTCGGTGGCTCAGCCTGTAATCCCGCGCCTTTGGGAGGCTGAGGTGAGTGGATTGCCTGAGCCCGCGGGTTCGAGACCCGCCTGGGCAGCAAGACCTCATCTCTACAATAAATCAAACAAACAAACAAACAGCCGGGCGTCATAGCGCATGCCTGTAATTCCGGCTACTTGGAAGGCTGAGGAGGAAGGATCGCCGGAGCCCAGCAGGTCGAGGCTGCAGTGGCTGGGAGTGGCTACTGCACTCCAGTCTGGGCGACAGAGTGAGACTCCAACTCAAAAAAAAAAAAAAGAAAGAAATAATTCAAGAGCCAACATGTGTCTCTTCAGTTTTGTTGATTATAAAAAATTGGAGACCACCTGACTTGCAAAAGACCTTACCATCATAAGGACTACTTACAGCCGGGCTCGGTGGCTCAGCCTGTAATCCCGTGCCTTTGGGAGGCTGAGGTGAGTGGATTGCCTGAGCCCACGGGTTCGAGACCCGCCTGGGCAGCAAGACCTCATCTCTACAATAAATCAAAAAATCAGCCGGGCGTGGTAGCACTTGCCTGTAATTCTGGCCACTTGGAAGGCTGAGGCGGAAGGATCGCCAGAGCCCAGCAGGTTGAGGCTGCGGTGGCCGGGAGCGGCCACTGCACTCCAGTCTGGGTGACAGAGTGAGACTCCAACTCAAAAAAAAAAAAAAAAAAAAAGGACTACTTACATTCTCCATTTCTACAAACTTTACCAAAAAGGTTTTACCAAAAATTAGCAATTGACTTTGTGTGTGTGTGTGTGTGTGTGTGTGTGTGTGTGTGTGTGTGGTGGGGGTGTTTGCAGTATTTTGAGGTACTTTGTTTAATCCACTATACTTAAAAGGGTCGTTAATAAAATAAAATTATTAAATTTTAAAAACTCAGTACATTTGTGATACTACAACATAACTTGATAAATGCTTTTATGTTATCTCATGTTATTTGTTAAAATATTAAAACTACACATTTACTCTTTTAATTTATGCAAAATGCCTACTATACAGGATAATTAGCAAAGCTAGTCCTCCTTTCTAACAAACAGTCAAAATCAGGCATAATTCCTCTCAGGAAAAAAAAAAAGTCCTATTAATGAATATATTACTGTGCTCTTCACGGAATATTATAAAAACCAGAGAAATAATTTACAAAACGTATTTGGAAATATAGTTTAATTAGTCAGATTGATATTATAATAATATAACTCTAATCATTAATTAATCTATTTTTATAACAAATTACAAAAACAAGAATAAATCTATACACTTTTTCTTTTTTGTTGTTGTTGGATTTTTTTAGTCTGGTTTCTTGCTTCCTCTGGATTCCTGCTTTTGCTTGCCTTTTGATTTTTTTTTTTTGGCTGTAGTACAGTGGCACAATCACAGCTCACTATAGCCTCAAACTCCTGTGTGTGATAAAACACACAGCTAAAATTTTCCAAAAGTGACTTCTTTTGGAATTGAAGGCATTATTTAATAAGCCAATTAAAACATATTTTATCAAATTATATCCTAAAGCATTTGTTCTCATTATAGTCAATCCTCATCTTAATTCATCTTTAAAATGTTTACATGTTTAGCGTTTTTGTCAGAAGTGTCCCTGCCACAAGGAGGAAGCCCTGCTGATTTCCTTACGGTCTAGTGTCAAGATGGTGAAGTTGTTCATCGGAAACTTGCCCTGGGAGGCCACAGAGCAGGAGTTCTGCTCACTCTTTGAGCAGTATGGGAAGGTGCTGGAATGTGACATCATTAAGAACTATGACTTTGTGCACATAGAGGACAAGACAACAACCGAGGATGCCATACACAATCTGCACCACTACAAGTTTCATGGGGTAAACATCAACGTGGAAGCCAACAAGAATAAAAGCAAAACCTCAACAAAGTTGCACGTGGGCAACATCAGTCCCACCTGCACCAACAAGGAGTTTCGGGCCAAGTTTGAGAAGTATAGTTCAGTCATCGAATATAACATCGTGAAAGATTATGCCTTTTTACACATGGAGCGGGCAGAAGATGCAATGGAGGCCATGAGGGGCCTTGATAACACAGAGTTTCAAGGTGGGATGTGAGTGGGCTGAAATTCCAAGTGGCGGTTGTGCATGAGAATACACCCTTCGTGGTACCCGTCTCCAGGCCCTTCTCGGCTCTGTGTGTTCAGTTCCTCAGGAACCGTGGACCTTAATTTACCTTGCTAAGTTCAGACTTTCTCTTCCTTTCCTTTCCTTTCCTGCCTATTTTCCTATGTTCCAATATTTCTGTAGCCGCCCACTCATGTTCTCTTCTCCCAGCAGGTTTCATTGTGTGTAGAAACTGGTGGGGGCTATGTTTTCTCCTTCCTGTCTCCTGCCTCCACTGGGTGTTAGATTGGGAATGACCTTGATGAGCGTCTCACTGCTTCTGGGTCTCTTTGGCCCAAAAACTGGACCTAGTTGGATTACTTTTTTCTTTCCAGTGAAATAAATGGTTTTTCAACTTAAACAAATAAACAAATAAAATAAAATGTTTAATATTTTCTTTTTTAATTTTTAAAAACTGGTTAATATTTTCTATCTCCTGGTAATAGAAATTAAAATTATGTGCTTGCTGAGAGGTACCTATTAGTGATTTTATACTAGACACATATTATTGTCATTTTTTCCTTAAATACGTAGAAAAATTTTGATCATAATGGCTAATGGAATTAATGGTGTTATTTCTGAAAGTCTTATACATTTTTTTTTTGAGTTGGAGTGTCACACACATTGAGACTCTGGTAGTCCTAGGGAACATGGTAGTCCCACCTGAAGAAGTAGTGTCACTGTGTCATGCTGTCAGAGCTCAGAGTGCTTTGTTTATCCTGATCTAGGAATGACTCTTGAGCTGAAAAGAATTTCTTGAGTTTAAATATGGGAGGGTAGGCGGAGCCATTTTGGCATTGAGTATTTTTTACCAGAGCTTTTTGCTTTTCTCTCTCACGCAAATCTCTCTCCAGGGTTGCCTGGAGAGCAACCCATGGCTGTCAAGAGTCAGAGGATGGAAAGTAGGAAATTGTCATTAGTCCTAATATCCAAACCACAATGCAATATCTAATCATTATATCCTTCTCCAAAAGCGAAATATTCCCAAATGGAATGCAATACTTTACTCTTAATAGAAACACACATCGACGGGGAGACACCTCTTATCAACAAGGGTGCCTGAATGGAGCATATTTGTATACCTAACCCTTAACTGTAGCCCACAATATCATTAAAAAAATTGATTAAAATTAAAAAAAAAAATAAAAACAACAAAAAAAAAAGAAACACACATCGAGAAATGATGTGAAGCCTTTGGTAGGTGTATATACTTGAATCGATCAGTAAAAGAGGCTTCCCTGGAGGTTTTACAACCCAGGACAAGACACTGAACTGTAAGAAGATGCAGAGCAGCTGAGGGGAATGTATTTTGTAAAGTACAAAAAGTGCTATTGTAGTTCACGGAATTCAAAATGCCGCTAATTATAGGATGAACCATCATTTTATAAGCCAATAAGGAAAATAAAAGTACTGCTAATTAGACCAGGATAATGCTCTTCTCACTTAGAAGTGGTATACTTATGGAAAGAGCTTGAAAACAGACACAGGTTTTTTTAAGCTCAAGCCTTGGAAAGTAAAGTATTTACTAAATACTAAAGTATTTAAAACCGTCTTTTAAACCATCTTTGCAGTCAGAGTGGTCCATAGGAATTTCTTTTCCATACAGTGTTGTCTCAGGGGCATCAAGAGCATTGGTGAAGAAGCATTTCCTCAAAATCAGTCCCACTCTTGTCCCGGGGTTTTCTTCTGTCATTGACTATTCTTCGTTTTAATTCTGGCACTCTCTTGTTGTTACCAGAAGGTGTCAGGCAAAGACAGTTGTGGCAAGATGCTACTTGGCTAATAGAGACATATAGGCATGCAGGTTTCAGAAAGATTAGCATAGGGGAACATCTCAGAATCAGTGTAGTAATTGTTAGTTCCAATGGAAACCTGACCTGGGAGATGCTTCTGAAAACCTCATTAAGGATAAACTGTCAAAAGTAGTAAAAACCTAAAAATTTTCACTTTGAAATTGACAGTTAATCAGCAACCCACTAGGTGGCAAAACCCCCTGTGGGTGGTCTCAAAATCCCCACTTACCTCAAGTTACAGAACTCCCATTGTTTTAGGCCATTTGGTCAAACAATCCCCTAACCTGGTGGGCCATCTGCCCAAATAACTCCCTGATAACCCCCTGACCTGGCCCTACATTATCTTAGGCCACCTGCCCAAACAACCCTGTAACCTGGCCTTGTATAATCAACCCCCTTCTTTAACTTGGGGCTGACGCTACCTTAGGCGCAGCCTGGCAGGAGTGCTTTTAACAAGCTTTGTTCTTTCTTCAACAGTTGTCTGTGTTCCTCCTTCAGTGAACTTTTCAGCAACATGAAGGGAGAGGTAGGACAGGAGCACTATTACAGTACTGGGGCGACATCAAGGATTTAGAAAAGACTCCGAGACATCAGTATCTTGTGTACACCATTGGTACCGCACCCAGCTTGAGTGTTGTCCTAGAAGAGCAGTTCTCTAACTGTTTGATCTCAGGACTCTCGCATTTCAGAAAATTATTGAGAAGTCAGATAAGCCTGTAGTCACTTGAGCCCAGGAGGTTGAGGTTACAGTGAGCTATGCCCATGCCTGTGAATAACCACGGCATTCCAACCTGGGCAACATAGCTCAATCTCAAATCTAAAAAAGAAAAGAGCCAGGCGTGGTGGCTCAAGCCTGTAATCCTAGCACTTTGGGAGACCAAGGTGAGAGGATTGCCGAAGTCCAGGGGTTCAAGACCAGCCTGGGCAACTTGGTAAAACCTTACCTATAGTTCTAGCTCCTTGGAAGGCTGAGGTGGAAGGATTGCTGAGCCCAGCAGGTTGAGGCTGTGGTGGCTGTGAGTGTGCCGCTGCACTCCAGCCTGGGCAACAGAGTGAGACTCCAACTCAAAAAGTAAAAATTAAAAAATACATTTTTAAAATGTAGTAAAACTATAGGTTGTATTTTTTTTTTTTTTGAGTTGGAGTCTCACTCTGTCACCCAGACTGGAGTGCAGTGGCCGCTCCCGGCCACCGCAGCCTGACTTGCTGGGCTCTGGAGATCCTTCCGCCTCAGTAGCCTTCCGAGTAGCCGGAATTACAGGCATGCGCTATCACGCCCAGCTGATTTTTTTTAATTTATTGTAGAGATGAGGTTTCGCTGCCCAGGCGGGTCTCGAACCTGCGGGCTCAGGCAATCCACTCACCTCAGCCTCCCAAAGGTGTGGGATTACAGGCTGAGCCACCGAGCCCGGCTGGTTGTATTTTTTAATCTGGGTATTTGGGTAGGAGTTACCTGGATGATTGCTCTATAATTATTCTTTAAACTAGACATATATGCTTATACATACTCATTGTAGCTATTATGTGTGTGTGTGTGTGTGTGTGTGTGTGTGTGTGTGTGTGTGTGTGTATATATATATATATTTTTTTTTTTTTTTTTTGAGTTGGTGTCTCACTCTGTTGCCCAGGTTGGAGGGCAATGACATGCTCAGCCTCTACTTGCTAAGCTTAGGTGATCCTTTCATCTCAGCCTTCCATGTTTATTTTATATTTCACAATTTAAAATAAACAATAAGCTGGGCTCGGTGGCTCAGCCTGTAATTCCAGCACTTTGGGAGGCCGAGGCAAGTGGACTACCTGAGTTGTGGGTTCGAGACCCACCCGGGCAACTTGGAGAGCCCTTATCTCTACAATAAATCAAAAATTAGCCTGGCATGGTAGCGTGCACCTGTAGTGCCAGCTACATGGAAGGATAAGGCAGAAGGATCGACAGAGCCCAAGAGGTCAAGGCTGCGGTGGCCGGGAGCGTGCCACTGCACTCCAGTCTGGGCGACAGAGTGAGACTCCAACTCAAAAATAAATAAATAAATAAATAAATAAATAAATAAACAATAAAATATTTGCAATTAAAAAGCAAAAGAACCCAGGAGTACATTTAACAAAAATGGTGCAAAATTTATGTGAAGAAAATGATATAGTTGTAATGAAACAATAAGAAAACTCAAACAAATGTAGAAATATATAGTGCTACTTGGATAGGAAATCATTATTGTAAAATGTCAACTCTTCACAATCTACATATTCAATGCAATTACAATAAAAATGTCAACAGGTTTTTTTGCAAAACTTTGTAAGGTGATTCTCAAATTTACATGGAAGAGCAAAGGGTCAAGAATGATTAAGATGCTACTAAAGAAAATGATAGGATGTACTCTGTCAGATATCAAGACATTTAAAAGCTGTAGAATCTAAAACAGCGTATGAGGGTGCAGATCAACAAATGGATGAATAGAAGGTAATAAAAAACCCAGGAAACAGAACCATGCATACACGGAAACTTGATTCATGACTTAGAGAGTATTGCAGATGAATGGGGAAAGAAAAGACTGTCTAATAAAAGGTACAAGAACAATTGGCTGACCATACTGGAAAAATTGTTATCTCTAGCTGGAACCATACAAAATAAATTAGACACTGAAAACAACACTACATGAAGTGAAAGAAAACAGGATCTGGAGATCCAAACTCACTATGTCAAGTGAAAACTGAGCTTGGGAACTGAGTCACACGCACAAAAAACTGCTCTCCTTTTGTTCCCAGATGGATCACTGCCATGATTGAGGGCTACATGTTGCCCCAGAGGGACTCCCTCACAAATTTCTCACAAGGAAATCCCTGTGGGCCCCCAAATCCTTCAAAATACACATCCTCCTATGGATGAGCTCTAAAGCAGAGTTCTGGTGGATCTACCCAACTCTGTCTTTCCAGGTGATTAAGTTATGTGAAACACAGATTTACCAAGTGGTAGACAATGCACAATTGACTATTCCCTACTCCTTTCATAGGCAAAATGTAGATTCACTGAGCGCAGATCAAAAGCCTTCATTTTCCACCAATTACCTACTCTCATCATTTCCCCTTTTCTTTCCTTGACTTCTTCCTTCCACATCAGTTCACTATTTCCCCTTTAAATGCTGCACTCTTACAAAGTCCTCTTTGGGAAAACAGATCATAGACGCTGCTGTGATTTGTGGGGTTTTTTTTGGGGGGGGCATGTCCTAAAACTTTGGCAAAAAATAAACCTCAAGATAATTGAAGTGAAGACCAGACACAGTGGCTCACATCCGTAATCCCACCAATTTGGGAAGCCAAGGTGAGAGAATTGCTTGAGTACAGGAGTTTGAGACCACCCTGGGCAACATAATGAGACCTTGCTCTACAAAAAAAAATTTAAAACTTAGTCAAGTGTGGTGGTGCATGCCCGTAGTTCCAACTACTACGGAGGCCGAGGCAGAAAGATCACCTGAGCCCAGGAGGCTGTGGTGAGTTGTGATCATGGTACTACACTCCAGCCTGGGGGTGACAGAGTGAGACTCTGGCTAAAAAAAAAAAAAAAAATGTGATTGAGATGTCTCTGGCATTTTTTATCTTTCTATAACTCAAAAAATATATACAAGGAGAATATTTCTATTGATGCAAGAGAATAACTTTACAACCTCATGAAGGGAAGGACAAAAGGACTGAAAAATTCAGCTATGTTAAAGTGAAGAATTTCATTAATCAAAAGACACTATTAAGACAGTAGCCACACACTAGGAAAAGACGCATATCACTGACCAAAGATTAGGAGTGGTAACAGTGTAGGTGATACAATGATGATTATGAGGAAGATAATAGCAAATGCCTATTTTTATTTTTATTTTCTATTTATTGTAGAGACGAGATCTCGCCAAGTTGCCTGGGCTGGTCTCGAACCTGCGGGCTCAGGCAATCCACTCACCTTGGTCTCCCAAAGTATTGGGATTACAGGATGAACCACCAAGCCCAGCCACAATGCTTATAATTTATCATACATCAGGAACTGAATAATGCAGTAACCCCAGATCTGAGAGGGTTTGTGTGTAATGTTCTTTACATATTCCAAAGAAGTCTCTGGGAGGTCCAGCAGGGAAAGACATTTGTTTATTAAAATTAACGGAAGGCACCAATGACAGCCAGACTGTGAAAAATGCGTAAGAATCTGCACCTCGGGACAGTACAGCAAACAATTTTATTATCAAATTACTATATGGTGTTTACAATTACATTGATTAAGGATGCCACCTACATTGCTCCTAACTCTGCGAGATTGCCTGCATCCCATGACTCATTACTGGGAATATGCATATCCTTCAGACACCAGTCTTGGCTAGAAGCTGCATCCTGAGGGAGAGGGGGAAAAGAGTCTATGTCTGGACAATTACCTCACCAAATCTTTTAAGTACTTTCCAGCATTTCAACACTTGTTATTGTTTTGTTTGTTTGTTTATTTTCGTTGGAGTCTCACTCCGTTGCCCAGGCTGGAGTGCAGTGGCAAGCTCACGGCCATCCCTGCAGCAACCTGCTGGGCTCAGGTGATCCTTATGCTGCCGCCTTCCAAGTAACTAGAACTACAGGCGTGTGCTACCACGTCTAATTTTTGGTTTATTGTAGAGATGAGGTCTCGCCAAGTTGCCCGGGCTGTTCTTGAACCCGTGGACTCAGGCTATTCCTTCACCTCACTCTCCCAAAGTGCTGAGATTACAGGCTTCAGCCACCATGCCTGGCTTATTATTGCATTTTTAATTTTTACTAGCTGTCAGATGTAAAATGGCATATCATTGTGATTTCAGTTTGGCTAGCTAAAAGATCAGAGCCCAAAATGGAGTTTCTATGGTCACCCTGAGCAGATCTGGTCATGTACTTAGGTCAATACCTCATGCACAGCAATAGTCATTAACCAGAAGAACAACCAGTTTTCTTTTTTATTTTTGAGTTGGAGTCTCACTCTGGTGCCCAGACTGGAGTGCTGTGGCCGCTCCTGGCCACCGCAGCCTCGCCCTACCGGGTTCCGGCAATCCTTCCACCTCAGCCTTCCAAGTAGCTGGAACTACAGGTGCACGCTACCACACCCGGCTAATTTTTTGATTTATTGTAGAGATGAGGTCTCACCAAGTTGCCCAGGCGGGTCTCGAACCCGCAGGCTCAGGTTAACCACTCACCTTGGCCTCCCAAAGTACGGGATTATAGGCTGAGCCACCAAGCCCAGCCAACCAGTTTTCTGACCCGCAGATCAGCTTCATTCTACTTGGTCACAGATATTAAGATTAACAATTCATCCTTATTCCAAGAATTTGTCTTCTGCCTACCAGCCCAGTTCTTCTTGTTTCTGTGATTGACCACCCATGACTGACCACTCCACATCTATTGGTCCTCAGAGACCAGGGAACAGACCACCACCAAGAAGCCAGCTCTCTTTGTTATCTCACCTAAGAATGCTTACCTGCCCCAATAAAGGAAAGTCTTATAAGCCCCTAGTCTTAAACATTCAGGACCATGCTTTTCTTAGAGTCTGTCCCCTTCTTTCACTTGAAAAATGAATATGCTCTTTTCTGATCTACTTTCTGAATAAATAGTTTTTATAATCAAGCCTCTGTGCAATCCTTTGTATACCTGTGGTATCGACTCAGCTCACTGACCTAACACTAACAACACAGTTACATCATTTAAAAAATATTTATTTCATGTGATTTACTCAATATTTCTCATCTACTCCATTTGTTTTAATGTGGGGGAGCGTGTTCTTTTTATTCCTTTACCACCATTTACAGGAATAAATGTAGATATTGAGAAAGAGGAGAAATAGATGGTTTATTTATGATTTACTTATTTTATTTTATTTTTGAGTCAGTCTCACTCTGTCACCCAGGCTGGAGTGCAGTGGCAAGATCATAGTTCACCACAGCCTTGACCTTCTGGGCTCAGAAAGATCCTTCTACCTCAGTCTCCTGAGTAGATGAAATTACAGACACATGCCACTACACCCAGCTAATTTTTTTCTTTTCTGTAGAGATGAGATCTCTCTATGTTGCCTAGGCTGGTCTTAAACTTCTGGATTCAAGTAATCCTCTCACCTTGGCCTCCCAAGGTGTTGTGATTATAACTGTGAGCTACTGCACCTGACCTATTTTTTTATTTTTTATTTTTTTAGAGACAGGGTCTTGCTCTGTTGCACAGGCTAAAGTGCAGTGATGATGCTGGTGGGGTGCAGTATATAAAATGGGGTCTTGACTTCACCACAGAGAAGAATTTCAGAGCGAATCCAAAGTACAGTTTTGTTTTGTTTTTTTTTTGAGTCGGAGTCTCACTCTGTTGCACAGGCTGGAGTGCGGTGGCACACTCAGGGTCACCGCAGCCTCAACCTGCTGGGCTCAGGCAATCCTTCCACCTCAGTCTTCCAAGTGGCTGGAACTACAGGCATGCACCACCACGCCTGGCTAATTTTCTGATTTATTGCAGAGTTGAGGTCGCACCAAGTTGCCCAGGCTGGTATCAAACCTGTGGACTCATGCAATCCTCTCAGCTTGGCCTCCCAAAGTGCTGGGATTATAGGTGTGAGCCACTATGCCTGGCCCAAAGTATAGTTTTAGAAAGAAACTAGCAGGGCGTATTGGTGTGCATCTGTAGTTCCAGCTACTTGGAAGGCTGAGGCAGAAGGATCACCTGAGCTCAGCATAATCAAGGCTGCAATGGCCGTGAGTGTGCCACTGCACTCCAGCCTGGGCAACAAGAGTGAGATTCCAACTCAAAAAATAAAAAAAGAAAGAAAGAATTTATTAGGAAAAAAAAAAAAACCTTGCTTATGGAAGAGCTCAGGTGCCTTAAGAGAAAGAACATGTACTTGCCTTTGACAAGAAGCTTTATATAATTTTACAGTGATGATTAAGCAAACCATGATCTAAGAGCAGAGGGCTGCAGGTATCTGGTCTTGATTACTATTTCTCAACCTTTTAAGGTCACAAGGACCTTTAAATAATGGAAGTGTTTACTTCATAAACAAGGCAGCCAGCCCTGGGCCACAGAATCTAGCTGTTTGGATAATATGCCACAGGTCTATGCCATAGCCCTAGTATTTGAGTTAAGATCCCTACTGCAGTGCCAACACATTCATGCAAGTATAAAAAGAAAGGGTTAGTCATATCTGGGAGTCCCAGACCAGGTGCATTGGTGAGGGCCTGTTTAATTTGTTCAAAGGCCTGTTTCTGTGTCTTTTCCCATAGCAGAGGCTCCCGTTCACCCCACTTTGTGGCTTCGTAGAGGGTTTTGCCATGATGGAGATGTTAGGTATCCAAATCTACAGAACTCTGCAGCTCCCCCAAAACTTTTGAATTTACAGATTTAAATGCTTCCAGTTAGTTTCCTGAAGGGGTGAGACCTGTCAGAGAAACCTAGAGGTTCCTGAAACTAAAAGCTATCCACAAATTTAACCATTTGGGTAATAGAATGAATGTACTAGCATAGGAATTGGACCATCCTTTGGGTCACTTTCTCTTTTCTTGTAGCTGTTGGTTGCGTATTTCCTCTTTTCAATTTTTAGCAGCACTTACTCCCCTGGGATGTCTGGGTTTTCCATGGTCCAGGAAGATCCTAGGGAAGCAAACTTATGAATTGTGATTAAAATTTGTCCTAAATGGACAACATATTCCCTTATGAGTACCTATGTCTGTGGCCCCATTTCCTTCAGAGGTGTAGGAAAAGGCCTACTGTTACACAATTTCAAAGTTTTAATGAATCCCATTTCAGGAGCTGACTTGGATCTTGAGTGATGCAATACCAAATACCTATGTTCAGTTTACTTGTGTCTCCAAAGGATTTCTAGTGATTATTATGCTAAACCACAGAGTGAAAGATTGTACTGTCCTAGTCCTACATCTGATGGAGTTTTCTTTGGATTTGCCGAGGGGTGGGGTAGGCTGCCACTTGGCCTGCAATAGAATGTAATTTTTAAAATGTTTGAATGCCTTCTAAAACCTACCTATAGGAAATTTATCTATGTCTAGCCTGTGCTAGCTACCTTGCCTCAATTATTTATTCTTTAGAGATTTTTCGATCCCATAATCATATGGAGTGCTGAGGGGTGAAGTCCGTTTTCTGTAGCTTCTTCAGAGCTGACAGTGGGCATAGTCCTGCTGGCCAGCGATCGAAAATCTCTCCCCGTCTGACTTGAGGAGTCCAGATCTGTTTTAGCAGTGGCATTGTTTGCAGGCATTGACAGGAATCCTTGCATGATCATTATGTGGGCATGAAATTGCCAGATTCTGGCTTAATAAAAGGAATAAATGATGGAAACCCCTCTTTCAAGAAGTAGAACAATTAAGTGAAGCCAGGTATACATTTTGACAATTTTAGGTGGTGGCTGATCACCTTTTGTACAAAAGCTATAAGGCCTGAAGTTATCAGCATAACTTAAATGATAAACTTTAATTTCTGTGGCTTTATTACAAGTACCAGCTTTTGGAATTTTTAATGTATTTCTGGACTATAGTGGTAGCCTGACAGGTTGTTTTAGACTATAATTTGAACCAGGCACTCAAGTGAATTTTATAAAAAATTTGAAGAGCAATTCGAAAATGTTTGGAGACTTGCATCCAGAAAAGACTTTATTATGTCTAGATTGTTTATAGAATTCTTTTTATGTCTAGAATTATGTCTTTTTATGTCTAGAATTATGTCTAGATTGTTTATAGAATTTCTTTTATATAAATATATTTTCACAAACTTTTCATATACCATTTTTGGCATGTTTGAATCTTCTATTTTTGTTCTATGCCCCCCTTTTTAAAAATTTTCAGATAACTATTTACTTTATTATAGGACAGAAATTTACCATATAGGATCTCTTCTTCTAATTTTTTTCTTATATTCCTTTTTTTCCTTACTAAAACTTTATTTGTACACCAACAACCTTTTTAATATGTTTCCTTTGCTTTTTGCCTTCCTTCTTTTATAAATAAGCTTTTACAGTCATAATTTGAATTAACCTTTTAGTAACTTTTTATTAGAGGTTAGGTAAAACATTTAACTTTTGGAACACCTTTAACTCCCACTAGAGAGCAGGTGTCAGGAGAAAGAGATTCAGTATGAGAACAAGGGCTAAGAATGTAGCCTCAGTATTAATCAAAAAATTAATTTGGACCCAAGTCACATTCATACAGACCCAAGGATTCTCCGGGGTGATGGCAAGCAGAGCTCTGGGCTGGGCCATGGCCCCCTGACACCGGGCACCTTTAGTCAATGGCCACCATCACTGAACTAAGTGTTTTCCCCCTCCCCCTTGGGGAGAGGCTGCACCATCTCTTTCAGTGGTCTTTTAGTCCGCATGTTGGACATGGTCTTAGGGGCTTAGACCATCAGGAACAATTGTGCTTTAAGTGCCCAGATTGACCAGATTCATAGCAGCTGATACCATCCCCCTTAGTAGGTTTATTCTTATCAGGTCTCTTTTGGGTGGCTGGACCTTTGTCATTAGTGGCAACTGCCAATAGATTTGTTTACTTTTTGTCTAACTGGTGCTCATTCTGGAGTCCTTCTCTTTTTCTTTTTCTTTTTTTTTTTTTTTTTTTGAGTTGGAGTCTCACTCTGTCACCCAGACTGGAGTGCAGTGGCTGCTCCTGGCCACCGCAGCCTCAACTTGCTGGGCTCTGGCGATCCTTACGCCTCAGCCACCCAAGTAGGTGGAACTACAGGGGCGCACTACCACACCCGGCTCATTTTGATTTATTGTAGAGATGAGGTCTCACCAAGTTGCCCAGGCGGGTCTCGAACCCACGGGCTCAGGCAATCCACTCACCTCAGCCTCCCAAAGGCGCGGGATTACAGGCTGCACCACCGAGCCCGGCTCTTTTTCTTTTTTTAAATGTCTCAGTTTCTAAGAACTTCAGAAGCTTTCTGTAATTGGGAGTTTGGTAGTCATAGTCCTGAATTAAGCCTCTGGAGTTGGGTATTTAATATTCCATAGGGTATAATCTTGTTTGCAAAGTAGTGAAATAAATTTTAAAAATGCCTCTGCATAAAGAACTTTTGATCATCTTTCTTTATGTCTACAAAGTGAATTTAATTGCCAGATGTATTAAAGCAAAGTCTTGTTTCTTTCTAAACCTCATTTTCTGCTAACTTGTAGTGAGTTTAAATTTTGTTTTAATAATACACTAATTTTTTTTTAATTTTAAACCATGTAATTTTAATTTGCTTCAACTATTTAAAATCTGTCCCGCCAGGCTCAGTGGCTCAGCCTGTAATCCCGCACCTTTGGGAGGCTGAGGTGAGTGGATTGCCTGAGCCCGCGGGTTTGAGACCCGCCTGGGCAACAAGACCTCATCTCTACAATAAATCAAAAATCAGCAGGGCATGGTAACGCATGCCTGTAATTCCGGCTACTCGGAAGGCTGAGGTGGAAGGATCGCTGGAACCCAGCAGGCGAGGCTGCAGTGGCCAGAAGTGGCCACTGCACTCCAGTCTGGGTGACAGAGTGAGACTCCAACTCAAAAAATAATAAAATAAAATAAAATAAAATAAAATCTGTCCCACTGGGGTGTCTGAGAGTACAGATTACTACACATTTCCATGTTCACGTTTCTTGAAAACCCAGAATCTGTTTTTAACACTTGCAAATTATCCCTCAAAGGAGAATTCTAAAACAAATAAATAGCTAAATAAAGCCATAAACAGCAATGCCAGGTATTCCTGGGACCCTGATAGCTTCTTCCAGGCTGAGTGTCCTCAGCCCTCCTTGAAGCTTTTTTTTGTTTGCTCCAGTACTTTCCAATGATTCCTACAAAATGGCCTGGTACAAAACCCTTCTAAAGTGAATAGACCATGTAGATGTAAAAGGATCTATTTCTTTCTACTTATGAAAGGCAAAATTGTAAAAAACCCTTATGAGTTACTAAACAGTAGTCTTAGTTGTAAGGTGTGGACAATTAAGTGAGAGTGGTCAGGTTTCACTCTATGTGCCACAGAGGGTGCCTAGTATTTTACCCGTCCCTTAGGTGAAGTACCGAACTTAGTAAGGTAACTTATTCAGGTCGGGATGACCTGTTCCCATGCCTTATTAAGTCCTGCAAAGCATTCAGCATTTAAAGCTTTACCAGTCTTGCTAAGAGGTGTGCTAATCAGGCTAAAAAGCAAGCAGTAGTGCCTTTTAAAGTAGGGACTTAGCATATATTACATGACTCTAAGAGACTTCCCAACAGTTTTACAGGGACAAGCAGTTGATTATGATCTTAGGCAAAGCCTAAACCTTTAGAAACAGACTCATTTTCAACTAACCTGGCTTCTAGCATTTGAAAACAAGAACAGTCTATTCAGTCCCTTAGTTGCCAGAGAAAGATTACAAAATTATTTTCTCCAAGGTTAGTCTCAACTTGCACTGAGTTAATAAAAGGCTAAGTAGCATATAAGAGACATTTCTATGTTTCTTTACAGATGGATTAGAATGAACTCCCTCAGAATCCATGAAGGAGAACACAGGCTAAGGAAGAGAGAGGGTGTGGTCCCGTGAAAGAATTCAAGATAACCGGTAGCATTTTACATACATAGCAAGCAACTTTCCCACATCCTTGACAACAAAAGACAATGGGAAGCCGGCTCGGTGGCTCAGCCTGTAATCCTGTGCCTTTGGGAGGCTGAGATGAGTGGATTGCCTGAGCCCACGGGTTCGAGACCTGCCTGGGCAACGTGGTGAGACCTCATCTCTACAATAAAAATCAAAAATTAGCCGGGCGTGGTACCGCACGCCTGTAATTCCAGCTACTTAGAAGGTTGAGGTGGAAGGATCGCCAGAACCCAAGCACGTCGAGGCTGCAGTGGCCAGGAGTGGCCACTGCACTCCAGTCTGGGTGACAGAGTGAGACTCCAACTCAAAAAAAAAAAAAAAAAGACAATGGGTTGGGAGAAGCACCACACAAATAAGGGAGACAGCAACACTTAGGAAAACATAAAATGACATAAAGAAACATGTACTTGATTAGTTTTTAAAATATGACATGTCCCATTTAGCACAGCATAATAACCCAAACAGCTTTTAGCAGATTCGAAACAACAGACACACAAATAAGGGAATGAGGGGCATGGGAAACATCTGTTTCATCCTCCTCTAGCCATACTCCTTGAGAAGATATTTCAGGCACCTCTTAGCAATTGGCAGGTTGGTACAAGCCCCCAACCCAGACCAACTTTATGCAGAACCATTCCACTGTTCTCATTTACATGCAATCACGCAATGCATTCTTCAAACCTCTGCCCTAATCCTAGGAGTCTATGGGTTCATCTTCAGACACGTGTTACCTTCCACTGCCTTACAGTCCTTTCCTTTGGACTGGCGATTACTAGCAGACTCCGGGAGATGATCAAGATCCCCTTCTGCCATCTGCTTGCAGGTCTATGCAAAGGCCCTTGTTCCTACCCTTTCCGTGGGGTGGTCATCCTGTCCTTTCTATCAGGTGGTCGTCCTCATGCCAGTTCCTCGCCTCTTGGGTCCCTGTTGTGCTTTTATGGTCCAAGTCTCAGTGCGCCGGGAGGGGCCTCCCTCCTACAGATCAAAAAGTCTGTTGCGCACCAGGCAAGATTGTCTCTCCCATCACGCCGGAGGTTGTACCCTGATGACAAGGAAGTGGAACACACCATCTCCGAACTCTCCCATTCCCGGTCAACGCACCAAGAGATGTTGCGGGAAAACAGGGAGGCCATGACAACAAGGCTATCTTAGGAAGTAGCAGTTTTATTAGTGCCAGTGCAACTCAGTGGGCTAATGCTCCCAGGCTGAGCACCCTGGGGAGGGAGGAGAGGGGTCTTATACCTTAGTTTAGGTAAGGGAGGGGATTGGGTTTTGTGACTGTACCTTTTCTTTGGAATTTGCAAGGTTGTACTTAGCAAAACCAGATTTTCAAAGAACAAATGGTCTCCAGGATGTGCAAAACAAGCAGGGATTGTAAACTGATAACTACACAAAGAGAAGATTTGGGTTAAGGTTGTGAATTGGTTACTATCTTGCATTTCCAGGAAAACTGTTTTTGGTTATTTGGTTTTCTCAAGTAAAACCTGTCTAGTAGGTTTTCAGAGCTTGTAGATTGATCTTTAAAAGGAATACTTTTAACTGTTATCAGCCCCTCTCTGCCACACCACCCCACCTGGCCCAACTCCTTATCTTTTTTTTTTTGAGTTGGAGTTTCACTCTGTCGCTCAGGCTGGAGTGCAGTGGCAGGCTCACAGCCACCGCAGCCTCAATCTGTTGGGCTCAGGGGATCCTTCCACCTCAGCCTTCCAAGTAGCTGGAACTACAGGCATGCACCACCAAGCTCAGCTAATTTTTTTATTTGTTGTAGAGATGAGGTCTCACCAAGTTGCCTAGGTTGGTCTCGAACCCATGGGCTCAGGCAATCCTCTCACCTTGGCCTCCCAAAATGCTGGGTTTATAGGCTTGAGCCACCGCACCCAGCCCAACCCCTTATCTTAACAAAGCATTTCCTCTACTTATTTTCTGAATCCCTAGATAAGAACTGCAAAATTAGTCAAGAAATGTTTGAAGCCGGCTCGGTGGCTCAGCCTGTAATCCCGCGCTTTGGGAGGCTGAGATGAGTGGATTGCCTAAGCCCGCGGGTTCGAGACCCGCCTGGGCAACTTGGCGAGACCTCATGTCTACAATAAATCAAAAAAAATTAGCCGGGCGTGGTAGCGCATACCTGTAGTTCCAGCTACTTGGAAGGCTGAGGCAGCAGGATCGTCGGAGCCCAGCAGGTCAAGGCTGTGGTGGCTGGGAGCGGCCACCGCACTCCAGTCTGGGCGACAGAGTGAGACTCCAACTCAAAAAAAAAAAAAAAGAAATGTTTGAATCTGTGTATGACCTGCAAGCCCTCGCTTGGAAATGTCCTTCCTTCCTGTGTCAATTCAATGAAAATATTACACGTATTGATTTATGGTTTATTGTAACTTCTGCCTTCCTAAGGTATATATAGTCAAACCACCATTTGGCCACAGTGGACACACTGTCTCAGGACCTTCTGAGGATGGGCATTCCAGGCTTAAGTCCTCAAGTCTGACTCAAGAATAAACCATCTTAAATATTTTACACAGAATTTGACATCTTTTAGTCACCACGGGACCACAGGCACAGGCCACCATGCCCAGCAGGGGGGATATAAATGTTATGAGTCTGCCATTTTGAATCCCAAATCTCTTTTCATTTGTTTTAAAATTATTTCACCAGAACAAAAATATAAGGCAAGATTCACCATGTGAGCCTTCTGCATCTTGAAGTGCCCTTATGAACATTGTCTTTGTAAAGTTTGCTGAAAAGGAGCACACACTCTATGTTCAGGCAAAGGTGTTTATTAAAGTAAAATGCCTGGGCTGACACCAAAGTGGCATCAGCCCGGACTTGAAGCAGGGAGAGTCTTTTATATGTGAGTAGGATAAAGGAGCTGGGAGTGGGAAATTTTTACAAGCAGCTGAGCTCAGGGGTAGGGGGTAGGGGCTCTGCTCCATGGGAAGAAAGAGGGATCTTCCGCTCCCATCTCTGTGAGCCAGCTGGGGGGTGGGGGTTAGAACAGAGCCTTCCTGTTTTGCAATGTTAAGACAGGTTTGAGGGGCAGTTTCCTGTGTCAATTAGAGGGGAAGGGGTGGAGAGGGGTGAGTGGGGTTGTAGCTCCCTTACAGTCTCACATCACACTTAAGAGTAGAGATAAGACTCCAAATGTCTCCAAACATGTAAGTTTGGAAATCCATGGGTCACAATGTGATTCTCTTGCCCCAGCTTCCCATCACACAAGAGATGACATTTCTTGATTTAGGCTCTTTCCTGATATAAACCAAAAATACAATGTTAAACCCTTCCACTTAATGACTAGACCCCCTCTGAGTCAAGGGAAAACTTGAAAAACTAAATTCCAGGCCATAATGAAAGGTACCTATAGAAACCTAGAAGAAACTTAGCTTATTCTTAGTTCAGTCTTTTTGCCTCAGCATAACCATTAGAAAGCATTCATTCTACTGCAGAACAAGCAAAAGTCTATCCCATCCCCCTCGGCAAATCTCCATCAGATGCAAGACCGGGACAGCCCAACCTTACAATTCATGGTTTAGTATAATAATCTCTAGTAAACTTTGAGGTTCCTTGTCAAGGCTGAAGATCAAAGATCCCCCTTTAGGTGGTGAAAGTCATGAAAGTAATAATACGACCACCTTTGGTCAAGGAGTTTGTGAGTTGCAAATGTCTAGCAAGTCTCTTGCAGGAACCCCCTCCCCCCAGGGTTAACCTAATCAGCCCTTTGTGACCCATGTGACACAAATAAACCCCACCATGGCAGCAATCATGTGACCCATCTGCCTGCTGTCTATCACCAGACGTCAGTACCTGCGCTTGTCTGTCCCTTCATAATGACAAGGAGCAGATCACCACCCAATGACCTTAATGATCTTTACCTATCAAGGGGAATAATTAAAAGGACTGAACAACAAGCAACCAGCAGCCATTGCCTTGCAGGACTCTGGTGTGGCCATATGCTCTTTGAGCTATGGCTGTCGCCATGCTTCCTGGCTTTGGCCCCTCCTCTACCTTGGGGAGGTGAATCTTCTTTTTCCCTTCTCTCTCTAATTTACTTTTAAATAAACTTTTCTTTCTTAACCTTTTTGTGTGTTGCAATTCTTTGCATTACTCGGATCTCTGGGTTACTGGTGCCTTGCCTCCCCTCGTTCCTCCAGCATGCTGCCCTCACCCTATCCGACCCTAAGACATAAGGGGGAGAAGATTGAGAAATGAGGTCAGACATGCTTCCGTATACCCCTTTGTGACATTTTAGGCACAAGTGACTGGTATTAACATTAAAATAGAGATCATAAAATGGAAAAAACAGACTGTGAAGCAATAAGATACCAAACTATAATCTGACTCTGGTATAGCATCACATGACAGACAGCAAGCCCTAAAGGAAATAAAAATATTTTACTCCATGATTTGAAGAGACCCTGTAAAGCCTTCTTTATTGGGGGAAATTTGCATCTGTTCTCTGAGGCTTGCTACTTACAGGCTTCATCTACATAACAAGAACCTTGGTTTCACCGATGCCCCTTGTCTTAACTGAGCATTTCTTTTGCTGATTTCAAATTCTTTAGACAGAGCTTCACTCTTTCTACCAATTACCAATCAGAAAATCCTTGAGTTCACCTATAACCTGCAATCCCCCACCTTTGGAAATGTCCCCTTACCCTCCTTGGAGATATCCTGACTTTCTGGGGCCAGCCAATGTAAACCTCACAGGTATCAATTTACGTTTTGCCTGTAAATTGTCATCCTAAAAATTTATAAAACCAAGGTTTAATTCAACCATTTTGGGCAATGTTCTCAGGACCTCATAGAACTGTGTCATGGGCCTAGGTCACTTATACTTGGCTCAGAATAAACCTTTAAAAATATTGTACAGAGTCTGGCATTTTCAACACTGAAATCCAAGGGTTGCAATATCAACTACATAAACAGAGGTCAAAGGGAGTTCACATCCTAAAATTGTGATCCTATCTGAACTAACTAAAGATCTACTTGCCCTAAGCATTGCCCTATATGAATGATTCCCAGTTAGAGAACGCCTCAGATTGGGCTAAGGTTATTGTCTTCTCTTGAAAATTCCCATGGAGCAGGGAAAGATGGAGGTAAACATCACCTGTACAGTTGATTTGGCTGGCTCACCACAAGCATCTGGCTGCAGTGGGCATATAGGTAGAGGCTGCGAGCATTGAGTAGTCTTAAAGACAAAAATGTGAAGAAAGCTTTATGTCTACTGGTATTTTTTCCTCCCAAGCACTGTACCTTACACTTCTTCTTAGGGTAGAAGTTAAGACATTCTATGCTGTCTCCTATTTTTTCAAAAGCTTCTATGTTCCAAAGAATTTTAAAAATAATAGTACCAGTGTATAGAACACCCTTGACATAAGTAACTGTATCTTAGAAAAAGACTCCATTTTACCTTTTAAAAGACTTCATGCCAACCAGATAAGGTGTTTTGTCAGATTAAAAAAAAAAACTACATCCAACCAAATAAGGACATAACCAAGTATACCCTTTCACTACCAGTCCTCAGGAGAAGACTTTCTGATCATCAAAAGAGCAGGACTTGGCTATTGCTTTGCTAAGTGTGATGTGGCCATGTGCTCTTTGAGCCATTGCCAAGCCATGTTTTCTTAAGCTTTGGCTCCCTTCCCTCCCTTGGGGAGGTGAATACCTTCTTTCTCTCTCTCTCACTCCAATTTACTTTCGAAATAAACTATATTTTCTAATCTAAAAAAAAAAAAGAGCAGAACTTGACCAGCTCGAAACCATCAGCCATCTTAATAGACACTGTCTTGTCACTTGTGATAAGCACCTGGCATCTGTCACCAAAGGCCCTGCCCACATCAAAGACTATTCCTTGCAAAATGTTGACCTGAAACACCACCTGTGCCAGCCCAGGAAAATTCTTTCTGATTACTTCATGTCCCTCTAGACTGGTTTTATTTATTTATTTAATTTTTTTTTTTTTTGAGTTGGAGTCTCACTCTGCCGCCCAGACTGGAGTACACTGGTCGCTGCCAGCCACCGCAGTCTCGACCTGCTGGGCTCCGGCGATCCTTCCGCCTCAGCCTTCCAAGTAGCCGGAATTACAGGCATGCGCTACCACGCCCGGCTGATTTTTTGATTTTTATTGTAGAGATGAGGTCTCGCTGCCCAGGTGGGTCTCGAACCCGCGGGCTCAGGCAATCCACTCACCTCAGCCTCCCAAAAGCGCGGGATTACACGCTGAGCCACCGAGCCCAGCGGTTTTATTTTTATTTTTATTTTGAGTTGGAGTATCACTCTGCCACCCAAGCAGAGGGCAGTGCTCCTGGCCACTGCAGCCTCAACCTGCTGGGTTCAGAAGATCCTTCCACCTCAGTCTTCCAAGAAGCTGGAACTACAGGCACTTGCCACCATGCCTGGCTAATTTTTTGATTTATTGTAGAGATGAGGGCTCGCCAAGTTGCCCAGGTTGGTCTCGAACCCACGAACTCAGGCAATCCTCTCACTTCAGCCTTCCAAAGTGCTGGGATTATAGGTTTGAGCCATCACACCTGGCCTTCCAGACTGGTTTATTAACACTTTGTCCTGTCCCCTTTCTCTTGATGGGAAATCTACTGTGTTATGAAATGTTTAATCCATGTATTTTTATATTGTGTAAGTATACTATTATGTATGGTTTACAATATTGATCGACTTGTGGAGTGGCTTGAGCTTATGTGCCTACAGCTCTGACCAAGCTAAAAGGAAGTACTGAGGGGAGTTGCCTCCTTGGGAACTCTATGTAGTTTGTGTCTTTTTTTTTTTTTGAGTTGGAGTCTCACTCTGTTGCCCAAACTGGAGTGCAGTGGTCGCTCCCGGCCACCGCAGCCTCAACCTGCTGGGCTCCGGCGATCCTTCCGCCTCAGCCTTCCGAGTAGCCGGAATTACAGGCGCGTGCTACCACGCCCGGCTGATTTTTTGATTTATTGTAGAGATGAGGTCTAACTGCCCAGACGGGTCTTGAACCCGCGGGCTCAGGCAATCCACTTACCTCAGCCTCCCGAAGGCGTGGGATTACAGGCTGAGCCACTGAGCCCGGCTAGTTTGTGTCTTTTATGATTAAGGCAGAAGCAATAAAAATTTGACATTGTGGAAAAACACAAACATGCTTGGACCTGGTTTTCTCTGATCTTATACTGCTCAGGACAAGCAGGAAGTTTTGTGCTTCCTCCCAGTTATCTCCTTGATGAAGGTGTGAAGTCATCACCAAAAGTTAGATGGTAAGTCTGGAGGTTGACAGTAGCTCAGACTATTCATAAATTATTCAAAATTTTCCTTGGAAGAGGTTCCAGTTGAGCCTTTTCTCTACTAACTAGCCAGTGTTTTGCTTTCCACTTTTTCCCCTTATCTTTACACTTCCATTTTTGTTTTTTATTTTTAATTTTTTTAGAGACAGGGTCTTGTTCTATTACCTAGGCCGGAGTGATGCAATCATAGTTCACTGCAGCCTCGAACTCCTATGCTCAAGAGGTCTTCTCACTTCACCTCCTGAGTAGCTCAGACTACAGGTGCATGTCACTGTGCTTGGCTAATTTTTTTTTTTTTTTTTTTGAGTTGGAGTCTCACTCTGGCACACTCACAGCCACCCCAGCATCGACCTGCTGGGTTCTGGCGAGCCTTCCACCTCAACCTTCCAAGTAGCTGGGACTACAGGTGCACACTGCCACACCCAGCTAATTTTTGATTTATTGTAGAGACAAGGTCTTGCCAAGTTGCCTGGGCTGGTCTCGAACCCGTGGGCTCAGGCAATCTACTCGCCTCGGCCTCCCAAAGTGCTGGGATTACACACTGAGCCACTGAGCCACTGAGCCCGGCCTAATTCTTTTTTATATTTTAATATTTTGTAGAGATGGGATCTTGCTGTGTTGCCTGGGCTAGTTTTGAAATTCCGGCCTCAAGCAATGCTGCTGCGTCAGCCTCTCAACATGCTGGGATTATAGGTGTAAGCTATTACACCCAGCTATCTTTACTCCTTCACCTTTAGTTCTATAATGTGACTCTGACACTGTGCTTTCTGCTATTTGGTATCATGTCCTGTTATTTGGTATCATGTCCCAGCAAATAAATTTTGGTGTCTGTTCCCTGCCTCAGATAACTGTGGCTCAAGTTAAACACACCCATTTCGAATTTAATACTTTGAGTGATGGGTCAGAAACAAATGTGCCTGAGGCACCATTCACTTCTTCAGTGAAAGGACATAAGATGGAGTCAATACACCCAATGAGCAGCCATTTTGACATTGCTTAGCTCTGTCATGTTTCTCTAACAGTTCACTTTAATTTACCCTCTAATCACTAGCCAAGAACAGAACTAGTTTCTCAGAGGCAGCTATTGATAATTATTTTGTAACCCCCTCTCCAGCTTGTTTTGTACTAATTAACTTTTCTATTTCAAGTATTTGCCTCCATCCATAAGACCCAAGTGTCCTTTATGACACAGACAGGCCCCCATCACCATGGCAGCAATCATGTGACTAATCCACCCATCTTCCGCCCTGCCCATCACCTGACGCCATTACCTGTGCCTATCTTAAGCCCTTCATGATGACGTGGAGCAGACCACCACCCAATCACCTTAACAACCTGCCCCCATCAAAGGGAAAGTTTAAAAGCATTCAACTTCTGGCAGCCATTGGCCATTGCTTTGCTAAGCTATGGTTTGGCCGTGTGTTCTTTGAGCTATGCCAAGCCATGTTTTCCTAAGCTTTGGCCCCCTCCCCTACCTTGAGGTGGTGAATCTCCTCTTTCTCTACTTTCTAAATAAACTATATTTTTCAATCTAACTTCTGTGCCATTCTTTGCCTCTTTCATGCAGCACTGGATAGCTCACACACCCCCGTTGGGCCTGACCTAACATTTTAGAGGCCCTACTGGGATTTTTAATCTAACATTCAGAAAATGAAGTCCAATGATGGAATAGAGGTCTACTGATTTTAAATAAAGTAAAGGAATAAGAGTGTTTATTCTTGTTTTCAACGTGTAGAACTGGCATGGGAAAAAAACACAAAGAGAAAATATTGAAAAGTATTGATTAATCAATGTCAGTTCAGTAAATGCTTATTTTTTTAAAGTTTGTTTCTTTTTTTCTTTTTTTGAGTTGTCTCACTCTGTTGCCCAGGCTGGAGTGCAGTGGCACACTCACGGCCACTGCAGCCTTTACCTACTGGGCTCAGGCAATCCTTCCGCCTCAGCATTCCAAGTAACTGGAACTACTACTACAGGCATGTGCCACCATGCCCAGTTAAGTTTTTGATTTATTGTAGAGACGAGGTCTCACCAAGTTGCCCAGGCTGGTCTCCAACCCATGGGCTCCAGCAATCCTCTCACTTCAGCCTCCTAAAGTGCTGGGATTATAGCCTTGAGCCACTGCATCCCACTAAAAGCTTCTGTTTCTAAACTTCTCATTTGGACCTCAGAGTCATTAACTTTCTTCATTGATTGTATTCCTCTACTTTTACATTAAAGAGGGAAATAAAATGAAATGGTCTTTGAATATTTTCTTATCTTTTCTTAGCCATTTAAAATTTTCCTACTGTTGAATCTAAAACATTCTCTTCTAACCAAAATCCCATTGTGAATAAATTAGTTTAGATTGTCTTCCTGTGAAGCCCAGGAAACTCCCTCTACCTTTCTATCCTTCGTGGAACAATGTAAACATCTTCCAAGTGAAACCCTCCATGAAAGCTTTTTACTGATTTTCATGAAACTATGTGGTGCACAGGCAGCTAGTTGGTTGTGGTTCTTTTGAATTCAACCACCTCCAAAGAGAGTGTTTTTCAAAGTATGAATCATGTAAAGGAAACAAAAAAACCCCAACATGCATAGTCTCTTTAGATACACGTTAACAAGGTAAAGTACTGTTATTTGAACAAATGGGCTCACCACCTCCTGTACTTCCTGTCAGGAAGTTAATCAGAATGGATTAACCAGGAAAACTGAAAAAACAGTCTGCTCTTGCCTTTGTTTTGTTTTTTTTCCTTTCCCTTTTCAACCTCAAACATAACTGAATGTGTTTACTTGAAATCAGGATATGGAAAGTTTTTTGGATTGAATTTTAAAACCAAAGAAGTCATAATAATTTTCCTTGGCATGCAAAAGAACAGAAATGAACTGTGTTCAGAAATGTTTTTTAAATTTTAAAATAAAGTTGAATAGTGACTGTGATTATTTGCCTGATTTGCCCAAACATTTATTTCTAAGTGAAGAGAACAGAGACTTTCAAAAATCTATCCAGATATTATTATATATTTTAATTAAGTTAAAGAGGCAAAACCTCTCTAAACAGTTTTGGTGCAAAGGATTAACTCAAAATCTGAGTTAACGAAAAAACTTAATACAACTTAGAAAAATATGCATATTTTTCTCCTGCTGATATCAAGAGCAGGTCGCTAATCTAAGAGGACTTTACAAATTAATTTGTTCCCAGAAGGGCTGACCAAGGCTAAAAGCCCTGTTGAGGAACCCTCTACTCTCTTCATTAATTTGGAATTTGGGCTCCCCAGGGTGTGCAGAGGAGTATTTTTCTTTGTACTAGCTATACTCAAAGGACTTGCCATGCAAATTAATAATGTGAAAGGCATTAAAGGGAGAATCTTTAAAATATCTAAAGCAAAATTTTTATGTTTTGTTGTTGTTGTTGTTGTTGTTTTGGAGTCAGAATCTCACTCTGTTGCCCATGCTGGAGTGCACGCCGACAGCCACCACAGCTTCCACCTGCTGAGCTCAGGTGATCCCTCCGCCTCAACCTTCCAAGTAGCTGGAATCACAGGCACGTGCCACCATGCCCATCTAAATATTTCTTCTGTTCCCTCAAGTAGCTCCCGTGGAAATCGTGTTACACTGTTTGCAGTCATTGTTTGCATTCAGAAAATGAAAGTAAATTTTTTTTGAGTCAGTCTCATTCTGTCGCCCAGGCTGGAGTGCAGTGGCATGTTCCCGGCCACCATAGCCTCGACCTGCTGGATTGGGATGATGCTTCCGCCTCAGCCTTCCAAGTAGCTCAAACTACAGGCTTCTACCTCAACCTTCCAAGTAGCTGAAACTACAGGTATGCGCCACCATGCCTGGGTAATTTTATTTATTGTAGAGATGAAGTCTCACCAAGTTGCCAGGGCTAGTCTCGAACCTGTGAACTCATGTAATTCTCTCCTCTCAGTATCCCAAAGTGCTGGGATTATAGGCGTGAGCCACTGTGCCTGGCTTAAAAGTACATTTATTTAAAGATTCCTCTTGGCTGGGCATGGTGGCTCACACCTATGAGTCACCTATGGTGGCTCACACCTCATTCCTCTTGGCTGGGCGTGGTGGCTCACACTTTGGCTGGGCGTGGTAGCTCCCAGCACTTTGGGAGGCATAGGTAAGAGGATTGCCTGAGCCCACAAGTTCGAGACCAGCCTGGGCAACTTGAGAGATGAGAGACCTCATCTCTACAATAAATCAAGTAAATTAGCCAGATGTGACGGTACATGCCTGTAGTTCCAGCTACTTGGAAGTCTGAGGCAGAAGGATTGTCCGAGCCTAGCCGGTCAAGGCTGCAGTGGCCATGAGTGTACCACTGCACTACAGCCTGAGCAACAGAGTGAGACTCCGACTCAAAAAAAAAAAAAAAGAGAGAAATTATTCCTTCTGTCAAAAGCAGGGAGGGCATGGGGGTGTAAGTTAGGGGTTCTTTTTATATCAGATTGTGACTTAAAATTTTTAAAAATTATTTTAATATTTTCTAGGTATCCCTCAGAGCCAGAACATGTTCAGAGAACTCCCGATTCTTTCTAAATTGCCTAATTAATAGATTTGGGTTTTGGTTTGTTTTAAGAGACAGGGTCTCCTCTGTTGCCCAGGCTAAAGTGCCGTGGCGCTATCATGGCTCACTGTAGTCTTGAAATCCTGGGCTTGAGCTAATGCCAGGTAGGGTGTGCTGTATTGCTCTGTGGGTTCTTTAACTTCTTTGACACAGAAAGGAGTTTCAGAGCCAGTCACAGAGAGAGGTTTAAAGTACAGTTTATTCGAGAGAAAAGAAAAAACCCCGAAACGTTCAAGAGAGCACACAGGAGCCCTTAACGGAGCAAGCACATCTCCTTTCTGTTAGCAGAGTGCTATATGGTGGGGGAGGGGGGAGCAAAAAAAAACAAAAAGGCCCAGAACTATTTTTTCAATGGTGGGCCCCTTGTAGTACAGGCTTTCTCTGCTAGGTAGGTGTTCTAGAGGCCCATTGGCATCAGTGTGTCAGCTAGCATTGTTGTAAGATGATGTATTCGACTTCAGTGAATTTTTTTTTTTTTTTGAGATTCTTTCAGCGTGTTTGCCCATTTCATGATGGATGATTTATGAGCACACCTACTCATACTGCTCTTAGTGTTCAATAGTTTTTGACCAAAAACGACATGGCCCCTGTGTTCCACTCTCCTTATTCATCTGATCATGCTATGTTGCACAGCCTGGAGCTTTTGTTTGTTTGGTTTTTTTTTTTTTGAGTTAGAGTTGCCCAGACTGGAGTGCAGTGACATGCTCCTGGCCACCGCAGCCTCGACCGGCTGGGCTCCAGCAATCTTTCCTCCTCAGTCTTCCAAGTAGCTTGAACTATAGGCGTGTACTACCACGTCCAGCTAATTTTTTGATTTATTGTAGAGACGAGGTCTCACCAAGTTGCTTGGGAGGGTCTCGAACCCACAGGCTCAGGCAATCCACTCGCCTCAGCCTCCCAAAGTGCTGGGATTACAGGCAGAACCACCGAGCCTGGCTGAGCTTTTTTCTTTAATAGTATATGTATACCACTGTTTTCAGTTCAGTATGTGGTATTTTTAAACTCAACATTGACCTCTACCAAAAAAAAAAAATCTTCAAATTCATGAGGGAAAAAACAAATTATAAGGAAGTTATTTATAGCATTTTATATATGCACATATAATTATATTGTATAAAAGGAACTAATTCAGTTAATTTAAGAAACTTTTTGTGGGGGAAATATTTCACAAGGCTGCCGAGAGCTACAGTTGTATTAAAACAGGTCTGTTACTGCTTGTTATTGAAAAATCCACATCAAAAGAGTGTGACTGTAAAACTATCTACATGTTATGAACACCATGTCTTCCTTGAAAAAGTCTGTAGAATACTTAAAATAAAACTTAAGGTGCCGCTGTTTTATGTTATATCTGCTAACAGTGACTTTGCTCTTGCTAACCAGTCACAAAGGCAAAGAAAGCTACTCAACCAGACCTTAAATAGAACTGTGGAGTCCTCAGAGCCAGGAAGGCAAGTCCACCTCCAGACCTGGCCATATTCCTTTGACATCTTTGAACAGGGAGGAGGAATGAGCCTGCATAGATTCTTTTTTCTTTCTTTTTTCTGACTGATCCTGCCTTGCGTTTATTTCTACAAATAACAAAGGAAGATACCAGCCCTATCCAGATGGCATCCCAGGGCTCACTACAGTCCTTCTGTCCTTATTTTGATAGACAGAGGCTTCTACTCTGAAGGTTTTGTGAGTGCCTGGGGGGTCTTTGGGAATCTGAGCTGGAGCTGAATCTGCAGTTGCAGCCGGGCCTTAGTTGGAGGGATGGTCTTGGATTTTGGCAGTGCCAGGCCTGGTCAGGAGGCACGAGCACACTTCCTGGTGGGTGATGTAGGCAAGTTGATCGAGCTTTCAGTTGATGCCCTGTGGCATCTTGGTCTTGCCTATGCAGGGGTAAAGTGCTAACTTTCTGAAAGTTTCCGGAAAATTGACTGACAAGATTGTGTGTGTGTATATATGTATGCGCGCGCGCGCGCACACACACACACACACACACACACACACACACACAGAGAGAGAGAGAGAGAGAGAGAGAGAGAGAGAGAGAGAGAGAGAGTGTCAGAGTCTCACTCTGTCACCCATCCCAGGTTGGAGTGCAGTAGCACACTCAGGGCCACCGCAGCCTCAATCTGCTGAGCTCAGGTGATCCTTCTGCCTCAACCTTCCAAGTAGCTGGAACTACAGGTGTGTGCCACCACACCTAGTTAATTTTTTTATTTATTGTAGAGACGAGGTCTTGCCAAGTTGCCCAGGCTGGTCTTGAACTCCTGGGATCAGGCAATCCTCTCACCTCGGCCTCCCAACGTGCTGGGATTATAGGCATGAGCCACTGTGCCCAGTCAAGAGGTGTATTAATAGCAGTAAAGGTGCTGGGCACAGTGGCTCACACGTGTAATCCCAGCACTTTGGGAGGCTGAGGCAGGAGGATCGCTTGGCCCAGGAGATAAAGGCTGCAGTGATCTATGAGCTATGATAGCACCACTGCACTCAGGCCTGGGGAAAAGGAGAAACAGTGTACAAATTTATCTGACCATAGCTTACATGACATGGGAGGCTTCAGAAATGAAGACTCAAAGATACAGAGTAAATTGTCCATGTTTATGCATAAGTTCGACACAGTATGGATAGCTGTGTAGAAACAGGATAGGTTAAAAGGGGTCGGATCTAATGCTAATAGACTGAGTGGAGAAACCCAGCAAGGTCTGCCTGTGTAGATTTTTCTTGGCCTCTCTGTGCAGCATTCCTTCCCTCTGGATGTGGGTCTTATGACCTACAGCCAAATAATCTCTTTATGGTCAGTGTTTACAGAAGGGTGTGTGTTTGGGGAGGGGAGAGTTAAATATTTTTAGGTTTTATGGCTGGCTTTGGGGAAAGGGGCCATGGTTTCTATGATCTGTTTGAGGAAGAGGGATTCTAGTTTCTATGGCTAGCCTTGTGGGAGAATGAGGGACCAGAGACAGGAGGGAAGGAGAAGGTGGGAGAAACTCTGCTTCCAGGGTCTTCATTTTGGGGCATAATTTTGTGAGCCCCAACAACCTTTAAGAGGGCCTTGATGGCCTCAGATGCACTTTGAAGGTGCTGGTGCTGTAGGCCTTCATCTTCTTTAGGCCCTTTTTGTGCTTCTTGGCCAAGTGTGTTCTCCTCAGGAACCTGGGATTCACCTCCTTAAGAAATTTGTATCTTTGTATTTGAGTTTTTTGGGATGCCATGTCTGTGCTATTTTCAAGACTAGTTGTGCTACTGACAATGTCAGCTTTGCCCCAAAATGGGGTTCTTTCCTGTCCAGTGTCACAAAGCCAATATATAAAACGGAAAGTCAAACAAGGCAAGCATTAACTCTATGGCCATAAAATGAAGAAGCAAGAGCAGTACTAGTAAATCAACTTCTTACCAGGTGGGAGGTAAAGGGGTTAAAGTATAGGATTTCTTTGTTTTTTTTTTGAGTTGGAGTCTCACTCTGTCACCTAGACTGGAGTGCAGTGGTCACTCCCAGCCGTTGCAGCCTCAACCTGTTGGGCTCTGGTGATCCTTCCGCCTCAGCCTTCCAAGTAGCTGGAACTACAGGCGCGCGCTACCACACCTGGCTAATTTTTTGATTTATTGTAGAGATGAGGTCTCATCAAGTTGCCTAGGCAGGTCTCAAACCCACGGGCTCAGGCAATCCACTCACCTCAGCCTCCCAAAGCACAGGATTACAGGCTGAGCCACCGAGCCTGGCAGTGTTTCTTTAATGAAGGGGTTGAACATTAAAAGAGAGGGGAGGAATAGTCACGTCTTTTCTGGCAATGGGTGGTGAGCCTCTCAAAAATGGAGTGCTGCCTTCCTTCTGTCTTTCTATGGTTTCTTGCGGTTGTCAAGATGGTGCTTGTCAACTGTCATGGTACTAGTAGGAGTGTTGTTTAGCATGGAAATTAGATTATCATGAGGTTAGAGGTTCTTCAAAGGTCCAGTGACCTGCCATCTTGGAACCTCCCTGGGTTCGCTAGTCTGGTCAAGAGGGGAGCATCTGTCTGCAGGCCTTTCTGTTTCTTAAAGATAAGCAGGGCTACATCAGGGTAGAAGTTCATCTATGTCACGTAGGCATTACACTGGGTAACTGTTATTTGTGGTGTAGTTATTGGAGCTGGCCATGTCTGTACTGTAGCCCACAGCCCTTGAAGCACCTGTGATGACCAGAAGAGAAAGTCATAGATTATTTCTTAACATCATTTTAACACATTTATTAATGCCAGTCAGGGTCACCATTTAGTTAGTGTTTTACAAGGAGGCCAGTTCTGCACTGCATGGTCTGTAGGGGTGAGTTTATCTAATCCTTCAATAATGTACTACTAGCCTGGTTTTGCAGATGAGGACACTGAAGTTCAGTGGTCTCCTAAGTGCTTTTTGATGGAGTTAGAATTTGCAACTTTCTGTCTCTCGAAGCTCAGGCTGTTATTATCCTCTTCTGGCACCTTGGGGTACAGTCCACAAGTCTCCAGGTTATTAAGAAGTATCTCAGCCAGGCTCGGTGGCTCAGCCTGTAATCCTGCACTTTGGGAGGCTGAGGTGAGTGGATTGCCTGAGCCAGTGGGTTTGAGACCGGCCTGGGCAACTTGGCGAGACCTCATCTCTACAGTAAATCAAAAAATTAGCCGGGCATGGTAGCACATGCCTGTAGTTCCAGCTATTTGGAAGGTTGAGGTGGAGCCCAGCAGGTCGAGGCTGCAGTGGCCGAGAGCGGCCACTGCACTCCAGTCTAGGTGACAGAGTGAGACTTCAACTCAAAAAAAAAAAAAAAAGAAGTATCTCACTTTTTTCAGGAGGCAGACATACATATACTCACAGAATCCTCCCAATCTGCATTGCTTTGGCAATAAAGGAGAAGAAAAATGACCTCCCTTGACCCTTCTGAGTTCTTTGTCTAGGCTACAAATTAAATTGACACAAGACGGATCAATAGGAGAAAAACCATTCTAATTATGTGTATATGCTTCACAGAAGTCCCACAAAACATGAAGGACCAGATGACTGAAGCTTATTTTATTTTATTTTTGAGTTGGAGTCTCACTCTGTCGCCCAGGCTGGAGTGCAGTGGCATGCTCACGGCCATTATAATCCCGACCTGCTGGGCTCAGGCAATCTTTCTGCTTCAGCCTTCCAAGTAGCTAGAACTACAGGTATGTGTCACCATACTCAGCTCATTTTTCTTGATTTATTGTAGAGATGAGGTCTTGTCAAGTTGGACTTGAACCTGTGGGCTCAGGCAACTCTCTCACCTTGGCCTCCCAAAGTGCTGGGATTATAGGCATGAGCCACAGCGCCCGGCAAAGTGAAGCTTATATCACATTCTGAGCTATAAAGAAATAGGGGCTTGGAACTTCTGGGAGAAGCAGTGGCCCACAAGTTATAGGAGAGTAGAGTGGGCAAGGTTGTCTTGTCATACAGATAAAGTCTCTCAGGTAATAAAAGTTATCTTTCAGCAGCCCTCTTCATGATACAGATACTTTTTGTAGACATAAGTTTCCTTTATAAAAGGACAGCTATTCAAAGTTACTCCTGTTTCTGCAGTTTCTCAGAATAATCAGCTTGAAATATGCCAGAGAAGTATATTTTGGGGTGGTATGTCTTGAGCCTCAACAGCACAAAGGGCACCGGATTTGGGATTAGGAGGCCTGGACCCAACTGGGCACAGTGGCTCACACCTGTAATCCCAGCACTTTGGGAGGCTGAGATGAGAGGATTGCCTGAGCCCAGGGTTTGAGACCAGCCTGGGCAACTTGGCGAGACCTCATCTCTATAATAAATCAAAAAAATTAGCCGGGCATGTTGGCTTGCACCTGTGGTTCCAGCTACCTGGAAGGCTGAGGTAGAATGATCGCTTGAGTCCAGCAGATCAAGGCTGTAGTGTCTGTGAGCATGCCACTGCACTCCAGCCTGGGCGACAGTGAGACTCTGACTCAAAACACACACACACACACACACACACACACACACACACACACACACACCACCACCACCACCACCAACAACAACAACAACAACAAAAATTCCCAAAACAAACAAAAAAGAAGGTCTGGATCCTATTACCAGCTCTGTCCTTAATTTAGTGGTCTGGTGAGGCTTTCCTGCCTTCCTGAGCCTCAGATTCTTAAAAGACAAGGAGACCTAGAGTCCTGTCAGCTTAAACCTTTGTAGGTTTCTGCCTTTCCGACCCCTCTCCCCAAACTGCCATGCTCTTCCTAGAGAGGCACAAACTCTCAGGGCCCCAACAGTCTCCACAAGCCAGGAGCAGGGCCCACTTTAAGGGCCGGTGAGAGCCTAGATTTTGATGAGTCACAGGGCCGCAGAGAAAGTGACTGGCTTGTCTGATTCAGTTCATACTATTTGTGTTTTGAGTTAGAGCAAGCTTCTCATCACTTTTTGTGTCTCTAAGTAGGGCCTGCCCCAATATTTCTCTTCCTCTAAACACCTGAATCTGAAATGCTGGAAGATCCTATGCAACTCATAACCCAACTGGTTCCCGCAAGTTTCCTTTTTTTTGAGTTGGAGACACACTCTGTTGCCCAGGCTGGAGTGCAGTGGCACTATCACGGCTTACCACGGCCTCGATCTCCTGGGCTCAGGTGATCCTTCCATTTCAGCCTCCTGAGTAGCTGGGACTACAGGCATGCACCACCATGCTCAGCTAATTTTTTAATTTTTATTTTCATAGAGATGAGGTCTATGTTGCCCAGGCTGGTCTCAAACTCCTGGGCTCAAGTAATCCTCCTGCCTCAGCTTCCCAAAGTGCTGGGATTATAGGAGTGAGCCACCATGCTGGGTCACAATTTTCCTCTTTGGCACTAATGCTCCTTTGCCAAAGGCTCTGTCTGGAAAACAGTTCAGCTAAGACCAAGCCATGAACCATGTGCCAAGGGATCAGACAAATGGATTCCACCCCAGTTTTGCTTCTTCAACTTTGCTATGAGGCTTTTTAGAGACTGAGTCTTGTTCTGTTTTCCAGGCTGGAATGCAGTGGTACGATCATGGCTGACTGCAGCCTCCAACTCCTGGGTTCAAGTGATCCTCTACTCAGCCTCCTGAGTAGCTGGTTCACACCACCACACCTGGTTAGCTTAATTTTTTTTTTTTTTTGGAGTCAGAGTCTTGCTCTGTCACCCAGGCTGGAGTGCAGTAGCAGGCTCACAGCCACCACCGCCTCGATCTGCTGGACTCAGGCAATCCTTCCGCCTCAGCCTTCCAAGTAGCTGGAACCAGAGGCATGCACCACCAAGCCTGGATGATTTTTAAATTTATTTTAGAGACCATGTCTTGCCACGTCGCCCAGGCTGGTCTCAAACCCCTGGACTCAGGCAATCCTCTTGCCTCCCAAAGGGCAGGAATTACAGGCGTGAGCTACCACGCCTGGCTTTTTCTTTTCTTTTTTTTTTTGAGACAGGGTCTTGCTATGTTGCTCAGGCTGGTCTTGAACCAGGCCTCAAGGGATACTCATGCTCTGCCTCCAGTATAACTGGGATGACAGGTGTGTGCTCTACCTGCTATGAGGCTTTCGGCAGGGATTTAACCTGCCAGGACCTCAGTTGCCTCGCTTCTAAAATGGGCACCAGAATGTTTGTTTGTTTGTTTGTTTACTGATTGATTGAGTCGGAGTCTCACTCCTTCGTCCATGTTGGAGTGCAGTGGCATGCTCATGGCCTCCGCGACCTAGACTGGGTTCAGGCGATCTTTCCGCTTCAGCCTTCCAAGGAGCTGGGACCACAGGCGTGTGCCACCATGTCAGGCTAATTTTTTTTCAAAAAAAAATTATTTTTTATTGTATAGATGAGGTCTTGCCATGTTGTCCAGGCTGATCTGGAAGCCGTGGACTCAGGCAATCCTCTCGCCTTTGCCTCCCAAAGTGCTGGGATTACAGGCGTGAGCCACTGTGCCCGGTTTGGGCACCTCTTTTTAGTGAGGTCGGGTGAGAAGCAGGGAAGGCAACTGAGGCAGGAGGGGAGGCCGAAACGCGCATCCATGTCCAGGAAAGGAAGGGAAGGGCCCTCCGCCGGCACATCAAGATTCAGGCCCGGGGTGCGAGGAGTGGGCAGAGCGAGAGCCTGAAGAGGAAGTTTCTTGGCAGATGGGGGAAGTAAGGGGTTGGGAACAGGTTCTCGGAAGGGCGTCCCCGGTCCTCACCGCCTGTCTCCGCCGCCGCGTCCACACCGCCCGTCCACACCACGCCGACTGAGGCACTCGGGGACTGCAAGATTCGAGCCCTACCGGAGTCACAACCAGCTAGGTTCCGGCTCTGGATCCACAGGCAGAGGGCGCTGCGCCCGATGGCAAGGGACCTGGGGCGGCCAGGCCAGGAGTGCCGGACTAGGAGCGGGAAGGCTTCGGAGCCCCGCGCTCCTCGGGACGCGACCAGGGCACCCAGCCGCCCACACCCGAGGAAGCCTAAGCCTATGGCGAACCTGCTTTGCGGCCGGGCGCCCGGGAGGGGCGGGGTCTGGACGACTGGGCGGGACCTGGACGACCGGGCGGGGCCTGGCGGCGGGGCGGGGCCTGGCAGCGGTTGTTTTTAGCTAGGCGGTAGTGCCCGGGCGCTCGGTGGCGGCTTGGCTGCGGCGTGAAGGTGTGAGGAGCCGTGAGGGGTGTCAGGAAGTGTGAGGGGTGTGACCCGCACGGAGAGGCTCTCGTGGCGCTGGGAGCCAGGAGGCCCGAGCTATGTCAGCGCGGTGCTGCGCGGGCCAGGTGAGTGGGTCGGTGGGACGCGAGGACCGGCGGGATCCGGGCGCGCGGTCGGGGTCTCGGGTGGGCCGCCGGGGCTGGTCTCCGCCTGGGGAGCGCGCGGCCGTCCGGGAAGTCCCGCGTCGGGCGGGAAGCCGGGGAAGACGTGACCCGGGTCTGTTCGGGCTCCGGAACACCGCGTGGGGCGGACGGGGTCCCCACTGCCCCGGGGCGCGGGGCGGGCGGGGTCCCCACTGCCCCAGGACGCGGGGCGCGCGGGGGCGCTGGGCGCCGGCCCTGCCGCCCATGACCCGGGAGGACGCGGGGGTGGGCCGTCTCCTTCCCCGAACAGAACTCGGGTCCGACGCCCAGGCCGAGTGCTCGCCTCCGTGCCCGCGGCACGGCTCTGAACCCCAAAGTGTCTCGGAACCTGATTGCGAGATTGTCGGACTGGGGAGGATCCGGAGAGGGCCCGGCCCGGCCCCGCTTTCCGAGTCCAAGCCAGTCCGCCCCGGGCGCGAGATCCCGCCTCTGCTGCCGAGCTTGCTTGGGCCTGTATGGACCTCGCCTATGGGGCTCGTGGTGTCTTGTCGTGCGTGTCCCCTGGGCAGGCGCCTCCTACAGTGCGTGCGTCGGTGCAGAGCGGGTGGGCTTGGCCGTCAGCGCTCGCTTCACCCTACCTGCAGAGTCGCAAAAACGAAGTAGCTAAAGTCTTCTGCAAGTCGAGCTCCTCCCCCGCGTGTGTGGAATGCCTACGTTTCTGGAGAGTTTTCGCGGTGAGTTTTCACAGGTGCATGTGGCTCGGAGCTTTCAGGTCGGGCCGTTCTTGCCTCCCCGCAATCATGACAGTCGAGGCCGGCGTGGATGTGGGGCTAAGCTGTGGGTTCTGCAACCGATGATTACAGAACCTCTTTGGAGTGGTCTGCGGAGTCATCTTGGTTTCTGAGGTCTAATGCTGTGCTTGGCACCCTTTCAAGCCGACCTTTTCAGAGCTGAGGATATTGAGGTTTTTGATTTGAGGTGAAGTGATTTCCCCCCCCCCCGAGTCAGGCAGAGAGAAAGAGAGAGAGAATGGTCACTACCTTACCACCTTGAGACCAAGGTGGGCCAGAAAAGCCTGTTTTCAGAAAGCTCGGCAAAGATTTTATCGTTGTTTGGGGATACATTTTATTTGTTTATTTTGTTGTTTTGTGATGCCACACTTTTAATTATGTAGTAATTTACAGTTATTTAGGAGCTTCTCTCCTTCTAGTTCCTTGAAAAGCCCCTTGAGTCTCTTTCTGTGATTCCAAGTGCCCAATTTAGGGCAATGAAACTTACCAGTATTCAAATGAATTTTGTAGAAGAATTATTTTGATATTGATATATGGGCAGGATTTAATGACTTGTAAAATCTCCCCTCGTGGGATTTTGGAAAGAACCAGATCCTGGCCATTCATCACAGGAAAGATAACTTCTGCTTTTCAGGAGTACGTGAGACATCTTTGTAGTAGGTCTCCACTCAGTGTGATGGTGATTACACTGTGATTTCATGTTTAAAAAACAAAAAACCTCACTGTACCATCAGAAGTGAAATCTACCAATTCTTTTCTTTATTTGGACATCTACCACGTGCTGGGTGCTGGATATATCTAAGTCATACGCTAGGCAAACATCTCTGCCCTTGGTGGTCTGTCTGGGAAGTGGGTCATTTGTAGCATGTAATAGTGAAGCAATAAAGATGTAACACAGCTGTGTGGAAAGCAACCTTGGGGAGGGCTGCTGGAGGAGTGAGTCTGTGAAGATGCCCCTGGAGTTGAGACTGATCACAGAGGACAGGTACCCATGCCAGGAAGTCCAGGAAGGCTGGAGTGTCTTAGATGAGGCCAGAGAGATGTGGGCAGGGCTAGATGTGACCCGAGCCAGCTGCCTTGGATTTGGAGTTCGTGGCTTTTTTTTTTTTTTTTTTTGAGTTGGTGTCTCACTGGAGTGCAGTGGCACAATCACAGCTCACCGCAGCTTTGATCTCCTGGGATCAGGCAATTCTTTCACTTCAGCCTCCTGAGTAACTGGGATTACAGTTGTGTACCACTACGTCTGGCTAAATGTATATCGATGAGATCTTGCTATGTTGCTCTGGCTAGTCTTGAACTCTTGGACTCAGGCAATCCTCCTGCCTTCGGTCTCCCAAAGTGCTGGAATTAAAGGCATGAGCCACCACACCAAGCTGAGTTTGGGTTTTATTGTGATTGCCCTGAGGGACTGTGGGAGTATTTTGAGCAGAGGTGAACTGTGGTTTGGTTTGCACTTAGAAGTACACAACACTTGGTGTGTTGTGAAGACTGTATCAGAGACTAGGTGAGGAGAGCATTCTGAACTGGTCATTAAGTGAGTATTTTTGAACTGCCTCATGCCCAAGCAGTGTTGTAGGCTTTGGCAGTGAACAAAATCACTTCCTGAGGGAGCTCGAGTCCTGGCAATGTACTGTTGCTGTACTCCAGGGAAGAGATAGTATGGTACATAGGCTGCAGCTATAGGGGGACATACTTGGCTTCCTGGATATACAGTAAGTCCCCTGCATGTAAATCTTCAAGATGTGAACATGCGTTTACATGTCCAGTCTTTTAAGTTAGTTCATGTGTCTAGTATACATTGTCATGTGTGTCCATGATGCTGTACTGTAAGATTAAACATTAATAAAATTTTTTGGTTTTTTTATGTAGTATTTGTGTGAAAAGTATTATAAACCTATTTCAGTATATTATGTAGCCGATTGTGTTAGTTGGGTACTTAGGCTAATTTTATTGGACTAATTAACAAGTTGGACTTACAGAAGGGCTCTTACTGTATTTCAAAGGTAGAATTGGACTTAAGCAAGGATTGGAAGCAGAGTGTGGGAATGAGAGCGTCACATTTTGGCCTGAGGCATTGATGGATGATGATCCCATTTGCTAAGGTGACTAGGTGGCCGATAGGAAGACCTTTGCAAGGAAAACCCATAGATATTTTTGGCTTACCTTACATTAGAGTTGCCTATTACAGGTTGTGAAGAGGGCAAGTCACCAGTTGGATGCTTAAGTCAGGGGAGAAGTTTGAGGTTAGAGATAGACATTTTGAAGATTTTGTCTGAAGACCAACAGGAACAATGTGTAGTCCAGATAAGAGCCTGGACTGTGGAGGCTGGTGTAATTGGACAAGTTATCCTCTACTACCTCAGTTTTCTTCAACTGTAAATGGATGTAATGTTTCTTAGGGTTATTATGGAGATTACATGTGGTAATGGACATAAGGTCTCTAATATAGGGTTAGACATAGAGTAAGGAACTCCTTTAAATCTTTTTTTTTTTTTTAATTCTAGAGATGAGGTCTCACCAAGTTGCCCAGGTTGGTCTCGAGCCCGCGGGCTCAGGCAATCCTCTCACCTTGGCCTCCCAAAGTGCTGGGATTATAAGCATGAGCCACCGTGCCCAGCCTTTAATCTTAGTTTATTAGTGGCCATTACCTACCTGCATCAGGACAGTCTCCTTGTTTTTGTATCTACACTGATATTCACTTAGATTTTGCTTAGGCTGTTGGCTAATGGATGCTGAGAAGGCAGAAGTTACAGGGAGTGACCACTGAGCATGTTGTGGGTGCAGAGTCCTGTGGTAGCCCCCAGGGACATGGTGAACAAAGAGCTTCTTTGCTCTTCTTAACTTGTGGGCTTGTTATGGGTGGAAGTGTGGGAAATGCCAGAAAACAATAGTGCATGCTGTCAGAGGGAAAGTGAGATATGTGCTTGGAAATGTAGACTGCCTTCCAAGGCTTTGAGAATATGGCTGTGGAGGGTTTACTGCAGGCAAGTGTGAGCATTAACGTAAGTAATAATAATTGCTGGACTTTACTTTAGCCTGCAGTACACTCTCTGTTTTGCATACATTATAGCATTCATTCTTCATAAAAACCCTTTGAGATGGGTAATGTTCTGCCTGACCTCCTTTTACAGGTGAGCCAACTGAAGTCCAGAGAAATAAATGGAGTGATATCACACAATGAAGGCGGACCAAGCCTTGAATACTGGCCCGCCTGACTCAAGTTGGGTGACTTTTGTGCCAGACCTGCTATTCCTCATTATTATTATTATTATTATTTTTGAGTAGGAGTCTCACTCTGTTGCTCAGACTGGAGTGTAGTAGCCGCTCCCGGCCACCGCAGCCTCGACCTGCTGGGCTCCGGCGATCCTTCCACCTCAGCCCTCCAAGTAGTTGTAACTACAGGCTCGTGCTACCACGCCTGGCTAAGTTTTTGATTTATTGCAGAGATGAGGTCTCACCAAGTTGCCCAGGCGGGTCTCGAACCCGCGGGCTCAGGCAATTCACTCGCCTCAACCTCCCAAGGTGTGGGATTACAGGCTAAGCCACAAACCCGGCTCCTCATTATTATTACAGTATGAATAAATAATAAGTGTAGCAAATAGACCTAAGGCAGTTTTGGTAGATTATTTTTGGCTGCCAGTAGTTATGATTGGGTGAAGTTTAACTTCTCCCTCAGGCCTAGTTCAGGCTATAAAGGTCAGAGTCTCAGACCAAATTCTGCCATGCATCCAGATGTTTAGTGACAGGCATGCACAGAACAGTCATGCAGCTGTTGAGACTTCATGAAGTTTCAACTCTGCCCATCTTGGTGCTCATGCTTCTTGTTGAAAAGTTTACCTTGTTGATGAAAAGACGCTAAACTCTGTAAAATATTTGAAGATGGTTTATTCTTGAGCCAAACTTGAGGACTTAAGCCCAGGTAAGTTTACCTTGTTGATGAAAAGTCGCTAAACTCTGTAAAGTATTTGAAGATGGTTTATTCTTGAACCAAACTTGAGGACTTAAGCCCAGGTACACCCATCCTCGGGAAGTCCTGAGAGTGTGTGCCCCCCTTGTCCAAATGGTGGCTTGGTTATATGTATACATTTTAGGAAGGCAGAAATTACAAGAAACCATAAATCAATACACAATATTTTCATTGGTTTGGCCCAGGAAGGAAGAACATTTCCAAGTGGGGGTGCAGGGGAGCTTACAGGTCATAGGCGGATTCAAAGATTTCTTGTCTGGTAACTTGTAGTTCCTGTCTAAGGAATTTGGGAAATCAGTAGAGGAGATGCTTTGTTAAGATCCTGTATGTGACAGACTCCAGGGAGGATAAATGTCTTATAAAGCCCCCTGGAGTCTGGGACTCCATAAGAGATGACTTTGCAGAGCCATAAACCTTCTTTCTTTGTTATGTTATGCCAGAGTCAGGTTGGAAAGCAGACTTTAGGATACAGGGTAATAGAGTAATAAAACCGTTTCTGGTGAGTCCTTATCAGGCAGTGACTTCCCAGGCCTTTAAGTTATGAATTTGGGTAAGAGGAAGAAAGGTCAGGTTTAGTCCTCAACCTGAAGCAGATAAAACGGTATTCTTCTGTGAGGCAGGACTGGCTAACTTTCTGTTTGGTGGGCAGCCAAGACTACTGCACCAGCAGGACCACTTGGGTGTTCAAGCCCATTTCTGCTACCCTTGAAGTGAAGACTCACTCTGTACTTAAAGACAGTTCAAGCCAGGCTCGGTGGCTCAGCCTGTAATCCCACGCCTTTGGGAGGCTGAGGTGAGTGGATTGCCCAAGCCCGTGGGTTCGAGACCTGCCTGGGCAACTTGGCAAGACTTCATCTCTACAAAAAAAAAAAATATATATTAGCCGGGCCTGGTAGCGCGCACCTGTAGTTCCAGCTCCTTGGAAAGCTGAGGCGGAAGGATCGCTGGAGCCCAGCAGGTCGAGGCTGTGGTGGCTGGGAGCGGCCACTGCACTCCAGTCTGGGAGACAGAGTGCGACTCCAACTCAGAAAAAAAACAACAACAAAAAAACCAGTTCATGCGAGGCAACAATGCCTAGGCTCAGGTATTTCCAGCCAGATTATATTTCTTGGTCGCTGAGAGAAAATATATGTCTGATGTCTGTTATGTTAATTAACAAAGCCTTGAATGCCACCAGGGACTATCCGTTGTCAAAGATAAACAAAGCCAGACATTAGTTAAAGCAGTAAAAACAGGTTTTATTTAGTAACTGTTGACTATCAGAAAGAGTTGAGCTCCAATACATTTTGTGCAGAGGTGACTAGGCCTTTTAAAGGGTGAATAATGGAGTGAGGAGGGGATGAGCAGGGGCTCAAGTAGAGTCTGGAAAGTGAAAAGTTAGAAAAGGTTGGTAAGTGCAACTGGGCCCCTGTGTCTGCCAGCTGGCTTTGATCACAGTTAGGATTCTGTCCTCCCACAGACACTGGGAGACAGAGGCCCTGTCTTTCCTGATGGTTACATTGTAAAAGAATGGCTTTCATTAGGTCTTTAAGAAAGACCTTTCTGAGTCTTAGGAGATACATGTATAACTCAGAGGAACACAGGAAGGATTCACAATTATAAACCTTTTTTAGAAATGCTCTAAGAAAGGGGAGGTGGGCAGGGGCTTATCTTTAAGTGTTGGCTAGAACAAATAGTGAATTCTTTTTTTTTTAAGATGAGAAAATATAAGTTTATTTGGAAAGTAAATTAGAGAGAGACAAAGAGAGAAAGAGGAGATTCACCTCCCCAAGGTAGGAGAGGGGACCCAAACCCAAATAGTGAATTCTTTTGACAGCTCTGGGCTTTTCCAAAGTGGAATGCAAAAGGTGACTGGGTTAGTCTCAGTGCTCCTAGGAGCTGTGATAAAGGTTGGTCAAATCTCAGTGTATGGGATTAGACAGGCAGTATGTGCCTAGAAAATTCTTGCAGTTCTCAACATTTCTCACCATTATGCTGGATAACAAATCCTCCGGTGTCATCCAGGTAGAGGCAGCTGAAGCCCATGCCAGAAACTCTACTTTAGTGTGTGGCCCCTGATAAAAATGTTTGCTGGAATGGGTGTTCTTGTCAGGCAACTGACTGGCTCTAGACTGTAGTTTAAAACAGGGGTCTCCAACCTCTGGGTCATGGACCGGTACCAGTCTGTGGCAAGTGAGCAAAGCTTCATCTGTGTTTACCTATTCTCTAGCACTCACATTACCATCTGAGCTCCATCTGCTGTCAGACCAGCAGCAACAGTAGATTCTCATAGGAGTGCTGTCCTTATTGTGAACTGCGCATGTGAGGGATCTAGTTTGCATGCTCCTTGTGAGAATCTAATGCCTGATGATCTGAGTTGGAGCTGAGATAGTGATGCTAGCACTGGGGATCAGCTGCAAATACAGATTAACATTAGCAGTGAGGTTTGACTGAACATACCACCCCCCAGCCTCCTTTCATCTGGAAAAATTGTCTTCCATGGAACTGGTCCCTGATGTCAAAAAGTCTGGGACTGCTGGTTTAAAACACACACAGAGTTCATGAAGACTGACTTTTGAAGTAAATTATATACTACATAATAATGATTCCCCCAAAATGTTCTTATGTTGTGGTCCAAGTAATGCTTGGCTGCTTCACATCAATAAACCGAGAGGTAGGAAAACTGGTAGAGAGAAGTTTATTTCTGATTTGGAATCCAAGGAGCAGAGCCTGGCTCCTGTCCTTTCTAAAATGGTTGTGCTCACCCTTCAAGTTTTATAGTCCACTTTTATAAGCTCAGGGTAGTTGGTACCTATACATTGACTATGTAACTAGCAGAGCATTGTACAGAACTTAAGTCAGAGCTGCATTTTGTTACTAATGACAGTTATGGTCTACATTTCCTGGTGCCAGTTACCAGAGGTACCTCACAGCTTTTTATCAATAACACCCACCCAGCAGAAGCATTAATCAAGTTTGCCATACAGTAAAGGGAGTTAACAAGGCCTAAGACATCCTACTGTTACTACATGTTGTTACATGCAAAGTTACATAAATCACAAGACTTATTGCTTTGATACTATGTTATTCAAACCTGTGACTACTAAGAAAAGGCAGTAAATGGGATTTTATATCTCTCAGTTAATTGGGAACAATCTGCAGGGAAGTTAAGGATTCTTTGAGGTTACTTACTGGGAGTGCATAAGAGATAAGGGAAAGTGCACCTTTTAACTCTCAGGAATTTGGGTGGGTATGTGCAGCAGTTCTCGAACCCTTGCCATGCCCTTCTCTAGGGGTTGTGGCAATATGGACAGACAATGGCGGGTCTCCGTATCACCTCTCTCTTCACTGTAAAACTGCGCTCTCTACTTTGTAGTCCAGCTCAATTAATATTTCCTCTGTAATGATCTTTCTCTTGTTTGGATAGTCCCTGTAGAACTTGCACTTAGGCTTGTCCACACTACTTAGTACTGGGTCATCTGGTGCATTGCGCCCTGGTACTGTAAGGATGTATTTCCTCTCTCCTCCCAGGCAGGGCACATATTGTGACCTAACTAAACCCCCATTGAATGCTTTTGGTTACAAAACTCTTGTTCCCTACTGCTCTTTGTTTATAGCGATTGGAAATGTAAGGACTTTGTTATATTTTACATGTTACTTCCACCCTTGGAAGGGATCCAGGTACAAAAATTCATTCTTTCCATGATGCTTTTTTGAACAATGTAGACTTTTTTGAAACTTGGGAAAAGTCACACATACCATTACCCAGAAAGAACCATATTTTGATGCCTTATATTTAGTTATTTTTGTTTAATATTTATGGTTTTACTTAGCAAAATTGGAATTATGTTGAAAGTGCTGTATTTGATCCCACTCTTTGCTGAATCATGGGGTGACCAAGGAAGTTTTTAACATGCACCAGCCACTAATTGGCAACCATTAATGTTTTCTAGGCTTATATTCAGAAATAGGTAGTCTACCTTCAGACTTGATAATTTCTCTAGAGGTGTGTTAAAGTTAAATGGGAAAAAGTCACTTAATAAGTTTATGTATTTACAGGTTTGTGTGTGTTTCTAAATCCCAAAAGGCTAAAAATAATGAAAAAATTCTTAATTCCACCTCTGTTAGATGTTATCACTGACAGTGTATTTCAGTCATTTTCAACATTTTCTTTAACTTTGATTTATCTTTATAGTTACACAGATGCTGTATCCAAATGGTGGTTGAGTCACATTTCCTGCTGTATGATGGTGCAACTGAACTTTGTTCAGTTGCATTAAGTTTGAGTCCTGTTTTTCTGATCACTAGTACTGGGCACTTTTACTTTTCTATTCATTTTTATAAAATGCAGTAAAATGCCCACATAATTGCTCTACCATGCTAACTGAGGTGATGATTTGGCTGCTGTTGAGCTGTTGGCTAAATACAGTATTCCCACCTTATCTGTAGTTTTGTTTTCCATGGTTTTAGTTACTTTTGGTCTTATGAAAAGATTAAATGGAAAATTCCAGAAATAAATAATTCATAAGTTTTAAATGGCACACTGTTCTGAGTAGTGTGATGACATTGTGCTTCATTTCACTTAGAACATGAATCATCCTTCTTTCTGTTCAGCATATCCACAATATATATACTCTTATATAGTCACTTAGGGGCCATCTTGTTATCAGATTGACTGTCAGGGCATTGCAGACTTATTGTTCAAGTCACCTTTATTTGACTTAATGGCTCCAAAGCACAAGAGTAGTGATGCTGGTATATTCATAATTATTCTGTTTTCTTATTAGTTATTGTTGTTAATCTCTTACCATGCTAATTTATAAATTAAACCGTATCAAGTTCAGATTGTCAAATAGGCCTCTGTCTCCTCTTGCCTTTTTATTTTATTTTTTTATTATTTTTTGAGTAGTCACCTAGGCTGGAGTGCAGTGGCATGATCATGGCTCATTGCAGCCTTGACCTCCCGGGCTCAGTTGATCCTTCTGCCTCAGCCTGCCAGGTTGCTGGGGCTATAAGCATATGCCACCACACCTGGATTTTTTTTTTTTTTTTTTTGTAGAGACAAGGTCTCACTATGTTGCTTAGGCTGGTCTCAAACTTTTGGCCTCAAACAATCCTCCCGCCTTGGCCTCCCAAAGTGCTGGGATTGCAGGCATGAGCCACTGCGCCCAGCCACTTACCTTGAACAGTATGGAGAGTGAAGTTTGCGCTCTTAGTTGGAGAAGTAGCATGTGAGTGGTTCATTCAGATGTTTTTTTGGGCTGCTTCATAACTGACTTGGGGAGCTGACAAGTAGCTTTGGGCTGCAGCAAGTCTGAGTGGGCGGAAAGCCTGTCTGCAAAGGAGTAGAACTCAGCTGTGACTCATCTCTCTGTGCTGGTGAGATAAAAGGTAACTCTCTCTTCTTCATTGCCTGCTTCCCGCCCTGTTTTCTGTATAAATATGGCCTGTAGCTCTCCCACAGATAATTAGTGTCTGGGAGTGAGTAGACTGAAACCCAAAGCTTTACTTTCCAGTTTCTCAAGTGTTTTAATGTAATCACCATTTAGAAACCTCAGCAAGGGTAGAGCTGTAACTACAGCATTGTCTACTTTTATTTCAGAGTAGTAGGTGACCAGATCATCTTGATAATATGTTGTTTATAAGGAAGCCCTCATATAAACTGGGATGTCTGCAGAACTAGCCATTGTCTGCAGTTCCTTTTTATTCCTTTACTAAGCTGTTTTCAGTATTTTTAAAAAGGTGGGAATACCTGCCTAATTACAAATAAAGATTTAGTGTTTCCTTAGTGTCCTGAGTCAAGCCACATTGCTAGTTGTCCTGAGAGCCATATCAATTGAGTTACTAATCTGAACCATAGGAATTGTCCCCAGATATTAGGCTTTCCAAGTAGTCCACAGTAAACCGTTGCAGCCCTAATTACAAGGTATTTTAAAATATTTCTGGGAGGATAGCTCCATATCTGCTAGCTTTTATGTTAATGATATTTTAAAAGAGTTTAGAACCTAGCCTGGGAGTCAGTGTGGTTATGTAGGAAATTCAAATAGTGGGTTGGTTTGATTACATAGGACATCTGTCTGAATTTCAAAGGAAGTAGGATTTTACTTTTAACTTTTCTTCTGTAGTTTACCTTGTGAAATTAAAGTTGCTAATGTTTAAGGAAAGTAGCTGTTGTGCAAAAACTTTGAGTTTTCTTAAATCACAGAATAAATTTTGAAACTATTTGAGGGTTTGAAGTAAGGTTATAGTACATAGTGATTAGACAGCATTTTCTGCCTCTTGAAAACTGTCTAGTCACAACAAAAAGTACGAAAAACACATACACAACCCCTTAAGTCTTTTTTTTTTTTTTTTTTTTTTTTTGAGTAGGAGTCTCACTCTGTCACCCAGGCTAGAGGGCAGTGTCATGCTCCCGGTCATTGCAGCCTCAACCTGCTGGGCTCAGGCAATCCTTCCTCTCATCTCGGCCTCCCAAAGTGCTGAGATTATAGGCATGAGCCACTGTGCCCAGCCTTTTTTTTTTTTTTTTGAGTTGGAATCTCATTGTTGTTGCCCAGGCTGGAGTGCAGTGGCACGCTCATGGCCACCTCAGCCTCAACCTGCTGGGCTCAGGCAATCCTTCCACCTCAGCCTTCCAAGTAGTTGGAACTATAGATGCATGCCACCATGCCTGGCTGGTTTTTGTGACTTATTGTAGAGATGAGGTTTCACCAAGTTGCCCAGGCTGGTTTCAAACCCCTGAGCTCAGGCAATTCTCTCGCCTCTGCCTCACAAAGTGCAGAGATTACAGCCACTGCATCCAGCCCCTTAAGTCTTACTTATGAGAAGACAACTAGGAGATATAGAACAAAAGACTTCAGTGTAAAAATCATTTTTTAAAAAAACTGGTTAACTGCATTTTGAAACAAAGCTCATTAGGCCTTTGTGGGTTTTCTTTTCTTTCTTTTTTTTTTCTTGCACTATAGCCCAGTAATTTAGTGGAAGGCTGATTCTTCTAATGCTTTGATCCTTGGCGAATGTGGTTCACCAAAACGGAGGAGGAATTCAGTCTTTTGTTCTTGTTTCTGTGCTCACTGATCTTCTCCATTGTTATTCTCAGAAACAGTAGCAGTACTTTGTTTCCATAGTAATGAAACTGTTCTTTATAGTAGGATTCTTTATTAATACGTTTTTCTCCAGTTCTGCTGGCATCATCCCTAAGGACAGTAGGACATTGTTGACTTATTTCATTAGCTAGTGTTATTTATTTTTTTAAATTTATTATTATTATTATTATTTGTGCATAGGAGACTCACTCTCACCCAGGCTGGAGTATAGTGGCTTGCTCATGACCTCTGCAGCCTTGGCCTGCTGGGCTCAGGCGATCCTTCCGGCTCAGCATTCCAAGTAGCTGGAACTACAGGTACATGCCTACCATGCCCAGCTAATTTTTTGGGGGGGGAGGGTGCGGTGGAGTCTCACTCTTTCACCCAGACTGGAGTGCAGTGGCCGCTCCCAGCCACCGCAACCTCGACCTGCTGGGCTCCGGCCATCCTTCCACCTCAGCCTTCCAAGTAGCTGGAACTAAAGGTGTGCGCTACCACGCCCGGCTAATTTTGATTTATTGTAGAGATGAGGTCTCCCCAAGTTGCCTGGGCGGGTCTCAAACCCGCGGGTTTAGAACCCGCGGTCTTAGGCAATCCACTCACCTCAGCCTCCCAAAGCGCGGGATTACAGGCTGAGCCACCGAACCCGGCTAATTTTTTTTTTTTAATTGTAGAGACGAGGTCTCACCAAGTTGCCCTGGTCTTGAACCCCTGGGCTCAGGCAGTCCTCTCACCTCAGTCTCCCAAAGTGCTGGGATTACAAGCTTCTGAGCCATGGTGCCTGCTTAGTGTTATTTTTTATTTTTATTTTTTTATTTTTTGAGTTGGAGTCTCATTCTGTCGCTCAGACTGGAGTGCAGTGGCATGCTCCCGGACACTGCAGCCTCAACCTGCTGGGCCCTGGTGATCCTTTCACCTTAGCCTTCCAAGTAGCCGGAACTACAGGCGCATGCTACCACGTCCGGCTAATTTTTGATATAGTGTAGAGACAAGGTCTCGCCAAGTTGCCCAGGTGAATCTCGAACCTGCGGGCTCAGGCAGTCCACTTGCCTCAGCCTCCCAAAGCGCTGGGATTACAGGCTGAGCCACTCAGCCCGGCCTAGTGTAATTTTTAAAAAACCTGACAAAATTTCCTAAGCCTGCATGTCAATTGTTAAGTATTCATTGGATACCAAGAGAAATATAATTCAAAGGCTATAGTTAGTCCCAGTTTCATGTGTGGCAGCAACTTGTGAATTGGTGCTGAATTTTCTACCAGTGTAAGATTCTCCTGGGGCAATACTTCTTCACAGACTGGACTGGGAGTTTTTGTACCTCAGCTTTGGACCTTTTATCTTTGTGAAAGAGGAAGAAGCTGGGGTCCCTTGGTGGTGACACTTTCCCCTGGAAGTATGTGAGCCCACCCAGGGGACTATGTGGAGGATGGGCTCCCATGAATGGGTTCTAGGGGCTCCATGCCACCCTGCAGTTGCACACACAGGTGTGTCTGTGTGTAATTAACACTTTCCCCAGTAGGTGCATATCGTTTTTCAGCTTCTCAAAGGAGTCTTCTGATCTCAGAAAAACACAACTGTAGAATGAGAAAGAAAGACCAACCATGGAAACTTGAGAGACATCTCCATTTGGAAGGCAGACATTCCCTGTAGCCAGCAGGAAAAGAAGGAAGATTCAGTGTGGGTAGAGCCTGCCTGAAGAGGAAAGAACCTGCAGTGTGGGGGCAAGAGGAGTGCAGCTTGTCAGATGACACCCTGAAGGCAAGCAATAGGAAGATCAATGCCTAGGCAGCCTCAGTTTCCAGGCAGCAGAAGGTAGAGTGCATGGTATGTTGTGGCATTACTGGAGAGCTGAGGAACTGAAGCCAGGGAGGAGAGGTTATTATCTTTTAAGACAAAAAGAGAAGCAGGTTAAGAGCGTGGGGAGTTTTGAGCCATCCCTTAAAGAATGGTCCAAACCTCTAAATGGCAGGATTACTCCTTAAGTTCTATAATCCGTACCCTGCCAAAATTTAGTCCAGAGATAGCCTTCATTCCCTCCATTTTTTTCTTTGCTGCAGAAAAAGCCCCCATCTTCTATGCCCCCTTTTTTACCCCCTACTTTTTTCTAAGTTTTTGGAATCTCATCAAATGAGAGTCTCTTTTTTGGAAAATTCTGGAGAGGCAAGTTTGGTTCTGGAGAGATTCAGGTTTTGCTGCTTGCTTTTTTTTTTTTTTTTTTTTTGTCATCCTCACTCTGTCACCCAGATTGGAGGGCAGTGGCAAAATCATGGCTCATGGCAGTCTCAGCCTTCTGGTCTCTGTGTTACATATAACATCTCATTTTTATCCCTCCAACAATTGTATGAGGGATGCAAGACAGGAATTTCCTCACTGGACAAACAAGGAAACCAAGGCATAGAAACTTAAGTACTAGAAACAATCCTTCCACCTCTCAAATAGCTGGGGCTATAGGTGTATGCCACCACACCCAGCTAATTAAAAAAATTTTTTTTTTGTAAAGACAGGGTCTTACTATGTTGCCTAGACTGGTCTAGAACTCATGGACTCAAGCAATCCTCTTGCCTTGGCCTCTCAAAGTGCTAGGGTTAGAGGCCTATGCCACAAACTGGGTGCTTTGTGATTTTTGAGGCAGATCATGGAATCAGAATAACCTTGAAAGGCATCCATTTAAAATTTGCCGTCTGAAGCTTTTAGATGGCTTTTTAATGCCCTTCCTCTGTGTGCATCTGTTTGAACTTCCAGTGTTGGGGAGCTCACTACTGTTTCTAGTACTTAAGTTTCTATGCCTTGGTTTCCTTGTTTGTCCAGTGTGGAAATTCCTGTCTTTCATCTCTCATACAATTGTTGGAGGGATAAAAATGAGATGTTATATGTAACATAGAGTCTTCATTATCTGTAAAATGGGGATGCAGCTGTGGCAGGGTTCAATGAAGGAAGCCAAGACCACTCTAGGTAATTTTTTTTTTTTTTTGAGACAGGGTCTCACTGTGTTGTCTTGAACTTTTGTGCTCAAGTGATCCCCCTGCCTTAGCTTTCTCAGTATCCTAGGTATTTTAAGTAGAAGAGGATATTATGTAGGGAATTAGGTGTGTTTAAAAAGTAATTGAAAGAACTAACATCCCAGGTACTCTTGAATTGAAGAAGATAGTGATCTAGAGATCAGGAGCTGAAGCTACCACCACCAGCACTACTGTGTCCTGATACCTACTAGCCAAGGACTTGTTGACACAGGAACCAAAATCTGTGCTGCAACTGCCTGTCTTGTCCCAGGACTTTGCCTGGCAGTAGACACCAGTAGGAGGGTTGCTTCCACCTTGTTTTCACCTTTCAAATATTGTCAGTGCTGGCAATTGTTAGGACCCCAACAGGAAAGGCGTCTGGGAAATGTGATTCAACTTTCCAGGTTGTTTAATACTGGAAGACACATAGAAGGTGGGAATGGAGGCAGAGTGAGATAACTGACTCTGTGGAGCACAAGCTGTGAAGAATTAGTGTGATAAACTCTACCATAGTCAGTACCATTACTTCCTCTCATGTCAGCGTGGCCATGACCATGACTGTGATGATAAGGGAAATGGTGACCACAGAAGTAAGGCCAGAGTGTTAAGGGCTTGGGCCTGGGGGCAGGAAGTTGGGATGTGTATAAACTGGTTTCATTTCTCACTTGGACCAAGGGAGTGACTCCTGACTGGTTTTCCTCCCTCTAGTTCTTTCACTACATGATTGTGTTTTCTATACCATCAGCAAATTGATCCTTCTACTAAAGTATAGTTTTAATCATCTCATTCCTCTGCATGATTTTAAACCCTAATGGGGGGGGGTTAATGTATGAATATTCTAAATGCAAGTCCTTTTGTAGGAATTTGTTGGTGTTTTTTATCAAGATAACTTACTCTAAATAACAATGTGCTTAACACATGTATATAGTGATGTCTTCTTAGGCATTACTGTTGTTGGTCAGTTGTCTCCCTTTCTCCCTCCCTATGTTCCTCCCTTCCTTCTGTTTTTCCTCCCTCCTTCCTTCCCTGCCTCCATCCTTCCTTCCACATTTCTTGATGAATCTACCTGGGGAGTTTATCAATTTTATTAATCTTGTGAGAAACAAGTTTTTTCCTTATTGACAGTTGTTTGTTTTCTATTTCGCTGATTTCTGCTATTCATTATTATCCTTTTTGCTTACTTTAATTTGCCCTTTCATTTATTTTTATTACGACAGAAACTTAGATTCTTATTTTAAAACTTTATTTTATCTAAAATAAGCATTTAAAGCCATACATTTGCATTTTACACATTTTTACAATGTGTTTTCATTGTCATTCAGTTCAAAATATTTTCTAAATTTCCTGTGATTTTTTTCTTTGAGCCATTTGTTGTTTAGAAATATGTTGTTAGCCGGGCTCGATGGCTCAGCCTATAATCCCACGCTTTGGGAGGCTGAGGTGAATGGATTGCCTGAGCCCGTGGGTTCGAGACCCGCATGGGCAACTTGGTGAGACCTCATCTCTACAATAAATCAAAAAATTAGCCGGGCGTGGTAGCATGTGCCTGTAGTTCCAGCTACTTGGAAAGTTGAGGAGGAAGGATCCAGTCTGGGCTACAGAGTGAGACTCCAACTCAAAAAAAAAAAAAAAAGAAATATGTTGTTAATTTCCAAGAATATTCTTGCTGTTGATTTCCAATTTAATTTGATGGTGATCAGATAATATATTCTGTATATATTCATTCCTTATTTTTTTCCTCTTTTAATTTTTATTTAAAATTGTGGGGTACAACTCAGGGTTAGGTATACAAATATTCACTGTGCAGGTACCCTTATCAATGAGGTGTATCCCGTTTTCCCCAGGCAGATATCGACTATTGTCAGTCCCATCTCTCCACCCTCAACCTCCCTCCCTGCAGTACTCATTCCTTTTAAATCTATTATTTTATGACCTAGAATATGACATACTTGGTGAATATTTCATGTGCTTTTGAAGGGAACATATATTCTATAGTTATTGAATGAAGTATTCAAGTTGGTTGATAGTGTTGCACAAATCTCCATCTTTGCAGATCTTTTGGGGGGATCAAATTCTATCAATTACTAGGAGAGGATACTAAATTTTTCAAGTATGATTATGTTTTTATCTCTTGTGTTAATTCTGTCCTTTTTTTTTTTTTTGGAGTTGGAGTCTCACTCTGTCACCCAGGCTGTAGTGCAGTGGCACACTCATGGCCACTGCAGCCTTGTTCTGCTGGGCTCAGGTGATCCTTCTGCCTCAGGCTTCCAAGTAGTTGGAACTACAGCATGCTCTACCATGCCCGGCTAATTTTTTGATTTATTATAGAGATGAGGTCTCTCCAAGTTGCCCGGGCTGGTCTCAAACCCGTGGGCTCAGGCAATCCTCTCACTTTGACCTCCCAAAGTGCTGAGATTATAGGTGTAAGCCACCGCTCCTGACCTGATTTTTTTTTTTTTTTTTTTTTAAAGAGATGAGGTCTTGCTCTCTTGCCCAGGCTATAGTGCAGTTGACCCATCGCAGCTAATAGCAGCCTGGTACTCCTGGGCTCAAACGATCCTCCTACCTTGACCTTCTGAGTAGCTGGGATTACAGGTGGGCACCACCATGCCTGGCCTTTAGATTGTTTTTTTAATACAGTATTTTGCTATTATAAAATCATTTAAAACTTTTTGTCCCCTCCCTTTTCTTAAACCCTCAAGCAGTTGTTTACATTCCTTTCCAGAAAGTTCTGCTCTGTATATGGATCATAAATTTTAACAGAAAGCAGTTTTTAAGAACTCAGGAGTGTCTTCTGTGAAAGTTGCAAGTTGCTGAGTGGAGGAGTATTAGGTCACTTAGACTGAGCTGGTTAACTAGTTGGGGTGTTTATGCAAATCATTTTGCCCAGTGCTGTCTTCTGGCTGGAGGCTTTGAAAAAAATGAAACAGTAAATGATTTCCTTATGATGGGGGCTGAGAAGATTAGAATTGCCACAGGATTGCATTCTTTGGAAGAAAGAGGTCCAGTAGGGCTGAGTCTCTGATTTTTTTTTTTTTCCTGCAATGATGTAGCAGAAAAAAAGTAGCTCAGTGCTGAGTACACCCATGCTAATTTCATTTGCCTCTTATTATGGATGGTTTGAGAGCATTCCAAGATGATCAGAGAGAACCCTTCCTCTTCCACTCTGCTCTGCATTGCCCTTCCATTCTCCTTTTCTGATGTTTGTAAGACTTTGGGAGTCCTATGCATAGCTGATATTGCACATCCTTTCTTAACCCCAGATTCCAGTATCACTCATCAGACTTCATGAAAGCACTTGGGCCCTTTACAACCAAAGATGAACCAGGCCCCAGGGAATGTATTGGTACTGCCTATAGAAGAAACACTACCTCATTTTATAGTCAGAGAATTAATTTAAATTATTTAATTTAGGGAATGTTTTTAGGCTTTTTGTTCATATAGTCTAGAAGTGGGGTAGCTGAGAAGGTAAGAGTCAATTTTGGTAATAGGAAGTCTGAGTTCCACTGCGTTCTCATTCACTTACTGGTGGTGTGCTCTTGATCAGTTACTTAATCTAGTATCTGCACCTATAAAGTAGAGTAATCTGGTCTGGCATGGTGGCTCAAGCCTGCAATTCCAGAACTTTGGGAGGCCGAGGCGAGAGGATTGCTTGAGCTCAGGGATTTGAGACCAGCCTGGGCAACTTGGTGAGATCTCATCTCTACAATAAATCAAAAAATAAACATGGCATGGAAGCACGTGCCTGTAGTCCCAGCTACTTGGAAGGCTGAAGCAGAAGGATTTCCTGAGCCCAGCGGGTCAAGGCTGTGGTAGCTGTGAGCATGTCACTGTACTCTAGCCTGGGTGACAAGAGTGAGACTTGAACTAAAAAAAAAAAAAAAAAAAAAAAAAAAAAGTAGAGTAATCTCAATGATTTCCATCACAAGATTTTGCACTTCAAACAGTGACGGGTCTAGAGTACAGGTTCATAAATGTCAGTTTATGTAGTTGTGGGGAAGGCTGTAACTATCTTGAGCTATTAATATCCAAATTATAAGTTGTGTGTTTTGGGGGGGCCAGCCCCCAAAAAGATTTTTAGGGGGTCCCTTGGAAGGTGTGATGGCGTCGGTGTTTCTATAAGGATAGATATTAAAAGAAAGAAAGGAGGGATAGATATAAAGAGAAAGAAAGAAAGTGGACATCTGTTCAACGGATTGACCAGAAGCCGTTTATTGGGGGTTTACAGCTTGTATTTATCCCAGATTTTACGCAGGCAGTCTTACAAGTCTTCCATGTGAACACAAGCCAGGTGCAAGAGGGGTGCTCCCCCACCCACCAGGTGTTTCCTGGGGCATGAGGAAGAACAATGTCAATTAAATCACAAAACCTTTACATGGACACAAAGCCAGGTGAATGAGGGGCATCCCTCACCCACCAGGTGTTTCCTGGAGTAAGAGGAAGGGCAATCCCAATTAAATCACAAGACATTTACATGAACATAGAACCAGGTGGATGGGGGGGGCGTCCCCCACCCACCAGTTGTTTCCCCAAGCATGAGGAATGAGGATCCCAAAACTATTTCACTGTTCCTCATGCTTGGTTAATATTTCTCAAAAGCAGTACAGCAATTCTAATATCATAATATTCTAATAATCAATAACTTTTCAAACCTATGCATGCGCAACACCTAATAACCAACCTAAATCCCAATTCCTCTCTATTTTACGCTAATTATATCTACACTACAGAAACTCTTAATTATAGCCCAAACCAATTCCTAAGGAATGTGGCCCAGCCCAAAGCTCATGCTGGGCCTTTAGGAATGTGGCCCAGCCCAAAGCTTGTGCTGGGCCATAGCTCTAGATATTTATCTGTATTATTAAGGTTAAAACAGCACTTTGATGTATATACTAATTCTACAAATATACTATTAAATCTTTAAAGAAACTTGTACCATATTAAAGGCTCCCAAATGTGACCTGAGTTTGAATTATGTTAAGTTTAAAGCCGAAACCGCAGTCTGTGAGAAACGGGAACAATGGACTCCTAAAGTAAGCCATGCCTGTCGAACTCTCAGAACTTCATGCTTAGATCATCAAAGTCCCTGCTAGCGGAATGTGCCAAAACAGCAAAGAAGGGAAGAGGCAATGGGCCTTCAGCTCCTGAACTTGTCCTAGCAGTCTCAGGGTCCGCAGCCTGCCTGGATCCCTAATGCTCAGGCAGGCCTCCACGGCTGGCTCCCAACAGTGTATAAGCTTCTTTTGAAGTTTGATATATGTCCTTTCCATCAAAATAAGTAATGTATAGATTCCAGTGTCTAACCATATTAAAATTATTTAAAAATATAAAAGGTATTGAAAAAAAATGAGCGAACTTTTAAAGCGACCTTAGAACCAGGCATGGTGGCTCACACCTATAATTCCAGCACTTTGGGAGGCTGAGGTGAGAGGATTGCCTGAGCACATGGGTTGGAGACCATCCTGGGAAACTTGGTGAGACCTTATCTCTACAATAAATCAAAGAAAAAAAAATTAGCTGGACATGGTGGTGCATGCCTACAGTTCCGGCTACATGAAAGGCTAAGGCAGAAGGATCACCTTAGCCCAGCAGGTTGAGGCTGTGGTGGTTGTGAGTGTGCCACTACACTCCAGCCTGGGCAACAGAATGAGACTTCAACTCAAAATAAAATAAAATAATCTTAGAATGGCCAAGGTGTTTTCTAAGCATAACATAAGATCTATAAGGCAAATTAATGACATTGGCTATCTAAAACTTAAACTTGTCCATAGCAAAATAAACCAAGTCAAAACACAAATGATAACACAGTGATTCATAGGACAGAGATATGCTTTTCTTAATTTAAAGAGTGTTATAGTAGACCAGCAGGAAAATGGATTAGATTAGGAAAAAATGCAAATGACCAACAAACATGAAAGAAGATGCTAGATTGTACTTGTAATTAAATAGCTACAATTCAAAATGAGATTTTTTAAATAGGTAAAGTTAAAAATAATACCTGGAGTTGATAAGGTGGTAGAAAAATTCACTTTTGTGTATTTGTGTTTGTTCACTTTTGAAGAAACATTTAAATTGGCATAATCTCTTTGAATCATATTACATATGTCTGTGTTCTTGGATCCAGAAATTCTACTTCTTTAAGAAGTAAACTTGGGTGGGGGGCAGTGGCTCATGCCTATAATCCCAGCACTTTGGGAGGCTGAGGTGAGAGAATTGCCTGAGTTCACAGGTTTGAGACCAGCCCAGGTCAACTTGGCGAGACCTCATCTCTACAGTAAATCAAAATTAGCTGGGTTTGGTGGTGCATGCCTGTAGCTCCAGCTACTTGGAAGGTTGAGGCAGAAGGATCACCTGAACCCAGCAGGTCGAGACTGTGGTGGCTGTAAGCATGCCACTGCACTCCAGCCTGGGCGACAGAGTATGACTCCAACTCAAAAATAAATAAATGAGTAAATTTTGATTATTTTAATTGATCATTGATAGCTAAGACTAATTTAAAATAAAAAGTTACTGGGCACGGTGGCTCATGCCTGTAATCCCAGGACTTTGGGAGGCAGAAGCAAGAGGATTGCCTAAGCATAGGGGTTTGAGACCAGCCTGGACAACTTGGCAAGACCTCATCTCTACAATAAATCAAAAAATTAGCCGGGTGTGGCGACATGCACCTATAGTTCCAGCTACTAGGAAGGCTGAGGCAGAAGGATTGTCTGAGCCCAGGTCAAGGGTGCTGTGGCTGTGAGCATGCCACTGCACTCCAGCCTGGGCAACAGAGTGAGACTCCAACTCAAATAAAATAAAAATTAAAAAGCAAAATAAGCCGGGCTCGGTGGCTCAGCCTGTAATCCCGTGCCTTTGGGAGGCTGTGGTGAGTGCATTGCCTGAGCCCATGAGTTTGAGACCCGCCTGGGCAGCGAGATCTCATCTCTACAATAAATCAAAACATCAGCCGGGTGTGTAGCGCATGCCTGTAATTCCGGCTACTTGGAAGGCTGAGGCAGAAAAGACTGCCGGAGCCCAGCAGGTCGAGGCTGCGGTGGCCGGTAGCGGCCACTGCACTCCAGTCTGGGTGAGAGAGTGAGACTCCAACTCAAAAAAAAAAAAAAAAAAAAAGCAAAATAAGAAGTTACTAGTTTTCCAAGTAATGAAATATGATATTGCCTTAAAAAGAATGAAATTAGGTCAGGTGTCTTATACCTGGAATCCTAGCACTTTGGGAGGCTGAGGCGAAATGATCTCATGGAGTCAGGAGTTCAAGACTCAGCTTGGGCAACATAACAAAACCCCATCTCTTTTTTTTTTTTAATTTTGAGTCAGAATCTCATTCTGCTGCCCAGGCCGGAGTGCAGTGGCATGCTCACACTCACAGCCACTGCAGACTCGACCTGTTGGACTTAGGCAATCCTCTGCCTCAAACTTCCAAGTAGCTGGAACTATAGGCATGCGCCACCATGCTTGGCTAATTTTTTTTTTTTGTTATTGTAGAGACGAGGCCTCACCATGTTGTCCAGGCTGGTCTAAAACCCATGGGTTCAGGCAATCCTCTCACCTCGGCTTCCCAAAGTGCTGGGATTACAGGCATGAGCCACCATGCCCAGTTGATCCCATCTCTTAACAGAGTTTTTTTTTTTTTTTTCTCCTAAGCTAGTTTAGCTTGGCTATTGCATGCCTGTAGTCCCAGCTACTTAGGAGACTGTGGCAGGAGGATTAAGCCCAGGAAATGGAGGCTGCTGTGAGCCAGGAAAACGCCATAGCATAGACAGCAGAGAGGCTCTATCTCAAAAAAAAGAAAAGAAAAAGAAATCAACAATGGAATTAATAGAGAAGGAAAACTTGTCACATCCTATGATATGGATGGACCTTGAGCACATTGTGCTAAGTGAAAGGGTAAGCTGAGGCAAGGTGGGCTGGTGCTGCAGGCATAACGCAAGATTGCAACAGAGAGGAATGTAGAAAGAAGTAAAGTTTATTATTCACCTTTCACAGATGGAAAGGGGGCTGGCACTCAGGTAAGTGTGGCATGGAAGGCTGGAAACTAGGTGTTGTTTTTTTTTTTTTTGAGTTGGAGTCTCACTCTGTCACCCAGACTAGAGTGCAGTGGCTGCTCTCGGCCACCGCAGCCTCGACCTGCTGGGCTCCGGCCTCAGCCTTCTGAGTAGCCAGAATTACAGGCATGCGCTACCACGCCCAGCTGATTTTTTGATTTATTGTGGAGATGAGGTCTCGCCAAGTTGCCCAGGCAGGTCTCAAACCCGCGGGTTCAGGCAATCCACTCACCTCAGCCTCCCAAAGCGCGGGATTACAGGCTGAGCCACTAAGCCCGGCTGAAACTAGGTGTTTTTAAGGGCCTTTAAAGCCCTGGAGGAGTTCTGGACCAGAAGAAATGTCCAAAGTTGTATTGTTTGGTTTTTATAGCAGTCACGTGAATCTAGTATCTTGACATCACTAGGCATCAACATCTCATGACCTCAGGTTGTGGGCTGGAGGTTGTCATGGATTGTATGGTAACCATATACCAATAAATATGCCTCCCGGTGGTGTGCTGGGTGGTATGCTGGAAGTCGTCATGGGCAGCCAATAACAATGTATCAATACAAATGCCTAAAAGATAGATTGTTAGCAAGATGGACATGCTTATGGGTCTCTGTATAATCACTGGTTTCTAAAACTAAATTTTTTTTTGTTAATGATTATAGGGTAAAAGGACATGTGGGCCATGGAAACTATGTGGCAAGGGAATGTCAAGGGGTGAGTCCCAAGCAAAATAGCCGTGCTTATTCAAAATGGCTACATTATATCCTAAATTTCTAGGGTTCCCTCCTTTCAATAAGTGAGGTCAGCTAGCCACAAAGGACATGTATGATTCCATTCATATGAAGTATCTATAACATTGTCAAAACCATGAAACAAAGTGGAAAGGTGGTTGCCAAAGGCTCAGAGAAGGTGGGAGGAAGAACTGGTGTAAATGGGTATAGAGTTTCAGTGTTGCATGACGAAAAAGTTCTAGAGATCTCTTGCATAACGTTGTGAATATACTTAACACTACTGAACCATATGCTGAAACGTGGTTAGGATCATTAGTTTAATGTTATGTGTGTTTCATTACAGTAAAAAAGAATGAGATAAATTTATGTGCAGAGTGGAAGAGGTAGCCAAGATAATAGTGTTAAGTAGGGGTTTAAAAGAAGGAAGTTAAAGGATAGTATGTATATGATGAACTCACAAATGTGGCCTTCAAAATGACAGGCAAGCCGGGCTCGGTGGCTCAGCCTGTAATCCCGCGCCTTTGGGAGGCTGAGGTGAGTGGATTGTCTGAGCCCGCGGGTTTGAGACCCGCCTGGGCAGCAAGACCTCATCTCTCCAATAAATCAAAAAAATCTGCTGGGCGTGGTAGCCCCTGTAATTTTGGCTACTTGGAAGGCTGAGGTGGAAGGATCGCCGGAGCCCAGCAGGTCGAGGCTGCGGTGGCCGGGAGCGGCCACTGCACTCCAGTCTGGGCGACAGAGTGAGACTCCAACTCAAAAAAAAAAAAAAAAAAAAAAAAATGAAAGGCAGATGTATATTTATATATAGATACTTGTATATGCAATTAAGATTTCTGAGAGTTTTAAAAATGCATTAGAAACTGTCACTGGTAATAATAATAGGTTGGAGGGTTAGAAGATAATGTTAGTGGCATTTGTTTGTTTGGTTTTTTTGTTTTGTTTTGTTTTTTGAAAGCAGGATTTATTGAGAGGATAGAAAAGCTCCCACTGTGGGAGGAGACCCTAGGGGTTTGCCCAGCATTTGTTTTTTATTTGACAACTTGCTGTGCTGTTTGAATGTATCATAAGCATGTATTGGTTATTTTTTAAATGTTTAAAGGTTATTTTAGCAAATATAAATGTGTGAAATTCAACATGTTATATAATTGCATTTTTTAGCCCTGTTTTTGTTACCACCCGTGGCCGTTGTGGTGGTGGTGGTGGTGGTGATGTAATAAACTTAGGAAGTGGGTTTGGAGATAACATATTTAAAAAGGAAGCTGAGATTATCGATTTGGTTGCACAACTAGTATGAATATGTGCTGTAATTTATTTTTATGCACATTGTACACAGTTTACATATGTAAATGTTGGTTTTTCTTAACTGAAGTGTACTGAGGTAAACTGAGCTAGTTAAAGATGGCATGCTACCCCTATAAAATGGTGCTAAGGTTGTAGTTGTCAGCCAACTGTCGATGGCTTATTAGGAAGTGTTATTCAAAGAGCTGTTTTATTTTGGTACAGGACCAAAAAAAATTATTAAATAAATGACAGCTGTGGTACTAAGAATCGGCCATTTCGAATTTTTTTTTTTTTTTTTTTTTGAGTTGGAGTTTCATTTGTTGTGCAGGCTGGAGTGCATGGCAGGCTCATGGCCACTGCAGCCTTGACCTGCTGGGCTCAGGTGATCCTTCTGCCTCAGCTTTCCAAGTTGCTGGAACTACAGGTGTGTGCCACCACACTTTGCCAATTTTTTTTTTTTAATTGATTGTAGAGACGATGTCTTGCCATGTTGCCCAGGCTAATCTTAAACTCCTAGACTCAGGCAGTCCTCTCACCTTGGCCTCCCAAAGTGCTAGAATTACAGGCATGAGTTACTGTGCCCAGCTCAAGTGTGCAGTCTCTTAAGAAAAGTAAAAATTGAAAGATCCATAAAGTATTTCATGTAAATTTTACAAAGCATTTACAGCCGACTAAGAACTTAAGAAACACACGAAACAAATCAGCTCCTAAAGTGCTAGAAGTTTGTCTTTGGGGATACTTTATTGGTGTTTAAATTAACGTGTTAAAAAAAAATTCATAGTTTTAGTCATAATGTAGAATTGGAGAGATGACCAAGGTTTTACTTCTACATTGGGTAGAAGTGTCCAACCAAATAATGTTAGAATTATTATTTAAATTTTTTAAAAAACACTTCCTTATTTATTCTAAAAGGGCTATATTAGGTAGTTTTTTTAAATTAAGGGCAACTTGGCGAGACCACATCTCTACAATAAATACAAAATGAAAGCCGGGCTCGGTGGCTCAGCCTGTAATCCCGTGCCTTTGGGAGGCTGAGGTGAGTGAATTGCCTGAGTCCGCGGGTTCGAGACCCGCCTGGGCAGGTGAGACCTCATCTCTACAATAAATCAAAAAAATTAGCTGGGCGTGGTAGCGCGCACCGGTAATTCCGGCTACTCAGAAGACTGAGGTGGAAGGATCACTGGAGCCCAGCAGGTCGAGGCTGTGGTGGCCGGGAGCGGCCACTGCACTCCAGTTTGGGCGACAGAGTGAGACTCCAACTTAAAAAAATAAAAAATAAAAAATAATAAAAAAAATAAAAAATGAGCCGGACGTGTTAGCGTGCACCAGTAGTTCCAGCTACTTGGAAGGCTGAGGCAGAAGGATCGCTGGAGCCCAGCAGGTAGAGGCTGCGATGGCTGGGAGCGGCCACTGCACTCCAGTCTGGGTGACAGAGTGAGACTCCAACTCAAAAAAAAATTCATTTTTTTTTCCTCGGAGGTAACTAATGAAAGAAACTAAATGTTACTGTTTATTCTATCTTTGTGATTACAGACAGTATAGGGCAGGGTGGGTAAACAAGGCAAATCAAGCAAATACCTTTTCCCCAATTTAATCAGATGCAGCATTGTGTAGGTTGACTTAATGCACTGACCTGGGCTGAAAGCTGGCAAGAGCAAATCTTTGCAATTTAGGTTCTTCCTCCACAACTATTCCAAGAATCTTAATTCCTGAACTAACACTGTGAGCTCTGACATGTTGTTCACTGCAACATTCTTGAAGCTTCCACATCTTAATCTGGCACCTCTTGTTAAGGCAGGGAATTGTCTGTTAAAAAGTATTGTCCTCAGCCAGGTGCAGTTGCTCAATCCTGTAATCCCAGCACTTTGGGAGGCCAGGGTAAGAGGATTGCCTGAGCCCACGGGTTTGAGGCCAGTCTGGGCAACATGGTGAGACCTTGTCTCTACAATGAATTAAAAAATTAGCTGGGTGTGGTAGTGCACACCTGTAGTTCCAGCTACTTGGAAGGGTGAGGTAGGAGGATTGCTGGAGCTCAGCAGTTCGATGCTGGGGTGGCTGTGAGTGTGCCATTGCACTCCAACCTAGGTGATGGAGTGAGACACCAACCTCCCCCCTCCCAAAGCATCCTCTTTGCTAATCCAGGCCATCAGCAATCTTAACCCTTAGTTACTGTGTAAAAATAAAACTGTACTCCCAAGCATTGATTGAAATTGTTATGCCCAGATCCCTTTTCAGAGCTTTGGCTCCCTGAGAGAAAAAAAGAGATCCTAACCAACTGCTTTTAGGAACAATGATCCATTATGTATATGATTATATACATAATGTCCTTTGCAGCAGAAATTGAGAGGTCAGGTAAACCTGATCATCTTGACTAGTTTATCATTATTTAACACAAGGTATATTTAATGCTGATCCCAGACCAAATATTGGAACCATAATCCTAATGTGTTCAATTTTAGCGCACTTGAGTTTCTGCAAGATGCCAGAGCAAGTGAGAAATCATCTCAAAACAAAGTTCATTATCTTTTACGAGTGCTAGAAAAACTTAAAGAAGGAAATAAAACTCCTCTTTCCCAAATTCCTCATCAAATCTGATGGTTATCTCCTTAAACTTAGTTGAAAAAATCCAGTGTCTTCATTTTCAGGAATCTATTTTCAAGGTCAAGGTCAAGAAGAGTTTTTAGAATCCATTTTCAAGGTCAAGGTCAAGAAGAGTTTTTAGACTTTTCTTTGCCATGGCCCATGAACTCCAGTTCTTCAGTAGGAGTCTCTTTCTCCTTTATTTAATACACTGCTGGTAATGCTCAAAGATTTGGTGCATGGGTCCCCAAATCTATCCCCTTTGAGAAACTTCTGGGCAAACCAGAGATTGAAGCACTGATCATAGTCACGTTTCTTGTCCATGCATGCTTTCCTAACACTGTTCATGATGATGGTGATGGTGGCAGCACTGCACCAAGAAATTCTTTTTTTTGAGTGTCACTGTCACCCAGCCTGGAATGCAGTGACACTATCATGGTTCACTGTAGTGTTGACCTCCTGAACTCTGGAAGATCCTCCTGTCTCAGCCTCCCCAGTAACTGGGACTGACTGTAAGCATGTGCCACCACACCTGGCTAGTTTTTGGATTTTTTGTAGAGACTAGGTTTCTCTATGTTGCTCAGGCTGATCTTAAAATCCTGGGCTCAAGCAATCCTGCCTCAGCCTCCCAAAGTGTCAGGATTACAGGTATGAGCCACCATGCCCAACAAGCAATTCTTTATAAAATTTTAAAAATAGTTTCACTGAAATATAGTGGCTGGACGTGGTGGCCCACGCCTGTAATCTCAGCACTTTGGGAGGCGGAGATAAGAGGATTGCCTGAGCCCAGGGATTCGATACCGGCCTGGGCAACTTGGCAAGACTTTGACTCTACAATAAATTAAAAAATTAGCCAGGTGTTATGACACGCGCCTTTAGTTCTAGCTACTTGGAAGGCTGAGGTGGAAGGATCACCTGAGCCCAGCAGGTCAAGGCCGTGGTAGCCATGAGCGTGTCACTGCACTCCAACCTGGGCAGCAGAGTGAAAGTCCAACTCAACAACAACAAAAGGAAATATTGTTAACATAACACATAGCCCACCAATTTAAAGTGTACAATTAAATGCTTTTTAGTATGTTTACAATGTTGTAGAACCATCATGACAATTTAATTTTTTCACCTCTGTGTCCATTTTCATAGTCACTTCCGGTTTCCTCCCAAACTCCCTCAGAGCCCTGACAATTATTAATCTACTTGTTGTCTCTGTGGATTTGCTTACTCTGGACATTTCATATTAATGTTACCATACAATATATAGTCTTTATGACAGATTTCTTTTACTTATGTTTTTAATGTTCATCTATGTTGTTGCATGTGACAGTACTTCATTCCTTTTAATGAAATATACCACATTTTACATATCCATTTATCATTTATCAGTTGATCATTTGGATTGTTTCCACATTTTGACTTTTTAAAATAATGCTAATATCAACATTTGTGTACATGTTTTTGTGTGGGTGTATTTTCATTTCTCTTGAGTGTATACCTGGAAGCAGAATTGTTGAGTCCTGGCAATTATATTTAAGCTTTTGAGGAACTGCCAAGATGTTTTCCAAAGCTACTGCTGCATTTTACACCCACCAGCAGTGTCTGAGGGTTCTAATTTCTCCACATCTTTGCCAACATTTATCGTCTTTTTAGTCAAGCTACCCTAGTGGGAGGGAAGTGATATCTCATTTGTGTTTTGATTTGCATTTTTCCAGTAACCAATGATGTTGAGTCTCTTTTTTATGCAGTCATTGACCTTTTGTACTTCTTCTTTGGAAAAATATCTATTCATATCGTTGCTCATTTCTTTTATGTTAATTGACAAGGTATTAATGTTGCCAAGGTTGGTCTCAAATTCATGGCCTCAAGTGATCCACCTGTTTTGTCCTCCTTCATTGCTGTGATTACAGGCATGAACCACCCAGCTCAGCCTCTTTTGCCCATTACAAAGTTGGGTTACTTGTCTTTTTATTATTGTGTTTTAAGGGTTCTTTATATATTCTACAGTCCAGTTCCTTATAAGTTATATGATTTACAAATATTTTCTCTCATTCTGTGAGTTGACTTTTCATTATCTGGATGGTATCATTTACAGCACAAAATTTTAAAAGTTTGGTGAAGTCTAATTTATCTATTTTTTTGTTTTGTTGTTTGTGCTTTTGACTTTATATCTAAGAAGACTTTGCCTAGCCAAAAATCATGATGATTAAGATTAAGTCTTTTCTTCTAAGGGTTTCACAGTTTACACTCTTTTTTTTTTTTTTGAGTTGGAGTCTCACTCTATTGCGCCCAGGCTAGAATGCAGTGGCATACTCATGGGCACCTCAGTATCAACCTGCTGGGTTCTGGCGATCCTTCTACCTCAGCCTTCTAAGTAGCCAGAACTACAGGTACATGCTACCACACCCAGCTAAGTTTTTTTTTTTTTTTTTTTATTTATTGTAGAGACGAGGTCTCACCAAGTTGCCCAGGCTGATCTTGAACCCACAGGCTCAGGCAATCCACTTGCCTTGGCCTCCTGATGTGCTGGGATTACAGACTGAGCCACCGAGCCCAACCTACAGTTTACATTCTTTATGTTTAGGTCTTTGATTTATTCTGAGTTGATTTTTGTGTGTGGTGTAAGGAAAGGGTCCAACTTCATTCTTTTGCATTTAAATATCCAGTTCCATTACCATTTTGTTGAAAACCCTATTCTTTCCCCATTGAATTATTTTGGCAAAATTAATTGACCATAAAATATTAAGTTTTATTTCTGGGCTCCCAATTCTGTGGATTTTTTTTTTTAGTTGACTATATATTGGAGGGATTATTCATCTGGAGCTTAGACATAGTGGGACTGACAGTCGTTAGGCTGAAGATTATGTTTTGGGGACTGGTGACCAAACAAACCTAGGTCGTTGACTTAATTTTTTGTGTGTAGTCATGAGATTAAATATTTGCAGAGATTCAGTAGAAAGTTACAAAAGCTTGCCATAGATGCTATTAGTGACATGAGAGATGATTTTGTTTATACCAGTCACAAAATACAATACAATGTCAGTAGTTACTGGAGCCATATTTGTCACCATTACGCTGTGCTGCTGAGTAATGGAGTTGTCAGGAATAAAAGTACACCTTCTTGACATGTGGAACAATAGCAAGTTCTTCTATATTTTCAGTTATTAAGCAGTAACTTCACTGGAAAATAAATTTTGATTGAATAATTATCATTTTTAGAAAAAGTGCTATTCTCTTTTCCACGTTTAATTTGGATTAATTTAAGAGCATTGGTGCGGTAATCCCAGTGCTTTGGGAGGCCAAGGTTAAGGACTGCTTGAGCCCAGGAGTTTAAGACCAGACTGGACAACATAACAAGACCTCCCTCCCTAGTTGAGCATGGTGGCATGCGCTTTGGTCCTAGCTACTCAGGAGGTGATAGGATCTCTTGAACCCAGAGTTTGAGGCTCTGGTGATCACAGTAGTCACACCACTGCATTCCAGGTGGGGTGACAGAGCAAGACCCTGTCTCAAAAAAAAAAGAATATCACTCCGTCACTCAGGTTGGAGTGCAGTGGCATGCTACTGGCCACCGCAGCCTTGACCTGCTGGGCTTTGGCGATCCTTCTGCCTCAGCCTTCCAAGTAAGATGGGACTACAGGCGCGTGCTACCACGCCTGGCTAATTTTTGATTTATTGTAGACATGAGGTCTCGCCAAGTTGCCCGAGCGGGTCTCGAACCCGTGGACTCAGGCAATCCACTCATCTTGGCCTCCCAAAGTGCTGGGATTACAGGCTGAGCCAACGAGCCCGGCCTAGATATAGTTTTCAAAGAACTTCTGAGTTTGGGTCTGTCCTTATACAGTACTCCTAAGCAGCTGTGACTTTGGGCAATTTATTTCCTAGAGTCCAAATTTCCCACTGCTACAGTGGAGCTAATTAATAATAATTGTCACTACCTCACAGGTTAGGAGAAATGGTCCATCTTTCTTGGAGTGTGTGTCAGCACTTGGGAGTAAGTGCTGCATAAATGAGAAAGGTTGTGTTGTTGTTCCATTATTATGTGTTCGATCAGAAAAAAGATAAATTAATAGTTGGCAAACAAACGCAAAGAGGAATAGCTTTTTGCTCAGATGTGAAGTTCGGATGATGGGGCTGAGGATGCAAAAACTGCAAGTTCATGGAACAAGCTGAGCTGCCAGAGGCTCCTTGTCTTCTGGAAATGTTCTCTAGCAGTGGAAGGAGAGTCAGTAGCCAGGTACACCACCAGACTTAGCTTCTGCTGCAGGTGGGGTTTGAGGAAATGAGAGGCCAGTGCTGGAGCAACTAGGTTCAGATGCTCTCCCTGTGAACTCTGAGCTTCCTGTTCAAGGGCACTAAGAATAATATTCATAGCTGATGTTGTTTAAGTGCTTGGAAAACATTTTCAGTCCTCATAATCTTATGATGTAGGAACCACTACTGTCTCTTTTTCGTACATGAGGTGGCAGAGGCACAGAGCAATTAAGTAACCTTCTATTGAATGAAATGAACATGTAATACAACCTAATGCTGAACACTGTGCCAGGGACATGTGCTAAGTACCTTACATGGCTGATTTCACATAATCCTTACAGATGTTCATTATTGCAACTTAAAACGGGTGAGCAAGTCTGTGTTTTTGTTTTGCTTCACTGACCAAGAGATTCCTTCCTATGTGAGAGAACAAGTTTATTTTATGTGTTTATTTTCACCCTTTCCTAGTGTTGACTTAATGTTTAATGTAGATGAGTCCAAATTCTTGTTTATATTGATTATTGTTAGTTATTTGATAACTTTAAAGGTTGGCTGCAAAATTATTTTTATCAGATCTCTTTTTAGAGAAGGTCTCGATGTTAAATTAGCAAAAAGTCTGTTTATAAGTGTGTAAAATATTGGTGGTATTTTGAGCAAATGGGAATTTTCTGAACTTATCACTAAATTTGCTTTAAGCCTAAGTATAATTTTTGGTTTTGGTCTTTTTATTTTGTTTTTGTATACTTTATAGTTAACTTAGAAGATTTTGAAATAATCTTTTTATTTATCTTGGAAAGAGTAGGAGGTGTTCTCATGCTGTCAGCAGGGAAATATGTGAATTGTGTGGGATATTTTAGAAATGGACATTTCGTGCAGAATCAAAGTGAATGAGAATATAAGCAACTTTAAATTTGTTTATTAATATAATAGTTGAAAGGGGAAAGCAATGATAAGAGATTTGGACTATGATTCATATTTTATGTATACTGCAAGTACCAAACTCAGTATACTGTTTTATGCTATCTATATTTTTATCTAAAGCCTGAAATAATTTCTGAAAACTTTTAAATATCACTCCTCTGTATAAACATTTTTGTCTTGAGGTATATCAGTGGTTCTCTCTGGCTGTTTCAGGCTATAGATGGCACTATGTCAGTTGGGAACAAATCAGGACCTGACTGACTGAGTTCATATCTTAGAACCTTAGGAGAGGCTTCAGTTTTCTCATTTATGAAAATAAATGTAATTTTTTCCTTTTTTCCTCCTTTTTTCTATATCTTTTTTCTACTTATTTTATCTTTTTTTCATTTTTTCAGGGTAAGTATAGCTTATAAAACTTTTTTATCATAAAAGTAGTGCGTATTCATATTCATGCCAAAAAAATGTAATTCTTGATTTAAAAAATTTTTTTTAATTTATAATTTTTGTAGAGACAAGGCCTCACTATGTTGCCCAGGTTGTTCTCAAACTCCTGGGCTCTAGCAATCCTCTCACCTCGGCATCCCAAATTGCTGTGATTATAGGAGTGAGCCACTATGTCTGGCTTATTCTTATTTGTGAGAAAAATGGCAATAAAAGGATTTACTTCATGGAGTTGTGAGGTTGAAATTAGTCTGTGCCAAGAACTGAGGACTCTATTGGCACCTAGAACATACACAATGCAATTTTTTACTATTTAAAAATTTCCTATTAGCACCACGGTCACAAATTATAAGAGTGAAAAATGCCGTTCAGAACAGTAATAGATGCCTAAACCTGTGGCTGTGTTCTTACAGCAAGCATTTGAAATAGTGTGCCTCAGTGTCAATATCTCACTGTCAGCACCAGCCCTCAGAAGGGCAGGTATGGAATATACAGCTTCCAGTGGGCTCTTCAGAATGCCTCAGGACTTACATGCATATGTCTTCATTAGGTAGAGGAGAGATCAAACGGTGTACTCCAGATAGATATCTTGGAGATGTGGTGAAGTAAAACTGTTTTTGGAATCCTTATGAGCTTTGGAATAAGAGATCAGGATTTTTGTCTTTTTCAAAGTAACTTTTGGAAAGTCACTTAACCCCTCCGAATCTCAGTTTTCCTCATCTGTAAAATAGAGATCATGATACTTACATTTCATAGGGTTTTTTTTTTTTTTTTTTTGAAGATTAAATGAAGGAAGGTCTTTCATTTTTGTTGTTTTTTGGGGTTTTTTTTTTAGTTGGAGTCTTACTCTGTTGCCCGGGCTGGAGTGTAGTGGCACGCTCCCAGCCACCTCAGCTTCAACCTGCTGGGCTGAAGCAATCATTCTGCCTCAGTCTTCCAAGTAGCCAGAACTACAGGTGTGTGCTACCACACCCCGCTAATTTTTTGAATTACTGTAGAGACGAGGTCTTACCATGTTGCCCAGGTTAGTCTCGATCCCGTGGACTCGGGCAATACTCTCGCCTCGGCCTCCCAAAGTACTAGAATTATAGGCTTGAGCCACCATGCCCAGCCAAAGGAAAGTCTTGAAAGCACCTTAAGAGTAGTGCATTCATACAAAGGAAGTATTTAAGAAATGGTAGGTAACTCTTATTTATAACAAATGCTATGTAGAAGCATCTTCTTGGTTGCCTAAGATTCGCCTCTTTTTAATTTTGGTGTTTTCATGAAAAGATAGCATGTAATTCTCTGCCTTTCCAAATAGTTGAACTTGCAAAGTTTGGCACATTGAAGTAGGACTGGGGTTCTGGGTTTTTAAATTTTTTTTATTTTTTAAGAATTTTTAATTTTATGTACAAGGAGCTAGCATGCTTCCACTATGTAGACGGCTTGGATAATCCATTCAAGAAGATCACTCAATCCAACTTAATGAAGCCTATGTCCTTCGCGTACTGGCGGAAACACTGGCGGCACATATTCAGGCCGTATTTCCGGATCAGACCGTGCTGGTACGAGCGCTGCAAGAGCAAGAACCCTGGTCGAATTTCCGCGGGTGGCTCCAGTAGAGCTGCTGGTGGCCCATCTTGCTCTCAGGAGCGCAACGAGGCGAAAGGCGGTTCTGGGGTTTTATTTGCTGTACATACATACATGTGTGGGTGCATATTACAGATGCACACGGTAGAATCCTGTGCTTTCAAGGCAGTGTAGAGGTGGCAAAGCTGCTGTCTCTGTCTTTCTGGTGTTTCTGGTCTCCTCTGTGAGCTCACCACAAGGTCCTACTGCTCATTACACTCATCAGGCAGGGTACTATGTTGGAAAGAACATGAATGAGCTCTGGAGCTGTGCACTGGGAACGATGCTACCCTCCCTGCCTGTCGTGTGGGGTGGTTATGAGGATAGAATGCGAGGAAGTTTGTGAAGACATGCTCAAAGTGTGACACCAATAATTAAACATTATAAATTAGTGGAAAGAAATGGACTCATGAATCACCCAACTGAGGCAGAAATTCCAGTTCTTTTTCTTAATGGGTGTGTCTTTGTTATTTGATCAGCTTTCTTATTTATAATAGAGGTTGGTGATAACAACATAGGGCTGTGATAAACATTAAATTCTGTAATGTCTGTAAAGACTTCGGTAAAATATATGTTGCACATAATAGGTGTGCAAAAATTGTGTTTGTCCACACTTGGCAGTAGCTGTTGCTTTTGTTACTGTTGTTTCTGCTGCTTATTTTATTCCTTGTTCTCTACCCAGATTCTCCTTGTCTTTTTTGGAAAGCTTGGACACTGGCTAAAAAGCTTGCCCATCAAGCACTTCTACTTTTCTAGTTGGTGAGCAGGAAGTTGTATCATCAGTAGTTAAATCTGGCCAGACCTGGTGGTGCATGCCTGTAGTCCCACCTACTCAGGAGACTGAGGTGGGAGGATCATTTGAGCACAGGAGCTTGAGACTGCAGAGAGTTGTGATCATATCAGTGCATTCCAGCCTGTGTGGCAGAGCAAGACCCTGTCTCTGAAAATAAAAATTAAAAATAGACTAAGGTCGGCCTCTGTGGTTCAGCCTGCAATCCCAGCACTTTGGGAGGCCAAGGCAAGTGGATTGCCTGAGCACGCAGGCTTTTTTATTTGTTTGTTTTTTTGGTTTTTTTGAGTTGGAGTCTCACTCTGTCACCCAGACTGGAGTGCAATGGCCACTCCTGGCCACCGCAGCCTCTACCTGCTGGGCACCGGCGATCCTTCACCTCAGCCTTCCAAGTAGCTGGAACTACAGATGCATGCTACCACGCCCAGCTAATTTTTGATTTATTGTAGAGATGAGGTCTCGCCAAGTTGCCCAGGCGGGTCTCGAACCTGAATCCGCGGGCTCAGGCAATCCACTCATCTCAGCCTCCCAAAGGCGCAGGATTACAGGCTGAGCCTCCGAGCCTGGTGACAGCTAGTTTTAATCCCTGGCTCTGGAATGGTTACTCCCAAGTCATTCTGAATGCCTAAGGGTACCAAGAATTTAGTCTATATGGTAGTATTTTATTTTAATGTAGTTAGAACTTTGACTCTCAAACTTGTTCTCCAGGTGGAATACTCTTTATAAAGCATGAGTATGCCATCCTTACTACATATCGTGAAAAAGTTATATGAACAGGTAATAATTTTCTGGCAGAATATGATTATATATATAATCAGCCCTCTATATCCTTAGGGTTCTGCATCTGTGAATTCAACTAAATGTGGATTGAAAATATTTGGAAGAACCCCAAACAAAAAAATAACAATAGAACAATACAAAAATACAGTATAACAACTATTTATATAGTATTTATATTGTATTATGTATTATATATAATCTAGGGATGATTTAAAGTAAGTGGGAGGGTGTGTGTAGGATATATGCAAGTACTACACCATTTTATATCAGGAATTTGAATCTGAAGGAATTTTGCGATCTAAGAGATCCTAGAGCCAATTCCCCATGGATGCTGGGGGACAGCTGTATGTCCTATAAAATCCCAAACATTTGTTCTTGCAAAAGCAATCTAAATAGCATCTCCTAATTCTCCATTAATATTTTTGATATGTTCTTTCTGTTTGCCTCTGCCCATATATAATTGGGAACAGATGATGGTTAAGGAAAATTCGTGGGATTAAAAGATGAATATTGAGAGAATTTTTGTGGTTTTTTTTTTAGGGGGGGAGGTTAGAGTCTTACTCTTGTCACCCGGGCTGGAGTGCAGTGGCACGCACACAGCCACAGCATCCTCAACCTGCTGGGCTTAGGTGATCCTTCTGCCTCAGCCTTCCAAGTAGCTGGAACTATAGATGCACGCCACCATGCCTGGCTTGTTTTTATGATTTTTTGTAGAGACGACTCATCAAGTTGCCCATGCTGGTCTTGAACCCCTGGGCTCAGGCAATCCTCTCACCTAGCTTCCCAAAGTGCTGGGATTACAGGCTGAGCCACCGTGCCTGGCCATGTGTATGTTTTAAAAGGTAGGCTTTACTATTATTCAAGTATGGTGAGACCAACAGATTACGAGACTGCTGCATTTAAAAGATAGTATGTTACTCACAGTCCTAAGAGGAAGGGACACACCACCTTACACAGCCCTAGGAAGCAGCACGATCAGGTTGGAGACAGGAGGAACCAGGGAAAGCACAGACATATGCCTTTATTGTAGTTTCCTCTAGAAGGACCAGGCAAGGCAGGGTACGCAGGCCTAGGATTGGCGAGTTTGAATTATTTCTGTGGGCTCTGGGGCTTAGGGGCTGTTTCTAGTTGTCTGGTACCTGGCCCTGGGGTGATTAGGGCAGGGAAATATTGCCTTCCCAAAGGGAGGAGGCAGTTGACAGCTCTGAGGCTGTTGGTTTGCATATGAAAGTTGTGCTCTCTGGGGAGTAGTTGCCATCTTGAGGAATTAGCCTTCCCTGGGAGCTACTGTTTTCCCTGGGTCAGCAAGGCCCCAGATTCCAGAACATCAAGAATACAGAAAATAAAAAAATAACTAATTACAAGTTGTCCCTGCAGATTAAGAAAAATCTTGATTTAAGTACCACGATGGACTCCATGCCCATCCAGTGACACAGGGATGATATTAGGAGCAGGGTGTAAGAAATGCTGGGTAACACCACAAGTTTAGATTTGGTCCCCATGTGGTCCAGTTTTGTTCTTATGGAGTGAATCTCTGTTCAGCGACCACCATATCACAAATTCTCAAGACTCTTTGTAGACTCTGAACTTGTGGTGATGATGAGAGGAAATGACTGGAGACAATGATTCAAGCAAAAGCCTTGACTCTCCACTGAGACACCACCTTGAAACAGTGACCTATTCACAGCTACATAGCAGGCTGATTCTTCAGGAAGACCAGTGTAATAGAGTTTTTTCCATGTCAAAGCAATGCCTTAAAAAGGCTTACCTCAGAGAATGAGGTTGGGACCATTTTTTATTTTTTAGAGACAGGGTCTTGCTCTATCACCCAGACGAGTACAGAGGTGTGATCATGACTCACTGCAGCTCGCCTTCCTGGGCTTTAAGTGATCTTCTCACCCAGCTTCCCAAGTAGCTGGGACTACAGGTGCACACCACTATGCTCAGCTAATTTTAAAATTTTTTGTAGAGATGAGGTCTCTGTGTTGCCCAGGCTGGTCTTGAGCTCCTGAGCTCAAGTGATCTTCCCATTAACTTCCCAAAGTGCCTGGGACCATTTTTCTTACACTGATTTTTGAAACTCATTTTATAGTGTTTTTTCTTTTGATATTTGTTGATTTTTGCCAAAGCTGTCTTGCTCTTTAAGGTAGACCAATAGAATGCATTTTATGAATAGATAGCAAATCATATCCTATGTGGAAGGTAGCAAATTCAATGGGCTTTTTTTTTTTCTTCTACTCTTTGATTCTTTGTCTATTAAAATTTTGTAGTTTTCTCTTAATTAAAAAAAAAACTTATGAAATTCATGCTTAATGTTGAAAACTAGGACAAGGTAAAGAAAACAAAGGTCATCTAACATCTCACAATCCCTATTAATATTTTAGAGTATTTACTTTATCTTTCCCAAGGATGTGTGCGATAACATTTCTTCCATATTGAATTATAGACATCTTTTTCAGAACTGCATGCTAGTCTGTTGTAATTCCCTTATTTATTTATTTATTTTTTGAGGCAGGGTCTCACTCTATCACCAGATTGGAATGCAGTGGATCACAGCTCATTGCAGCCTTGACCTCCTGAGCTCAGGTGATCCTTTTCCTTTTACTCTCTGGGGTAAGCCTTTTAAAGACCTGTCTCCCAAGTAACTGGAACTACAAGTGTGTACCACCGTACCCAGCTAGTTTTTATTTTATTTTATTTTTTTGTAGAGACGGTCTTACTATGTTGCCCAGGCTGGTCTTGAGCTCCTGGGCTCAAGCAAACTGCTCTGGTCTCCCCAAGTATTGGGATTATAGGTGTGAGTCACTGTGCTGCCTTCCTCTTGTTACATTGAAGGAGTTTGCAATCTCACTGGAAACTTGCTTTTATGATTTGCTATCACTGAGGGGCCCTTCTGAATGAAGAGCTTAGGGAAACTGGCTGTTGGGTGTGTGACATGTTGTTTTGTAAACATAGGACTGTTTAAGGTGTGGTTTGAACATAGACCTATGCCACTGTGGAACTGATTTCAGATGGTCCCTGGGGAGCTTGTGCAGTACAGATTGCAGTTGTGCTTCTGCAGGTCTGAAGTTCCCAAGATGCCCATGCTGCCCATGTTCTGAGTGTCATTGAGCTAAGGTCCTTTAGCATTTGCAAGTGTGCTCTGCTTTTTCTGGAGACAGTCTTTGCTTTTGTTCTGCTCTGGGCTGGCCTATTTGGAGGCTTTCTTCCACATCCTGTATGTATCCCTTCATCCAGGCTGCTGGACTCCCATTCTTCTCCCCTGTCCCATGCACACACCTACATTCCTACCAAGCTTTTGCTCCTCTACTTCAGCAGCTCCTCAGTTTCCCCAGGCTGCCCCTCCTACCACCACCAAATTGTGTCCTGACTATTTTTAGTTATTCCCAGCCCTCCTGTCCTATAACCCCCTAGTTTCCTGTCTAGGAGCCCTAGCCTAGCACTGATTCCTTTCTCTTTGTGGAGGGCCATGGTTCCTACCTCTGAGGCTCAGTCTGTTAGCCCCACCCTGGCTTTGACCTGGCTCCTCCCTTGGGGCACCCTGAGCATTAAGGCCTTGAATTTTCTTGAGGGAAGAAAGGAGAGTGAGATAGATCCAGAGTCTTCAAAGGAACCCTCTTTGCTGAATCAACAAGGGCTCCACCCTGTTGACTGGGGAAATGCTAGGTTTGACTGAACAAATAACAGTAATTAAGATCTATTTCCTAAACTGCCTACCCCTTGGACCTGTTGACTTTTCAGCCCAGTAACAGTTCATTCAGTCAGCCTAGCTTTGAGGTCCATTGTGCGTGTGCGATCTTTTTTTTGAGTTGGAGTCTTACTCTGTCACCCAGACTGGAGTGCAGTGGCTGCTCCCAGCCACCGCAGCCTCGACCTGCTGGGCTCCAGCGATCTTTCCGCCTCAGTCTTCCAAGTAACTGGAACTACAGGTGCGCGCTACCACACCTGGCTAATTTTTTTAATTTGTTTTAGAGATGAGGTTTCACCAAGTTGCCCAGGCAGGTCTCGAACCCGCGGGCTCAGGCAATTCACTCACCTCGGCCTCCCAAAGCACGGGATTACAGGCTGAGCCACCGAGCCTGGCCGCGTACGTGATTTTGATGCTGGGGTGCTGATCGTCATAGTCTAAAAAGTAGAGGGAAGACTGCTCCCCGCATGAACAGGTGAACATGTTTATGTGCTTGTGTAGCCAGTACTATGATTAAGAAGATGAAGGTTGGGGTTCAAGAGAACATGTCATTTCTGTTGATGTTTTGATAGAAGAAATATGATTTATAAGCTTTTTCATTTGGGCCTGTCTCCTTTTGCAGATGTATTTTTTTTTTTTTTTTTGAGTTGGAGTCTCACTCGGTCACCCAGACTGGAGTGCAGTGGCCGCTCCCGGCCACCGCAGCCTCCCCTGCTGGGCCCCGGCGATCCTTCCGCCTCAGCCTTCCTAGTAGCCGGAATTACAGGCATGCGCTACGACGCCCGGCTGATTTTTTTTTATTTTATTGTAGAGATGAGGTCTCGCTGCCCAAGCGGGTCTTGAACCCGCAGGCTCAGGCAATCCACTCACCTCAGCCTCCCAAAGGCACGGGATTACAGGCTGAGCCACCGAGCCCGGCTGCAAATGTATTTTAAGAACATTAACAGGAAGTTTCTCAGGCTGGGGGATATAGGGGGTAATTGCATGATAGTTCCCTGTCAAAATGATGCCATCAAGGTGGTCTGTACCTGAATGCAGCATCATCACTAAGGCTGACTGGGGTTCTGCTCACCTTGGAATGAGGACCTGGTTCTGAAATGGGTGTCTGGGCAGTGCTTACATTGAAAAGACAATGACAAACAGGTATTTGCTTGGAGGAAAGACACATACCTATTCATTCCTTCCACTTCAGGCTGGAAGTGGAAGAAGGTAAATTTCTTTTCTTTTCTTTTTTTTTTTTGAGTTGGAGTCTCACTCTTTCTCCCAGGCCGCAGTACGGTAGCATGCTCATGACCACCGCAGCCTCGACCTGCTGGGTTTAGGCGATCCTTCCGCCTCAGCCTTCCAAGTAGCCGGAACTTCAGGCATGTGCCATCACACTCGGCTAATTTTTCTTGATTTATTGTAAAGACGAGGTCTCACCAAATTGCCCAGGCTTGTCTCGAACCCATGGGCTCAGGCAATCAATCCTCTCACCTTGGCCTCCCAAAGTGCAGGGATTATAGGAACGAGCCACTGTGCCAGACCAGGAGATGAATTTCAAGGATAAAAGGAGAGGAGAACTGGAAAAGTGGCTTCCTGAAGCTTGAGGGATGATGAAAGAAAGGTACAGGAGACTTTGAGAAGGCATTTTCTCAGCTGTAGGATGCGGGGGAGCTGTTACTCCAGTAACAGCTAAGCAAAAGCTGTTAAAACAAGATCTTTCATGTCATCACTAGGCTTTCTTCCAGAACAGGGATGAGCTGGAGGGATTTGGGTGACCCTGTGGAAGGGATGTGAGTCCTGAGAAGTTGGTGTGGTCTTTCCCTTCTTCTCTCCCCTCCCCTGTTCTGGTAAACCTGAGTGTTAGTACCATTCAGGTACAGCCATGGATTTTCCACAACAGACATTTTTTTTTCCCAACTTATGTATTTATGTGAAAAAATATTAGAAAGGTTTGAAATATCATTTTTTATTGGACATTTTGTGAATCTTAAAGAATAGGATTATACAAACTCTAAGCTGAAGTGTATGCAAGTTTTTCCTGGTTGCTACATTAGCCTCTTTGGAAGAGAAACCTCATGTCTCTGGGCAGTGGTCAGAGGTGTTCCTTTGAGTAATGTGGTGTGTTGGAGGAAAAGTGGCCAGTAGTTAACCATGCATGTGGGTTGTGAGTGGGTGCAGTGGGGGATGTCTGCAGTCTGCTGCTGAATGGGGAGGCAGTATATCAGGGGGTGGGCATTTACTCAGCACAGCCAATAGCTGCTCAAGAACATTCAGGTTTTTGGGGAGGTTTTTGTTTGTTTGTTTGTTTTTTGAGTTGAGGTCATACTCTTGACCATGCTGGAATGCCGAGGCATGATCATGGCTCACTGTAGACTTGACCTACTGGGCTTAGACTATCCTTCTTCCTCAGCCTCCTGAATAGCTGGAACTACAGGGATGTGCCATCATGCCTGGATAATTTTTTTATTTTTGTTGTGTAGAGAAAAGATCTTACTATGTTGCCTAGACTGGACTTGAACTCCTAGGCTTAAGCAGTCCTTTTGCCTTAGCCTCCCAAAGTGCTGGGATTGCAGGTATGAGCCACTGTACTGGGCGCTCATTGCTGTGGCCATCCCAGGATCAAGTGCCAGTTTTTTGTTTTCACTGTATTGTGATGGAAACCTTTCTCTCTCTTTTTTTTTTTTTAGTTGGACTCTCACTCTGTCGCCCAGGCTGGAGTGCAGTGGCATATTCATGGTCAACCCAGCGTCAACCTGCTGGGCTCCGGTGATCCTTCTGCCTCAGCCTTTCAAGTAGCCGGAACTATAGGCATGTGCTACCATACCTGACTTACTTATTTATTTATTTAGTCAGTCTCATCAAGTTGCCCAGTCTGGTGTCGAACCCACGGGCTTAGGCAATCCACTCGCCTCAGCCTTCCAAAGTGCTGGGATTACAGGCTGAGCCACCGAGCCCAGCCTGAAAACTTTTAAAATGTATTAGACTCCTAGACACTGCCTTCTCACTAGGGCTTGCTCATGATGACTTCATTTAGTTATTTTGAATGTCTGCTAGAATGTTGCACAGCAGATGCAGTAGTGTGGAACCCAAAGGTCAAGTTATAGCTTGTCCCTCTTCAAACTGTTGAGTTGTTTGCCCTGGTATGTTTTTTACTGGTCCACTGATGCCCATTACTAATTTGTCCTTGAGGCAAATCACCTAACCTTTCTGGGCTCAGTTTTCACTAGAAAATTAGAGGACTGGCCTAGATCAGGGGCTTTCAGTGCAGGTTTTGGGACATAGTGTGTTTTGAATTGAATTTTCTGGATGCTGATTTTGATAAAAATCCACTAGAATATGAGGTTCCTGAGGGCAGGGAATATACCACAAGCTCCTAGAACAATGCCTGGCCTGTAGTAAGCATCTGATAGATACTGTATGAATATATAACTAATTTGTAGCTGCAGGTCCACTTACCTCTGAGGTCTTCTGGACCCTAGCTATCTGAGGGTGGTGAAATGAGCTTGTTTCTGTTCCCATTCCAGAGTATACTTGCATTGAATTGGCTTTGTGGCCCATCTATCCACCTTGGAAAGCACTCTGAGGCTTGGCAGGGGTTGGGGGCTGTCCTGGCACATAGCATCTCTTGGAAAGGGCTTGGCCAGTTTCTCCATTGCAGCATAATCTCCATGACACAATGAGACAAATTTTGGGTTTGGTGTTTTGTTAGCTGCCAGTTAATAAGCTATTATTTACAAAGTAGAACAAGCAGAAGATCCCCCCTCCTTTTTTGATGAGAATATTTAAGATGAATTTTTAAAATATTTAAAACGATGAATTTTTAAAATATTTAAAACGTAATACTTTTTTTCTTCCATTTTCTACACTTTTCTGTTTTAAATTTCAAAGTTTCATTTTCTTATGCCTTTTTCTTTCTTTCACTTTTTTAGTCCTGTTCTGCTGCAGGTAATTGTTGCTTCAGTGGGTGCAAGTGAGTGTTTCAACAAGAGAAAATCAAAGTACAATGGTGGCTTTTGATTTTGAGCACATGAGAGGTATTATTATGTATGTAGAACAACTTTTTTCCCAAGTTGCTAGGATGCTCTCCAGGATTCAAACCTATAGACCCTGAAACCAGATAGTCTATAACTCTCGCTCTTAACCCCTAAATCAATGGTACTTGACTGGACACTGGGGAGCAGTTGTCTGAAGACATTTCTAATCATCATGACTTGCAAAGGAGAGAGGGAGGGTTGCTACAGGCATCTAGTGGGTAGAAGCAGGGAGCTGTTAAATATCCTTCAGTGACAATCCCTCCCCACAACAAAGAATTTTCCAGCCCCCAGTGTCAGTGTGCTGAGTTTGAGAAAACCTGCTCTGAAGGATCTGCTCCTCAGGAGAGTTTATTTTCTGTTGAGTTGCCAGAAAGAGGGTTGAGTTTGTTTACCTTTCAACTTATAGATTCCATCAGCCTGCTAAAAACTTACTAAGTGTGATAATTATTTTTTATAAGATAGAAAGGTGGTGTAAAGGAATGCTTCAAAGAATCCAGCTGCTGTCTGAGAAAGAGAACTTGATAAACATTCTTTTGATGCTGAAAGTAACCCTAACCTCGTGAGAAAGAGATTCCAAAAAGGGAGAACAATTTTGTCCCGGGCTCCATTGTAACCTCAAATCTGGTTGCTGTCTTTGTGTGTGTTCACAGTCTGTCCTTGCCCATTTCAGACTTTGTTCTAATGGCGGAGATACTGAGTTGACCCTGGACTGTACTTTTCATGGAAATATTGTTGAAGGTAAAAACTAACATGTTCTAGTATGTTGAGACCTGTGTGAGAAACCACCTGTCAGAAATTCCTCTCTGACAACCCCTGGAATTCTGCTGCCATAGTTATGGGAATGATTGTGAAAGGTTTGGAGCCTTAGGGAAGTCTCTGAACTCAAAAGAAGAAAAGTTAAGAAACCTAGATGAAGGAAATGTAAGAACTCATCTAGTCTAAGCAGATATGTGTGTGTGTGTATATATATATATATATATATATATATATATAGCATCCTGTTCAACTTCTTAAACTTTTAGGTAGGTGTTTAATTTTTTCCATTTTATTTTTAATTGCTACAAATTCTACCAAGTATAGGCTTATTTACATCAGTTAGCTGTAAAAATCTTTACAAGGGTTAAGGAATTACCTTTTCTTCTTTTTTTTGCAGGGCAAAACCCACATAACAAAAAATTTACCTTTTTTTTTTTTTGAGTTGGAGTCTCACTCTGTCACCCAGACTGGAGTGCAGTGGCCACTCCCGGCCACCGCAGCCTCGACCTGCTGGGCTCCGGCGATCCTTCCGCCTCAGCCTTCCAAGTAGCCGGAATTACAGGCATACACTACCATGCCCGGCTGATTTTTGATTTACTGTAGAGATGATGTCCCGCTGCCCAGGCGAGTCTCGAACCCGCGAGCTCAGGCAATCCACTCACCTCAGCCTCCCAAAGGTGCGGGATTACAGTCTAAGCCACCGAGCCTGGCTAAAATTTACCATCTTAACCTTTTTTTTTTTTTTTTTGAATCTGTCTCTCACTCTTGCCCATCAGTCTCCCGGACTCAGGCAGTCCTTCTGCCCCAGTCTCCCAAATAGTTGGCACTATGGGTACGCACCACCATGCCTAGCTAATTTTTTTATTTTTAGTTTTGTAGAGATGAGGTCTCACTATGTTGCCCAGGTTGGTCTCAAATTCCTGTGGTTCAAGCAGTTCTCTTGCCTCGGCTCCAAACATGCTGGGATTATAAACATGAGCCACTGTGCCCCACCACATCTTAACCATTTTTAAGTGAACAGTAAAGAAGGAATTTTTTTATACTTCAGTTACAGTAATGGTTCACTTTGACTGTTTCTACCAATCACATAGCTGAAGTAGGCTTGATTTACTCACTGGCTCATTTGTTTAACAAATATTTGAGTGCATACCACCTACAAGGTAGAAAAGGAATGTTGTTTTATTTTCTTCCAAAATAGAAACTTATGGAAATGTTTTTCTAATTATGTGTGCTTTTTTGCAGGGAGTTCAGAAAATACAGACAAGCCTTCACTCACAATTCTATAACTGTTAACTACTGTTAATATATTGGCAGATCCTTCTTTTTTTGTTGTTGTTGTTGTTGCTGATCTACATCTTGTTATGTCTTTACCCCAAATGCTCTCATGCTCTATGCTATTGTGCTATTAACTATTTTCAGTTAATATGGTGTGGACATCTGTTAGGTCTGTAAAAATTGTTAGGTCATTGGGCTGGTGTGCTGAGCCAGTCCTGCGGGTGATATGCAAAGAATTGCACAGAAATTAGATTGGAAAATATACTTTATTTAGAAAGTAGATTAGAGATAGACAGAGAGAGAAGGTGAGAGTAAGAGAGAGAAAGAAGGTTCACCTACCCAAGGTTAGAAAGGAGGCCAAAGCTTAGGGAAAAGCATGGCCTTGCCAGAGCTTAACAAAAGCATGGCTGTTTGAGGCTGAATGCTTTTTAAGGCTTTTCTTTGGTGTGGGTAAGTTATTAAGGCGATTGAATGATGGTGGTCTGTTTTACATCATTATGAAGGAGGCAGATAGCATAGGAATTGTTGCCATGGTGATGTTGGTGGTCTGTCTGTGTCACACAGATCAGGAAGGGCTGCTTTGTGTGATGGGGTCTATGTGCCACATAGGTCACGAAGGGCTGCTTTATGACTGGAAGTCAAGTACTTGGACTAGCAAAGTAATCAGTACCTGGAGCATTGCAAGACAATTATAATAGCTACCTCTGAGAAACTGGTTCTGTCCTTTGTTAATGATTAGAGAGCAAGCTAGGTAATTTGCTAAGAAAACTTGACAGAGCTAACCAGTATTAAGATGGCTACATCTTGGCTATATTGACTCCATCTTTTGTTCTTTCAACTTCTTTCCGTGTCAGAAAATTTTTCTGTTTAATCTGTATAATCATTTCAACAGGTACCTATGTTATAATATGAACCTTCCATAATTCAACTGAGCTTAATGTCAGTTTTTTCATTGATCATCCAGGTTTCTTTTATCCTCTTAAACAACATGAAGGTGATCATTCTTAGGTCACGCCTACTCTCTCTCTTTCTTCTGCCATGATTGTAAGCTTCCTGAGGCCTCACCAGAAGCCTAGCTATGTTGGCACCGTGTAGAACTGTGAGCCAAAATAAGCTCTTTTCTTTATAAATTACCCAGCCCCAACTATTTTAGTATAGCAATGCAAAACAGACTACTATCTAATTAAAACAGCTTACTAGCACACATATGTGTTATGTTTTCTAGAACACAACCATTTTGTGAATGAAGGACTACCTGGAACTATACTTCTTCCTGCTTTTAAGTCATATCATTTCATTGCATAACTATCAAGAAGAGATATAGTACCTGACATCATGGTGGTCAGAACTACCATTTACCAATACCCCCACCCCAGACTTCTTATTATAGTAGAGAAAAAAGATCTATATAAGCTCAGTGGGAAGCTATTTCTGAGCTTGGGGCAAGAAGAATTAGCTGCAAAATGTTGGTTGTGGGATTCAGAATTTTTTTTTTTTTTTTTTTTTGAGTTGGAGTCTCACTTTGTCACCCAGGCTGGAGCACGCAACCACCGCAGCCTCAACCTGCTAGGCTCAGGTGATCCTTCCACTTCAGCCTTCCAAGTAGCTGGAACTACAGGCATGTGCCGTCATGGCTGGCTAATTTTTTGATTTATTGTGGAGACAAAGTCTCCAAGTTGCCCAGGCTGGTTTCGAACCCCCTGGGCTCAGGCAAATCCTCTTGTCTCTGCCTTCCAAAGCATTGGAATTACAGGTGTGAGCCACTGCATCTAGCAAGAGTCCAGAATTTCAATGAATGTTGCTCTTCAAAGTAGAATAAATCATTCTTTTCTGCTGACCACATGTAGCTCTAAAGTCTTAAAGGAAAAGGGAGGCAAGTGGGCCCTTGACACAATATGAGTAGTATTGTATATTACTGAAAGTTGTGCAACTCTAAATATAAAAAAAGAATAGAGAGCTTTGTCTATTTTATTTTTATTTAATTTTTTTTTTTTTTTGAGTTGGAGTCTCACTCTGTTGCCCAGACTGGAGTGCAATGGCCGCTCCCGGCCACCGCAGCCTCGCCTGCTGGGCTCCAGCAATCCTTCTGCCTCAGCCTTCCAAGTAGCCAGGATTACAGGCATGCGCTACCACGCCGGCTGATTTTTTGATTTATTGTAGAGATGAGAAAGTCTTGTTGCGCAGTCGGGTCTTGAACCCGCGGGCTCAGGCAATCCGCTCACTTCAGCCTCCCAAAGGCGCGGGATTACAGGCTGAGCCACCGAGTCCGGCTTAAAAAAATTTTTTTTGAGTTGGAGTCTCACTCTGTTGCCTAGGCCTGAGTGTAGTGGATGTTCATGGCTACTGCAGCCATGATCTGCTGGGCTCAGGCAATCCTTCCGCCTCAGCCTTCCAAGTAGCTGGAACTACAGGCGTGTGCCATCATACCCGGCTAATTTTTTGATTTATTGTAGAGACAAGGTCTCACCATGCTGCTCAGGCTGGTCTTGAACCTCTGGGCTCTGGCAATCCTCCTGCCTCTGCTTCCCAAAGTGCTGGGATTACAGGCATGAATCACTGCACCTGGCGTAGCTTTGTCTATTTTAATTTAAAAAGTTGATTTCTGTATACCTAACTCTGAATTGTATCCCACATTTTTATAATTAAAAAATAAATTAAAATTTGATCTTAGTTTTACATCTTTAATGTTTTTCTTTTCTCTCCTTGCTATTGCAACCTCCCAGCATACCCTCAGGAACCCCTGAGTTCTGCTTCTACCAACTTGGACAGTTTTGATATTTGAAGAACTTCCTTGTTGCTGCTCCCTTCCACTTCCTTTCATTGAGGAACAGTATTATAATTTTTGTGGCTCACAAAAATTTCTTCTCTTTCTTTTTAAAAATTTTTTATTGTTTTTCAGTTTGGGGTCTCATTCTGTTGCCCAAACTGGAGTACAGTGGCATGACCATAGCTTACTGCAGCCTCTAACTCCTGGGCTCAAGCAGTCCTCCCTCCCCAGCCTCCTGAGTATCTGGAACTATAGGTGTATGCCACCATGTCCAGCTAATTTTTTTGTAGAGTGGAGGCCTTACTATGTTACCCAGGCTAGTCACCAAAAGCGCTTACGTCTTTCCTCAACTCTGCTAGGGTTCCTACATTTCCAGAAGTCAGGAGAAGGGACTGAACGAAGGGTGATGTCAAATTTGAAGGTTCCTTTTAAGGTTTGGGTTTTAGTGTAGACACATGAAAGCTAACTTGGCTATCCAGAACTCTTGAGGAGCAAGTCTCAGAGTAGGTGGTTTCCACATGGCTGAGAGGTTCATACTCCCCAAAACTTAAGCACTGAAATTGAAAAATGTGACACATATTTGGGATCATGCTTGTGACAGAAGGGTCCTACATATTTCTTTGCCCTCCTGCATCGAGTGATATGTGTATTGCCCGAACCATTGTCATGAAGGTATGTGATTACACAATGTGTGTGATACCATGCTATGCAGAACATAAGTCACACAACAGTAAGGCGATGCTTGTATTAACTGTGTGTCAACTCAAGAAAAACCAGGCTTTTAAAGAATTAAAGTTATTCAGAAGTCTTACTGAGATTGAAGCCTGGGAGAGTCTTTCAGAGAGCTTCTGTTAGATAACTCCACAGCAGTGTTATATACAGCTAGTGGAAGTTCTACGTGTGCTCAGAAGTTTCAGAAGTAGCATCAGACATACTCAGAAGTTACATTTGAGCAAAATCTCATCAAGGTTTGGGTGCCATGTTTGCTCATTCTTACATTTGCTACCCTGTCTCACATATGAAATATTGAAAAGTTTATCACTTTTTAGTTTACCACTTTTTAGTTCTTGCTTCTTTTTTTAAAATTGATTTTTTTTCTTGCTTTGGGGTTAACTCAGTGTGCTTGCCTGTTGTGGTTTTTTTTTTTCCAACATCCAAGAGTTTATGGATGGCAGGGTTGTCCCCACACTTTTACCATGCCTGTGGCAGGTGACACTCATTGATGATTGCCTTTTCCCTATTGAGATATTCAACCTTAGAATCTTCCTTAGCACAGAGTTCCATGCAGCCACTGCCAGTCATGTGGATGTGAGGTGAAACGTGTTCACCCACCATCCTTCTTCTACCTGGACTCCTTCTACTGAAGTGTGAGGAAAACTAAGACCCAGAAGGAAAGGTCACTTCATTAGAGTTCAGGTTCTCTGGTTCTCTGACCTGTATTCTTCTCACAGTTTGTTCCCCCTAGTTGCTGTGGCATAAGCACCTGGCAGTCAAGCCTTTGAAACTGTGAAATAATACTTGAGAGAAGGAGAATGCCTCTTTTATGACTAAGGTACATACAGTGTTGTATGTGAGTGTGTGTGCCGAGTCTGTGATGCCTTCTTAACTCTCTTCCTTATTCTTTGCTACTTTCAGTTGGTGTTGTTGCCAACTGGAATTCTAGGTAATGAAGGCATTGTGCTTTTTAATTTAACAGAAGTACTTGGACTTTATTAAGCCTAGCTCATATTCCTGTGAGCATTTCTTCACAGGCCTACATCAGTCCTTGGAAGGAGCATCTGTTCCCAAGGTCTCAGGGAGGACAGGGAGGGAGACTGATACTTATTTACTGTTTGTAGTGTGTGTGTGTGTTGACCAAGGAGAGTAGCCCTTAGATAAAAGAAAAAAAATAAATAAATAACACTAAGGGGGAGGCCCAGCTTCAAGTTAGTAGCAAGTTGTGGTTAATCTTTCATTTGGATCACTTGCTTCTTTTTAGAAAAGACGTTGCTCTTCCCGCTGTTGCAATTTCAAAGGAAGAGCAGAAGTTAGATAAAGGGTGTACAGAGAAAGAAAAAGATTTTTTTTTCTTTGCAGTATGTTAGGGGTAGGATAGGTTGCTCAGAAAGAAAAAAAAATGATGTAAATCAATACCGATTTGCAAAGGCTTTTATATCACTATCTTTTTTTTTTTTTTTTTTTTTTTTTGAGTTGGAGTCTCACTCTGTTGCCCAGACTGGAGTGCAGTGGCCGCTCCCGGCCACCGCAGCCTCGACCTGCTGGGCTCCAGCGATCCTTCCGCCTCAGCCTTTCGAGTAGCCGGAATTACAGGCATGCACTACCACGCCCAGCTGATTTTTTTTTATTTATTGTGGAGATGAGGTCTCGCTGCCCAGGCGGGTCTCGAACCCGCGGGCTCAGGCAATCCACTCACCTCAGCCTCCCAAAGGCGCGGGATTACAGGCTGAGCCACCGAGCCCGGCTTATATCACTATCTTTAAACTTGGTTGCTTTTCTCAGGCAGTCATTTTTCTTCTTTTTTAAATTATAAGAGTAATTCATGCACATGGTAAACACCCAAACAGATCAGCAGAACAGTGAGAAGTAGATGCTCCCTGTCTCTCCCTACATCTGGGCCCATTCATCAGGTAGTCAGTGTTAATGGTCTTGTACCTGCACACATACCCCACATACACACATGCATAGATATATGCTGTCAGCGCATACTGACTATTGGTTGACTGGGGCTACCAAAATAGAGTAACACTGGCTGTGTGGCTTAAACAACAGAAATTTAATTTCTCACTTTTGGAGGCTAGATGTCTGAGAGCACAAAGTAGACAGGGTTGACTTCTTCTAAGGCCCCTCTCAGTGGCTTGTAGATGGTCACCTTCTTGCTGTGTTATTTCTCTGTCTGTGTCCTCCTTTTCTTACAAAGACAGGAATTATATTGAATCAGGGATCACCTCAGTGTACCTTATTTAACCTTAATTACCTTTTTATATACCCTGTCTTTAAATATAGTCACTTTCTGAAGTACTAGGGGTTAGTACTTCAACATGAATTTGTGGAGACACAAGTCAATCTACAACACTGATTTATTCTTTTAAAAAATATTCCATTGAGTAGATAGTTCTTAATTTATGTACCATTAAAAATTATTACAATTATTTTATGTACCATTATAAATATACTGCCAATTAAATTGTAACTTTCTCAGCAAAACCAAAAAATTTTGTTGAGTTTACTTTCACTAAAGCCACAAAATATATTTTTTAAAAATATTCCATTGTGTAGGTAGTTCATGATTATTTATCTGGTGCCCATGTAGCTGGAGAATAAGGCTATTTCTAGTGTTTGTAATGAACAACCTCATACCCAAACCTTTGTGCCCTTGTGGAAATGTATCTGCAAGAGGAACTTCTGAAAGGATTGAAAGCATTGCGCTCCAAAGAGATTGTCTGACTACCTTTTGAGAGTATAATAATTTACTGTGGAAAAGGAAAGTATCCAGTATCTACAAATTAAGCCCTGTATATTCTTTGAGATATAGTGCTTGCATGAGGTATTGAATGTAGCACTCACTTGTGAACTTGGTCTCACGGAGTGGGGTTGCCAGCTGCTTTGAGGAGTGTTGCCATTTTGACTTTACCATACATTATTCATCCAGCATCCATTTACTGAGCAATACATGGACACTGTTTTGTTTATTTATTTATTTTTAATTTTTAAAAAGTAGACTTTATTTTTTAGAGCAGTTTTAGGTCCACAGGAAAATGAACAAAGTTCAGAGAGTTCCCAGATACCTCTGCCTCCCACCCGCACAACCTCCCCACTATCAATCCCCACCAGAGTGGTTCATTTGTTCACTCATCATTGGCACATCATCATTATCAGAGTTCATCGTTTACATTAGGGCTCACTCTTGGCGTTGTGCATTCTGCATTTATGATTTTTATACCCTGACTTGTTCAGTAGAAGGCTTGTGCCCTCTGGAGATGGGGTAGTGAGATCTTGGTACTTCTCTCCAAGCTTGGGACAGCTCTGGGAATTCCGGCCAGGAACTGACTTTCTCAGTTTTGAGAGTGAGAATCAAGTGGCTGACATGCCCAGGATCACAAAGCTGTAGTGGTAGGGGCTAGACATGAACCCATTTTATTGGAAGTTAGGCTCTTCTAGAAACAAGTGGTCAGTTAGCAAGGCTGTGAGGTTTTCCTAGATGCTAGCAAATATTCTTTTATGGATACTGTTTTGAATTTCCACCTGGTATATTCATCAATGTTTAACTTAAGATAGTGTGCTTGTACCCTTGGTTATTAGCATGGTTTGCTTTGAAGAATAACTTTTGGGTTAGTAGAAAAAGGCTACTGATTTCTAATAAGTGCATATTTTTAATACTGCCACATAGCATTACTCATAGAATAATGATGAAATAGGATTAAAACCAATATGCCTTTTTTTTTTTAGTCTGCAGTCACATTCCTTCTGTCACTATTTGTCTGCCTTTACACGGTCAGTTCCAGTTAGTTTCACGTTACTTATGAATCTATTCATTTTCTCCTCTGTGGAGACATAGTTTAAATGTTGGTTCTGCTGTGGGAAAGTTCTATTGTGGGAGGCATTGTCTGCTTCTAAATATTTAGGATAAGTCTTTTGTTTATTACATTTGAATTTGTAATACAGTAAAACTGATAATCTAAGACAACATTGTTACTTAGCAACCAGCCAGATGTGGTGGTGCATTCCTGTAGTCCCAGCTACTTGGAAGACAGAGACTGGAAGATCACTGGAGCCCAAGAGCTTGAGTCCAGCCTAGGAAACATGGTGAGACCCTGTCTCAAAAAAGAAGAAAAAAAGAAAGTCAGCCACCAATGAAGGAGGCAGTTGGGAAAGTGTTCAGGAGGCAGAGCCCAAAAGAAAGCCAACTAAAGGAGCAGGAGGGGACAATTTGTGTATGTGTATAATTTGGGCATGTGAATGGAAAGAAGTCAATAAAATCAGACACTGAGAATATAAATGCAGGAATTGTAAAGGAAGGTAGCCAGTAAAACACCTACACATGTAGTGATGCTAGGATACTACTTTGTGTGATCTGTTAACTCAGCCTAAGTAGAATAACTTATTTTACAACAATGACTTAGTGTTAGGAGTCAAGAAGAATCTTTTGAGGAGACTGGCTTGTAATTTTTATTTTTTTTTATTTTTTTGAGTCAGAGTCTCACTACTCCGTCACCTAGGCTGGAGTGCAGTGGCCCTCCGTCACCTAGGCTGGAGTGCAGTGGCATGATCACAGTTTACCACAGCCTTGACCTCCTGCCTCAGCCTCCCAAGTAACTGGAACTACAGGCACACACCACCACTCCTGGCTAATTTTTTGATTTTTTTTTGTAGAGATGAGGTCTCACTATGTTGTCTAGGCTGGTCTAGAATGCTTGGCCTCAAGTAAACCTCCTGCCTTAGCCTCCCAAAGTGCTGGGATTACAGATATGAGCCACTGTGCCCCGGCTGCCTTGTAAACAGATATAAGAGAGCATGCTAGAAAAAATTTGAAGTGATGAAATAGTACAGAATTACAAAGAGCTCAAACAATGGCAATTTCATAGAAATAAGACAACTTGAGAAATGGCTGTGATTCCAAGTTCTCTCGTGACATTGTTATGATTTGTTGCCCTACCTGTGTACTTGTGGTCTTGGCTCGTTATAAGTGATGTTTACAGAGTAGCATTCTAATTGATGATTGTTTTGAAGGCTTGCAAAGATTCAGACTTCCTTCCAAATCATTATCAAGAGATAGAATTGTTGGATTTTATATGAAATATAATGTTAATACATACAGATTTTTTTTTTCGAGTTGGAATCTCACTGTGTCGCCCAGGCTGGAGTGCAGTGGTATGCTTATGGCCACTGCAGCCTTGACCTGCTGGGCTCAGGTGATCCTTCCGCCTCAGCCTTCTAAGTAGCTAGAACTATAGGTACATACCACCATGCCCAGCTACTTTTTTTGATTTATTGTAGAGATGAAGACTCGCCAAGTTGCCCAGACTGGTCTTGAACCTATGGGCTCAGGCAATCCTCTCACCTCGGTCTCCCAAAGTGCTGGGATTATAGTCATGATTTATGGTAATCTCTTTTGTAGAATTTCCTGTTTGCTTAATGCCATTGGTGTCTGATTAGGTCATCTAAGAGACCTGGGAGGTGCCATTGGTGTCTGATTAGGTCATCCAAGAGTCCTGGGAGGGGATACTATTACCACATCCCCTTCATAAATGAGGCGACTGAGTCTTAAAGGGGTAAATGACTTGCTCATGGTCCATAGCTAATAGGTGTCAAAGCCAGGCCACAAAGCCGGGCAGGCTGATTTTGAGTCTGAGCTCTTAACTATTGTGCTGTGTTGCCTATACCTTATGAAAGATTGGGTTCACCCAAATAAAAGATGTGTGTGCTGTTAGTGGTACAGCAGGAGCTCTGTGCTTCTCTGGGCTCAAGTCTTACTAGCCTCAAAAGCTTACCATTTGGGGTGTGAAGCTCTGGCAAGCTGTGGTATGAGAGGCACCTATTCTTTCAAATTTTACCTCACACACTCTCGATGCTTCTTGTAAAGGTGGAGGCTGCAAGCATAGCCTTCCCATCCCAGCATATATCCCTGGGTTTTCATATAATACATTCTTAGGCTTGTGGATTTTGAGAAGTTCCTATCTTGGGCCTAACTTCTTATTTTCCATATTCTTTCCACCTTACATTTTTTCTTTTTTTAAAAGTTCTTGGCTTCTCTTGTTCTTGGCTGATTTCAGAAATGTTTTTGTCTAAGGGTAGTAATTATAGTGCTTCAGATGAACTGGCTTTTCTGTGTAATTATGGGGTATCTCCTAAGCCATTAATACTTATCATTAAAGACAGCACCAGACCAATTCTCATGGTAGCTTAGCTCACACATGGAACTGCGTGCCCTGTGGTCAAGGTGCCTGTGAAGAATGGCCAACTTGTAGCTTAGAAGGTCCACCTGCAGAATGCCAGAGTAAATACATCTGTAAAGTACTGGCTCAGTATATGACACCAGCTGAGTGCCCTTCAGTTTAATTCAGTTCTGACACTATCTAGCATCAGTACAAATCCCATAGGTTAAGGCCTCAGTTCCAGAGGACTTTCCCCACTTTAGATGCCAATTGCAAGTCTAGGCCTCCCAGTTATAAGATCACAGGTTTCCATGACCCCTTCCTCAGGTTTGATAATCAGCTAGAATGACTCACAGAACTCAGGGAAACTCTTTACTTGTTATTAATTTGTTATAAAGGATATGAATTAATAGCCAGATGAGGCGGTACACAGGGAGGTCTGGAAGGTCTCAAGTACAGGAACCTTCTGTTCCCATGGAGTTGAGTGGCCATCCTACTGGCACATGGGTGCTCTCACTGACCTGAAAGCACTGAATCCACCTGATTAGGGCTTTTATGTAGGCGCTGTTATATGTAGGCATGACTGATGTATTCAGTGGCCATTGGTAATTAGCACAATCTCCAGTCCTCCCTCTTCCGTGGGGATAGGGAGTGAGCTTTAAAGTCCCAATCGCCTAAGCAGGTGGTTGGTTACGCTGGCAACCAGCCTTCAACCTGAGGCTATTCAGCGGCCCTTGAAGAGTCCTCTTGTTGACATAAGCTCTGGTATGATTGAAAGGGGCTTATTATTAATAACAAAACATTTTCCTTTCACCTCTATCACTCAGGAACTTCCAGAGTTTACACACACACACACACACCACACACACACACACACACACACACACACACACACACACACACACACACACACACACACACACACACAGTGTTGCTCAGGCTGATCTTGAACTCCTGGCCTTAAGCAATTCTCCCAAGTTGGCCTCTTGGGTAGCTAGAACTACAGACGTGAGTTGCTGCACTTGACTGTATTTCTTATGATGTCATAACACTATATTCTACAGGATGTTTTGTGCTCCTTTTATAGCTGGCCTGCTGCTGTGGGTCTGCAGGCTGCTCCCTCTGCTGTGACTGCTGTCCCAAGATCCGACAGTCTTGCAGCACCCGCCTCATGTATGCCATCTACTTCATCCTAGTTGTCGTCCTCTGCTGCATCATGATGTCAACGACTGTGGCCACCAAGATGAAAGAGCATGTAAGTTTGTCTCTTAAACTCTTCCTATTTCTCTCTCTTTTTAATTTTGTTTATTTATTTATTTTTTTTGAGTTGGAATCTCACTCTGTTGCCCAGACAGGAGTGCAGTGGCCACTCCCGGCCACCGCAGCCTTGACCTGCTGGGCTCTGGCGATCCTTCCGCCTCAGCCTTCCAAGCAGCTGGAACTACAGGCGCATGCTACCATGCCCGGCTGATTTTTGATTTATTGTAGAAATGAGGTCTCACCAAGTTGCCCAGGCGGGTCTCGAACCCGCGGGGTCAGGCAATCCACTCACCTCAACCTCCCAAAGCACTGGAATTACAGGCTGAGCCACTGAGCCCAGCTTGACTCTCTTTTTAATTTTGTTTTAAATTTTTTTTTATTTTGTGGAGATGAAGTCTCACTATGTTGCCTAGGCTGGTCTTGAACTCTTGGGCTAAAGCAATCCTCTTTCCTTGACCTTCCATAACGCTGGGATGACAGTCGTGAGCTATTGTGTCTGACCAACATCCTACTTGTGATGTTTGATAAAGACATGTGGGAAACATGATTTAGAGAATGGGACCCAACCATTCCGTGTATTTTGGGGTATATCTGCTTTCTCTGAACCTTCCTGAAGCCCATTCAGTGCTTTCTGGACAAGCAAGCAAGCCATTCAATGACTTGACCTCTAGTAGTAGTATAGATGCAATCTGATGCTTTTAATGGAAAATGTTTATATCAGAGGACTGTGTGTTTTGTCTTAGCCTTGTTTATAACTATACCTGATGAAATATAGTCTTTTTTCACAGCTTCTGTCTTTTCCCTTGTAATAAAATTGGCTGCTAGTCTTTTAAGTAGCAGTTGTTATAAATACTTAATTTAGGCTTGTATGAGAAATATGATAAAGCTTATTATTCTCACAGAAAATGGGGAATGGGTTATGGGGCATTTTTAACCTTTCTAGACAGGTCACTTATAGGGTGGGTTGTGTCTATTAGGGTGAGGAGTCGATTTTCAGCTATTTCTCAGGCAGTGTATGCAAAAGTAGGCCTGGCATGTGATGCTGATGAAGACACATGGGATCTTTTTCTGGAATTTCCCTTTTCTCTCATAGTAAGTCTCTTAATCAGCCTGGTTACAGGGGAGTATGGTGGGGTTTCTGAGGAAGCCCAGTAATTAACATCATTCTTCCCCTCCCAGGTTCTGAACAAATTGACCAAAAAAAAAAAAAAAAAAAAAAACTAAAATGTCAGGAGGTAGTTGCCATGCATCACCTTTATTGCTCAAAACTATTGTGAAACTATGTGGCTCATTTCTGCAGGAAGGTGGGCTTCCTTCTATTAAACTCCCAAACAAGTCAGACCTTCCCAGCAGGGCACCATCAATGAGAGCAGAGCAGACTTCCTTTGCAAAGGGAGAGAGAGAAAACATACAGATTCCATGGGGGCAGCTCTCAGCCTAAGGAAAGAAGAGGCAAGGCTAGCTGTAACTTCCCCTACACTTACCACTCAGTGCTGCATCTTCCAGCAATATAAGTGAGGAGGTGGAGGGAAGCCAGGAGCGGGCTCTAATGGACCTCACGATGAGGATAACATTGTCCTGAGAGAGTGTTCACCCCCAACCTATGCTGAAACTATGACTATTTTCAATACACTCAGGTGCTTCACAGTATCCATTTTCCTAAAAGCACTCTGTATATTGTTATTCGTTAGTTAAAGAAGGCCCTTTGAAACTTTCTGTTGGGCAGTGGCTTTATAATTGTGGTTGTATAATCTTGGATATAGTGGATACTGCTATCAAAACTTGTGAAATTTAGATTTCCCTCTGGATTACTTTAAACATTGGATATCTCCTCAGTAAGGCACTGTCATGGTAGCTATGGGGCATTCAAGCTTGTGAGAAATGGAGCTTATCATTCAGAAGAGATGGTGTGAAGTCTTTGAAGGCCTAAAACAAGGTAGCATTAATGACTGCCATATGAAAGGAGGTTAAAGCACTATAGAAGATTGGAGGTAGAGAGACCAAGAATGGAGGCTGCCTCCTTAGCCTGACTCAGATCCCACTTCGTCTTGGTGTATTTGCCCCACCAACACTGTGGTTTAATTGTCTGTATTTGTGGCAAGACATGTGAAAGTAGGAACACTGAAAGAGTAGGTTTTAAATCTTATTCTGAGGGTCCATTTCATCTCCCAAGTACTACGCCCATGTTTTTCAGGTCACACCATGCTATCTTTTTAAATTCAACAAGCATTGACTTGATGCTCTGCTATTGTACTGTGTTGGGAACTCTCATGTGCACCAAATGGGGTATGATCCCTGCTCTTAAGTTTTTAGTCTTGCTGGGCACAGTGGCTCATGCCTATAATCCCAGCACTTTGGGAGGCCGAGGAGAGAGGATTGCCTGACCTAGGGTTCAAGGCCAGCCCAGGTAACTTGACAGGACATCGTTTCTACAATAAATAAAAAAATTATTCAGGGGTGGTGGCGCACACCTGTAGTTTATTATTCAGGGGTGGTGTACAGCTGTAGTTCCAGCTACTTGCAAGGCTGAGGCGGAAGGACCACCTGAGCCCAGCAGTGACCTGCCCTATGAATCAGTGCCTAACAATCCCAGCCTGTATCTGTGTCTGTCTGTTCATAGAAGCAGATGTTGACTGGTGTTGCTAGGAAAGGCTTGTATGAATACTAACAGGTATTTTAATATCTAATGTTTACCGGGTGATACCATATGTCATGTTTTATTCTAACCATTTTACCTGTGTTTTCTTACTTCATCACCACTGTACTCACCTGAACAGTAGGTACCATCATTATTCTGCTCTGCAGATGGAGAAACTAGAGCATTGAGGCATTTAATTACCTTACCCAAGGTCTCCAGCTACTAAATGGTGGGACTGGAATTTGAACTCAATTTGAATATGTTCTTAGCTACTGGGCTGTGTCACTAGAGAGAAGGAGAGAGAGCAAGGACAAGGCACATGTAGAAGGCAGAGGAGAGGAATAGGTAAAATGGCCACAGCTTGCCGGAATTTAGTGCTAGGTTGAGGTCTTACGGCAAATGGGAAGTTATTATAGATTCTTGAGCAGGACACTGTCATCGTGGAAGCAGAGGGAGGTGTTTTGGAAGGTGAGCCTGATGGTGGTGCTGGTGGTAGTATATTTGCTGGGTGACTTTGGTTCAGGGATCAGAGGGAAGGAGGGAAGGAGGGAAGGAGAGAGACAGGGAAGGGGCAACCCTGATGCCTCACAGAGGCGCTTGTAAAGGTTTCTATGCCTGTCCCCTGAATGTACCCTGTATTTTTAATGATTTAATGATTTGGATAGGGAATGTGGTCCCTGTGGGTGAAACTAATCCTTTTCCATCTTTAATGCCTCACAGGGGGCTGGCCATCTGACCACAAAGTCAGCTTGTTTGGTGGCCTGTAGTACAGAGGCTGATCTCATCCTTAGGCAGTGCTATCTGGGTGCATGTTGAAAGGTCCCCTTGTAGGGACGCATACTGGGCTCCTGCTGGAGTCCTCACCACCTCTTAGTTCGCCTGTGGAAGTGCCTGAAAATATGTTAGAGGAGAAAGAACTGGATACTTGTATGGCCCGGTTGCCTCCCACCCAGCGTTCTGTCAGTCACGTGGGCCTTTGATATGTGGGCTAAGATCATGGGGGTAGCTCCCTTTTGTGTTATTCTTAGTTTTTACCTTGGTTTCAGAATGTGGCCTGTGTTTAAGTTTGAGTGAGAGGGTACTGCAAGGGGATGCTGGGCCAAACCCTGTCCTGCTTCTTTTCTCTTTCTCTGGAGGACTTTGGCTCAGAGAATGCTTGACTATGCAGATTGAATGGGGCATGGTTTCTGTCTTCTCTTGGAGTGTTTTCCGACCTCAAAACATAGCTGTTTTTTTGCAGGTCATTCTAGACATTAACCACATATTTAAGCAGACTCAAGAAGTTTGATGCCTGAGGGATTACAAATCCATTTTAGAATGTAGACTGAAAGGAAAAACAGGGTGAGAGTAAAGCCTCTTAAGATGTGACTTCTGTGTTTGAGGCAGATTCAGGCATGGACACTCTGGGAAGCAATGTGAGCATCTGGAGAGTGATAAGAACATGAAGGTTCTTGTTTCTTGGGGAATAGTGACCTCTGATACCTGCATTGGAGAAGAATGGACAGATGACCTGTGCAGCCCCCAGATTTTCTTCCTGGCCATTGTAGGGAACAGTTCTTGAACTCCTGGGCTCAAGCAATCCTCCTGCCTCAGCCTCCCAAAGTGCTGGGATTACAGGTGTGAGCCACTGCACCTGGCCCTGCCTGTGTCTTAAACATGCCCTCTGCTCTTATTGTTTGCTTGTTTTCCCTGGGGCAGCTCATACACTCCTAGCTTTGATTATTCCTATAAGCACATCTGCTAATAAGGACACCCTTCATTCTGGACAGTGCTTCAGGACACTGATAGATTCTTTTTCCCTCCATTCCCCGTGTGTGTGTATATGTGTGTGTGTGTGTATGTGTGTGTGTGTCTGTCTGTCTGTGTGTGTGTCTGTTTGTATGATTGAGAGAGCCTCACTTTGTCTCCCAGGCTGGAGTGCAGTGGCACGTTTGTTACTCACTGTAGCCTTGAACTCATGGGCTCAGGCAATCCTTTCATCTCAGCCTCCTAATTAGCTAGGACTACAGGTGGGTGCCACCACCATCCCTGGGTAATTTTAAAACATTTTTTTTGTAGAGATGACATCTCACTATGTTGTTCTGGCTGATATCAAACTGGTATCAAGCAATCCTCCAGCCTCAGCCTCAGCCTCAGCCTCCCAGAATTCTGGGATTATAGGTATGATCCACCATGCCTGGTCATCCCTCCTTTTCTTGATGCAATCCTGACCATATACGGTTTCCCAGACAGGTCATAAATGCCTTAGGTTTCTACTCAACATTCAGCTACACCAGGCTCCCTGATGTTGTTGTATATTCCATTTACCTTATTTGAACTTGGAAAGCTCTTGAATGTCCCCAGATTCCCTCAGACTTCTTTCTGCAGATAGCTAGTTCCATGATGGAGCTGAAGATGCTGTTTGCTGCTTGTAGTTCTCCCAGGTGGTATCCTATTTTGAAATTCTGGGGTCACCACAGTGAAGTGACTATAGATGAACTACTTTCCTTAAAATCAACATACATTTTTAAAAGACTGTTTTTAAGTACATCTTTTAGTCAGTTCCCAGTGGCATGTTACAATATTTCAGTGGTTCCTGGAGTTGACAGAGCTTTTTGATCCAATGTGTTTGTGACTCTGAAATTTGTTAGATGAGCTACTTTATTTCCTATTTTTAAGAGGCATATGAAGACATTATAATAAATATTGTCTGTGGGAAACTCTTCTTGTGCTAGTTTCAGAGATTCAAAAATACCTGAAAAAAAGCCCCCTAGTTAAAGAGATGAGTGGAGAAAACAATGCAGTTCACATTTATAAATTTTCTTACCTTATGAAGAGACAGCAGATATAATGTGGCATTGTGTCATACAGAGAAAATAATGATCTTTTTAAGGATATGATTCTTTTTTAATATATTTAAATTTGTGGGATACAAGTATAATTTTGTTACATGGATATATTGTATAGGATATAATTTGAATAAACTGTTGGAATTTTTAAAAGTGGAAAAGTCCTACATGGTAAAAGTCCTACGTGGTAATTTTTTTTTTTTGAGTTGGAGTCTCACTCTGTCGCCCAGACTGGAGTGCAGTGGCTGCTCCCAGCCACCGCAGCCTCGACCTGCTGGGGTCCGGTGATCCTTCCGCCTCAGCCGTCCAAGTAGCCGGAATTACAGGCTCACGCTACCACGCCCGGCTAATTTTTTGATTTTATTGTAGAGATGAGGTCTCACCTGCCCAGGCGGGTCTCGAACCCGCGGGCTCAGGCAGTCCACTCACCTCAGCCTCCCAAAGGCACGAGATTACAGGCTGAGCCACCGAGCCCAGCTCTACATGGTAATCTTAACTAGCTGGTCATTTGACAGGTGAGAGGACGTGGCCAGGAAGTGAAGTGTCTTGTCAGGGCTGAGACAGTAGGTATAGTTGGGATTAGAACCCCAGACCAGTGCTTCTCCTGTTTGTGTGACTAAACTTGCTTGTGGTTCAGGTATTCACAGAAGTCACAGTAAAAGCCTTTTAACACACATATTCTTCTTCTGAGTCCTAAACTTTCTTCCAGGTCCAGTGATGAAGGAGAAGTATTCCTCTGGAAATAGCATCACCTGGGTTCTTCAGCGGGGCTCTCATCTTCCCCACTTGCCTCTTTCCTGTTGGGATGACCAAAAGCTGAGCTCAAGGAAGGACTGTTAGTCTGAAGTAGAAAATAGGAGTAGCCACAAACCTAGTATTTATTTATTCAGTGACTTTGCACGTAAAATAGTACCTAGGTTGTGTTTGGTATAACTATCTTTGTAAAGCAAACAGACCTCATTGAAAAATATTCCACTTCTTTTCAAAACACTGTGCAGTTTGTCCCAGCATAGAATGAGAGGTATTCATGTGGATGCTGGAACGTCTGGCTCCTGTTTTGCATTTAGTATTTGCTGTTGAATCTGCAGAGTATGGTGCACCTGAGTCCTGCATCAGGGGCTGCTGTAGGCACCTTAAAGCTCCAGGTAGAATTCTCCATTCTCAGTTATCTTTTTACGTTTTTGAGTATGTGTGTGTGTGTGTGTGTGTGTGTTAGAACAAGTATCAAATTAGCAAAATAAAAATATCGCTGACCTAGTTCTTTGATTCTGGAGAGTTTTTAATCCTACTGAAATTTAATGCTTTTCAAACATTCTCTTTTTTAACCACAACTGAGTTGACAGTAGTCTCATACCTTACATGTGTCAAGTGTATCAAGGAAGAAGTTTGTAAGGCTAAAAGTGGGTTGGGGCTATCGAACCTCAAGTCAGTATAGAACACCAAGGGGGAATTCTCATTGTGGGCTCTGAGTTTGCCTGTGGGAGCTGACAATGAGATTTTGCCTCTTAAATCCTCTGGGTCCCCTCACTTCCAAGTAAGGGTGACTCTGGGGACACATGTTTCCAAACAGTTTTTTCTTTGGTCTAAATTCTACCCAGACATAACATGGGAAGAAAGCAAGAGTTCCTCTTATGGCTGGGGCCTCATCCTCCCCCATGAAAACAAATGTTGGCAAATGGTGGTAGGAAAGTAGATTTTTGTTAGGCAGAGGTTTGAACTAATGGATATCCTGCTGAGAATCTTTTTTTTGAGCCTGAACCAAGGACAAAGAGGTTTGATTCTGTCCAGTAATCATGAGCTTGCCAGAAGGCAGAAAATAAGAAAAATATTTACTGTCCTTGGTATGTGAGAATCTGTTATCCAGAACCTTTTGGGGAGCAACAGATGTTAGCTGGATCTCCTTTAGAATTGGTCTGGCTGTGGGAGGGAGATAATGATAAGATGTGAGAATGTGCATTTTTCTAAAGCTTTTTCTGCGATCATCTAAAGCACCTGTTAAGCAACTGTCCAAAAGACAGAGCCTTGGAATACCCTGTAGATAATAGAACAGTAACCTACAGTTGGAATCGAACCTTGTCAGTCATTGTAAAAATGGGGCCAGTGAGAATAGACAAAGAAAGGGTACAACACAGCCTCAAAATGATGGGAACAGGAAACAATGCATAAATATTGGGAATTGTTGAATCTTGGTATTCTTTACAGAGTTTAATAGGGTGATCTTGTGACTTGATTAAACTGTAATCTAAGTTCATTCTTTAAAAAGTTTGTTTAGCTCATGGAGCTCAATCATTCATTCAAATGTAGGTGCTGGGGCTGTAAGTATAAAAAACCACATGGTTGTTGTCCCCAGAGACTAGACCTCGGTAAGAGAAAGAGGACAGTTTGGCAAGTGTGTCTGGAAGGATCCCTGATGTTGGTTGGACTGTGTATGTCTGAAAGCCAAAAATATGTGAACTTCTTTAGCAAATATTGGACAGTGGTGTCAGCTCAGCCATGGCTCTGCTGACCTCTGGGGTTACATGGTAGCTCAGGAATGCTCCTTTCCATGTTCTTTGGAGATCTGGAGACCAAGAACCCTGGGGAGTAGGAGGTTTGTGAAAGGGAATGGAGGCATTGCCTTTTCAGCGGGGTTAGGTATTAATCCCAAGGGTTTGTGTATTTGGGGGGGGTGTGGTTTTTAAATTTCGGTGAGACTGTCTCTATCATCTCCAAATAAGTCTAAAATTATCTTTTGACTTGCCAGCTTTCATCAGTGTGGGTTTTATTTTTGGTTCCACAGTGTGGGTTTTATTTTTGTGATAGATGTAAGGACTTTTTCTGTGCGAGCTGTTAAGGGCTTCTGAGACACAGAGATGACACTGGAAACTCATAGCATGTTCTCCCCTTGTTGCCCCCCTGCCAACCCCAAAAAAGCTTTTTGGGCAGATAAATTAAGGTCCTTAATTCACTGCTTGAAAAATGTCTTATAAGAGACTTAACAGCTTGATTCACGCCTGGCCCAAGTTCTCTTGAGGACTGCTCTGGAGAAGGCAGGAGTGGAGGGTTGGGACAGCCTGAAGACAACCCCAAGTGAGCTGCTCCTTTGGCTTTTGATCTGTAGAGTAAGTTATCACCAATTGTCACTTGCTTTTGAAATGTTAATTTGTACTTCAGCAGTTAACAATTCAGTAGGACTCCTCTGCTATTCCTCCTGGTAATAAAGGGTGGGCAGACGTCCACAAAGAGTCAGCTAGGACACACTGTAGACCCTGTAGTCTCTGTAGCAACTTAGCTATGCCACCACAGTGCAGAAGCAGCCAAACGACATGCCAACAAATGAACGTGGCTGTGTTCCAATACAACTTTACTGGATCTCCTCACTGGCTGTCATTGGCTGACTCCTGTGTTAGACCCTCAGTGGCTTTATACGTATTATATGAAGTTATTGCCCTTTCTCGCTAAAAAGTAAACTTCAGTGGCCTAAACTTTGTGCTCAGAGTACCAGAGTTCTTGCCTAAGCTGCAGGTAACTGACTGGACTGTGTGAACCACATGCTGTGTAGACGTGGCAATAAATTTAGTATTGACATGTTTAATAGTACATGTGTCTGTTATTATACATGGTACTTTGAAATAAATGGTAAGTCATTTACAGGTTAAAAAAATAAGCCTTTATCCTGTCAAAAGACAAAATTATAACACATTTAGTTGAAAGATCTCATTGGACTTTATTTGTGATTCTAGGATATAAAAAAATGAATGTTCCTGTTAGCTAAACAGGGGAAATTGGCTTTATAGGTAGAAAATCAGAGAACAAAGGGTTAAAACAGAGGCCTTCCTTGTTAGGTAGACTCAGATGGAATAAAATTGCTTGTTTTTTAATAAAACTAGCTAGTTTCAAAGTTCAGTGTGATCTTAGCACAAGTGACTTCATTCTGGTTTGGTCTGTCCATCTGGGAACCTAGTGTAGGAGTCAAAAACAATGGTCTCCCATAAACTTTGTTTAACAATTCAAACCAAGTAAGTATTTTGGTGATCTGGAAGAAGTAAGGATAGAGAAAATGAGTGTCTCGTATCACTGTTCTCCAGCTGCTTGGGACCCTCAATGCCAGGTCTGATGTTAATGGGAAAGATGCTACGGGTCCAAAACCAAAACATCTGCCTCGTCCTGGTCCCCACTTTAGAGCTGGCTTGCAAATCTTTTTTTTTTTTTTAATTTAGTTATTATTTTTTTAACTAACTTTTAAAAAGTTAGTTGAATTTTTTAACTAAAGAAAGTGGGGGAGGCAACTGGAGACAGGGTCCTACTTATGTTGCCCAGGCTGGTCAAGGTGTTATTGACGAACAGACTCTTTTAGCACAAAAATGATAGAAACGTAACTGAGCTGAAGTTAAAAGTAAATAGGCAAGGCTTTAGTGGGACTTCTGTACAAGCAAAAGGGAGATAGCATTTTCCAAAGGGATGATGAAGCTGCTCCCCAAACAAAGAAACAGATAAGCTTTTATTGGGTATCTCAGAAAGTGGGGACTTCTCCATTAAGTTTTTCACTGCTCTCCAACTCAACTCCAAATTTGATAATCCTCTGCTGTCTGCGTTTCTCGAGGTAGGGGAGTCATGCAACAGCTGCTAGTGTAAGATAAAATCAAGGATAGGCAACTCCTTTCTGGAACTGTTATCATTATTAGTGCCCTGCTGGTGCTGGCCAGTGCTCACATCCTGACTTTGTAGTTAACTGCTGAGGCAAAGAGAAAAAGAAAAGCACAGGCAGAAAGGTTGGTAGGAAGAGGGAAAGAACCTATAAAACCATTTTTCTATAAGCTCACAATGTATATGAAATATACACACAAGAGTCTAAGCCCTGTATCACATGGTGTCAGTCCCTCACTATCTTAAAGGGGCTCTCAAGTCTTGAGGTTAAAAGTATGGTGTAGTATAGTCCTATTTTGGGGGAGAGGAATGTTAGGTTCTGATGTCCTGCCTAAAGCAAAAATCATGAATCGTCCAAATTAACCATGAAAATATTTGAAATATCTTTGAAGTAGAGCACATGACTTTGTGTATATAGCATTTCACTAGAAAGTTAACTCCTTGTTAGTGTAGACTTTTAACCTGTTTTGTTCACAGCATGTATCCCCTATCCTAGAGCAATGCCTACCCAGAGTGGATGAGAGTGAGTGGATGATAAAGCCCTGTGCTGTAACACTTGTAGATAAGCATGTCATGTAGTATATAGTATGGAATGAGGAATGCACGTGCAAACACTCATTTCACCAAACTTTTTTTTCTTTTTCTTTAAAAAATTTTTTATTTTAAAGATGTGGGGTACAACTCAGGGTTAGGTATACAAATGTTCATTATGCAGGTACCCTTGTTGATGAGGTATGCCCCACCCCCACTGAGCTTTAAAAATAGTTTGGTTTTTTTTTTTTTTTTTGGAGTCAGGGTTTCGCTGTGTAACCCACGCTGGAATTCAGTGGTATGATCACAGCTCACCACAGCCTTAGTCTCCTAGTCTCAGGCAATCCTTCCACCTCAACCTCCGAAGTAGCTGGTACAACAGGCAATGTGCCACCACACTCAGCTAATTTTTAAATTTTTGTTGTAGAGACAAGGTCTTGCTATGTTGCCTAGACTGATCTCAAATTCCTGGGCTCAAGCAGTCCTCCTTGCTATGGCCTCCCAAAGTGCTGGGATTATAGGTGTGAACCACCTTCACAACCTTAAAAAATTATTTACAGAAGACAGTTACGCAAATGTTACCAGGGAGGAAGGATACTGCTCCTGGTATGAGATGGTTGACAACAGGTTCATGTGTTCACGTTTAGAATGAATTCACAGACACACAGAGAAGTGGGATATACAAGTTGCTTTATTAAGCAAAAAAGAATATGCTCCCAAGAAAAGGGAGCAGGCAGAAACAGTTCATAGAAAGCTGCTGTTTCTGCACCAAAGTTTTGTTCTTAGAGGTACTGAGGAGTGGAGTTAGAGGTGGACTTTTCCTGGAAGTGGGTGGTCTTAGGGTTTATTTCTTCTCGATGTCAGAAGGGTGAGTTTCAAGCCTTAAGAATCACACTGGTACTGTCATGGCATCAGGTGTATGATGAGAGAGGGAGGCTTCCCTAGGGTAATTTTATGTTAATAGTATTACAATGAAGGTAAAAGTAGGTTATGGTTATCTTAGGTCAAGCTTGGCTATTGATGTACATGCTGGGGGGGTGGGGGACATCTCTAAACTAGTGCCTGCCTTGGTGATTGACGTGACCACAGGCATTGTGGATAAATGGACTACAGGCCTATCTGAGGCCTATCTTTTAAGAGTCTAACAGATAGGTGTGAAGTTTCCTAGACCACTTGCTTGTGGTTTTGCAACAGTTGCTACAGGCATCAGTGAGCTTGGGACTTTCCTACAGCCCTGAGGTTTTCCTAGCCTAATTTGTCTACTCTATCACAAATAGTTGAATTTGCAAATAATATGCCACCACTGAATTCCTATCACACATGTAAGAAGAAAGCTTTGGGGCTCACTTAGGCTATAAACAAGTCTTTACTCTAAATGGAAAGAATAGAAAGGTCTGCCTGTTCAGCATTTAGTCCTCTCCTTATAGAAATTTCACATCTCTTTGTTCAAGAGATAACTTTCAGTCAGCTTTGTTCATCTCAGGGCAGCACAATGTCACCAGTTAGACCCATGTTCTGTGCAGGACCATTACTATATTTTCCAGCCAAAACAAAAATCTAGACCTTCATAGTTGCGATTTTTAAGTTGTCTCTGGGGTTAGGAGTAGATTTGTGTCTGGACTCAGAAGGTCCCACAACTTTCATTCCCCTACTTTGATTTTGGGGGCTATGCTTATGGACAAAGACCCTCAGAAATCAGGACTGACGTGCTGACCCTGGATAGCTGAGAGGAGTACCTGGTGGAGAGATATGTGCAGCTCTGTTTGCCTTCTCTCCTACCCCCTGTTACCCCCAACCCCAGAGTTTCTGGAACCTGCCTTAGGGAGAGTTTGGTAGTATCTATTCAAATGTAAATGTACCCAGCAAGCCGGGCTCCTGGCTCAGCCTGTAATCCCCCGCCTTTGGGAGGCTGAGGTGAGTGGATTGACTGAGCCCGTGGGTTCGAGACACGTCTGGGCAGCGAGACCTCATCTCTACAATAAATAAAAAAATCAGCCGGGTGTGGTAGCGCATGCCTGTAATTCCGGCTACTTGGAAGGCTGAGGCGGAAAGATCACCAGAGCCCAGCAGGTCGAGGCTGTGGTGGCCGGGAGCAGCCACTGCACTCCAGTCTGGGTGAGAGAGTGAGACTCCAACTCAAAAAAAAAAAAAAAAAATGTACCCAGCATTCACTTTCTCATGTTCTCTCCTCCCAACACTTCATATGTGTACATAGGTATGCGTGCAATAAAGATAATATCTGTTGTACTTTATTTATAATAGTGAAAACATCAGAAACAACCAAAATATCTACCTGTTGTAGTGGGTAACAAACTAAATTATGGTTGGTCCAGATTGTAGAATTCTATATAATAGTTTAAAAAGATGCAAATAGTTTTATGTGCTGAACATGCACCAATCTGCAAGACAAAATGAACAAAGAATAATGGCACAGCAAAGAATCTGGAAAGGTGCACCTGAACCTGGAGGTCACATTAAGATTAGGGTAAAAATGTCAAGGAGATTTGGTTATGTGTATCTTTGTGGTAATTTACATTTTTTTTTAGCAAGAAGAATATAGTTATATATTACCTATATAAGTACAAATAAGTAAAATGTTTAACAATCCTTGAACCCTCTTTGTGGTTAGATTTCTCAGAATCATGGATAAAGTGCTTACCAGTTTCACTTCCCAACTATCTCTGCAGTAGCCTGCAGCCCAGCTGCTATTCCTCTGCTCTAGAGAACATTCTAACCAAGGTTTCAGATAACTCCTTGCTGCCAAATCCAGTGTTATATCTCAGTCCTCATCACATTTGACCTCTCTGCCATACCGGACACTGCTGAGCACTACTCTGTGCTTCTTGAACGTCTCTCTTGTTCTGTACCTTTTCAATTTCCTCCTTGGACTTTTTTCTTCTTCCCAGTCCCCGAATGTTTGCATCCTGCAGGCATCTCAGTTCACCTCTGTCTCCCTGCATATTCCTTTCCCATGAGTTTATCTACTATTGATTTTCTCCTTTGTGTCTCTGCAGGCCAATACCAAACCCCTGTCTCTAGTCCAGCAGTCTTTCTAGAGCACTCTTGTTTAGCTTCCTACTCTTCTCCCTAATATAGACATTTCCAGTGCAACCTGTCATTAAGTGAATTACTGCCCTACCACCCCAAAACTGCTCTTCTATGATTCCTGTCCATGATTGTCCTGCCAAGCTAAAAATCAGGGTTCCTAGGCTGAGTTTTATCTGCCTTCACTCACAGGCCACATGAGATAGACAAACAGGACCGTATCCATTCTGTGGCCCCCAGTCCCTCCTGTTCTGTTGCCTCTTTCAAGAACCACATAAGTTTTCACTGGGAACAACTTCTGTTTCTTCTTCAAGATCAGTTATTGTCATGGTTCTCATTTGTACATACTGCCTCCAATTTTACCTAATTCTCTCCATGGAGATTGAACTGAGTTGACTCCTGTTTCACTGCTGCGGAAGAGCCCTTCTTCGATCATAATCAGTCCTGTGAGTTGTCTTCTTTGGACCAAAGTGACCAAAGCGTTATTGTTTAACAGTTTAATTAGAGTGATTCCCTAACTCATGTAGTTGTGACTGTTTGATCCCGACAGAATGTGGTAGAAGAGGAGCTACATCTCAGTCCCTGTCTTAGCATGCTTTTGAGTTTCTGAATAGTTATTGTTTAGGAACATTAAGCCCTTATTCAAGACCACCCACTTCCAGGAAAAGCCCACCTCTAAGCCCGCTCTTCAGTACCCCTAAGAACAAAACTTTGGTGTAGAAACAGCAGCTTTCTATGAACTGTTTCTGCCTGCTCCCTTTTCTTGGGAGTGTGTTCTTCTTTGTTTAATAAAGCAACTTGTATATCCTACTTCTCTGTGTGTCTGTGAATTCATTCCCCTTGCTAAATTCTGCTAGCTTGTTCAAATCAGACGTTCTTTGACCAAAAATACTCACTTTACTGTAGGGCAAATGTGCTGAGTCACCCACAGAGCATAAAGGAGGTCTTGGTTAGTATTCAGAGCTCAAGGTGTGGGATTTTAGTACCTCTTTTGGTTTTTAATAATGATACAATGTAGATTTTTCTCTTAAAAATGTTCAGCTATCCAAACAAAAGAGAAGGGAGTATTGTTGTTGTTGTTTTTTAAATAGCCCCAGATACTCCAAAGGACCTCAAAGGCAGTCACTTTTTGAGACATGAGCCTTGGTTGCCTGGAGGCTGTCTGAGGGAGAATGGAAACTGGTTTCAGCTTTTCCCATTTCGTAGCTATTTCCACAGTCGGTAAAAGGCAGACATCAATGTCATGGACCACAAAATTATTTCATGGAGACAAACCATCTGGGAAAGTTTGAGGATGAGTGGAATATCAGAAAGGGGAGAGGCAGACTGAGAGGATCTAGGTTCTGAAATTCAAGTGAGGTATCTTTTCGTTTTTTGAGTTGAAGTCTCACTCTGTCACCCAGACTGGAGTACAGTGGCACGCTCATAGCCACTGCAGCCTCTACCTGCTGGGCTCAGGCAATTCTTCCACCTTAGCCTTCCAAGTAACTGGAACCACAGGCACATGCCACCAGCTGTTTTTGATTTATTGTAGAAACAAGGTCTCACCATGTTGCCCAGGCTGATCTTGAACCCCTGGGCTCAGGCAATCCTCTAGCCTCACCTCCCAAAGTACTGGGATTACAGACGTGAGCCACTGAGCCCCGCCAGTGAGGTATCTTTTTTTTTTTTTTTTTGAGTTGGAGTCTCACTCTGTCACCCAGACTGGAGTGCAGTGGTCGTTGCCACCGCAGCCTTGACCTGCTGGGCTCCGGCGATCTTTCCACCTCAGCCTTCCAAGTAGCTGGAACTACAGGCGCGCACTACCACGCCCGGCTCATTTTGATTTATTGTAGAGATGAGGTCTCACCAAGTTGTCCAGGCGGGTCTCGAACCCACGGGCTCAGGCAATCCACTCACCTCAGCCTCCCAAAGGTGCGGTATTACAGGCTGAGCCACCAAGCCCGGCTCAGTGAGGTATCTTAAACAGAACCTGAACAAGTAGTTCTTCTAGTTTTTGTGAATTTAAGTTATCCTTCATGCTGGCTGCCCAAATGTTCTTTGCAGTTCAACTTCTTTCAATGCCCTAGAAATTTGACATAATGAAATGTAAGAATAAGCCAGGCTCGGTGGCTCAGCCTGTAATCCCACACCTTTGGGAGGCTGAGGTGAGCGGATTGCCTGAGCCCACGGGTTCGAGACCCGCCTGAACAGCGAGACCTTATCTCTACAATAAATCAAAAAATCAGCCAGGCGTGGTAGCTCATGCCTGTAATTCTGGCTACTCGGAAGGCTGAAGTGGAAGGATCGCTGGAGCCCAGCAGGTTGAGGCTGCGGTGGCCGGGAGTGACCACTGCACTCCAGTCTGGGTGGCAGAGTGAGACTCCAACTCAAAAAAACAAAACAAACAAACAAACAAACAAAATGTAAGAATTACATTTTCTCATCTCTTTAAAGTAGTATTATTTTATAGAACCATGACTTTCATCTACTTCCTCTGCATTTCTTTCTTTTTTTTTTTAGTCTGTCTCACTCTGTCACCCAGGCTGGAGGGCAGTGACACACTCCCAGCCACTGCAGCCTCGACCTGCTGGGCTCAGGCGATCCTTCCACTTCAGCCTTCCAAGTACCTGGGACTACAGACGTGCACCACCACACCCAGCTAATTTTTTGATTTATTGTAGAGATGAGGTCTCACCAAGTTGACTAGGCTGGTTTTGAACCCATGGGCTCAGGCAATCCTCTCACCTTATCCTCCCAAAGTGCTGGGATTATAGGTATATGCCACTGCGCCCGGCCCTCTGCATTTCTTAAGAACCACTCCCAATATCTGTACATTTCAAGCATGTGGGCCCCTGAGCAACCAAATTTCTTATATTTATTTGCCTGAGGTTGAAGTTGTTTTAGGGACACTGCTAGCATCTCTCTTATGGAGATAGAATTCTGTAAATGTGTTTCTAATTGCCATCTTTTTGAGCTTAATACTCTTGTTTATGTTTTAGAAATGTTTTTCTTAATTTACGAGCTCAGATATACTTTCTTTGGGGTGATGACTAGGTCTCTGAAAGACATGTAGGTGAATGCTGTTTTGGAACTCAGTTCTTACGTGTACCCAGGAATGATTCACCTTAATGAAAGTTAATTTGTAGTGGATCCTTTGGTAAAGAAGAGAACATCTACTGAGTCATAACATGTTCAGTTTCCCATCATGTTTAAGTTGAAATGCATCAGTTAGTGGATCATGTAATGTGCTGATTTCGTAATAATCCTTTGTATATAATAGTGCTTTAGAATGAAGGAAGTTAACCTAATGACTACTATGGGATAGAAACTGTTGTAAGCACTTCACAAGGATTATCTGATGTGATTCTCAGGGCAACTCCATGAGATGGTTGGTAGTATTATTTCATTTTACAGATGGGGAAATTGAGGCTCAAGGTGTATATATAAGCCTTGCCCAAGTTAGCAGTGGAGTTAGGACTGGAAATATGCAGGAACTGTTTGTTCTAACTTGGTCATTTGTGATTTCGAGTTTGGTTTCTTTGAGGGTTGGGAGGAAACCCTTTGCTCTCAGAGGTATGTGCAGGAGCAACACAGACAGAGTATGTGAGCCTTGTTTTTGGGTGCCTGGAGCCAGACTTCAGAGACAACACCCTTAACAGACAACATCCCTTTTACCCCATGGTGTGGAATCTATATGTGGTGTATGTTTTCTTTTTCCAAAACCAGGATGAACTTTGGAACAGCAAATATTTAATCAGAGCAAATTCCCCTTGCTAAATTCTGCTGGCTTGTTCAAATCAGAGGTTCTTTGCCCCAAAATACTCACTTTACTGTAGGGTAAATATGCTGAGTCACCCACAGAATATAAAGGAGGTCTTGGTTAGTATTCAGAGCAGTATTTGCCTACTTTTATTTTGATAAATATATGATGCTACATAGCCACGCTTTGATGAGCCTGGGGGCTCTGGGCACATGCCAGGTAGTGTGGAGTAAACAGGGGAGGGGATTTGTTGGGAATGATGGCAAAGATGCTCATGCCTGCTGCTATTAGCATTCTCCTTGAGATGGATTTTGGAGGAAGAAGAAAAGGAGAGAAGGGGATTTGGGGTGGGGACGTAGAGAAGGTCTAGCTGGTATAGGTGAAAGAGAGATGCCAATGTGCATGTTATAGTGAAGGATGGTTTAGGAATTAGTGTTGCTGATAGGGTCGAAGAGAGAAGGGAAGGAAGAAAATAATTTAATGAATATTATAGGGCAGTAAATCCTACACAGTAAGTCCCCTACATATGAACAAGTTCCATTCTGAGAGTGTGTTCTTAAGTCCAATTTGTTCATAAGTTCAACAAAGTTAACCTAGGTACCCAACTAACACAATTGGTTATATAGTACTGTACTCTGATAGGTTTAAAATATTTTTCACACAAATAATACATAAAAAGCAAATGCAAAATAAAGGAAACATTTTAAGTCTTACAATACCTTGAAAAGTACAGTAGTACAGTACAACAACTGGCATACAGGGGCTGGCATCATGATCACATCGCTGAAAGTTCACAACTTGAAGTTTTGTGTGTAGGGGACTTACAGTATAGAAGTACAGCCTAATAAGTGAGATTGTGTAGTTTTTTCTTCATGAATATAGCTTTTACACATTTATTTGAGTTGGAGTCTCACTCTGTCACCCAGATTGGAGTGCAGTGGCCACTCCCAGCCACTGCAGCCTCGACCTGTTGGGCTCTGGCAATCCTTCCGCCTCAGCCTTCCAAGTAACTGGAACTACAGGCGTGCGTTACCACGCCTGGCTAATTTTTTGATTTATTGTAGAGATGAGGTCTCGCCAAGTTGCCCAGGCGGGTCTCGAACCCGTGGGCTCAGGCAATCCACTCATTTCGGCCTCCCAAAGCGCGGGTTTACAGGCTGAACCACCAAGCCCGGCTGCTTTTACATATTGAAAGCAATATTACTGTTGACAGGTGGGTGGAAAGTCAATGCTTACCAGGTTCTTGATGTCTCGAACAAAGAATTGGTTGAAGCACACCAAGTGCAAAAGCAAAGAACTATTATTAAGCAAAAGTGACAGTACACTCCAGAGAGATAGGAGCCAACTCAAGCATGAGAGTGACTTAAGAGCCCCAGCTTCTCAAATTTTGTGGCCTTTTATTTATAAAGGTAAGGGGGGAGTGGTTGGTTTCTTTCTAAGGACTGACTGACATTTTTGATAGCATTTTGTGTCTTTACGTAACTCTATCACTGTGCAATATCCATAATCTGCTAAGAAAAGACCACGGGGGGAAGGGGGACAAAACCTCATGCAAATTTTATTATAATGATGGTATAATGAGCTTGAGGTCATTTGAAGGATATAGCCTATTATTGAGCGTGCATTATTTTGGGGGATTTCCCCAATGCAACCTAATTCCTTCTTCTTCAGGATGTGCTGACCACAAACACAACCTGACCACAGGCCCTGCCCTGTTGGGTGTCCCTGGGGTAGTCGGGGGAGGTACTAGGACAGTACTTCGCTTGATTACCAGCTCTTGTTTCCTAGGTAGCTTCCTGCCTCATTCCTTCCTTGTTACCAGTACTTCTCATTCAGGTGTGACTTGTTTTGGATTAGAATCTCTGAAACTATCATTTTGTGTGTATGTTCACCATTACTTCAATATCTGAAGATTTTAACTATGCTGATTGCTCACTCACATTGAAACACAGTTCAAAATCCAGATTCCTTCAGAAAGCACTTGTGTGACTTCTCTCATTATTTGTGTGGGTGCTTCCTAGAGACCAGGCCTAATTGCTGGGATGCCCCAAAGTGATGCCCTAGAGTGCCTCAAACTGTTCAAACTCCTGCTCTCTTTTTCCACTTCTGCTCTTAGTTCCCTACCCTGTACTCCCCCTCTACCCCAAACAGTAACACCTTTAAAAAAGAAAATAGCCATCCCTCAACCTTTCATTCCATTCTTTTCATCCATGCAGTTCTACCAAATGTGAGTTCTACCTGCAGAATTTCTATTTTTCCTGCACTGGTTACCTTCTTCACCTGTTAGCAGTAGCCTCAAATATTTTCCCTTTCCAGTATGTCCTACACTTTGTAGCCAGAGGTATTCTAACTTAAACTGTGCTTTTCCCCTGCCTACAGTATGAGGTCCAGACTGCTATGTGTGGCACACACCTTTCCTTTTCCAACAAGACCTTGCCTTTGTAGAGGAGTGAACAATGGCTTCCCTCAACCCTTCTTGGTTCTTTGACTGGGAAACTAATTAAGTTGACAGAAGATGGATTAGGAAATGACAGAGAAAAACCATTTTTAAAAAGAGTCAGATGATGACAGCTTACAGCATTTTGAGCTACAGGAAGGAATAGAGGTTTGCATCCTTTGGAAGCGTGGTGGTGACACAAGTTATGGAAGGGCGAGGGAAGAAAATATATGATGAATAAAGGTGGTCAGAAACAGAAACTTAACTAATATAGGCTTCCTGTAAAGATGTAAATTTTTTTAAAATAAAAGATCAGCTTTTCAGAGCTACTCCTGTGTTTATAGCTTCAAGAATATCCAGCTTAATATATGCCAAAGTATATTTTGGGGTGGCATATTCTGGTCTCCTACAGTCATATTTTGGGGTGGTTTATCCTGAGCCCTCATACTCTTTGAGTTTTGTCTCTTGCCAAAGAATAATATTTTAGTATAAGTGTGTTCCATGCAATATTCAGTCTGAGTATGTTCCAAATATTGTTTTGGATATACCTATACTAAAAAATTATTCATTGTTTACCTGAAATTTACATTAGTTTGTTTGTTTTAGAGGCAGAGTCTTGCTCTGTTGCCTAGGCTGGAGTGCAGTAGCACAATCACAGTTCACTATAGCCTCTAACCAACATGATGCTCAAAGGAAATGCTCATTGGAATATTTCAGGGGTATGCTCAACTGGTAATATAATGCAAATATTCCAAAATATTGAAAAAAATCCGAAATCTGAAACATTTTGGGTCACAATCATTTTGGATAAGGGATAGCCAACCTGTACCACTTGGCCCTGTAATTCCATTTCTGACTCAGTGGTCTATCCTGAGCAAATAATAGCACATATGCAGCGAGGCATGCACAACGGTGTTTATTGAGGCATGCACACATATGCAGCAAGGCATGCACAACAGTGTTTGTGGTAGTAAACAACAAATATATATATATTTGTTGTTTACTCTCTCTCTCTTTCTATATATATATTTATATATATAAATCCCTTTCCTCAGCAAAAAGTGAGATCAGTTTGAGAATGGTTATCAGTTTTGATCTAGTCTTACCATAAAATATTATATAATGGTTAAAGAGAATGGAGTGGGGTTTTATGTATCTAGGGAAAGATCTTCATGGCTTATTGTTTGTTTGTTTGTTTTTTTGAGTTGTAGTCTCACTCTGTTGCCCAGACTGGAGTACAGTGGCCGCTCCCGGCCACTGCAGCCTCAACCTGTTGGGCTCCGGCGATCCTTCCACCTCAGCCTTCCAAGTAGCTGGAACTACAGGCGTGTGCTACCACACCCGGCTAATTTTTTGGTTTATTGTAGAGATGAGGTCTCACCAAGTTGCCCAGGCAGGTTTTGAACCCACGAGCTCAGGCAATTCACTCACCTCAGCCTCACAACGCGCGGGATTACAGGCTGAGCCACTAAGCCCGGCTGGCTTGTTGTTAATTGGCAAAAAAAAAAAAAAAAAAATTATTACAGAACATTACATACAATCTTATTTTAAGAAGCTGTTTGAGCAGCAGACAGCAAATACTCTAGCTGTTGTCCCACCCATTGTGCCCTTCACAACATATCTTTCCTTTAATAAATCTACCTTTCTTAATAAAAAAAAAAAGAAAGAAATTGTGATCAGGCGTGGTGGCGGCTCACACCTATCATTCCAGCACTTTGGGAGGCTGAGGTGAGAGGATTGCCTGAGCCCACAGGTTCGAGATCAGCCTGGGCAATTTGGCAATTCTTCATCACTACAATAAATTAAGAAAAATTAACTGGGCGTGGTGGCATGAGGCTGTGGTGGCTGTGAGCAGGCCACTGCACTTCAGTCTGGGTGACAGAGTGAGACTCCAACTCAAAAAAAAAGAAGCTGTTTGAATATCTATTATATATATGTATACCTTATGTATATATACCATAGTATGATGTAAGTGTGTGTATGTGTGTTGTGTATGTATATATAAGTGTGTTGTGTATATGCATACACACACATTTATATGTGTGAATTGATAAAAATAACCTACCTGCCAAATTGTTTACTCTTTTGAAGAGGGCAGTAACATTTTGGGGTGATAGTAAAGGAAGCATTTCACTTTTTATTTTGTGCATTTATATTTCAAGAAAAGTATACTCATGCATTAAGAATGCAATTTTGAAAATTCTGATGCTGGATTTTAGAAATTGTCTTAGCCAAGTGAAGGCTGGGTATTATTTATGAGAACTGTATCTTTAAAAAAAGATTAAGAGAAAATTAAGAAAAAGTCTTGGAGGGATAGATTTTCTTCCTTAGCTTGTTTCTTTATGCACATGAGCCATTTCCACTGTGGATTTTGAGTTGTAGGCTGCATCAGCACTCCATGACAGCCCATCTTTTTACCTAGTTTTAACAGATGACTTTTCTAAACGTTCTCCTCAGATCCCTTTTTTTGAAGATATGTGTAAAGGCATTAAAGCTGGCGATACCTGTGAGAAGCTGGTGGGATATTCTGCAGTATATAGAGTCTGTTTTGGAATGGCTTGTTTCTTCTTTATCTTCTGCCTACTGACCTTGAATATCAACAACAGCAAAAGTTGTAGAGCTCATATTCACAATGGGTAAGTCATTCTTCTTTTTTATATGCAGGACAGTATTCCAAGATCCCTTCTACTGTCAGTCCCTCTAACTGTTCTTCCTTTGGTTGAAATGGTTGATTTGGGGGAAGGTGGAACTTGTCACCACACAGTTGCCTAAGAGCTGGAATCCTATTTGTAACACCTGGTACTTAATGAGAAATTAGTGGAGACATGTTTATTTCTAGTATCAAGACCTCCACCCGGGGTCATTTCCACCCTGTAATAAAATGGTGTTTTGCACAGTCAGAGGTTGCATGGAGTCTCTCTAATTATGGGTTAAGTCATTCTTCAATCACTTAATTACTTCCCCTTGATTTGGAGAGAACATTGCCAATGGTAGAATCATGGATTAACAGTGTTTATCTTCTAAGAGGTCTTTTGTCTTTTCTTGAATATCATTTAAATACATTTCCTTTTTTTTTTTTCTTTTTCTTTTTTTTCTCTTCCAGTTTTTGGTTCTTTAAACTTCTACTGTTGGGGGCCTTGTGCTCAGGAGCTTTCTTCATTCCAGATCAAGAGACCTTTCTGAACGGTACTAAGGGCGTATTTGGGGTATCTGTTTACTTTCTATTTACTTTAAAAGTAAAAGCATTGCCGTAAAAGTATTCAGAAATGAAATGTGTTAGATACAATAAGCGTCCTATAAAAAGTAGCTGTGGTCATTATCTTTTGAGCTAAATACAGGGAAAGCTTACTTCATTGCCTTTTCCATGGTCTTTTGCAGCTTGGCGCTACATAGGGGCCGTCGGAGGCTTCTTCTTCATAGGCATCCAGCTTTTCCTGCTTGTGGAGTTTGCGCATAAGTGGAACAAGAACTGGTGTGTGCCTTTGTGGAAGCTTCCAAGTAAACTCTTGTTGATCAAGGCTCTACTCTGAATTGCATTGCCAGGGATTCATAGCCTGTTGACACCAAATACAATTTTTGCTGGAGCTTTCCCTTTACACCTGCTTTCTGGGCCTCTTTATTTACTCGTCTCCAAGACTATTTTTCTATTCTTTCTACAATTCCTTCAATTCACCTATTTCTTTTTTCTCACTTTTTGTCTTTTTAAAGTCCACCAGTGATACAAGTTAGCCACACTCAACATCCTTGCTGGTACTTATCAGTCCTGGCTCTGTGGATTTAGTGGTGGCTAAAAACTTGGGTAAGCTATGAGATTAAAAACAAAAACAACAACAAAAGAAACCTCATACTTGGAGCTGGATGTTCATCTTCTGCAAAGAGTATGGAATAGTTCTCTCTTTTTAAACATTTGTGTTTCTTTTCAACTTTCTGAGCAAGGAGGGAGTATCCCTTAGTTAAGAAGATATGTTGTGATACTTTAGAAAGCCACCTTGCCTTTTAAAAAGATATAGACTCTTTTTCTGAGTGCCTTGAAAGTATAATTCATATTCCAGTGTAAGTAGGAAATGCCCAATTATTAATAGCTAGTTTTATTTCTTGCTAATCCACATTGAGGAAATGACAACTATACAAGGGTCCAGTCCTTGTGTCCTAAGACCAAACTGACTCTTTGTAAACATTCTGGACAAAACATTTAACTGCTCTCTGCCTTACTTTCTTTACTTACAAAATGTATTAGGTTAAAATATATATCCCAGCAGGGCCTCAAAAATGTTAGATCACACCCACCAGGGTGGGGTTGTGTGATACGGTACCGTGTGAAAGATACAAAGAATTGCACAAAAGTTAGATTGGGAAATACAGTTTATTTAGAAAGTATATTAGAGAAAGAGAGGAGATTCACCTCTCTGAGATAGGAGAGGAGCCAAAGTTTAGGAAACATGGAGGCAGCCATAGCTCAAAGAACACATGTCTGCACCAGAGTTTAGCAGAGCAATGGCAGCTGGCTGCTCAAGGTTGAATGCTTTTAAACATTCCCCTTGATGGTGACAGGTCATTAAGGTGGTTAGGTGGTGATCTGCTCCATGTCATCACCAGGGGACAGGTAAGCACAGGCACTGACATGAGGTGATGGGCAGCAGGCAGATGGGTGTCTTAGTCACATGGTTGCTGCCATGGTGGTGGGGTCTGTTTTGTGTCAAGAAGGTCACAAAAGGGCTGATTAGGTTAACTTGGGTCTTATGGTTGGAGGCAAATACTTGAACTAGAAAAGCTAATTAGTACTAAACAAGCTGGGGAGGGGGACTGTAAAACAAATATCAATCACTACCCTTGAGAAACCAGTTCTGTCCTCGGCTAGTAATTAGAAGGTAAGTTAAGTGAACTGCTAGAAAAACATGACAGAGCTAAGCAATGTTGAAATGGAGGCTCTTTGGCTATATTGACTCCATGTTAGGTCCTTTCAAAATATGAATAAAGTCGGTTGTGGTGGCCCACATGAGTAATCCCAGCACTTTGGGAGGCAGAGACAAGAAGATTGCCTGAAACCCAGAGGTTCAAGACCAGTCTGGGCAACTTGGTGAAATCTCAACTCTACAATAAAATAAAAAAATTAGCCAACCATAGTAGTGTGCACCTATAGTTCTAGTTACTTGGGAGATTGAGGCAGAAGGACAGCTTGAGACTAGCAAGTCGAGGCTGTGCTAGCCGTGACCATGCCACTGCACTCCAGCCTGGGCAACAGAGTGAGACTCCAACTCAAAAAAAAAAAAAAAAAAAAAAGAATAAAAGTAACTGTGTATTGTATCCAATAAGGCTTTTGTTATTGTGTATATTTTATAGGCATCATTTTATTTTATACTGAATTTTGGGGAAAGAAAATCAAAAGTTCCATGTTAATTTTATTTTTATCCTGGACACACAAAATACATTGTTCCAATTTTATTAATACTTTTTATTCTGGAAATGTTCTGCCAGGTATTTGTTTTTTCTTTTCTTTCTTTCTTTTTTTTTTTTTTTTTGACAGAGTCTCACTACATCCTTCAGGCTGAAATGCAGTGGCTCAATCCTGTCTCACTGCAGCCTTGACCTCCTGGGCTCAAACAGTCCTGTCTTGCCTCCCAAATAGCTGGGACTACAGGCATGCATCATCATGCCCAGGTTGATTTTTATTTTTCATTTTTTGTAGAGCTAAGGTCTCACTATGTTGCCTAGGCTGGTCTCAAACGCCTGGGCTCTAGCAATTCTCCTACCTTGTCCTCCTAAAGTGCTGGGATTACAGGTGTGAGCCACTGCACAGGGCCTTCTTTGGTTTTAAGATCAAATCACCAGATACAGTTGTAGTTACTGAGAAGCATAAGTGAAAACAGTGATACTCATTTTATTATTTGATATATATTAGATTAAGCACAGCCAAATATAACTAATTTTTAAAAGGTTTATGGAATATTGAATAGTCATACCAGTAGTCCTACAGATATTAGCTGGCATTTTTTTTTTTTTTTTTTTTTGAGTTGGAGTCTCACTCTGTCGCCCAGACTGGAGTGCAGTGGCCGCTCCCGGCCACCGCAGCCTTGACCTGCTGGGCTCCGGTGATCCTTCCGCCTCAGCCTGCCAAGTAGCCGGAATTACATGCATGCACTACCACACCCGGCTGATGTTTTGATTTATTGTAGAGATGAGGTCTCGCTGCCCAGGCGGGTCTCCAATCCGCGGGCTCAGGCAATCCACTCACTTCAACCTCCCAAAGGCGCGGGATTACAGGCTGAGCCACCAAGCCCAGCCAGCATTTTTTTTTTAAGTCTTAATCTCTACAATTGTACAGATTTCCAAGTTTGAGTTGTGCCCTTGTATAAGTTATATACAGTGTCTGCTTTTTGAGTCACTCTTGAGTCCTAGTAATTTATGTTGTGGTCTCCACTAGATCTTGTTTTGAGATTGCAGTTTTCTTAAAGATAAACTAAATGGGTAACTATATGAGGGGGACCATCCCCAAAAACAGAATTATCTTTTGTAGGGTGGGTGCCTTGTCATACAGGCTTCTCCCACCAGGTAAGTGTTCTAGAAATCCATCACCATCAGTGTACCAGCTAGTGTTGTTGTGAGAGACTGCATTTGGCTTCAGTGAAATTTTTTTGGAGATTCTTTTAGTAAGTTTGTCCATTCATGATGGGTGATTTATGAGCACATCTGCCCACATTATGCTATGAGTGTTCAGCAGTTTTTGACCAAAAATGGTCTGACTCCTGTGCCCAACCCTCCCTATTCATCTGATTTTGCACTGAGTGACTTTTTTTGTTTCCCTGGATGAAAATATTCCTCAAAGGGAAATGTTTTACTGATAAGAAAGAGGTGAAACAAAAAACGGCAGAAGCACTAAAAGGTGTCAGAATTGACAAATTCAAAAGCTATTTGAGCAGTAGAAAAAGTGTCCCAATAGGTGTACTGCATCAGATGTTGAGTACTCTAAAGGTGACGGAAGTTTAAACATGTAAGAATAAATACACAATTTTTCATAAATAAAGTCTGGAATTTTGGGGGTATCCCTTGTAGCTGTATGTGACCCTGTTTTCTCAGTTCTTTTATTTTTCATTTCAACAGCTTCAGGATATACCCATCACTCCCACCTGTGCACATTGTACCCACTAGGAGATATTTTTTGTTTGTCCCTTCCCCATTCCCCCTTCTGAGTCTCCAGTGTCGATTATACCATTCTCTGTGTCTTTATCCTTAGTTTGGCTCCCACTTGTAAGTGAGAACATGTGCTGTTGGATTTTCTGTTCCTGAGTTCATTCACTTAGGATATTGTTCTCCAGTTTTATCCAAGTTGCTGCAAAAGAAATTATTTCATATTTTTGATAGCTGAATAATATTCCATAGTGTATATATACCACATTTTCATTATCCACTGATCAGTTGATGGGCATTTAAGTTAATTCCACATCTTTGCTATTGTGAATTGTGTTGCAGTGAACCTGTAGGTACAGGTGTCTTTTTCATGTAATGAATTCTCCTTCTTTGGATAGATACCTAGTAGTGGGGTTGCCAGATCAAATGGTAGATCTACTTTTAGTTCTTTGAAAAATCTCCATACTGTTTTCCCATCAACAGAGTATAAATGCTCCCTTTTCTCTGCATTTCTTTTTTTCCTAGATTTTCTTCTAGGATTTATTTTATTTTATTTTTTTAGTTGGAGTCTCACTCTGTTCCCGAGGCTGGAGTGCAGTGGCATGCTCATGGCCCCCACAGCCTTGACCTGCTGGGCTCAGGCAATCCTTCTGCCTTAACCTTCCATGTAGCTGGAACTACAGGCACGCACTATCATGCCTGGCTAATTTTTGATTTATTGTAGAGAGGTGGTCATGCCAAATTGCTCAGGCTGGTCTTGAACCCCTGGTCTCAGGCAATCTTCTCACCTCAGCCTCCCAAAGCTCTGGGATTACAAGTTTGAGCCACCGTGCCTGACCCTTTGAGTTTTTCTTGTAGAGCTGGTCTAGGTGACAAATTTCCTCAGTGTTTGCTTGTCAGAGAAAGATTTCATTTGTCCTTTATTTATAAAACTTAGTTTTGCAGGATATAAAATCTTTGGTTGACTGTTATTCTGTTTGAGGAGATTGAAGATAGGGCCCACTCTCTTCTGGCTTGTATGGTTTCTTCTGAGAAGTCTGCTGTTAGTCTGATGGGTTTACATTTGTAAGTTATTTGATGCTTTGTCTCACTGCTCTTAAAACTTTTTCCTTCATATTAACTTTGCATAACTAGATTATATGCCTTGGGGATGACCTTTTTGCAATGACTCTTCTGGGAGTTCTTTGGGCTTATTATATTTGGACATTTAGATCTCTGGCAAGGCCTGGGAAGTTTTTTTCCACTAGTCTCTCAAATAGGTTTTCCATACCTGTTGCTTTCTTTTCTTCCTCAGGAGCACCTACAATTCTTAGGTTTGGACAGTTTACATAATCCCACGTTTCTTGGAGACTTTGCTCCATTCTCTTGATTTTCTGTGTTTTTATTGGTGTCTGATTGGTTTAATTCAAAAGCCTTGCCCTCAAGTTCTGAGATCCTTTCTTCTGTTTGTTCTAGTTTGCTGTTAAATTTTTCACTACTTTTCGTACTTCCCTAAATGATTCTTTCATATCCAGAATTTCAACTTTTTTTACATTTTTATTTTTAATTTTTTTTAGTTGTCTATCTCTTTGGAGAATTTTTCATTCATGTCCTGAATTTTTTTTTTTTTTTTTTTTGAGTTGGAGTCTCACTCTGTCGCCCAGACTGGAGTGCAGTAGCCGCTCCTGGCCACTGCAGCCTTGACCTGCTGGGCTCTGGCGATCCAGTAGCTGGAACTACAGGCGTGTGCTACCATGCCCGGCTAATTTTTTCATTTATTGTAGAGATGAGGTCTCACCAAGTTGCCCAGGCAGATCTTGAACCCGCGGGCTCAGGCAATCCACTCATCTCAGCCTCCCAAAGCGTGGGATTACAGGCTGAGCCACCGAGCCTGGCTGATGTCCTGAATTTTTTGAAAAATTTATTTATGGTGGTTTTATATTTTCTCCTGAAGTTCTTTGATCAGTTTTATAATCAACCTTTTGAATTCTATGTCTGGAATTTCAAAAATTCCATGTCTGGAATTTTATTTTGATTAGGGTTTGTTGCTGAAGAGTTGGTGTTATCTTGAGTTGGTTGGGGGTATTGGAAAACTCTGTTTTTATCATATCGTCAGAATTTTTTTTTGGTTCCTTCTCATTTTGATAGACTGTATCTTCTTATTTGAGGTTAGCGGGGTGATATAGGCACTGTAAGCTTCCCTTGATTCCATATAGCCTTGGTGTGGTAAGTTTCTCAATTGCCAGATGTGACAGCCCTGTGCTGTACACTTCCACTGGCTCATGGTGTCCTGGGTGACTGGAGTGGCTTAGAAAGTGGTGTTAGTTGGGGTTTGGGATCAGGCCTTTTCCAAAACTGAAATATTATACCTGATGTGGTAGGCTGTACTGTTGACCTCTGGCCAGGAGGTGGCACTTGTGGGAAAAAGCCAGTTGCGATGGTGGCTGTATTAGTCCTCCTTGGGAAGTGTTGCTCCACAGAAGTGCCTACCCAGCCTAGGCTGGGGGAGCTGACTCTGGAGATTTCCCAGGTTCTCTATTTTGAGCCTTTGAGGGGAGTGTAGGGGAAAGGAGCTGAAGTTCCTGACGAGTGTACACTCTTGCATACCCTGGTAGGAATTAGGAGGAAGTCCCAAGCTACTGGAGTAATGCTTCCCCTGGAGGCTGCTGGTGGACTGTGGTGCTGCAGGTGAAAGTCTGGCCAGTTCCAGCTCAGGTCAATGAATTTTTCTCTTCTTTATGGTTATTATTATTATTGCTACTTATTATTAATAAGTCGTGGGCTGTGCTACTGGTTCCATTCCTGTCTTGGTTTACTCCATGGAAGAAACTTATTCTAGCTGCCTCATGGCCATCTGAATCCTTAAACCTTTTTATTGAGACAGGTTCTCACTCTGTCACTCAGGCTGGAGTGCAGAGGTACATCATGGCTCACTGTAGCCTCAACTTCCTGGGCTCAAGTGATCATCCCGTCTTAGCCTCCTGTGTAACTGGAACTATAGGCATATACCACCACACCAGGCTAATTTTTTTATTTTTTGTGGTGATGAGATCTCACTGTGTTGCCCAGGCTAGTCTGTTGAACTCCTAGGCTCAAGCAATCCTCCCACTTCAGTCTCCCAAAGTGCTAGGTTTACCTATTTTATCAGTTCTATATAAGAAATACCCATAATAAGTTAGAATTGAAGAAAATAAATACATAATTCTAAACTTTTTACAAATATACTTCAAATAAGGAACATCATGCTAAAATATTAACATCTTTGATACTGTGGGCCTGATTTGCCCATTAGATAGTATGTTCCCTTGTGTGCTTCTTTTCTGACTTTAATGTTTTGAGTGATTTTGAAGCCATTTGCTGGGGTTAATTATGAATGCCAGGTTTTAACAGGCATTTTGGAAGACTCTGGTTGTTTTTTTTGTTTGTTTTTTTGTTTTTTTTTTGAGTTGGAGTCTCACTCTGTCACCCAGACTGGAGTGCAGTGGCCGCTCCCGGCCACCGCAGCCTCGACCTGCTGGGCTCCGGCGATCCTTCCGCCTCAGCCTTCCAAGTAGCCAGAATTAGAGGCATGCGCTACCATGTCTGGCTAATTTTTTGATTTTATTGTAGAGGTGAGGTCTTACCTGCCCAGGTGGGTGTCGAACCCGTGGGCTTGGGCAATCCACTCACCTCAGCTTCCCAAAGGTGCGGGATTACAGGCTGAGCCACCAAGCCCGGCTTAGACTCTGGTTGTTTTAAAAACTTTCAGAAACTACTTAGTAGGAATGGTTTAAGAGTTTTGCAAGAAATAATATTGTTGTTGTCCAGACTTTGAGGCCTATATCCCAACAAAAAATTCCTTTTGTAAACCTATTTATAGTTGCTTTGTCTAAAATTAGAAATAAATTAGGAAACCCACTAATCTTATTTTCCTTTAAATTTCTCTAATTTGGTAGTTTTTTTCTGTGTGTGTGTGTTTTATTTTGTTTATTTACAGATTCTTGCTTACAAAGAGTCTAGAAAATATGCTTCTTGCTCTTGAGGGAACAACTAAAGTAATTTTGCTTCCATTTTTGTTGTCTTTTCTCTCTAAGTGTCTTGAGAAGAAGATCCCAAAAGCAGATGAACAGAAGATTATAGGCCTGGAACCCAGGAAAATGTAGATTTCGGTGCTCCTTATCCTCTAGCTTACTATTTCACTAATCTAGGTGGACCTAGATTATCTTCATTTGACCTCTCTGACCTCAGTTTTCACACTGTAAAATGATGTGGTTAGACTAAATGTTTGATGTGTTTTTTTCCTTTCTAGCTCAAATTTTGTGATTTGAAGTGTCAATTATTTAATTAAAAAATGAAAGAACAAGCTGGGCTCAGTGGCTCAGCCTGTAATCCCGCGCCTTGAGAGGCTGAGGTGAGTGGATTGCCTGAGCCCGCGGGTTTGAGACCCGCCCGGGCAACTTGGTGAGACCTCATCTCTACAATAAATCAAAAAATTAGCCGGGTGTGGTAGCGCACCTGTAGTTCCAGCTAATTGGAAGGCTGAGGCGGAAGGATTGCCGGAGCCCAGCAGGTTGAGGCTGCGGTGGCTGGGAGCGGCCACTATACTCCAATCTGGGTGACAGAGTGAGACTCCAACTCAAAAAAAAAAGAAAGAACAGTACAAATGACATCAGGAACCAGACACTTTGGTTTTTAAGTGAGATGGGAGGGCACCAGAAGGTTTCGACAATGGTGGAATATAATCTTATCTATCATTTAAGTCCAGAAAAGATTAGAGTGGGTTAGGGGGTCAAGTAAGGAGGACAGTGGAAGACAGACTAGGTGAGAAAGGAGTAGTACTATAACTGGGTGTTATAGTAGTGTGGTATATTGTAAAGATACTGGTGTATTCTGAAGATGGTTCTGGTTGAGGGGAAGAGGGAAGGGAGAGCAGCAGGGAGAATCCAGAGTGACTGTAGGTTGTTTGTTGTTGTTGTTGTTGTTGCTGTTGTTATTTTTCTTATTCTAAACCTCTTTTCTCTAATAATCGGCAGAATGGAAATACTCTTTTCTGAGGTTGGGAAGATTGCTCAAGAGTAGGTTTAGGGGATGATGGGATGGAGGTGTGAACATCGAGAAGTTAGCCTTAACCTAGATGAGGTAAGTTGGAGATGCTGACTAGCCTCCAAGTGGAGATATTAAATAGTTAGATAATATAAACCTACAATTCAGGGGAGAGGTGAGGGTTGAAGATTTAACTTTGTGACTGTAAGCATAAATTAACTACTTGAAAGTCCTTCATATATTAATAACAATCAAAATGACTAGTGGAAAAAAATTAGTCCCTTCCTACCCACACACCAATGTTTACCTTTTTATATGTGATTTATATGTAACTCACGCTCTCTCCCTGTTATTGATTATTATTTGACTCTTAGATTTTTTTTTTTCCTTTTTAAAACCTAATTTTCTCTCATTTCCTTTGTGTTCCTTTTTATGTGAGAATAATTCTGAGGTTACTGAAGTGCCTGGCTTGATTTCAGGAGTACGATGGTCATTATCATTTTGGCCTTTCCTCCCTGTTTTTCTTTGTCTCCAGCTGCAGTAACTTTTTCTCATTAAAACGTTTTAGCTGGATTGCTTGAACATGTTCCAGTTTTGTGAAGACATAAAGCAAGTTGCTTTCTCTGTGAAGGCTTGGGAGAATGTGGTTACAAAGAGCAATTGAATCATAAGGCAGATGACAGTGATTCACTCCATCTATCCCCCTGTTGTTCTTCTGTCCTCTTCACTTAGCATTTATAAACAGTCTTGCCTTTATTCTGCACAGTTTATATAGATTTAAATCACCACTTATTTCTCCTATTTCTATATTAATATTTATATAAACTAGAAAATGCTTAAATCCCTTCCTTTAGTTTCTTTATTGCTCATGTCATTGCTCTTTTCCTGGCTGATATTATTCTCTACTTAAAAAAAATTTTAATCAACACATTGTAATTGTACATATTTATGGGATACAGTTTGATGTTTTGATACTTTATGTCACAATTATCAAATCAGGGTAATTAGTGTATTCATTATCTCATGCATTTATCACTTCTTTGTGGTGAGAACATTCAAAAACCTCTTTCTAGCTATTTTATATATTCAATAATTTACTGTTAACCATCATCACCCTACTGTGCAATAGATCACCAGACCTTATCTATTTATTTAACTTTTTAAATGCCAATTTTTCCTTTAATATTTTCTTATATTATTTTGGAATAGCAGCACTATTAATCCGCTTCACTCCCTAAGGAGAAGATGACATGAGAAGAGCTGCTGGCAGCACTTGGAGTAAAGGCTATGGCACTTCCGGGCTCTATGTTTATAGAGAAAACGTAAAGAGACCCCCAATGAAGAACTTTATTTTAATTCTGCCAAAACTGTCCCAAGGTAGTTCACATTCAGAATGGAGAAGCTAGGGTAAAGTCTGTACACGTTGTAAAGGAAAATAAGTCTCAGGACTGCTCAAACTCATTATGCTAAAGGGAAAGTTAAGCCTGGTGACTGCTGTCCTTTTCCCCCAACTGCCTTTTCCAGCATAGACAACTGCTACTTCCTAACCTCGAGTCAAAGTGTCACCCATCTGCAGAAGGCAGAAGGCGACTCCCGCCCTCACAAATGACTCATAAGTACATTCTTTGCTGGCCCCTTTCAAGATGTATATCCTCCCATAAACAAGGACGTATCACTGTAACTTTAGGTTTGCATCCTAAGTCTGTCTACAACTAAAGTCTGTAAAATTTCTTACTGAATTACAAACAAAGACAGAAGGAGACTAATCATTTCTCCGACTATCCTGATATTCTATATAAGTAAACTATTCCTTTACTCCCTTTTATCTTATGTACAGTATAGGTTTACTTGGCACTAATTAAAATCTCAGGAGAATGTAACCATTTACCTGACTGCCTACCCCTTTTCCTGCTTGCCTTCTCTCTAAAGAAATGTGTAATACAGAGCTTCCTGAAACCTCTCTGAAAGCACAGACCAGGGACAATGCTGTGACTTGTGTTTTCCTGGGCATGCCCTCAATACCCTCAATGTCTGGCTCAATTGATTGAGACTTTTGCTTCAGTCTCTAATTTGGATTAACAGTATTCATTTTAGTTAATGAGTACATTTGAGTCCGAAATTGGAATTCTCTCAGTGTTTCGAGAAAATTCTAAGTTTGAATCAAGAAGTTTGCATATTTACTAGAAATGGCTTTTTCTGATGGAGCATAATCATTGCTTTAAAACGCTGTGACTTCTGGGTGGCTGGGTGACGATGGCATTAGTTACTGCCTTCAATGTTAGAGAATGGTGGCCTTCATTGACTTGCTTTCTTTCCCCTCCCTCTTATCTACTTCCTGGAGAAACAGGACTGCAGGCACAGCCAGTAACAAGCTGTGGTATGCCTATCTGGCCCTAGCGACACTCATCATGTATTCCATTGCCACCGGAGGCTTGATTTTGATGGCAGTATTTTATACACAGAAAGATGGCTGTGTGGAAAACAAAATTCTTCTGGGAGTAAACGGAGGGCTGTGCCTGCTCATTTCAATGGTAGCTATCTCGCCCTGTGTCCAAAACCGTAAGCACATTTTTTTTCCATTCTTATTTATGTTTTTTTCTAAGTGTCTTTGAGCAAACCCACTGGGCATTTTTGGAAACTGGGGTCATTCTTTAACTTACTGTGTATGGGTCAATAGGACAGGTGGGGCTCCAATCTCTTCATATCCCATTCTTGTGCTACATGTGATAGCCAAGCATGCCTTATGTACAGAAATACCAGAACTTAATGAAGTAAGTAAATGGGAGATACTGCCTCTGTTAAATAATGTACCACTAGGAACCTTATGGAATGCTCTTAGTGTATATTAAGCTTGGTGTTTATGAACTTGCCTATAATCTCTGTGTAAAACTTGAATATGAGGGCTCTGGAAGGAGTTAGTTCTAGGGTCATCTTTTACTCAAGGCTGTGGATAGTATGGTCTGGGAATCAGGAAGCAGGAAATCTGATGCTGGTTCAGCCAGCAGCTGGTCCTATAAGCTAACCTTCCCCATACTCAAGTTTCTCCTCAGTGAAGGCAACAGAAACATAGGAGCCTGGCCTGGTTCATGGTTGTTTCAAAGCCAAAAGGAAGAGACAGTGGGATCTGAAAATGCTTTAGGAGATATTAGATGTGATGTCATTTATAAACTACTCCTGATGTCTTAAACCAGGATGCTATCTTTGGGTTTATAGAGAGATGTTTCAGGTCTGATGTGTCTTGTAGGTATCTTATTCAATATGTGACGGAAATGTACGTGATCGTTCAGGTTCCTAGGTCAGAAAAAGAAAATATGGTAAATAAATGTATAGGAGTAACCTTATCTTTTCTTAAATAGTGGCTTAAAACGGTAATAATTTAAAAGGTTTTTTGGTACAAAAAATTTTAAGTCCATTATTGAAATTGAGAATTCCTCCCAGTCTCTTTAATTGATCAATAAAATCTTCTTTGGGTTGGATTCTACCTTTTGAAATAGGTATAATATTCTGAAATACTTGGTTTAATATCATAAGTTGTTAAAATAAGTCTTATTCCCAGGCCAAAGAGCATCATTATAAAAGGGTCTTCCTATGTCTTTATTTGTAATTGTAATTTATTTATTTATTTATTTATTTTGAGTTGGAGTCTCACTCTGTTGCCCAGACTGGAGTGCAGTGGCCGCTCCCGGCCACCGCAGCCTTGACCTGCTGGGCTCCGGCGATCCTTCCGCCTCAGCCTTCCGAGTAGCTGGAACTACAGGCGCACGCTACCACGCCCAGCTAATTTTTTGATTTATTGTAGAGATGAGGTCTCGCCTGCCCAGGCGGGTCTTGAACCCGTGGGCTCAGGCAATCCACTCACCTCAGCCTCCCAAAGGCACGATATTACAGGCTGAGCCACCGAACCCAGCTGTAATTGTAATTTAATAATGATAGTTCTGGAAACAAATTTGACCAGAGGAAAGACTGGGCAAAACTGATTTCTTTTCTGTCAACAGATGGTTGAAGATTTCACCAAAAAAAGAGAAATCCCCCAACATATCCTGGTTACACTGAATGATCTGAATCTTTAGTTTAATTTAAATGTTGTAACATTAAAGCCCTTGTCCCAAAGAATGTTGAGTCCCATAGCCTTACTCTTTAGCTTGGACCAGCTCTTGTATTAACTCAGTGTTCACAAAGGTGTTTTGTCCATTAACAGATAAGAGCTTTTTGCCCCGTCATGGACTATGATAACCTTATAGAATCCAGAATATATGCCCTATGAATCTGTCTTATCATTGACCACACTAAGCTATGTGGTCTTATTTTATAAATAATAATAGTAATTTTTTTTCTCATCTTGTGATTTAAGAACTAAAATTATGAACCTCAGGGACACTAGGCAGTGTATGTAAATATAGCCACAAGTTTGATAAGGTGTTGGCGGAGAACTTGGCAGAACCTGGCATCTCTAGAATAGCAATGTTAAGCTCAGTGTATAAAACTGCCTCTCTCTTAATATCTTTTTAGTTTTAACTGAGAAACATTATGTACTGCCTCTTTTCCTTTCCTCTAAAGGTGAATGCTTCAGTGTGAGGAATATCACTGGGATGGGGGGTGAGGTGGAGGCGAGATCTATTTTTTGGGGCATGCACTCTCTTATCATTTATATTTAAAATCTGCCTTCAGTCTGTCTCTTGTCGTTTTCCAGGACAGCCACACTCAGGGCTTCTGCAGTCAGGAGTTATAAGCTGCTATGTTACTTACCTCACCTTTTCCGCTCTGTCCAGCAAACCTGCAGAAGTAGGTAAGCCAGCTCTGTTAGGGGGCATTTGTTTGTGGTGGGAATATTTTCATTTGTGGAGGAATACGCTATTGTTTAAATTTTTGAGATGTGATAAAGCACAGGAGAGAGATAATCTAGACTCTTTCATGAAATAAAGTCTTTAATTTGGGCTATGAAAGTTAAAATTATTTCTTTTGAAACTTGCTGGTGTATAGGAAAGATATGAACAAAGGTTAGCTGTTGAGTTTGCTTTCAGTCCTAATCTGCGTTTGTGATTGCTCTGTGTCTTCAATGAACATTTTTTTGTTTTTGTTTCTTCTTTAGTTGGTTATTAATTTCCTTATCTTTGGGTGATCATTTTTCTGACTGTAATAGAGAGAAAACATGAAGTGTCAGAAGCGAGGGACAGGATCTGAGCCCATCTCCGCCATTTACTGGCCGTATGACCTCAAACTGCACATCTTAAATGACATTTAATTACAGAGACAACACAACATAGTGATTAGAGCATGAGCTTTAAAGCCGTACTGCCCGGGTTTGTAGTCTTTTTTTTTCCCCCAGTGGAAGATTATAAATATATATAATTTTTAAATTCAGGATTAGGTATTTATAGCCTTGTTATACCACTTAAGTAACTTGCACAAAGCTACTTACCTTCTCCCTTGTTCACTTTTGTGATATATAAATGTAAATATATACACATATATACACATGTACACGTACATATAAGTGCATATAAATGTGTGTATGTTTGGTTATATTTGCACTTATAGAAATAAAATTACATGCAGTCTCTAAGAAAATTGAAGTTCTTTTTCTCTTTTAAATTGGAAGGCCTATTCAATACTAATTGTGAAAATTTTAGTGTATACACACATATATAGTCTTATCCTTTTAACTATTTATAGTGGAAAGTGATATAATTGAAAGTCTTGTAGTAAGTATAGTCTATCTTGGATTTAATTTTTTTTAAGCCCTAGCTTCACTCTGTAAGTTTTTTTTAATTTAGTCTCTTGAAGACTCTTTTTTGACTGTCTATGTATTAATTTTTGATTTAACTTAATGAGATTTTTGTTTATAGTTTTTTTTAATGGCAGGTATCACAACAGAAAAAAACTTTAATTTTTAATTTCAGGTGGTCATACTTTTTTAATAAAAAACATTTCTCATAATTAACAACCTAATATTGCATCTCAAAGAACTAGAAAAATAATAAGAAAAAAAAAAACCCCAAAGTTAGCAGTAGAAAAGAAATGACAAAGATCAGAATGTAATTAAATGAAATAGAGACAAATAAAATAATACAAAGGCTCAAGAAAAGAAAAAATTGGTTTTTTGAAAAATTGATAAATTGCTAGCTACACTAACCAAGGAAAGAAGATCCAAATTAACATATTCAAAAATGAAAAAGACACTACCACAGAAATAGAAAAGATCATCAAAGACTATTATAGACATCCATATACTCACAAACTAGAAAATCTAGAGGAAATGGATAATTCCTGGAAACATACAACCTCTCAAGTTTGAACCAGGAAGAAATAGAAATACTGTTCAGACCACCAACAAACAATAAGATTGGATTGGTAATAAAAAGTCTCCTGGCCAGGCACAGTGGCTCACTTCTATAATCCCACCACTTTGGAAGGCCAAGGTGAGAGGATTGCCTGAGCCCACGAGTTCAAGACCAGCCCGGGCAACTTGACGAGATCTCATCTCTACAATAAATAAAAAAATGAGCCAGGCATGGTGGCACATACCTGTGGTTCCAGCTACTTGGTAGACTGAGGCAGAAGGATTGCCTAAGCCCAGCAGGTCAAGGCTGTGGTGGCTGTGAGCATGCCACTGCACCCCAGTCTGCTGACTCACTCCAGATAGAGTGAGACACCGACTCAAAAAAAAAAAAATGTCTCCTGACTGGGTTCAGTGGCTCACATTGGTAATCCCAGAGCTTTGGGATGCCAAGGCAGAGAGGATCACTTGAGGCCAGGAGTTCAAGACCAGCCTGGGCAACATAGCTAGACTCCTGTCTCCAAAAAAAAAGTAAAAATTAGCTGGGTGTGGTAGTGCATACCTATTGTTATAGCTACTTGATAGACTAAGTTAAGAGGATTGTTTGAGCCCAGAAGTTGGAGGTTGCAGTGAGCTGGGCTACAGAGTGAAATCTCATCTCTTAAAAAAAAAAAAAAAAAAAAAATCCCAGGACCAGATAGATTCACAACCAAATTCTACCAAACACACAAAGAATAACTAATACCAGTTCTCCTGAAACTGTTAAAAAAAAAAAATTGAGGAGGTAACTCTTCCTAACTCATTCTGTGAGGCCAGTATCACCTCATAGCAAAACCAGATAAGAACACAACAACAAAAACCAGTATCCCTGATGAACATAGACACAAAAATCCTTAACAAAATACTACAGTATATCAAAAAGGTTGTACACTATGATCAAGTGGATATTGTACCAGGAGTGCAAAGATGGTTCAACACACATAAGTCGATACATGTGATTTATCACATAAACAGAGTTAAGGACAAAAGCCATAAGATCATCTCAATAGATGCAGAAAAAGCATATGATAAAATTCAGCATTCCTCCATGATAAAAATCCTCAACAAATTTGGCATAAAAGGAACATACCTGAAAATAATGAAGGCCATATACAACAAACCCTTAGCCAACAGCATACTGAATGGGGAAAAGTTGAAAGCATTTCCTCTAAGAACTGGTACAAGACAATGATGCCCACTTTCACCACTCCTATTCAACATACTACTGGAAGTCCTAGCTAGAGCAGTTAGGAAACAGAAAGAAAGAAAAGGCATCCAAATTGGAAAAGTGGAAATCACATTATTCTGTTCACTGGTGATGTGATGTTACATCTAGAAAACCTTAGGGATTCCACTAACCGACTCTTAGATTTGGTAAATGAATTTTGTAAAGTTAGGATACAAAATCAATGTACAAAAATCAGCAGTGTTTCAGTACACCAATAACAGTCTAGTGAACAACCAAGTCAAGAAAGCAATCTAATTTACAATAGCTACAAAAAATACCCAGGAATATATTCAATCAAGGAGGTAAAAGATCTCTGCAAGGAAAATAACAAAACACTGATAAAAGAAATAGTAGATGACATAAACAAATGGAAAAACACCCTATGCTTATGGATTGGAAGAATTAATATTGTTAAAATGAACATACTGCCCAAAGCAATCTACAGATTCAAAAATGTGATCCTTATCAAAATACCAGCATCATTTTTCACAGAATTAAAAGAATCCTAACATTTCTATAGAGCTAAAAAAGAGTCCAATTAACCAAAGCAATCTTGAGCAAAAGGAACAAAGTTGGAGGCATCACATTGCCAGACTTCAAATTATACTACAAGGCTGTAGTAACTAAAACAGCATGGTAATGTTATAAAAATAGACAGATCCATGGAACAGAAGAGAAACCCAGAAATAAAGCCACATATTTACAGCCAACTGAACTTTGACAAAGTTGACAAAAACATACACTGGAGAAAGAACACCCTTTTTCAGTAAATGGTGCTGGGAAAATTGAATTGCCAGAGGCAGACACTTGAAACTGGACCCATAGCTCTCACCATATACAAAAATTAACTCACGATGGGTTAACGACTTAAATGTAAGATGTGAAACTATAAGAATACTAGAAGAAAAACTAGGGAAAACTCTTCTGGATGTTGATTTAGGTAAAGACCAAGACCTCAAAAGCATAGGCAACAAAAACAAATATTGACAAATGGAACTATATTCAACTCAAAAGTATCTGCACAGCAAAAGAAAGAAATCAACAGAGTGCTCAGACAGCCTGCAGAATGGGAAAAAATATTTGTGAAGTGTTCATCCAAAGCTTACAGGGGTAAAATCCAAAACTTACAAGGAACTCACACAACTCAACAATAACAGAAAAGAAAACCCAAATAATTTCATTAAAAAGTAGGCAAAGGACACAAAAGCATGTTTTTCAAAAGATTTACAAGTGGCCACCAGGCTTATGAAAAACTGCTCTACATCACTAATAATCAGATAAAATGCAAATTAAAACCACAATGAAATATCATCTTATACCAGTCAGAATGACTACTACTTAAAAGACAAAAAAAAATAACAGATTTTGACAGAGAAAAGGGATTGCCTATACAGTATTGGTGGGAATGCTAATTATATATAATTGTATAATTTCTATGGAATGCAGTATGGTGATTTTTCAAAGAACTAAAAATAGGCTGGGCTCAGTGGCTCAGCCTGTAATCCCAGCACTTTGGGAGGCCGAGGTGAAAGGATTGCCTGAGCCTGCGGGTTTGAGACCCGCCCGGACAACTTGGCAAGACCTCGTCGCTACAATAAGTAATTTTTTAAAAAATAGCCAGGCGTGGTAGTGTGCGCCTGTAGTTCTGACTTCTTGGAAGGCTGAGGCGGAAGGATTGCCGGAGCCCAGCAGGTTGAGGCGGTGGCCAGCAGCATGCCACTGCACGCCAGTCTGGGCGACAGAGTGAGACTCCAACTAAAAAAAAAAAAAGAACTAAAAATAAAACTACCATTTGATCCAGCAGTCCCACTACTGAGTGTATACCCAAAAGAAAAGAAGTCATTATATCAAAAAGATACTGTATTTGTATGCTTATTTGCAGCACTATTCACAATAGCAAAGATAAGGAATCAACATAAGCATTCATCAGTGGATGACTGAATAAAGAAAATTTGGTATATACAACAGAATACTATTCAGCCATAAAAAGAATGAAGTGTATTTTGCAGCAATATGGGTGGAACTGGAAGGCATTATCTTTTTTATTGTTTAGAGACCAAATTTCACTCTGTTACCCAAGGTGGAGTGCAATAGCATGATCATGGCTCACTACAGCCCCAGACTCCTGGGCCTCACACCTCAGTCTCCCAACTAGCTAGGACTACAGGTGTGCACCACCACACCCAGTTAATTTTTTTTTTATTTTTTATTTTTGTAGAAATGAGGTCTCACTGTGTTGCCCAGGCTGGTCTTGAACTCCTGGGCTCAAGTGATCCTCCTGCCTTAGCCTCTCAAAGTGCTGGAATTACAAGCCTGAGCCATGTACCTGGTGAGGCCATTATCTTAAAAGGAACAACTCAGACACAGAAAGGCAAATACTATATGTTCACACTTATAAGTGGGAGCTAAATTATGTGTACCCATGAACATAGAGTCTGCAGTGATAGACTATGGAGATTCGAAAAGGCAGTGGAGGTCGGTGGGTGATGAGAAATTACTTAATGGATATGATAAATATTATTCAAATGACGAATCTCTTAAAAACCCTGACTTTACCACTCCACAGTCTATCCATGTTAAAAAATTATACTTCTACCCCGAAAGTTAATATCAATAAGAAAAAAAAGATTCGCCGGGCTCGGTGGCTCAGCCTGTAATCCCGTGTCTTGGGAGGCTGAGGTGAGTGGATTGCCTGAGCCCGTGGGTTCGAGACCCGCCTGGGCAACTTGGTGAGACCTCATCTCTACAATAAATAAATAAATAAATAATTAGCCGGGTGTGGTAGCGTGCGCCTGTAGTTCTAGCTACTTGGAAGGCTGAGGCGGAAGGATCACCAGAGCCCAGCAACTGAGGCTGCGGTGGCCGGGAGTGGCCACTACACTCCAGTCTGGGCGACAGACTGAGACTCCAACTCAAAAAAAAAAAGATTCTTTTGATCACAGTGTACACAGTTATGCTTACTGTTTCAGGTACAACTACCTGCAATCATTGTGTTAGCTTCAATCACTTAGGAAGTGCATATTTTTATAATGGTTTCAAGATTTTTTTTTTTTATGTTTATGTTCTTTGTTTTTGGGCAAAGTTGGCAATCAGATCTAGCTTGGGTGTTCAAAATGGAAAACTCCATGTTAGATAAAAGGTAAGCAACCATAGATGGTAATGTAGATATCTTTGTTATGTAGTATGTGCAAAAACTCAAACCATTTTCCCTCCACTCTTGACACCACTCTTCTATAACAACAAAATATGTGGAGATTTTTTTTCCCACAAGCAAGCAAGCAGGCAGTTCTGTAGCAAACACCAGCTGAGTGTCCTCTGATTCATTTCCAACACTATCTATCTAGATAGCATGCGTTCCACAGGTTGAGGGCTCAGTCTCGTAAGACCGCCCCTCCTTCAGACACCAGTCACAAGTCTGGCCCTCCAGAACTTCTGACTGACTAGCTTTAGGTTGAGATTCACATGACCTCCTCTTTGGGTTTGATTAGTTTGCTAGAGCATTCACAGAACTCAGGGAAACCCACTTACTAGTTTATTACAGAAGATATTTTAAAGTATGCAAATAAACAGCCACGTGAAGAGATGCACAGGGTGAGATCTGGAAGGGTCCAGAGCTCTGTCCAGATTATTAGCTCTTCCTTTCTTAAGCTTTTTCTTCCCGAGTTTGTTAATGTTGGGCTTTGGGGAGAAATGGCAGCACCATCAGCTAACTTCATGATCTGTCCCTCAGTTGTTTCTATATTGGCATGTAAAAATGTTTTATAAATCAAGTGTCCCCCAGGAGTTCAAGTGTGCCACCCGCTATGCACGTGGATGAGTTTTTATTTACCTTTCTGTCAGCCTCCACATGTTCAGGTCTCCAGAAGCTCCTGTCCTTTTGTGCCTTTTATAGAGACTTCATTACATAGTCATGATTGATTAATCATTAGCTATTGGTGATCAACGTAACCTTCATCCCCTCTTTCATCTTCCCTCCCCCGGTGACTGTGGAAGTGGGGCTGAAAGGCCCAACCCTCTGATTCTGCCTTGGTCTTTCTGGTGACCAGCCCCACCTGAAGCTGCCCTGTTGCTGCTGGCCATCAGTCAGTAATTAAAAACAAAATACCTCACTTTGGAGATTCCAAGGTTGTTAGGAGGTCTATGCCAGGAAAAGGAAATGAAGACCATATATATATATTACAGTATCACATGTCACCTCTCAATTTTTTAAAAAATTCAGACAACCTCAGGAGCTTCCCAATTACAGACTGAGATGTCATGTCCATCATTATCACCTGCAGTAAAAGGACATCTTCCCTGGGTCAGAGGCTGTTGTTGGTTTTCAGTTTGCCTCCACACTAGATATCTGCACACTACCCCTCTCTCCAGGGGCTGCTGAGTCAACTGAAAAATGAATCTGGCATGTCTTTTAACTGTTGTTTAAATAATTCTGAAAAAGAGGAAAGGTCTGTAAGTCTTGGATCTGTTGAACCCCTTAATACTGAGCTGAAACCTGAGGGTTTGTTCCAAGTGTGTGCCGATGTGCGTGCATGGTTCTTTGAAATAGCAGAAATCCTGTCTATGTCGAAGCAGATGGTAGAGTAGAGGTTTCCAGTGGGAAGTGTTCACTGTTCTAAGGAGGTACCCCAAAGCTACTTCAATCTTCCTAAATGAATGCTTCTCTGAGTTACAACCAGCTTTTCTGATTTGACTATGATTACTTTGTATTTTCTTTTCAAGTTCTAGATGAACATGGGAAGAATGTTACAATCTGTGTGCCCAACTTTGGTCAAGACCTACACAGAGATGAAAACTTGGTGGCTGGACTGGGTACTGGCCTCTTGATTGCATGTATCGCATATTCATGGTAAGTCTTAGGAGTTACTTAACACCATTTTTGCAGACTTTAAAATTACAGAAAAGAATTTAAGTTTCAGCAGCTGTGAGGCAGCAAAGCAAATACCACCTTAGGAAGGGAAAAAACAGCCACAAGTAAAAGGGTAGTATTACAGCATGAACTCTAGATCTTTGAGCTTCATTTACCTACTTGCATTTATATAAGGTAAATAAAATAAATATATGGTATGCTATGGCATCATTGCCTAACGCCATTTAAAGGGTGGTTGAATAGTAGTTGCTACAGCATTATTGGAGGGCGCAGGAGCACAAAGTGAGGAAGAGATAGTATGTGCCAGAATGTCCTGGCTTTCTAATTCAAAGGAAATAGCATTCTGTTGTGGAAAGAGTACAAAGTGCTACACACATGGTCATTGTGTGCCAGGTCTAGGAAAGACAGGAAATGTCACTTTTTTTGCTAAAACCCACAGTGCTGTTGCTTCATAGGCAAAGCAGCAGACTGTATTACAGGTGCTTATGATGGGAGTTATTCCACCTTTAAAAAGTTTGAGATGGCTAGAGGGAGAAAAGTCAAGGATGGCAATGGGTAGTTACTTATTCTGGGTATATATTTTATTGATAATTTAGCTTCCCTTTGACGGTAACCTTTTCACATTTAGCTCTTCTATGTTTATGTTTTATGTTTCAGTATAAAAAATTCAACTTGTCATAGGCACATTATAATCTTTTACTGAAATCAAACAATCCCAATGGTGATAGCTTTTATAAATTCAATGTCTTTCTGAGGATATTGGTATTTTCTCTTAGAGCTTTTAACAGTTCCTACTGTTAGAAAGGGAGCAAAAATGACATGGCCTTTTGGGGTTATGCATCAAGCCACAAGTTGCTTTCTGTGTTGCAGGTAGTTGTTGAGATTTTGGTGGCATACATGAATGCTCAGTCTGCCTCTGACATAGTGACAGTCTCCTTGTTGCAGCAGAAGGGATGGTGGTGACCACTTTCTGGTCTCTCATTTTTATAAGTTTCATAAATTGTTCACTGAGTACCTGTAACATAGGAAGCAGTGGGTAGAATTCAAGCTCAAGTCAATGAACTTAACTCAGTAAAGCCATAAACCAGGATTTGAATTCCAATGGTTAGCTCTTCCTTTCTTAAACCTTCCCTTCCTGAGTCTGTTAATGTTGGGCTTTGGGGAGAAGTAGCAGCACTATCAGCTAACTTCATGATCTGTCCCTCGGTTATTTCTGTATTGGCATGTAAAAATGTTTTGTAAATCAAGTGAGGACAAAGTAGGTTACCAAACTGTATATATGGAATTTTTACATTTTTAAGATAAAATATTGTTGTGTTTATGTGTATAGCAAAATTCCTATTAGGAAATAAACCAAACTTGTAATAGTGGTGGTATTAGGGATAACTTTTTAAAAAATCTTTTTATTCTAAAAAAAATTTTTTTTACAGGGGGCTAAAATTTATTTTCTTCACTTTTCTATTAACAGAATAGTACTGAATAATACTATTCAAAAAAATGCCTTCAATACATGTCAATACCTTCAAAAAAAATGAAGGTATTAGACAGAATAAAAATCACATTTTTGAGAGTTAATGGGTACCTAACAACATATGAAAAAATGTTTCCCCTCAGATAAGATAGAGTTCAGATTTGCCATAAACCCATCAATGGAAAGGATGGCAAAAATTCTACTTCATGTGCTGCATAGTATTGCCACATTTTGCGGTGGGGAATTTTCACCCTATCAGATTTTCACTGTTTCTGGCAGTTGTAAAGAATCACTCTGTAGCCACGCTTTTAAGTTTGTCCTGAAGTGAGAGATGATAAAAACAATTTTGTTTGTGTATGTTCTGGGCCTGCACCTTTAAGGAAAAAAAGAAGGGGAGAGATTTGTATATTTATTTTGAAAGTCCTGCCCCTGACTGAACTGCCAGCTAGAAATCTTCACGGCTCTGCACCAGGGTCATGGCATGCCCCCACCCCAATTGGATTGTATGATGGAATAAGGTTGAGTTTTCTCACACAAAGTCTGGGACTATAAATGCATAAGGGAACCTGCTGTCCCCCATGAGAAAGCTTGGATACATTCTTAGAGATTTCCTGTGATCCAGCAGTCTTTGGTCAGCTCCAGAAGCAGCTAGCTGCAGCTCTGGTGCTGAGAGGCACTGCATTGTGCATCCTTCTCCCATTGTGGAAGGGTCCTGGGCACTGCAAAGGTTTTTTTGGGGGGGGAGGGAGGAGGAGGCATTGGTTTTGGCTGCCATAGTAGCTGCAGGACATTTTGTGGGTGGGGGCCAGAGACAGTAAACACCACAGTGTAGTAGACTTCACCATTCAATAGATAAAGATGTCTCAACCAAATATCATTGGTCTTCCTCCACCCCCATGGGAAATACTGGGCTAAAGTCATACATACCTTAGCTTTGAAGAGACGAGATTATAGATGACCCAGGAATTGTTTTATACAGACACACACACACACACACACACACACACACACACACACACACACAACACACATATATATCAATGTGTGCTGACCAAACAGATGGGTCTTTGTAATAGCCTGAATGCAGACAACAAGAATTTCCTAGCCTTGAAGAGCATATAAAAAACAATTTTTTATTGGTGATTCCAAGAAGAGTGTTTTATAGGGGGAGGCTACAACTGAATTAAAGACCTTAATTTAGGGTAACATCTACTTGTAGAAATCAGTAGTGCTATAATGAACTGAATGTAGATAATTTTAGAAGTCAAAAGAAGAACCTTCTCTATTTTAGTGCTCTTTGATGGTGAAATAAAGTGGCAAAGGTAGAATCAAGAGCTTTGTTTGTCGGAAACCATTTTAATCCAAAGAATATATAAAATGGAATATTTATTCTAACTTTTAAAAGAATGAACGTCATCTTTCATGATAAAAATTTCAGATACTGATCTCTTCTTAAAATTAAAATTCACATTTCTCCCCATGGAAACTACATATTGTAAAATCATAATTAGTTTGCACAGAATATGGGCTACTCTTAAATGCAGGAACAGGTGTGTGTTCTCTGTACACACAGTCATTGGGAAATGCTTCTGTCATTTCTCTGACCAGGCTGACAGTCAGATGCTATTGAACCTGAGTGGACCACAGAAAAGCTATTCATGGGGATCCAATTGGACCTCTTTGTGAAGAAGGCTTTTTATTGTTTATCTGCATCTCATTGATCTCTTCCTTCTTAAGAAAGGATGGTAATGTACAGGGAAGGCATAGTTGTTCTGTAGGGTTCATTTGGTGGAGATGAAGTTCTGTCTCACCTGTCTGCAAGCAGGAACACCCCCTGTCCCCAAATTCAGGCCTGCTTGTAGCTACATGAGGGCAGGATTCATGCCCTTTTCACCAGTGAGCCCCCCGTGCTTAGGACAGGGCCTAACACATGATAGGCCTTCAGTCAATATTTGCTAAATGAATATTAACTAGAACCCCAAGTATTGTTTATATTTTTATTTGCTTAAATTTTTTCCATGTTTTTGTTTTTAGGAAAAGTATATTCTTTTTATTTAAGTCAAATATTCTAACATTTTACTTCTCTAGATATGGGGAAAATGATAGGAAGAAATTTTTTTATTACACTGACAGCTCTCTATGTTAAATTTCCAAACAGAAAACCTTGTCCCACCATACGTAGGCTGACTATAGCGTAAATAACTGTTACCTTGACTTTTGTGTCCTTGCTTTCCCTTGCCATTTCTGGGTTCTCTCATTGCTTTTGAGTCTCTCTAAGTGAGATTAGTCAAAGAGAAGGAAAGATAAAAGTGCAGTTAGAACATTATGCTGGCATTTGAGGGAGGGGAAGCAAAATTCAATACTGAAAACAAAGGCATAGGACCAAAATATATTTTGGCTGCCTTCTTTTACCTACAAACTTCTCTTTTCATCAAGTGATCTAATGGAATCCATGAAAAAACACATCAGCTGTAGAATCAGCCAATCAGTGTTGGAGTCAAGTGTGATGTTGAAGTAGACTGTTTTTACTGAGGCAACCTGGATGTGGCTTCAGGAGCCTCTTGCTGGAGCTTTTGGCCAGCCAGCTCTTCCCTTTGTTCATGTGGTGTAACATGTTCACATGCCCTGCTGACTTTTTTGTTTGTTTCTTAGTCTGACATCAACAACCAGATCGAGTTCTGATGCTCTGCAGGGGCGATATGCAGCTCCTGAACTGGAAGTAAGTTCATTTCCTTTTCCTGTCCTTCATCTCAGAAGACCCATTTCTCAGGGGGCCCCTTTGTATTTATTTGTGTCTTTATCAGTCTGGATTCCATGATCTTGTTTTTCTGCTCAGGAAAAAGGGAATGGACCTTTGTACAGAAAAAGGTTTTTCTGTGTATACTATGGAGAAAATGAACAATTCTTGATTTCCCTCCAACAAAGTTGGCCTCATGTGTAGCACCCTGCTGCCCACCCCTGTCCCCAGAGGCTCAGGAACCTGTCAGGCTGCACCCTGCTCTTTACCTCTGTTGTGATGGAGTGAAGGTCTAGTCTATCATCTGTTTTCTACCTGTCTGTGCCCTCCATACACAGCATGTCTGAGATTATGTAATAGCTGTTCTGAAGGGAAGAGAAAGAAAAGAAAGGAAGGAACTGCATCTGTTCTGTGCCAGATACTGTGCTGTACTTAGCAGATACATCAACTTGTTTAACTGGGCATTAGTTTCATCAGGTGGGCATCTCATGGGGAAAAGAAGTATCAATAAATACAATAAGTAAACAATAAATACATTTGTTTCAGGCTGGTTGAGGCCCTTTACCTGCACATGAAAGACTCAGTGTTCGGCAGATGCCTATCGGTCAGCAAAATGTCTGTTATTTTATTAATTATGCTAAAGTTTTTCTGATGCTCTCAATGTAACATCCATTAAGGTCAGAAAGGTCAAGTCAGATGGAGGCAGCCAGGAAAAGACTCAGCCCTGGACCCAAGAATGGAAAGAACCAGGGGTTCCAATGGTGGCTGAAGCCTATATCACTTGGCTGCGTGCCAAGTACCATTCGAAACTCTTCATATGTGATTTCATTTCATCCTTACCAAAACCTAGTGAGATGCTAGGAAGAAAACAGAAAAGTGGTCATTTACACCTTGCAGTTTTGATTTGCCAGGATGTAAACCGTGCACTCTGGTCCAGAGTCTGTTCTTGACTACAACTGCTAGAGAGCTCAGCTGCTAACTGCCTGGTGTCCGGCCACTGGCTGCATTCTATTAGCTTTCTCTGGATGGAAAAGCCCTGGAATCTGTCCAGATATGAGCACTTTACTATGCAGCTGGGTGTCTGGGGATGGTCTTTCTTGCACCTGACCTATAGATAGTGACCCATTATGAAGGGTTGTCAGTCTGCCAGCATCATTCACCAGCTCTTTCTGTTGCTTAAAGGAGAAAATTGTGCTGAGTTTGAATAGGTTTCTGCCTATTGCGCAGAAGAGAATGGTCTCTAGAAGGCAGGCGTTTGTTCTCTCCACTGACTGGGTAGCCACCTGCTGAGGTTGTATGGTTATGATTTCAATGTCCCTATTGTATACAGAGTTCAAACTCAAAGAACAGCAAGTCTCTATGTTAGATTTAAGAGAGGATGTTTTTCTTCTCAGTTCACGGGAAAACATCCCAGGGTTTTCTTCTGAACTGGAGAGTATGCAGGATGGAAGTTGGTTTGTTCTCCTGCATCATGTTTCACAGGATACACCTTTGAAAGAGAGTTAATAGTTTCTTGCAGTAACTTAAGCTTCAAAAGAACTAGGACTTCAGCACACCATGTCTTGGACCCACTAAATGAATTAGTGATTTTTAGACCATGCTACTTGATCCAAGGTCCTGTAGAGGCAAATACCTCTATTACAGGTTTCCTCACCAAGCAGGAGAACAAGGACTTGGCCTTGAGATATATAAATGAGATGAAGGCTTAAGCTCCCATATCCTCGCCTCTGGTTCTCTGTCCTTTGTAGTTCAACTATCTTCAAGGAGAAAGTGCTAAAGGACTGTCTCTTCCCATATTGTCTTGATACTTCGTATGTTTCTTACTCTGTTTATGAGTCCTTCTGGAATCATGTACTGATTTTGCATAACCCGATAGCTTAAAATTAAGTTTATTGTTTTGAGTAGGTAAGAAATAATGAAATGAAATTTGAAAGGTAGCAAAGATGCTTGAGAGGCAAGTATCCCATCCACCCTATACACAGCCAGTGAAGGGGCTTGGTTTTAACAGGAAATGTGAGTAGGCCTCCTGCTTCCAAATTTCATAGTTTTACTATTTTGAATGCTATGGACTTTACCATCTCTTAGACATCATGTGTCATCTATTGTGAATCATGGACCTTGGAGTCCCCATTCTTCATGTATGTGTTCTAGCTCTGTCCCTAAGCTAGTTTGATAATGTTGGTCAGTTATTTAACCTGCCTGACCTCAGTTTCCTCAACTGTAAACAGGGTGGTAATCCCAACCTCAAAAGTTGAATAGGAGTTAATGAAGCAGCATGTAAAGGAAAGCACTGGAAAGGGACACCAGAAGAAAGAGTCTCTCGTCTTGTTCATTGTGTGTTTCACATCGAGTTCTCCAGAAGCAGAAGCTGAAGCAGAGTTGTATGGAATGTTTATTAGCAATCAGCATATATGGAAGGGAGAAAGGGGAAGGAGGCAACATTGGGCAGAGGTTGAAGTTGAAGGTCAATGCAGCTGGACAAAGCCTCACTATCCTCGAGGGTGCCTCAGAACATACGTGACCCATCAAGAGTTGTCCTCAGGGGTCATAATAGCTGGGCCTCTCTACCCCTGCTGTCTTTAGTCATTCAATGGGGGCTACCCAGGAAGAGTAAAAGAGCTCTCAGCACTCCTGTAGCGGGAGCAAGCACCAAGTCCCAGGAAGGGCTTTGGGTGACACACTTGGAAAGCACAGACACTTAGTCAAAATATTTTGAAGGAATAAGTGCAGTTTAGAACCTGGTATGTGGTTCAAATAGGGGAAGGTTTGGCATGGCGGTGGCTTCTGGTGCTTACTGATGTGGAGATAGAAAATAGAAAACAACCTGCCTGACTTGGTTGCTTTGTTTTCACAGGTAGCTCGGTGCTGTTTTTGCTTCAGTCCCAATGGAGAGGGTAAGCAGAGCACTTTTATTCTTTGCATCTGTGTGGTCCTGCAGACCTGTAACTCTAATCTGTAGGCATTTGGGATTCAGATGCAAATAACTTGAATGGTAAGGGAAAAACTGTTATTCTGAAGCTGGTTTACTGTTTATATAATTTTCACATTCTTCCTCAAAAGTTGTTGGGCTTTGTTTGTGTTGTTATTCTACAGGAAGAAGCAGTCTATATCTTGGCTCATATTTAACTTATGCAGTCAGATTTAGAGAAACAGAAAGTGTGTTTTTTTAAAAGAAGGATTTGGCCGGGCTCGGTGGCTCAGCCTGTAATCCCGCGCCTTTGGGAGGCTGAGGTGAGTGGATTTCCTGAGCCCACGGGTTCGAGACCCGCGGGAGTGGCGAGACCTCATCTCTACAATAAATAAAAAAATCAGCCGGGCGTGGTAGTGCATGCCTGTAATTCTGGCTACTTGGAAGGCTGAGGCGGAAGAATCGTCGGAGTCCAGCAGGTCGAGGCTGCGGTGGCCGGGAGCGGCCACTGCACTCCAGTCTCGGTGAGAGAGTGAGACACCAACTCAAAAAAAAAAAAAAAAAAAAGAAGGATTTGGAAAATACCAAGAGGTCCTGGCACCTTATTTTGAGACCATTTCTTTCCCTAAACTTACTTTCCTTCTTGGATTGGAGGATCCCAATGACTTGAGAGCTCTCTCTTGATTTACTCTTTTACTTTCTGCTGAGCTTATAAGTTTTGTGTTTTTAAGGGCTCTCTTTGTTCTGCTCTGTTAAAATAAATGTGAGGCTGAGTGCAGTGGCTCATGCCTATAATCCCAGCACTTTGGGAGGCTGAGGTGGGATGATAGCCTGAACCCATGGGTTCGAGACCAACCTGGACAACTTGGCAAGACCTCATCTCTCCAATAAATAAAAAAATTAGCCGGGCATGGTGGCACATGCCTGTAGTTCCAGATCCTTGGAAGGCTGAGGTGAAAGGATCGCCTGAGCCCAGCAGGTCGAGGCTGCGGTGGCCATGAGTGTGCCACTGCACTCCAGCCTGGGCAAAAGAGTGAGACTCCGACTCAAAAAAAAAAAATGTGGCATTAGGAACTCTTCTTGTTATTGAAGTAATTGGGATGGGGTGGGGACTTTGTACTCATGGCACAGATTAAAGTTGCCTGAGGGTCTAAAATGCCTTTTTGATATCTTTTCTACTGGACAACCCCTGAGACTGGAGTTAGTGTTAGTGAGTGTGGCTTTGCTAAACATACAAGTGCATGGGTTCACTTACCAAGCTTGAGTGCTCTCTCTGTGATTCACAGACTCTGAAGAGCAGCAGAACGTGAAGGAGGGACCACGGGTCATCTATGATGAGAAGAAAGGCACTGTCTACAGCTATTCCTACTTTCACTCTGTATTCTTCTTGGCTTCCCTCTACGTGATGATGACCATCACCAGCTGGTTCAAGTGAGTGGCCAACTTGCTTAGACTTTTTTGAAGGAGAGTCTTAAAGTTAAGATTTAAGTACTATTCTTTGAAGTGCTGAAACATAGAACAAGTCTCGCAGAGTCACCTAAATCTTATCTAAGTCCTGCTGTACTCATAAGCTTTACAGGAAACAGTTCTGAGTTCTAACCTGTTTATTGGTATGTTTTAACCCTGAAAATTGGTGATATGTACTGCAAGTGAAGGGTAGTTCCATATGGGCAATCTGGAAAATGTAGTAGTCATGAAGGGGAAATTTGAAATTCTTAAGCAACCATCTGCTTTTAAGAGAGAGGAAATATCCTTTTTTTCTACTTCAAATTTCATGTCTCTTTTTCCCCATTTTTTTCTATACTTTCATTCAAAAATTTAAAACATCTTTTAAAAAAAAACTAATGTGGAATTATGAGGAGTAACAAAATGACACCCCTTCCCCACACACACACAGATAACCACTGATGTGGTGTTTCCTTTCATTCCTTTTCTATGCATTTACAAACCTATGTGACTTTTTTAAAAACATAAATGTCATTTCATATGATTCCTCTTGAGTTTTTTTAAAACTTGGCAGCACAGGAGAGGCCTGGCTTTCCTTGTCACTACACAGAGATTCATATTTTTTCTGCAGATCCAAAGTTTCTGTTGTACCATAATTTGTTCGACTGATAAATTAGGCTCAGCCCTTCAGGCTCATTGTGCTTCCTCTATCCATTCCTTCCTCAGATTTGCAGGTGGCTCCTATGTGCCTTGCTGTTCTAGGTGCCCAGGCACATAGATAAATGGGAGAGACTGATCATGACACAAGTTGAATATAGTGTGTCTGATGGTGATGAATATGAGGAAGGAAAAGAAAATGAGGAGAAAGAGGAATGGGGGGGCAGGCGGTTAGTAGAGTGGTGCAGGGCAGTTTCAAGCAGAGTGACTGGGAGAGACTCCATTTGAGGAGATTCTTCCTAAAGGAGGAGAGGGGGAAGGAATTTTCGGTGCTTAACAGTGATACTTTGAGAATTCTTGGGAAATCTTGGCTTGGGTGAAGCGTCAGAAAGGATGAAGGGAGCTATGCTTTAAAAGACAGATAACAACAAATGTTGAAGAAGTGGAGAAATTTGAACTCTCTTAAACTGCCGGTGGGAAATAAAGCTGCTTTGGAAAACATTATGGCAGTTACTTAAATGGTTAAATAGAGTTACTATAGGATCTAGCCATCCACTTCTAAGGATATATCCATGACAAAAAGAAAAATACGTTCACACAAAAACTTATACACAAATGTTCATAGCAGCATTATTTATAATAGCCAAAAAGTAGAAACAGCTCAAATGTTCATCAGCTGGTAAATGGAAAAATAAAATGTGCTCTGCCCCTATGAGAAAATATTATTTAGCAATAAGAAGGAATGAAGTACTGACCTGTGCTACAAATAGGTAAGCCTGAAAATAGTATGCTAAGTAAACAAAGCCAGTCACAAGAGGCCACATGATTCCTTTTTATATGATCTGTCCAGAATAAGCAAATCTATAGATAGAGACAGAGAATAGACTAGATTGCAGGGTGAAGGGGTATTGTAGGAAGGTGAGGGCAGCTTAGGGATATAGGATTTCTTTTGGGGTGATGAGAATGTTCTAAAATGGATTGTGGTGGTGGCTGCACAAGTCTGTCTATGAGCATATTAAAAGTCATTGAATTGTACATTCTAGATGTATAGAGTTATATCTCCACTGAGTTGTTAAAAAAGGAAAGGAAAAAAAAAAAGCTAGAGGGGCAGGAAGTGAAATGGGGCTCCTCCTTCCTTCTCTGACCACAGTTAGGTCTCTTATTTTTCCACAGCTATGAAAGCGCCAACATCGAAAACTTCTTCAGCGGGAGCTGGTCCATCTTCTGGGTCAAGATGGCTTCCTGCTGGATATGTGTGCTCTTGTACCTGGGCACCCTGGTCGCTCCTCTCTGCTGTCCCTCTCGGCAATTCTCCGTGTAAGGATGTCTGTAGTCTCCTGGGTTCGGCAGACCTGCAGTCTGGAAGTGCCATCATTCTAACAGTATCCCAGGTGTTTAAACAGTGCCTGGTGCCCTGTGCTTGAGTGGGTCTGAAAAGGCTTTCAGAAAAAAATCTGATTTGCTTTTTAATTTGGAAATTCTAAAATAAACTGCAGTTTGTCCCAAAGGAATTGAAAGTTTCCACCAAACTGATCATGGTTGAAATGTGTAAGCCCTAGAAACTGGATAGTAGTTATGTTGATTTCCTTCTGCATGTTTTTACCAAAACAGAGTTTGGGGCACAGCATCTTTTCACAGGGAGGAAAAAAAAACCCTACCTTGTGTGGCCTGTCATCCTCATCCTTGAAATAGAAAACATGCTCCAAATCCTCAGACCTCAGCCCCTGACAGATCCAGACCCTCTCACTCCTGCTTCCTGGAGCCTCATCCCCAGAGGCTTTGAGGGTAGAACTCATGGCTTGCAGTGCCTCTGGTATTTTATAGGGTATAGGAGAAAGCACCGGCACCCTCAGTGCTGCTTCCTCATGGCACCCATGCGTTTCCCTTCAAGTTGTGGTGCTGAGAATCACAGACTCCACTCAGCCTTCCCCTTCCCAGGGGTCTCCTCATCTTTCCTGGGTTCAGCATCTTTGTAATAATGTGAAAAAGCACAATTTGCCTAATTACCACCTGTCTGGTTACCCACTGTTATCACAACCAAATTTGAGTCACTGCAGTATGTATGACTCTTTTTAATGTTGTTTAACATAGAACAAGATTCATGTTGTTTCCTTTGCCTACGCAATGGAGGGCTACCATTCTTCCTTGTTTGTGCTGTTAATAATAATAGTACTTTAAGGATCTTAACTGAAAAGTTGCTTCTTGAGGAAACCTTCTGCATCCCTCTTGCAGTTGTTAAGGTCAGTCCCTTAGTTCCTCCTCCACCCCAGGCCTTTAAATTGCAAAAGCCAAAGAGCCTTTGTTTTCTGGATCTGTAACATGACCAACGTTCATGTCCATGTTGTCTTCCTTGAAGCAGATTTGCTGAGATGAGAATACCCTGAGGTAACAATCCCAGGCAGCATCTCAAACAGCACTGACTTGATGAGGCCTGTTAGGCAAGTTGTGGAGGTGGCCAAACATACCTAGAAGAAAAGGAGGGATGGCGTTGAGGGTATTTAATTAAGTCATAAACAGTATCCACAGAAATTTCCAAAATTCATATTTGTAATACAGAAACTTGAGGTTCAGCAACTACTCAAGAAGATGTCCGTTTTCCGTTTTCTCAGCCAGGAAATAGGTTTTCTCAGTGGGAAGTCATTAATGACACTAGTGGAGATGCTATGGGGGTTCTCCTGTGAGTGTTTCTTGCATGGTGGAAAGAATCTTCTTGAGCTCCCTGGAAGCTAGGGTCTGAGAATAAAAAGACTCAGCCTAGACATTATTTCTGTGCCCTCCTGTACCCTGCTGTCGAGGGTACAAGTTGCAGTACAAGTTGGACAGAATTGGGTTGTACCCAAATTGGGCTTCCATGTGCCAAAATATTGGTGGGACACTTACTCAAATTCTTTGTTTCTACTCCCTCCCTTGCCCTCCTCCTAAGAAACCCAAGGGGAAACATACAAGGGATGAATTCCTTCAGAATTTTTCTTATTTACAGTGTCTGAGGTTCCGTTTTAAGAAACACTCAGTATGTGTGTGTGCATTAAAGAGCCCCTTTTTGTAAATATCATCAAATTTCTTTTTGTAAGGCAGGAGCTCTTTGTACTCAGCAGCTCAAAGATCCATCCGGAGTCATTAAATGAACAGCCCCATGCTACCCTGAGGAACCCTAAATAAGCCAGTGTGGACCAGGAGCAGACTCAGGTAGCAGGGCTGTGCATCACACATGGTGGACTGCCTTTTGGAAACACTATGAAAAGCAGATCGTAAGCCAGGGTAGGATCATCTCTAGTCGTTGTATTTTCCTCCTGCTAAGGTCTAGGAGATTCCTTGATTTGGTCTTCTAAGCTGCTTCTGGCAGCTGGCTGGTATGATTTCAGAAGTGGCCTGTATGCCAGGTCAAGGTTGAGCTGACAAGGCCGTGTATCCCTTGGCTGGCCTTTGTTGGCCCCCTTTCCTCTGCAGAAAGAAACTCAGGGAAACAAAACAAGGGAAGCTTGCCAGTGGAAGGCCCTCGCAGCTTCCACTGGAGCCAGCCCAGCCAGTGCTCGTCTTCCATCTCACAAGTCTTGCTTTATAGTTCCCTCCGGAAGGTCGGTCTGATGCCAGAGGAAGAGGTACATTTGCTCTGATTTTTATTCTTAACTGAAAATGTTAACAAGTTTATCTGGATGATTGAAAGAGACGTGAATATGCTCTGAGGACTGAGGGCATATAAATAAGAAGTTGTTAATGATTATTAGTTGTGATAAACAATACTCAGGTGATGAGTCAGCATTCATGAGTTTAAAGAACCTACATTTTTGTGCTATTGTGATTTAAGAAACTGAAAAAATTATGCCAGTTGCTTATGCCATAACAGTGGTGTTAATTTGATTAACTCACTGGTATCTTTAAAAAATAATAGATCTTTGCTTCCTACAACTTTTTGTACATGATTTTAAAAGTATATTTCCAGAAGCTGCTGGTCAGACACCTTCAGCGAAGAAAGTTGAAGCTTTTTTAAAACTGCATATGTTTTATCTGATGTAGAAAATTGTTCCCTCATCTTAATGAGTAAAAACACTAAGTGGGAGAAGGGGTTCTTATGGGAGTGTCATACCTGACTCAAGACAAGAGGTTATTTCTATTAGAAGCCTTTTAAAACCCTACCATGTTCTTACTGGGTTGAGTTTTTTAAATACTGGTTGGTTTTGTTTTTGTCTTAACTGTTTCTTGAAAACTTGTCTGCAGGAACTGTTTGCCCAGAGATATTTGTAGCTTCTTTGCAGAGGAGACAGATTGGGGGTGGGGTGGGAATGGGGTTGTGGGAAGGGTGCAATTATTTGGGCTTTGGGGATGTTTCTATACAACTTTGCTTTTTTCCAGTTCCTCAGAGGTTTCTATATTATGAATGACCTCAGTATAGTATTAATCCCCCACACCAAAATTTTCACCCTGTTTTTTTAGGATGATTATTTAATTTTTGCCAGAATTTTACTACCATTGGTGCTTCGTGTTACCCTGCAAAGGGAATTCCAGAGCTTTGGCTATTTTTAAGCTATCTAGGCTTTTTTCCTCCCTTTATTGCCTTTCTCAGTAGTATCTCATTTTGGTATACACTAGCATCCTCACCTCATGGAGATGAGAGAGGGCTCGACTTACCACTAAAAACCAAGCCAGACCCTGCACGCCTGAAAAGGAGGCTTGTGCCCTCCTTCATCGGGGCAATGCAGTTGCTCTTGGCCTACAGAATTCTCTGTAATTTGCTAATAAAGTTAGTTTTGCATTTCAGGTAAGGTGGGCTCTCTAATGTTGGACCTTTAACTTCATAGGACTGGAGAGCTGTTCACACAGATCTTTAGGTCTCTTTTTTTATTCTTCCTCAATAAATCATTCACAGAGATGGTCATTTTGAAATGTTGAAATATTGGGCTTTAACCAAATAATTTCAAAGAAAATTTTTTTCAGAAAAAAAATGAAAATGGGGAAGGCCAGATTGACAAATGCATCTACTCATTGAAAATGGGCTGAGTGTGGAGGCTCATACCTATAATCCCAATACTTTGAGATGCCAATGTAGGAGGATTGCTTGAGTCCAGGAGTTTGAGACCAGTCTGGGCAACATAGTGAGACCTTGTCTCTACAAGAAATAAAAAAAATTAGCCAGGTATGGTGACACATGACTGTAGTCCCAGTTACTTGGGAAGCTGAGGCAGGAGGATGGCCTGAGCCTAGGAGGTTGAGGCTGTGGTGAGTTGTGATCATGCCACTGCACTCCAGCCTGGACAAAAAGAGTGAGATCTCACCTAAGAAAAGAAAGAGAGAAAGACAGAGAAAGAAAAGAAAGGCATATGTCCCAACTCACCTCTATAGAAGTAACCATATTCTTGTGAGTAAAATGATGGAAGAACTTTTAAAGGGAATCCTTTTTGTTAAAGGATCCTGGGAAATTGTCTCAGGTAAAGAAAGCTTACAGCAGATGTGTAATATATGTCTCGAGAGCTATTTATAAGAAAGAGGATTGTTTTGCTTTCCTTTATTAAAGATTTAAGCTTTTTTTTTTTACTTTGCAAAAAAAACTCTACAAAATTTTATAGATATAACTGCTAATTTTTAAGACTTCTGAAACAATTAGCTGTAGCCAAATTATGTGGTCATATTTTGCTATTTTAGAATTTGAAAATGCAATATGTGTGGTAAATCTACTGTTTGAAATGTGAGATGATTAGAATTTTGGTAACTCTTAGAATAGTTATTTTTCCCCTTTAGTCACAAAGCCAGTTATGGATTTATATTTGTTTTTGAATGTTAATTTGTCTATAAAGTATCTGAAGTTGACTTGTCTTTTCCTATGTAAGAAACTCAAAATGTGTTAATTCTGTACTTTAATAAAATTTAAATTGGAAAACCATACTTTCTTTTCTCCTTCTGTTATATACATACAGAGGAAGACCCCACCAAAAAAGTTTTGGAGGACAGGCCTCTTGTGCAGGCTTTCCCAGCTAGGTAGGTGTTCTAGGAACCCACTGGCATAAGTGTACCAACTAGCATTGTTGTGAGAGGCTGGCATTCAGATTCAGTGAATGGTTTCTTTAAGGTTCTTTCAACACGTTTCCCATTTCATGATGGTTGATAAATGAGCACACCTGCCCACACTGCACTGAATGTTCAGCAGTTTTTGACCAAAAACAGTTTGACTCCCATTCCCCACCATCCTTATTTACTCTATCTTAACCCAAGCAACATTTTTTTTGTTTCCCTCGATGGTAAAAGTCCTCATAGGGAAATGTTTTGCCAATGTGGAAGACATGAAACAAACAGCAAAAGGACTAAAAGCCATCAAAATTGAAGTATTCAAAAACTGAGCGTTGGAAAAATCATCTTGATAGGTGTGTATTACATCAAATGGAGAGTACTTTGAAGGTTACTGAAGTTTAAACATGTAAGAATAAATACACAATTTTTTACAAATAGAGTCTGGGTTTTTTGGGGTCCCTCTTTTTTTTTTAAGAATAGAAAAACAGGTTTATTAAATGCGCTGCAAGGGAGCGATGAACAGAATGTCAGCAATAAGGTCACTGTCTATCTTGGGTTCCTCTTGTGTGTACTGTTTTTTCAGTCTGATAACTAAGACAGTTACTAAGTGACTTATGGGCAAGTAGTGTAGACAGTGTTGACACACTGGACAAAGGAATGATTCACATCCCTGGTGGAATGGAGTGAGATAGCAAGAGAGTTCATACTACTCAGGATAGCGTACAATTTAAAAATGAGGAACCGTTTCTTGTTAGAATTTTTCGTTTAATATTTTTGGATCATGGTTGACTACAGGTAACTGAAACATTGGAAAGCAAAACTGTGGATGGGATGGGAAATATAACCTATCAATCCCTTTGATTGGGATGGCATAGAATCTTTAGATAAATCTGGGGAAGATTGACACACCATATTGAGTCTTAAGGTCTATAATTTTATCTTTCATCTGTATGTAGCTTCTTAGATCTGTGTCTTAGTTTTAGGAATATTGTTTAATGGAAGGGCAAGAAGCCAAAAATGGAGTAACCTTAGCTAAAGTCCAGCCATTTTCACACTGCTTAGCTCTGTCATGTGTTCTTAGGAAAATACTTTAGTTTGCCCTCAATCATTAACAAAGGGCAGAACTGGTTTATTGAGGTAGTCACTGATGATTGTCTTGCAACACCCCATGCTTTGTACTAACTAAATACTTTTACCCCAAATATTTGTCTTCCTGCTATAAAGGGCCAAGCTAACCTAATCTATTGTGATCAGCCCTTTATGACCTATGTAATACAATCCACCACCCCATCATCTTGGCAACAGTTATATGACTGACCCACCTAGCCGCCTGTCATCCACCATGACGTCAGCTCCTATGAATGCCTGCACATGCACCCCCCCAAAAGAAAGCTTTAAGAGCTTTCAGTCTCAAGCACTGGCTGCCACGTTTTCTTCAGACACCTGGCCCCCTTCTCTTCCTTGAGAAGTAGATTCACTTTCTCTTTGATCTATTTTTTAAATAAACTATTTTTCCCAATTTAGTTTCTATGCAATTCTTTGCATCCCAGCCCACTGACCTAACATTTATCTATGTTCTTATTAAAATATGCTCATATGGAATTTAATCTTCGTACTTCTAATCCTCATTTTTGTATGAGATTAGTTTCCTGAATTTTAGAAATTATATGTAATGGTGATAAATACACATAAAATAAACATGAAATTTACCATCTTAACCATTTTTAAGTGTACAGTTCAGTAGTATCAAGTACATTCACATTGTTTTGCAACCAATTTCCAGAACTCTTCAATTTGCAGAACTGAAAGTTTATACCCACTAAACAATTTCCCATTCTCCCCTACCCCTAGCCCATGGCAGCCACCATTCTACTTTGTCTCTATGAATTTTTCATCTGCTCCAATTTTTTGTGTGTGTGTGTGCCTTCTGCTTCTTTGCACATAGATGCTGATACCCTTCATGTCTTCTGGCTTTTGATTTTTGGTTGTGCTATCTAGCTGCTGTTTTTATGTGGCAATTAAGGAAAATCCAAAAACTATGTGTCCACCATTGCCACCATCTTTTCCATTCATTCACTCTTGAGTTTGAACTTGCTGCAATAACGCTTTGACACACATCTTGGAAACTGGAGGATAGACAAAAGATGACCCAAGTTATACACTGTAAGATAAATTAGTCACATAAACTACCTCTTGCAGCACCATGGAAGATAGCAAATTTATTAATAAATTGTCATTGGCAAAGGACATTCTGTCACTTCTATGTGTTACTTGGTCCCAAACATGGAACAAATAGGTGTATAAGTTATTACAGTAGCACTCATTCATTTTTATTCCAGGTATTTATTGCTGTGTAATGTTGACCTGAAAGAAAGAACTAAGGTGAATGCATACAGATAGTTTATTTGGGCCAAATTTGAGGATTGTAACCCTGAAACACTTCAAAACTAAGTTCAGGAAGGAACTCTGAGTTGGGGCAGTTACAAGTAGATTTTTAAGGACAAAATAAAGAGGTAAATAGCAAGGTGGTCTCAGCCTGTTCATACAGAAATTACATTAGTTAACAGAAATAAGCTAACAGATGAATAGCTAAAGACTATAGCATATTATCAGTTTGCAACGAACACAGTTCCTGGAATTCTTTACATAAGCAGGAGGGATCCAGGAATTTCAGGGGAGTAACTGTGACCTCATATCCACTCCCCTTTGGCCATTGCACTTTAACCTCTATTTGTCTGGTTTGATCTCAGTAACAAATCACTCTAAAACTTAAAGAGGTAAAACAAAACTACTATTATTTGACACAACTGCTATTATTTGCTCATGGTTTGTGGGTGAGAAATTTGGGCAGAGCTTGTTGAACACGATTCGTCTCTGCCCCCAATGTCTGCTGGCTCCAAAGGGTTGGGCTGACTGAAAAAGTTCAATGAAGCCAGTATGTCTGGGCCTTGGTTCTGTCAGCTCTGGTCCTACACATATCACTCCACATGGCATCTGGGAACGTTTCAAGAGACAGAGGAAAGCCTTCCTAAAGCAGAGTTCCTGAGGCCCAGCCAGAGAAGCTGAAGCATTACTTCTGTAGGATTCTGTAGGACAGAGTTGGTTACAGGCTCAACCCAAATTCATTCCAGAAAAGGGGAGACTACATGTCTTCCTAGGAGATTAGCAAGGTCACATTGCAAAAGACAGTATACAATGTGAGGTACTTTTTGCAGCCGTCTTTGGAGACACAGTTTACCATGCCCTCTAAATGGCTTCCTATCTCATTCAAAGTAGAGGCCGAAGTCTTTACAGTGGCTTACAAAACCTTGGGTGACCCATCCCTGCCTGAACGACCCTTCTGACAGCGTCTTCTGTCACTCTCCCCTTTGCCTTTGCCCACTCTGTTCTAGCATGACTGTCGTCCTTGTTGACCAGTGTCCATGAGGTGTTCGCCCCCAGGCTCTGCACAGGACTTTACCTCTCTGAAATGCTTTGCCATTTGGCTCTTTCTTACCATCCTCTTACCTTACCTTTTGCTTAAACATTACCTATTTCAGGGAAGTTCTCTGACCACTCGGTCAGATTTCATCCTCTCCCTGAATCTCCTGCTTTACTTCCCTGCTTTGTTGGACCCTAGGATACTGTCCCCATCCCACCTAAGACCTACCAATGACACTAGCATGTAAACTACTTGAGAGCAGGGGGTTATTTGTTGTGTTCATTCCTATTGTATCTAGAATGAGGCCTGGCACCTAATGAGTTCTTAATAAATAGGGTACAAATAAATAAATGAATGTAGAAAGAAGAACCTGTGAAGGGCAGTAGAGGAAAACAAGGCGAGCGAGACTTTAGAGCCTTGTGAAGGGCTTTAAATGCCAGTTGACTGAGGCTGGAGGATTGCTTGAGGCCAGGAGTTCAAAACCATCCTGGGTGACAGCGAGATTTCGTCTCTGCAAAAAAAGAAGCAAAAAAAAAAAAAAAAAGCTGGACATGGTGGTATGTACCTGTAATCCCAGCTACACGGAAGGCAGAGGCAGATGGATTACCCAAATTCAGGAGGTTGAGGCTGTATTGAGCCGTGATTGTACCTTACTCTGTCACTGCACTCCAGACTCAGTGACAGAGTAAGACCCTGTTTTTAAAACAAGAAAAAAGGCAACCCCCTCTGGTCCTCTCCCACTCTGGGATTTTTTTCTGTCCTCTCAATAAATCCTGCTTTCTCAAAACAAAAAAACTAAAACAAAACCATATACAGTGCTATCCAAATTATGCACACACATATGTACATGTCCACCATTCATGCACACACACAGGAGTTGTGCCTAAATGTTCACTTACAATTTTGTCTTCACAGCAGCACCTCAACCCTGCTTTCCCCCTCCATATTTTGGGAATTGTTCTGGCAGGTGCAACCATGTTCTTTCTGCACAATTCTCCTGTCATATATCAATGGGATCCCCAGATCAGGCCGGGCACTTGCATAATGTTTAGCTGTCCTGAAGAAATCATCCAGAGGACAGGTTGGTAAAGACATGGGTTTATTACTACTTACAGGAGGGAAAGATGGTGGCCTGTCAGTAAAAAACTCTCCAGACCAGACTCCAATAGACATGGTGAGAGATTATATACCTCTGGAATGGGAAGTTCAAGTTCAGCCAGATACACTTGAAGAGGTTTATTCTGAACCAAAATATGAGTGGCCAGACCTAGGACCCAGCCTCAAGGAATCTTGAGAGCATGTTTCAGATTGGTTGAATTGCAGTTTGGTTATATACATTTTAGGAAGGCAGAAGTTACCAAAAAAAAAAAAAAAAACAAATTAATATATGTGAGAACTTCATTGCCTTGGCCAATTAGATGGGCTATTCCCAAGCAGGGGCTTGCAGATTGTAGGTGGATTTAAGGATTTCTTGACTGGCAATTTGTAGTTTTTTGGTTCTTGAGTCAGATTCTTACTCTGTTGCCCAGGTTGGAGTGTAGTGGCATGCTCACAGCTACCACAAAGACAAAGTCTTGCCAAGTTGCCCAGGCTGGTCTCAAACCTCTGGACTCAGGAATCCTCTCACCTCTGCCTCCCAAAGTGCTGGGATTACAGCATGAGCCACCGTGCCCAGTGCAATTTGTATTTTTGAGGTAGGCTAGTAAGTACAGGAAAAATGTGACCTCTGTTTTGTCCTACAATAGGCAGGAAGTGGTTACTACAAATTTGGGAAACAGCTCTCAGGTGTTTATGACTAGAGTCAGCAGAGCAAAGCAGAGCCTCCACCTTGATCACCTGATGAATGTCAGTGGAGCTCATCCTGAAGCCCGGAAACCATGGTCCTCACCACCCTAGCCCCCTCGCAATGACCTCCCTAAAGGCAGAGGAGATAAAAGTGAGACACCAAGACACCCTCAAGGCAGTTTTCATTCCAAGACTGTCTTCACTCCCCTCCTTTGGAGTACTGTGAGGTAAATGCAGGACATATGCCCAGCTCCCCCTCCCCTGCTGATGACTGTTCCCTAATTGGGAGGATGACCTTGGCCAAGGCCAATTGTGCCTGGTCAAAATGCCCGTGGAGATATGCACACTCTGTACTCAAGGCAGTTACTAAGAAAGTAATCATCTTTGTTTTTACTTCTTTGCACATAATGCTATTTTTGTGTCTTGCTGTCTTTCCCATTCCATGAGGATGGAAAAGACAATGTCTCCCAATGTCTATTGGAGTCTGGAGAGCTTTTTGCTGCCAAGCCACCATCCCTCCTGTAAGTAATAAACCCATGTATTTACCAACCTGTCCTCTGGGTGATTTCTTCAGAATAGGTAAACACATGCAAGTGCCCTGCCTGATCTGGGTCTACTGTGATATAAGTATATATTCCTTTTCTTCCTTCACTCCTATTTTCCTTTAAGTGTGTCTTTTTGCCTTAATAAACTCTTTACTCTGCTCACCAACCTGGTGACTGACTCTAAAATTCTTTCTCATGACAAGAGTTGAGGTCTCTTCTTTTTCTTTGTTAAAGAGAACTCCTTAGGGCAACAGTTCCTATCTAATGAAATTTGGACATCAGTAGAGATGTTTTGTTGAAATAAAGAGGTGGAAAAATTCCAAGTTTGTTGATATGTAGATGAAGTTCTTTATGTGGCAGATTTGAGAGAGGATAAATAGGTGTCTTAAAAGGTTCCCAGATTCTGGGAGTCTCCAAGAGATGACATTGCAGGGCCATAAAATATTTTAATTCCTTCTTTATCTGTTGTGTGATGTTATGCCAGAGTCAGGTTGGAAAACAAATTTCAGTATAGAGGGTAATAAAACCCCATCTGGTAAGTCCTTATCAGGTGTGACTACTAGCCTCTTTGTAGCAGGAAAAATAGAGAGACCATGACACCGAGACTCTTATAGGAAGTGGCAACTTTATTACGCTGGCTGGCACAGCGGGCTCGAAGAGCTAATGTGTCCAAGTTGAGTGCCCCAGAACAGGAGAAGTGGGGTCTTATACCCTTGTTTAGGTAAGGGAGGGGGTTGTGTTGAGTGATTACATATTTCCTTTGGAATCTTACAAGGTTGTACTCAGCAAAATCAGATTTTTCAAAGAACAAATGGTCTCCAGGAACTGCAGGGTTGTAAACCGTCAACTTCAGAAGGGGTGTTTTGGATAAGTCTGAATTAGTTACTCTTTTGCATTTTCATGAAATGGCCAGTCTCTGGCCACTTAAACAAAACCTTTCTTAAACAAAACCTACCTGGTACCTGGCAGGTCTTTAAAGCTTGCAGCTTGCCTTTCTTAAGGAAATACCTTTAACTGCTACCAACCCCCCTTTCTGCCACAGGCTTATTGGGAGACATTTTGTCATCCCAGGTGATTGCCATGAGGCCAACTGCTGATCCCGAAGCAGCTACATGTTTCTGCATTTATTCACTCAATCATACAAGAAATATATTTGAGCATTTGCTGCATCCTGCCACATTCCCCCCTTGATGCTTGACCCTTTATAGATCTAAAGCATCATCATCCTTAATTTGGTGCATTAACATTATATGGGCCACAGTTTTTCGTTTAACAACTGTTTCCACAAACTTAGAAATGGTGTTCATAATTATTGGGGCTATGCAAGGGATGATAAGGCATAATCCCACCATTAGGACTATCGATCCAATAATATACTTAAATCCTCCCAGACCCGAGAACATGTTTTTAAACCAATTGCCGATTTTTATGCCTTGCCATTTTGGCACCGGGACATGGGCAAGTCTTCTAACATTGGTGGCTATATCAGTTATAACTTTACCATTATTATCTATTTGCAAACATCAGTTGGAGCTATTAAATTTACCACACACTTCTTTTTTCTACCAGCAGGTAGTCCAAAGCTAAGCGGTTTTAATAAATAGCTGCATTCATTTGGACTTGCTGCTGAGCAACAAACTCAAAAGCTGTGGTTGTTTGATTAGTTATAATCAAGACAGTTTGTAACCTGATAATGCGATTTAGCATATATATATATATATGTGTGTGTGTATATATATGTATGTATATATATATATATATATACATACATATATATACACATATAGGCGTGTGGCACTTCCAACTCCCATCTTGTGCCCATGTGGCTGGACCATAAGTATTTATAATTTTCTGGGGTGGCCATTCATCATTTTTCCAAACCTGGGTCCCTCCTATGTTAGGAACTTGGTTGAGGGACCGAGCATCTCGTGTTTTGAGGCTTTCATAAAGAGGAATGCCTAGTTCATCCCCCCCTTGGGTTAGGCAGAAGGAAAAATCCTGGCTGGATTATTCCTATGATACATGTGCCTTTTCATAATGCTGGGAGCTGGGCATATGCAACCTTTTCATATGTCCAAAATAGCCCTTTAGTACATTGAGAAGATTTAGTTGCATAAGCAGATGCCCAATACCAAACAGGCCTTGTTGGCCACCAGAACAAACTCCTGACTGGGATGAATAACGATGGAAAACTCTTACATCTGACCAGATAGTTTCTATACACGTATATGCTGGGTGTGTGAGGGAAGCGATAAACACCCAAATTAGGCAGAAATACATAAAAGCACAAGAACATTTCCTATTATAAGAAAGAATGGGAATGCTAGTGAAACCCTTTTCTAACATGCTCAATAGGAACAACTCCGTTAATCCTACAGCAAATAAAGTTAGTTTTACAGCAATTAAAATGACAAGCAGTTTAGCAAATATAAAGGTTGACAAAGCAAAACAATGGCTTATCAGTAATGTCCGCTGAGTTCTTAAGGTGAATCCTTAATCTTCTGCCGTGCATCGATCAGTCAGCCTCTGGTGTGTGACTGAAGCAGGACTGGAGAATCCTCAGGCTTCTAGAGCAGGGCTTGAGAAATTTTGACTTTCCCGAAGGTCAGCTTAAGGGGTGTTGCTGAATCTGCGGTGCACTCCCAGTCCTGGAAGGCCAACTTCTGCTATATAAAAGAACAGTAAATGGCCCCCTCCAGAGGGGCTTTAGCGGTTATACATTTCTTTTTTTTTTTTTTTTTTTACCCATACCATATTACCTGGCTTAAAAGAATGGGCATCGGTAGTTAAACTACTTGGCAATTGTTTTCTGACTTGACAATGGATGGCATTTAGGACTGAACCTTGCATTTGCTGTTTTAGGGCAAGACTTCCTAATTCCTTTAAGTTTCCCTGTATAACCCTAACGAGAGGGGGTGGCCACCCATAAAGAATTTCAAAAGGCAAGGAGCCTGTTTACTTTATTCAAAGGCCTGTTTTGGGGCCTTTTCCCATAGCAGGGGCTTTTGTTCACCCCCTTTTGGGGCTTCATAGAGGGGTTTCATCATGATAGAGAAGTTAGGTATTTAAATTCTGTAGACTAGTATAGGAACAGGACCACCCTTAGGGTCCTTTTTTTTCTTACAGTTGTTGGTTGGGTCCTTTCTTCAATTTTCAATTACCAGTTTCTTCAAAACTCCCCTGGGATGTTTGAGTTTCTTCTGGTCCAAGAGGCGTCTAGGGAAATAAGCTTATAAACTGTGATTAAAATTTGTCCCAAATAGACAACACATTTTCTTTTGAGCATTTATGTTTGTGGCCCCCCTTTCCTTCAGAGGTATAGGAAAAAGGCCTACTGTTAAACAACTTCAAAGGTTTAACAAATTCCATTTCAGGGACTTGGATCCTGAGTGATGCAATACCAAATACCTATGTTTAGTTTACTAGTGTCTCCAAAGGATTTCTAGTGATTATTCTGCTAACCCACAAATTGAAAGATTGTACTGTCCTAGTTCTACATCTGATGGAGTTTTCCCTGGACTTGCCAAGGGGTGGGACAGGTTGCCACTTGGCCTGCAGTAGAAATGTTTGAATGCCTTTTAAAACCTACCCATAGGAAATTTGTTTATGTCTAGCCTGTGCTGCTACCCTTCCTCAATTATTTATTCTTTAGAAATTTTTTGATCCCATAATCATTTGGGGTGCTGAGGGGTGAAGGTCCGTCTTCTGTAATTTCTTCAGAGCTGATAATGGGCACAGTCCTGCCTAGCCAGAGATCGAAAATCTTTCCCTGTCTGACTTGAGGCGTCTAGATTTGTTTCAGCAGTGGCATTGTTTGCAGGCACTGGCTGGAATTTTTACATGACTGTTATGTGGGCATGAAATTACTGGATTCTAGCTCAATAAAAGGAATAAAGTCAGGCCTACATTTTGACAATTGTAGGCAGTGGCTGATTACCTTTTTGTACAAAAGCTACAAGGTCCGAAGTTATTAACATAACTTAAATGATAAACTTTAATTTCTGTGGCTTTATTACCAGCTTTTGTATTTCTGGACTATAATGGTACCAGCTTTTGTATTTCTGGACTATAATGGTAGCCTGACAGATTGTTTTAGATTATAATTTGAGCTATGCACTCAAGTAAATCCTATATAAAATTTGAGGAGAAATCCAAAAATGTTTGGAGACTTGCATCCAGAAAAGACTTTATTATGCTTAGATTGTTTATAGAATTTCTTCTGTTATATACACATATTTTTTTTCTTATAAACTTTTCTTATACCATTTTTGGCACATTTATATTATTTTATTTTTACTCTTTAACCCCCTTTTAAAAAAAATTCTTAGATAACTATCTACTTTATTATAGGACAGAAATTTACCATATAAGATTTCTTTTTTAGATAAAAATATCCTTTTTCTTATAGTCCTCCTTTTTTGTTTTCTTACTAAAGCCTTATTTGTATACCAACAACCTTTTTATATTTTTCCTTTGCTTTCTGCTTTCCTTTTTATTTATTCATAGGCAACCTTTTACAGTCATAATTTGAATTCACCTTTTAGTAACTGTTAGGTGAAACATTTAGTTTTTGGAGCACCTTTAATCCCACTGGAGAGCAGGTTTTAGGTGAAAGAAGTTCAGTATGAGCACAAGGGCTAAAAACTTAGCCTCAGTATTAATTAAGAAATTAATTTGGACCCCAGCCACATTCATATAGACCCAAGGATTCTCTGGGTTGATGGCATACAGAGTGCTGCACTGGGCTGTGTCCCTCCCCATTCAGTCAGCCACCATCACTGAGCTAGGTGATTCCCTCCGCCTCGGGAGAGGCCACACCATCTCTTTCAGTGGATTTTTAGTCCGGATATTGGACAAGGTCCTGGGGGCTTAGGCCATTAAGAACAATTGTGCTTTAGGTGCCCAGATTGACCACATTCATAGCAGCTGATACCATCTCCCTTAGCAGGTTTATCCTTATCAGGCCTCTTTGGTGGCTGGAGCTTTGCCTTTAGTGGCAACTGCCAATTTGTTTACCTTTCCTCTGGCTGGTGCTCATTTTGGAGTTCTCCTTTTTTTTCTTAATGTTTCAGTTTCTAAGAACTTCAGAGGCTTTCTATAATTGGGAGTTTGGTATTCCTAGTCCTGAGTTAAGCCTCTGGAGTTTGGCATTTAATATTCTATAGGATATAATCTTGTTTGCAAAGTAGTGAAATAAATTTTTTCTTTTTCTTTTTTTTTTTGAGTTGGAGTCTCACTCTGTCACCCAGACTGGAGTACAGTGGCTGCTTCTGGCCACCGCAGCTCTGGCGATCCTTACACCTCTGCCTTCCAAGTAGCAGGAACTACAGGTGCGCGCTACCACACCCGGCTAATTTTTTTTTTTGATTTATTGTAGAGATGAAGTCTCGCCTGCCCAGGCTGGTCTCGAGCCTGCGGGCTCAGGCAATCCACTCACCTCAGCCTCCCAAAGGTGCAGGATTACAGGCTGAGCCACTGAACCCGGCTGAAATAAATTTTTTAAATGCCTCTGCATACAGAACTTTTGACCATTTTATTTTTCCTTAGGTCTGCAAAGTAAATTTAATTGCCAGATAGTTTTGTTTTTCTCCAAATATTATTATCTGCTAACTTGTAGTGAGTTCAAATTTGATTTTTAATAATACACTTATTATTATTTTTAAATTTTAAACATGTAATTTTAATTTGCTCCAATCATTTAAAATCTGTCCCATCGGGGTATCTGAGGGCACAGACCACTACATACTCTCTTGATCACGTTTCTTGAAAACGCAGAATTTGCCTTGAACACTTGCAATTTATTTCTCAAGGGAGAATTTTAAAACAAACAAATAACTAAATAAAGTCGTAAACAGCAATGCCAGGAATTCCTGGAACCCTGATGGCTTCTCCCAGGCTGAGTGTTCTCAGCCTTTCTTGAAGCCCTTTTTTTTTCTTTTGCTCCACGACTTTCCAATGATGTCTACAAAAATGGCATGGTACAAAACCTTTTTAGAGTGAACAGACCACGTAGATGTAAAATGATCTGTTCCCACTTATTCCTAATTATGAACAGGCAAAATTGTCAAAAATCCTCATGAATTACTAAACAGCAGCCTTAGTTGTAAGACGTGGACAATTAAATGAGAGTGATTAGGTCTCACTCTATGCTCCACAGAGTGTGCCTAGTACTTGACCTGTCCCTTAGGTGAAGTACTGAGCTTACAAGGTGACTTAATCAGGTAGGAATGGCCAGTTCCCATGCCTTATTAAGTCCTGCAAAGTATTTAGCACTTAAAGCTTTACCAGTCTTGTAAGAGGTGTGCTAGTCAGGCATAGCCAAAAATGCAAGCATTAGTGTTATTTAGCATTACAATATAAAGTAGGGACTCAGCATACACTACACGACTCTAAGAGACTTCCCAACAGTTTTACAGGGACAAGCAGTTGATTATGATCTTAGGAAAGGCCTAAACCTTTAGAAACAGACTTACTTTCAGCTAACCTGGCTTTTAGCATTTGAAAACAAGAACAGCCTATTCATTCCCTTAGTTGCCAGAGAAAGATTACAAATTTTTTTTCTCCAGGGCTAGCATTAACTTGCACTGAGTTAGCAAAAGGCTAAGTAGCATATAAGAGACATTTCTACATTTCTTTACAGGTGGATTAGAATGAGACCAGAATTTATGAAGGAGAACACAGGCTAAGGAAGGGAGGGGGTGTGGTCCCCGGAAATAATTTAGGATAACTGGTAACACTTTATATACTCAGCAGGCAATATTTCCACAACCTTAACAACAAAAGGCAGAAATTTTAACAGTGCCAACGGGTTGGGAGAAAACACCACATAAATAAAGGGAGACATAAAGTGACATAAAGAAACATGTGCCAATCAAGTTTTTAAAAGATGACATGTCCCATTAAACAAAGCATAACAACTCAACCAGCTTTTTAGCAGATTTAAAATGACAGACACACACAAATAAGAGAATAAGGGGTATGGGAAACATTCACTTTATCCCCCTCTAGTCATACTTCTCGCAAAGATATCTCAGACACCTCTTAGCAATTGGCAGGTTGGTACACCCCCAACGCAGACTAACTTTATGTGGAGCCCTCCTGCCATTCATCTCATTCACACACAAGCACATTCTTCAACTCTCCATCCTAATCCTAGGAGACTATGGGTTCATCTTCAGACAGTGTTTCCTTCCACTGCCTTTCAGCCCTTTCCTTCAGTCTGGAGATTACTACTGGGCTCCAGGAGGTGATCAAGCTCCCCTTCTGCCATCCATTGGCAGGTCTATGCAAAGGCCTTTATTCCTACTCTTTCCGTCGGGTGGTCTTTCTGTCCTTTCTGTCAGGTGGTTGTCCTTTTGCCAGTTCCTCGCCTTTTGGGTTCCTGTTGTGCTTTTGTGGTCCGAGCTTCAGTGCGCCAGGAGGGGCCACCCTGCTATGGATCAAAAGGTCCGTTGAGCGTCAGGCAAGATTGCCCTTCCCGTTGCCCTGGAGGTCGTACCTCAATGGCAAAGGAGGTGGAACACACCATCTCCAAACTCTCCATTTCCCAGCCAGCACACCAGAAATGTAGCAGGAAAAATAGAGAGACCATGACACCAAGGCTGTTATAGGAAGTGGCAACTTTATTACACTGGCTGGCACAGTGGGCTCGAGGAGCTAATGCGTCCAAGTCGAGCATCCCAGAACAGGAGAAGTGGGGTCTTATACCCTTGTTTAGGTAAGGGAGGGGGTTGTGTTGAGTGATTACATATTTCCTTTGGAATCTTACAAGGTTGTACTCAGCAAAATCAGATTTTTCAAAGAACAAATGGTCTCTAGGAACTGCAGGGTTGTAAACCGTCAACTTCAGAAGGGGGGTTTTGGATAAGTCTGTGAATTAGTTACTCTTTTACATTTCCATGAAATAGCCAGTCTCTGGTCACTTGACCTTTCTTAAACAAAACCTGCCTGGTGCCTGGCAGGTCTTTAAAGCTTGCAGCTTGCCTTTCTAAAGGAAATACCTTTAACGCTACCAACCCCTCTTTCTGCCACAGGGTTAGTAGGAGACATTTTGTCATCCCAGGTGATTGCTATGAAGCCAACTGCTGATCCCGAAGCAGCTACATGTGTTTCTGTGTTTATTCACTCAATCATACAAGAAATATATTTGAGCATTTGCTGCATCCTGCCACATCTTAATTAGCAATTTGGATTAGAGAAAAAAGGTCAGAGTTTAGTCCTCACATAGGTACAGTAAATTTATCCAAGAGTGGACTTTCTATGCTGGATAGTCAGTCTCTTTCTGGAAGTTTGGACTTGGGACTAAAGGAATGCCACTTTGGAATGGCTGCTGTCTTGAAATGTGGAGTTGAGAAACTTAAAATATATTGCTAGTGACTGTTTTAAGCATCATGGACACAGAAAGAAAGCATATTTGCAGGAAGATACAGGATTAAAACAGATGTGCAGAGGAGCAATCATGAAAGAGGAGTGGGAGAGAGTAAGAGAATGAACTGACTTCTTAGATTTCCTTGTAGCATTCTGGTCTGCAGTTCTAATCCATTCTGGAGGCCCAAATTGATGAAATAACAATGATAGCTAATGTTTATTAAACACTTAATATGTGCCTGGCATAATTCTCACAATGATCCCACAGACTGCTCTTGTAGTGGGAACACAGAGAGGCTGTGACACCAAGGCTGTTTTAGTAAGTAGCAGATTTATTTTAGTGCCGGCATGACTCTGCGAACTAATGCTCCCAGGCTGAGCACCCGGGAAAGGGAGGAGAGGTGTCTTATACCTTTGTTTAGGTAAGGGGGGGAGTCGAGTTGAGTGATTACACATTTTTTTTGGAATTTACAAGGTAGTACTCAGCAAAATCAGATTTTCAAAGAACAAATGATCTCCAGGAAATACAGATCGAGCAGGATTGTAAACTGATAACTTCAAAAAGAGAGAATTTGGGTGAGTCTGTGAATTGGTCATTCTTTTGCATTTCCAGGAGAGCCCCCAGTCTTTGCTTATTTGGGTTTTTTTTTTCCCCAAACAAAACCGGTCTGGTGGGTTTTCAGAGCTTGCTGATTGACTTTCAAAAGGAATACTTTTAACTGCTATCAGCCCCCTTTCTGCCACACTCTGATGCCCATGCTGATAACTAAACTCTTTTTTTTAAAACCTCGCCAAGAGGTTTCTAACTTTTTTTTTTTTTTTGAGTTGGAGTCTCACTCAGTCGCCCAGACTGGAGTGCAGTGGCCGCTCCCGGCCACCGCAGCCTCGACCTGCTGGGCTCTGGCGATCCTTACACCTCAGCCTTCCAAGTAGCTGGAATTACAGGCACGCGCTACCACGCCCGGCTGATTTTTTGATTTATTGTAGAGATGAGGTCTCGCTGCCCAGGCGGGTCTCAAACCTGCGGGCTCAGGCAATCCACTCACCTCAGCCTCCCAAAGGCATGGGATTACAGGCTGAGCCACCGAGCCCGGCTACGTTTCTAACTTTTAATGTGATTTACTTTCCAACCTGGCTCTGGCAAAACATCACATAAATAATGAAGGAAAAATCAAAGTATTTTATGATCCTGTAAAACTTTGTTTTTTGGAGACTCTGGCACCTTTTAAGACACTTACCCTTAAAGGTTCATTTGCATATCAAGAAACTTGTCTCTCTATCATTCCTCAAGCTGCCCATTTCTTTTACTGCTTTCAAAATTCCGTAGATAACTCTGGCTGACTTATTGTCAGTCAGAAAAAATCTTTAAATCCACCTCTAGCCTGTGGGCCCCACTTGGAAATGTCCCACCTTCCTAGACTGAACCAGTATAAATCTCCCATGTATTGAATTATGATTTCTTTTTATTTCTATACCCCTAAATTATATATAACCAGGCTATCATTCAACCACAGTGGGCACTGTTCTCAGGACATCCTGGGCCTAAGTTCACTCATATTTGGTTCAGAATGAACCATCTTAAATATTGTTACAGAGTTTGACATACTTCATCAGCAGCACACATGAGAAAAAAAAGGGCAAGCTTTTCTTAAAAAATTTACTAAATACCTTAATTTATGAAGCTGCCAAATCTCTCCTCTCTCCCCAGCCTCCTTTCCAACCTCCTCTCCTTGCAAAATTTCCCCTTTGGGTCAATATTTCCTTTCCACATGTAGTGCTTTCTCTTGACTTCTCTATTTGTATAATCACTGTTTCAGTAAGGAATTACATTTGCCTGACAGATGGACCACAGGGATTTATACACCTGGGATGTTGTTTCAATAGCTCAAGGATGTCAGACCAAAGGTTACTGTGAATTTCTGGCTTTGTCTTTTGACCTCTGGGGGCTGCTTTGAATTCCAGCCAGAAGGGCACTAAGCTCTCTGGAGAAAAGCACATTGCATGTTTTAGGGCAGGAAATATCAAGATGAATCTGGGAATTTCTTGTTGTTTCCAGAAAACAAAAATACTTTCAAAGACCCTTTGATAACAAGTTATATCTAGTCATGAATTTTATCTAGAAATAGATTTTGTAATCATTCTAGTATTCTGTGTATATTTTTATGGTTTTCATGGTGCATAAAGTGATTCTGTGATTTCCAAGTCCAATGTAAAAAAAGAAAAGTTATTCAACTTTAAAAATAAAATTTAAAAAAAGAGAGTGATGTCTTAGACTAAAAATATTGGTAAAAGTGTATAAAAGCAAATAGGCAATTAAATTTGGAATCAATGTTCAGATGTTTAAGTTATTATAATGTATTACATTTATAAGGTTAACCTCTTTAGGTTTGGTATGTTTTCAGTGTTTATTAAGATTTTTGTCTATAGAAATGTGATTCTGCTTTGTTGAGCTTTTTTGAGAAATCAGTTAAATTAGATTGCAGTTTGAAATTTCCAAAATGTAATTTTAAAATTTTGGTAAATATTAGAGTGTACTTTATCAAACTAAAATTAGGCATTAATCAAAACCAAATAAAAGCAGATAATAAACTATTAACAAAATTAATCAATTTACAAATAACAAATTTAAGGGCTTCAAAGTTGTTTTAAATTATATACTTTCTTTCTTTCTTTCTTTCTTTTTTTTTGAGTTGGAGTCTTACTCTGTCGCCCAGACTGGAGTGTGGTGGCATGCTACCAGCCACCACAGCCTCAATCTGCTGGGCTCCAGTGATCCTTCCGCCTCAGTCTTCCAAGTAGCTGGAACTACAGGTATGTGCTACCATGCCCAGCTAGTTTTTTGTTTAATTTATGGTAGAGACGAGGTCTTGCCAAGTTGCCCGGGCGGGTCACAAACCCACAAATTCAGGTAATCCTCTTGCCTCAGCCTCCCAAAGTGCTGGGATTACAGACTGAGCCACTGAGCCTGGCCTATAATTTCAAGATATAAGTGTAAATTGAAACTCAAACAAGCATATATTTCAATACATAAAAGCTGTCTTCGGACATAAGAAAAACTCAGTTGACACTTTGGAGATGAGTGTACCAGTCAACATAGGCTAAGCTATGCTGTGGTAACAAGTGACTCCAAAAGTCTCAGTGATTTACAATGACTAAAGTTCCCTTCTTGCTCACATTATACCAGTTGTGGACTATCTAACTTTCCTCTGAGTTCTCCACACTGGGTCTGAGGCTAATACAACAGTCTCTATTTGGGATAGTGCTGGGCTTTTTTGGAAGAGAGAATGAACACCGCAGAACTGCATGATAACTCAAAACTTTGCTTAGAAGTGGCATACATCACTTCTGTTGTCATTGCATTGGCCAAAGCAAGTCTCATGGTCACTCTTGAAGTCAACAGGGTAAGGTTATATAATCCTCCCACAAGGATGGGCACCTCAAATCACATACCTAAGGCTGATGCAATAAAGTGGGAAGTATTGTCCTCCCATACAGTGAGGTAGCAAATATTTTGAGTAATACAATCTACCATTATGGAGAATAGAAGATTTTACAAAATTCTTAAAACTTACTTTTTTTCCCTGTCACACATGTTGTCAATATGTCCTAATTTACAGAGGTGATTGGGTGTTGGGATTATGGTGATTTTAATTTTCTTTAAAATTGTTTGACAATGAGTATATATTTACTTTACAGCAAATTAAATTTTTTAAATTAAAAATTTAAATTAAAAGCTTTTTTATAGCCAGATTAAAATTTGTAAATTTTGAGCCAGGCATAGTGACTCACACCGGTAATCCTAGCAGTTTGGGAGGTGGAACCAAGAGGATTTTCTGAGCTCAGGGGTTCAAAACCAGCCTGGGAAACTTGGTGAGACCTCATCTCTACAATAAATCAAAAAATTAGCCAGGCATACTGGTGCCACTTGTAGTTCCAGCTACTTGGAAAGCTGAGGTGGAAGTATCCCTGAGTTCAGTAAGTCGAGGCTGTGGTGGCCACGAGTGTGCCACTGCACTCCAGCCTGAGCAACAGAGTGAGACTCCAACTAAAAAAAAAAAAAAAAAAATGTAAATTTTGTTTAGAAAAAAAAGACAATGGATAACTAATTTGTTGTTTTAATATAGGAAAGGTGCTATGTATAGAACAGTGTTTTCTTTTATTATTTATTTATTTATCTATTTTTGTTTGTTTGTTGTTTTTGTTTTTTTTTTGAGTTGGAGTCTCACTCTGTCACCCAGACTGGAGTGCAGTGGCTGCTCCTGGCCACCGCAGCCTTGATCTTAATCTGCTGGGTTCCGGCGATCCTTCTGCCTCAGCTTTCCGAATAGCCGGAACTGCAGGCACGTGCTACCACGCCCGGCTAATTTTTGATTTGTTGTAGAGATGAGGTCTTGCCAAGTTGCCTGGGTGGGTCTCGAACCCGCGGGGTCAGGCAATTCACTCACCTCGGCCTCCCAAAGCACGGGATTACAGGCTGAGCCACCGAGCCCGGCCTAGAACAGTGTTTTAGAAAAATACATCTCACAACACTGAAGGAAAAAAAAAATGTATGTTGGAGAGTTTGTGTCTTAAGTATATTTCTATTCAACCTGTCAGCTTTGAAAGACTATGGCTATTAAATGGAGGGTGTTTGTTAAATAAGTAAATCAGAAAATAATGAATGTTCATTAGTTGGGTGGGGAAAGTCTTTTAGAACCATCTTACACAACGAGATGCATTCTTTTGTGGTTATCTGGTTGACGTCATGAAATTCCAACTTATTACACCAGGGAAGATTATATTTCTCTTTGGCAGGAAAATTCATATTTAGTACAGTTTGGACCTCGCCACTTATTGTTATAGTAAAACTTTTATGCTTGATGCTTTATTTGCTTCTGACTTTACAGTGAGTACCTAGCTTCCTTGATGAGCTAGCTTTTTATTAGCAAAATTGCATCTATGTTTAGTTGATTGGTTCTATCCCAACTGTACTTGGTTGTGAAGACAAGTCAGATTTTCAATTCTTCCCTTTTCCTCCTCTCATTTTGACTTTTTAGTGTATTCACCTGAATTTTCATAATGATGATTCTAAAGAACTCTTTTCTCCCTTTGTCCTGTGAACACTAGAAAAATCACTTGACCACATAGATGGTGACTCCTCCACTTCAGGCAGAGGCTATGAACTAAATAAACTGTAGGCTAGGTTTGTAGGAAGGCTCTTGAGTCAATCTTGTTATTTTGCCGAATAAATGGTGATAGAGTTCTTCTCTCTCTCAATCTTTCTTTACTCATTTCAAACTAATAACTTCATTTACTTATCTTCCCCTTTCCACCCCACCCAGAGCATGGCCTTTTCTTCACCCAGGTGCTGACATTTCTTGAATTAGTATGCTCTTCTCCATAGCCAAGGCTGCTTTCATTGGCCACCTTTGTAACTCCAGAGTTAATGCAACAACTACTCAACAGGGCCTTCCCATCCTCAGACACCCCAATCCATTCTCAGCCTTTCAAGAATGCAAATCATTATCTAGGCCACTCCTGTGTGGTAAGCCTGTTGTTGCCTTATTTTATGCTTATGGCTTTCAAGTCCCTTCTGATATAATCTCCACCCCCCCTTTCTAGCCTGCCTCCCAGTATTCTCACCACAATATACCCAGCCATGTACTACCTTTGGTCCCTCCAAATGCTCTTGCTTGCCAATGAACCTTGCTTCTGTCTGGAATACTCTTCCCCTATCTCTACCAACCTGGCTAATTTTCAAGACTCCTTTCAGGCATTATATTTTCTAGGAAACATTTCTTGGCAACCCCATCCTCAACCCAACTCCTCATCTGATTTAGGTTATAGATTGACCATAACACCTTCCACAGTATTGTAATTGCCCATTTATGTGGTGGTATTCCCCTCTCCTTGAAGATAGAGATTGTGATTTTTATTTTGTGTTTGTCTTACCATTGTATACCTAGCACCTAGCATAAAGTTGTAAAGTATAGTTACTGTTTGTTAAATGAATGAATGAATACCTTCCCAAGGATAACCACTGACTAGACCGCATTGGTTAGTGATTCTAGGATATTGGGAGACAGAATCTAGCATGTAAGAGATGATCGCTGTCTCACAGTGCTGTCAGGAATGGAGTGGATCCCTATTGGGTTGTCTGCACCCTTACATTTTTGTGAGGCAACATCCCCCTTCTCTCCCCTCTCCTCTACATGGTTACAGGGATGGACTCTTGATTGCCATGTTCATAAACAAGACTGCCTGCAACCACTCAGGTGGGGGTTGGGCACTCAGTTGGTCTAGGATGTTACTTGACCTCAGGTGGTTCACACTGTGTCTCTTCCCCACAAACTTGGGATCGGAACACAAAGAGAGTCATCTTTCTGCAGGTGAATATATAAGCACAGGTCTTGTCCATGGTCATGTCTTTGGCCATTGGGATCAGAGAAGCCGAGAGTCCTGTTTGCAAGAAAACAAGATAAAGATTTCTGTGAGAAGATGTGAGGGAAAAGGATCTCTGACTGCTTTTTCAGATTCTGGCTGTAGGATTTTTCCCATGGTCCAGCTGCTTTCCTGGCCTTGAGATTCCATGAAGCACTCCTGCAGCTTTACATGATATTTCCTTATATCTGAGCCCTAAATCTCCCTGAAAAATAAGGACTGTGAAAATAAGTGAAGAGAACCCACATGAGAACAAAGGCTGTTTATTCAGAGCTTGTTACAGCAAGGGAGTCAGCCACCTTCACTTGCATTTGGCAGAGACTGAAAGGCAGGCAAAGTGATGGGAGAGTTTATGATGAAAGGGAAGACTTTGGGCATGCCCTGATTGGAGGCTGTTGGCCTGAGGAAGCTACAAGTAGGCCGGCTAGAAGTGAGACATTCTTTTTTATGTGTATGTTGGAGTCTCACTCTGTCACCCAGACTGGAGTGCAGTGGCCGCTCCCGGCCACCGCAGCCTCGACCTGCTGGGCTCCAGCGATCCTTCCGCCTCAGCCTTCCAAGTAGCCAGAATTACAGGCATGTGCTACCATGCCTGGCTGATCTTTTTGATTTATTGTAGAGATGAGGTTTTTGCTGCCCAGGCGGGTCTCGAACCTGCGGGCTCAGGCAATCCACTCACCTCAGCCTCCCAAAGGTGCGGGATTTTAGGCTGAGCCACCGAGCCCGGCTGAAGTGAGACATTCTATGGGATTGGTTAGGGGTGCCTATTTGGCTTTGTCCAGTTAGTCCAAAGTTGGAAGTGGGGGCAAGAACTAGGAGAACTGTCAGTTATTAATTGAATCATGGCCATTTGGGACCCATTGCTACAGGAGTTATTGTAATAAAGGAGAGCACCCCGGCCTCTGGGCTTTAAAATCATTTTGCTCAACTTTTTTCCCTTGACAAGCATCTCTGCTTCTTTTTTTTCTTTTCTTTTTTTCTTTTTTTTTGAGTCAGGGTCTTACTCTGTCATTCAGGCTGGAGTGCAGTGGCATGATCAGAGCTCACTGCGGCCTCGACCTGCTGGGCTCAGGTGATCCTTCTACCCCAGCTAGGGGGACTACAGGTATGCACCACAATGCCTGTCTAATTTTCTAAATTTTTTGTAGAGATGAAGCCTTGCTATGTTACCTAGGCTGGTCTTGAACTCCTGTGCTCAAGTAATCCTCCTGCTTTTGCCATTCAAAATGCTGGTGTTATAGGCTTGAGCCACTGTGCCCGGCCTCCACATCTAAGTTTTGGATTTGGGGCTAGTAAAATGAGGAGTCACATCATCTCTGTTCATAGAGCTACAACTGATACTCAGAGTATATTGTGTCCCCACCATAAGGACAAGGAACTCCCAGTAGACAACCGAGCACAAAGAATTGAGCAAAAGGGTACTTGGACATCATCTAATCTAACTTCCACCCCAGCTCTCCACACCACTTTTTAAAAAATGGGCAAGGAAACAAGATTTGGAGAATATATTAGTTTACATTGCTACAATAAGAAATTATCATAAATGTAATGGCTTAAAACAAGATACATTTATTAGTTGGCAGTTCTGTAGGTCAGAAGTCCTGGGGTGTTCCATGATTAGGGTATCACAGGGAAGGAAGTTAAGGTGTTGGCTGGGTGGAGCTCTTACCTGGAGGCTCTGAGAAGAATCTGATTCCAAGCTAATTCAAGTTATTGGCTAAATCCAGTTCCTTATGACTATGGATGTGAGGTTCCTGCTTCTTTGCTGATGCTATAACCTGACCAGGTTCCTGTGCCTGCTGCCCAGAAAAACCAATGCTGATGCAACAATTACAATAGAGAAATAAGTTTAATATTGAAGCCTGGCTCGGTGGCTCAGCCTATAATCCCGTGCCTTTGAGAGGTTGAGGTGAGTTGATTGCCTGAGCCTGCGGGTTCAAGACCTACCTGGGCAACTTGGCGAGACCTCATCTCTACAATAAATCAAATCAGCTGGGCGTCGTAGCGCGTGCCTGTAGTTCCAGCTACTCGGAAGGCTGAGGCGGAAGGATCACCGGAGCCCAGCAGGGCAAGGCTGCAGTGACTGGGAGTGGCCACTGCACTCCAGTCTGGGTGACAGAGTGAGAATCCAACTCAAAAAAAAATAAGTTTAATATTGAAAAGCAGCTATGCAAAGAGGACGGGAGATAATTCAATGACTAGGGTCTTTAAAGGGAATTTGGTGAGCAGGGGGTTAGGGACTCATGCTGATTTGTTGAAGATAATGTCGTGGGTGGGAGTGGTTGTTGAAACTTTCTTCATGTTTCTGAGAGCAGGTGTCACAGGATCAGTGTCCTGGATCTGGGTGGGGCCTGAGGTCCATCGGAGTACAAAGTCTGAAAAACAACTCAAACACCATTCTTAGGTCTTACACTAGAGAGGCTATCTATAGAGCAAGTCCCACAACCACCAGCTACTGACTCTTGGACTGTAAGTCGCTATAGAGGAATGCAGGTGGTGGGATCCCTGGAGATCCTGCCCTTCAGTCCATCAAACTTTGAGTTGTCACCAAGAAGATCTGTGCAGTTTTAGGCTCATTGTTTAAGGGAAAGTATGTTTATCAGCTTTGTGGGCTGATTTCCTTCTCCCAAAAGGATCAGGACATGAAGATAATACTTTGCTCTTTATTGACTTGAAAGCAAACTTAAAAACAACAGATTTGTTCATTTTTAATCATAGTTGCAACTTTACAGGGCTCAGGTCTCTTCTGAAGTTTTTACCTCGTGGCCATATATTGATTTTATATAGGCAGTTTCAATTACTTTCAGGCAAGGATGCCCCTCAGTTCCTTAAAATATCCCTTCTCATGTGGTCCTGTCTTCTTCAAGCAGCAGTGGCACACAAGTCCTCATACCTCAAATCTCTCTAAATTTGTTTAAAGGGCTCTTGTGATGAGATCAGGTCTACTCAGATAATCTCCAGATTTTAAGATCGACTGACTTGGAACTTAATTACATCTGCAGAGTCCCTTCACAGAAGTACCTAGGGTCAAATGAATAGCTAGGGGACAGGAGTTCTAAGGAAGTCATTCTTAGAATTTATGCTACTACAGAGAGATCATGATGTATATTATAAAGGGTCTTTTTTTTTCGAGTCAGGGTCTTACTCTGTCACCCACACTGGAGTGCCGTAGCACAATCACAGCTCACTGCAACCTCAACCTCCTGGGCTTAGGCAATCCTTCTGCCTCAGCCTCCTGAGTAGCTGGGACTACAGGTGCATGCCACCATGCCTGGCTAGTTTTTGTATTTTTTTGTAGCGACAAGGTCTTGCTATGTTGTCCTGACTGGTCTTGAACTCCTGGGCTCAAGTGATTCTCTTGTCCCAGTCTCCCAAAGTGCTAGGATTACAGGCGTAAGCCACTAAGCCCAGCTACTATGAAGGAATGTTGAATAAAATAAAAAGTTTTGCACCAATGCTGGGTAATGTGTGTTTATTATTTGGAGGTAGGGAAAGGGGATGGACATTTCCTGACTATATGTTAGTTGTAAAAAAAAAAAATCCCCAAAGCATATGAGCTTATTCTCATTTGCAGAAAAATCCAAGACAGGTATTCTGATTGGTGGATGGCACGCCTCTACCTAGTAATTCAGGCACCCAGCCTCCATCCATATTGTAGATCCCCAGTTCCCTAGGGTCTGTCACCCGCCTCCAAGTGGTACAAGACAAAAGAGAGCCTGGAGGAGGTATATTTATTCCTTAAGCCTTTTCCCAGAACAGGCACCATAACTTACAACCATATTCCCTTGATGAGCACTAGTTACAGGACCATACCTAGCCACAAAGTATACTGGGAAATACAGTTTAACTGTGTATCAGTGAAGAAGAGGAAATGAACTAGTGAATTGTAGCAGCCTCTGCTTCAGTCTACTATGCACTGGCATTTTACATAATTCTTTTTAACACCACAGCTCTGAGAGGTATATTCCTACTGATAGATGAGAAGAAGTTGAGATCCAGAAAAATCAAGTAACTTACCCAAGGTCCCACAGCTATTACGTGGAGGACCCAGGATTGGACCTCAATTCTGTTGACTCCCAAACTCTTATTCTTTTGTGTATGATATATTGGCTCCTAGATGGAATGTGTGGAGATCATACCCATGCCTGGGAATGTGTTGGATTATAATTTGATTATTATGGTTGATTTTCTTCAGGTGAACCAGAATTACCTAAGTTACTTGTTTAAAATGGATGATTCCGCCGGGCTCGGTGGCTCAGCCTAATCCCAGTGCTTTGGGAGGCTGAGGTGAATGGATTGCCTGAGCCCATCTGGGCAACTTGGTGAGACCCCATCTCTACAATATATCCAAAAAAAATTAGCTGGACGTGATAGTGCACACCTATAGTTCCAGCTACTTGGAAGGCTGAGGTGGAAGGATCGCCAGAGCCCAACAGGTCGAGGCTGCAGTGACCAGGAGCGGCCACTGCACTCCAGTCTGGGTGACAGAGTGCGACTCCAACTCAAAATAAATAAAATAAAATAAAATAAAATGGATGATTCCTCTCCCCACTCTACCAAAGCCTTGCTCAGCCAGTCTGGATGAGAGCTAGGAATGTGCAGTTGAACAAGTTCCCTGGGTTATTCAGATGTGCTGTAATGTTTGTAATATCCAGTGCAGTTATCCCTTCTGGGATAAGGGAAATAATTAGGTGAATTCCCAGTTGTGGTCTAGAAAAGTGCTCCTCTCAGAGATTTGAGATCATGATCTGTTTATGAATTTCTGGAACTTCTCTAGTGTAGCTGCTCTCCCATCCCAGGAATGATGTCATAGGGAGAAATTTCAAGGAATGGTAATGAGAATGTAGCATGGTACAGTTGGTTTTATGCTTTCCCCAGTGACCTTGTTCTCTGCCCAAAACCCACTCCGTTTGTCCCTGCAATACTTAGGTTTGGTTCACTGTTGGATACTTCTAACTCTCCCCTTTAGGTCCCTAGAGAAGGAGATCAAAGCTGCAGTGAACTATGATTGCACCACTTCACTCCAGTCTGAGTGACAGAGCAAGACCCCATCTCTAACAACCTTTTTTAAAAAAGAGATTTCCAGGCCGGGCTCGGTGGCTCAACCTGCAATTCCAGCACTTTGGGAGGCCGAGGAGAGTGAATTGCTTGAGCCCGTGGGTTCGAGACCAACTTGGCGAGACCTCGTCTCTACAATACATCAAAAATTAGTTGGGTGTGGTAGCGTGTGCCTATAGTTCCGGCTACTTGGAAGGCTAAGGTGGAAGGATCGCTGGAGCCCAGCAAGTCGAGGCTGGGGTAGCCAGGAGCGTTCCACTGCACTCCAGTCTGGGCGACAGAGTGAGACTCCAACTCTTAAAAAAAAAAAGAGAATCCTGAGCCTAACTCTCCTAACACCTGTAGAATCTTATGTAATTGGTGACATTGGCTGTCTAGGGTACTTGTTCAGCAAATTTATCATCACTGAGGACAGACTTTTTGCAGACTCATGCTAGACCTATGAAGGAAGCAGAGATTATTTTGCTCTTACGAGCCTGCAACCTAGCAGGATAAAGGGTAATAAGAATTACCGTTTTCGAGTACTTTCAACATAGTAGCTTATTTAGTTCTTACAAACAACCCTGAGGAATAGGCATTGTTGGCCCTTTTCTAGAAGCTGAGGTTCAAATATTTTAAGTAATTTATTTTTTATTTTTATTTTTATATTTTTTTTGAGTTGGAGTCTCACTCTGTCGCCCAGACTGGAGTGCAGTGGCATGCTCCCAGCCATCGCAGCCTCGACTTGCTGAACTCCGGCTACTCTTCTGCCTCAGCCTTCCAAGTAGCTGGAACCACAGGTGCGTGCTACCACGCCCGGCTAATTTTTGATTTATTATAGAGATGAGGTCTTGCCAGGTTTCCCGGGTGGGTCTCGAACCGGCAGGCTCAGGCAATCCACTCACCTTGGCCTCCCAAAACGCTATTTTAAGTAATTTAAACAAGGTCACCCAACTAATGAGTGGTGGGGCTAGTATTTGAATTCAGGTCAGTCTGATTCTAAAGTCTATGTTCTTGGTTACCCTAAGTAGTGAACTGAATGGTGGTATAATTGACTAAATGTGTCTCCCCAAAATTCATATGTGAAATCCCAACATCCAAAATGGTGGTAGTTAAGAGGTGATTAGGTCATGAGAGTGGAACCTTCATGAATGGGATTTGTCCCCTTATAGAAATCTCTGTCCCCTTCCATCGTGAGTATATACTGAAAAGACAGTTGTCTTTGAAGCAGGAAGTTGTTCCTCACCAGATACAAAATCTGTTGGTGCCATGATCTTGAACTTCCCAGCCTCTAGAATTGTGAGAAATAAATGTTTGTTGTTTGTAAGTCACTTAGTCTCTGGTACTTTATTACAGCAGTCTGAACAGACTAAGACAGGTTACTTCCAAAAAAAGATGTCCACATCCTAATCCCCAGTATTGTATGTTATTATATCTTTTTTAGAGACAGAATTTCACTCTGTTGCTAAGGATAAAGTACAGTGATGTGATCACCACACATTCAGCCCATCTTTTACATAAATTTTGGTAAAAGTACAGTCTTGGTATGCTGCCCATGCTGGTCTTGAACTCTTCTTGGTCTCAAACGATCCTCCCACCTACCCTCCCAAAGTGCTGGCTTTACAGATATGAACCTCCATGCCCAGTCCATCCAGAATTGTAAATGTTAACTTTGAAAACATAACATAGCTAAGGATTTTGAGATAAGGAGGCACCCTGGATTATCTAGGGGATGGCAAGTGCTTTTATACAAGGCAAACAGAGGAGAAAATACAGAAGAGAAGGTGTTATGGTGACTAGGCAGCAATTGAGTGATGTAACTATAAGTCAAGGAATGCTGACAACCACCAGAAACTGGAAGAGGCAAGGAATAGAGACTTTAGAGGGAACACAGCCCTGAGAACACTTTGCTTTTAGACTTTGGTCTCCATAACTGTGAGAGAATAAATTTCTGTGTTGTATGCCACCAACTTGTGGTAATTTTTTTTTAATAGCAGCCTCAGGAAAGCTACACACTTTGTTTGCTTTATAAAAGCAAAACCACAAGGGCACATAAAATTAAAGCCTGAAGGAGTGTGGTGTGCTGACAGATTATAAGAAAAAAACTGAAAATCAGAGACAGAGATTACTGAAATTGGGAAGTCAGTGGCCTTATATGTAATTAGCATTTAGCATCTATCCTTTTCTTTTCTTGTGTCAGACTAATGTCGTCATCATCACCTATTATTGAGCACTTACTGTGTGATAGGTATCAGGCTAAGTACTTTACCTGAATCAGGTAGCTGAATCACCTAAACCTCCCACCAATCCTATGAAGTAGATATTAGTAATAGCCTATTTTACAAATGAGGAGACTGAAGGTCAGAGAGGTGTCCCATCTGCAGTTGGACAGCGTGTCAGAGAAAGTAACTACTGGAACTCAAGTCTGTCCAGAGTCTTGACTTAAGAAATTCCCTTTTAATTAGTTCTCCTGGATGTACTTAGTCACTGTATTTAAGAGCTCTTGTGACTTTGGGTGACCTGAGCCAGAAGGGTAGAAGGAGGCAAAGTCTCCACGAATCTGGGTTCTCTAGTACATGACACCCCACTCCAGGCCAGAGCAGCCTGGCACTGTGGATGTTTGTTAACAAATGAGGAACGAGTAGATAGGTTGTCAACTGAGCTCTGACCATATCAGGACCACTAGAGGAGTTTACGTTATGTTTTCGGCAAGGATGTCACCCGTTTCTGTCACTGAACTTCTGCCCACAGTGAGGAAAAAAGCAGGTGAGCCCTGGTTCTCATTCCATGCTTTACCCACAGAGCTCTGGAGCATGGGGAAGGTGGGGTGTGGAGATGTGGCATGCAAGCAGAGAAGGGAATCAAGAGTGTGGGCTGCAGTTTTCGATGAGATTCATAGTGATCTGGGCCTGTTCTGCTCTCGGTCCAGGAAGAGAAGGGGACACAAGGCTAGATTTTAATTTCTATTTCTTCCCCAGAAACTGTTGATGTTATAGACTTAAAGTCCGGGTTAGATATTCTCAGTGCAAGAGGGAAAGAAAAAAATCTCTAACAGGAAAGTCTGGTTTTAGAACTTGCAAAGGTGAGTGAATATAGCTTGCTTTTCTCCAGAAGAAGAGAGATAGGGTAGAGTGGCCTAGAGCCCTGCAGTAAGGCACCTGTTCTTGCATTGCTGCAGCAAAGTGGAACTTCCCTGCCCTACATGTCATCATCAGCCCAGCCCTTCTCATCATGAGTTTCCCAGATAACATCAGACCGTTGGTTTCTTTTACATGTGTGTGGAATTAGCATCTTCTATCTCTTCTGATATTGAATCAACTTTGTGACAAACTCACTAAGCACCCAGACCAAAATGTCCCTTCTTTCCATAATTTTCCCATTGTCAGCAGTGGCAGAAATCCCATTGAAGATTTGTTAAGGAGTCATAGAAGAGTTCTAAGTGGTCTTGCTTGCAGAGGGCAATTGCACTTGACCTCCATTTATACTTTCTGTGATACTCTCACCTGGCATTCTGAGATGAAACTGGGATTGAAATTAAAGTTACTAGATGTCACCAGGCTGATATTAGCCTTAAAATAAGTAAATGGAAAACAGCAAAAATATGTCATCTTTTATGCAGTAAGCAGTACTCTCAGGAAATTTTTATTCATCCGTTCATTCCTTCAACAAACTTGTGTTGAGAGTATCTACTACTTGTCAAATTCTAGGAATATGAAAAGGAACAAGTCTTGCCCTCAACTTACTCAAAGTCTAGTTGGGGAAATAGAGAAGAGCAAATAATTACAGTATGGTGTGATATGTACTACAGTCTGAAGAGAGACATATTGAAAACTGAGAATCCAGGAAAGATTGAATTAATGGCTAATGGGTGTGAAATAAGTAACTGAAATAAATGAGAAATATTAGAAGGGTGTTCTGAATCCACCAAGATCATTGGGGAGGACAACCTTGTAACTATACAACACATCTGGTTCCTGGGTTGGATTCTGAACAAGGCATGAGCTAGACCTGTGATGCTTTTCAGCTATGCTGTGTACCCTCAGTCTCACCCTAGCCACAATGATCCTTGGCAGCAGTTTACCTGCTTTATTTCTCCCCAACTCATTTTTTACAGCAAAACATCTATTATAAATGATGTCAGTAGATGCAGTCACCACACAGAAACATTTCTGGGATGCTGGGTGTATAACAGTTGTGCAACTGGGTGTATAACACTTCTGGGATGCTGGATATATAACAGTAAGGAGGAGGTGGTCCCACTTTCCCTAATTAAAAACAGGAGAGGCCGGGCTCGGTGGCTCAGCCTGTAATCATGCGCCTTGGGAGTCTGAGGTGAGTGGATTGCCTGAGCCCGCGGGTTCGAGATCTGCCTAAGCAACTTGGCGAGATCTCATCCGTACAATAAATCAAAAATTAGCCAGGCGTGGCAGCGCATGCCTGTAGTTTCAGCTACTTGGAAGACTGAGGCGGAAGGATCACTGGAGCCCAGCAGGTCGAGGCTGCGATGGCCGGGAGCGGCCACTGCACTCCAGTCTGGGCGACAGAGTGAGACTCCAACTCAAAAAACCCCCCAAAAAACAGGAGTGTTCTGGCATTAAACCCAGGGTTGGGTAACTGAACTGGAGGCAGATCAGACTTTGTCTCTGCTTTTTCCCAGGCTTCAAAGACATTTTTTTTTGTGTATAAGATGAGAATAATGTTCACCTCTACCTCACTCATTTGAAAGCATTTGTGTATAATGTCTAGTCAGGGTTATTTGTGAAGAAGTTTTTGTGGATGGCCAGCATTTTGATTAGGTGAAGTTATTTAGCTTTGATTAATTTGTTTGAACTCCTTGTAACTTACATGGAGAAACAGGTAGCTATTACTTAAGGGAAGGCTACTGGGAACACTGGATTGTCTTAAGGGCACCCAGAGATGGGAGTGTGAGTGGAAGTACCCAGAGTCCAGTAGCAAAGGCAGCAGACCTGGGGAACCCTGCTGATGGTGGGCCACAGCAGGGGTCATGGGCAGATACCATCAGGTGTGACGCATCCCACTCCTTGATCATTCCCTCTCTTCTCAAAATGAGAGCACCAAGAATATATCCAGATTATTCAAACAGAAGAAACATGAATGGCTACTCAACTCAGAAAAAATGTCCAGCCATACAGGGAGTAAGATGAAATGCAGACTGGAAAATATACTATTTTTTTACCTACCAAGTTGGAAAGAAAAAGAAAGAAGATAATGCAAAATGCTGACCATTCCTTTAAACATCCACTGGTGCTAGAAGGGATGAATTTGTTAAAGATTTCTGGAAACAACTCAACACCACTTTTAGGAACTTAAGGTGTATTCTAACTCTTTGTTCCCATGTCCAAATCCTAAAAATTTATTCTAAAAAAAAAGATTATAGTTAAATATTTTGATAGAAAAATGGCCAATATAAAATTATTTGTATTAGAAAAACATTAAACAATTCCAATGCCTCCAAATAGGGCAAGTATAGAGTAAATGATGGTTAATCTATAGGATAGACTATTGTGCAGCTACCAAAATTTTTTTTTCTACAATGTTAACTCTGGTGTTGGAGAGCCCAATGCAGAACTGCATATAGATCACAACTATGCCTGTGAAAGACTGGAAAGGCATGTTCCAGATTTTGAGTTGTTGGATTACTTCTTTCTTTATACATTCCAACATTTTCTAAATATTCTAAAGTGGGTTGCACGAGTTTGACAATTAGAGGGAAAAGATGCCATTAAAAAATGATTGCACCTGACTAGTGGCAGCCTGCGCTCTCTGCTCCCAGCAAATCCTCTGTCTTTGGTAAGAGACCCATTCTATGAGCATAGAGATGCTGCCAGGAAAAGTGCAATTAACCAAAACTAATTCACCCTGGGGCCTGGCCAGGCCCTAGTGAAGGGAGGAATGGTACAGAGAAGCCCATCTGGGGAGAGGGAAAGCATTGTTTCTCAGGTACATCCCCAAATTGAGCTGTGTCCCCCTATAGGTTCCCAGGACCCTAAATTAAAGGTTAATTGCTGGTGTTGGACCGAAGACTCAGCTAAATGCCATCTTGACCATGGGCTGCATGCCCAGGGGTGCCTTGAAGCGTGTGGGCAGAAGCTCAGGTAGAGCAGCCCCCTCTGAGAGATTCTGAGCAGCTAGTGAAGAGCATCACACTTTGCTCCAAAAAGCCATTAAACTATTTAACTGAAAATGCAGGTTTCCACCTGAGTGCATTTGAGGCTAAATTCCCTTCTGCTGCATCATCTAGCATGGCGGTCCCCAATGTATTTGACCTTAGGGATCGGTCTTGAGGAAGACAATTTTTCCATGGAATTGTGAAGGGAAACATGGTTTGGGGATGATTCAAGCACATTATATTTACTGTGTACTTTATTTCTATTATTATTATGTTTATATTATATATTACAATGTAATATTATTATATGTTTAATAATATATATGTATGTATAATAAAATATAATAAAAATGTAAATATTATATAATATAATTTAAATATGTATGTATATAAGTAAATAAATATACAATGGAATATCTAATGAAATAATTATACATATTTATACAAAAATTATGTCGCCAGATGCAGCTGAACAATTGAAGTATATCAACTCACTTGCCACTCACTGATAGGGTTTGATACGAGCCTGTAAGTAATTGATTTATTATGGTCTCTGTGCAGTAAACCTCACTGCTAATGTTAATCTGTATTTGCAGCCGCATCACCTCCTCTGCTCCACCTCAGACCATCAGGCATTAGATTCTCATGAGAATGTAACCTAGAACCCTCTCATGTGCAGTTCACAATAGAGTTTGTGCTTCTATGAGAATCTAATGTCACTGCTGATCTGACAAGAGGCAGAGCTCAGGTTGTAATGCAAGCAATGGGGAGCTGCTGTAAATACAGATGAAGCTTTGCTTGCTCGCCTGCTGCTTACCTCTTGTTTTGCAGCTTAGTTCCTAATCGGCTACAGACTGGTACCTGTTCGCGACCTGGGTGTTGAGGACCCCTGGCCTACCACTTTTTCACTCTGACTGGTAACACCAGCATCTCCAGGGAGTAGGTTAAACATGCAGAAGCTCAGCTCAAGCTCAGGGAATGAGGATGTGCATTCCAGCTAAGCCCAGTGACTGACTGGAGAGCTCACTGATGCTCAGCACTGCTGAGCTACCATCCCCAGGGCTGAACCTCTGACTGGACTGGGCTATGGGGAGCAGCGAGAAGGAGGTGCTGAGGAGTTGAGAGAGTAGGGGCCTGTGGGAAGCCCTCCTCCAACCAGGTGGGATGGAAGCAGAAGTGGCTCTTGGGGAGAGGCAAGGGCAGTCAGATAGAGCACTGAGTGGTGTGTCACTTCTGCCATTTAGGGCAAAAGAGATCAGGTCATAGCCTGTTTCAGGGCAACCTTCTTCAGGAATGTGGAAGGTGGAGGGGGTAGTTTCTCCCATTCCTCACAGAGTTCCTGGAGTTTGGTAGGAAGCAGAAGGCATTATGTTCATTTTCCAGATGGTTTCATAGGGTTGGGGGAGGAACCCTGGGATGTTGCCAGCCCACTGGGAAAGCTCGGAGTCCTCTTCTCGCTCTAATGGTGCCAGCTGGCTCTCAGGCCAGATGGGAAGGCTGTGCCCAGGCACACCAGCATTCCAGATCCCTGGAGATTTGCCAGGAGTTGGGCTGCTGGGTTTTCTCTTCATAGCAGAGGCCCTGCATCGGGGCTTCTCAGAGGTACAGAGAAACCTGGATTGCATTCTTTTCTCTCCTGTTTTTTTCTTTGTCTATTTTATTTTTATATAAAAATTTTATTTTAAATATGTGGGGTACAATTCAGGGTTAGTTATACAAATGTTCATTATTCAGGTACCCTTGTTGATGAGGCATGTGATTCTATTTTTTAAAATGTATTTTCTCCCAACTTTATTAAGGTATAATTGACAAATATAGGCCACTGTCGTTTTGAGGGATGGTTGTGGTTCCTAATATATAGAAAATGCAAAATTGCCAAGATAAGTTATTATAGTCTATTATTAAAAACTGTATTAAAAATAATGCTTAGCCGGGCTCGGTGGCTCAGCCTGTAATCCTGCGCCTTTGGGAGGCTGAGGTGAGTAGATTGCCTGAGCCCGCGGGTTCGAGACCCACCTGGGCAGCGAGACCTCATCTCTACAATAAATCAAAAAATCAGCCGGGCGTGGTAGTGCATGCCTGTAATTCCAGCTACTCGGAAGGCTGAGGCGGAAGGATCGCCGGAGCCCAGCAGGTCGAGGTTGCGGTGGCCGGAAGCGGCCACTGCACTCCAGTCTGGGCGACAGAGTGAGACTCCAACTCCAAAAAAAAAAAAAAATGCTTAAAAACACATACTTTGTGCATATGGATATAACATTGTATTGGTTTTCTATGGCTGCCATAACAAAGCACTGCAGTCTGAGTGGCTTAAACAACAGACATTTATTGTCTCACCATCTTGAAATATGGAAGGCAGAGATCAAGATGTCAGCAGGATTTGGTTCCTTGGCTTGGAGATGACCAAGTTCTCCCCATGTCTTTACAAGGTCTTCCCTGTGTGTATCTGTGTCCAATTTTCCTCTTCTTGTAAGGACGCCAGTCATCATGGATTAGAGCCCACACTGACAACTTCATTTTAGCTTAATTATTTCCTAAACCTAGCCTCCAAATACAGTCATAATCTGAATTCCTGGGGATTAGGATTTTAACATATGAATTTTGGTAGGACACAACTCAGTCCATAACTGATGTCTGGAGATAACATCAAAAGTTGAAAATAAAGCCCTTTCATGAATGCAAAGTCCAGGCCCAATGGCCTTCCTGCCCCACTTCTGTGTTCTGGACCCTTAAGCCATTGAGGGGGTGGAGGAAGCTGCCCCCTCCTGGAAGCTACCTGTAGGTTCTGGGGCTTGAGACACCACAGAAGCCTAGCTCCCCTTAGGAGGCAACCTTGGCCTCCCTGCGGACTCTTCCCAGAGCATGCTCCATTTGAATGTGGATGAGAACCACCTCTCCTCTGGGATGCCTGCCTCCCTGCTCTGTCCTCAGGGGTTCTGGGATTGCTGAGGAGTATGGTGAGAGCCTTGGGAGCCCCAAATGGACTCCTGGGGGAAGAAATTCTGTGACTAGAAAGATGAGACCCTCCTGGAGGAAAGGGGTGGGGTTTCTGATGCAGGATGGGGCTGTAATCTGTAACCCCAGTGGAGGGGTCTGCTCTAAGGGTGCTCTCAGGTGGTTGCGATTTCATCTGGGCCCAGCATTCTGCTCATGTGGCTAGTGCAATAACTAGACAAAATGTCCAGGGGCCCAGAGTAGGAAGTGGTCACTCTGTGTGAAGGGCTGAAAAAGCTACCCAGGGGAAGTAACATTTGAATTAGCCCCTGAAAACTGAACACAAGACTCACAAGGATGGGAGAAGGCCTCGGAGCTGCCCACAGTTCTTCCTTGCCTGGAAATGGAAGGTCTGTGGCAGGGAGACATTGCCAGCAGAAGAGCCCATTTCTTCCAACTTAGTCACCAAGGATAGAGCCTGTGATGGGCCAGGTAACAAGGGCATTTTAAAGCTCAGAACACATCAGGAGAGTGGCAGGAATACATGTTTGAAATCGTAACCCCACTTTGCCATTTTCCAGCTCCCCATCCCCCTCCAACTTCCAAGCAGTCAACTTCCTGCAGGTGTGGAATGTGACAAACAGGAAGGCAAGACTAGACCTGGGATGCTAAAAACCCAAAGCCACTTCAGAATGCATAGGGCTCCAGACCTAGCCAAAGTATTTGGGATATGGAGGCTTTGATGAGATGGTGGCATCCTTGGTGATAGAAGGAAGAAGGAAAGTAGAGACAGTACAGAGATAATGGTTCCTGGGGTGGGGAGCAGGATTGTCCTGTGCTCTAGGAACTAGAGAGAGTCCCGAGAGACCCCAGAGAAGACATGTCTTGTGACGTGTGTTCCCGCAAAGTGAACCTCGCCTTCTAGAGGTTCTCATCCTGATACGGTTCAGAAAACAAGTTTCTTCCCAAGACGGCGCAGTAGTAGCAGCAATCTTTCAGTCCCAAAAGGACCGTGACCTTGATAGGACTCCTCCTGTCCAATAGCTGCAGGCTGAGAGTTGAGGGACGGCAGCTGCACTGCATACCTCTGGAGGTGCACTCACACTGTGGCCTGTGCTGTAGGCAGAATTCTAAAGATTCTCCCCCTTTCCCGGTTTCCTGGATGGTCAACTAAACACTAGTTTAGGTTCTGCTGAGAGAAGACTTTGTAGATGGAATTAAGGTTACTAATTAGCGGACCTTAAAAACAGGGGACACAGTCTAGATCATCCAGGTGAACCCAATGTAAACAAGCAGGAGAGGAAGGCAGAGGAGCTGGGAGCTGCAACAAAAGGTAGAGTCCAAGCTTGCTGCAACTACTGTGGCCATCTTGGGAAGAAACACATTTTTTTCTGAACCATATCAGGATGAGAAGCTCTAGAAGGCAAGTTTCACTCTGCCTGAACACACTGCACAAGACATTTCTTCTCTGGGGTTTCCTAGAGCTCTTTCCAGTTCTTAGGGCACAGGGCACCCCAACTTGGGAACCACCATCTCTGTTTTGTCTCTGCTTTCCTTCTTCCCTCCACCACCAAGTGTAAGAATGGATTCATGGATTATGTACAAGGATGGAAGAGCTTCATGGATTATGTACAAGGATGGAAGAAAGGCCTCTAAGGAGTGAAGAATGACCCTGGCTGACAGCCAGCAAGGAAATGGCGACCTCAGTTCCTCATCAACAGAGAACTGATCTAGACTAAGAACTTGAACAAGCTGGGAGGAAGATTCTTTTCTGGAGTCTCCAGGTACAAGCCCAGCCAGGTCAATGCCTGATTTGAGCCTGGTGAGACCAGCGTTGGACTTTGACCTACAGAAACTGTGAGACAATAAGTTTGTGTTGTCTTAAGTCATTAAATTTGTGATAATTTGTTACAGAAAGGATAGCAAACTATACAGTCTTCATATGGTGCACCTGCAGTTGTGCAGGGCACAAAGTAAGTGACAACAGGCACCTGCCGACACCTGTGTGACTGAAGACCCCATCTCTAGGGCATGAGTAAATTCCAAATTAACACAGATTATATTTCTGCCACGTTGGTGGGATAGGGATCAAAGCAGAATTAAATTCAGTGCTAACAAAAAAATGGATTGTTTTCTGTACATGAATTTGTGGCCTGAGATTGAAACCCAGTTAAGGAGATTTTATGGAGATCTCATAGTCTATGGAGATAAAATTGCTGCCTCCTAAATGCTAAAAGCATCTCTGTCCAGGTTCGCATTGTAAAGGACAGGAGCAAGGGTGAGGGAGAACAGGTAAATAGATGGGAAGGCTTCAAGGCACCTGACACAGCGTGCCACAGAGCCGTCCTTCCACTAGCCAGACCAGGCTTTGCCTCACTGCTCTCATGCAGGCAAAGATAGGACCTGCTGCTGGACTTGGGAGGAAGTGCCAGCTCTCTGGGTTCTCAAAAGTGCCCATGGTTCCACTTAGTCTGGCTTCCCAGTGTTGGGCTCAGAAAACAAAGCTCCAAAATGAAGATTCAGAAGGAATCACAGCAGTTTTTCTCTGACCACCTCCAGCCCTCCTGTCTCTCAATCCCACGCTCCCCTGGGACTAGCCATAGAAACTTGAATCCCCCTTCTCCAAAGCAGGTCATAGAAACCAGAACTCCTTTTTCCCAAAGCCAGCCATAAAACCTAAAAATATTACTCTGATTTTTCCCTCTTTCTGAGTAAAACTGGCCATAAAGAAACTATCTGACTTACCTTGCTTGACTGTAGGTCATAGAACCCCATTCCAGAGAGGATCCTGCTACACATCCAGAAGGAAGAAACTCGTGCTCAGAGAGGCCAAGAAGAATCTAGACAGGCCTTCCTGGGTTTCCCCACTCAGCCTATTAAGCATAGATCTGACCCTGACCCTTTTTTCTCATCCTATTCTTGCAAGGCTGTCCATACTTTGTTGAACCTAAGGATAAACATAGACAATTGTCCCACGTATGCAGGTTAACTAACTTTGTATGCCTTTTCTCCAGTTAATCTGCTTTCTGTGAGTTGATTTTTTTTTTCAGTGAACCTTAAGGATCTCCTTGGCCCCTATGCTAGATAGGAAGGAGCAGGATCTGTGCTGCAGGCAGAACAAACCCATGGGCAGCCCCTGAGTGAGATGTGAGATGAGAGGGAGGGCGGAGAGCTTGTGGCTGCCTCCTGCATCCTGGTGGCCCTTGTGGGCAAACAGGCTCTCAAGCCACACAAGGGGCTGGTGCTGAGAGCTTGTTGTGTGCGGCTCGCTGGAAGCTCTCATGGCCATTCGATGACCCAACTTAGATCCTTTTGGGGGTCCAGAGTATGGTGAGGCATCTGGGTTGCTGGGGGCACTGGGAAACCTGTGGGAGGTATATATAAAGTCCTGTGGTGAAAGCTCCACAGCCAGATTCCCTAGGTTCGAAGCTCGGCTTTTCTCTTTAGTAGCTGTGTGAACTTGAACATGTTTCTGAACCTCTCAGGGTAGTAGTCTTCTGATTTATAAAATGGGGTTAAGAGTATTTTTTCTGTGCTTATTGTAATCCTTTAATGAGATAAAAAGAGCTCCATGAGTACTTAGAAGAACATATGGTTACTACGAGTCAACAGGGGTTCCTGCGTAGTAGATATTGGCAGCCTTTGGCTGTATGTAATCTAACCCCCACTTCCTAAGAGGGCCTAAGACTTTTCCTTTTAGGGAAACCCACTCTTGGGTTGTGCCAGGAGGCAGTGCCCTTTCCCTATAGAAACACAAAGGAACCAGGCCCTCCCCTTCTTCCTAGCCATGTGTTGGGCACATGCTTTTGGTTTGGTCAACTAAGCTCTCTGTCCTAGAGATTATCTCTGTTCTCTCTTAGTGCACTCCTGTTGGGTAGATATTGGACTTTTGTTGGTCATCTTTTCACCCATTTTCTATCCCTTTATTTATTTTTGTTCCATATTCTGGATACTTACTCTATTTTATCCTCCAGAGTTTCTATTGAATTTATTATTTCAGCTATTATAACTTTAACGCCGAGAACTCTTTCCTGTTCTTAATATAGTATTCTGTTCTTATTTAATGGATGCATATCTTTTCATATTTCACAGAGGATGTTATTTATAGCTTTCTTTATTTTTCTCTCTCTCTCTTAAAGACAAGTTCTTGCTCTGTCACCCAGGCTGAGGTGCAGTGGTGCAATCATATCACACTGCATCCTCGAGCTCCTGGGCTCAAGTGATCCTCCCACCTGAGCCTCCTGAGTAGCTGGGACTGCAGGTATGTTCCCCATACCCAAGCAAATTTTAAGTTTTTTGTAGAGATGAGAGTCTCGCTATGTTGCCCAGGCTGGTCTCAAACTCCAGGCCTTAAGCATTTCTCCTGCCTTGGCCTCTAGAAGCCCTGGGATTTGGGTGTGAGCCACTCTACCTGTTCTATATATTTTTATCTTTTGAGTGCCCCTCTGATCTTTTATGATGTCTTGCTTTTTTTTTCTTCTGAGTTGGTTTTATTATGATTATTTAATCTCTCACCGTTTAGAGTGAGACACTAAAATGTGAATTGAAATCTCCCTGGACATTTCCACCCTATCACCTCACAATTGACAACAATCATCATGTTGATTTCTGTGTTCCATTTTTGATCCTGAATGTTATTCTAACACTTTCCACTGTTTGATATGTTCCATTAAGTTAATGATTATATTTACATATAATATCCGAATTGTTTTGTTGACATTGAGCTTTTTTTTTTTTTTTTTGGCTCTTAGAGGTAAGTTTGCTGTAAATACTTTTCTAGTATGGCTTTTATTTCCATATAAATTAATTTCCTGGAATAAATCCCAGGAGTGGAATTATCAGGTAAAAAACTTGTGGGCATTTTCATCACTCTTTCCTGTGTGTTGCCAGATTTCTAAAGGTAGTGGATACAGGTACAATAGCAGCAGCAACAAGAGTACAAGAATTGTTTGTTGTTACAAAGGCACAAAGGCATCTCAATTCCTTTTTTTTTTTTTGAGTTGGAGTCTCACTCTGTCGCCCAGACTGTAGTGCAGTGGCTGCTCTCGGCCACCGCAGCCTTGACCTGCTGGGCTCTGGCGATCCTTCCGCCTCAGCCTTCCAAATAGCCAGAATTACAGGCATGCGCTACCACGCCCAGCTGATTTTTTTATTTTTTGTAGAGATGAGGTCTCACTGCCCAGGCAGGTCTCGAACCCGTGGGCTCAGGCAATCCACTCACCTCAGCCTCCCAAAGGCGCGGGATTACAGGCTGAGCCACCGAGCCTGGCTTAGCACCTCAATTCCATCAGAGTTTAAATTTGTCTATCTTTGAATATTGGTGAAGTTGAACATTCTTTCATATGGAACTGGGAAAATGATTCTTTGCTAGCAGTGGCTCTTAACTCGTGGCCCATGAGATTGGGCAGGTTGATTTCCTAAAATTATAGGCAAAGTTTTGTGTCCATGTGCACTCTAGCATGAAGAAGGTCCTTGGCTTTCATCACACTCTCACAGGGAGCTCAACCTAAAAAGGTTATATGATGGAAGATTCCTGCCCTATGTAGGAAAAAGGCAATAAAGGAAGACTCCAGAGGGAGACTTCTTGGACTGAAGTCTCATTTTGCAACTTGCTAGCTTAGTAATCTTGGGGAAGCTAATAACTTCTCTGTGCTGCAGTTTCTTTGTCTGCCAAGTGAGGATGGTAACAAGAGCAGCTATTTTATTGGGTTGTTTGGTGATTCAATGAGTTGACACAGGTCAAGCACATTTAACTGTGCCTGGTACATAGCAGATGTTTAATAAATGGTGTTTATGGTTAAAAAATGATTCATAATTAGACCCCTACAACAACAGGATAGGATACCTCATAAAGCAGCAAGTTCCCTGTCACTTGAGGTGTTCATGAAATAGATGACAACTGTCAGGGAGGCTCTTGAGGGGAACCCTGAGTTGGAAGGGAGGTTGACTCTGGTATTCTAAGTGTCTGTGAATTAAATTTACCCCTTGGGCAGGTGGCAAGTGGTGAGACTAGCAGTTCTCAATAAGCCAGCAGGCCTCCAGCAGGAGTGACAGCTGTGCCTGCTAAAATGGAAATGTGCTTCTGAGCATGAAGGCTGTTCAAGAGTGTTCTTGGCATGCTCTCCTGAGGGTGCAGAGGAATAATTTGAAAAAATTAAGAGCAGTCTCTTCCCCATGATGTGCAGAGAGACTAGGAGTGAGGAAATCAATCTTGGTGTCCATCAGGATAATACGGCAGGGCCTATGTGCTTCTGATTGCTTTGCTGATTAGCAGATACTTACCGAGTGCTTACTGAGGGCTGTGGGCTGAGGGCTGTGGGCTGAGGGCTGAGTCTGAGGGTGGATGATGGGTAGGGTTAAAAAGATGAATTTGATCCAGTACCAGTGTTCCCTCATTGTTCTAGTTTTCATCGCCCTTACTGGACTTCTGGGCTATTCTTGGAGGGCATTAAAGCTCAGTTGAGAGACTGAGGTATATGACTATTATTGGGACTGTTGGTTAAGAGAAAAGTTGGAAATTTCTTTGTGTCTGTGTGTGTACTGACAATAGATTATTCACTTAAACTCAATATTCTCTAACTCTGGATCAAGTAAACTCTGGATTAAGTACAATCTGAGTGTTGAGGGAGGTTAACTTCTGCTTGGCTAGCTCCAGAAGTGGACACTGAGATAAGGACGTGCGAACCTTCTTTATTTGAGAGGGGAAGGGAGAAGAGGCGATGGCCACTGAAGGCAGCTGGAGTTTAGCCCTTCTGGGGACAGTGAGGACACATTCTGCAGAGTCATCCCCACAAGGGTGGGACTGGGTTCTCACACACTCACTCTCTTTAGTCCCTGTTGGAACCTGTTCTTGGGGCTCCTACATCCCCTGCACTTCCAACATACTACATAGGCAGAAAAAGTGGCTTCTGTACCACAGAAAGCCACAAACAAAGAAATGCAGGTGCTGGTGGTTTGGCATCAGTGAGTGATGAAATGGCATGCAAGATGGTAGGCCACCAAAGCATCTGCCACACTATTTTCAGTAGGGACAAAAACCGCCTTGAGGCAAATAGGGCTGGGTGTGTGCTGGGAAGCAGATGGATCCAGTGAGTTCTTGCACAAGCCTGAGGCTGACCAGGTCCTCCTTCTAAGGTAGTCAGGTCTGTGGGCTTCATAAAGGTGACTGCCAAGGAGGGTCAAGTGGAGTGAAATCCAGCCTGGGATCTACTCAATAAGCACTGTATGGGTTAGAGGCACCTGGCATAGACTTGGGCTTGAACTCCAAAGGAAGGGGAAAGTGTGAAGTCTGACAGGTGAGAGGAAAGTGTAGAGGAAGAAAGCTGGGCCTGTGGAGTCCTAGGGCATGCCCGCCACCCACTATTGAATCTTCACCCTTCAAACCAGGAAGTGGGGTGTCCTCCCAGGAGACCCTTGGAATTTTATCATGTGCTTCCACTCAGCACTTTTTCTTTGAGTTCTCTAGAGAGGAACTTCATCCCTGACCTACCTAACTAGGAAAACCATGAGCCTCTAGCTCCCCAACCTGAGGTCCAGTCCCAGTTCTGCTCCTAACTAAGGCACGTGGCCCTTACAAATCACAGAGGTTACTGGGTCTCAGTTTTTCCAACTGTAAAATGAGGAGGCAAAAAAAAAAAAAAGTGTCAGATTATTCTTTAGGTCTAAAATCTTGTGATTCTATGGTCCTGGATACATGACCTTAAAAATACTTGCCTACCTGAATTTCTTCTGTATTAGAGAGAGTTAAATTTAGCTGGGAGTGACAACAATACCCCAAGTGAACAGATGGAAAGTTCTCATGTCCAAAAAGTCAAGTGATAGAAAGTTTAGGGCTGATATATTGTTCCGTGGTGTCAGTTCTGTCTTGTTCTCTGCTATGACACTTCTATTCCCAAGGTTTTCTCATCAACCCAAGATAGCCTCTGTAACGCCACCATTATATCTATATTCCAGCCTAGGAAGAGGAAAAAGAGGATACATAAGAAATATTAACCATCTTTAAAAGAAGATTCCTAGGGGTTGACAGCTGGCTGGGCACTGCGAGGGGGAGGGAGGGAGCAGAGGGGAGCACATAACAATTCAAAGGATTTCTGTCCTAAACCAGGGAAGTGAGGGCCAGTTGGAGGCCCAAAGTTCACCTGCATGCAGCCTACTTGTGGAGTTAATCCTTACTTGTACCTTACATCTCTATAAGAAACTAAAAAATTTTTAAAAAGATTCCCAGCCAGGTGCAGTAGCTCACACTTGTAATCCCAGCACTTTAGGAAGGGGAGATGAGAGAAGTGCCTGAGCCCACAGATTCGAGACCAGCCTGGGCAACATGGCAAGACCATGTCTCTACCAAAAAAAAAAAAAAAAAATTAGCCAGGCATTGTGGTGAACGCCTGTGGTGCCAGCCACTTGGAAAGCTGAAGCAGAAGGATCCCCTGAGCCCAACAGGTCGAGTCTGCGGTGGCCGTGAACGTGCCACCGTACTTCTGCCTGGGCAACAGAGTGAGACACCAACTCAAAAAAAGAAAAAACTTCCTAGAAGCTACCATGAACTTTTTACTTATATGCCACTGGCCTGAACTTAGTCAGATGACCACAACTAACCACTAGGAAATTTGGGAAATGCCTTTTATTCTAGGTATCTAGTTTCCTGTTAAAACATTGGCCTCTGTGACTATTAAAGAAGGGTAGAGCAGTACTGGGGGTGACTGTCCCACCTAAAGTTTCTCCAGGTACAGGACTAACCAAATAAGTCACTTCATTTATACTCTCTCCCTCTTCACATGTGCAGTCTCAGAGGTCTCCACTTTGAGTTCTGCTCCTCTGACTCTGATTGGCCTCAACTGTTACCCATGGGCCCTGTTTCCTATTGTGTTCTTATTAGCGGTGCCTATGACGAGCTAGCACTTCAGTTAGTGTTTGTGCTTTGCAAGCCCAAAGGTTTCTTCAGCTGCTGGAGAGAGTTGACTGATGTCTCAGGGATCCTCAAGACCACTTCATTTTGGTGGTTTGCTAGGAAGACTCAAGGACCCAGCATGCAGTTATGCTCACGGCAATGATTTATCAAAGCGAAAAGATACATAGGAAAATTGGCAAAAGGAGACAGATTTACGGGGCCAAGTCCAGAGGAAACTGGGGGCAAGCTTCTGGGGGAGTCCTCTTCTGGGGGAGTCACCTGATATGTGCTTATTTTACGGGTTGTGACATTATTGTGCGTGAAAGTTCTGCCAGGGAAGCTCATTGGAGATTTAGCACCCAGGGTTTTTACTGGGGACTGTCACACAGGTACCTTCTCCCTACCACGTACCAATATTCCATCTGTCAGAAGGAGAGCAGATGTTCAGCATAAATGACATTATACACTTGAGGCACATTGTGGAGCAATTCTTATCAGTTCTGAGAGTGATGGGAACCACACACCTCCACCACCACCCCGCCTCCTTGCCCTGAGAAATCCATGTTCTCAGATACCAGTTATGGGCTAACATTTTCTTCCTAAGGATAGACTGCCTTCTCAGGCTATATCAACTCTTCTTTGCACACCTGATGAACGTGTTCTGTAATAGAAAATAATTTCGGCCAGGCTCGGTGGCTCAGCCTGTAATCCCAGCACTTTGGGAGGCCGAGGCAAGTAGATTACCTGAGCCCGCGGGTTTGAGACCATCCCGGGCAACTGGGCGAGACCTAGTCTCTACAATAAAAATTAAAAATTAGTCAGGTGTAGTAGCATGCACCTGAAGTTCCAGCTACTTGGAAGGCTGAGGTGGAAGGATCTCCGGAGCCCAGCAGGTCGATGCTGAGGTGGTCATGAGTGTGCCACTGTACTCCAGTCTGGGTGACAGAGTGAGACTCCAACTCAAAAAATAAAAATAAATAGAAAATAATTTCATATTTTGGAGGCAGAGTCAGTGATGCTGGGTTTATATTTTGCCTCAGCCATTCATAAGGTGGGTGACCTCCAGTGAAGGCCTTAGCTCCTGTCAACTTACCCTCACTGTACCCCTATTCCCTCCAGGTAATGGTGGCAACTCCTTCCTCTTGCCCTGTCAATGATGATCAGGAAAAGTGGAAACAGCTCTCATCGCTTGCACGGTGAGGAGGAGGTCGTAGAAAAAATATAGAAAGGGGACACTGCAGTTCCTTTCTGTTTACTAAAACCTGCCCTGATCTTCATAATTAGCCCTTTTATTAAACCCTCTTCAGTTATCTGTTTTGAGTATACCATCTGTTTTTTTATGGAGCCATGCTGGTACAAGGAGGTAGGACACCTGTACCAGAATCCAAGCTCTGCCATTCTCTAATTATGGGAGTAGGAACAAGTTGCCTAATGGATTACCAGCCAGAAGTATCGAGTCTCATCCTTCCCTATACTCCCTGCAGTCCTCACAGTGTGCCTTGGACATCACAAGTCCAGGGGCTCAGGCTCAGTCACCTACAAGGACAGGCAGGAAGGCAAATGAGTGAAAGAGTGAGTGGAGACTGGGTGCATTGAAAATACAGGTTCTCTCCAAGGTTTCTGGGCAGGAATGCAGAGTGTGGCCAGAGCTTTTTTTTTTTTTTAAAGAAAACTGGAAAGCCCCGGTTTAGTGTGAAATCTCCAAGTCTTATGTATTTGCTCAAGTTAACAAAACAGATTTAAAAAAACAACAAAAACAAGAATAACTACCAAAACACCATGCAGGCCAAAGAGTTTTTGACCCAATCAGCTTATATCAAACAACCCACCATCAGCTGGGAAGCTGCCTGCTCTGCTTTCTGGAAAATCATTCTTCCCAGCATGTTTAGGAAAAGTTCTCTTTGGGTGCAGCTAAAAATTCTCAGGAGTCAGTAAGTTTGGGTTCTTCCAGTAGACAAACGCCTTCTGAATAGAGCCAGAGAGTAAGAAATCTAGAGACTGGTTTTGAGGTTCGTCTAATTCTAAAATACACTACACTTTTTCAACTATGACCAGCATTAGAATGACAAAGATTTTGACTCAAATGGACCGGATTTGGGTACTTTTTTGTATCCCTCTCAATGCCTAGCTCAGTGTCTGGTATATCACAATTGTTCAATGGGTGTCTGAAGAATAAATGAGTGAATGATGAATAGATGGATGAGTGGCTGTTTGCTCTGCTCATGGAGAAGTCTGTACCCTGTGAATTAAGGCTGAGAGACAAGAGAGAAGTTTGCTCTAGGCAATTCCAAAAAGAAAGTGAGGTATCAGTATTCATTCAATTTATTGCTTAATTTACAATAATTCAAATGTAGGTGGTTGTTTCCTGTGTGGTGGTTGTTGCTTTTTGTTGAGATGTTTGTTTTGGTAAATAAAAAGAGTTCTTAAGCACTGAATTACACTTAGCACCGTGCTAGGAGCAGAGTGTTTAATACACTGTAGTTTTTATTATTCTTTATTTTATTTTATTATTTGAGTTGAAGTCTCGCTCTGTCACCCAGACTGGAGTGCAGTGGCATGCTCAAGACGACAGTCAACCTGCTGGGCTCAGGCAATCCTTTGCCTCAGTCTTTCAAGTGATTGGAACCACAGGCGCGCGCCACCACACCCTTTTTTATTTATTGTGGAGATGAGGTCTTGCCAAGTTGCTCAGGCTGGTCTTGAACCCTGGGCTCAGGCAATCCTTTGCCTCTGCCTCCCAAAGTGCTGGGATGACAGGCATGAGCCACTCCTCCAAGCCACTCAATTTTTAACGAACTTTAGTAGTCTTAGCTAAAAAAACAGCAGCCAATTCAGAATAGGGCTATTTTTAGAGAATTGCTTCCCCCTAGTGGATGCTATGGAAAGCTACAAGAACTTGAGTCCTCTTGCTGTTGGACTTGGTGTTTCCAATTTCACAAATTTGTACTTTATTGAGGAGTGAAGTGCAGGGCAATAAGATGAATATGGTACAGTCCTCATCATCCAGGAGCTCACAGGAAACCACAGGGCTTCGGGGACTTTTGAGATGTTAGTTCTTAAATGTTGATCCGCAGAATCAGCATTTAAGGGAGCATTTGATGGGAGTGAGCGGAAGTGGGATGGAATTCCGAGTATAACTCACTGAAAATGCACTAATGGAGAAAAATTTACAACCTCATTTCCCTTCCATAAATTTTTCATAGACATTAGATGTCTACTACTGTTTGCTCTAGTGGGTGCTTATAAAATGAGCAACTAACAAATGAGTATTTAGAAAAATACCTCAAATGTGGTGGCAGATACTCAAATTCAGTTGGAAAACTCTTCTTTTGTGGACATATCTGCTCTCAGCAGTGAAATCTTATTGTATTTTGTAGTGTATGAACTTAATGTTATTTAGCAAGTTAAACTTAATGAAGGGGAGATGTGTGCTGGATCACAGCTTGGATAATGAATGGAAACAAATCCTGTTTCCAGAGTATTTGAGACTGAAGCTGTGCTTTTCTGGAGCCCCTCCTCCAGGACAGGCTATTACCTGTGCTCAGCCACTCATTTGCCTGGAGCACTCAGCTCACACCCTACTGTGGAATTTCTAGGGTAAATGAATGACAGGCATATTTTGCTTTTAAGAACAAATCTAAACAGTAGAAGCTGGATAATACAGGTCCAATCTGTAAATGGCTTAAGAAACTTAACTCAGACTGATTTGGGGTTAGGATTAGACTTAGGGTCAGAGTGTTAAGAGTTTTGGGTTAGGATAACTACTTCCTTTGCCTTCTTGTTTACTAGCAATGTGTTACTCCGAATGACTAAATATTTGTCATAACTTTGGATTTCATGTGGTTCTCACAGTGTGCCTGATGGAAGCATTACCTTCCCCTACCTCCACACTAGAAGCTAGCAGGTCCTGAAGCTGAGAGGTTGAAATACACAACTCTCTGAGTAGATCACTGGGAATGACAGCAAGAGGACCCATGCTTACTTCAATTTCTTGATTTCTGAACCTATAAGGACTAGTGATTGAGGATGAAGTACTGTTGTGGGAAAACAGAGAGGTTGTGACACCAAGGCTATCTTAGGAAGTTGCGGTTTGTTAGCACTGACGCAACTCAGCGGGCTAATGCTCCAAGGCTGAGCAAACTGGAGAGAGAGGAGAGGGGTTTTTTCCTATTAATTTAGGTAAGGGAGGGGGTGGGTTGTATGGCTACACATTTTTCTTTGGAATTTGCTAGGTTGTACTTAGCAAAATCAGATTTTCAAATAATAAATTGTCTCCAGGATATACATAACAAGAGGGGTTGTAAACCGATAACTTCACAAAGGGAGGATTTGGGGTAAGGTTGTGAATTGGTTACTATCTTGCATTTCCAGGAAAGTGCCTTGTGGCTATTTAGTTTCCTCAAGCAAAACCTGTCTAGCAGGTTTTTGGAGCTTGCAGATTGATCTTTTTTTTTTTTTAATCAATTTTTTTATTATGATATGGTGGGGTACAGTTAAGGGTTAGGTATACAAATATGCTTCATTTAGGCCCCCTTGTTGATAACAGGTGTCTCCCCATCCCCAGACAGATGTTTACTACCATTAGTCCCATACCCCTTTCCCCACTCCCATAGTTTCCCACCACTGTCATTTTGTTTTTCTTTTTCTTTTTTTTTTTTGAGTTGGAGTCTCACTCTGTCACCCAGACTGGAGTGCAGTGGCCGCTCCCGGCCACTGCAGCCTCGACCTGCTGGGCTCCGGTGATCCTTCCACCTCAGCCTTCCAGGTAGCTGGAACTACAGGCACGTGCTACCACGCCCAGCTAATTTTTGATTTATTGTAAAGATGAAGTCTCGTCAATTTGCCCATGCGGGTCTCGAACCCGCGGGCTCAGGCAATCCACTCACCTCAGCCTCCCAAAGGCGCAGGATTACGGGCTGAGCCACCGAGCCCAGCTAGTCATTTTCTTATGATAGTGCGTTGGATGATCAAGGTCCACTATATGAATGAGAACATGTGATACTCAGATCTTTGTTTCTGTGAGAGGTCACTCAGTATTATAACCTCTAGTTCCTTCCAGGTTGCTGTGAAATTCATGATTTTGTTCTTTTTTGTGGCTGCATAGTATTCCATTGTGTATATCTACCACATTTTTTAAATCCAGTCCTCTTTTGATGGACAGCATGGTGGGTTTCAGGTTCTTGCTACTGTGAAAAATGCTGCGATAAACATACGTGTGCAGGTATCTTTTTTATAGAGTGATTTGAGTTCTTCAGGGTATATCCCCAGGAGGGGAATTGCGGGATCATATGGAAGGTTGATTTTTAGAGCTTTTAGGAATCGCCACACTGCTTTCCACAGAGGTTGCACTAGTTTACACTCCCACCAACAGTGTAGAAGTGTTCCCTTTTCACCACACCCTCTCCAGCAGCTGTTATTTTTTGAGTTGTTGATAATTGTCATTCTGACTGGAGTTAGGTGGTATCTCAGTGTGGTTTTGATTTGCATCTCCCTGATGATTAGTGAGGTTGAGCATTTCTTCATGTGTCTGTCGGCTGCTCAGATGTCTTCCTTTGTTTAGTGTCTGTTCATATCTTTTGCCCATTTTATAGTGAGGTGGTTTGTTTTTTCTTTTCAGCATGTTTGAGTTCCTTGTAGATCCAAGATGTTAAGCCTTTTTCAGACCTGGAGTTGGCAAATACTTTTTCCCAGTCTATAGGCTGTCTCCCTGCTTTCTTTGGCTTTGCAGAAGCTTGTCAGTTTAATGAGGTCCCACTTGTCTATCTTATCTCTTATGGCCTGTGGGTTTTGGGTTTTGTTCAGGAATTGGATGCCAGTTCCAATTTCCATGAGGGTGTGTCCTTCATTTTCTAAGGTTCTTATGGTTTGAGGTTTTACATTTGGGTCTCTGATCCCATTTGGAGTTAATTTTTGTGTATAGGGATAGATAGGGGTCCTGTTTTAATTTTCTGCATGTTGTCAGCCAGTTTTCCCAGCACTATTTACTGAATAGGTTCTCCTCTCCCCAGTGGTAGGTGATGGAGGCTTTGTTGAAGATGTCTTGGTTGAGAAATTGAGGTTTTGCTTCTGGAATCTCAATTCTATTCCATTGATCTATATGCTTGTTCCTATACCAATACCAAGCTGTTTTGATGATTGTAGCTTTATAGTAAAGGCTCTCCTAGCCTGCAGGGTTTCTGTAGATAAATCTACTGCTATTCTAATTGGTTTTCCATGGTAGGTGATCTGGTCTTTTTCTCTTGCTGCCTTTAGGATTTTTTTCTTTTATGCCTACTTTGTTTAGGTGAATTATTATGTGTCTAGGAGTTGGTCTTCTCATTTGTTGCCTTGCAGGGGTTCTCTGAATCTCTTGTGCTTGAATTTTTGCATCATTGATTAGATAAGGGAAGTTTTCTTGAATGATCTCATGGAAGGTTTGTTCCAGTGTTGTCTCTGTCTCTCTTTTTGCCTCAGGAAGGACAATTACTCTTAGGTTCAGTCTCTTGAAGTAATCGCTCATCTCTTGAAGGTTTTTTCCTGTCTTTTTGAGCTTGTTTTCTGTGTTTTTGAGAGTTTGGGTTAGTTCTATATTTTGGTCCTCAAGCTCTGAGATTCTTTCTTCTGCTTGGGTAATTCTGCTTTCCATGCTTATCAGTTTGTTATTTATTTCATTCACAGCATTCTTTATTACTGTTATCTCAGATATCAGCTCTTTTCTAGTTTCTTCTTGAGTCTCCTCAATTCTTTTTAATCTCTCCATTAATGTCTTGATATCTAGGTTTGTAGTTTGAGACCAGTCATTCTGGGGCTCTTCATTGTTTGCATTCTGAAGTCAGTTTTCTCAGTTTCTGCCCTCCCAGGGATCTGGGAGAGACCCATATTCTTCTTTTGGTTTTTCTTCATTTGTGTAGATTTTTCTCTCATCCCTGGTGCCAAAGGAAGTACAAAAGAGGAAAATAATGGAGGAAGGGGAGGTCAATAGGAAGTTAGAAAGAGAGAAGAGTGAGAGGGAAAACAGACAAACATACCAACTAACAGGTGAAAAAGAGACACAAGGTCAGAGAGAAGTGAAAAAAAAAACACAGAAGGAAAATTCCCTAAAGAATACTGGTAACTACACAGAGACAGACCAATAAGATCATGAAACAGATAGTGTCAGTTAGAAAACAAACAATAGTGAGCAAAACATACAATCAGAATGATAAAACCAAAGGTCAAAATAAGAGATCAGACTAGTTCTGTAATCTTTCCTTAGTGGGTAAAGTCACTTGAGCTCTTATTTCCAGCCTCTCCCCTTTGTTTTTGTTGCAGGCAGCTAGCCTGCTGCCTGGGAGGTCTGTGACTCTTAGTTGTCTCAGTCTGTTCAGTGTAGGGGAGGGGCTTTGTCTCCTGTTTAACGACGTCACTGTGGGAACTGAGGTGGAGACTCTGATAGGTGGGCGGGGTGATGTAAATCTGCCTGAATGGTGGAGGTAGTAGCTGCACTTTCACTTTTAGGGATGCTGGTCTGGGTGTCTGGGTGGGATCAGCTACACAACTGGGTGCTGGATCCAGGGTGTCACCAGCAGGCTGGGGTGGAGAAGAGGATCAGGTGTTCCCTCCTCTGGAGCTGAAAACCTCTGATCAGCACCTTACACAAGCTTGGGGTTCTGCTCCCTTACACAAGCTTGAGGTCACACGGGGCTCCAGAGCTCCAAAGCTCCAAAGGGCAGGTGATGGCCCTGGGTCCCTCACAGGGCACTTCTGCCAGAAATGGGGCCGGTATCTCTGAGGGGTGGGCACTCAGAGCCTCCCTGGGTGACCGGCAGTTTGGTGCTGGGTGCTAGGTGAGACAATGTAGCCAGGGAGGGAGCTGAGATCCGGGACTCCTGAGCAGGTGGGAATCACATATAGTGGAGTAGCTGCCGCTGGGGGCCGCAATATCTGGCCCTGCATGGGACCGAAGATCCCCGGGCTTCGTATCAGTGTGGCTGGCGGTGGGCAGGGGGCTGTGGGAAGAAAAGTAAGAGTCTTTTTGGGAACTCACGTTCGGAGAGTCTCACGAATCCACCTATGCCGTTGCCATCTTGTGGAATCCCCCCGCAGATTGATCTTTAAAAGGAATAATTTTAACTGTTTTTAGCCCCTCTCTGCCACATCCCCCCTTTGATGCTCCATCCTTTATGGGTTAAGAGCATCATCTTTAATTTGGTGCATTAACATTGTGTGAGTCACAGTTTTTTTAACAACTGTTTTTTACAAACGTGGAGATGGAGTTTATAATTATTGAGGTGATGCAAGGGAGGATAAGACAGGATCCCACCAATAGGATTACAGATCCAATAATGTACTTAAGTTCTCCCAGACCCGAGAACATGTTTTAAAACCAATCACCAATTTTATGCCATCCCATTTTTGTACTGAGACTTGGGCAAGCTTCTTAATATAAGAAAGAACAGAAATATTAGTGACACCTTTTCTCAATATGTCCAATTTGTTCGTCCTATAGCAAACAAATCAATCCTATAGTAAATAAAATGATAAACAGTATAGCACTTGGCAGATACAAAGGCTGACAAAGCAAAACTACGGCTTATTAGTAAGGTCCATTGAATTCTCAAGCTGAATTCTTAAGCTTCTGTCATGACTAGTGGCGAAAGCTAGACCCAGTCTAAATGAGTTTTTTTTTTTTTTTTGCCTGTTTCTGAACTTTTTTTCCATGGTGGAGGCTTCTGTTCACCCCCTTTTGTGGCTTCAAAGAGGGGTTTTGCCATGATGGAGAAGGTATCCAAATTCTATAGAACCTCCAGTCCCCCAAAACTTCCAGATTTGACACTGGGTAGTTGGGACTGGTATTGAACACACTGCTTGTTTTCTTAATGGGCCATTGCTGCAAACTAATTCTTGTTAGATTATTATTATTATCTATTCAGCTTTTCATTTTAAACTTTTGAATGTACAGATTTAAATACTTCCAGTTAGTTCCCTGGAGGGGTGAGACCTGTCAGGGAAGCCCAGAGGCTCCTGAGAGTAGAAGTTGCCCACAGATTCAACACTTTGGGTAATAGAATGTACTAGCATAGCAATAGGCCCACTTTAAATACACATTTAGTTCATGAATAGCAGCTTTAAGTCCTTTGCCAGCTCTATGTCCACTGAGGCTGTTGCTCTGGTCTGGGAGCAGGGTATCTTTGTTCAGGCGTACATTTTTTCATTCAGGCTTGACGTTTGCAGGCTTTTAGTGCAGTAGATGAGTGATGACTATGATACCATAGGGACTCTTTCTCTTTTCTTGCAGCTGTTGGTTCCTCTCTTCAATTTTTTTAGCAGCACTTGCTCCCCTGGGTAGAAACAGGGGTCCTTCATGGTCCAGGAAGTTTCTAAAGGAAGCAAGCTTATGAACTGTGATTACAATTTGTTTCAAATGGACAACATATTTTCTTATGAACACCTATGTTTGTGGTCTTATTTTCTTCAGAGGTGTAGGCCTATTATAGACAATTCAAAGTTACTTAAATTTATCCCATTTCAGGGACTGACTTGTATCCTGAGCAACGCAATACCAAATACCTATGTTCAGTTTGCTTGTGTCTCCAAAAGATTTGTAGTAGTGATTATTATGCTAAACCGCAAATTGAAAGAATGTACTGTCCTAGTCCTACATCTGATGGAGTTTTTTTTTTTTTTTTTTTTTTTTTGGATTTGTTGAGGAGTGGGATAGGCTGCCACTTGGCCTGCAGTAGAATGTAATTTTTTAATTTTCTGGACGCCTCCTAAAACCTACCTATGGGACATTTATTTATGTCTAGTCTGTGCTAGCTACCCTGCCTTAACTATTTAGTCTTCAGAGATTTTCGATCCCATAATTATATGGGGTGCTGGGGGGTGAACGTTTGTTTTCTGTAGCTTCTTCAGAGCTGACAGTGGGCATAGTCCTGCCTAGCCAGAGACTGAAAATCTCTTCCTGTCTGACTTGCGTCCAGATCTGTTTCAGCAGTGGCATCATTTGCAGGCACTGACTAGAATCCTTGCAAGACCGTTATGTGGGCATGAAATTGTTGGATTCTTGCTTAATAAAAGGAATAATTGAGGGAAAACTCCCTTTAAGAAGTAGAACAATTAAGTGAAGCCAGGCATACATTTTGACAATTTTAAGTGGTGGCTGATCACCATTTGTACAAAGCTACAAGGTCTGAAGTTATAAGCATAACTTAAATGATAAACTGTGGCTTTACTATGAGTACCAGCTTTTGGAGTTTTTAAATATATTTCTGGGCTATAGTGGCAGCCCAACAAATTGTTTTAGACTATAATTTCAACCAGGCACTTAAGTGAATCTTTTATAAAATTTGAAGAGAAATTTGAAAATCTTTGGAGACTTGTATTCAGAAAAGACTTTATTATGTCTAGATTGTTTATAGAATTTCTTTCATACATTTTTTCTATAAACATTTTATATACCATCTTTGGCATGCTTATTCCATTTTTTTGTCATGTTTGAACCTTTTATTTTTGTCCTATACTTTTTTTTAAACTTTCAGATAACTATTTACTCCATTATAGGACAAAAATTTACTGTACAAGATTTTTTCCTTAGATAAAAATATTTTTTGGACAACCTTTTTTTTTTTTTTTTTTTTTTTACTAAAACCTTATTTATACACCAACAACCTTTTTATATTTTTCCTTTGCTTTTTCCTTCTTTTTATATTTTTATAGATAATCTTTTACAGTTATCATTTGAATTAACCTTTTAGTAGCTTCTGATTAGAGATTAGGTGAATCATTTAACTCTTGGAACACCTTTAACTTCCACTAGAGAGCAGATGTCAGGAGAAAGAGTTCAGTATGAGCACAAGGGCTAAAAACTTAGCCTCAGTATTAATTTTGTTTGTTTGTTTGTTTGTTTTGAGTTGGAGTCTCACTCTGTTGCTCAGACTGGAGTGCAGTGGCTGCTCCTGGCCACTGCAGCCTCGACCTGCTGGGCTCCAGCGCTCCTTCCCCCTCAGCCTTCCAAGTAGTTGGAACTACAGGCACACACTACCACACCTGGCTAATTTTTTGATTTATTGTAGAGATGAGGTCTCACCAAGTTGCCCAGGCAGGTCTCGAACTCGCGGGCTCAGGCAATCCACTCACCTCGGCTTCCCAAAGTGTGGGATTACAGGCTGAGTCACCAAGCCCAGCCTCTCAGTATTAATTAAGAAATTAATTTGGACCCCAGTCACTTTCATACAGACCCAAGGATTCTCTGGGGTGATGGCAAACAGATACTGACCATTATCACCGAGCTAGGTGTTTCCCTCCCTCCTTCGAGAGATGCCACACTGGCTCTTTCAGTTGCCATTTTGTCCACATGTTGGACAAGATCCTGGGAGCTTAGGCCATCAAGAACAATTGAGTTTTAAGTGACCAGATTGATCACATTCATAGCAACTAATACCATCCCCCTTAGCGGGTCTATTTTTACCGGGTCTCTTTTTGGTGGCTGGAGCTTTGCCATTAGTGGCAACTGCCAACAGGTTTGTCTACTTTTCATCTTGCTGGTACTCATCCTGGAGTTCTTCTCTTTTTTTTTTCTTAATTTCTCAATTTCTAAGAACTTCAGAAGCTTTCTGTAATTGGGAGTTTGATATTCATAGTCCCGAGTTAAGCCTCTGGAGTTGGGTATTCTATATCCCATAGGACATAATTTTGTTTGCAAAATAGTGAAGTAAAAAAAAATTTTTTAAATGCTTCTACATATGGAAACTTTGACCATTTTCCTTTATGTCTACAAAGTGAATTTAATTGCCAGAGGGTATTAAAGCAAAGTCTTGTTTTTTTTTCAAACCTCATTATCTGTTAACTTATAGTGAATTGAAATTTGATTTCACTATTTGAATGCACTATTTTTTAAAATTTTAAACTGCATAATTTTAATTTGTTTCAATTATTTAAAATTTGTCCCATTGGGGTGTCTGAGGGTACAGATTATTACACATTTTCTTATTCAAGTTTCTTGAAAACCCCAGAATTTGTTTTTTAATACTTGCAATTTATTCCTCAAAGGAGAATTCTAAAACAAACAAACAAGCAAACAGACAAATAAATAAATAAAGCCATAAGCTGCAATGCCAGGTATTCCTGGGACCCTGATGGCTTCTTCCAAGTTGAGTGTCCCCAGCCCTCCCTGAAGCTTTTTTCTGCTCCAGGACTTTCCAATGATGCCTACAAAATGGCCTGGTACAAAACCATTTTAGAGTGAACAGACCACGTAGATGTCAAATGATCTGTTCCTACTTATTTCTAATTATGAACAGGCAAAATTGTCAAAAAACCCTAATGAATCACTAAATAGTAGTCTTAGTTGTAAGATGTGGACAATCAAGTGAGAGTGATCAGGTTTCATTCTGTGTGCCACAGAGTGTGCCTAGTATTTTACCTGTCCCTTAGGAGAAGTACCGAGCTTAGCAAGGTGACTTAGTCATGTGGGAATGGCCAGTTCCCATGCCTCATTATGTCCTGCAAAGTATTCAGCATTTAAAGCTTTACCAGTCTTGTAAGAGGTGTGCTGTTCAGGCATAGCCAAAAAAAAAAAAAAAGAAAGAAAAGAAAAAAAAGCAAGCAGTAGTGTTATTTAGCACCACGTTTTAAAGTAGGGACTTAGCATACATTACATGCCTCTAAGAGACTTCCCAACAGTTTTACAGGGACAAGCAGTTGATTATGATCTTAGGCAAGGCCTAAACCTTTAGAAACAGACTCACTTTCAACTAACCTGGTTTTTAGCATTTGAAAACAAGAACAGTTTATTCAGTCCCTTAGTTGCCAGAGAAAGATTATAAATTTATTTCCTCCAAGGTTAGCGTCAGCTTGCACTGAGTTAACAAAAGGCTAAGTAGCATATAAGAGACATTTCTATGTTTTTTTACAGGTGGATTAGAATGAACTTCTTCAAAATTCATGAAGAAGAGCACAGGCTAAGGAAGGGAGAGGGTGTGGTCCTGGGAAAGAATTCAAGATAAATGGTAGCATTTTGCATACACAGCAAGCAAATTTGCACATCCTTGACAACAAAAGACAGGAATTTTAACAGTGTCAATGGGTTAGGAGAAACACTACACAAATAAAGGGATACAGAAACACTTAGGAAAACATAAAATGACATAAAGAAACATGTACTAATCAAGTTTTTAAAATATGACGTCTCATTAAACATAGCATAATAATCCAACAAGCTTTTTAGCAGATTCAAAGATGACAGACACACAAATAAGAGAACAAGGGGTATGGGAAACATCTGTTTCATTCTTCTCCAGCTGTACTCCTCGGGGAGATATTTTAGACACCTCTTAGTAATTGGCAGATTGGTACAAACCCCCAACCCAGACCAACCCTATGTGGAATCCTTCCACTGCTTGTCTTATTTACATGCAATCACACAATGCATTCGCCAACCCTCCACTCTAATCCTAGGAGTCAACGGGTTCATCTTCATACAAGTGTTACCTTCCGTTGCCTTTCAGTCCTTTCCTTCAGCCTGGAGATTACTAGCAGACTCCAGGAGGTGATCAAGCTCCCTTTCTGCCATCCATTGGCAGGTCTATGCAAAGACCCTTGTTCCTACCCTTTCTGTTGGGTGGTTCTTCCTATTCTTTTAATCAGGTGGTTGGCCTTATGCCAGTTCCTTGCCTTTTGGGGTCCCTGTTGTGCTTTCGTGGTCCAAGCCTTGGTGCACTGGGAGGGGCCTACCTCCTACAGATCAAAAGGTTCGTTGTGCGCCAGGCAAGATTGCCTCTCCTGTCGCCCCGGAGGTTGTGCCCCGATGACAAAGGAGGTGGAACACAACGTCTTCGAACTCTCGCTTTCCTGGCCCATGCACCAAGAAATGTTGCAGGAAAACAGAGAGGTCGTGACACTGAGGCTATCTTAGGAAGTAGCGATTTATTAGCACCGGTGCAACACAGTGGGCTAATGCTCCAAGGCTGAGTAACCTGGAGAGAGAGGAGAGGGGTTTTTTCTGTTAGTTTAGGTAAGGGAGGGGGTCGTGTTGTATGGCTATACATTTTTCTTTGGAATTTGCTAGGTTGTACTTAGCAAAACCAGATTTTCAAAGAACAAATTGTCTCCAGGATATACATAACAAGAGGGGTTATAAACCCGTAACTTCACAAAGAGAGGATTTGGGGTAAGGTTGTGAATTGGTTACTATCTTGCATTTCCAGGAAAGTGCCTTGTGGCTATTTAGTTTCCTCAAGCAAAACCTGTCTAGCAGGTTTTTGGAGCTTGCAGGTTGATCTTTAAAAGGAATAATTTTAACTGGTTTTAGCCCCTCTCTGCCACAGTACCATATACTGACCACTGGTTTAAAATATACATCGGCTGGGCACAGTGGCTTATGCCTGTAATACCAGCACTTTGGGAGGCCAAGGTGAGAGGATTGCCTGAGCCCATGGGTTTGAGACCAGCCTGGGCAACTTGGCAAGACCTCATCTTTACAATAAATAAAAAAATTAGTTGGGCACGATGGTGCGTGCCTGTAGTTCCAGCTACTTGGAAGACTGAGGTGGAAGGATCGCTTGAGCCAGCAGGTCGAGGCTGCGGTGGCCGTGAGCATGCCACTACACTCCAGTCTGGGTGACAGAGAAAGACTCCAACCAAAACAACAGTAAAAAATGATACATCTTGAAGGACAACACTCTAACCTCACAATGTGTCATCCCTAAATTGGCATCTTATCTGTGACTTTATGAGGCCACTTTAATTTTGTTTTGGTAAACAGTTTCTGGGTAATGTGATATAAAGTGAAACTAGTAGATTTTGTGGCTATCTCCTTTGCTGTATCTCCTTTCTTTGGCAAGTCAATGTTTTGCAGCACCCCATGACAATACATCAGACATTCTGTGATCCCTTAGAAAGTAGTGTTAACTATAAGAATTCTAGAAGAAAATGTAGGAAACACCCTTACAGAAATTGAAATAGGTAACCAAGTCCTGATCAACTCTCCAAAAGCAAATACTGTAAGAGATAAGATAGACAAATGGGACCTCATCAAACTGAAAAGCTTCTGCAAAGCAAAAGAAACCATCAAGAGAATGGGGAGACAGTCCACAGAAGGGGAAAAATATTTGCCAACTGTATATCTGACAAAGGTCTAACATCTAGGATCTACAAGGAACTAAAGTGTGCCAAAAAGAAAAAAACAAGACCCGCCTGGGCAACTTGGCGAGACCTCATCTCTACAGTAAATCGAAAATTAGCTGGGCGTGGTAGCATGCGCCTGTAGTTCCGGCTGCTTGGAAGGCTGAGGCGGAAGGATCGCCAGAGCCTAGCAGGTTGAGGCTGCGGTGGCCAGGAGCGGCCACTGCACTCCAGTCTGGGTGGCAGAGTGAGACTCCAACTCAAAAAAAGAAAAAGAAAGAAAACAACAAACAATGCTATTTAAAAAATGGGCAAAAGATATGAATAGACACTTCTCAGAAGAAGACGTACGAGCAGCCAATAAATACATGAAAAAATGCTCAGCCTCACCAAGCATCAAAGAAATGCAAATTAAAACCACGCTGAGATACCACTTAACTCCAGTCAGTATGGTCATTATTAATAACTCAAAAAACATCAGCTGCTGGAGAGGATGTGGGGAAAAGGGAACACTTTTACCTTGTTGGTGGGAATGTAAACTAGTATAATCTCTGTGGAAAACAGTGTGACGATTTCTAAAAAATCTAAAAATTGACTTTCCATACAACCCAACAATCCCCCTTCTGGGAATATACCCAGAGGACCTCAAATCACTCTAGAATAAAGATACCTGCACATGCATGTTTATTACACCATTATACACTATAGCAAAAACATGGAACCAACCATGCTGCTCATCGAAAGTGGACTGGATAAAGAAAATGTGGTGCACTTACATGATGGAATATTATGCAGCTGTAAGAAAAACAAAATTATGAACTTTGCAGCAACCTGGCTGGAATTAGAGTCTATAATACTTAGTGATCTATCACAGAAACAAAAATCTGAGTGTCACATGTACTCACTCATAAGTGGACCTTGAACATTTATCATAATACCATAAGAAAGGAATTGGCAGTAGTGGAACACTGCTGGGGTTGAGGGGCACACAACATCAATAAGGATACCCACACTGTACCTGCATGATGACCACGTATGTATCTAACCCTCATTTGTACCCCACATTTTAAAAATAAAATAATTAAAAATAAAAATAAATAAATCAAATAATCAAATTTTAAGAAAAGAAAGTAGTGCTAGCTGAGGTACTGTAACCAGGAAAGGCAAATCCATACCTGGAATACATTGTCAATTCCAATAACCCTTCTCTATCAGAGCTTTTACATTAGCATAAGAGATTTTCTGGGGCTATGAATTCAGCATCCTTTGCAACTTTGCTAATTGCACGATCAGGTTCTGTGCTTGATTCTCAGTACAACCTGCTCTCTGACAGAAGGCTATGAGGATTTCTTTCATAGGAGTCTCTGGATTTTACACCATAACTTGAGTTGACAGCTGTATTATTTTAGCCTGTCATTTTTTTCCCTCAGTGCTTCTGTAGCACATAATTACTAGTCAAGTGACCAGCCCCACAGTCCTTGTGATAATCATTACCCCCCTATCTCGCCAATGCTGGGTTTGCATAAGCCAGTGCATTTTCTTTCATGCGTATCCCATCTTAATTCACTTCCCAGAGTCTTATTCTTTGTCATGCTACAGCACACTAGGGATCAGTAACTTTTAACTTGCCACCAGTTATTGGCCCTTGTTGCTATTTGGCCAGAAAATGAAACTTCCAGAATGTTACTATGAGATTTTATTTCTTAGGAGTACTTCTGGTACCACGGAGACCCAGAGACAATGCATAATTCCTGTACCAGTAGTTAATTTGGAACATGAAGGAAGCACCAGCAGGGGATTGGGGAGGCCCTAGTGGGTGAGGGAAGGTCAGTGAGTGCTACGTTTTCAAGCAAGTTACCATAATGACTTAATCCTGCTGGTGAACTCTGGAAAACTATACAGAATATGATTCTTAGGATCATTCCATCTGAGTGGCAATGGAGCTGAGTTATGTACTTACACCAGCTGTGTCCTGTCATTGGTTGAAGGTGGCTCCAGTGGTAGTATTGGTGGTATTAATTCCGGAGCCCCGCCCCCAGCCAGCCATGTGCATAGGCAGAGTGGACACTGGTGGCTATGGAAAGCCCTTAGGCAAAGAGGTGCAGAGGCTGGTCATTGACAGTCCTGAGATGGTACTACCAAAAACCAACCAACCAAACAAAAACCATAGGCAGGGCACCAACATCATCAACCACAGGGAGAAGAGGAAGGAGAGGAGGGAGTTTGATAAGGCAGTGACTGAGTTTAGGGAAGGAAAGGATGTCAGGACAAGTTAAGGGGTGTTCAAAGTTTCCTACTTCTCATTTTGTTCAGTGCTAGCTCCATTCTAGAGGTGTTCTCCTTGGCATGACTGTATTTAGTAAAACCTTGAAGAGGTAAAAGATACCTATACCATCTCTTGGTGACAAATCCAGCACAAACGTGGTATTTTCACAACTTCAGGCATGCATCTCTGGCTTGGATGGGACAGCGCTGGGGAAACAAATATCTTAGTGGAAAGGACTGTTGCTTGACCCAAGTGACCCAGCCAAATAGGCAAAGACCTCCCAGCCAAATAGCTTAGCCCCCTCTTGAGCTGGTAGGCTATGCTGAGTTGAATTTTTATTTTACCTTAGTGAACTCCCTGAAATTATAGTTTTAAAAAGTTTGGAGACACTAATGCTCTATGTATTAAATTGCCTTGTTCAAGATATTACTTTTTTCTGGGCTAAGGAGACATTTCATCTTTGGGGGGCAGCGCATGGACATGGCAGTTTTTCCTAGCATCTTTTTACTGTGGGACTTTTGTTGAAAGTGTTTTGCTTTTTTACTCTGATAGCTTTTAGTGGCAGATAGTGTTGGAATTTTGAATGCCCATCTACCTCACTCCTCTGAGTTCTAATCAATTAAGACACAGACATAAGGAGTTACCACATCAACGTATGAATAGCAAAAGAGTAGAGACATCTGTATGTTTATTAATATAGGAAAGGTTAAATAAATTATGGTACGTCTAAAAAACAAAATACTATACAGCTATAAAAAAGAATAAAGATGTTCTCTCTGAGTGTTCACATGCAAAAATTTCCCCCAAAATGGGCACGAGGGGGAATAATATATATTTGTAGTGTCTTATAGAAACATAACTTTGGAAGGAATTACAAGAAAATATTAAAAGCTAGGACTTGGGGTTGAGAACAGGATGGATGGGGACCTGAGTGGGAGGGAAACTTTTTACTGAATATTATTTTTGGAAACATGTGAATACATGTAAATATATTGCCTATTTATATTTAAAGATCTAGAGGAAGATGCAAAGAGGGGAAAACATAGATGCGATGGATTGCAAGAGCAGCCCTGCCCCTCAGATCCTAAGTCATTAGATGTCTCTTCTCATGACTCTGGGAAAGGGAAAAGGAATAGAGTACATAGGGAAAGATGGGAAGGTACAAATGGGAGAACACAGGGTGGGGCACTCTATCTGAAGATAGAGATGACCCTCTCCAACTGCTAAACACATCACTGGTATGCTCTCTACATTGCACTCAGCAGATGTGTTTTACTCGGAGTAGTTGCTTGGAAATATGACTGCTGAGGTCTGAGCCTGTCAGGGTGTTGTGTAGTCTGTTGGGCCAGCTTTTTACTGCCACTCGCCTGAGAGGCAGTATAGGATGATGTGTTAAGAGCATGGACTCCTGCCTCAAGTCCTGGCTCTGCCTCTTGCTAGATACATAAGCCTAGGTAGCTAATTCAGCTTCTCTGAGTCTCAGTGTCTTCGCTTGTAAAACAAGAATAACACTAAGACCTACCTCACCTTATAAAGTGTAACAGCATGCATAGGACAGTGTCTGGCCTATCGTAGTTGTTCAATATCTTGTAGTGCTTATTTTTATGAGTTTAATGGGATCTCTGTGGTCAGGAACACAGCCCCAAACTCTCTGTACTTGAGATAAAACCAAGTCTTTTGGTTTCTCAGCCTGGGTAGGGCAACCGACCCCCTTCTGAATTTGCTCTCTGGCACAACAGCTGCATTTCCATTCCAGCTTCTAAGAACTCAGTGTGGGATTCTCCAGAGAAGCTGCTCTACTGACAGAGGCATCCCCTAGGATTCCAGAGGCAATGCCAGATGTTGGTGTACAGTTGTGCTCCCAGACACCCTCTTTAATACTTATTCCCTGCGTAATTGCCAAGAAAACAGTGTCATGACATTGTGAAAACAACTTTAAATGTTAATGGTTCTTCCTCTTTTTTTTTCTTTTTTTTTGAGTCAGAGTCTCACTCTATCATCTAGACTAGAGTGCAGAGGGATGCTCATAGCCTCGACCTGCTGGGCTCAGGCGATCCTTCTGCCTCAGCCTTCCAAGTAACTGAAACCATAGATATGCACCACCATGCCCAGCTAATTTCTTGATTTATTGTAGAGATGAGGTCTCGCCATTTTGCCTAGGCTGATCTCGAACCCCTGAGCTCAGGTAATCCTCTTGTCTCTGTCTCCCAAAGTGCTGGGATTCCAGGTGTGAGCCACCATGCCTGGCTAATGGTTCTTCTAATGGCACTAGTTGTTAGTTCTCAGTCTTCTTTCTGCCTCATGGAAAGAAGCAACGAACTCAAACTACATTTTGTTCAAGAAATGTACTTAGAGTTCTATTTGTGCTGATTTAATCTTGGTTGGGATGAGAAGTAAAGCAAGTATTATCCATGTTATTGGGGATTTCCCACCCTTAATATTATTAGGTGTTTTACCTTGCCTCAGAAAGAAGTTTTAAGGTATGCCAACATTAAGAGTTCAAAGAGTTATATGTGCTTCAAGTTTTAATAATATTTGATATATCAAAGATCATTTTTGTCCTGATTCCCATGCTCTGGCCAGAGGTACTTTGCTTTATCGTGTAATCAAATGCTGTCTCCTTTTGAAGCAGCTGGTAAGCCAACAACAGATAAACCTGTCCTTTGGATATAATCAGGTGGACTTGGGGTGCTCTGGGAAGGGAGGACCCTGGGTACTGGACATCTGACTTGTGAATCCAAGTTCATCCCCAATATCTTTTCCTATATTAAAAAAAAACAACTAAAAATAGGGGTCCAGCAGCAGCCCAGATGTAGTTTTACAGGATTATTGATCTTATTTGAATTGCCAGTTAGATTAACCTTGAGGAAGAATACTAAAGAGAGTATGGCCACTGTCAACTCAAGGAACAGGAGACTGGAGATTAGAGGGCACTGCAATTCCTGCCATTACTGATCTCTCCTCAGTCCACTATACTCCAGGCAACAAGCATGGGTAGTTTAATATAGTGTTTCAGATCACAGGTTCTGAAACCAGATTGCCTGAGTTCAAGTCCTGGCTGTGTTCTTATGAGCAGCTGTGTGGTTTTGACCCAGTCACTTAACTTCTCTGTGCTTCAATTTCTCTTCTGTAAAATGGCAATCGGAATAGCACCTACTTCATAGGATTGTTGTGAAGGTTCAGCCAGTTAACATAGGTAAAGTGCTTGTTTTATAGTAAGCAGTATAGAAGCTTAGTCTCAAATATCCCATAATGAACCATTTTTCCTTTGTTTGTGTAGTGCCTTGTGCTAAAGAGTACTTCACTTAGTTGAATCATGTGGTTGGCAAGAAGGCATTGAAATAAGTTCCTGTAAATTACTTATGTAAGTTGGGGGGCGGGGTCCGCTGGTTTCTTGGCCTTGGGTTCTTATACCCACAAGAGCAATTTCTGTTTTTACCTTGCAGCAACCCACACCTAGGATAACTAATTGAGTTGCTCTAAAACAATCTCCTCACACATCAGTGAGCCAGCTGGACTTGACTCACAATGTGCTGGTGAGGTCTGAGGAAGGGAAGAGGAGCTTGCACATGTGCACACACTCACGTGCCTGTACATCACTGAAAACCACTTTGATGTCTCTCAGAATTTTTCCCTCCAAAGTCCCTCTTGGCTATGCCTCGAGGGTTTCCTTTGATGCCCTTTCCCCCAAACCAGTCTCCAGTGTTGTTCTCTTTGCCTCCTGGGTGTTAGGGTCAGGAGGGTCCAGAGAGGGCATAGCATTGCCAGAGCCGACATGCCAGAGGTGCGCGCTGGTAACCAGAGATCCGAGTAACAAAGATTTGCAACACACTAAGAGATGAAGAAAGAAAATATTTAGCCCAGGCTCGGTGGCTCAGCCTATAATCCCAGCACTTTGGGAGGCTGAGGTGAGTGGATTGCCTGAGCCCGCAGTTTCAAGACAGACCTGGGCAACTTGGCGAGACCTGTTTGTACAATAAATAAAAAATTAGCCAGGCGTGGTAGCACATGCCTGTAGTTCCAGTCACTTGGAAGGCTGAGGCAGAAGGATCACTGGTGTCCAGCAGGTGGAGGCTGCTGTGGCCGGGAGTGTGCCACTGCACTCCAGTCTGGGTGACAGAGGTAGACTCCCAACTCAAAAAAAAAAAAAAAGAAAGAAAGAAAAGATTTATTTAAGAAAAGATCACTTCCCACAGAAAGGAAACGGGCCAGCACTCTAAGATAAGTGTGGCATTGAAGACTGGGGAACTGGATGTATTTAAAGCTCTTGGAGAGGAGTTTGGATCAAGATTTTTTAAAGTTCCACTTTTTGATGCAGATGACAGAAATCACAAGTCTCATGTCTTGGCATCACCAGGCTCCAGTATCTCATTGTGGGGAGCAAATGAGCACTGTCTGGACAGCAGACCTCCAGCAAAGGCAAGGCCCCAAGGGAAGGCAAGGTCACGCTTGGTTGCTCCGCACCCTAGCCAAAGAGCAAGGGATGCAGCCTGCTACACGGAATTGTCTCAGAACCCACACATCAGAATGCAAATAGTACAGATAAAAGCCTTGGCAACAACAAGATAATCACAGAACAGCTTGCCATTTAGGTAGCAACAAAATTCCATTATAGCTCCCTCATAGACCTTGAACCCCTCCCAACTTCCTTTGTGCTTGATTATAAAATAAACATGCTGAGCTAGTTCGGGGCAACTTCTCCTCCATCAAAGGAAAGTGTCCCACTTGGCCCAGCTTTTCTTTATGTCTCTGTGTCTGTGTCTTTCTTAATCTCTTGCTGTTCTCTCTTGGGCCCCCAAGGCAGCCGCGCGGACGCAGCAGAGATGGACAAGCTGCTTTCAACTGCATCCAGAGTTAACTCAATTTAAGATCACCCCTGTGGACTCATACATATTATAATTTTGTGTGTGCGTGCCATGACATGAAAAACTGTCTCCGTAGCCTTCCGGTGGTATGAATCAATAAGTTTCTGGTTTAGCTGACATTATTTTGGCCTAGCTTTCTGTCACTGGCAATTGCAAGAGTTCTAGATAATTCAGTATCACTAGCTATAAATTTGTTAAGCAGGTAGCTATAAATCTGTTAGAGAATGTATATTAAAATTATTTGGGCTAAAATATATGACTAATAATATCATTTATTGGCAAGGATGTAAAATAACTGAAAGACTTATACATTGTTAATAGTTATATAAAATGGTACAACTACTTTGGAAAAACTATTTGGCAGGTATTAGAAAGTTAACCAGTTATTTTTCTCCTATGTCTATACCCAAGAGAAATGAGTGTATATGCCCACAAAAAAGACTTAAACAACAAAGTTCTTAGAAGAATTATTCCTAATAATAACTTGAAATAGCCTAAAAGCCCCTGCAACAAGATACTGGATAAATAAATTATGGTATATTTATATAATGGAATTTTATAGTTAATAAAAAGTATGTATCATTGGAACACACAAGGGTACAGATGAATCTCAGAGATTGTGCTGTGTTACAAGCCAGACACAAAAATGTATACAGTGCATTATTCCATTTATATGATATTCAAGAACAATAAAAACTGGTCAATATTTATTAATGTCAAAATAGCGATTATTTCTAAGTGTAGAAGCAGGCAATAGACTGGAAAGGTGCTCCAGTTTGTGAGGTGCTGGAAATGCTCTATATCCTAATCTGGGCGCAAGTAAAATCTGGGCATGAACATATGTAAAAGTCTACCACGTTGGGCACTTAAAATTAGTGTACCTTCCTATAGGTATGTTTCACTCAGATAGAAAATTCTAAGAAAAAATAGTGCTTTTTGAGTTTGTAAAACATGATATTTAACATTGGGAATATTCACTTATTGTTTTAAAATTTATTGGGAAACAAATATATATTTCTACTTAGACTCTTAGACAATACTGAAAACTAAAAGTAGAAAACAAGTCATCCATGTTCCCACTGTTTGGAAAATATTATTGTTGACTTTTAAGTATGTCTTTATTCCCTTAATAAAATATTTTTCATTCTCTTAATTTTAATGAAAGTCTGATTATAATGTGCCAATTATTTTGTAACTTAAAAAAACTATTGTATATATTTTTAAAATCTGAAATATTTTTATTTATTTTAATTTTAAAGATGGAGGGTACAATTTTGGCGCATAAAAATGTGATTTGCTTTTGTACATTGATCAATTGTGACTTGATCTTTTGCGTTTCTGATTGTGTTTATTTGGGCATTTTCTCTCTTTTTCTGGTCATTCTGGTTAGGAGTCCATCAATCTTGTTTATCCTTTCAAAGACCAGCTTTTTGTTTCATTAATTTTTTTCTATAATTTTTTTTGTCTTCTGTGCACTATATTTGGGCTTTTATTTTGGTGATCCAGATCCTCCTGCTGAAGTTAGGGTTTGGTTGTCTTGTCTTTTCAGCTCCCTTAGGTGATTTGTTAGGCTGTTAACTCATGATCTTTCTATTTTCATGATTTTTAATGCTATAACTTCCCCTCTTAGTACTAAGGGAAGCATCCCAGAGATTTTGGTAAGTTATGTCTTTGCTTTGACTTGTTTTCAAGAATCTTTTGATTTATGTTGACCCAGGAGTTTTTTTTTAGCATCATGCTGTTTAGTGTCAATGTCTTTGTGTGTTTTGGGGGGGATCTTGTTGGTGGTGATATTTATTTTTATTCTGCTGTGGTCTGAGAAGGTGCATGGTACCATTTTGATCTTGTGAAATTTGCTTATGCTTGATTTGTAGTCAAGGATGTGACTGATCTTGGAGTATGTTCCATGAGGTAGTGAGTAGAATGTATATTCCATGATCGTTGGGTGGAGTGTTCTTAGGTATCCATTTGGTGAAGCATCAAGTTGAGGTTCTGGATCTCCTTATTGATTTTTTTTCCTTGATGATCTATTTAGAGTTGTTAGTGGGGTATTTAAGTCTCCAGTTATGATAGTGTTAGAGTCAATGACCTAGTTTGCTTACTAGTTGTTTTATAAATCCTGATGCTCCTTTGTTGGATGCATATATGTTTAGGATAGATAATTCTTGTTGATGGATTGAGCCTTTCATCATTATGTAGTGTCTTTTTTTCATTTTTGATAGCTTGAAGACTGTTTTGTCTGATATTAAAATTGTAACTTCTGCCTTCTTCTGTTTTCTATTTGCCTGAAAGTTTATTCTCCATCCTCTTACTTTAATCTGTGGGTGTCCTGTGTCATGAGCTGTGTTTCCTGGAGTCAGTATATTATTGGGTCATGCTCTTTTAAGTTTGCCATTCTTGTCTTCTCAGTGGTGCATTTAGTCCATGTTGATTATTGAAATGTGAGCGTTTGTCCCTGTCATAAGGCTCTTATAAGGCTGTCTTGTTTTCTTTTGCATTAATATATGTGTGTGGTTTTCGTTTTTGTGGGTGTGCTGTGTGCTCTGTTGCTTCTGTGTTTGTGATCTCATGAAGTGTATGGTCTTTCTTTTGTTTCTTTTTTCTTCTGTGCAACTTTTTTTTTTGAGTTGGAGTTTCACTCCGTCACCCAGACTGGAGTGCAGTGGCTGCTCCCGGCCACCACAGCCTCACCCTGCTGAGCTCCAGCGATCCTTCTGCCTCAGCCTTCCGAGTAGCCGGAATTACAGGCATGCGCTACCATGCCCAGCTAATTTTTTTGATTTATTGTAGAGATGAGGTCTCGCCAAGTTGCCCAGGCGGGTCTCGAGCCTGCGGGCTCAGGCAATCCACTCACCTCAGCCTCCCAAAGGCACGGGATTACAGGCTGAGCCACCGAGCTGGCTTCTGTGCAACTTTTTAAGCATCTCCTGTAGAAGTGGTCTGGAAGCAGCATATTGTTTTAGGTATTGGATGCCTGGGAATGATTTTAATTCTCCAGTGCTAATGAAGCTTAGCTTGACTGGGTGGGGAATTCTTGGCTGAAGTTGTTTATATTTGAGAACATTAAAGATTGGGGTTCAATCTCTTCTGGCCTTTAGTGTTTCTACAGATAATTCTGGAGTGATTCTGATTGGTCTTCCCTGGTAGGTAGTCTGACTGTTTTACCTTGCTGCCTTTAGGACTTTTTCTTTTTTCTCTGTGTAGACAAATTACTGTGTGTCTAGGAGTTGGTCTTCTCATAAGATGTTTTGCAGAGGTTCTCTGAATCTCTTATTCCTGTATAGTCATCTCTCTGGTCAGGTGAGGAAAGTTTTCTTGAATTACCTCATGGAATGCTTGTTCCAAAGTGTTTTCTGTTCCTCCTTCTACTCCAGGTATGTCTACCAGATGTAGGTTTGACTTATTGATAAAATTGCACATCTCTTGAAGAGTTTCTTCTCAATTTTTTTCTATGTTTTTAATATATTGGATTAATTTCATATTTTGATCTTCCAGCTCTGATATTCTTTTTTCTGTTTCCTAAGTTTGTCAGTTTGTTATTTATTTCTTGGATAGAGTTATTTATTTCTGTTAGTTCTAAATATGCTTTCTTGAGTCTGTCCCACTCTGTTGCAGTTTCAATTAGTTTAAACCCTTGCATTACTTGATTTTTTTCATTCTACACATTGATTCTCTGATCTCTGTAAGTACGTTCTGAATATAGTCTTTCTTGGAGGAAGCCATTGTTTGTGTTCTAGTAGCTCTTCTTTCAGGAGCTATCTCTTTGTTGGGACTCTGAGGTTTACCAGTGATTTTTCATTTATTTTTCTCCAATTGCAACGGTTCTCTTATCTTTTTCTTTAATTGCATTGTTCAGTGAGAAATGGAGAAACAGACTCTTCTAATATTTGCTCTACTTTCTGACCTTTCCTGAACCAGGCCTCTCGGTTTGTTCAATTATGAAATAGGGCTGGTAGTGGGGCATTGTACTATCTCTTTCCAATTTTGAGCACTTACTAGGGGTAAGGAGGAGTCAGGTAGGCACTCACCAATCTCCTTCTCAGTCAGATCCACTGTATGCATCTATTGCCTACCAGTGTGGGGGGTGGGGGAGTGGATTGTCGGTGCTCTGCATCTGCCATTACCCACCAGGGCTTGTGCACTGGGGGTAATCCTCTCTTGGTTCATGGAGAACAGCCCCAAAGCAATGCAGAGATCATCCTCTGGTCTTAAGACCCAAGTCTGCTGTTCTGTTCACCCTGGAGCGCTTCTCTGTTCAGGCTTTAGGTTGGCTGCTCAGTTCCTCTAAAGACTACTGTTCCTGCTACACACAGGGATAGGAAAGACAGCTCCCTCCCCAGCAAGTACCACATTCTCCAGATCTCAGGTCACAGTGGTAGGGCCTTACAGCCTTGACTGATGCTGGAGGTGGTGGCAGTGAGTCCATATGTCAGGTGGTGGCTGCTACCTGCCCCTGCTTTGGGACTCTGCCTCTGACTCTCTCACTGCACTCTCCCTTCATGACACTTGCTCCCAGTGTCTGGCTTGGCACTGCAGTGGTGGGGCAGGAAGCTTCTTCCCAGGAAAGGCTTCGTTGATTTTTGAAAATGGTGCTCAACTTCTACACCCCAGAAAACACTAGAATCCAAGCAGAGCAGCTACATCACCAACTGTTTCTCTAGGAGAGCGCTGGCCACTTGCTCTTGAGTCCCTGCTCAGTCAGCCGCTCACATGCCCATTTACACACAAACAAGCACACAGATTAGTATGGTGGTGGGACGGGCAGCTTCTTCCTGGGAAGGCTTTGTTGCTTTTTGATAATTATTGTGTACATTTTTTATGTTAGTAAGTGTTCTTCAACAACACCATTTTTAATGATGTCGTAATACACCAACGTATTCTTTCACTGTAAGTTAAATTAATATCTATTGATGGTTATTATAATTTTTTTCCATATCCTGACATTCTAACCTCCTCCAGGACAAATATCCTTGTGGTAATCTTTATACTTATCAGAGATATTTCCTTAGAACAGATTCCTATAAGTCAATTTTTGAAGGAAAAATGCTGTTTTCTTTTTTTATTAGAAGAGAGACAGTTTTATTACTTTGATGTGTATTTCAAATTCTCTTCAAAAATTGCATTAATTTACACTACCAGCAACAATGTGTGTCTTCTAATTTTACTTTTTATTATTTAAAATCCCAACCATGCCAAATTAGAATAGTGAATCCCTACATACCCATCACTCAGCTTTAATAGTTATCAGCATTTAAAAATTCTTATTTAATCTGTGTCTCCCCATCCCCCAATCTTTTTTCTTTTCCTGGTGTATTTAAGTAAATTGCAGATGATATCGTTTTCACTTATAGACACTTTATTGTGTATCTCCAGTAGATAAGAACACATACACAAACCATCATTGCTATCATACACAATGATATTAACAACAATCCATGATTCAACTCTGAATGAATCTTCTAATACCTGTACAAATTCAATTATTTCCAATTTTCTCAAAAGAAATTTAGCTATTTGGTATATTGGAATCAAGATTCAGACCAACGCTGCATTTGATTTATCTATCTTATAGGTCTCTTTGAATCTCTAAAGTTTCTTCTCTTCCCTCCCTCCCCTCTTTTTACCCAATTCCATCTACTTGAAGACTCTGAGCAGCCATTAGTATTATAGCAGGTCCCATATTCCTCATTTGACTGACTGCACCCCATGGTGTGCTTAACATGCTCCTTCCTGCTTTCACCCCCATAACCCAATTGGTGGTTGACAGGAGCTCTTTTAGATTGTTTCAGTTAAAGTTACTAAACTCTTGAAACAGCATCTGAATGTCCCCTGGAAGGTCATAACTACTTAAAGAATCTAAGCCATTCTTAAGAACTCAATTATATGTCATGGTAAATGGTTGTTAAAACCTTATCTAGTTAGGGGCAGAAATAAAGTCCTGTTATCTGCATCTGAGTGAATTCCCCTAGAGACCAATGGAGAAATGAAATATAAAGGTGATATTGAAGGCTTTAAGACTCAAGCCAAAGCCAAAGCAGAGGAAGAAAGATATTTTAGTTTATATTTACTTTAATGAATTTTCTGTCTCTGTCCCCAGCTGGGTCTGTTAAATAAACAGAAGAATTGTTTTAATACAGGTAGCTAGCAATTTAACACTACTTGTGAGTCGGTCTCTGTTTCATTTATACCATAGGGAGGAAATACTTTTCCTTTACCTTTGAGGACAAAACTCTGACCTTTTTCTTTACCTTGCCAAACTCCTAAGTGGCCTGGTAAGACGGGCTTTTTATTAACTATATAATGTGATTTACTTTCCAATCTGACTCTGGCATAATGTAACTGTTAGGGTACGGACGGACAGGGTGAGGGTGAAGAGGCGGAGAGAGGTGTGCAGCACTGCCAGTGCTGGCAAGCCAGAGGTGTGCGCCGGCAACCCAGAGATCCGACTAAATTGCAAAGAATTGCGACACACAGAGGTGAGAGAAGAAAAGATTTATTTAAGAAGAGTTCACCCCCCCACAGACAGGGAGTGGGCCTACACTTTAGGTGAGTGTGGCGTCGTAGCCCCCCAGAGTCCTGGCTTAAATTCTTTTCTTGGAGATGTTGCATGTGACTGCTGTGACTACTATGACTTCCTTGTTGACCACCTGTGGATATCTTGGAGGTCCTGTGACACAGAGAGCCATTAATGTCTGCCCACATTATCACAGCCCCTAGAGAAGGGCGTGACAAGGATTCTAATTCTCCTGCACCTTCCCAAATGACATTCCTTATACCTAATGGAGGGCGCACTTTCTCTTATCTCCTAGGCATTCCCAGTGGATAGCTTTGGGGGATCCTTGGCTTCCCTGTAGATAGTGCCCAATTTACTGGAAGATCAAATTCCCATCTGCTCTCCCTCTGAACGGTCATAACTTTTGTAATTACAAGTTTCATGGCTTTTACAATCCTTGCCCAATGCATGATGTCTTAGGCCTTGTAAATTCCCTTTACTCTAGGCAAGCTTGATTGCCACTGAGATACCTCTGATACCTGGAAGACTGTTTCTGAAAAGACAAAGTTGGTAAAGTTACTTTAAACCTAAAGTGTGCATTTCTCCAAAAGCATAGCTTTTACTTTCTCATCATTGTGTCAGGGTTTACGAACAAGATGAAAAATGACTTCCCACTCTCGGTCTGCCCTTTCAGTAACATAATAGATAAAGAAAGAAAATCAAAGTATTTTATGACCCTGTAAATTTGTCTTTTGAGGTCTCCAGGCACCTTTTAAGAGACTTACTTATTCTCTCTAAAGTCTGCCATCTATAATGCTTCATCTATACATCAAGAAACTTGACTCCTTGGTTCAGTCTGCAATCTCAGTACTTTGGGAGACTGAGGCAAAAGGATTGCCTGAGCCCGGGGGTTCAAGACCAGTCTGGGCAACTTGGTGAGACCTCGTCTCTACAATAAATCAAAAAATAAGCCAGGCATGGTAGTGTATGCCTATAGTTCCAGCTACTTGGAAAACTGAGGTGGAAGGACTGCCTAAGCCCGGCAAGTCAAAGCTGAGGTGGCTGTGAGCATGCCACTGCACTCCAGCCTGGGCACCAGAGTAAGACTCCAACTCAAAAAGAAAAAAAAAGAAAAGAAAAGAAATGTGACTCCTTTATTATTCCTCAAGCTGCCCAGTTCTTTTAACTGTTTTCAAAATTCCTTAGCTAATGTGTGCTAGCTAATTGCTGGTCAATCTTTGAATCCACCTATAATCTGCAAGCCCCGGCTTAGAGATTCCCCACGTTCCTGGACTGAACCAATGTAAATTCCACATGTATTGATTTATGGTTTTCTGTAATTTAGGAGGATATAGTTTTATATCCTCCTAAAATGTATATAACCATTCATATTTGGATAGGAATGAAACATCTTAAATATTTTACAGAATTTGGCATCTTTCATCAATACCTTCTTTGTTCTGTTTGTTGTTTTTTTTTTTTTTTTTTTGAGTTGGAGTCTCACTCTGTCACCCAGATTGGAGTACAGTGGCATGCTCACAGTCACTGTAGCCTCGCCCTGCTGGGCTCAGGTGATCCTTCTGCCTCAGGCTTCCAAGTAGCTGGAACCACAAGCTTGTGACACCATGCCTAGCTATTTTTTTTAATTGCAGTGATAATGTCTCACCAAGTTGCCCAGGCTGATCTCAAACCTGTGGGTTCAGGCAGTCCTCTCACCTTGACTTCCTGAAGTGCTGAGATTATAGGTGTGAGCCACCATGCCCAGCCCATCAATATTCTCTTATGTGAAGTAATTGGGAGACTGTATATTAAACTGACAAATTATAGATTAGAAAGATTTTATTCATATATGTACACAAATCTCACAGAAAAAAATGTGACTAAAAAAGCAGTTAGAATTTGGGGCTTGTATACGCATTATAATAGGGTGTGACATGGGGAGAAAGAACTCCTGGGGAAACAAATTGCTTTCAGGCATGATAAATAGACCCCTAGAAAAATAAATGGGAAATATAATACTTTTATATCAGTACACATTTAGATGATTTCTTATTCCAATGCCAACTTCTCATCTTCAGTGTTAAGAGTCTATCTTCCCTGGCTGTGAAGTCCCAGAGAAGGGATTTATGACTGTTGAATTCCTTTGGGAGGCTCTGTTTTAAGCAGATTAGGGATGTTCAGAAAAGACTCTTCATAGTCTTATTGAGAACTAAATTCTGACCTTTGTTTTCCTTCTCTTGCCAAATTCCTAACTAGGGTGCCTGCGGAGTCACGCCCTACAGAGTTTCGTCAGACAGGTTTTTATTAACCCTGTATGATGAGGCTTACTTTCCAATCTGACTCTGGCATAACATCACTTAACAGATAAATAGGGAAATTGATAATATTTTATGACCCTATAAAACCAGTTCCTGTGAAAAGTTGCATCTGTATAGAATCACTTTCTTAGGGAATTCCCAGAGGAGCTAGACATTTGCCATCTATTCTGTCTCAGGGCTGCCACCTTTGAGGCTTCATCTATATATCAATAAACTTGACTTCCTCAAACTGCCCCTTAGATCAACATGACATTCCTTTACTAATTTCAGAATTCCTTGACAGAGCCTAACTCTTGCTATTTTAATTGTCAATCAAGAAAATCTTTGAGTCAAAAACCACTGCTTGAAGATGACCTGCCTTCTGGGCAAAACCAATGTAAATTTTACATATATTAATTTATGGATTTTTGTAACTTTTGTTTTCCTAAGATGTATATAACCAAGCTGCAATTCAGCCACTTCAGTCACATGTTCTTGGGGCCTCTTGGAATGGTGCCTTAGGCCTAGGGCACTCACATTTGACTCATATTTAAGAATAAACCTTCTTAAATATTTTACAGTGTTTGGCATCTTTTGTGAATAGTATATTCTGGATCTCTTGATTTCCCCCATCTGAAACTTCCCTAGAAGTTTCGCAGATAAGGAACTGAATTATTTGATTGCCCAAATCCATAGAACCAGCCTCCTTGTCCTGGGAAAGGTTAGTCCAGTTAAACAGTATGTCTCATTTCAGGAGGTGCAGGTGGGGGTAGTGTACCCATTGTAAGTTAGGCCTTTATATGGAACAAACGATCAGATAATTAATGCAAAACAGTTATAGGAAAATAAAGATTAATGGTTGGAGCAAACTATAAGTCCAATTTTGTTTAAGTCCAGAGTGCAACCAGTGAAGAAGATTCTTTGACATTGGGTTCAGAGTGTCTTTAGATGATGACATGAAGACACTAGTGGCAATGTTACAATCATGGTTATTTCCTGGAGCACAATAAGGAAGATGTAATATTCTGGTAAACTTTCTGAGTGGCCCAAACTGTTGTTATAAATCCTTTAAAGTTATATCTATTTGACCAGCTTCAACTTGCAGGGCTTTGGGAAAAGAGTAGCTTTAGTTCTTAATGATGCCAGGTCAGGAGGTAGAGAGAAAAATTGGAAACATTATTACTAAAGAAAAAATATATAAGATGTCAGGATCCAGTTTACCAAGAGGTGAAAATAGCTCAAAGAAAATGAATAAGATTAGAGTTTGACAACCCACAGGGTGAATCACCGTTTTCCATTGAACATAAAATTTCTCTCTATAATTATTTCCATTTTGAGCAAAGATAATAAAAATAAGATTATTCTTGTTTATAAGAGAAGTCTAGTCTCATTAAATTTGGCCTGATCATTTATTTCATAAGTGCATCAAAAATGGTAATTGACTACATACACATTTTTTTAAATTAATCAATATTTTTTATTATGATTTTTGTGGGGTACAGTTAAGGGTTAGGTGGACGATTACGTTTCATTCAGGCACCCTGTTGATTAGAGGTGTTTTCCCATCCCCAGACAGATATTTGCTACTGTTAATCCCATCCCCCCCCCATAGTTTCCCAGTACCGTCAGTCATTTTCTTATAGTATTACATTGGATGTTCAAGGTCCATTATATGAGTGAGAACACGTGATACTCTGATCTTTGTTTCTGTGAGAGGTCACTCAGTAATAGACTCTAGTTCCATCCAGGTTGCTGCGAAATTCATGATTTTGTTCTTTTTTATGGCTGTGTAGTATTCCATCATGTATATGTACCACATTTTTTTACTCCAGTCCTTTTTTGATGGGCAGCATGGTTGTTTCCAGGTTCTTGCTATTGTGAACAATGCTGCGATAACATATGTGTGCAGGTATCTTTTTTATAGAGTGATTTGAGTTCTTCAGGGTATATTCCCAGGAGGGGGATTGCGGGATCATATGGAAGGTCGATTTTTAGAGCTTTTAGGAATTGCCACACTGCTTTCCACAGAGGTTGCACTAGTTTACACTCCCACCAACAGTGTAGAAGTGTTCCCTTTTCACCACACCCTCTCCAGCAGCTGTTATTTTTTGAGTTGTTGATAATTGCCATTCTGACTGGAGTTAGGTGGTATCTCAGTGTGGTTTTGATTTGCATCTCCCTGATGATTAGTGAGGTTGAGCATTTCTTCATGTGTTTGTTGGCTGCTCGGATGTCTTCTTTTGTGAAGTGTCTGTTCATATCTTTTGCCCATTTTATAATGGGGTTGTTTGTTTTCTTCTTTTCAGTACGTTTCAGTTCCTTGTAGATCCAGGATGTTAAACCTTTGTCAGACCTAGAGTTGGCAAATAGTTTTTCCCAGTCTGTAGGCTGTCTCCCTGCTCTCTTGATGGTTTCTTTGGCTTTGCAGAAGCTTGTCAGTTTAATAAGTTCCCACTTGTCTATCTTCTCTCTTATGACCTGTGGGTTTCGGGTTTTGTACAGGAATTGGATGCCAGTTCTGATTTCCATGAGGGTATTTCCTTCCTTTTCTAAGGTTCTTATGGTTTGAGGTTTTACATTTAGGTCTCTGATCCATTTGGAGTTAACCTTTGTGCATGGGGATAGATAGGGGTCCTGTTTCAATCTTCTGCATGTGGTCAGCCAGTTTTCCCAGCACTATTTACTGAATAGGTTCTCCTCTTCCCAGTGGTAGGTGGTGGGGGCTTTGTCAAAGATGAGTTGGTTGAGAAATTGAGGTTTTGCTTCTGGAATCTCAGTTCTGTTCCATTGATCTATATGCCTGTTCCTGTACCAATACCAAGCTGTTTTGATGATTGTAGCTTTATTTTTTATTTTATTTTATTTTTTTTTTTTTGAGTTGGAGTCTCACTCTGTCGCCCAGACTGGAGTGCAGTGGCCGCTCCCGGCCACCGCAGCCTCGACCTGCTGGGCTCCGGCGATCCTTCCGCCTCAGCCTTCCAAGTAGCCGAAATTACAGGCATGCGCTACCACACCCGGCTGATTTTTTGATTTATTGTAGAGATGAGGTCTCGCTGCCCAGGCGGGTCTCGAACCCGCGGGTTCAGGCAACCCACTCACCTCAGCCTCCCAAAGGCGCGGGATTACAGGCTGAGCCAACCGAGCCCGGCTATGATTGTAGCTTTATACTAAAGTTTGAAGTCTGGTATTGTGATACCACCTGCTTTGTTTTTTTTTTTTTTGCTGAGGATTGTTCTGGCTATTCTTGGACATTTGTGTTTCCATATGAATTCCTGTGTTGTTTTTTCTAGGTCTGAGAAGAATGTTGTTGGTAATTTAATGGGTATTGCATTGAATTTGTAGATTGCCTTAGGTAAGATGGACATCTTCACAATGTTGATTCTTCCAATCCATGAGCATGGGATATTTTTCCACTTGTTCATGTCAGCTTTGATTTCTTTGAGCAGTGTTTTGTAATTTTCATTGTAAAGGTCTTTCACGTCTCTGGTTAGGAAGATGCCAAGGTATTTCATTTTTTTTGTGGCTATTGTGAATGGAATTGTGTTTTTTGTTTGGGTTTCTGTTTGTTTATTATTGGTGTAAAGAAATGGGATTGTCTTTTGTACATTTATTTTGTATCCTGAGACTTTGCCAAAGGCCTTTATCAATGTAAGGAGGCTTTTGACAGATTCTCTTGGGTTTTCAAGGTACACAATCATATCATCTGTATAGAGAGATAACTTGACTTCCTCTTTTCCTATTTGAATAACTCTGATTGCCTCCTCTTCTCTGATTGCTCTAGCCAGGACTTCCAATACTATGCTGAACAGGAGGGGTGAGAGTGGGCATCCTTGTCTAGTTCCAGTTTTCAGGGGAATTGGTTCCAATTTTTGTCCATTTAGGAGTATGCTGGCTGTGGGTTTCTCATAGATGGCTTGTACTATTTTGAGGTATGTTCCCTGTATGCCTAGATGTTCAAGGGTTTTTATCAAGAAGGGGTGCTGGATTTTATCAAAAGCTTTTTCTGCATCTAATGATATGATCATGTGGTTTTTGTTTTGACATCTGTTGATGTATTTAATTACATTTATGGTTTTACGAATGTTGAACCAGCCTTGCATCCCAGGGATGAAGCCTACTTGGTCATGGTGGATGATTTTTGAGATGTGTTGCTGAATCCGGTTTGCTAGGATCTTGTTGAGAATTTTAGCATCTATGTTCATCAAAGATATTGGCCTGTAGTTCTCTTTCTTTGTTGGATCTTTACCTGGCTTGGGTATCAATGTGATGTTGGCTTCGTAAACTGATTTGGGGAGAGTTCCATCTTTTTCAATCACCTGGAATACCTTCAGTAGGATTGGTATCAGCTCATCCATGAATGTCTTGTAGAATTCTGCTGGAAAGCCATCTGGACCAGGGCTTTTTTTGGTAGGTAGTTTTCTTATTACGTAGTCGATTTCCTTGATTGTTATTGGTCTATTTAGGGTCTCAATTTCTTCTTGTTCCAACCTAGGCAGGTTGTGTGATGTCAGAAAGTCCTCCATTTCCTTAAGGTTTTCAAGTTTGTTTCCATACAAGTGTACGTAGTAGTCTCTAATGATCTTTTGTATTTCTTCAGGGTCAGATGTGACTTCATCATTTGTGTTTCTGATTGTGCTTATTTGGTTTTTTTCTCATTTTTTCTTGGTCAGTCTAGCTAGGGGACCATCGATCTTGTTTATCCTTTCGAAGAATCAGCTTTTTGTTTCATTGATTTTTTTGTATTATCTTTTTGTCTTCTATGTCCTGAATTTGGGCTTTTATTTTGGTGATCTGGATTCTTCTGCTGAAATTAGGGTTTTTGTGGTTTTGCTTTTCCAATTTCTTTAGGTGGCTTGTTAGGTTGTGAATTTCTGTTCCTTCCATTTTCTTCATGTTTGTTTGTAAGGATATAAATTCCCCTCTTACTACAGCTCTCAGGGCATCCCAGAGATTTTGGTAAGATGTTTCTTCATTTTCATTTGTTTCCAGGTATCTTTTGATCCCTGTTTTGATTTCGTTGTTGACCCAGAAGTTGTTTAGCATCATGCTGTTTAGTGTTCATGTCTTTGTGGGTTTTGGGAGGACTTTGATGGTGTCAATGTTTATTTTTATTCCACTGTGGTCCGAGAAGGTGTTTGGTAGAATTTCGGTCCTTTTAAATTTGCTTATGCTTGATTTATGGCCTAGTATGTGGTCGATCTTAGAATATGTTCCATGTGGTGATGAGTAGAATGTGTATTCTGTGGTCTTTGGATGGAGTGTTCTGTAGGTATCAATTAAGTCCATTTGGTCCAAAGTCACATTGAGGTTCTGGATCTCCTTGCTGATTTTTTTGTCCTGATGATCTGTCCAGGGTTGTGAGTGGGGTATTAAAGTCCCCAGTTATGATAGTGTTAGAGTCGATATCTTTCTTTAGTTTTCCAAGAAGTTGCTTTATGAAAGTTGGCACACCTATGTTGGGTGCATATATGTTTAGGATAGATATTTCTTGTTGATGGATTGAGCCTTTTATCATTATGTAGTGGCCTTCTGTATCCTTTTTGATTTTTAATAGCTTGAAGGGTATTTTGTCTGAAATTAAGATTGCTACTCCTCCTTTCTTTTGTATTCTGTTTGCCTGAAAGTTTGTTTCCCATCCTCTTACTTTGAGTCTGTGGGTGTCCTTTCTAGTGAGGTGAGTCTCTTGACGGCAATAGATTGTTGCCAGATGATATTTTATCCATTTTTCCATTCTATGTCTTTTCAGTGGTGCATTTAATCCGTTCACATTTAGTCTAATAATTGAAATGCAAGAGTTGATCCCTGTCATAAGGTTCTTACAGAGTTGTACCTGTTTTTTTGTTGTCTTTCTTTGGGTTTTGGAGTTCATTCATGTGTGTTTTTAATCTTTTGCCTGTACTCTTGTGAAGAATGCTGTTGTTCTTTTTTCTTTTTCTTCTGTGTTCAGTACTTTCTTAAGTGTTTCTTGTAGAGGTGGTCTGGTGGCAGCATAGGTTCTTAGGGATTGGATATCTGAAAAAGATTTCAATTCTCCCTCACTAATGAAGCTTAGTTTGGCTGGGTAGGTTATTCTTTGTTGAAATTGTTTCTCTTTTAGAACTTTGAAGATAGGGCTCCAGGCTCTCCTGGCCTGAAGGGTTTCTGTGGATAAACCTGCTGCTATTCTAATTGGTTTTCCCTGGTAGGTAGTCTGGCCTTTTTCTCTTGCTGCCTTTAGGATTTTTCCTTTTATACCTACTTTGTTTAGGCGAATTATTATGTGTCTGGGAGTTGGTCTTCTCATTTGTTGTCTTGCAGGGGTTCTCTGAATCTCTTGTGTTTGAATTTTTTCATCCTTGATGAGATGAGGGAAGTTTTCTTGAATGGTTTCATGAAATGTTTGTTCCAGTGTGGCTTCTGTTTCTCTTTCTGCTTCAGGAAGCCCAATTACTCTTAGGTTTGGTCTCTTGAAGTGATCATTCATCTCTTGCAGGTTTTGTTCTGTCTTTTTGAGCTTCTTTTCTATGCTTTTCACAGTTTGGGTTAGTTCTGTGTTTTGGTCTTCGAGCTCTGAGATTCTTTCTTCTGCTTGGCTGATTCTGCTCTCCATGCTTATTAGTCTGTTGTTCATTTCCATCACAGTATTCTTTACTGCTGTCATTTCTGACATCAGCTCCTTCCTATTTTCCTCTTGTCTCTCCTCAATTTTTAAAATTCTCTCTATTAATGTCTTGATGTCTGGGTTTGTTGCATGTAACCAGTCATTCTGGGGGCTCTTCATTGTTTGTGTTCCAGAATCTGTTTTCTCCATGTCTGATTTCCCAGGAGTCTGTGTGAGACCTATATTCTTCTTTTGGTTTTTCTTCATTTGTGCGGTTTTCCCCCTCCCTACTTTTTCCTTCCCTCCACATCACCATCTTCTTTAATTCTGTTGTTCAGGGGTAAAGGGATTAGTTTTACTTCTGTTTGTTCAATCTCCTATTCTTTATGTATGTCCTCTTACTTTGTTCAATTCTGGAGTTGCACTGTAGGTTGGAGGTGGTCCTTTTTGCAGTTTTGAGATTTACTTAAGGGGAGAGCTGTGATTCAAAATCTGTCTGCAGGTCTTGGTATTCACTGACAGGTGTGTGGATAATGTGGAACCCACTACCCACTGCCCTGGAATCTGTCCGTGCAGTGGGGCTGTAGGTTTACTTCCTGAAATAAAATGTGGTTAGCAGAGGGGAGAGAATGGAGCAGATAGTGGGTTGAAGAAGGGAGTGGAGAGATAGAGGAGTAAGGGGGGGAAACAAACAAGTGTGCCAACAAATAGAGAGAGAGGCCTATACTGAAACAGATAAAAACAATAGACCACAGCTACAGACGAGCCAACTGTCATACAAAAAAAGAAAAAGAAAAAGAAAACATATAGTGATGCTAACATACAAGCTAACCAACCACCTTGTTACTGTGCTGTTCCTCTATACAAAGATATGGTTTACAGAGAGAAGAAAAGGAAAAGGAAAAAAGAAAAAAGGGAACAATACAGTAGGAATAGAATTAAGTCATTAAACTAATACAATCAGTGAAGCACACTCTGAGACATTTCGTTTAAGTCCAATGTCCTTTCAGGTCTGATTTCTAGTTTTCTTTTCAAGCTGGTAAGTTAGTTTGCAGTTAGGGTCAGTTGCCCCTGGTCTGCTGTGAAGGACAGTTCAGATTACCCTCCGTTCAGCACTCTGGTCTATGTCTTTATCAAGCTTGTTTCTCACGTTTTGGTGTTCTTACCTTGAATCGCCAGCAGGTGGTGTTATCTCAGCTGCTCGCCCCAGAGAGGGTGGGGCCGGTCAGGAGCAAGATGACTGCCTACCTCAGGGCAGGCAACAGGAGCCTTACGGTGGGTGGGCAGGACAGTCTCAGTAGCAGGAGAGGTGGCAGCGATCCCAGCAGATCTTCCCTGAAGGGGTTTGATGTGGTTCGCCTCGGGCCCAGGTGATGTGATGTTCTACGGCCGTCACAGAGGTCATGGCTGTGGCAGCGGCGGCAGCGGCAGCAGCGGTGGCGGGGGCAGGGGCTGCAGCAGTGGCACCATTTGCGCCGCAGTGACTGTCCAGTCCGTTGTGATGTCCCAGTGGTGGCAATGGCCAAGCTCCATATGAAGAGTAGGCTGCGATATTGGGGTCCGCAGCCCCCCGGGGCGAGAGTCAGAGACCCACTGCAGATCTCCTTTGCAGAGGGCTTCAGAGACCGGGTTGCCCCGTCACCATCTTGCTGCCCAGCACCTACACACACATTTTAAAGTTTGCTTTTTGAAACTTTTATAAGGAATCTCAGATTGGACTTCTAAAAACCTCTTGAGGAATTCAAGCCAAGAGCTTGTCATCAGACTTCACTTGTCGTACACATAGATTTGGATGAATTCTTCTGTTCTCAAGGTCCTCTAAATATCCTGAGATTGCCATGAATGTAATCTTCATCACTCATCTGTAAGGCTGGGAATTCTAGTCAAGGTATCAGGCCAATTTTTCCAAGAAGGCTTTGTAAGCATTGACTCCATAATGCCAAACTTAGTTCCTTAAAGTGTTGGCCATATCTGATTTTATGTACATCATTTTCAAATATTACAATCCAGCCAAAACCTATATAATATAACCAATGTTTCCAATTATATCTTGTTTTAAGAAGAATGGATTTTTATTAAACTTATGCAAATAAATGTATCGCCATGAAAATAATAACACTCAAAAAGAGTTTATAAATTCTGAAGGGATTAGGTAGAAAGAAAAATATGAATGCTTTATTTTTGTTTACAAAAGTGTCCTCTACCAAATTGCTGTAATTTACAGATGTCTTAAAAGAAAAGGGAAAGGGGCTTTTTATTTCAGAAAATAGAAACATTAAGGAACTAACAATGTTCTAGACAAAAAGGTCATACAAATTATAACTATTCTTTATCAGGTCATTCAGTCTCATGCAATTAATTTTTGCTCTGCTTGACCTTGATTTAGTTTTATGAACCCATCAACTTCTCTATTAGTTCTGAAAATCCTCACTCAGTCTAGCGATACAATCTTCAAGTTATTTAGGAAATGTCATTAGACGCCTGTACTCCTGAGGACTTGTTATGGCCCTTGCCATGTGTCTATGAGACAGTCCCTTTTGCTGAATGTGGAGCACCTTGGCCCGGAACTGATTGCAAAAGCATTCAGGAAAGCACAGAGTAAAACAATAATTATCTGTGGATGACAAAAGGCTTAAAATGGCCATGGCTACAGCTCTGATAAGAGTTCATTATAATGTAATTGGTTTAAAATGTGTATGTCTCTGTGACATACAACATTTAAAGACAATAGTTGGAATTATGACTAATAACATTCTACCAGGACGTATTCTGGACAGCAAAGACATGGACAGATTTCTAGGATCACTATATAATTTCTTAGATATTTATATTAATAACAGATACCCATACAAATACAACATAAAGAAAACAAAGTATTCCTTTTTATTTGACAATGCTTCTGATGCAATTTAGAATATCAAATACAACAAATTAGTTGCATATATCTCTTCACAAGGTAAAAGAGCAAATTCTTTGAGACTTTTCAGGAGCCCTCTTGATCTCAAAGTCAGTTTGAAGACAAGAAGACTTTATTTTTCAAAAAAATTTATTTTAGAGTTGTGCGGTACATGTGCAAATTAGCTACATAAGTAAATTGCACGCAAGTAAGGTTTGGGCTACTACCAAACCCTCTCTCCCCCTGGTAGTAGACATGGTACCCAATGTGTGGCTGTGTTCCCCTTATCCTCCTTCCTTCCTTCCTTATTAGGGCCCAGAAATTGATGTTCCTACCTCTGTGCTTGTGTGCCCAATGTTTAGGACCCACTTAGGAGTGAGAACAGGTAGTATTCAGTTTCTTGTTTCTGTGATAGTTTAGTTAGAATGATGGTCTCGAGCTGCATCCACATTGCTGCAAAAGACATGATTTTGTTCTTCTTTATGGCTGCATAGTATTCCATTGTGTATATACACCACATTTTCCTTATTCAGTCCATTTTCAACGGGCTTCTGGGTTCCATGTGTTTGCTATTGTGAATAGTGCTATAGTAAACAAGTGTGTGCAGATGTCTTTTTGGTAGAGTGACTTATGTTTTTCTGGGTATATTCTCAGAAGTGGGATTGCTGGGTGATATGGTAAATCAATTTTTAGTTATTTGGGGAAATGCCACAAAGGTTAAACTAGCTTACAACTCTACCAACAGTGTAGAAGTGTTCCCTTTTCTCTGCAGCCTCGCCAACACCTGTTGTTTTTGACTTTTTAATGATAGTCATCCTGTCTGGTATGAGGTTGTATTCATTGAAGGTTTGATTTGCATTTCTCAGATGATTAGTAAAGTTGAACATTTTTTCATATGTTTGTAAGAAGGCTTCGTTTAGAATTTGATTTGGGAGCTTTGTCAAAAATGTCAAAGTGTTTGAACATGTGACTAAATAGAAACACAGATCATTAAAAAAAGACTTAATTATCTTAAATAATCAAAGACACGATAAAGACAAAATAAAGTACAGGAAATTATTCTGACAAGACACAAAATCTTTGTGTCCTAGGCAGATTACTCAAATGATAAAGAAAAACCTTTTATAATTTTCTACTAACAGAAAATAAATCATCCAAGAAACTATCCTTTTAAAAGTGAGCACATCAAACTCTAGTTTGGAGTTAGTATTTAAATACTATTGATGTTAAAGTCCATTTTAAAACCTTATAATAAATTCATTCAGTCTTAGCCAGTTTAACACGAGTTGAACTGTGAGCTAAACTAACAACAGAGATTACCAAGAGAAAAGACGGATTTTACTCATGTACATACAACAGAGTTCACAGAAAAATGAAAAAATGTGATTCTAGAAAGTAGTCAGAATTTGGGGTTTCTGTTAGTTCAGGTTCTCCAAAGAAAAATACATACATACACACACACACATACACACACACACACACACACACACACACACACACACACACACACACACACTTTGGAAATCAAGGTCCAAAACATAAATGTCTCTTCTTATGGGCTGTTTGACCTTGGGTAAGTTACTTAACCTCTTTGAGTCTTAGTTTCCTTATCTGTAAAATGCAAAAAACAAACAAACAACCAAACAAAAAACCTCAAAACAGAATTGTTGTCAAGATGAAATAAAGATCATTCACCCAAAGCTCTTAGTCTAGCTTTTGGCTTCAGATGAGCTCATTCTTATTTAAGTCCTTTGACTTTTGCCCCCTGGAATTGAAGTTAAAAGAGGAGGTACACATAGAAACCAGTAATAATCATTATTATTTAATTATTAACAAAAATAGTAATAATATTACCCAAAAAATCCCCATGAATGCCAATGTCAGCATTTGTGCATCCTTCTCCCTGCTGCTTAAAACAGTCTTTTCCACAAAAAAAAAACAGCAACAAGAAACAAACATCTAAACCCGCAAAATAACCATACATTTGCCACAGCTGAAGCTGGAACAGTTGCCAGGTGTCCTTCAGGTGACTTTGGTATCTTTAGGACAAAGAGAGCAGTGCTGGGAGTATTTGCTGGCATTTAATAGCCCTGGATCTAAGGCCCAATTCCCCTGCTTTTTTTCTGAATGATTTTCTTAACCCTCCATACCCAATTCATTATCAAATTCTAAATTCATTATCTCCTAAATACCTTGCCAATCCATCCATTTCTCTTCATCTCCGCTGTCCTCCCATGCTCTGGTCTACCACCGTCTCTTGTCTGAACCACAGGAATCTTAACTGATCTTCCTCCTTCCACTGTTACTTTCTGTATTCAATAGGATTATCTTTGGCTGGGAGTGATAGATAATCCAAAATAATGTGGCTTAAGCACAACTTAGAGCTTACTTTTTTTCTCTCATATAAAAATCTAGGTAACCCACTGAGAACCAATTAGATTGTCTAAAATGTAAAAGACAGACAATACCAGCTATGGGTGAGGATATGATAAAAATGGCACTCTCATTCCCTGCTCATGGGGATGTACAATGCTTCAGTCACTTTGAAAACCTTGCTGTCTCCCATACTGTGAAACATATTCCTCCTACCCTGTTACCCAGTCATTCCACTCCCAGAGAAATTAAACATATATCTACACAAAGTATTTTTCCAGAGAAATTAAACATATGTCTACACAAAGACTATATATAATGTTCTCATTTATGTTCATAATAGCCTCAAACAATAAACAATCCAAATATCCCAAATGTCAATCAACTGGTGAGTGAATTAAACAAATTGTGGTACATTCATACACTAGAATACAACCAGCAATAAAAAGGATTGAATTATTGATAAAACAACATGAATGAATCTCAAAATAATTAGGTTGCACGAGAGAAGTTAGACATTAAAAAGTATATACCATATGATCATATTTTTATAAAGTTCTAGAAAATGAAAAGTAGTCTCCGACAGAAAGCAGAATAATGGTTATCTTATGCTGGGAGTGGAGTGGGAGCTGAACTGCAGAGGGGCATGGAAAGCTTCCCGGAGTGATAGAAATGGTCTGAACCTTGGTTGTGTTGGCAGTTGCATGGATGTGTACAACTGTTGTGATGTGGGGTCCGAGCATTTGATTCATGGCACCGACACACAATTTACCAAGAGAGAGGTTTATTAACCAGGTTCACCTGGCCAGGGCCACCCATCAGACTCACAAGTCTCTAGGTGAGGGCCCCACATTGCGGCAGGAGACTTCCTTTTTTTTTTTTTTGTCTTTTGTTTTTTGAGTTGGAGTCTTACTCTGTCACCCAGACTGGAGTGCAGCGGCCACTCCCGGCCACCGCAGCCTCGACCTGCTGGGCTCCAGTGATCCTTCCGCCTCAGCCTTCCGAGTAGCTGGAATTACAGGCAAGTGCTACCATGACTGGCTGATTTTTTGATTTATTGTAGAGATGAGGTCTCACAGGCGGGTCTCGAACCCGCAGGCTCAGGCAATCCACTCACCTCAGCCTCCCAAAGGCGAGGGATTACAGGCTGAGCCACCAAGCCCGGCTGGGAGGAGCCTTTCTTAAATATGCAAAAGCCTGCCTAATCCACAAGGCCATTATAATTCAAATTCGAACAACACAAAGCCCCCAGAAGAGGGGCTTGCCTGCCACAATTCAAACAGAGAAAAGCCCACTATAATTTGAAAGGGGCTTATCGACCAACACTCACACACTGCCAGCGGGGGTTACAGAAGCAGAAAAAGTTGGTTAACTTATCTAACATAGCCACTTGGCGCTCCCAAGTAGGGCATTCTTTCCAGGGTTTCCAAGAATTACTAAGTTTTAGGGGAGAGGTCATAGCACACAGTTTCAGCATACTTAATATATGAGGTTATAGTTTCATTACATTTCACATAATTCATCACACTTAATATATAAGGTCTTACACAGATTCCACACAATTCATACCTCTTATAGCTGGAACACACCAAATTATATACTTTAAAAGGATGCAAGGTTTTTTCTTTGGGGGAGGAACATAAAAAGTATATATAAATTATAGCCCAATAAATTAAAAAATCAAAGGTGCTATCCAGGGTTGGTAAAGCACTCCACAATGTCAAGAATCTGGATTTCCATTTTTGTGTAGCTTCACAGCAAGAGGCTTCATCTTCATGGTCCAAGATGACAGTGTCTGGTTTCCTGGCTTCAAGATGGGGGAAGGGGCAAAGAAGACAAAGAGTACCTGCGGCTCCCCTCTTAAGAGAGAACATTAGAAACCCCTCCCACTTGACAATTCTGCTTACATGCCATTGGCCTTAATCTAGTCACAGAGATATTCCTAGTTACAAAAGAGGCTGGCAAATGTAGTCTCTTTTTTGAATCAGGATCTCACTCTGTTGTCCAGGCTGGAGAGCAGTGATAAGATCATGGCTCACTGCAGCCTCAACCTCCTTGGACTCAAGTGGTCCTTCTGCCTCAGCCTCCCAAATAACTGGGACTACAGGCAGGTACCACCACACCCAGCTAGTTATTTGTTTTTTTATAGAGATGAGGTCTTGCTATGTTGCCCAGGCTGGTCTCTAACTTCTGGGCTCAAGCAATCCTCTTATCAGTTTTGTACACCTCAGTATTCCCAGTGCCTGGAACTATGCAGCATATGACAGTATATAACAAACATCTGGAAATGAATGAATGGTGTACCTCATTTACTCTTTACAACAGGCCAATATTTCTAATGAACATATATGCAAAAATTCTCAACAAGAGTCTAGGAAATCAGATCCAACAACACATCTCAAGAATCATCCACCATGATCAAGTAGGCTTCAATTCCAGGATGCAGGGCTGGTTCAACATCTGCATGATCATAAATATAATTGAATACATCAACAGATATAAAAACAAGAACCATATGATTTTATCATTAGATACGGAAAAAGCCTTTGATAAAATCCAGCATCCCTTCTTGATAAAAACCCTAAAACATCTAGGCATAGAGGAAACATACCTCAAAATAGTAAGCGCCATCTATGATAAACCCACAGTCAGCACATTGCTAAATGGACAGAAACTGGTTACGTTTCCCTGAAAACTGTAGCAAGACAAGGCTGCCCACTCTTACCCCTCCTGTTCAACATTGTATTGGAAGTCCTAGCAAGAGCAAATAGACAAGAGAAGGAAATCAGGAATATCCAAAGAGGAAAATAAGAAGTTAAGTTATCCCTCTTTGCTGACAATATGATTCTAGACCTTGAAAATTCAAGAGAATCTTTCAAAAACCTCCTTGCACTGATAAAAGACTTTGCAAAGTCTCGGAATACAAAATAAATGTGCAAAAGTCAGTCACATTCTCATCTACCACCACCAACAGGCAGAGAAACAAATGAAAAGTGCAATCCCATTCACAATAGCCACAAAAAAATGAAATACCCTGGCATCTTCCTAACTAGAGAAGTGAAAGACCTTTACACTGAAAACTACAAAACACTGCTTAAAGAAATCCAAGAAGACACAAATAAATGGAAAAATATTCCATGCTCATGGATAGGAAGACTCAACATTGTTAAGATGTCCGTCCTACCAAAGGCAATCTACAGATTCAACGCAATACCCATTGAATTACCAACATCATTCATCTCAGACCTGGAAATGATAATGCAGAAACTCCTATGGAAACATAAAGACTGTGAATAGCCAGAACAATCCCTAGCAAAAGAAAGAAAACAGGAGGTATCACACTTCCAAACTTTAAACTTTACTATAAGTGTACAATAATCAAAACAGCCTGGTATTGGTACAAGAACAGGCATATGGACCAATGGAACAGGGTAGAGATTCCAGAAGCAAAACCTTAATTTCTCTATGAACTCATCTTCGACAAAGCTTTCACCAACAACCACTGGTGAGAGGAGGACCTATTCAGTAAATGGTGCTGGGAAAACTGGCTGACCACATGCAGAAGATTGAAACAGGACCTTTACCTATCACCATACACAAAAATCAACTCTAAATGGACCAAAGACCTAAATGTAAAGCCTCAAACTATAAGAATGTTAGAAAATGCAGGAGATACTCTTATAGTAATTGGAGAAAGTCAACCAATTCCTGTTCAAAACCCCAAATGTCTATGCCATAAGAGATAAAATAGACAAATGGGACCTCATTAAACTGAAAAATCGTCTGCAAAGTAAAGAAACCATCAAGAGAGCAGGGAGACAGCCCACAGAATGGGAAAAAATATTTGCCTACAACATATCTGACAAAAGCCTAACATCCAGGATCTGCAAACTGCTCAAATGTGTTGAAAGGAAAAAAAAAAACAAATAGCCCATTAAAAAGTGGGCAAAAGACACGAATAGATACTTCTCAAAAGAAGATATATGGGCAACCAACAGACACATGAAAAAGTGCTCAGCCTCACTAATCATCAGAGAAATGAAAATTAAAACCACATTGATATATCACCTAACCCAAGTAAGAATGGCCATCATTAATAAAACAAACAACAACAGATGCTGCCGAGGATGTGGAGAAAAGGGAACACATCTACACTGTTGGTGGGAATGCTAACAAGTTCAACCTCTATAGAAAACTGTGTGGCGATTTCTAAAAGAAGTAGAAATTGGCCTTCCATATGACCCAGGAATCCCCCTACTGGGAATATACCCAGAGGAACTCAAATCATTCTACAAAAAAGAGACCGGCACATGCATGTTTATTGCAGCACTATTCACAATAGCAAAAACATGGAACCAACAGTGCTGCCCATCGAAACTGCACTGAATAAAAAAATGGGGTACATATGCACAATGGAACATTACGAAGTCATAGAGAAGGACAAGCATATGGACTTCCTGCAACGTGGTTGGATCTAGAGTCAGTAATACTCAGTGATCTATCACAGAAACAAAGAACAGAGTACCACATGTTCTCACTCATAAGCAGAACCTGAACCTTTACCACAATACTATAAGAAAGGAATTGGCAGTAGTGGGATACTGCCAGGGTAGGGTTAGGGGGGACACAATCAATAAGGGTACCTGATCTCAAACCAGGCAAAGTGGGGACCAAAGGGAGGCCCAACATTTACCTGTACACTGTCCACTTTTTTAACTGACATTTCCTGCATCTGAGCGGTGAAGTTTTCTGAATGCAGTATCCAGAGCTGTGTCCCTAAACCTAAATAAGCACAAATGACATGTAGAGGTTCCATGAGCTGTCACAATGAATGCATTTTATAACTCAAATGAAGTCGCAGATTCACTGTCTTCCCTATTTATTTTGTACCAATTTATTTGTAAATGTGATTGTTTTCAAAGGTTTTTTGTTTGTTCTATTTAGATAAATGGTTTTGTGTTAAAAACAACAAAAAAAAGTTACTTGCCCCAAATCACACAGGTAGCAAGGGGTTGAGCCAGGATTTAATCCAAGCAGCTTGATTCTTGAGCTCAGGCTGTTAGTCACTGTATTAAGAAGGTATCTGGAAAGGAAGTGGTCTCTTGATTCAAAGATTTACGGTTATCATGTAAAATAACCATCCTCAACCTGGATTGTGCTGGCCACTCTGCTCCAACAGAAAACTTTTTTGGGTTGAGATGCCCTTGGCCCTGGAAGTACCCCCTAGGCTGGCCACTGCCAACCCACCACTCCCCAACCAAGTCTCAGCTGCCAATCTTCTGTACCCTCCCTTCCCTTCAGTTGTGAAATCAGATTTTGAACATAGGAACAATTAATGCACCTCCGGGTTTTGTGGGACTGTGCAGCTTTGTTCTTATCCCTTCTACAGTGACAAAGGGCATGGTCTGGAGGTCCCATCCTGGATTGGGCCCACCGACCTTTTTATCTTATCCAGCCCAATGTTTAATAACATATTTTCACTTGTCAGCATTTACAAATTAGATGTCACACAAATCTGGATTTTTGGCTTCTCTTGAAAAATGGAAAGACTTTGGAAACCCTGTGTCTGTATGTCTATGAACTCTGGCTTTCAAGTTCCCAATACTCCAGCACTGGAAGCCACAGTCATTTGCCTTACTGGCTTACCACTAATCATCATCATCATCATCATCATCATCATCATCATCATCATCCATTCTGGCTTCATAGTCTTTGCTTTTAAGCATGATTCTATTACCTCTCAATGCAGGCATTGGAATTTGTATTCCTGCTCTAAAAGGGAAGGAAATGGGGAGGGGGACATACCCCTGTCCCTGTGCAGCCTAAAGCTGACTTACTGAAAATACACCACCCACAGAGCTGATTCCCACACAAATAGCATGCATGCAGGGGAAGTCTGTTTTTCCTTGTGGCTCTGCACTAAGTTGAACTTGCAGTAGAGATCAGGCCAGTGAAAGGACCCAGGTGAGCACCTGGCGGTGTCTCTGGGGCCAGCTCAGAGCCAGCTGTGGTAGAGTGAGCTCCCCCGTTACCTCTCTTGGAATGGAAATAATTAATTAATTCTCTAGGCCTCCATCCAGCTCTCACTTGAAACACTAGGCCATAAATAAGCAGAATTCATTTCAATCCCTGATCCTCCTTCAGGGAGGCAGGCTGGATGGGGAGGCAGATATGAAATGTGATGACGAACTAAGCAAGCATCCCAGACTTCAAACCATGTCCACAGTGGGCACCTAGCCTCCCTGATCCCCCTTGGGCTGCCGAGTCCATGGCATGATTGATTGCCTGTCATATACAGAGAGATTAATTCAATTGAGTTACCTGCCTAACGGTCACAGGAAACTGCACCCCCTGTATACTCTCGGACTCAAGTCTAAGTTTCATGTGAAAATCTCCATTATTCAGAGGCAGGGGGAGTACAGCAGTTCAAGGGGTGATGGCCATCCCAAGACCACCTGGAAGCTAAAGATATTCATCTGGCGCTTCCATGTGCAGGTGCCATGGCAGCAACAATGGACAAGCCTCTAGTGGAATTAGGGTGACCATAAGATTCCAGACTAGAGTGCTTTTGAGAGTGAAGAACACAGGCTTAAACTAGAACTGTCTGGGGCAACTGAGACATGTGGTCACAGTAAACAGAGTCACTAAGTCCTCCCATAGCTCTGGGGCTCCCGATTCTGACTGAGTAACCATGTGCAAGTTACTCTCTGAGCCTGTTTCTTGCTGTACAAAATGGGCATGATAACAGTGCAGAGCACTTGCCTCTCAAGAATGTCGTGAGGAATGTATCAGATGATGTAGTGGCTGGAACCCCTGAGAGATCCCTCCCCACAAGGGCAGTGCTTGAATTGTTGAGCTCTGAGGAGTTAACTTGGCCTTCCTTAAGCTGAGATGCCAGGTGGGCTTTGCAAGGTGAGAGCCAGTGCTTAATAACAGTTTTGGAAAATCAAAGGAATCATAGAAGCTGAGGATGGGAAAGACAGCAGGAGAGATGAAGACACAACTAGAAGAGGAAAGCAATACTGGATGGTGATGGGAGGAGACAACTGGGGGACATTTTTAGAGTTACTGCTGTGCGGTCTACATTCTGATTACAAGTTTTGTGCCCTCTCTGAATGCCTTTTTGAGGCAGATCTTTTGGGAGGATGCAACAGACTCAACGTGAGAGGGCAGCAAGAACCAAGGCATCCCTGTCTTTTCCCCATGAAAGTTCACTGTGGGTAAATCTGTGAATGCCAAGTAGTACTCAGCTTTGTACCAATCCACAGAGAAGTCTCTATAAACCTAAGTCCTGTTACTATTACCATTATCTGTATTATGTAAATACAAAGCTGGAAACCAGTAGGGCAGATAGGAGGAACAAATATGCCCCGTGAGCATAAAGAAGGGTGTTACTATAATAATACATCATCCCTGGAGAAGCCTAGTACATAGCAGAAATAAATGACCTGAGAAAATCCCAGGTGAGCCATGGGCGGTGCCAAAAAGAGGTTAGACCTACCTCAGTGAGATCAGTGTCTGCAGAATGAGAAGGATGTTGATTAATCCTGTTTTCTGAGCCAGATACTTTCTGGTTCAATTTCTCCAATAAAACCTCTCTGAATGGAGAGTTCTTAGAATACCAGAGGAGGCCTCCTCACGGGACTTCTGAGGTAAAATGAGACCTGGAAGGGAGTGAGTGGTTCCCTTTCTGACCCTAGGAACCCCAAGGTCAGTGCTGACTTTTCCTCTCAGGAGACCCTTTATCATCCAGTCTTGTTTCCCCCATTAAACATGGCTGCACTTTAGAAATGAATGGGAAAAACATAAACAAAACTCTTCCTCTAATATTGGGTGACTCTGGCATGTCATTTCCCCCACAGTCTCTCTTTAACCACCTGCAGGTACTTTTTAAAATACTGACCACATGCCAGGGACTGTATGCTGGGCCCTGGACAGAGCTGCTTCAGAACAGATCTTAGAAAGTGAATTGTTGGGTTGAAAGGCAAGAACAATTTTATGTTTCAAGAGAGAGCATGGTTTTGCAAAAGGGGTTCTTATAGAGATTGACAGCTCATGAAGGAGCCTGATAAGCTGATGGCATGAAAGGCAGTGGGCAAAGACCCCAAAATGTTTCCTTAGGACTAGATTGGGACTGGCTTGCATGATTTGTCTCAGAATTCCATGTTAATCAGAAATACATTCAAAATTGTTTCAAATATTACAATAAAAAAACAGAGAGAGAGAGAGAGAGAGAGAGGAAACTCTAACTCAAGAAAGGGAGAGAAGGTGGGCTCGGTGGCTCAGCCTGTAATCCCGCGCCTTTGGGAGGCTGAGGTGAGTGGATTGCCTGAACCTGCGGGTTTGAGACCCGCCTGGACAGCGAGACCTCATCTCTACAATAAATAAAAAAAAAATCAGCCAGGCGTGGTAGCACATGCCTGTAATTCCAGCTACTTGGAAGGCTGAGGCGGAAGGATCGCCGGAGTCCAGCAGGTCGAGGCTGCAGTGGCCGGGAGCAGCCATTGCACTCCAGTCTGGGTGACAGAGTGAGACTCCAACTCAAAAAAAAAAGAAAAGGAGAGAGAAAGAGAGAGAGAAACTCTAGCTCAAACTCTGTAAGGGAATACATGTAGAAAATGCAAAATTCAGAATATGGAGTTGTGTAGATTTTTTGCATTAGGTTTAATAACCAAATAGTTATTGAGTACTTACATGTGATAAGGCCTATCTTTCTTGCTTTATAGGTGTTATGTATATAATTTTCTCTAAGATACTTTAGCAGAAACTGTGAGATATTTGTGCACATTATTTGAAGTCATGTCCCATGGGCAGCCACCGTCTAACCAGGTGTTCACTCTCCAGGAGTGGTCAGCTCACATATCAGAAGAGGCCATTTTAAGTTTTTCAGCTACTTTTGCATTTGAAAAACAGCAAATGTTTTGCTAATTAGCTAACTCAATGTCAGAAATGTGTTTTCATTGGTGAAATTAATTATATGCTGATAGGTGTACCATGTGTTAGAAGGAGGTTCTCAATTACTCTCAGTGTGTAATACTCAATGTTGACTAAAATGATTTATTATTGTTACCTCCACCCTGTGTGAAAGCATGTAAGACGTCTTGACTCCCACACAGTCCTTTATTTGTTGGGTTTCTAGGTTGCCTGAGGCTTTCTATAAAAGCCCTCAACCCCTGCCTCTGAAATATTGTTTCAACTACCTTGGAGACCCTTTCATGCAAGGGGGAGGGGGAGGTTGGCCTGAACAGCTAGAGAGACACTGAGCAAGGATTTCACTGAGCACACAACACAGGTTGTAAGAATGACATTATTCCTGCTCACTAACACAGGTTTAACAGATGTTGGCAGTCTGACTTGCTCTAAGGTGGTAGAGAGCAGCTTGCCTCTATCCCTCACACTTTATACTTCCATCACCTACCAGAAAGACTCTGAGAGCAGTGCATGCACACAATATGCACAATCCTGTCAATGATTCTGTGACATAGGCACTGTTATCACCTCCAATTACTGCAGAGGAGAAAGCTCTGGAGAGCTTGCACCACTTGTCCAAGGACACAGGACCAGGTAAACCTTAGCCATTTGATTCTAAAGCCCATGGTCTTTTTACTATGCAGAAGTTTTATGATTTCCTTCTGGATTTAAAGAAATTATCAGACCTCTGGGCAAGATGGCAACAGAATAGGTCAGACTGAGAGAATCTCCACAAAAGCAAGCATCCATAAAGATTCTGCATGAGTGGGTAATTGCCGGTGGGTGAGTGAAATTCTGTCTGAGGGGCTACTCGGGTTCATGCACCCAGGGCTCTTCTCTGGAGGTGACTACAACCCCCCAAAACCCTGAGATTAGAGACCCAGGCATATAGGATCATCTACCATTCTCAGGGCACTCTTGAGAGGACACAGCAGAGAACAGCTGCCCCTTAGCACTGGCACCCAGCCCATGCCATGACCTGCAGCAGCAGACCTGACACGAGAAGGCAGATAGTGGAAATATGGACTAAAACTCCAACACCGGTGATGGGATGCTGACAGGTGCCATCTTCTCAGTCCCGGGACCAGGCAGAGACTTACATTGCCCTGCCCAGCTCCACCCAGCTTCCATCTTGGAACCCAGAGGCTATTCTTTCATCAGACTTGGAGAGACTGACACTCTTCCCCCATCCTGGAACAGGCACAGACACATCAGGTCTGAGTGGGAGACTTGACAGCAGCAGAAGCGAGTAGAGGGACAACCAGACACCCCCACTGTATGGGCAGATTGTAAGGCAGGGGGAAGTGGGTTCCAGGAGCCCCACACATCTGTCAGCAGATACTGGGATCTGCAGATAGCTTCTGAATCACGGCTCCTCCCTCAATTAAATCTCAAACTGCCAAAAGCACAGAACCTCACCCCAGTCCAGCTTCAGAACTGAACAAAACCAGAGGATCTATATAAGGAAGAAAAGGAGATTGAGCAAACAGAAATAAAAGCTATCCCCCCATCACTGAACAACAGAATTACAGAAGAAGTTAAAAAAAAAAAAAACGGGGAGAGGAAAACCTACACAAATGAAGAAAAACCAAAGGAAGAATATGAGTCTCACATAGACCCCTGGGAGGTCAGTCACTGAGAATATAGTCTCTGGAACTAAAACAATGAAGAGCCCCCAAAATGACTGGTCTCAAACCACACACAGAGATATCAAGATATTAATAGAAATAATAGAAGTGAGAAGAGACAAGAGGAAAGAATGAAGGAGTTGATAACTGAGATAACAGCAATAAAGAATACAGTGAATGAAATAAACAACAAACTGATAAGCATGGGAAGCATTTTGTGTTTTCATTGGTGAAACCAATGCAGAAGAAAGAATCTTGAGCTTGAGGACCAAAATTTGGAACGAACCCAAACTATTTAAAAACATAGAAAAGAAGCTTTAAAAGACAGAACAAAACCTCCAAGAGATGAGCAATTATTTTAAGAGGCCAAATCTAAGATTAATTGGAATTTCTGAGGCAGATAGACAGAAACCACTCTGGAAGAAACATTTCATGAAATTATCCAAGAAAACTTCCCTCATCTAATCAGTAACGTGACCATTCAAACACAAGAGATTCAGAGAACTCATGCAAGGCAACAAAAGAGAAGACCAACTCCCAGACACATAGTAATTCGCCTACACAGAGTAAGTATGAAAGAAAAAATTCTAAAGGCAGCAAGAGAGAAAGGTCAGACTACCTACCGGAGAAGACCAATTACAATAGCAGCAGACTTAACTACAGAACACTTCAGGCTAGGAGAGTTTGTAGTCCAATCTTTAAAGTTCTCAAAGATAAACAATTTCAACCAAGAATTACCTACCCAGTTAAGATAAGCTTAATCACCCTGGGCTTGGTGGCTCAGCCTGTAATCCCGTGCTTTGGGAGGCTGAGGTGAGTGGATTGCCTGAGCCCACGGGTTCAAGACCTGCCTGGGCAACTTGGCGAGACCTCATCTCTACAATAAATCAAAAAATTAGCGGGGTGTGGTAGTGTGCGCCTGTAGTTCCAGCTACTTGGAAGGCTGAGGTGGAAGGATCGCTGGAGCCCAGCAGGTCGAGGCTGCAGTGGCCGAGACAGGCCACTGCACTCCAGTCTGGGCTACAGAGTGAGACTCCAACTCAAAAAAAAAAAAAAAGATAAGCTTAATCAGTAATGGAGAGTTAAAATCCTTCCCAGATATTAATACCTAAGAGTTTATACTGCCTCCAGACCAGCTCTACAAGAAACACTTAAGAAAGTACTAAACATAGAAGAAAGGAAAAAAAGAACAAAATGCTCTTCACAAGAATGCAGGAAAAAGATTGAAAACACACATGAATCAACCCAAAAAACAAAAGAAAGACTACAAACAAATAAACAAACAAACAGCAGCAACAACAAGACACTCTATAAGAGGGATAATCTCTCACATCTCAATAGTTAGCCTGAATGTGAATGGACTAAATGTGCTACTGAAAAGACATAGAGTGGCAAATTGGATAAAATATCATGGGGTTGCAATACATTGTCTCCAAGAGACTCATCTCACTAGAAAGGAGCTAAGTACTTAAACACCCCACTAACAACCCTGGACAGATCATCAAGAGAAAAGGTCAATGGGGAGATTCAGAACCTCAACATGATGCTTCACTAAATGGACTTAATGGATACCTAGAGAGCACTTCACCCAACAACCACAGAATGTACATTCTACTCATCACCACATGGAATGTACTCCAAGATTGACCATATCCTTGGCCATAAATCAAGCACAAACAATTCTATAAGATTGACATTCTCCCATGCACTTTCTCAGACCACAGTGGAATAAAAATAAATATCAACACCAACAAAGTTCCCCCCAAACCCACAAAGACATGAACACTAAACAGCATGAACTAAACAACTCTTGGGTTGTTTACACGGAAATCAAAGCAGAGATTAAAAGATATCTGGAAACAAATGAAAATGAAGATACATCTTACCAAAATCTCTTCAAGCACACATGATAAAAATGGAAAGATCACAAGTTAACAGCCTAACAAATCATCTAAGGAAGCTGGAAAAGTAAGACCACCAAACCCTTAACTTCAGCAGAAGAGTTCAGATCACCAAAATAAAAAGCAAATTTAGGACATAGAAGACAAAAATATAATACCAAAAAAAATCAATGAAACCAAAAGTTTTTTTTAACAGCATAAACAAGATCGAAGGACCCCTAGCTAGACTGACCAAGAAAAAGAGAGAAAAAGTCCAAATAAACATAATCAGAAATACAAAAGATGAAGTCACAACTGACCCTGAAGAAATACAAAAGATTATCAGAGATTACTATGTACACCTGTTTGGAAACAAACTCAAAAACCTAAATGAAATGGAGGATTTTCTTACATCACATAACCTCCCCAGATTGAAACAAGAAGAAATTGAGACCCTGAATAGACCAATAACAACCCAGGAAGTCGACTATGTCATAAGAAAACTACCTACAAAAAAGCTCTGGACCAGATGGCTTTCCAGCAGGATTCTACAAAATCTACAAGGAACAGCTAATATCAATCCTATTGAAAGTATTCCAGGCAATTGAAAAAGATGGAATTCTCCCCAAATCATTTTATAAGGTTAACATCACATTGATACCCAAACTGGGTAAAGATCCAACAAAGAAGGAGAACTACAGGCCAATATCCTTGATGAACACAGACGCTAAAATTCTCAACAAGGCTCTATCAAACCAGATCCAACAACATATCTCAAAAATCATCTCCCATGACCAAGTTAGGCTTCATCCCTGGGATGCAAGGCTGGTTTAACATCCGCAAGACCATAAACATAATTAAATATTTCAATAGATGCAAAGACAAAAACCATGTGATTATATCATTAGACACAGAAAAAGCTTTTGATAAAATCCAGCAACCATTCTTGATAAAAACCCTCAAACATCTAGGTATAGATGGAACATATCTCAAAATAGTAAGAGCCATATATGAGAAACCCACCGCCAGCATACTGCTAAATACTGACAGAAATTCGAGACATTTCCCCTGAAAATTGAAAGAAGACAAGGATGCCCACTCTCACCCCTCTTGTTCAACATAGTATTGGAAGTCCTAGCTAGAGCAATTGGAAGTCCTAGCAAGGGAAGGAAATCAGGGGATTCCAGGTAGGAAAAGAGGAAGTCGTTATCCCTCTTTGCAGATGACATGATTCTATACCTCGAAAACCCAAGAGAATCTGTCAAAAACCTCCTTGCTAATAAAGGACTTTGGCATAGTCTCAGAGTATAAACTAAATATGCAAAAGACAGCCACATTTCTATATACCAACAATCAACAAACAGAAACCCCAAAAAAGTACAATCCCATTCATAATAGTCACACAAAAAAATGAAATACCTTGGCTCTTCCTAACCAGAGACATGAAAGACCTTTATAATGAAAATTACAAAACACTGCTCAAAGAAATCAAAGATGACAAACAAATGGAAAAATATTCTGTGCTCATGGAAGAATCAACATTGTTAAGATGTCCATTCTACCAAAGGAAATTTACAGATTCAATGCAATACCCGCTAAATTACCAATAGCATTCTCCTCAGACCTGGAAATGACAATACAGGAATTCATGTGGAAACATAAATGACCGTGAATAGCTACAACAATCCTAAAAAAAAAAAAAAAAAAAAAGCAGGAGGTATCACATTCCCAGACTTTAAACTTTATTATAAAGCTATAATAATCAAAACAGTCTGGTACTGATACAAGAATAGGCATATAGACCAATGCAACAGGATAGAGATTCCAGAATCAAAACATCAATTTTTCAACCAATTCTTTTTATTTATTTATTTTTTTGAGTTGGAGTCTCACTCCGTTGCCCAGACTGGAGTGCCATGGCAGGCTTACAGCAACCCCAGCATCGACCTGCTGGGCTCTGGCGATCCTTCCTCCTCAGCCTTCCAAGTAGCTAGAACTACAGGCGCGCTATCACGCCTGGCTTTTTTTTTTTTTTTTTTTGAAGTTCAACTCCTCCCAAGAGAGCTTGGCAATACCTAGGACTGGCTGTAACTCTGCTGGAAGAGGCTTATTGGCTGAGTGTTTGGGTTTTTTTTTGTTTTTTGTTTTTTGTCTTCTACTTTGTAAATTTATATCATTATATTCATTTTTAATTTTATTTTCTAACATAATCTAAAATTATTCTGAGGTAGGATATATTTCACTAGGGCCATTGTTAAACTTGACATTTGTAAAAACAAATTTGTATGTGACATACTTTCATGCTTAACAAATTTTGAATTTGTAAGGATTAAGAGCTGTGTCCTTTGTGAAGACTTAATTGTTTACTGGGAATTATTTGGCAACTAATAATACTTTTTAAAATATTTTAAACATTGAATGCATCCATTTCATTATTGTCATGATGTCCTGAAAGGATGATTTATAGAAATCATCATGGGACTAATCAGAAAAAAAATAAACACATTTTTATTAAATATCAGGTTTTTAATTTTATTTTCTGAAATTCTAGAATCATATGTATTAAACATAGTTTTATAATATTAGTGTTATCATTATTCTCCATGACATTTCTGATATTGACTTTTTCATTATGTCTTTTCAGGTGGCTGTTATGCATTTTTTTCCTGCACTAACTGGACCATGGAAAATAGAAATAATGTCACATTGTTTATTCTCCTGGGATTTTCTCAAAATAAGAAAATTGGCGTCCTCTGCTTTGTATTATTTTTATTTTGCTACATTGCTATTTGAATGGGAAATCTGCTCATAATGATTTCCATCACATGCACTCAGCTAATTGACCAACCCGTGCATGTCTTCCTCAATTACCTCCCACTCTCTGACCTTGGCTACACATCCACAGCAACCCTCAAACTAATGGTTGACTTACTGGAAGAAAGGAAGACCATTTCCTATAAAAACTGCATGATATAGCTATTTATCATTCAATTCCTTGGAGGCATAGAAACCTCCATCCCAGGGATAGCCTATGACCCTATGTGGCCATCTGCAAGCCCCTGCCCTACACCGCCATCATAAGCAGGCAAAGGTGCAACACAATCATCATAGCTTGTCGTGTTGGAGAATTTATTCACTCTGCTTGTCAGTTTCTTCTCACTATCTTCTTACCATTATGTGGTCCTAATGACATGTGTACTTCTGTGATGTGTATCCTCTACTGAAATTGGATTGCACTGATACATACAGAATTGATCTCTTGATAATTGTTAATTCAGGCCTGATTGTTTTGGTGACTTCTGTGGCTTTGATGATATCTTATTTCCTGATGTCATTCACCATCAGGATTTACCCAGCAGAGTACCATACCAAAGCTTTTCCAACTTGCAGTTCCCACATAACAGTTATTGTTCTTTTCTTTGTGTCTGTCCTTTTTATTTGCATTAAGCCAGCCATAACTTTCCAGAAGACAAAGTGTTTGCTTTTTTCTATGCCATCATTATTCCCATGTTCAACCCTATGATCTACACATTGAGAAACATAGAGCTGAAGAATGCCTTAAGGAAAATATGATATTATCAATTGTTTCTGGAAAGAAAGTAACTTGTTTGAAAGACACTTTAGAATTTTCCTGTAGTGCTCAAATCTTAGCCATAGAATGAATATGGAATGATACAAAAGCACATATGGTGCACGCAAGAGCCAGCCACAGATATGAGCTCAGTATCTCTGGCATTTGCTCAGACATCTTGTGGTTGGGCCAATTTTATTTATTTATTTTATTCTTTCTCTATATACCTGCCTCAAGTTCTTAATTTGGCATTTTGCTTTGAATGTTTTATGAAGTCTATTCTCCCATTATTTTGATTTCTAATTTTAGTCTAGTGTGTCTCTATTGAAAGAAGCTAATAGAAAGCCATGAGATGAAGGAGAAATATAACTATAATATTCCTACTGGCAGCATCTCAGAGGATAATAAATAAAAGTAAATTTTTCAGCTGAAGATATTAGGAAAATGAGTGGAATATTTAACTCCTTTGACTACTCAGCATTTGAAGACACTTCTATACAGTAAGCTCTCAAAGTCATTGATAAGTTTTTGGAAACCACAAGACTAAGTAAAACAACATATAATGAGACCCGTTTTAGCATAGGCTTGTTGATATAAACAAGGGTTAAGTTCCTGTGATATAGTCTTGGTCACAAAATCATCACCAAACTCCTATAGAAAGATTAAAAAAAGAAAAACTAGGGCAACCCCCTCAGGTCTCCTCTCATTATGGGAGCTTTTCTGTCCTCTCAATAAATCCTGCTTTCTCACTTAAAAAAAAAAAAAAAAAAGGCCGGGCTCGGTGGTTCAGCCTATAATCCCAGCACTTTGGGAGGCCGAGGTGAATGGATTGCCTGAGCCTGCGCGTTGAGATCAGCCTGGGCAACTTGGCGAGACCTCATCTGTACAATAAATAAAAAAAGAATTAGTCGGGCATGGTAGTGTGCCTGTAGTTTCGGCTACTTGGAAGGCTGAGGTGGAAGGATCACTGAAGCCCAGCGGGTTGATGCTGGGGTGGCTGTGAGCATGCCACTGCACTCCACTCTGGGCAACAGAGTGGGATTCCAACTCAACAATAAAAAATAAAAAAAGAGAGAAAAACTTCAAATTTCAAACACTGGAATAAATATGAGTTATACATACATTTAAGAAAGATTAATAGATAAAAATAAGGCCATTATTTGTCTAATGATTACAGCTCCGACTCATAGATGGCTGGGGCCCATCCCTTCAGCTCGAGGCACAAAGTAGGAATTACCCTGGACAGGGCATATTCCATCACAGGAAGTGCTCACATGTGTGCAAATTAAAAGAGAAGTACCAGAATGAAGTCATCAGAAGAATAAGTCATCAAAATTATACCAGAGATATTTGCATTTCACTGCCTAAAGATTTTACCAAAACATGTTCTAAAACTCAGATGCCCTGAAGAGCTCACTGTTTACAGGGTAGATCATCTTCACCTGGAATTGGATTCCTTGTCAGGGTTTGAGAGATAAAAGGAAACGAATTCAGCACAAAATACACAAATCTCTCCTTCTCTCATTTCCAGGTAACAGGAATTATTTTTCATCTTGGTGACCTATTCTGCAAATAACCTAGCAAGTATTTCCAGGCAATGACACCCCAGGCCACATACCCATGTTGTTGATTATGGATGTCTTGTGAGGTGTGATGGCTTTTTTTCACATTCAGTGTTTGTGGCCAACCAGGAATGTCTAGATATGATCCAGCTCACTGCTGTCATGGACAGCCATATAAGGGGTGGGTCTCTCATCTAACACTGTCAGAGAAAGGGGTCAGAGACAACTCATGGTCTCACCTGGAGCTGCCCTCACTCCTCAGAATGAGACTTGATACCTACCTCTTGGAGTTGCTTCAAATCGCATGAACTTGGCAAGCCTGCAGAAGGCTCCTCTTTGTCAGAAGTAGTCACCTGAGGGTGAAATGCCTGATGGACACTGTCTTTATCAAGTGAGTCTGGATCCTGAAGAAGCCATTTTCTTCATCAGAAACTTGGTAGGGATTAAATTCTCCTTTGCCCCAACCCAGTAAGCACATAGTAGACAATGACTGAGTAATGGAGATGGTGCTTCTGCTCAACTCCCACTTTCCAGACCCTTCCTAGCAGGGAGAACCGGTGAATGACTCCATGGGCTTCCCACATATAGTCTGGACCTCCCGTCCTCCAGTTATTTCAGGCTGTGGGCTGTCCCAGGACCCTGTGTGTGGCAGTCAGTGCCCCCTCCTGGCCCTCAGGGGTTCAGTTCATGGGTGCTGCCCCAAGCCTGGCACAGTAGCCTCACCTACTTGGCATCTGGGGTCCTCCACAGTCCTCACTTTTACCCTTTCTGGCATTATAAGCTTGGACACTGCTGGAGACTCTCCAGGCTCCTTGTAAACTGATACGTGCACTGTCAGAAGATAGGCATAAAGGCTGCACTCCAAATTCAACAGGACCAGTGGCAGGCCTCCCCAGTGACCTCTACTGTGAGGTACTTGTGCCTTCCCTGGAGACATTAGGCCTCCCCAGTGATCTCAGCCCTATCAGATGATCTTCCCAGGTGACCTCGGCTCTCCCAGGTGAACTCAGCCTTCCCAGGTGACATTAGCCCTTCCTATTCACCTGATCTCTTCCCTTAGCCATTTTTTGTTTCCACAGATGAAAAAAAGTCCTCAAAGGGAAATGGTTTGCTGATGTGGAAGAGGTGAAACAAAAAACAGCAGAAGCACCAAATGGCATCAAAAATGATGAGTTCAAAAACTGTTTTGAGCATTGGAAAAAGCATCTCGATAGATGTATTATATCAAATGAAGAGTACTTTGAATGTGACTGAAGTTTACACATGTAAGAATAAATACACAATTATCTATAAATAAAATGTGAATTTTGGGGGTCTCCCTTATATACAATTTTAATTTGTTGATTTAAAATAAAATAATTTTATAAGAATGGGCAAAGGAATTGAACACACATTTCTCACTGAAGATACACAAATGGCCAACAAGCTCATGGAAAAATGTTCAACACTATATGTTATTAAGAAAATACAATCAAAGTCATAATGAGATACATCTTTGTACCCACTAGGATGGTTGTAATTGAAAACAAGAACAACTACCAATGCTGGCAAGAATGTGGAGAGATTGGAACCAAAAAATACAGTGGTATACTCCCAGTAGGGGGATTGCTGGTTCATATGGAAGGTCAATTCCTCTGCCTTTCCCGGCCTACTCATAGTTGATAATAAATATTATTCAATGAAAGATCAAGAAAATATTATTTTTTTGCATGTATTTAAATAGTAAGAAATTTTCTGAGTGGAAAAAAAGATTTAGAAAGATCCAGTAAATAAATAAGGAATGAAAATTACACCTGAATTTTAAGCAAAATGCACACTCCTGCTTTGTAATTTTGAAATAACTATTCTTTGCTTAACCCTGTATTTGTGCAGTTTTTAATTTAAATTCAGATCTCCACTTGAGCATGCAGATGGCAATTTTATGGTATTTCAAAGACTCCTCTAAGCCTTGCAGGTGGGAGGAGAAAGCATCTTCTTGCTACTCAGACATTATGATGTGATGAAAGCACTAAGTAGTAAAATAGATGTTTTAATATGTTGTTTTAGTTTCACCTTCAACTGAAAGCAATGCTTTGCAAACGATTTTTTTTTCAATGATACTGCTAAATTTGGGAAACCCTTGAAATACATGTGATGTATTTGAAACAGGAAGTACAAAGATTATAAAAATATTGACATAGAGACAAATGGAAAGCACAATGGAAATCTGTTATTTGACGTTAGTATTCTGAAACAGATCCAATTAACTACAAATGACAATATCATATTTGACACCTTGGTTGAGAAGCCACGTGAAAGAAAATAATGATAAGAATCTTAGAAATTTGGGGTGGAGTCCCCTATCAACACTAACTCCCTTTTCAAGGTTGAGTTTTTGTTTCTCATTGTTACTATTCAGAGAATATCAGATACCTGCATGGAATTAAATGTCTTTTGCCAAAGATCATAATAAAGATGGTTGCAACATTGTACTAGCCCAGAGACTTATGTTATCAAAGCAGATTGTAAAAGCTGTGGCTAAATCACCTAGATTAGGTGTTAGAGACTGAAGATTAAAAAGGAAGACAGGACTGTAAAGAGTCGCTGGAACTCTGATGTGTAGTCACAGAAACAGTTGCAGTCTACTCATCTCTATGAGAAATCTTTCTTTGCTCCTCCTGTGTTCCTAAAATAACCCAATAAGAATAATTTATGGGTTTCTTTTCTCCTTGAAGATTCTCACTGAGGAGAGGGGATGCAATTTGTTAATTTTGCCGAAAGCATTTGAAAGCCAGTAGGATGTCTGCTAATTATACCTGCTAATAATTATTATACACGATAATTATTCACACTTAAGTAAAGTGGTGTTGGATATTTTTCCACAACTTTTCTGGTGAAAACTTTTTTAACTTCATCCCCAGAGATCTGGAATCAAAATATTGTATCTTTTTCTTAAATTTTTATTTTTTATTTATTTTATTTTAAAGATGTGGGGTACAATTCAGGATTAGGCTTACAAGTGGTCATCATACAGGTCAAGTTTGGACCTCCCTTTGGTCTCCATTTTGCCTGGTTTGAGATCAGGGAACCTTATTAATGTTATGTGTCTCTCCCCTCCCCTGGCAGTTTCCAGCTACTGCCAATCCCTTTCTTATTATATTAAAACATTGTATCTTTAAAAAAAGAATTTCAGGGTTTTTTCCTTATAACTCCTAATAGTCCTTTTCTGCCTATTGCATTGTTTTGAAAATTCACAAAGGAAAATGTGTAGCTGTTTATTTCTTATTTGTGGTGTCTTAAATTGATTATTGAAGTTGAATATGAATATAAACAAATGCACACATCATAAGTAAATTTTTACAAACAGTACATCTGACAAAAATTCTGATAAAATAGCAACAACAACATAAAACATTACCAGGGCTCCAGAAGAATTCTCCATTCTCATTTCCACCATGAACATCCCCCCTACTAGTGCAACTTCAAACAGCATAGCTTTCAGTTTTTTCGTTACTTTATGTGAATAAACCTACAGGCTATTTTTTGGATTTCTGAGCTTTTTCATTTAGTATGTCGTCACAGGTAGTTCTGCATTGCATATTCTCATTTCTGTGTAAAGTTCAGTGTTATGAATATACCTCAAACCAGTTATTCATTATTCTATTGCTGAATATTAGAATTATTTTTAATTTAGAGGTTTTATAAATAGTAATGTTATAAATAGTCTATTGATGTTTTAATGAATATTCACCTCCATTTCTATTTGGGTATAGCCCTAAGACTAAAATGACTGCATCATAGAATATGCATATTCAGCATTAGTAAACATCGTAACGGGGGTTTCCAGAGTAGTTATATCAATGTGTATTCCCACCAAAAATATATAATAGATATGATTGTCCAATATTTTTAATCAAAACTTAATACTTTTTTTAAGCCATTCTTGATAGTATGGAAATCACTGTTATTTTCATTTACATCATCCTAATGCTGAATAAAACTGAGAACATTTTCATATGTGTAACGGCTATTTACATATTTTCTGTTGAAAAGTGCTCATTCAAATCTTTTTCCACTTTTATACTGGGTTTTATTTCAATTATTGTGTTTGCCAGAGGTTCTTTTATGCTTTGCCTATGAGTCCTCTGTCAGAGATACATATACGTCTAATTACATATATTTGACAAAATATAGCCTTACTTATCATAAGCGTTGCCCTTTTGACACTTTTGATGATCAGAACTTCTTTTTTTTATTTTAAAGATGAGGGGTACAATTCAGGGTTAGGTATACAAATGTTCATTATGCAGGTACCCTTGTTGATGAGGCATGCCCTTCCCTCCCCTGGCAGTTTCCCTCAACTGCCAATCTCACCTCCACAAAAGTGTCTGATTTATCATTAATCTTGTCTGATCATTGCTTCATGTATTCTGTTTTAAAACGTGTACATTCTCTTACGTCACAAAGATGTGCTCAGGTTCTCCTCCACAAACTCCACTGTTTGTATTTCACATTTAATCTGCAACCTGTATGGGATATAGAGTATGAGGTAGGTTGCCAGATTTTTATTCAAAATAGAGATATAAAATATATATTATTCATCTTATCCTTTTAAAAAAAACTAATGCTTCTGTCAAAGTCAATTGATAATATACATGTGAATCTATTTCTTTTTTTTTTTTATTTTGAAAGTAGGATTTATTGAGAGAACAGAAAAGCTCCCACAGTGGGAGGAGACCCATTCATGGGGTTGCCCATGAATCTATTTCTAGAACCACCGTTCTGTTCCATTGATTAGTCTGTTTGTCCTTTAGAAAATAGCATGTGTTTGTAATTACTAGAGGTTTATAAGAAGTCATGATATCTGGTAGTGCAACCTACAATTTTGCTCTCTTTATTTATGGATACTTTTGCTACTGGTGATTTTTTGCATTTCTGAATAAGATTTACAAATGACTTAAGTTCCAAAAGGAAGAGGAAAGAAGTCAAATCAGGAAGGAAGAGAGGAAGGAAGGAAGGAAGGAGGGAGGGAAGGAAGGAAGGAAGGAAGAGGAAGGGAAGAAGAGAGGAAGGAGGGGAGGAAGGAGGGAAGAAAGGAAGGGAGGGAAGGAGGGAGAAAGGAAGAAAAGGAGAAGGGAAGAAAGGAAGAAAGGGGGAAGTAAAAAGGGTAGGAAAGGAGGCAGTAAGAAAGAGAGAAAAGAAAGGAAGGAGAAAGGAAAAGAAGGAGGAAAAGATTTATTTTTGCATTATATTGAAACTATAGATCAACTTAAAGATATTTGACACTTCATGTTCAAGTCTTCCATTCCATAGACATACTTAGTATAAATTTTCATTGATTTATCTATTTGAAATGATTTTGAATTGTGGTACATATCAATACTGAGGTTGTAGTGATCTTAGACTATTGCTAACAGAATAAAAACTTCACTAATGATGAACAAGCTAAAGAAAATTAACTGTGCAGCGAACCAATTATAGAAAATAGTATTTTGATTAGTTATGAAATTTACCAACATTTTTAGTCTAATGTTTGTTGTATTACTAAGATCAATGAAATCCAGATGTCTGAGACTAAAATTACAGGGATATTTATAGTCTATGGTCCATCTTGGTGAGAAAGATTATGCCCAAATTGCCTGCCACTGAGGTTACAGAGAAGATGAGGAACAACATGAATAACGGAGCCTACAGCTCAGGGCAATCTGTTTCCCATTGGAATGAATTCATTTAGCACTGTTGAATTTTGTTTGTCCATCCAGGCCATTAGGGAAACTTACTATGATAAGAATCATCAAAAGCCATTGGAGAGTTTTCTGTTGGAAGTCCCTGACACTGTCTTTTCTCCCTGCTGCTCTACAGGTCTTGGGTTGAATTCTGTGTCCCTGAAGCTAATGTGCAGAATATTCTGAGCAGCAGAAACTAGAATTAATCCACCCCAGTTCTCTCACAACTCCACATCATTTGCCTCTCTCAGCTATGCTTCCAGAGTCCTCTATGTGCTTCCAAGAGCAAGAAAAAAATAAACTGTGGGCTAAGGCATTGAGCAGAAATGAGTTTTTACAGGGGTTGGTGTTGTTTGAAGATGTGGCTGTCAACTTCACCTGGGAAAAGTGCTGGCAGGACCTGGACAATACACAGAGGACTCCGTATAGGGATGGAATGCTGAAGATCCATAGCAGACTGGTATCCTGGGACATTACATTACAAACTCTGAGGTGATTTTCAAGTTGGAGCAAGAAGCAACTATGGATAGTAGAAGAACCTTCTAAACAGAGCCTTTCAGATGTTCAGATCATTGGTGACCTAACTGAAAAGAAACACACACACACACACACACACACACACACACACACACACACACAAGAAAGAAAGAAAAAAATCACAGTGGATATTTGTAACAAGCTGCAATCACCAATAGCAACAAATCAATGATTGAGAGACTTGAATTAAGGAGAAGCAAGTAACTTGAGCTCAAGCCATGTCTCAAATCTGAATGTAAATAACGAAAACTATTAAATAGTGAGTCCTGAGGAGTGTATGTCATACCATGCTTCTCCTTAGTGATCCTGATGAGGTAAAGTCTGGAAAGAATCTGTTTGCTCATAATTTAACCAGTAAATCTCCTAGACATCATGAGCATTTTGGATAGCATCACAAGACAAACTGAGCAGTAATATTTTGAATATATAGACAAGAGGAAGCCTTAACATGAAAAAATATTATCCGCATATATGATTGTTCATATGGGAAATATCTCCTATAAATGTGATGAATGTGAAAACACCTGTCAGCTCTCATTGCCCAAGTGATAACTCAGGGATTTATGAATACTTTTTAATGTAATGTATACGGAAAAACTTTTCACAGGTAATCAAGCTTCAGCTCGTTTCAGAGAACTCACACAGTGGAGAAACCCTATGAATGTAATGAATGTGGGAAAAACCCATCATAATTTAAAACTCAAAACACATCAGATAGAGAGTTCACACATGGGAAAAAACTTATGAATGTATAAATGGGGAAAAACTCTTTTTGTTAAGTCAAGTCTCATGAAGCACTGGGCTAATCACATACGACAGCAAAATCTACGAATATAATAAACCTTGTACCACAATTCAAACCTCAACACACATTAGCAATTTCACATAGTGGAAAAATCCCATGACTTAATAAAAATAAGACTCACTGCTTACTAGTTTCCATTATTTACATTCAGATTTGAGACATGGTTTGAACTCAAGATACATGTTTCTCTTAATTCAAGTCTCTTAATAGTTGATTTGTTGCTATTGCTGGTTGCAGCTTGTCACAAATGTTCATTGTGGTTTTCTTTTCTTTTTTCTTTTTTATTTTTGTGGTTCCTTTCAATTAAGTCACCAATGATCTGGACATTGAACTTTTTGCCAGAAGTCAAACTTCAGAGTACATCAGAGTATTCATACAGTGGAAAACCTTCTATGTAAGGGAGTACTCACTAGACACCAGATATTCACACAGGGAAAAAAACCTTATGAATGTGAAAAAACATTTGACTGGAAGTAAGACTTAGTAAGCATTAGGATATTCTCACAAGGCAGAAAACCTATGTATAACGTGTGTGGTGAAAACTATCAGAAGTCAGACTTCATTAGACATAAAAAGAATTCACTCTGGAGAGAAACTCTATGAATATAATGTATGTGGAAAAACCTTTGACTAGAAATCAAACTTCACCCAACATCAGAGTATCCACACAGGGAATTAAAACCTATAAACATAATGAATGTGGGAAAATGTTTTGCCTGAAGTCAATCATCACTGGACACAGAGAACTTGCAGAAAAAATGCTAAAAATGCAATAAGTGAGAAATTAAATAATATTCTTATTCCAATATCTATTTGACATTTTAAAACTGAATTCTCACTCTACTGTGCCTTTATGTTTTTAAGACATTTTAATGGTGTTTTATAATGATAGAATATAATTAGCTGGGTTGTAGGAGTCCGCAACATGCTCACTTTAACACATAAACAACTCACATAAACAAATTATTTATTTTATTTATTTTCTCTAGATTGTATACACAAACATCAGAGCTTGAGTGCAAATTTTTGATTTGTTATATTATATATCAAATAAATCCCGTGTTTTTAATTTATTCTGCCTGAGAATTAATGACTAACTGGCATTCCCACAATTGGTTTGAACTTAGCAATGACATCTCTGAAATGATGTTTTTAATATTGCAGCTGTATTTTCCTAGAACATTTTAAGACAAATGTATTTAATGCAGTTACTAGTTGTTTTTACCTAAAATTGACAAAAATTTTATACAAATATACTTATTCCACAATAAAAAATATCACTATAAAGTAGGAAACGCTGCCTCAAATACCTCAGGGAAGGGTAAACAATACCATTTTATAAAGTACCTGAATGAAACAAAAAGAGTAAGATCAAGCAAGGGCTGTAATCCCAGCACTTTGGGAGGCTAAGGTAAGAGGATTGCCTGAGTCCAAGGGTTCGAGACCAGCCTGGGCAACTTGGTAAGACATCGTCTCTATAATAAATCAAAAAATTAGCTAGGTATGGTGGCGGGTGCCTGTAGTTCTGGCTCCTTGGAAGGCTGAGGTGGAAAGATCACCTGAGCCCAGAAGGTTGAGGCTGCAGTGACTGGGGGCATGCCACTGCACTCCAACCTGGGTGACTGAGTAAGACTCCACCTCAAAAAAAAAAAAAAAAAGATGAAGCAAGGAGAACTAGATACTATATGATTAATCTGAGGTACTCACATTTTACTTGTTTACATGTACAGGAGTAATACTTATTTTATCCAGATAAAGTCCATTGGACATGCATTGATAGAAATGGAGCATATTTACTGTATTTTAATTTTTAATACTATTCTATACATTTATTTTATCTTCTATCATGTATACATCAAAGGTTTTGAAGTAACAACTTTCATTTGAAGATTTTATTTTTCCACTTCTGCTTTCCCAAGTCTTCTCTACTTCAGACTGTTTTAAAGGCAGGTGGTTTCAAACATTCATGGAAAATTATCTACATTCTGCACAAACTCTACAAGAATATAAAACTGGGTTCTACAATGTAAGTCAACTTAGGAGACTGAAAACCATGATTTAAAAAAAAATTCTTGGTAGCCCAGGTACTACTATAATCCCAGCATTTTGAGAGGCCAACAGAGGAGAATTGCTTGAGCCCAGGAATCCAAGTCCAACCTAGGCAATATAGTGATGCTCCATCTCTACATACATACAAAAAAAGGACCAGGGATTATGCTGTGCACTCATAGTCCCAGCTACTAAGGAAACTGAGGCAGAAGAATTGCTTGAGCCTAAGAATTGAAGCTGAGGTGAACACTGCACTCCATTCTGGGCAACAGAATGAGACCCCAACTCAAAAAATAAAAATAAAGAAATAAGATATAAAAGTCAATATTCTCAGTACCACCATTTTGTATATACAGATGTAAAAATTCTAAACAATATTGGCAGGCCATTGATATCAATTTTAAAAATATATAAAAATTTTAACACACTACATTCAAGTTGGGTGAATCTCATGTTTTGCTCTGAAATATAATTTTGTAAATGTATAAATATAATTCACCTTATACAATTAATCTAGAAAAAATAATGGACATTTGAATGAATGAAGAAATAATGCCATTACAAATGGCCCGAAATAATAAAATATATAACAGAAGAAAATTTTAATAACTTGATAGAACGTGTTATAAAAACTAGACTGAACATACTCTTAAAAGAAGAACACTAAAACTTTATTGAGAAATTTTACAGAAGTCCTAAATAAATTGTAGGAATGCAATGTTCCTCGTTGTACAACTGACTATTAAAAAACAGACAGTACTGCCCACATTCATCTATTTTCTCCATGTTTTACAATAAAAAATTCACTAGGGCATTTTGTGGAATTTGACACTGATTCTAATATGTGTATAGAAAATGCAAATTATAAAAATTAAGCAAGATATTCTTGTCAATGTCCTATACTACCAGATATTAAAAATTATAAAGCTAGAGTAATTGAAACAATGTGACATTGGCATCAGGAGGGACAAATACATAATGAAACAGACAGAAAAAGATCCATGATGTACAGGATTGTGGTGTATGGTAGGGTAACATGTAGTATAGACAATGTGACAATAAGGTCTATGAATGAATGAAGCTAGAGAGAAGTATTATCCCTATAAAAGAAGATGAAAGTGTTCATTTAATTTATATCAAAATTAATCCTAGATATATAAAGAACTTTGTTGATCAAGAATTCGTTAAATGCATTCTTTAATCACCCATAAATTACTTCAATATTCAGCATATTCCACAATGGTTTCTGACAAGTCCTATGTCTGTAGAAAAAAACAAAACTCTTTAAGCACGTCCTATAGTGTTTTGTAAAATCCAGAAAGAATACAAATTATAAATATTTATGTAACTCTTCTTTTGGTTGTCTTTTTTAGGCTAAGAACTTTTCTTTTCTTCTTTTTCTTTTTTTTGAGTTGGAATCTCACTCTGTTGCCCAGACTGGAGTGCAGTGGCATACTCACGGCCACCCCAGTGTCGAACTGCTGGGCTCTGGTGATTCTTCCACCTCAGCCTTCCAAACAGCCGGAACTACAGGCGTGTGCTACCATGCCAGGATGCCAAGTTAATTTTTAATTTAATGTAGAGACAAGGTCTCGCCAAGTTTCCGGGGCTGTTCTTGAACCTGCAGGCTCAGGCAGTCCACTCGCCTTGGCCTCCCAAAGTGCTGGGATTACAGAAGAAGTTTTTACTACTTGTTCCTTTTTGAAAAATTTACTTTAACTTTTTTTTGTGGAGACAGAATTTTGCTTTGTACCGAGGCTGGAGTACAGTAATGTGATCATATCCCACTTTAGCCTCCAATTCCTGGACTCAAGCAATCTTTCCTCCTTAGCCTTCTGACTGATTGGGACTACAGGTACATGCCACCATGACTGGCTAATTTAAAAAATAAATTGTAGAGACAGACTCTTGCTAAAGTGCCCGGACTAGACTTGAATTCCTGGCTTCAAGTGACCCTCCTGCCTCAACCTTCCACAGTGCTGGGATTACAGGTATGAGTCACTATGCCTGGTTTTAATGTAAGAACTAAAAATTAATGATACTCTAATTCCCTATCCCATAATCATTATCAGTCCTTATTTCTCATACCCACTTCAATTATTTTTCTCCACATAGGTACCTCCTCTACAAAATTTGATGTGTCCTTAAAAAGATCCTTATAAATAAATAAATAATATAATATAATATGCGTATGTATGTTGTTATACATTTCATTTTGGTATCCTAAATTTTCAATCAACTATATGTTTTTGAAGTATGTTCATTTTATCACATATGCCACAATGCTTTGCTGAATTCTGTGGAATCAAATTACTATAGTCTGGGTCTATTCCCATTTAATATATGTTTGTTCCCATAGTAATTGGCATTAGTTAGTTATCAATTCTTGACTTCTACATGTATCACCCACAATTAATAACTAATAAGGACTTTGTGTGTATCTACATCTATGACCCTTATCATTGATCTTTGTACTCAAGAAAATAAAAAAAACCGTTATGTAATTCCCCTCATTTTTTTTTTCTTTAAAACTTTTTTTTTCTACCTTCCTGAGTGTACACAGTTTATTGTGGTACATGTATTCCCACTGCAATGCCCCATTCTTAAATATAAATTATTTTCTTTTAGAGAGACTGTCTCTGTAATTTAGGTTCCTATAAACGGTATCAGAAATGAGACCTAAAAAAATCACTATTGGAAGAATCAGTGATTGTAGAAATTGGTATGCAATGCTCATGTGAGCACTTTGAGCTTTCTACTTCCACAACTTGCCTTTTTTTTTTTTGTCTTGGTGGGTTCTTTCTCAGGCTGAGCCTCCCTCTTTTTGGTAGAACCTTTTGGATTTGCTAGGGGTCTGATTTTGGTAAGGTCTACTTAAATAAAGAAACTTACATCACTCCTGGGATGATAAAAGATCTTTTGTCTTTTCTGGTAAATTGCTTTGGATTTTTTTTTTTTAATAAATACAAGTGTCTTTCTGAGGTGAGTACTCTGGTTTCTAAAGAACTTGCATTCTCTCTGTGAGGTATGTCTTTTCTGGTGAATTTACTTTTGGTTCTTTTTGCATAATTTATTTAGTATTTTGTTTGATCTGTCCATATGGATTAAAATTTTTGTCAACACACTTATCTTGGTTTCCTTTGATTTGTTTATGTACATTTGTAAATGAGTTGACATGCCTTCCTTGCTTGTTTCTAAATGTTCTTGGACAGCAAAAGTAAACACTCGAAATGACAGACATAAGACGGCTGATTAAAAGTCACTATTGCAGGCACCACCAGCTAACTAACAGAATTTATATGTTTTTATTTTCTCTAGAGAGAGTAATAGAAAATGTTATTTGCAAACAGGAAGGCATGTCAGGTTGTTTGGGACTACAACCAGCTATATATTATGTCCCATTTTGACCTCTGACCCCCAGAATTACGGGATGACAGTTTTGGTAGTGACTTTTTACAGTAGAAATAGAAAACGAATACAGGAGATAACATAATTGTTTTTTTAAGAAAATACACATGTGTAAACCAAACCAAATTAAAAAGTAGAAAATACTGGAGTATTCATTATAGTCCTTAGCTTATTTAGCAATATGTGTAACATTTGTATAACTGGAAGTGTGAGTATAACCCTGTTATTCCAATTCTGTTCGCCTAGCCAGATCAGAAGAGAATTTTATCTACTGGGAAGTGTACATCTCCAATTGCATGTATATCAGCTGGTGAAGTCAAATATACACATAATAAAGTTGAAATAAGCACACAGATAAACAAATTGTATAAAGGCTAATGTTATCAAACTATTGTCAATGTTGTTCCTTGAGACCAGAAATATCCATAAGATAGTGTGACTTTGTTTTGCTTTCAGCTATTCTGCTCCTTTAAGACTAAAGCTAGAAGCTTACCCACTGATCTGAGTCCAGCAGTTCCTGGATTAGATTTATTTCTGACTTCCCTGAAAATATTTTAAATGTAGTTTATTTACATAGCTTTATGATTTTGTTTTGTGTGATTTTGTTTGCAAAATTAGTCGATGTTAGTCTACCAATTATTATGTGATTTTTACCAAATAATATTCTTGTATTGTGCAAATTAGATTAGATAATGCACATGTATAGGTTTGTTGGCATAGAGCCCGGTACCAAGTGAATGCAAAATTGATGTTACCTGCAGTCTTCTTATTATGTGCTAAATGCTTAATGTGGGTTCTTTTAGTCCACGTAACTCATTTCTTTCATACGGAGTCATTATAATTAAATAGAAATAGCGAGTAAATTATAATTTTCATATTAAAAATGGGACACACAATACCTACTATACATTTAAAAAGCAAAACATGTTCTTCTGCAACCAGATTCTCTCTTAAATCTTTTCTGCTTTAATGTAAATATAATTTATTCAATTTATTGTATGAGTATATTTTCTGCCTCATTACCACAAATAAATAAACTCATTACATTGTTCACACTGACATATATATTTTATAAACTTATCTTTAATTAAACAATCAAAAAGAAAATCATCAACATCAACAATTATTGGTAGCCTACTATGAATTTGTACAATTAGCTTTGGGAAAGGAGAGTATTTGCAAATACTTAATATTCTTCCCTATTACTAATTTCCTCCCATATTGAAGTATGACTAAGGGGTTGCTTTTTATTTCAGTAAGTAAATATCACTAATATAATCAGTCCTAGAACAGCCCCTAGTTTTTGTTTGTGGGTTTTTTGAAATCTTATTTGAGTTAGCATTTGTTTCTGTTAAGAGTTATTATAATTTTCTACAAATGTTTTTTTAAATTAGTTTTTAAATAGAAATATTGTTATATGTTTACCAATATAGTGGATCTCAGTAAACAAAAACTTTAAAAATATACCTAATATAAATAATTTCATTTCACTTTCAAAAGTGTTATTTCAATAATAAATCATAATTCTAAAAAACTCAATAGCAAAAAAAAAAACAACTCAATAGCTTCTGAAATTACTACAAGACTACAGTTCATTGTCCTCTGATGATAGTGTTTGTCTTAAATGCTACTCATTGCTAAGAATGAGTTGTTTGGAACAAGCACTGACTTTCAACATGAACTATAAGTGTTCAGCATGGACTGACTATTGGCACTAGGGAATCTTTGGTTATATATTTTTTCATCCTGAGCAATGCAAAAGCAAGAAGAGAATTTAAAAAATCATTTTTATCAGCATCAAGTAATTTTATAAGCCTTTCTTAGAATTGTAGAATCCTATACATAAGAGAGACTTATGAAGCTTCCTAGCTAGTGTTGAGTGTCCTCTAAAACATCTTTCAGTTCTAAGGCAGAAAAAAAAATCATGATTTATATTAAGATAAAAAATACTATGTGTAACTACTAGTCATTATTTTGTATGAATGCTCAAGCAGTCTGGTTTATCAATATGGATGTTGGATACTAAGCTATGTTGTGTCACCATCTCTTCCACTAAGCAATCCACGGCAGAGATTTGAGTCACGTGGAAAGAAAAACAGATCAGATATCATTTCAATTCTGAGTCTGATTTAAATTGATAAAGCTTCAAAGATACCCAGCCCTCACATTTAGACTTAGGAATAAGTAAACTAGTTGATATAAACTATCTGTGCGGAGACACCTGCTGAGACTCACTCCCAAGACTGCAGCCTGAAGCAAACTGAAGGGGTTTACAAGTGTCTTAAGGTCTCTGAAGACTTTCACACTGAATGTGTTTGCTTCTAGGTCCTCGTCCCCCAAACATGAGAACTAAATTTTCTAGTTAAAAGTCTTATTCGTTAGGGAAATAAAGGCAAACTGAAAGCTCATTAATCAGGATTCCACTTGAAACTTTACCCAAAGAATAAAAATATAGAGATTGCCTGAGGACACACTTAGATGATCATATTGAACAACAAACAGATGCAATGCTTCCATCATTTTTTAAAAGTTCAGTTTTCGTTGTATCTCTCTATTAACAGGGAAGCGCTGCTGCTAGCCCGGGAATGAAGCAAATCCAACAGTTGGAAAGCAGAGGCTTCTGGCTTGATTCCAGTGGTCAATACTAATATGAATACTGAAACAGAACTGAATCAAGAGCAAGCTCTAGTACATCTGCCATAAAAACCAGGGATATAAAACATAAATTTGACAAGTGCATGGTTACAAAGAAAATGAATATCGGTTTTTTTCTTTTTTTTGAGTTGGAGTCTCACTCTGTCATCCAGGCTGGAGTGCAGTGGCATGCTCACAGCCATCGCAGCCTCGACCTGCTAGGCTCAGGCCATCCTTCTGCCTCACCCTTCCAAGTAACTGGAACTACAGGTATGTGCCACCACACCCAGCTAATTTTTCTTAATTTATTGTAGTGATGAAATCTCACCAAGTCACCCAGGCTGGTCTTGAACCCGTGGGCTTAGGCAATCCTCTCACCTCAGCCTCCCAAGTGCTGGAATTACAGGCATGAACCACCGTGCTCAGCCTTGAATATTGATTTTTAATTAAAATTCTTAAGGCACCCATTATATACAGTTTTATTTCTAGTGTTTAATGAAAATTATTTGGTTGGAAAATATAGTTCTTCATATAAGCCTGAGATCTTCCCTCAAAGCATGTATAAGCATTGTAATTAAACACTGATAACATTTGTGTGGAATTTTCTAGCTTGTAAAACATTATAAGTGCAAAAGGTATGTCTGAAATGACATTCTAGACACTATATTTCTGTCATCCTCATTAAACACAATTTTTATATTTTATGCTTCATTATTAAAATGTAATTATTATTTTTTATTTCAAAGATGTGGGGTACAATTCAGCGTTAAGTACATAAGTGGTCATTGTGCAAGTAAAGTTTGGATACCCTTATTGATGTTCTGTTCCCCACCCCCTCCCCAGCAGTGTCCCATGACTGCCAATCCCTTTCTTACAGTATTATAATAAATGTTCAGGGTCTGCTTATGAGTACATATAGCACTAAGATCTTTGTTTCTGTGATAGATCACTGAGTATTATAAACTTTAAATCCACCCAAGTTGCTGCAGAGTCCATAATTTTGCTTTTCTTTATGGCTGCTTAATATTCCAGCATGTATATGTACCACATACTCTTTATCCAGTACACTTTCAGTGGCAGCATGGTTGGTTCCATGTTTTTGCTATTTTAAATAGTGCTGCAATAAATATGCGTGTGCTGGTATCTTTTTTACAGAGTGATTTGAGTTCCTCCAGGTATATTCCCAGCAGTGGGATTGCTGGGTCATAGGCAAGGTCGATTTTTAGATCTTTTAGAAATCGCTGCACTGTTTTCCACAGAGGTTGTACACTCCCACCAACAGTGTAGAAGAGTTCCCTTTTCTCTGCATCCTCTCCATATGCTTCATTATTTTAAAGTAATATATTGTTAAATAAAATTTTAATTTTCATGTATCCAACCTCTCCCATTTTCATTCCCTTCACTTTATTTAAAATCAGACATTATTGACACTAACAATGTAATTTTTTTGAAAGACTTAATATGAAATTTACCACCTGAAAAAAATTGTAAGTGTGCATTACAATAATCTTATCTATAAAGGTGCTAATGTGCAGAACTTAATCATCTTGCATAACTGAAACCTGTTGGGCAGCAATACTTCATTCATTCTTTACCTCCCCTCTAGCACCTTGGAACTGCCATTCACCTCTCTACCTCTACATGTTGTCCTATTTTGTATACTTTATATAAGTGATATCATACAGTATTGGTTCTTCTGTGACTGACTTACTTTACATAATAATTACAAGGTTAATACATATAGTCTACTTTTTAATAAAATAATTATACTGTCATGCTTTTGTTATATATAACATATGTTATTGCTTAGTATGTGATTTTAAATTTGCATAAGTGAATTTATGATGTTTGTGATTGACTTTTTTATCTAAATAAGAAGATTTTGAAATTTAAATATCTTGATTGCTATGGATTTGTTCACATATTTAAATTAGATAAGAAATTTGGTTGTGTTAAGTCTTTTACATGATGGAAAAATTGCAATTCATATATTTCTATTTCTTTTTTTCTGACATTCAGTGATCTCTCTAGTTTACACACTTGGATGCCAACTGAAAGCTATGAGGTCATATGGTGCTAGTATTTTCAAATTCAAAAGACGAAACAAAATGTTTTAGTATTTCTATTTATAATGTATTTTAATATTTGTATTTATAAAGATTTAATACTTATAGTCTTAGGAAAAATTTGATAGCATTTTTCTACTGAGACCTCTAGCAGTTTTCCTAATTCCAAGAAAGTCATATTTTGTCAAATATAAGGAACCTATGGAATATTATTGCGGTTGTACTTTGAATACATTAAAAATAAGTTTAGAGTTCTGAATAACTAGATAACCACACACAAAACAATAAAGTAGGATTCCTACCTCAAAAAACAGACAAAAATTTTAAAAATGGATTAATAGCCTAAATATAACAGTAAAATTTCAAAACTTTGAGAAGATAGCATAGGTGCAAATCTTTATGACCTTGTGTTTGGCAATGGATTCCCAAACATGACACCAAAAGTACAAACAACAACAGCTACAATAAAGATAGATAAGTTAGACTTCATCAAAACTAAAAGTATTTGTGTATCATAAGACATTACCAAGATAGTGAAAAGACAACACTCATAAATGAAAGAATATATTTTCAAATTATATGTTTGGTAAGTGTTGAATATCTAGAATACAGGGGGTGCCAAAAAATATATACACATTTTAAGAAAGGAAAAAACTGTCTTAAAATTGTAATATATAATGATAACAGAAGATGAATACAAGTCACGTTTGATTTCTGCAATCACACATTGTTACCTTAATTCAACTTCAAAAAGTAATACATAGACAACTGCTTAAAATGTGTATACTTTTTTTTTTTTGGCACCCCTGGTATCTAAAGGACACCTACAATACAACCAAAACTCAAATAACCTAATTAAATGTAAGAAATGAATAAAAATTTCTTCGGAGAGATCATCAAGTGACCAATAAACACATGAAAAGTTGTTCAGTTTTAGTCATTAGAAAATCATAAATCAGAATCAAAATACAATACCACTTCACATAAACCAGGAGAAAAAATATAAAACAGCAAGTGTTGGAAAGGATGTACATAAATTGATACACTTGTGCATTGCTGATGGGGATATAAAATGTAGAATAATTCTGCTGTTATAAAAAAGCATTTCCTCAAAAAGTTAAACACAGAATTACCATATGACCCACAGTTCTATTCCTAGATATATACTCAAACGGATTAAAATCAGTTAAACAAAGACATGTACAGGCAGCACTGCTCATAATAGCCAACAGGTAGGCAAAAATCCAAATTCCCACTAACGGATGAATGGATACACAAATTGTGATTATAGGCATACAGTGAAATATTATTAATCCATAAGACATAACACCAAAAAGAATAAAATATTGGAAAATTAACTTAAATAAGAAGGAAGAAGACGTACACTGAAGAACTACAAAACATTAGTGAAATAAGTGAAAGAAGATAACAAATGGAAAGGAATCTCAGACTCACGAATTGCCCATTTAACACAAGGCAGTTTACACGTTCAGTGAAATCCCCAAAATCAACATCACTAATCAATAAGAAAATACAAATGCAAATAAACTACAATAAGGTTTCAACTTACACCTGTTAGGATGGCTATTATATTAAGTAAAAATATAGTAATTATTGATAAGAATATGAAGAAATTAGGACCTTTGCAATTTGTTGATGGGAATGCAAAAATAGTGCAGTCAGTATGGAAAACAATATGAACCTCCCTCAGAAAAATAAAAATAGAACTACTGTACAATCCAGTAATTTCACTTCTGGCATTTATCCAAAAGATTTAGCATAAGAATCTTGAGAAGATATTGTGTTCATGGCAGCATTATTCAAAATATCCAAGATGTAGAAACAACCTACTTGGCAATTGATGGATGAATGGATAAATAAAATGTAGTATATACATGCAATGGAATATTAGTCAGTCTTAATGAATAGATGATATATGCAACATCATGAATGTACGGGACCAAATGAAATAAACCAGTCACAGAAGAACAAATATTGCATATAACGTAATACAAAATACTCAAACTTAAAGAATCAAACATAGAATGGTGGTTGCAAGGGCTAGCAGTTGGGGGAAATGTGAATTATTTTTTATTTTTATTTTTTTAAGTTGGAGTCACTCTGTCGCCCAGGCTGGAGTACAGTGTCTACAGCAGCCTTGACCTGCTGGGACCAGATGATCCTTACACCTCAGCCTTCCAAGTAGCTGGAACCACCTGCATGCACCACCATGCCAGGCTAATTTTTTGATTTATTGTCGAGTTAAGGCCTCTCCAAGTTGACCAGGCTGGTCTCAAAACCATGGACTCAGAAAATCCTCTCGCCTCTGCCTCCCAAAGTGCTGCAATTATAGGCAGGAGCCACCATGCCCAGCAAATGTGGAGTTTCTAAACAACATGTCTGAAGACTCAATTATGCAAGGTAAATATGTTTTAGAGATCTGCAGTACACTATGCCTGTAGTTAATAGTATTGTATTGTATTCTTAAAATATTAAAAGGATAAATCTCATTCAGCAGAATAAAATAAGTTAAAAAAAGAAGAAGAACCAACACATGCTAAAACGGATATGAAATATGTTCAAATAATCTTTGAAAACATGACGCTAAGTTACAGCAACCAGGCATCAGAGATCACCTTTGCATGGTTCCTTTACATGAAATATCCAGAATAGAAAATAGTAGAGAGCCGGGCTCGGTGGCTCAGCCTGTAATCCCGCGTCTTTGGGAGGCTGAGGTGAGTGGATTGCCTGAGCCCGCGGGTTCGAGACCCGCCTCGGCAGCGAGACCTCATCTCTACAATAAATCAAAAAATCAGCCGGGCGTGGTAGCGCGTGCCTGTAATTCCAGCTAGTTGGAAGGCTGAGGCGGAAGGATCGCCGGAGCCCAGCAGGTTGAGGCTGCGGTGGCCGGGAGCGGCCACTGTACTCCAGTCTGGGGGACAGAGTGAGACTCCAACTCAAAAATAAAAATAAAAAAAAAAAAGAAAATACGTAGAGAAGTAACAAGGATTACCAGGGCCTGGAGGAAGCAAGGAATGGGCGAAATTACCTAATGGGTACTTTTTTATTTTTTTTGAGTTGGAGTCTCACTCTGTTGCCCAGACTGGAGTGCAGTGGCCGCTCCCGGCCACCGCAGCCTCAACCTGCTGGACTCCGGCGATCCTTCCACCTCAGCCTTCCGAGTAGCCGGAACTACAGGCGCGCGCTACCATGCCCGGCTAATTTTTTGATTTATTGTAGAGATGAGGTCTCACCAATTTGCCTAGGCGGGTCTCGAACCCACCTCAGCCTCCCAAGTTACGGGATTACAGGCTGAACCACCGAGCCCGGCCCCTAATGGGTACTTTGTCGTGATGAAAATGTTTTGAAACTATATAGAGACGGTGATTGCATGACCTTGTGAATGTAAAGTTGTCATTGAATTACTCTTTTAACAGCTAATTTTCTCACGTTTTCACCACAATAAATTATTTTTAAATGAGTTTATGTATAATTTCGCATGTTTATTTGTGAGTCTTTTTAGTAAAATGCCTAGTTTTATCTTTTCCCATATAACTGGTGTGTGTTCTTGATCACAAGTTGTGCCCATTAGATAAAATAAAATGGTTGTCCTTTTAATTCGTTTTTGATAGCTCTTGGTTTATAGATGACTCTACTTTGGCATGGTCACATTAATTTGTTTTTTCAAATTACCCAAATTTTTAAAAATATGTAATTAAGAGGACTCTGTTTACTTTAAGAGTTCTGGTAAATATTAACCATGTAACTGTATTTTTCTAAATTAAAATACACTTGTTTTCGTAATGAATATTATATATGTGTTTTATATGTTTACATTAGTTAGTATTTAATTTTTTACTGTAAAAGTTTTATTTTATAAAACCGAAACGTTTTTATACCTCTTCCTTGACCTACTCACAGTGGTCCCGATTCTATCAAGTGTTCTCCTTTACCAGAGGCAAGCCTGACCTTTCATTTGTCATTTACATGAAAGTTGTCATATGCATTTATGTCCTCATTAACAAAATACACTATAACACTGCAGAGATTTTAAATAAATGCGTATGATGTATTCTGTAACTTTTTTCACTGAGATGTTTGTTTTTGGACCCTTCCATGTTAAACCATTTAGCTAGATGTTATCCCCTAATTTTGACAAATACACAAATTTATGTGACATTTACAAATTGTTTTCCAAAGTGCCTATAACTTTTATACTCCCACCGATTGAGTGTAAATGTTTTCTTTACTCCATCTCCTCACCATCACTTTGAAGTCATCAACTTTAACTTTTAAATTTGTGTTAATTTTATGTGTGTAAGAGTGTTTTATATCATTTCACATTTACATTTCCAGATTATTATTAAAATATATGCATTGTCTATAAAAAGTTTCTTCCTTTGAGAATTTTCTATATGTATACTTTAGTATAGTATTTTTAGTCCATTATTTATTAATTCATTAGGTGTCTAATAGTATCTGTCTTCTCAAGTCTGTGTCTTAGTCCTTTACATTATTTATAGTGATTTTTATCATGCAGACTTTACAAAAATTATGAAAATTTATCAATCTTTATGATTTTCAATTGTATTTAAGAATCTCTTCTATGCTGAACCTCTCCCCCCCAAACACACATAAGGGGTTGTCCTCAACTGCATGGTTTGGAAATGAACAAACAATGGATATCAGTGAACATAAATTGGTTTTGACATTTGAAAGAAAGAACAATGTGACACTGGAGAAAAGAGCCTCCAAATATAAGAAAACATTGAGTTAGTGTGCAGGAATATATTGTGGTAGGAGATGCTTTGTACTGTTGAGGTTTTATTTAAACTTACTAATGCCCTTTTAGGAAATTATCTTTTTGTTGTACTCTATATTCTATGAATATTGCCCTGCTATAATTAATGAGTAAAGGAAATCTTTGAGGAGAGAATGAGCTTACAAAATAATTAAAATAATAAAGAACTTTGGCAAAGTCTCAGGGTATAAAATAAATGTGCAAAAGACAGTCGCATTTCTACACACCAACAATAAACAAACAGAAACCCAAATAAAATGCACAGTCCCATTCACAATTGCCACACACACACAAAAATCAAATACTTTGGCATCTTCCTAACCAGAGATGTGAAAGACCCTTACAAAGAAAACTACAAAACACTGATCAAAGAAATCAAACCTGACACAATCAAATGGAAAAATATTCCACGCTCATGAATTGGAAGAATTATCATTGTTAAGATGTCTATCCTACACAAGGCAATCTACAGATTTAACACAATACCCATTAAATTACCAGCAACATTCTTTTCAGACCTGGAAATGACACACAGGAATTCATATGGAAACATAAACGACCACGAAAGCCAAGGCGATCCTCAGCAAACAAACAAAAAAAACCAACAACAACAACAAAGCTAGCGGTATCACATTCCCAGACTTTAAACTTTATTATAAAGCTATACTAATAAAAACAACCTGGTATTGGTACAAAAACGGGCATACAGACCAAGGGAACAGGATAGAGATTCCAGAAGCAAAACCTCAATTTCTGAACCAACTCATCTTGACAAAGCCTCCACCAACAACCACTGGGGAGAGGAGAACTTATTCGATAAATGGTGCTGGGAAAACTGGCTGACCACATGCAGAAGATCAAAACAAGATCCCTACCTATTCTCATACACAATAATCAGCTCTAAATGGATCAAAGATCTAAATGTAAAACCTCAAACTGTAAGAACCTTAGAAAATGCAGGAGACACCCTTTTGAAAATTGGAACTGGCAACCAATTCCTGAGCAAACCCCCAAGTGTTCATGCCATAAGAGATAAGACAGACAAGTGGGACTTATCAAACTGACAAGCTTCTGCGAAGAAACCATCCAGAGAAAGGGGAGACAGCCCACAGTCTGGGAAAAAATATTTGCCACCTGTATGTCTGACGAAGGCCTAACATCTAGGATCTACAAGGAACTCAAACATGCAGAAAAGAAGAAAACAAACATCCCCATTACAAAGTGGGCAAAAAATATGAATAGACACCTTTCAAAAGAAGACATACCAGTAGCCAACAGATACATGAAAAAATGCTCAGTCATCAAAGAAATGCAAATTAAAACCGCACTGAGATACCACCCAACTCCATCAGGATGGCCATCATTAATAACTCAAAAAACAACAGATGCTTGAGAGAATGCAGTGAAAAGGGAACACTTCTATGTGTTGGTGGGAGTATAACTAGTACACCCTCTGTGGAAAACAGTGTGGCATTTCCTAAAAGATCTAAATATCAACCTTCCATAGGATCTCACAATCCACTGGGACTATACCCGGAAGAACTCAAGCCACTCTAGAAAAAAAGAGACCTGCACACGTATGTTTATTGCAGCATTGTTCACAGTAGCAAGAACATGAAACCAGCCATGTTGCCCATCAAGAGAGGACTGGATAAAAAAAAATGTGGTACATATACATGATGGAATATTATGCAGCCATAAAAAAGGACAAAATCATGAAATTCACAGCAACCTGGATGGGCTTAGAGTCTATAACACCCAGTGATCTATCACAGAAACAAAGAACTGTTCTCACACATAAGTGGACCTTGAACTATTATCGTAATACTATAAGAAAAGGACTGACAGTAGCAGGAAACTGCTGGGGTGGGGGGTGGGGAGGTGGGATTGGCAGTCGTGGGAATCTGCCAGGGGAGGGGGGACACACTTCATCAACAAGGGTACCTGCATAATGAACATTTATATACCCAACCCTGAATTGTACACATCTTTGAAATAAAAAAATTAAAAGAGAAAAAAAATCCAAAATAATAATAATAAAACATAAAGATGAAGGAAGAAAGGGAATGCACTATCATTTCAATATATCTTTGAAGGAGATGTCTCATTGCAATGAAAAAGAAATCTGTTTTAAGCAAGGCTAAGCACGAGCAGAGTAGAAATAGACCTTTTTCTGGACTTTTGTTCTTGGGACTAGGCAATGGGAATGGTGACATCTGTAAGAGCATCATGGAAGGGAATGGATTGAATGAAAACAGAGCCAAAGGTTGGGTAGGGTCAGGCCTGCAGAGAATCCTACAAAATGAGCAGTGCTGGAAAGAGCCAATTCTGCCAGCTAGTGTTACCTCCTTGCTCAATTGTGCTTTTTGTTTGTTATTCTTGAGTTTAAGTATAATCTTGATAAGTACTAATGCCTAGTTTCTATAGCTTGTGAGGCATTAAAGAATGGGTTTTCAAATCCTATTCTGGATGATATTGAAAAAAGAGGAGAAATATACCATCACAGATCAGCACAGTAATGATACCTGGGAATTGGAACACTTCATCTGTGGTGTCTGAACCACAGGCTGTAATTAGAGTCCTGCAATTGCATAAACCTAAGGACATAGCCAATTGTTTGAAACTAGAGTCAAATATCAATAAATCTATCAAAAATATTCAAGGCTTATGTGAGTGGTGGTTTTTCTCTGGATTTGGTGGTGTTTGATCAAGCTAATCAGATATAACTTTGAAATCCTATTTATAGTTGCAACTATGAGAGCCTATACAATTGGAGTTAAATGAAGATGAAAGCAAACAATATATATACATTTTACAGATTACCTTCATATAAGTCTGTGTATGTATATTTTAAATATATCAGTTAGTACCAGTATCTATGTACATATGTAATGTGTGTGTATGTTAGTAAAAACACAGTAAAAAGAAAATGGATAATACACATTTCCTTACATGTAAAAAACAGCATAGAGTTAAGGGTTGCCTATAATCTTTATTTCTAATGTCCAGGAGGAATAAACCAGAATTACACTAATAAATGTAAACAAACATTTTGTGTTTGGGTTTGTAGCAAATTTGATGTTCCCACTTGACTTTTGCATTATGTTCCATGAGAAACGACAGGAGTTCCAGCTAAGAAAACCCAAGATTACCACCGAATATCACTGAAGCCCTCACAGAATCACTGAAGGTTTAAAGACTCTGGTGTTATACTGAGGTAGCAGCTCTGCAGTGTGGTGCCTGAGCCCTGGCAGATTGTCTTGTAAAATTTGTGCCATTGTATAAACCACTTCTTTTGAAGAGCAAGAGAAGAGCAGGAAGGCAGTCTTATCAATATTGTGTCAGTCACTACAAATTAGGCCAGAGAGTTAAAAACATTTTTAAAAAATAATTGTTGAAACTTATCTCAAATGGAAATTTTTGCAGGGGTTGAGGGGAGGACAGCTGCTTCTTTAAATCACATAGATAAATGAATCCGTCATTCTGTAAAAGGGCATTTTCTTAGTAAGCTTTGCTTCCAAATTGTGTGCCATAGCTGTACAAACAGCATGATCATATTCATTTGTTTAAAAATTGCTTTATTTTTAAATTAACTTGCTGAGTTAGTAGTGTGTTGATGCTTAGGTTGTGTTCTGTTGATGACATTTTAACATATATTTGAGATCAATGTTTTCAATGTTAGTCTAGGTTTTTCTCCCTAATAGGTAACACTGGGTTGCACTGTATCTCACTCAGCCTTAAGATTATACTGTAATATTTTAGGATAATTATTATGGACTCTTTTTGAGACATTTATATAGCCTAATATTACATGTATAGGTGATGTTGGTATTCAATGTGTATAAAAGCAACAATATAAGCAACCTCACATTTATATGGTACCTTGGTGGTTGTTAAGTTAAAAAAAAAAAAAAAAAGATTGTGATGTGACATAAAAAAAGGAAGAGGCTGAGTTCGGTGGCTCAGTCTGTAATCCCAGCACTTTGGGGGGCCAAGACGAGTGGATTGCCTGAGCGTGCAGGTTCAAGACCAACCCGGGCAACTTGGTGAGACTTCATCTCTACAATAAATAAAAAATTAGCCGGGTGTGATAGTGTGAGCCTGTAGTTCCAGCTACTTGAAAAGCTGAGGTGGAAGGATTGCTGGATTCTAGCAGTTCGATGCTGGGGTGGCCGTGAGTGTACCACTGCACTCCAGCCTGGGCGACAGAGTGAGACTCCAACTCGAAACAAAACAAAACAAAAACAAAAACAAAAGTGGAAGAAACTGATATCACGCCTAAGGACCAAAGATTAAAAAGGTAGACTTTTTGCCCAAATCAATGAAAGTAACTATAAAAACATGGCTTTGACCAATTACCAAGTTTCTGAAGAAGAGATGAGTTCATACTGTGGGTTAGAAAATGGCTCATTCACTTCTTGTCACATGGTTATTTTTACTAAAACTACTACAGTCCTGTGGGTCTTCTTTAGTGTTTTCTTTAAAGCCAGTCATTTTTTTTAGGACCCAGCCTTTGATTTTTCATCTATTTGAGATGTTTTTCATTTTTTCTTTCTTTCTTTCTTTAATCACAAGTCATCAAGCAAGAAATGTGTCTTTTGTCTCCTTAGAAGGCAGAAGTGGAGCCATCTGCAGCTTCATCACTGACAGGAGTGAGTCTCTGGCTCTGACTCTTTCTCATCCGGTATCTTAAGGTGGTCAGAATCTCAGGCCCTTCTAATTGCAAAGAGTGTGTAGCAATATCTTTAGGGTCCTTGTTCCCACATAGACATCGCTCTAGTTTCTCTTTGGAGAGGACCATCTTAAGGCAGTAAATATCCAGAGACCGCTGCCCACATTGATATTGTTGTTGGTATAAGGGAGTAATCACACCATTCTCAAGAGATACTTCATAACCAGTTCTGACAATTTGGAAGAATTGTCTGAAGCTGGCAGCTGTCTTAAACCCAGACAGACGGGGCACTTGGGACAGAATCTTCTTCCCAAGTGCTTCAAAGACTAGAATTTTACTTTTCTCCCCCCGGAGATGTTTTTTTTTTTAACTTTTAATTTTTTATTTTAAAGACAGTGCGATACAATTCAGGGTTAGGTATACAAATGCTCGTTGTGCAGGTACCTTTGTTGATGAGGTGTGCCCCCCTCCCCGCCGCCAATTCCCACTACTGCCATCCCACCTTCCCTCCTCAACCCCCGCACCCCGCCCCCGCGGCAGTTTCCTGCTACTGCTAATTCTTTTCTTATAGTATTACGATAATTGTTCAAGGTCCGCTTATGAGTGAGAACATGAGTGCTATTCAGTTCTTTGTTTCTGTGATAGATCGCTTAGTATTATAGACTCTAAGTCCATCCAGGTTACTGTGAAGTTCATGATTTTGTCCTTCTTTATGGCTGCATAAAATTCCATCGTGTATATGTACATTTTTTCAATCCAGTCCTCTTTCAATAGGCAGCATGATTGGTTCCATGTTCTTGCTATTGTGAACACTGCTGCAATAAACATGTGTGTGCAGGTATCTTTTACATAGTGTGACTTGAGTTCCTCTGGGTATATTCCCAGTAGGCGGATTGCAGGGTTGTATGGAAGGTCAACTTAGATCTTTTAGGAATTACCACACTGTTTTCCACAGAGGTGGTACTAGTTTACACTCCCACCAACAGTGTAGATGTGCTTCCTTTTTGCTGCATCCTCTCCAGCCTCTATTCTTTTTTGAGATATTGATGATGGCCATCCTGACTGAAGTTAAGTGGTATCTCAGTGTAGTATTAATTTGCATTTATTTGATGACTAGTGAGGCTGAACGTTTTTGCATGTATTTGTTTGCATGTATTTGTTGGCTTCTTCTTTTGAGAAGTGTTTATTCATATCTTTTGCCCACTTTGAATGGGATTGTTTGTTTTTTTCTTTTTGGCACGTTTGAGTTCCTTGTAGATCCTAGATGTTAGACCTTTGGCAGACATACAGGTGGCAAATACTTTTTCCCAGACTGTGGGCTGTCCCTCTGCTATCTGAATGGTTTCTTTGGTTTTGCAGAAGCTTGTCAGTTTGATGAGGTCCTCCCACTTGTCTATCTTATCTCTTATGGCATGAGCAGTTGGGGTTTTGATCAGGAATTGGTTGCCAGTTCCAGTTTCCATAAGGGTGTCTCCTGCATTTTCTAAGGTTCTTTCTTTGAGGTTTTATGTTTAGGTCTTTGATCCATTTAGAGTTGATTTTTTGTGTATGGGGATAGGTAGGGATCTTGTTTTAATCTGCAGTTTTCCTAGCACCATTTACTGAATAGGTTCTCCTCTCCCCAGTGGTTGTTGGTGGAGGTTTTGTCAAAGATGAGTTGGTTGAGAAATTGAATTTTGCTTCTGGAATCTCTATCCTGTTCCATTAGTCTATATGCCTGTTTTTGTACCAGTATCAGGCTGTGTTTATTATTGTAGCTTTATAATACAGTTTAAAGTCTGAGAGCGTGATACTTCTTGCTTTTTTTTTTGCTGAGGATAGTTTTGGCTCTTTATGGATTCCATATGAATTCCTGTATTGTTGTTTCCAGGTCTGAGAAGAATGCTGCTGGTAATTCAATTTAGGTATAGATTGCCTTGTGTAGGATAGGCATCTTAATAATGTTGATTCTTCCAATTCATGAGCATGGAATATTTTTCCATTTGTTTGTGTCATCTTTGATTTCTTTAAGCAGTGTTTTGTAGTTTTCGTTGTAAAGTTCTTTCACACGTCTCTGGTTAGGAAGATGCCAAGGTATTTCATTTTTCTGTTGGTTATTGTGAATGGAATGGTGCTTTTTATTTGGATTTCTGTTTGTTTATTGTTGATGTATAGAAATGCGACTGTCTTTTGCACATTTATTTTATACCCTGAGACTGTGCCAAAGTCCTTTATCAGTGTAAGGAGTTTTTTGACAGATTCTCTTGGGTTTACGAGGTATAGAATCATGTTGTCTGCAAAGAAGGATAACTTGACTTCCTCTTTTCTTACTTGAATACCTCTGATCTCCTCTTTTGTCTGATTGCTCTAACTAGGACATCCAAAGCTATGTAGAAAAGGAGGGATGAGAGTGGGCATTCTTGTCTTGTTCCAGTTTTCAGGGGAAATAGTTCCAGTTTCTGTCTGTTTAGCAGTATGCTGGCTGTGGGTTTCTCTAGACGGCTCTTACTATTTGAGGTATGTCCCATCTTTGCCTAGATGTTCGAGGGTTTTTATCAAGAAGGGGTGCTGGATCTTATCAAAAGCTTTTCCACATCTAATGACATAATCGTGGTTTTGTTGTTACATATGTTGTTGTATTTAATTATGTTTATGGTCTTACAAATGTTGAACCAGTCCTGCCTCCTGGGAATGAAGCCTACTTGGTCATGGTGGATGATTTTTGAGATGTGTTGTTGGATGCAGTTTGCTAGAATCTTGTTGAGAATTTTAGCATCTGTGTTCATCAAGGATATTGGCCTGTAGTTCTCTTTCTTTGTTGGATCTTTACCTGGTTTGGGAATCAATGTGATGCTAGCTTCATAAAATGATTTGGGCAGAGTTCCATCTTTCTCAATTGCCTGGAATACTTTCAGGAGGATTGGTATCAGTTCCTCCTTGTATGTTTTGTAGAATTCTGCTGGAAAGCCATATGGTCCAGGGCTTTTTTTTGTAGGTAATTTTCATATGACATAATCAATTTCCTGAATTGTTATTAGTCTATTTAGGGTCTCAGTTTCTTTTTTTTTTTTTTTTTTTTTTTTGAGTTGGAGTCTCACTCTGTCACCCAGACCGGAGTGCAGTGGCCGCTCCCGGCCACCGCAGCCTCGACCTGCTGGGCTCCGGCGATCCTTCCGCCTCAGCCTTCCGAGTAGCCGGAATTACAGACATGTGCTACCATGCCCGGCTGATTTTTTGATTTATTGTAGAGATGAGGTCTCGCTGCCCAGGCGGGTCTCGAACCCGTGGGCTCAGGCAATCCACTCACCTCAGCCTCCCAAAGGCGCGGGATTACAGGCTGAGCCACCGAGCCCGGCCTCAGTTTCTTCTTGTTTCAACCTGGGAGGTTGTGTGATGTCAGAAAGTTCTCCATTTCCTTTTGGTTTTCAAGGTTGTTTCCATACAAGTGTATATAGTGGTCTCTGATAATCTTTTGTATTTCTTCGGGGTCAGTTGTGACTTGATCTTTTGCATTTCTGATTGTGTTTATTTGGGCTTTTTCTCTCTTTTTCTTGGTCAGTCTAGCTAGGGGTCCATCAATCTTGTTTATCCTTTCAAAGAACGAGCTTTTTGTTTCATTGATTTTTTTGTATTATATTTTTGTCTTCTATGTCCTGAATTTGGGCTTTTATTTTGGTGATCTGGATTCTTCTGCTGAATTTGGGTTTTTGTGGTCTTGCTTTTCCATCTTCCTAAGGTGATTTGTTAGGCTGTTCACTTGTGATCTTTTCATTTTCTTCATGTATGTTTGTAGAGATATGATTTCCCCTTCTTAGTACTGTTTTTATGGCATCCCAGAGGTTTTGGTATGAAGTTTCTTCATTTTCATTTGTTTCCAGGTATCTTTTAATCTCTTTTTTGATTTCCATGTTGACCCAGGAGTTGTTTAGCATCATGATGTTTAGTGTCCATGTCTTCGTGGGTTTAGGGGGAACTTTGTTGGTGTTGATAGTTATCTTTTTCCACTGTGGTCTGAGAAGGTGCATGGCAGTATTTCAATCTTATGGCATCTGTTTATGCTTGATTTATGGTCGAGGATGTGGTCAGTCTTTGAGTATGTTCCATGTAGTGATGAGTAGAATGTATAATCTGTGGTTGTTGCATTTCTTCCAGAGTTTTGACCTGAGACTCTAGTGATAAAGTGGTGAGCCCATATGTCAGGTCCTTCTGTACTTTAGTGGAGGTCTCCTGGGCTAGGTTTCCTATTTGAAATGGTGGAATCCTGTTTTCAGTGATACTTTTTTTTGTTTTTTTATTATAAAGATGTGGGGTACAATTCAGGATTAGGTATACAGACGTTGATTATGCAGGTACCCTCGTTGATGAGGTATGCCTCTCCCTCCCCTCAGTGATACAACTTAATGACTCCATTTTTTAAAAAGTTTCTCATCTGCCATTTGGGTGTTGTGGATGGGTTTCAGTTGCATGAATGTGGCTAATGTGCTTCTCAGAAATTAGTCAAGTTGGCCAGACATAGCTTTTGCTCTGACTTACTGATTCAATGCATTTCCTGTTTGTATCAGAGTTTGGATGCTAGTATTAGTGGTGATGTCACCACTACCTACTTGGGAGATAATTAGATCAATCATAGATGCTGTTTTTATTGGATATGTCATCTAAGGGGGGGAAATAGCTGGTCTTGAGTATAAGAACAAGGACTGATTCAGATAACCAGTTTATGGTAGGCAGATTATAGAATTTCACATACTACTGTACCATTGTTATTTTAAATATCATCTAGACTTGTCTAGAACTAACAGAAATTTATTTGGGTTACCTCAGGGTCACCATGTATGCATGGGGCTTAGTCAAGGTTGACAGACATATTCTCAGCTGGCTCTCATATGTAGTGTACTGTCATTAAGCTTAAGTTCTGTTTGCTTGAGGTTTCACTTCCATTTGTTTCATTGGTGCAAAAGTGGATCTCAGAATTGGTTTCTTAATTCTTTCCTTTTCAGAAAGATAATATGTTCACTGCTATTTTTGATCACTCTTAGAGCCTCCCTTCACATTGTTTTTTGTTGGGACTCATGAATGACTAGCTTCTCTTTTCTATTGTGGAAGAGAATAAGAGTAAAAAGACCATTCTAGTAAATAAGTTCAAGGAGAATTTGAAGCTAGAAACTACTGTTATGTGAAAAGAGCAAACTTAATAAACTCAAATTTAAAATAATTTTTATTAGCAGTTATATTAAATTTAATTTGTTATATTTTATACAAATTGTTTAGAATAGGTCTTAAGAATTATAAGGGACACGCATTTGCAGTACAGAAATTTTATAATTACTAAACTTAAATTATGTTCTTTTTAAGAATTGGGAAATGTATTTCTACATTGTTTATAGCCAATCATTTTTGTATTTGTCAATTTAAGTCCTGTGGGTCATTTTTAAAAAATCTCTCTTGATGTCAAATTTTGTAGTCTTCTTTTTAAATAAAATGTTAGTTAAAATGTTAAAATAAATAAAAGTTTGTGACAACTAATTAATGATGAGGAGATGGAGTAAAACAAACATCACACTTGAGTCCTGGGTCGGAAGATGACAGTAGATCCAGTGTGAGTATGCGAATGTCTGTGTGAGTGGGCAAGAAAGCATGTGGATGGGAGTGTAACTGGGCACATGAGTGTCTGCCTGAGTGGGGATTTGAGAGCCGATGGGGGCTCACCCAATAATACAAGCACTGCTGCTGATGCTCAGACCCTGGTGCTTTTCATGGGGCAGAACTGAACACTATTTTTCCAAAACAAGGAAGGTCCCTCTGGAGAAGAAGCAGTGAGGAGCAGCCACCACCCAGCACCTGGACTTGCTGCCACCGCCTCCAACTCCAGGCTATACTGCAAGGCCCCACCACCAGGACCTGGGATCCAGAGATTGGAGACTTGCTGGGGAGGGAACTGTCTTTCTCGACCCCATGTGTGGCAGGAACAGCAGACTGTAGAGCAACTGAGTGACCAGTCTAAAGCTTGGATAGAGAACTACTCCAGAGTGGCCTCTGCAGAACTGCATCTTAAGTTCAGGAGTGATCTCTGCATTGCTTTGGGGCTACTTTCCATGAACCCAGAGAAGAGCACCCCTAATGCACAAGCTCTGGTGGTTAACAGCAGGTGCAGAGCCCCAGACGGTCCGCCTCCTCTACCCTGAGCCAGTGCTGGGTGATAGACACATACAGCGGATCTTACTGGAGAAGGAGGTGAGTGCCTCACTGACTCCCCCTGCCGCTAGCAACAAACAAAAGAAATCAGGAGGGCAGGGTAGAGGCTGGGGGACCCATTCCCCCTCCATGAACTGGATGCCATGGGAGCTGTGACCACACTGAGAGAGGAATGGAGGGAGAAAGTCTGGAGAAGCTAAGTCAAGTCACCCTCCCCACCTCCTCATGTGTGCACACAAGCTTTCAATTGCAGAAAGCAGAGGGGGAAGATTCTAACATCTCAGGTTTCAGAGGCAAAGAAGGAACTTGTAGTAACAGACCTGCAGTCATAGAACCCACCACAAGAGAGAGCTCCCCCCCAAAGAGATATACTAAAGTTGAGAAATCTCTATCAGTGGGTTTTTTGTGTCTGTTTTCTGTGTTTTTTCTCTCTTTTTGTTTGTCTAGTTTGTTTGCTTTGTTTGTTTGTTTCTTAATTTTCTCTTTTATTTCCTCCTTATTTTTTCTCTCTTTTAAAGTCTTTTTTCTTTCCTTCTTCCCTTTATTTTCTCTCTTATACTGTATCTTGAATTCAGGGGTTACACAAGCATACCCATTATAAGGTCATATTGTGTAGAGAAGGAAAGCAAGTCTCAAGTAACAAGTATTGTGACTTATCAGTAGATTTTGAATCCTTGTGGACTTTCTCCCACCCCTGAGTAAGTACTCAAAATTTTAAAGAGATAGCATAATGCCCCACCACCAGCCCTACTTCATAGTCAAACAAACCTAGAAGTCCAGCTCAGGGAAGGACAGAAGGTAAAGCAAACATCAGAAATTATTGCTTCTGTTTCCTACTGAGCAATGGAATTAAAGAGAAAGATAAGCTGACTGCCACAAATGAGAAAAAAAAATGAAAAATCACTGGTAACCCTGAAAGTCCAAACAAAGAGAATGTGCCCAAAAGGACAGCTACTGGAGCACAAATATTGGCTATCTCTGGAGCAGCCTAAAAGGTACTTACAGAGATCAAAGAATGGAAGGATAGAATAAATAAAAATCAAGAAATGCAAGGGCTACAGCTAAATGAAATTACAACAGAGTTGGACAGACTCAAAAAAAAGTATTCAGAAATAACAGAAATAAAGAACTCCATCCAAGAAATAAATAACAAACATAAGAAGAGAATTGACCAAGCAGAAGAAAGAATCTCAGAGCTAGAAGTCTAAAATATGAAATTAACCCAATCTATTAAAAATATAGAAAAATATGTGAGAAGAAGAAACTCTCCAACAGATGTGATTTTATCAAGAAGCCAAACCTACAACTGATCAGTATCCCTGAAGCAGAAAGAGAAACAGAAAATACCTTGGAACAAACACTTCCTGAAGTCATTCAAGAAAACTTTCTTCATTTTCCCAGAAAGATGACTATACAAGCACAAGACACTCAGAAAACCCTTGCAAGACATCTTATGAAAAGACCAACACCTGGACACACAGTAACTCACCTACACACTGTAGGTATAAAAGAAACAATCCTAAAGGCAGCAATGAAAAAATTTCAAACTACCTAGTGAGAAAGATCAATCAGAATCACTCCAGACTTACCTGCAGACTTACCTATAGGCCAGAAGGTATTGGACTTCAATCTTTAACATTCTCAAAGATAAACAATTTCAACCAAGAGTTTTCTACTCAGCCAAGTTAAACTTCATCAGCAATGGAGAATTAAAATCCTTTCCGGACATCCAATACCTAAGAGAATATGCTGCTTTCAGAGCAACTCTATAGGAAATGCTTAAAAAGTGCTGTGCACAGAAGAAAAAAGAAACGAAAGACCATACATTTCACAAGATCACAAAAACACAAAACCAACAGAGCACACTGCACACCTGCAAAAATGAAAAGCACACATACATATTAATGTAAAAGTTAAAATAAAACAAAACAATCTTATAAGAGCCTTATGACAAAGGCAAACTCTCACATTTCAATAATCAGCCTGAACACAAATGGACTAAATGCACCACTGAAAAGACATAGAATGGCGAACTGGATAAAAGAGCATGACCCAATAACATGCTGCCACCAGGAAACACACCTCATAACAAAGGACATCTACAAACTTAAAGTTAGAGGAAGGAGAGTAAACTTTCAGACTAATGGAAAGCAAGAAAAGGCAGGAGTCATGATTTTAATATGAGACAAACCAACCTTGAAACTACCAAAAATTAAAAAAAAAAAAACACACAGAAGGACACTACATAATGATAAAAGGCTCAAATCATAAGCAAGAATTATCCATCCTAAACACATATGCACTCAACACAGGAGAACCAGCATTTATAAAGCAGCTACTAAGTAAACTGAAAAAAGGACCGATTCTAACACTATTATAACTGGAGGCTTAAATACTCCACAACAACCATAGATATATCACTGGGGAAAAAAAACAATGAAAACATCCATTACCTCAACCTGATGCTTGACCAAATGGACTTAATAGATACCTACAGAACGCTCCATCCAACAACCACAGAGTATACATTCTACTCATCATCGCATGAAACATACTCCAAGATCAATCACATTCTGGGTCATAAATCAAATATAAACAAATTCAATATGATCAAAATACTACCATGCATCTTCCCAGACCACTAGAATCAAAATAAATATTGTCACCAACAAGATCCTCCCAAAATTCACAAAGACGTGGACACTAAACAGCATGATACTGAACAACTCCTGGCTCAACACAGAAATTAAAAGATTCTTAGAAGCAAATGAAAACAAAGATACATCTTAACTAAACCTCTGGCATGCCATGGAAGCAGTACTAAAAGGGGAATTTATAACTCTATGTACACGCATTGAGAAAATAGAGAGATCATGAGTTAACAGCCTAACAAATTACCTAAAGGAGCTGAAAAGGCAAGACCACCAAAACCCTAACTTCAGCAGAAGAATCCAGTTCACCAAAGTAAAAGCCAAAATGTGGGACATAGAAGACAAAAATGTCATAGAAAAAAATCAGTGAAACAAAAAGCTGACGCTTTGAAAGGATAAACAAGATTGATGATCCCCTAGTCAGACTGACAAAGAAAAAGAGAGAAAAAGTCCAAATAAACTCAATTAGAAATGCAAAAGGTGAAGTCACAACTGATCCCAAAGAAATATAAAAGATTATCGGAGATTACTATGCATACTTATATGGAAACAAACTCAAAAACTTAAATAAAATGGAGAACTTTCCAACATCACACAACTTCCCCAGGTTGAAACAAGAAGAAATTGAAATCCGAAATAGACCAATAATAACTCAGGAAATTGACTATGTCATAAGAAAACTACCTACAAAAAAAAGTTCTGAACCAGATGGCCTTCCAGTGGAATTCCACAAAACATACAAGGAGGAGTTGATACCAATCCTATTGAAAGTATTCTAGACAATAGAGAAAGATGGAACTCTTCCCAAATCATTTTATGAAGCTAACATCACACTGATACCCAAACTGGGTAAAGATCCAACAAAGAAAAAGAACTACAGGCCAATATCCCTGATGAACACAGAAGCAAAAATTCTCGACAAGATTCTAGCAAATTGGATCCAACAATACATCTCAAAAATTATTTATCATGACCAAGTAGGCTTCATCCCCAGAATGCAGGGCTGGTTCAACATCCACAACACCATAAATATAATTTAATACATCAACAGATGTAAAAACAAAAACCACATGATTATATCATTAGATGCAGAAAACTCTTTCAACAAAATAAAACATCCCTTCTTAATAAAAACCCTAGAAAACCTATGCATAAAGGGAACATACCACAAAATAGTAAGAGCCATCTATGATATACCCACAGCCAACATATTGCAAAATGAACAGAAATTGAAAGCATCTCCCCTGAAAACTGGAACAAGATAAGGCTACCCACTCTCATCCCTCCTGTAAAACATAGTGTTGGAAGTCCCAGTTAGAGCAATCAGACAAGAGAAGAAAATCAGTGCTATCTAAATAGGAAAAGAGGAAGTTATCACTCTTGCTGACGATATGATCCTAACCTTGAATACCCTAAAGAATCTGCAAAAACCTTCTTGCACTGTTAAAGGACTTTGGCAAAGTCTCAGGGTACAAAATCAACATGCAAAAGGCAGTCACATTCTTATACACCAAAAACAAGTAGGCAGAGAACCAAATGAAAAGCACAATCCTAGTCAAAATAACCACAAAACGAATAAAAGAAAAAAAATATCTTGGCATCTTCCTAACTGGAGAAATGAAAGATCTTTACAACAAAAATTACCCAACACTGCTCAAAGAAATCAAAGATGACGCAAACAAATGGAAAAAGATTCCAATCTCATAGACTGGAAGAATCAACATTGTTAAGATGTCTATCTTAGGCAGGCTCGGTGGCTCAGCCTGTAATCCCGCACCTTGGGAGGCTGAGGTGAGTGGATTGCCTGAGCCCGCGGGTTCGAGATCCGCCTGGGCAACTTGGCAAGACCTCATCTCTACAATAAATCAAAAATTAGCCAAGTGTGGTAGCGCGCGCCTGTAGTTCCGGCTACGTGGAAGGCTGAGGCGGAAGGATCGCCGGAGCCCAGCAGGTCGAGGCTGCGGTGGCCGGGAGCGGCCACTGCACTCCAGTCTGGGCAACTGAGTGAGACTCCAACTCAAAAAAAAAAAAAAGATGTCTATCTTACACAAGACAACCTACAGATTCAACACAATACCCATTAAATTACCAGCATCATTCTTCTAGGACCTGGAAATGGTCATACAGGAATTCATATGGAAACATAAATGACCATGAATAGACAAAGCAATCCTCAGATTAAAAAAAAAAGCAGAGGTATCATACTTCTAGACTTTAAACTTTATTATAAAGCTACAATAATCAAAACAGCCTAGTGTTGGTACAAGAATAGTCATATAGACCAATGGAACAGAATAGAGATTCCTTAATCAAAACCTCAATTTCTCAAACAACTCATCTTTGACAAAGCCTCTACCAACAACCACTAGGAAGAAGAGAACATATTCAGTAAATGGTGCTGGGAAAACTGGTTGACCACATGCAGAAGAATGAAACAGGACTCCTACCTATGACCACACACAAAAAATCAACTCTAAATGGATCAGAGACTTACACACAAAACCTAAAACTATAAAAATCTTAGAAAACACAAGAGACACTCTTACAGAAATTGGAATAGGCAACCAATCCAGATCAAAACACCAGAAGCCCATGCCATAAGAGATAAGATAGACAAATGGGGCCTCATCAAACTGAAAAGTCTCTGCAAAGCAAAAGAAACCATCAAGAGAGTGGGTAGACAGCCCACAGAATAGGAAAAAATATTTGCCGACTGTATATCTGACAAAGACCTAATATCCAGGATCTACAAGGAACTTAAATGTGCTAAAAGGAAAAAAAAGCCATATTAAAAGTGGGCAAAAAATATGAATAGCTTCTTCTCAAAAGAAGACATATGAGCAGCCAACAGATACATGAAAAAGGTGCTCAGCCTCACTAATCACCAATGAAATGCAGAGCAAGCCATAACTGAGATACGATCTAACTCCAGTCAGTATGGCCATCATTAATAACTCAAAAAACAACAGATGCTGGAGAGGATGTGGAGTAAAGGGAATGCTTCTACACTGTTGGTGAGAGTGTCAATTAGTACAACCTCTGTGGAAAACAGTGTGACTATTGCTAAAATATCTAAATATTGACCCTCCATATGACCCAGCAATCTTCCTTCTGGGAATATACCCAAAGGAACACAAATCATTCTACAGAAAAGATACCTGCACATGCATGTTTATTGCAGCACTAGTCACAATACCAAAAACATGGAACCAACTGTGCTGCCCATCAAAAGTGGACTGGATTAAAAAAAATGTGATATGTACACACAATGGAATATTAAGCTATAAAGAAAGACAAAATTATTGACTTTGCAGCAACTTGGGTGGATTTAGAGTCTATCATACTCAGTACCACATGTTCTCATAAGTGGATCCTGAATATTTATCAAAATATTACATGAAAGGAATTGGCACTAGTGGGATACTTCCAGGGGAGGAGGCAGGGCACATAACATCAATGAGTACCTGATCCCAAACCAGGTAAAGTGAGGACCAGTGGGGGTCCCAAGCTTCACCTGTACAATGACCATGTGTGTACCTAATCCTGAATTGTATTTCACATCATTATAAGAAAAAATTTTAAAAGTGAAACAGAAAATTCCCACTCTACTTTTGGTAGTATTATTGTCACAACCACTTTGAAAAACCATTTTTAAATGTTTTATAAGTTTATATCTAACAAAATCCGGGAACAATTTATAGCTTAGTGAATTAACATCAAGTCCAGAGATATCAATTTGAGGTGAAAAACAAATACATTCACAAAATAAGTCATTAACTATATCATATAAATGTATTTAGAATATCTGCCAAATTAAAGTATGTTCTTTAATGAGTGCATTAGTATACAATTAGCCACTGACAAGTGAGAGTTTATCCCTGCCATGTAACTCTTAGGGGGTTTCATTGTTTCCTTTTAACTTTTGTATTTATATATGTGTTTGTTTTTATTTTTGTGGGTGCTCTGTGTGCTCTCTTAACTCTGTGTTTGCTTGTGCTTTTGTGTTAGGCATAAATGCTCCCCCTCCCCTATGTTCAAAATCTTCAGAAGAGTGGGTCTGGAGGTGGCATATTCTCTTAGGGATTAGATGTCTGTGAAGATTCTTATCCCCTATCACTGATAAAACTTAGCTTGGCAGGGTAGAAAAAAGCCTTGGTTGGAATTGTTTATATTTTATAATGTTAAAAATTGGACTCTCTTTCGACTTATAAAGTTTCTGTAGATAGATCTGGAGCAATTCTAATGGTTCTTCCCCAGTAGATAGACTTTCTCTTTCACTACTGTTAGGATTTTTTCTTTCATGATTACCTTGTGGAGGTGGATTACTATATGTAATCCACAAGGAGTTGGCTTTTCATGTGATGCCTTGCAGGGATTTTCTGAATCTCTTGTTCTTGAACAGTCACATCTCTGTTGAAATGAGAAAAGTTTTCTTGGATGACCTCATGGAATGCTTATTCCAAGGTGTTCTCCATTTCCCTTTCTGCTTCAGAAATACCAATCAGGCATAGGTTTGGCTTCTTGACATAGTCTCACATCTCTTGAAGGCTTTGGTCCTTTTTGAGTTTTTGTTTTTGAGTTTTTTCCCCCTATGTTTTTAACAGATTGGGTTAATTCCATATTTTTGTCTTCAAGCTCTGAGATTCTTTCCTCTGCTTCATTGATTCTGTTCCCTATGTTTATTAGTTTTTTATTTATGTTGAGAATGGAGTTCTTTATTTCTGTTATTTCAGAATAGCCTTTTTTGAAATTGGCTAATTCTACTACAATTTTATTGAGTTTTGCTTCTTCTTTCTCTTGGTTCACATTCATTTTTGCCATCCAATATCTGATTTCTGTGCCTGTCCTCTGGGTCAGGTCATTCTGGGAGTTTTCCATTGTTTGTGCTCTAATTGCTGTTATTTGGGGTACTGTCTCTTTAGGACTCTGGGGGTTGCCTGTATTTTTCCATTGGTGTTTTCCTCATTTGTGAGAGGTCTCTTTTCCTTTTCTATAATTCCATCACTCAGAGAGAGGGGGAAGCAGTCACTTCTGCTGCTTGCTCCACTGTGGCAGGATACCATAATTGCATGTTCTCTCTCCCTCTGCTAAACTAGTTGAATCAGTTTTCAGCCCCTGTTGTGCTGAGAGGGAGATAACTGACTCATCTTAGAATCACTTATCCCTCTCCTACACTGATCAGAGTCTCTGACTCTGTTGAGCCTGGAATAGGGGCACCCAGAATCCCATACCTGCTGTGGCTTTCTGGTTTCTGTGTGTACAAGGGACTCCTTCTGGGTGCAAGAGTCCCTGGCCTGCTTCTCCATTAGTTGCTAGTGGAGGGCATGCCAGCCAGATTCACTCTGCAGGTGGTTCTCTTCCTGCCTGAGAACCATAATAAAGACGTTTTTAAGTTGTGTGTCTGTTAATGCTAAAAATACACATACAGGTGACTCAATTCCATTTGCTACATTACAAGGGGCTTAATTTTGCTTTGAGTAAATACAACAGTGAAAGGCTATGATGTAAAGCACTTCAGCTAAATTTCTCTTGAAACTAGCATTTCTACTACATGACAAAAGATGAGATACTTGTTTTGACTAAGATAATATTAGCACACATTGAAAGGCTATAGAGTTGTAAAAACAAAAAATGACTATGATTCTTGAAGAATTTAATGATATAGAATCAACCCAGAAAATTAATGTGAAGCCACATCTATAAATACAATTTTAATAGAAGAAAAAAATCCCAAATATCTTGGGCTTGACCTTGAAACACTAAATTTGCAAAGGAAGGGAAATTATAACAGTCATTTTTTGAACACAATATAGGAATATAATTTTATGCATGTTATCTTATTTCACCTTTGTGGTAAGTCTCACAGCAAATAAGTACCAGAGACAAAATTCAACTTTACGTCTCCCTCATAATACATGTACTTTTTACTGTTTTATACTTCCTCCTATTAGATCATGGCTTCATCTGCAAGTTATATCCCCAGTGAAATAACACAAAAATACATTTTTGATGTATTTGGATATTTTAAAATCACCCAAACTAGAGAAACATTAGAAATAAGTAGTAATTTTGAGTGACTTTTAGGTTACATATTTAGTAAAACAAATTTTTTTCTCATTATGTCAAATTATAAGCTTCCTAATAGTTGAATAGTTTGAATGTTCTTACCCTTTATTGGTAAATTCCTGACTGTCCATATTTCAGACTGGTTTCTCTTCTTCCACCTGGAAAATGAAAACATACACGCTATTTGGATAATTCTTACTTTTACCCACACAAATAATTCAGTATTTTTTTTTTAATTTCGAATTTTTTTGGTATTCAATTCTTAGGTAGAACCTTGCATACATCAGATTTTTAAAAATATATTTTATTCACCTATGTCAAGAATTGAAGTGTTTCATACAGTGTGTTCAATATCTAAAGTGTTATTACAAAACAACAAATTTGACCTCAATTTTTTAAGGTTTGGCTCTTAAGATATTCTGTAAATCATCTAAAAATTTATCTCACCTGTGGAACAGCAAATGCAAATTTTACTTCATTATGAATATGGCTCATTTAAATTGTTTATATCCACATACTTGGCTTTGGATGAAACCCAGAGGAGATATCCTAAGGGGAATAAGCTTCAATTACCTTGTGACTTAAAATAGCAATATGTTGATTTTCTCAGTAATAAAAAATAAATGACTTGGACAAAAGTTATCATATTGACATTTAGAGAATGAATGAAGTTCTTTTGTTTAAATGATGACATATAAAAAGTTAAAAAAAAATTTTTTTTTTTGAGTTGGAGTCTCACTCTGTCACCCAGACTGTAGTGCAATAGCCGCTCCCGGCTACCGCAGCCTCGACCTGCTGGGCTCCGGCGATCCTTCCACCTCAGCCTTCCAAGTAGCTGGAACTACAGGCACGCACTACCACACCCGGCTAATTTTTGATTTATTGTTGAGATGAGGTCTCGCCAAGTTGTCCAGGCATGTCTCGAACCCGTGGGTTTAGGCAATCTACTCACCTCAGCCTCCCAAGGCACGGGATTACAGGCTGAGCCACCAAGACTGGCTTAAAATGTTTTGACATAAAATAAAAATCTTAAGATGTGAGACATAATTTTGTTATACAGCATTGACACTGGGTTAGAATTTAACTTCCCTGATACCCAGTTTCCTCACACTGGTGATATAAGTAATTTTATATTGCAGCGAATTAGTAAATATGGTAAACTATAAAAATGTATAATCACCATATATCTTTTGCAGAATCTAGCACATGAATTTATCATCATTCAAATACATTACACTTTTACTCTGTTCAAATTATAAATTGCTATTTGCAGTGAATAAGGTATAAAATTTCAACGTATTGGATTATTAGTAAGGGTAATAAGAAAACTACAGAAATGTCATAGATACAGATGAGATAAAGTTTAAAAATCTGTAAGACTTTATAAATCATGTAATTTTGTAATTGAGAACATTAATGTATAGTTACTCAAAATATTAGTATATATACATATACATATAAACATATGCAATATATATGTGTACAGAAACATACAAATACATAGACACCCTCACACATATCCATAAGACCATAGGAAGTAAGTTTAGCATCAGTAGACCAGGAAAGGCACAAAATATTTTTTACTTCTCATCAATCATCCAGATGCTTTTGATGATAGCCACATTGAAACTACAGCTCTAATGAACATTTTTTATTTTATAGATAAGAAAATTGAAATATCTAGTAAAGAAATGATTTGCATAATCATTTATAAATTAATATCCACAAATAAATTTAAGACGTTACTATGTGGGACAGAAATAGAAAATTTTCAAGGACAAGCAACACTATGAGGAGAAGCAAAGTCACAAAAAAATAAAGTATGATGTTGTGATGGGGTTTACATGTATTTCAGAGAGGGTGTAGGATGTACCTCCATGATTAGGTGATACTAGAGCCAAAAACAAAATGAAGTGATGACACATGACATTAAAAATTCTTTTCAGTGATCCACTGTCAAAGATGTGTAGAAAACAAAGAATGCTAGTCATTTAAGGAAAAACTTTGGTGTGAGAAAGAGAATAAGAGGAAGAAATACTAAAAAGAAAATTGAAATAAACTTAAATTGTTGGGTAGAATGTTGCAAATGGCTGTTAGTCCAGGTAATCTAAAGTCTAATTTATGCCCAGTGTTTCTTTGCTGATTTCCTGTCTTAATGAACTGTTTAATGCTGTGAGTGGGGCTTTTAAGCCCCTCCTCCCAACTATTATTGTGTAGACTTGAACTCTTGGGCTTAAATGATCCTCTCACCTCGGTCATCAGTTAGCTGGGACTACACCACAGCACTCTAGTCCGGGTGACAGAGCAAGAACCTGTGCCTTTGAAAACAAAACAAAACAAAACAAGAACTCTGGAAACTATACAGATATATGACAATTAAACAACATACTCTTGAATAATCTTTGGATCAATGCAGAAATTAAAACAGAGATTTAACAAATATTTAATGAATAAAAATGGAAACACAACATATCACATTCTGGGATACAGCTAGAGTAGTGATAAAAGGGAATTATATGGTTTAAAAGACTAAATCAAATAAATAGAAAAATCACAAACTAAACATCTAATATTGTACCTCAGGACTAGAAAAGCAAGAACAAACAAAAGTCAAAGCTAACAGAAGAAAATAAATAACAAAGATCAGGGTAGAAATAAGTGACACCGAGACCAGAAAAAAATACAAAGGATCAACCAAATGGAAGCCTGGTTCTTTGAAAAATAAACAAATTTTATAAGCTAACTGGACTAACCAAGAAAGAGAAGAGAGAAGATCCAAATAGACATAATAAGAAACAAAAAAGGAGACATTACAACTGATATCACAGAAATACAAAAGATGATGAAAGACACTTATAGGAACGACATGCTCACAAATTAAAAAACTTAGAGGAAATGAATAAATTTTTGGAAACATGCAATCTTCCAAGATTGAACCAAGAAGAAGTAGAAGCCCTGAACAGATAAAAAATGAGTAATGAGATTAAATCAGTAATTTTTAAAAGAATCACCCAACAACAACAACAAAAAGCTCACCAGCCAGATTCTACCAAATGTACAGAAATTTGACACCAATCCTCCTGGAACTGTTCTAAAAATTGAAGAAGAGGAAAAACTTTCTAATTCCATGAAGTCATTATATCACTCTGATACCAAAGCTAGAGGACTCGCATAAACAAACAAACAAATAAATAAATAAAACTACAGACCAATATTGCTGATGATAACAGATGCAAAAAACCTCAACAAATACTAACAAATCTAATTCAACAGCACAACAGAACTATGTGATCACATCAATAGATGCAGAAAAGGCATTTGACAAAATTGAACATTTTTTTCAATAATAAAGACCCTCACATACCAGACAGAGAAGGAACTAAAGGATATACACAGCAAACCCACAGTTAACATTATACTGAAGAGAAAAAAGTTCAAAGCACTCCGCCTAGTAACTGGAACAAGAAAAGAATGTTCACTTTTGCCACTCCTGTTTGACCTGGTACTGGAAATCCTAGCTGGAGTAATCAAGCAAGAGAAAGAAAAGATATCCAAATTGAATAAGAGAAGTCAAATGATGTCTGATCACTGATAATGCAATATTACATCTAGAAAACTTTAAATATTTCACTGACAAAAACTCTTACATTTAAAATGAATTTGGAACATTTTCAGGATAAAAAAATTAACATGTGAAAATAAATAGCTTTTCTATAAACCAATAACAATCAAACTGATAATCAAATAAAAAATGCAATCACATCTGCAACATCTACAAAAATAATACCTAGGAAAGTATTTAATCAAGGAAGTGGATGATCTTTACAAGAAAAGCTACAAAACACGATGATAGAAATTGTAGATGACACAAACAAATGGAAAACTTTCCATGCTCATGGATCAGAACTAATATTAAGATGACCATATTGCCCAAAGCACTATACAAATTCAATGCAATCTCTATCAAAATACCAATGTAACTTTTCACAGAATTATTTTAAAAATTCTAAAATTTATGCGGATCCAGAAAAGGAGTTTGGATAGTTAAAGCAATCCCAAGTAACAAGATCAAAGCTGGAGACATTATATTACCTAACCTCAAACTTCACTATGAAACTATAGCAACCAAAACAGTATGGTACTGGTATAAAAATAGACACACAGATCAAAGAAACAGAATTGATAACCCAGAAATAAAGCCACATATCTTCAGAAAACTGATATTTGACAAAGTTCACAAGGACATACATTGGAAAATGAACTCCCTTTTCAATAAGTCATGCTGGGGAAATTGGATTGCCATACGTAGAAAAATGAAACTAGACCCCTATCTCTCACCATACACAAAAATAAACTGAAGGAGAATAAAAGACTTAAATGTAAGACATGAAACTATAAAAAAAAATTAGAAGAAAACCTAGGGAAAACTTTTCTGGATATAGGTCAAGGCAAACAATTTATGAGTAACACTTCAAACAGAAGCAATAAAAATGGACAAATGGGACTTAATTAAACTTAAAGGTTTCTCCATGGCAAATCAACATAGTGAGCAGACAATTTGCTGAATGGAAGAAAATATTTATAAATCATTTATCTGAAAAGGGATTAATATCCAGAAGTTACAAGGAACTCAAAAAGCTCAACAATAAAAACAAATAACCTCATTAAAGAGGACAAAGGAGAATAGACATTTTTCTAAAAAAGAGATAAAAATGGCCAACAAAATTACTAATCATTAGAGAAATGTAAATTAAAAGCAAAATTATTTATTATCTTACCTCAGTCATAGTAGTTATTATTAAAAAGTTAAAAAAAGAAAAAAAATTACATGTTGACAATGGCGCAGAGAAAAAGGAAATCTTATACACCATTGGTGGGAATGTAAATTAGTACAACCTCTATGGAAAAAAATGTATGGAGAGTTCTCAGGAACTAAAAGTAGAACTACCATTCAATACAGTAGTCTCACTACTGGGTATCTACTCAAGGAAGAATAAATTATTACATCAAAAGTATACCTATACTTGTAAGTTTATTGCAGCACTATTCACAATAGCAAATATATGGAATCAGCCTAAATGTCCATAAATGGAAGATTGGCTAAAAAAAGTCACACACACACACACACACACACACACACACACACACACACACACACTCACACACTCACAGAGACCTATTACTCAACAATAAAAAAAGAATGAAATCGTGTTTTGTAGCGACATAAATGGAACTGGAGGCCATTATCTTAAGTGAAACAACTCAGAAAGTCAAATATGGCATGTTTTCACTTAAAAGTGAGACCTAAATGTTACATACACATGGACACAGAGTGGAATAATATATGTGGAGTCTTAAAAGGGTGGGGGTGGATAATGAGAATGTACTCAGTGGGTTCAATATACATTTTTTGAAGGATGGAGACACACTAAGTCAAAACTTCACCACTATGCAATATATCAAAGTAACAAGATTGCACTTGTACTGTTTACATATATACCAAAAAAAGAAACTAAGACAAGGCAGGCAGAATTTTTTTGTTTTGTTTTTAAACTCTTATTAATAAACCCAGAATCTCACTTAAAACACTTCCTAAAAAAATGAGCAAACAAAAAATGAGCCAAAAGGAAAGTTAAATAAAATGTTGATTTTTTTGACAAAATTATATTTTAAAAACCACCTCCATTAAAACTTAAAAATATGTTAAGGGTCAAGGCAACCAATAGCAGCAGAATCCTGCTGAATCAACATTTTTGCTCCAGTCACAAAATTAATAGAGAAAAAAGGACTTACAGGACCTATACAGCACATGGAACCCAATGTGTATCAAAATCCACTGCCAGAAGAGGATAATTTACTAAGTGAGAACCCCAGCAAAAGCAAGCTGGAAAAATGGAAAATTTTTACTTGCTCCAAGTTATGGGGGTAAATGGCAACCCCCACCCTAAAGATACCAGGCAGGTGTCACCAAGGGACTGTGAGAGAAGCAAGGTCATTTAGAATCTCAGAAATACACAGCATATACTGCCTTTCGGTAGTTCATATTCTTACCGTAGGGAAAAAAAATGAATAAAAACAAAGAATGTTGATTGAGTAGGTCAGAAACACTGGGAAAAAGTTTCAGTAAGTAAGGGGAGTTTTAAAAGATGTCGATCTCAGAACACAGTGTTGGAGCAAAATAAAATGTCTGAAGTGCAGAGAACCACTTTGAAAGGCAAAAATCTAAGTATGGGGACTAGGGTCTGTGGGGAGAACGTGCTTGTGAGTCAGTCTTAACCCTGAGAGTTCAAGTAGCTACACAGCAGCACTTTAAGTCTATGATAAAAACAAGAGAGTAATTCCTTCAGCATGAAACTGGAAAAGTTACTTGACGTATCATTGATCTCATATCTTCCTCCTTCTGATAGTTAAGGTGTCCAGCACTTTGAATGGAGCAAAGGGATCACAATCAAATGCCATATAATATTTGAAGTACAGAAGAATGAAGCAACCAAAGCACTTTTAAACTTTCCTTAAATCAGAGCATAGAACAAGACCATATAGAAATCAACTGAGTTATATATTTTTAAAATCTCTTAAATATTATAAAACAAAATGAATAATAATGACTAAGACGTCATTAAAATGAAATATATCAGAAATGAGATGACTGGATATCAGGAGAAATTGGAATAAGAAATCAAAAAATATAAATTGAACAAGAAATATCATGAATCAAGAATAATTTTGTAAAATACAATAGTGGGTAGTCACCATATAAAACATAAGGAAAGAGAAGATAGAAAGAATATTTAGAAAATTCTATTTGAAATAAAGAATTAAAATTTGAGAGAAATTGGCAGAGCATAAGCACTAAACTATGATTTTTAAAATATTAAAACCATGACTTATACAAATTAAAATGAACACAAAGGAAACACTTATTGACCATGTCATTAGTGGGAAAATTAGTAAGATGATAGGACTGATTGAAAGAGCAGTAAAGTAACACAGGCTTACAGAACTTCTTAGAAAAGTTTTGAGAGAAAGATGCATGTCATAAATGTACAGTTTGATGAATTTTTGCAAACCAAATATAATTCTGTAAACAGACTCATGACTAAGAAGTGGAACATTTCCAGAAGCCCTGGTCACCTCCCTTATTCTATCTTCAAAGCATTATCAACCCTTTAAGGAAAACACTTTATTCTGTAGCAATGATATTTTGTGTAATAGCTAGTTTTTAAAGTCAGAGTTTTAACTTTTTTTTTTTTTTTTGAGAAAGTAGGAATTATTGAGAGGGCAGAAAAGGTCCCATAGTTAATTAAAATTAGAGAGCTAGAGCTATGTCCCGTATCATGATTTTTCAATCCTATGAGTATGCTTTTTACACCGAGGAATGATTTTATACCAGGGGCCAAAGTGCATTTATGTAATCATTTGTGAGTGTCATGTAATTCATTGCTCCAGATCATTCACTTGTTTACTACAGAAAAAAAAACCAAAAAAACCATCTTGGTACTTTTCTGTCCCAGAAGAGAATGAATTTGCTTTTCTTCTGGGGGCATCTCTGTGAAACTCAAGAAGAACTCAAAGACCTGGTATAAGAATACCAGAGGGAACCCCAGGGGGTTGCCTGAGTTTTAACTTTTAATATAAATACAGAGAAATTAAACATTTGTAGGTATCAGTTATATGAATTTTGATAACACATACAACTGTGTAAGAAAATTAAGTTGTAGAATATTTTCATCACCCTAAAAAATTTTGCTCTTATCATTTTGTAGTAAATCACCTCTTTTTATCCCCAGGTTCTGTCAACTACAGATGTGTTTTTCATTGTTAAAATTTTGCCCTGTTTGGGATATGATAGTGGAATCACATTGTATGTAACTTTTTGAGGCTGACTTTTTCAACATAGCAAGAGGTATTTGAGATCCATCCCTCTACTTGACAAAAATACTTTATTCCTGTTTGTCAATTGTATGGATGGACCATGATTTTTATTCATTCACTAGTTGTTGGAAATTGGTTTGTTTTATTCAGTACTATGCAATCAATTTTCTCCATGTCTTTTTATAATCCATAGCTTGTTTCTTTTTAATAATGAATAATATTCCATTGCCTGAGTATATCATGGTTTATTAATGCATTCACTTACTGAATGCATCTTGGTTGCTCCAAGTTTTGGCAATTATAAATAAGGCTGCTATAAACATCCACGTGCAGGATTTTGTGTGGACATAGTTTTTCACTCCTTTGAGCAAATACCAAGGAGCGTGATTACTGGATTATAAATAAAAGTATTCTTAACTTTGTAAGAAACCATCAAAATGTATTCCAAAGTGGCTATACCATTTTGTGTTCCCACCAGCAATGAATGGGAGTTCTTGCTACACATCCTCGTCAGCATTTGCTGTTGTCTGTATTCTAGAGTGTGGTCATTCAAACTACAAAGGAGTATCCTTTTGCTGTGTTAATTTGCATTTCCCTGATGACTTATCATGTAAAGCATCTTTTCATATGCAAATCTTCCATCTGCATATCTTCTTTTGTGAGGTGTCTTTGATCCATTTTAAAATCAAGTTGTTTGTTTCCTAATTGCTGACTTTTAAAATGTTCTTTGTAAATTTTGAGCGAGAGTCCTTTATCAGATGTGTCTTTTGCACATATGTTCTGCAAGTCTGTATATTGTCATTTTATTCTTTTGCCCAATCATGTTAGTTTTCAAAATATTTTGAAGAATATCTTCGGTGTATAGTCAGGTACATTCTATAGATTAGTATATAAGATTCCCAAGGCAAGGAAAGACCTACTGAAACTTAAAAGGTTGACCTTTAACTCTGCTTGTTTAATATTTTATTACATAGAATATTATATATCTGTGTATTGCCTTAACTCTCCTCTTAATCCTACCAATCCATGAGTTTAAAGTATCATTATAGGATTCATATCTTATCTCCTCAATTAAATTTTCAATGAGCTTAAATTTATTTTTTTGCACCACTTAGAATTACAGCACATTAAAACTTAAAGTATAGTAAACTTTATTAAATGATTGTATATTCTGTCATAGGTTATACTTTCATATTATTTCATTATTTATGTGTTTATAGGATTTTGAGATAATTCATAGATTATATTTCCAAGAAGAGAAAACTAGATTTCCTAGAGTTTAAGTTATCAATTTAATGGCACATAGTTAATTAAAATTAGAGAGCTAGAGCTATGTACTGTATCATGATTTTCCAGTTCTATGAATATGCTTTTTACACTGAGGAATGATTTTATACCAGCGATCAGAGTGCATTTATGTAATCATTTGTGAGTGTCATGTAATTCATTGCTCCAGATCATTCACTTGTTTTTGGGTTTTTTTTTTGCTTTTTTTGAGTTGGAGTCTCACTCTGTCGCCCAGAGTGGAATGCAGTGGCCGCTCCCGGCCACCGCAGCCTCGACCTGCTGGGCTCCGGCGAGCCTTCCGCCTCAGCCTTCCAAGTAGCCGGGATTACAGGCATGTGTTACCACGCCTGGCTGATTTTTTGATTTATTGTAGAGATGAGGTCTCGCTGCCCAGGCGGGTCTCGAATCCGCGGGCTCAGGCAATCCACTCACCTCAGCCTCCCAAAGGCGCGGGATTACAGGCTGAGCCACCGAGCCTGGCTCATTCACTTGTTTATTACAGGAAAAAAAAAAAAACCAACCATCTTGGCACTTTTCTGTCCCAGAAGAGAATGGATTTGCTTTCTTTCTGGGGGCATCTCTGTGAAACTCAAGAAGAACTCTTAATAGTGTACCTTAACTGAGTATTTCATTTCCAAAGGTATGAGGGAAGGATTTTTATTGCTTATGAAATATTTAGAAGCTATAACCTTGAATTTAAAACTAGAGTATGCCCCTTAACATTTAAATCTAAAAGCGAGTATTCTACCTAAACTGAAGTTGTATTTACAAAATGAATCACATGGCATCCAGGAAACCTAGGAGGGAAAATATGAAAGAGTCTCTATATATTTAGGCCAGTAGAGTTGTAAATTAGTAATTTGTTTTAATTTACTTGATTAAAAAAATAGCAATCAGAATAAGAGCAGTAGAATTAAGGGAATACGCACACACACCCCCGCACAATTTAGAAAAATTGCTACATGGAGAGAAAGTTAACTTTCATTTAGTCACTGGTCACCAGCAAAAAACAGACCCTGCCAGTGCTGTCCACCACCACAGCCTCTGGAGCTAATCAGACATTCGCAGTGGGGACCGTGGAGAAAATACACTGGGGGAACTAGCTGCGAGACCCAGTGGAGGGCAAGACCCAGAGATGCCCCCACTGCCTTTGTCCTGGTACCAGGCTCCAGCCTGCCCGCGTGAACAGCTGTGAATTCAGCACCTCTCTGAGGTTGATCACTGTCAATCCAGAGAGAATACCCCGGGTGCAGTATCCCCAGAGGGAGAGACCCACCTAGGAGATCCAGTTACCCCATCCCCCACACTCGAACAAGAACCCAGCCTACTGAGGTTGGGAGAGGGTGAATTTTAAACTGATCCAGCTCCCTTCCTTCAGTGATTTGTGAGGCATGTGACATGTGATCAGGCGGGGAGCAATCTGATTGTGCTCAGGGAGAGGCCTGAACACAGGCAGAGCTGTTGGGAGCAGTTCATAGCCTCCTTCTGTGAGCAGGGGAACAGATTTAGAGGTCGTGTCCCCTACCGTCTGCGGGGAGCCAAGAGCAATGGTGCTTGGGTCACACTGACAAGGAACGCAAAGTTTCAGAAACTGCCATAAGAGGGCGCTCAAGGATTACAAAAAACTTTTTTGGTTCTTTTTTACTGTTGTTTTATGCTCTTTTTATTACTATTATTTTTATGCTCTCCCTATATATTTTGTGTATTTCATTGTGTTTTATTCCTTCTGCTTCTTTTTTTTACATAAGAGCATATATGAGTGTGAAAATATTCTAATTTTGTCAGTTTTAGCTTTTTTTCTCTTTTTTACTGGTTGGTTGGTTGGTCTGTTGGCTAGTTGGTTTGTTTTTTTCTTCTCTATTTCTCTATTTCCTTCTCTTCATTGCCTTTTCTTCTCCCTTCTCCTTTTTTCCTTACATTATTTTGCACCCAGGGGTTATACATACATTCCCATTGCATGGACATACTATGAAGTGGTGGGAAGTGGATCTCAGGGGGCCCACACCTCAGTCAGCAAACATTGTGATCTGCAGGCAGCTTTTGAATCTTAGCCCCCCACAATACACCTTATTCAAATCTCAAAGCTGCAAAAGGACAGTTCAGCTCCCCACCCCCCAACCTGGCTTCAAAATTGAACAAATCCAGAAGTTTTACCTAAGGAAGAATAAGGGTTGAGCAAACAGAAGTGAAAACTATTCCTTCTCTCACTGAGCAACGGAAGTAAAGAGAAAAGAAAAATCCATCACAAATGAAGAGAAATCAATGAAAAACACAGGTAAGCAAGAGAACCCTAGAAAGACAGACCTGCAGAATATAAACTTTAGAACTCAGACAATGAAGTGTGCCCAGATTGACTGGTCTCAGTCCACAAATGAGGCAATCAAGGAATAGTTGCAGAAGATGAATAAGAACCAAGAAAGGCAAGACAAAAACATGAAAAAATTAATTACAGAGATGTTAGCCATAAAGAACACAGTCAATGAACTAAAGAATACACTGATAGCATGAGAAGCAGAATTAACAAAGCAAAAGAAAGACTCTCAGAGTTTGAATACCAAAATACGGAATTAACCCAATCTGTTAAAAACATAGAAAGGAAATTTAATAGATAGAACAAAGCCTTCAAGAAATGTGCAGTTATATTAGGAGGCCAAACTTACACTTGATCGGTATCCCTGAAACAGAAAGAGAGACTGAGAAAACCCTTGAACAAACATTCCATAAAACAATCCAAGAAAATTTCCCTCATCTCATCAGAGACACAACCATCCAAACACAAGAGATTCAGAGAACCCCTGCAAGGCATCAAATCAGAAGACCAACTCCTAGACACATAGTAATTAACTTACACAAATTAAGTATAAAAGAAATAATCTACCTACCAGAGAAGACCAATTAGAATAGCAGCAGATTTCTCTACAGAAACACTACCGGGTAGAAGAGACTGGAGTCCAATCTTCAAAGTTCTCAAAGATAAACAATTCCAAGAAGAATTTCCTACCCAGCTAAGCTAAGCTTCATCAGTAATAGAAAATTAAAATCCTTCCCAGACATTCAATCCCTAAGAGTTTGTGCTGCCTCCAGATCAGCTCTAGAGGAGACACTTAAGAAGGTATTAAGCATAGAAGAAAGAGAATAAAAGAATGACCATGCACTTCCCAAGAACACAGGAAAACAGAGGATCACACAGCATGCATCATGACTATAAAATTGAAAACACAAACATATCAACCCCCAAATTAAAAGAAAATCAACAAACAAATAAACAAACAACAACAAAACACTTTATAAGAGCCTCATGACAGGGATAAACTCTCACATCTCAATAATCAGCCTGAATGCGAATGGACTAAATGCACCAAAGAAAAGACATAGAATAGCAAACTGGCTTTAAAAAAAAACAACATGACTCAACAATATGCCACCTCCAAAAAACACATCTTGCTACAAAGGACACCCACAGAGTCAAAGTTAGAAAATTGAAAACAAACTTTCAGGCGAATGGAACACAAAAGAAAGCAGGAGTCATGATCTTAATATCAGGCAAAATTCTTTATGCTATCAAAAATTTAAAAAGAACAGTCTTTGGTTACATGCAATTGGAATTTTTAAATGGAGGAATATAGATGAATTTAACATGTATTTTCTAGTTAGGTCCTCTCATGGTAAACTTAAGCTTGATGGTTTTTATAAATAATTCAAATACATAAGAATGTGATTTTATATTGCTTCTAGGGGATAATGATTTCAGAATTATGTCACAATGAATCTGCCATAGTCAAGTGGAAATAGCTAAGATTGTGAAGTTAGAGAAGCCAGGACTTGAATCTTGGCTCTGCTACTAACTGTGTAACCTTGCTCAAGTCATGTATCTAACCGGACTTCACTTTTCTCACTTATAAAAGGATGGTGAATCATTTATTTTGCAGGCTGCTATGTGGATTATATATAGTAATGTACACAAAATTTCCTACCCCTCGTAGCAGCTTCATAAGGTGAAGCTGCTACCATAGCTCTTCTTCATGAGCTATATTTGTAATACTGTGCTCATGGATACCTAGCAATTTATTTTCTGATTTGTGAGAATGGAGAAGCTGATTTTATTTATAATCTTCTGGTACAGAAACTCACTATTGTCTGTGCATATTGCTACAGCCCTTAAAGAAAATCAAGATGAGCATTCAAGCAGGCCTGCATGTACTGACATTCCTGAGAATTAACAAAGAAAAGCATTTTCCCTCATCTCCTATACATTCCCCCACAAGTTACTTCAAGGAATCCTTAACTCCTCTGCAGACTGTGTTCATTCAACTGAGAGACATGAATCCTTATTCCTTTTTATCAGTAGCCATAGATTTGGAAAATATATTACCCATGTAACCATAAGTTTTGCAATTTGCATAACTTTTTGTGTATTATAACTACTAAAAAAAAATACGTTGTAGTGAATAATGTTTTGCTTTGTGATGGGCTCTGTTGATTCCATTGCTCTTTGGAAGCCTTGATCAACTCCTCTGCTTGGTGTTATTGATAAAAGAAACTGTGGGCTACCCTTGGTAACTGGTGCCAGGAAGTGTGGACCATAAATGTTACTACTGACAAAATGTGGCTGCAACTTAAGTTCTATACAATGCTCTGTCAGTCATGCAGTCAGTCACTAGATACCAACAACCCTAAACTTATAAAACAGACTGTAAAATCTAAGGGGTGGGCAGAACTGTTCCAGAAATGCCAGGAGCCAGGTTCTGTCTCTCTGAATTGTGAATTCAGAAATAAACTTTCTTCCAGTTTCCTGTCTGCCGATTTATTGGCATTGAGAGATAGAATCCGAGCTTTTACCTGGACTATAATACTTCCAGGTTGATCTGTTTTGTCAAAAATTTAGAATCTATATATTTTTTCTTACTAACTCCAATCAAAGTGACATCAGATATACATAAACACAATCAGTTCTAAGTTCCTAAAATACTCGTTGACAAAAATACCTGTTTTGAGAGTATCTTGGATAAAGAATTTAAATCTCATACTTTTTGTCTATCATATCTTTAATTCCTTATAGTGTTAGATCATTACTCTAGTAGGACATGATTAGAAATAAAATATACTTTAATTCATGAACTACTTTTTTTCCTACAGTCAAGATCAAAGGTATCAAAGTTTACTAGAAAATTATTATCAGCAGAGTTATCAAATAATTTAATTAAACATACTATTATTTTACTGGCTTGTTCATAGACAGAATGCTGTGACAGAGATGCATTTTAAAGGTCTGTTATAGCATAGAATACTGGAATTCACTAGGTATAATCTCATTAGAATGGCATCTTAATGAATATTAAGTATTATATAATAAGCATTAATAACTAAATGAAGAAATTCTTAGCTTCTGGTGTGGGCTCATTAACCGTCCAATGCCTTGATGAAAAATTTTATAACTTGTATTTGTATGTATTTTGTTATAGCTTTTAACAAAAATTGGAAGTAATATTGTATGTGTATGCATCATATACATATATTTAAAACTTTTATTTACCAAAACATTTTAATATATCTCATAAGCAAGCACTCTGTAATGATATGTTGTCCATACAGTTTAATAAGACATAACTGAACATTTGGTCAATCTTAGTTATTCTCTGGTTTGAAAGGAAAAGTAAAATTTCCAAGTTCACACTGTCACTAACTATGTGCTAAGTCTGAGATTTTTATTTAGAGTTCACACACACAAAGAAATTTTTTTGAGATGGAGTCTCACTCTGTCGCCCAGGCTGGAGTGCAGTGGCACACTCACAGCCACCCCAGCGTCAACCTACTGAGCTTCAACGATCCCTCCACCTCAGCCTTCCAAGTAGCCGGAACTACAGGTGCACACTACTATGCCTGGCTAATTTTTTATTTATTGTAGAGACAAGGTCTCGTCAAGTTGCCTGTGGTGGTCTTGAACCCGTGGGCTCAGGCTATCCACTTGCCTCAGCCTCCCAAAGTGCTGGGATTACAGGCTGAGCCACCAAGCCCGGCCAAAATTTTTTTAATTATCCACTATTGTCTTCATTCATACATATTAGGAAAGTAAAGATTGGAATTATAATGTAGCTGAAATTTCTCCTGTGTGTGTCAATCAACATGAACACATATATTTTGTAAAGAATTCCTTTACTATTCCACCTATTGGTATGATTTAAAAATTTTTTTGGCATATTTTATTTTCATCATGATTATTTTTATCTGCCTAAATTTTTAAAAATTATCTTCAGTAAATATTTGTGTATATATTTCAGGAATTCTTAAAAGAAGGTGTGGGAAGGAAAAAAAATGAAGATTCTTAAGGCAAAGATATATTTTGTGATGCACACACCATACATTAATAAGCACACATATATGCATATATATATATATATATACTATTAACTGATGGCTTTATAGTTTATTTTATTAATATAGCCACATACTCATGTATGTTCATGAGTAATGTGTGAGTTGTCTAATTGTACACAAAAATTGGAATTTAATTTTTTTATTTACTCTAAAGTCTCTAAGGATTAAATGAGCATTTGTTTGTTTGCTTATTTGTAACCCCACACAATGATGCTAGTTTTTCATTGTATTTAAAAAAGTCTTCCACATGGCTTAAGACCTTTCTTGGAAAATACAGACATTTGCCTTTTTTCTCATAATAATAATTTTAAGCTCTTTAGTTTAATAGTTTTATTTTTTCACATTAAAGCTTTAAAAAGCACTTTATTTTTTATTAAATCTGATTTTATTTTAGAGATGTAGTGCACAAGTAAGGATTAGCTACACAAGTAGGTTGAATGCAGGTGAATTTGGGCCTCCAACTGGACCTCACTCCCCTGGTATAGGATCAGATACTCTGTGTGTTGTTACGTACCCCCATTCCTTTTATCCCTCCCCTAGCAGTGCCCAGCAACTGCCAATCCCTCCTTTGCACTAAAGTGATTAATGTTCAGGTCCAACTTATGAGTGAGAACATGTGGTATTCAGTTCTTTGTTTCTGTGCTAGATCACTTAGTATGATGGTCTCCAACTCCATACAATTTGCTGTGGAGTCCATGATTTTGTTCTTCTTTACAACTGCATAATACTCCATCATGTACATGTACCACATTTTCTTTATCCAGTCCACTTTCAATGAGCAGTAAGGTTGGTTCCATGTTTTTGCTATTGTGAATAACACAGCAAAGTTTAATCGTTTTAATTGTCTTATTGACCGATGGATGTTGCAATAGCCCCAAAAATGTAGTGCATTTTATATCTAATATAAATCCTTTGTAGGCTACTGAATCCAACCTAGCCTTATGAACAGCAGATATTTCACTCCTTTAGAGACACTTTGATGTATGACATGCAGAAAAAAAAAAACCAAAGTCACCATGCTGAAATCTTTCTCCTAAATATAGTGGATCTGACATCTGAGTTTCAATAACAGGACATTCTGTCCAAATATAGATGACTTTTTAGCTTCTTTTGCTTTTGCACATTTGTGGCTTTATAGTGCTTGTGTTGTTTATGAAACAGCTTCTAAAAACAACTGTATTCATTATTACTGTGAGGCATTTATTTTATAGTAGTTTTAGAAATTTCATAATAATTATAACATATTAAAAGAATAGCCATAGTTTGTTTTTGACATATATATCACAAAAGTAAACCCAAAAACTCTTTGGGCATATTCCATATCTATGATCATATAAATGATCTGCTACTGGTATTAAGTTAAAAGTTTAAAAACAATAATGGTAAATACAAACAATCACATAAAACAGGGACCAAAAATGGACACTTGGTGATGTTTGTTTCAGGTAATAAAGGTGAGAAACAAAAGCAAATGTAAATATAGATTCTAGAATAACCTACAATTGGCTACTCCAGGATCTGAAAAGCAAGCTTGCTTTGGTGCTATGATCCTTGCCTCTGTGTGCTAGATCACTGCTCGGTTCCTAGTCCTGGCCATGGCCCCTTTCTTATATTCCAAAAAGTTTGCACTCAATGAAGAAAGAAGAAACAATCTCACTGTACTTAAATTTAAACTCACATCTCTTTCTGCTTTATTTTTCTCCCAAAAATTATTTACATGAAGAGCCATTGAAAGTACACATTTACTTTTCTTTCACTAAAATTCAGTATCTTCCCAAAAAAGCGATCGTCTTGTGACTCCACTAGAACACCTGCATCAAAATGTTGTCATCAAAACAATGTTCCTTTTAAGAGTTAATTCATAAGTGTAAGTTTGAAATCCAAAATAATTTTCAGTACCTGTGTTTCTAATCTTTTCTAATCAATTATGTGAAGAGAACTGTTAGATCAGTGGGATAGGCTGGTGTCATGGGTAAGATGCAAAGAATTGCATAGAAATTAGATTAGGAGAAATTGTTTATTTAGAAAGTTGATTGGAGAGAAAGAGAAAAGGGGGATCCACCTTCCCCAGACTGAGGAGGAGACAAGGGCTTAAAGAAAAGCATGGCTGGCTAGAGCTTAACAAAAGCATGGCGGTGGATGCTTGAGGCATAATACTTTTAAGGCTTCTCTTTGGTATGGGTAGGTCGCTAAAGTGATTGGGTGGTGGTCTGTTTTACCTCATCATAAAGGGGGCAGGTAAGCACAGAAACTGATGCCATGGTGATGGATGGCAAGCCACATAATTGTTGCCATGATAATGGTGTCTCTCTGTGTCATGTAGGTCATCAAGGGCTGATTACAATAGATTAGGTTAGCTTGGTCTTCATGGCTTTGAGACAAATATCAAAGTAATCAGTACCTAAAGGTTACAAAGACAATTATTAATAGCTACCTTTGAGAAACCGGTTCTGTCCTTGGCTGATGAATAGAGGGAAAATTAAAGAGAACTGTAAAAAAAATAAGAATGCTAAATAATGTTAAGATGGTTGTACTTTGGCTATATTGTCTCCATGCTGGTCTTTTGTTCTTTCCAGAACACATACATCTCTACTGGAACAAGTAAAGGCTAGACAGCAAATCTATACTAAAAATTACTCTTCAAAAAGTAAACAAATTTTTAGAAACACAACACAGGCTACATTGTAGACAAGATTTTATCTTGTAACAAACCATGCTGTTCAAAGCCACCGCATCTTAAGATTTGCTTTTCAGTTTTTGATAAATGAAAGAGAGTTTTCTGGAAGAAGAGAATTATCTACTTCAAGGTGTTATAACTATTTTGCCTCTTATAAAATTCAAACATTTTGCAGCACTCCAGGATCATTTTTAAAATTTTTACCATTTACATCTGGGTTTTAAATTTAAGTAAATGTTTTAGTCAAGGTTGTACTCTGGGTAATCAGTTTTGTTGCATTTTCAAATAAATAAAACCATTTTGGGGGGGAAAGAAAGAGGTGAGTCAAGGGAATTAGGATAGTCTCATTTAAACCTAAAAGTATCTGGTTAATAATACATAAAACAAATCCATCAATAATTGATGTCCAGTTAACATGCATAAAAATTCCACCATTTCCCTTTTTATTCTACTATAGCAGGAATTAAATGGTGGGAATAAGCACGTCGTCTTATATTTCTCCAGGTCAATATGGAAGAATGGTATATTTAGCTGTCAAGTTAATAGAACTTTTTAACATAGCTCTATTACCTTTCCCTCAAAAAGGAATTATTTCACTTACCCTGTCCCCATGGGGCTTCTCTTTTTTATTTATTATTTTTTGTCAACTGTATTTGATTACTATCTAGATCTATCGCTATGCTGACACTGTAACTTTCATAATGACAGGTACTCTATCTGTTTGACCTCAGAATTGTATCCCTAGGACATAAAAGTGAACCTGGAATTTATGGCTTATGGTAAAAAAATTTACTGAATGACTGATGAGCCAATGAGTGAGTTACATTTATTCTAGTGTGCTTAGATAGTTCAATGTGCTTAGATTTGTTCTTTTCTGTCTATTCATTATCATTCTAATCTATATTCTTTACTCCTTTTGCAGATTTTTTTTTGCCATTCATCTAACTGGATCCTTCTGTCCACAGCCACTGTCCCAGCTCTTAATTTTTTAAACTTTCAGCAAATTTTCAGATAGTAGAAGCGTTGAGGCTCAGAACACAATACCTTAAAGTATGGTGCCTTGGCATGCTGAGTACTTTCAACTCAATGAGAATGAAGAGGCCTCAGGAGTTAACTCCTTCTGACCTTCTACTCTTCTTTCTTCTGCTTCCTTTTCTCCTCCAAGGCAGACCTTAGAAACTTGAATTCCTTCTTTCTAAGGTAGGCCATGGAAAATAGAACTCCTCTCCTCCAGACAAGTCATAAAGCTTAGAAAAATCACTCTGACCTTTCACCTTTCTGCATAGGAGCTGGCTATAGAGAAATTATCTGACCTATTTTGTCTAAAAGTAGTTCATAGAATCACATTCCAGAGCAATCTTGCCCTATACTTGAAGGGAAGGAATGTTACACAGAAAGACCAAGAGGAATCTGAACAAACAGGCCTTGCAGTCAGGCCGTACTGCCCCCTCCAGCAGTCTATTCTTATTAGAGTACATCTTTTCAACAAATCACATTTCTACATGACTGTCCATTCATCACTGAACCTAAGCACCAAATTAGACAGTGTTCTCTGGATCTTCAGGGCTTCATTTCTGCAGCATTCTATGTCACTTAAATTTTTATTGAATAAACTTGAATGTTTTTTAATCTATTTTTGTCCATTTTATTTTCTGACCTTGCCAAGGACCCTAGGAGAATTGAGGAAAAGTTCTTCCTTACAATAGTAATAATTAATGCTTAGATACCACTCATTAAGTACCGGACAATTGCATAACTGCCTTATATATAATAATTTATGAAATCCTCATGACAACTCCAAAAAGAAGTTGTAGTATTGCCTTTTCTCACAGATGAGAAAGCAGTACACAAGAAATTTTAATTAATTTACTCAATACCACATAGCTCTTTTTTTTAACCTGTGAACTTTTTATTGGCCTCCTGCTTCCCAAAGAGGACCCTGTTCCCACTGCCCCAACACCTCAGAACTTTGATGTCATTGGTCTCAGACACCATTTTGCTATCCACTATCCTGAGGATGGTGGTCTTTTGGATGGTTTGAATGGAGTTGCTGCTGTCCAGGGCATCACCAAGACTGTAGTCCTCCCATCTTCCATCAGACAGTGGCAGGTGGTGATCTCAGCCTCCAGGTTGACCATTATGTTCAACAGGGCCTGGGACTCCTGGCCCTGGCATTGGTCCTCTGCCTGGGTCTGTGCCAGCCTGCACTCTAGCTGCAGCAGGGCTGATTATGTCATTATGAAAGTTTAACTACTCTATCTGCATGGTGTAGCAAGCCTCCACCTCCTTCAGGCTGCTCTCCAAACTGACCTTCAGATTTCTCGTTGAGTCCAGGTCAGTCTCCAAGGACTGGACTACATGTCTCAGCTCTGTGAGCATCCTCTTGGCAGCTCTGATCTCAAAGGCAGCTCTGATCTCAAAGGACTGAGTGACTGTTGTGATACTCTTCTCAATCTGCTGAGACCAGTACTTGTCTAGTTCCTCTGCATTCTTCTGAGCCAGCTCATCATACTAGATGAGCTGTCTGGATGTCCCCCATGATCTTGCTAAGGTCCTGAGATTTGGGAGCCTCTACCTGCATGGTCAATTCAGAGCTGGAAATCTGGGCTTGCAGGCTTTTTGCTTCTTCCTTGTGGTTCTTCTTCATAAAGAGCAGCTCCTCCTTGAGACTATCTTTCTCTATCTCCAGTTGCAATCGAGAGACATTGGTGTCATCATTGACCTTATAAAGCTCATGGATGTTGTTCTCTACAGACTGGTGCATGCCAGCTCTGTCTCGTACTTGACTCTAAAGTCATCGACAGCAAGACAGGTATTGTCAATCTGCAGAACAATGCAGGTATTGTCCACAGGATTTGCAAAGATCTGAGCCCTCAGATCCTCAATGATCTTGAAGCAATGCCCCAGTCTCTGACCTGGAATCCCTTCTTGTACAGGTGTTCCTGGATTTTGCTCTCCTGCCTCTGAGTCTTGATTTCCAGGCTCCTCATCTTGTCCAGGTGGAGGCCAAGTGATCATTCAAGCCTTCCATTGTCATTCTGGCTTTGGATGCTCCCCCTTCCCACCACCCACAACCATCCCTGCAGCTGGGCTCTCAGACTTACAGCCACCCCAGAAGTTGGTGGAGTGGGACACGAAGATCTGGGAACCTGAGCCCTTGGTGCTTGCATAGACACTGGCCATGCCACTAGCAGGCTGGGCTGACACTGGACAGCTAGAGGGAGCCGAGGGAATGGTAGTTGGGGGAGAAAGTGGTGGAGCGAGTGGTGAAACTCATGGTGTCAGAGGAGCAATGCAAGATGACAGGAATCAAGTTCTCACATAGTTCTTAAGAGTGGTGCCAAGATTCAATCCTAGTTTGCTTGACTATAAAGTTCCTTTTTTAAAGCTTATATATACATAATTTGAAAGAATTGACTTGCCTTTTGACTTTACCAACCTTATTATTCAATCTCTAGACAATACTTTAGTAAGTATTAACATCTTCAAAAGGGAGGAAATAAAGAGGGAGAAAGAGGAAGAAGGAAGGAAGGAAGGAAGAGAGGGAGGGAGGGAGGAAGGGAGGGAAGGAAGGAGGGAGGGTGGAAGGGTGGAAGGAAGGAAGGATTTTTACCCACGAGTAGAAATTTTTTTACATACCAGAAGAAAATGAGGGAAGGAGAGAAGTGACGAAGGAAGGAAGGGTGTTAGAGCAAAGTATATTGGATCAGTTATATCTAGAGTGATATTGAGATTCCATTATATTTTTTTAAGGTGTAGAACTAGATATTGCACTGGTGAGTGTGATGTTATCCAGAGAGGAGATAGTTAAAGTCATGGCAGTGGGTAGGATTTAAAAGGGTGTATAGAACTACCATTTCCACATAGGATGTAGAGCTGCAAAAACCTTGCTCTCATCCTATTTAAAGAAATTCAGTTAATCTATAAAATCATAATTTTTTGTTAGTCCATCTTAGAGCCGATGTTGCATTCATCCAAATAATCTGAATTCCAAACAGAGACAAGCCCTTCCAAGTGAAAATGGGACACATAGACTGTTTCACTTTTGCCAAAGGGTGAGAGAAATATGTGGCCACCATACAAGCATGCAGGAATAAATCAGTTAAGTTTTAAAGAATTGTTAAAGCCAATATGTGCTTTTGGGAAAAGCAAAAAGTTATAGAAAGAAAGGGTTTGCATTCACTATTTAGGTCTTTGCAGGCCTCTACCAAGTGTTTATGAGATTGACTAACAGAATCAACTTTTTTTCAACTGCAGGTGTACCTGGTGGTTTTGACTAAACAGCATTGACAATTAGTGGAATAAAAGTTATAGTGGTATGAGAAAACAGCAAGCATAAATATGCCAGACATTTCATTGGATAGATAGAAATTATAACAAGTGTCCAATAAAATACTTTGCCCACCCATCACAATATTGAAAGCAAATAATTCCTTCAATGGAGTCCATAAAGATGAGAAATAAAAAACTGAGAACTTGAATATAAATCAATAGGCATTAACCAAACAGAAAGCTAAAGAAAAATATGGGAAAAAAGTATTTAAGAACTGTGTGACAATATCAGTCTAATACACAAAAAAAGAATACAAAAATTGAAGCAAGAAAAATATTTGATGATACAGTGGTGAATACTGTTCTAAAAGTAAATAATCCATTAAGCCATTGGGTCAAGAAGATCAGATGATCCCAAGAGGGATAAGTACAAAAAGCAAAACAACCAAACAACAAAACACATCTAGACTCCTTAATCTTAGTGCTCAAAAACAAAATAGGCAGAAATTTATATAGGCATTTAGGAAGAAATACATAACACATTTTAAAAAATAAGAATTATGGCAGATGCCATAAGAAATTTGACACATCAGAAGAAATTAAAGAGGCATATTTGCAATAACAAAAGATAATAACTATCAATACTGAATTTAATATCCATTGAAATAATTGAAATATCTTTCAAATATAAAGACAAACTGAAGCTATTTCGGAAAATAAACACACACACATACACACACATGTACTCCACGCTGGCATAATTTGTAACCAGTAGATTTATACTTCAATTATTTTCCAAATACGAGTATAACAGAAGGAAACATGGGTTTACATAAAGAAAGAAATAACACCAAAAATGTAAAAATAAAGATAAAATATAACAAATATTGGGAATTTTCACATCAATTGCCTTAAAAGTAAATATCTAAAGCAAAATTGTGCTGATGCATTTTGGACTTAAAACACACATAACAGTACAATTTATGACAAAAATAAATAGCACAAGGAATGAGAAAGAAGATTGGAATCTACTCTAAGGTCATACACTGTGAGTTACATTGTATATCATTTTAGGTGATTATAATATATAAAACATGCATTTTATAACCTAGGCTCACCACTGAGAAGAGAGAAGACAAATATTACCAATATCAGGAATGAAATAAGGGATGTCACTATGGTCCTCACAAATATGAAAAGAGCTAAATAAAATGCATTATAAATCACATTTTGCTAATAGATTTGATAATTATATGAAAAGTACAGTTTTCAGAGATGCTTACTGTTAGGTTGATGAGTTGGTGCTGCAGGTATGCAAAGAACTGCACAAAGAGTAGATTAGGGAAAATAAGTTTATTTAGAGAGTAGATCAGAAAAGAGTATATTCACTTCTCAAGAGAAAGAAGGGATCAGATGCTTAAAGAAAATGTTTGAGATGGGTGTTTTTTTTATGGCATTCCTTTAGGGGGACAGAGAAACATTCTCAGGAGCTGGCATCATGGTGATGGGGTCTGTTTCTCATATCTCTGATGACTGCATAGATGGAGGTGGACAATCACAGGCGGTCAGTCACATAAATGAGAAAGGGTAGACCAGAAAGTGAAAGACAAATTCTTGGGACAAAGGTGATGACCTAAGAAAGTCTGGGCCAGGATAGTGAAAGAAAAGTTCTTAGGAGATATTAATCTTAGCGTCTTGTAAGTGAGTAGAATGAAGCCCATCCCAGGGACCAGAAAACTGGTTGTTCTTCTAGTTAATGATTATTGCTGAATATGCCGCATTGATCTATGTACATAACCAGGTCTGCTTAAGGTCGGTGACCAGAGAAACCATTCTGGGCTCTGTCCTTTCACTTACATCAGAAGAAATAGGTAAACTGAAAGGTCATATATCTATTTAAACAATTGAATAATTTTTTAGAAGCCATTCACATGAACAAAACAGTTTGGAATTGTTTATCCAATATAAAAAAAAATCTCACCTTCCCCTTAGACTAGACAGAGTGCTGATGAACTCTCTATAACAAAGCAGAAGGCAATAACTGTGAGATAACAGAGTAATAACACAGAAGAATGTGGGTCCTAGTATTCCTTGTAAAAAAATAGCTAACCCAAAACTCTAATCAAGACAAGAGTAATAAGCATAAAACACAGATGAATTCTAAAGGGTATATTCAAGGATACTTTTCTCTTTGTTGTGTGTCTCTGTTTCTGAATCCCTTTGTTACAGAAAATCCTGTGACTATAAAATATCCCCCAGAATGATCCCATCATTTGATAAATTGTTCTTCCCTTTACTGAGTTCTTTTTCTGTAAATAAGACTGCAGTTGGTACTGCCAAAATCACACTATCTTTTATCAGCAGCCCTAGAAGATGTTGTCAGCAATCTATACTTTTCAATGACTTCTTTTATTTAGTCAATGATTTTTTTAAATATAGGAAATTCTATTTTTTAAATATATTTGTAGTAGCATACTATTTTAGAAAAAAGTATCATAGGATAGTGGTGAATAAATTGAACTCTAATGTCAGACAATCTGGGTTCCAATGTAAGCTTGTTTTTTTGTTTTGTTTTGAGTTACTCTGTCACCCAGGCTGGAGTGCAGTGGCATGATTGCAGCTCAGGCAATCCCTCCACCTCAGCTTTCCAAGTAGGTAGAACTACCGACATGTGCCACCATGCCTGGCTAATTTTTTTGATTTATAGTAGAGATGGGGTCTTGCCAAGTTGCCCAGGCTGATCTCAAAGCCCCGGGCTTAGACAATCTTGCCTCTGTCTCCCAAAGTGCTGGGATTACAGGCATGAGACACCACACCCAGCCTAAGCTTGTTTTTAACTAATAGAGTGACTGTGAATCTCTCTGTGCTTCAGTTTCATCATGTATAAAAATCAGCCTTCAAATACATTTATTGAGGCTGTGTCCTAGGTACTGGGGAACAAGTCTGTGCTCATAGAGCTTACATAATCATGCGGGAGAAAAAGACACAAAACAAAAGCCATGAGGAAAATTCACAGAATGTCAGATGGAAACAACTGCTATTAAAAGCTTGAAAGAGGGATGTGGACAGATGCAATTTTAAATAGGACAATGAGGGATGGTATGTTAAGAGCAGAGTGAGGGCTGGGCTCGGTGGCTCAGCCTGTAATCCCAGGACTTTGGGAGGCCGAGGCGAGTGGATTGCCTGAGCCCGCAGGTTCGAGACCAACCCGGGCAACTTGGTGAGAGCTCGTCTCTACAATAAAATAAAAAAAATAGTCAGGCATGGTAGCACACATCTGTAGTTCCGGCTACTCTGAAGGCTGAGGCAGAAGGATCACTGGAGCCCAGAAGGTAGACACTGAAGTGGTTGTGAGTGTGCATGCCACTGCACTGGGTGAAGGAGTGAGACTGGGTGTGCATGCCACAGCCTGGGTGAAGGAGTGAGACTCCAACTCAAAAAAAAAAAAAAAAAAAGAACAGAGCAGGAAAAAAATTATGCTGTTATCTGCGGGAAGGAAGTTTCAAGAGGAAGAGAAAATGGAAAAATTTCCGTGTCAGGACTAACATTTACAAGAAAGAGCTAGGAGGTAATGTAGTCAAAACAAAACAAAAGGTTGAGTTTATAGATATGAGTGAGGACAGCATCATTTTTGAGTAGGGGTCTCTTGCACAGCTTTTGACTTTTATTCCTAGTTTGATGAAATGTCTTGTAGCAGTTGTGAATAAAATGATATGATCCAACCTACTGTTTCACATATCACTCTGACTCCTACATTGAGATTAGATTCAAGGAGAATCAGGATAAAATATAAACACATACTACAAGGCTGCAGCAATAATTCTAAAACTGAAATAGCAGTTCCTTAGGCCAAGGTGGCAGCAGAGAAAGTGTTGAAGAAGTCTCTAAATGTATTCTATATTTAAATCAACGTAATATGCTGATGAGATGAATGTGAAGCATGTTAGATTAAAAGAATGTGCCACAATAATTCTTAAGTCTTTGCTTGAACAAGTAAAGAATGATTTTCTACTATGTGATATTAACATTTGTATGTTGCTATAACTTACCTGAGAATTATCTTGTAAAGATAAACTATGTTAATTATTTATCTAAAAACCTTATAATATTATCTGGCACATGGTAAGTGCTCAGCAACATATATTATTTGTGTTATTATCTGTTCATAATTATTTAGAAGCAAGAACAGCTGTTTATATTTGCCACACTGTAATACAGTCTTATTTTTATTCCATTTGTATTATGTAACATTCTGCGTGGCACCACAAACCAGAAGATTATGTCAAATTATTTGAGGCAATATTTAACATAAAATGTGATATGCAATAATATAATAGGAAAATTACAGGGAAACTACAAATAGTCTAAAACTTTCATATTGCACATAGATTGAATTAAATGCATTTGATAACATTATATAAATGCTTTCTAGTCTATATTATAAAGAGAATAGTGTAATCTTAATTTCATTAAAATTTATGGAATTCCTCAATGTAAGTATTGACTACAAAGTTATAGATTCTGTGGACCATCTTTGCCAAAACAAATGGATATATTTTCTAAGTTACAGAAGTAGATATAGAGACTGTGAGAGTCTCTGCAAAAGCGAGTGTCCATAAAGACTCTCTACATCAGTGGGTGTGTGCCGGTGGGTGAGTGAAAGTCTGTCTGAGGGGAGACTTGGGGTTCATGCACCCAGGGTTTTCCTCTGGAGGTGACTGCAACCTTCCATTGCCCTGAGATTGGAGCACCCAGTGTGCAGGATTGTCTGCTGTTCTTGGGGCTCTCCTGAGAAGAGGCAGCAGAAAACAGCTGATCCTCACCACTTGGTACCCGGTCCACACCATCACCTGTGACAGCAGAGCAGTACAAGCCCCAGGATCCATGGAGAAAGCAGGTCATGGAAAACTGGAAGGGACCCCTGCCACCAGTGAAGAAAAGCCCACCAACACCATTTTCTCTGTCCTGGGACCAGGCAGAGACCCACATTGCTCCACCCAGCTCCACCCAGCTCCCAACCTGGGATCTAGAGGTTATCTGCTCGTCAAACTCATAGAGACAGATGCCCCTCCCTCATGCTGGAACAGGCATTGACAAGTCAGATCTGAGTGGGAGAATTAGCAGCAGCAGCGAGTAGGGTGAGTCCGGATCTGATCCATCCTCCTCCTACAGTAGTCCATGAGGCATCTAACCCACACTGAGAGCAACCCTATCAACCCTGCACTGAGAGCAGAGAGGAGGGACTGGATGGAGATCAGTGCTGAAAGGAAGTTGGAGTTACAGGAACAGACTAAGAGTGAGTTTTTTGTTGTTATTGTTTTAGTTTTTGTATGGTTTTTTGCTTGTTTTTATTGTTTGTTTTTCGTTTTAGCATTTTTTCCTCTTCTCTCTTCCTGTTTTTGATTATGTTTTTGTACTTTCTTTGTTTCTGTTATTTTAATGCTTTTTAAAAAAAGACTTTCTGGTTATGTATGGGTATTTTTGAGGGAGATTACATCAATAGGGGAGTTTTTGTTGGTTTGTGTACTTGTATGATTATCTGTATGTTTTAGTTTTTGTTTCCTTTTCTGTCTTTGTTTGTTTCTCTGTTCATTTGTTTGTTGGTATGCCATCTGTTTTCCCGCTTCTTCTTCCCTCTCTCCACCTTCCACCTGTCTTCCTCCTTTCTTTTTCCATTCTTTTCCTTTTTCTTTCTTTCTTTCTTTTTTGAGAAAGTAGAATTTATTGAGAAGACAGAAAAGCTCTCATAGCAAGAGAGGACCTGAAGAGATTACCCTTTTTTCTTATCTCATTTTGCTTTCAGGGGGCAAACATATACCCCAACTGCATGCACAGATTGTAAGGCAATGGGAAGTGGGTTCTAGGGGGCCCATATGCCTATCAATGGATACTGGAATCTGCAGATAGTTTCTGAATCACGGCTCCCTTCTCAATTAAATCTCAAAACTGCCAAAAGTACAACCCTCCACCCCCAGTCCAGCTTCAGAATTGAACAAAGCCAGAGGATCTACATAAGGAAGAACAGGAGATTAAGCAAACAGAAATAAAAGCTACCACCCCATCACAGAACAACAGAATTAAAGAAGAGGTTAAAAAAAAGGAGGGGGGATGGGAAGGAAAGTATAGACAAATGAAGAAAAACCAAAGGAAATATGGGTCTCACACAGACCCCTGGGAATACAGACTTTGGAATGCAAACAATGAAAAGCCCCCAAAATGACTGGTCTCAAGCCACAAATCCAGATATCAAGATATTAATGAAAGAATAAATAGAAATAAGGAGAGACAAGAGGAGAGAATGAAGGAGCTGATAATTGAGATAATAGTAATAAAGAATACAGTGAATAAAATAAATAATAAACTCATAAGCATGGAAAGCAGAATTAATCATGCAGAAGAAAGAATCTCAGAGCTTGAGGACCAAAATATGGAACTAACCCAAACTGTTAAAAACATAGAAAAGAAGCTTTAAAAGACAGAACAAAACCCTCAAGAGATGAGCGATTATTTCAAAAGGCTGAACCTAAGATTAACTGGAATCCTTGAGACAGAGACACAGAGACCACCCTAGAACAAACATTCCATGAAATTATCCCAGAAAACTCCACTCATCTCATCTGTGACATGACCACTCAAACACAAGAAATTCAGAAATCCCCTGCAAGACAACAAATGAGAAGACTAATTCACAGACATATAGTAATTCACCTACAGAAGTAAGTATAAAAGAAAAATCCTAAAGGCAGCAGAGAGAAAGGTCAGACTACCAATCAAGGAAGATCAATTAGAATGGCAGGAGATTTATCTACACAAACACTTCGGGCTAGGAGAGCTTGGAGCCCAATCTTCAAAGTTCTCAAAGATAAACAATTTTAACCAAGAATTACCTACTCAGCTTAACTAAGCTTCATCAGTGATGGAAAATTAAAATCCTTCCCAGACATTCAATCCTTAAGAGTTTACACTTTACAGACCAGCTCTACAAGAAACACTTAAGAAAGTATTAAACTCACAAGAAAAGAAAAAAGAATGGCAACACCCATTCCAAGAATGCAGGAAAAGATTGAAAACACACACGAATCAACCCAAAAATCAAAAGAAAGACAACAAACAAATAAACAAATAGCAGCAGCAACAACAAACTCTATAAGAACCTCAATACAGGGATAAACTCTCGCTTCTCAATAATTAGCCTGAATGTGAATGGACTAAATGCACCACTGAAAAGACAGACTGGCAATATGGACTAATAATCATGAGGCAACAATATATTGTCTCCAAGAGACTAATCTCACCAGAAAGGATACTCACCGACTCAAAGTAAGAGGATGGGAAAAAAAGTTTCAGGCAAAAGGAACACAAAAGAAAGGAGATTAAGTCATAATCTTAATAGACAAAATACTCTCTAAGTTACCAAAAATTAAAAAAGATATGGAAGGTCACTACATATTGATAAAAGGTTCACTCCATCAACAAGAAATATCCATCCTAAACATATATGCACCCAACACAGGAGCACCAACTTTCAGAAAGCAACTTCTAGGCAAACTAAAAAAAGATATTGACATTAGCACTATTATAGCTGGGGACTCAAATACTCCACTGACAACTCTAGACAGATTATCAAGACAAAAAACCAGCAAGGAGATTCGGAACCTCAGTGTGATTCTTGACCAAATTCTCAGTCATAAATCAAGCATAAACAAATTCCATAATTGATATACTGCCATGTACCTTTTCAGATCACAGCGGAATATAAATAAATATCAACATCAACAAAGTTCCCCCAAAACCTACAAAGACATGAACACTAAATAGCACAATGCTAATCAACTCCTGGGTCAACATGGAAATCAAAACAGAGATTAAGAGATACCCGGAAACAAATGAAAACAAAGAAACTTCTTACCAAAACTTCGGGGATGCCATGAAATCAGTACCAAGAGGGAAATTCATATCTCTATGAACACACATGAAGAAAATGGAAAGATTACAAGTTAACAGCCTAACAAATCACCTAAGGGAGCTAGAAAAGCAAGACCACCAAAACCCTAACTTCAGCAGGAGAATCTAGATCACCAAAATAAAAACTCAAATTTGAGACATAGAAGACAAAAATATAATACAAAAAATCAGTGAAGTAAAAAAACTGGTTTTTTGAAAGGATAAACAAGATTGATGGACCCCTGGCTACACTGTCCAAAAAAAAAAGAGAAAGAAAAAGACCAAATAAATACGATGAGATATGCAAAAAATCAAGTCACTACTGACCCCAAAGAAACACAAAATATTATCAGAGACTACTATGTACACTTGTATGGAAACAAACCTAGAAGCCTAAAGGAAATAGAGGACTTTCTTTCACCAAACAACCTCTCCAGGTTGAAACAAGAAGAAACTCAGACCCTAAATAGACCAATAACAATCCAGGAAATTGACTATGTCATAAAAAAACTAGCTACAAAAAAAAAAAAAAAAAAAAGCCCTGGACCAGCAGAATTCTACAAAACATACAAGGAGGAACAGATACCAATCCTATCAGAAGTCTTCCAGGCAATTGAGAAAGATGGAACTCACCTCAAATCATTTTATGAAGCTAACATCACATTGATACCCAAACCAGGCAAAGATCCAACAAAGAAAGAGAACTACAGGCCAGCATTTTTAATGAACACAGATGCTAAAATTCTCAACAAAATCCTAGCAAACCGCATCGAAAAACACATGTCAAAAATCATCCACCATGACCAAGTAGGCTTCATCCCCAGGAGGCAGGACTGGTTCAACATTCATTAGACCATAAACATAATTAAATACATTAACAGATGTAAAAACAAAAACCACATGATATCATTAGAGGTAGAAAAAGCTTTCGATAAAATCCAGCATTTCTTTTTGATAAAAACCCTCGAACATCTAAGCATAGATGGAACATACCTCAAAATAGTAAGAACCATCTATGATAAACCCACAGCCAACATACTGCTAAACAGACAGAAATTGGAACCATTTCCCCTGAAAACCAGAATGAGACATGGATGCCAACTCTCACTCCTCCTTTTCAACATAGTTTTGGAAGTCCTAGCTAGAGCAATCAGACAAGAGAAGGAGATCTGGGGTGTCCAAATAGGAAAACAGGAAGTCAAATTATCCCTCTTGGCAAATGACATGATTCTGTACCTCAAAAACTCAAGAGAATCTGTCAAAAACCTCCTTGCACAGATAAAGGATTCTGGCAAAGTCTCAGGGTACAAAATAAATGTCCAAAAGACAGTTGCATTTCTATATATCAACAATAAACAAATAGAAACCCAAATGAAAAGCAAAATCCCATTCACAATAGACACACACACACACACACACACACACACACACACACACAAATGAAATACCTTGGCATCTCCCTAATCAGAGATGCGAAAGAACTTTACAATGAAAACTACAAAACACTACTCAAAGAAATCACAGATGACACAAACAAATGGAAAAATATTCCATGCTAGTTTCCCAGCACCATTTACTGAATAGGTTCTCCTCGCCCTAGTGGTTGGTGGTGGAGGCTTAGTCAAAGATGAGTTAGTTGAGAAATTGAGGTCTTGCTTCCAGAATCGCTGTCTGGTTCCATTGGTCCATATGACTGTTCTTGAAAAATACCAGGCTATTTTGATTATTGTAGCCTTATAGTAAAGTTTGAAGTCTGGGGTGTGATACCTCCCACCTTTTTTTTTTTTACTACTTGTGGTCATGTATGTTTCCATATGAATTTCTGCACTGTCATTTCCAGATCTGAGAAAAATGATGTTGGTAATTTAATGGGTATTGCATTGAATCTGGTAGGTTGCATTTGGTAGACAGACTTTACCAAAGTTCTTTTTCAGTGAAAGCATGTTTTTGACAGATTCTCTTGAGTTTTTGAGGTATAAGATCATATTGTCAGCAAAGAGGGATAACTTAACTTCCGCTTCTCCCATTTGGATACCCCTGATTTCCTTCTCTTGTCTAGTTGCTCTAGCTAGGACTTCCAACACAATGTTGAACAAGAGGAGTGAGAATGGGCAGCCTTGTCTTATTCTGGTTTTCAGGGGATATGCTTCCAGTTTCTGTCCATTTAGCAATATGCTAGCTGTGGGTTTATCGTAGAAGGTGCTTACAATTTTGAGGTGTGTTCCTTCTACACCTAGGTGTTCGAGGATTTTTATCAGGAAGGGATGCTGGATTTTTTTTCTACGCTTTTTCTGCATCTAATGCTATAATCATGTAGTTCTTTGTTTTACATCTGCTATGTATTTAATTACATTTATGGTCTTGCAGATGTTGAACCAGCCCTGCCTCTTGGGGATGAAGCCTACTTGGTCGTGGTGGATGATTTTTGAGCTGTGCCAGGAATGTAAATTTTCTAATTATAATGGTCAGCATTTGTTATCATTGCCTTAAATTTTTCATATCTACCCTCTGATCAGATATGATTATTATTTCTTTTGTGCAGTTAAGGAAACAGAAGCTGAAATTTTTAGTGACATATTAAGGATTATACAACTACAAATGTAGCAGATTTAGAATCTAAATCCTGGAATGTTTTATTTCAAAACCAGTGATTCTGACCAGTCTGTTATATATTTTCTTCCTTATATGAAACTGTTATAGTTGTGCTAAAATGTAGATCTTTTTCATAACAAATTATTTTAAATTGCCTGAAAATTTATAAAATATAATTTTTAAAAAATGTAGTTTATATATCAATTGTCCTTTATATATATATATTTTATATATATATATATATATATACACACACACACACATATATATGCATATATATACATATTTAGGCCATAATCTTTTTTTTTTTAAGTGAAGTCTCACTCTGTCAACCAGGCTGGAGTGTAGTGGCACACTCATCGACACCCCAGCGTTGACCTACTGGACTCCAGTGGTCTTTCTGCCTCAGCCTTCCAAGTAGCCAGAACTACAGGTGCACGCTACCATGTATGGTTAATTTTTTATTTATTGCAGAGACAATGTCTCACCAAGTTGTCCGGGCTGTTCTCAAACCACAGGCTCAAGCAATCCACTCACCTCGGCCTGCCAAAGTGCTGGGATTACAGGCTGAGCCACTGAGCCTGGCCTAGACCATAAACTTAACACCTATATTATGATTTCCTGGAAGTTATGTCTCAAAAGAATACCAGAAAGCTACTGTGAATATAAGCACTATATTGCTTCTCACTCTGATAATTCCAGGGCACCCCATATATTAGGTATTGATGATGATGCAATATGTGACCATCTCCAGGTACCAATTTCTAAGGAATATTGCTTGGCACATTTCCAGAAACGTATGCTTGGATGTCCAAAAGCATATTCCTGGAAAGGTTCAAGATCATGTTTTGTCAAGTAAAGGGAAATACAAACAAATTGAAGGATTCAATTTTTATTTTTAGAGAGAGACTAAGGAAATGCAAGAGAAAGAAAGAGAGAGAGAGCAAGAAAGGGAAGGAGGGAAGGAAGGAAGGGAGGAAGGAGGGAGGGAGGGAGGGAAAGAAAGAAAAAGAAAGAAAGAAAGAGAAAGAAGAAAAGAGAAAAGAAAGAAAAGATTTTTGTTTTTGAGTTGGAGTCTCACTCTGTCACCCAGACTGGAGTGCAGTGGCAGCTCCCGGCCACCTCAGCCTCGACCTGCTGGGCTCCGGCGATCCTTCCACCTCTGCCTTCCAAGTAACTGGAACTACAGGCACGCGCTACCACACCCAGCTAATTCTTTTTTTTGGATTTATTGTAGAGATGAGGTCTCACCAAGTTGCCCAGGCTGGTCTCGAACCTGTGGGCTCAGGCAGTCTACTCACCTCAGCCTCCCAAAGCACAGGATTACTGGCTGAGCCACAGAGCCCAGTTGAAAGAAAAGATTTTAAATGTTTAGCATTTCTGCTATTTTAATTGCCTGGAACTTTCTCTTTTCTGCATGACTCTAATGAGAGCATTCTTTACTTCTGTGTTCCTGACTATAAATGAGTGGTTTCAGCATGGGGGTCACAACAGTATAAAAAAATCACTTGATCCATTCCCAGAGAATAGAACTTACTTGGCTTTAAGTAAGTAAAATCATAATGTCACAAAAGACAGTGACCCCCAGGATAAGGGAGACACAAGTAGAGAAATCTTTCTGCCTTCCTGAAATGGAATTAATTTTCAGGATTGTGGACAGAATGGACACATAGGGCATAGTGGTTGTGATAAGGGATGTCATCAGGTTGGAGCCAGTAACAATGACTATTGTGATTTCAATGTCAGTGCAGGACAGAGCTAAAATTGGGGAAGTGTCACAGAAAAAGTGATATATTACATTTGAGTTGCAGAAATACAATATGGTCATGCAGAGCATGATGATAAAATAAAAATAAAAGCAGAAATAACAACATCAGTCTTGAGACTAGTAAATATTTTATAATTAATTTAGTAACTAAAAATTCACTTTCTCTGTATACAAGCAGGGAAAATGTTTTTCTAAATGTGAATTAAAAATCAAAATGCAAAAAAATATGAAATATTGTATTGAGTATTTGTCCAAGATGAGGAAGCAAAGTAATTTTTCAGGAAGAATCTGAAAAGAAACACAAAGAGAATAAGAGTAAAAATTCCTGTGAATCTTGATAGTGAAATTATTTTTCATGTAGATTTAAAAGTGAGCCTTAAAGGAAAGCATGCTCATATCCCAGAAACCGGGAGATAATCTGTTGGTGTGATTAAGAAGCTACTTTTGTATATATTTATTATATCTTTGATGAATTTTTGGGAGGGAAATTTTATTCATCAAAAATTTAGTTATGATGAGCTAGACTAATCTGGAAATTAAAAAGCCAGAGTCAAACTATTCAATAGATAACATCTAAGCTAAATGAGAGACTAATGAAACTAATGGTAACTTTCTATGTCAAGTCCACCTCAAAGGCTCCTTCCTGCAAAATCTTCAGGAGCAAATTTTTGTTCAGTTTTTTTCCCTACATATTTAGAGTTGTTTAAAGTGGCAAGACAATACTTTTTTTAAATCACTATTTACTGTCATGGCAGAAGCCTAAGTCTAATCAAAGCTTTTAATCTTTTTCTATTTAAATTATGAGAATGCCTGTCCTAGCTCATCCCCTCCCCTTCCTCCTCTTTCCTCTCTCTCTTCTCTCTCTCTCTCTCTCCCTCTCTCTCAGATTATGCTTAATATTGTTTTATTTTTTCTTTCATTTTTGACTCAATAAAGAATGTTTTTTTCAAATAAATACTGTTCAGTTTTTCATTGATTTGCTTATTTATTAATTGTTATTTTAGCTTTATCATTTTATTTTCATCCTTTATTAGGTTGGATTTCTTGTTCTTTCTCTAGCACCTGGTCATATTTATTGTCTTATTTATTTACTTTTTATTGCCTGTTTAATAATACCAGAATTTGCTGGGCACAGTGGCTCACGCCTGTAATCCCTGCACTTTGGGAGAGGATTGCCTAAGCCCAGGTGTTTGAGATCAGCCTGGGCAACTTGGTGAGACCTCATCTTTACAATAAATCAAAAAATTAGCTGAGCATAATGGTGCATACCTGTGATTTCAGCTACTTGGAAGGCTGAGGTGGAAGGATTGCCTGAGCCCAGCAGGTTAAGGCTGCGGTGGCCATGAGCTTGCCAATGCACTCCAGCCTGGGCAGCAACAGAGTGAGACTCTGACTCAAGGAAAAAAAAAAAACCAGCAAAGTTTAACTTTCAAATAATTATAGCAAGTTTCCCTGAGTTCAAAGACTTGATAAACATACTTCTAGGTGTGTATGCGTGTGTGTGTGTTTGTGTGTGTGTGTGTGTGTGTGTGTGTTTGTGTGTGTGTGTGTGTTTGTGTGTGTGTGTGTGTGTGTTTGTGTGTGTGTGTGTGTGTGTGTGTGTGTGTAGATAAATGAATCACCAGTTGTAGAATAATTCCTGGATCATTCTGGATATTCTTAGGGATTACCGCATCTCCTAATTAAACAGAAAGACTTTGTTAAGTCTATATTATTAAAGAGAGACTCTGTGTGTATGTATATGTGTGTGCATGTACTTTTTTTCTTGAAAAGGGACTTTAACATAAATCAGATTTAATGAACTCTCTCTGATACTCTTACAAAATGATAATTGGAAAAGATATATCAGTACTGCCCTTACTGTTTATAAATCAGTGAGTAACTATCAGAGTTATATCATCATATTTTAAATGTCCATTCAAAGAAACTCAAGAATAATTAGAACATAATCTGTGTAGATTATATTCTGTAATACCAATTTTTCCAGAATAAAATTTGCCTTTTCTTCATTGATGCTTTCTGCTTCACTCTCCCAGCACTCTTGATCCCCCCTACATCAGATGGTTAACTCCATAATCTTTGGCGCTATGCCCCAGCAATAACCTGGTGTGTGGTATTTGCCAGATATCTTCTTCTCTTATTAAGATGCAGAGAATAGACACTCAATTTAAATTATGTTTGACAATGGTACCTAAGCCTGAATTGTATCCACATCTTTAAAATAAAGTTCTAAAAAAATATATGTTTGACATATCAGGTATCAAAATAAAGATACTTAATTTTTTGTTCAGTCTACTAAATGTGTGGTACCGTTGTGGTGTTCCTGTTAACCATTTGTATTCTTTGAATTTGTGTCCTATTTCATTACCTCTAAGATAATTTTTCTATCAAAATTTTCAAAACGATTATTTTTCTTAACTTTTATTTTACTAAGTTTCAGGAATTCCTGAAGAAGCATACTAATCAATGAAAATAGAATAAATTCAATGAAATAGATGTTTTATATTATACAGATTCTGACTCACACTCACAGTGATATATAAAGATTAATGTTTCATTTAAAAGTGAATTTCAGGTTATTATCTTTTAATTGTAGAAACTAATGTAGAATAAATTAGGACCTCGCACAGGATATTTGCTTTTCAAAATATGAGGAGAGAAGATGGATAGAAAAGCTACATAAAAATATTAGGTAAAATAGGTCAGGCTCAGTGGCTCAGCCTGTAATCCCACCACTTTGGGAGGCCGGGGCGAGTAGATTGCCTGAGCCTGAGGGTTCGAGGCCTGCCCGGGCAACTTGGCGAGACCTCGTCTCTGCCATAAATCAAAATTAGCTGGATGTGGTAGCACACGTCTGTAGTTCTGGCTACTCAGAATACTGAGGCGGAAGGATCACCAGAGTCCAGCAGGTCGACACTGGAGTGGCCATGAGTGTGCCACTGCACTTCAGCCTGGGCGATGGAGTGAGATTCCAACTCAAAAAAAAAAAGTAGATAGATAGATAAATAGATAGATAGATAGATAGATAGATATGTATATACTAGGTAAAGACAACAGATAGAAAAAAAATGCATTTTAAGAAAAAACCTATAACATACTGGTATTATAAAATATAAATACATTAGAAGAAAACATAACTAATTTTATGTTTATTAATTATAATAAATTCCTCTAAAAAGCCAAACATAATCAGAGTGAATCAAAATACAAAATGTATAATATTGTGACGACTGCAGCCTCAACCTGCTGGGCTCAGGTGATCCTTCTGCCTCAGCCTCCTGTGTAGCTGGAACTGCAAGCGTGCACCATCACGTCCAGCTAATTTTTTGATTTATTGTAGAGATGAGGTCTTGCCAAGTTGCCCAGATTGGTCTGCTGCTTTTGATAGAAAATATATGCCATAAACAGATCACTTTTCTATATAATGAATAATAATTTAACTGTTACTGTCAAGTGACTCCACATCATCAAAAGATTTCTCTGTGCTTCCTGATGTTTGTTGTTCCATTAGTGTTTGCACTGAAATGACTTATAATTCTCCCTGTGGCGAACATTTGCTTTTTAAAAATTCTATACCCTTCTTTGCCCTAAGGTGATCAGCTGTCAGTTCACGTGGTTAGTAAATTTTATATGCTCTCAACTCTTTTTTTTTTTTTTTGAGTTGGAGTCTCACTCTGTCACCCAGGTTGGAGTGCAGTGGCACACTCACAGCCACCCCAGTGTCCACCTGCTGGGCTCTGGCGATCCTGCCATCTAAGTCTTCCAAGTAGCCAGAACTACAAATGTGCGCTACCACACCCAGCAAATTTTTAATTTTATTGTAGAGATGAAGTCTCGCCAAGTTGCCTGGGCTGGTCTTGAATCCACAGACTTAGGCAATCCACTTGCCTCAGCCTCCAAAGTGATGGGATTACAGGCTGAGCCACTGAGCCCAGCCAACTCTTTATTTCCTAATTTCCTATTCTAAATTTGTTAATAGTTGAGAAAACAGAATATCAAACCATTTTATGGGTCAATGTAATAATTTTTAAACATGTTTCAACGTAATGACATGCTCACTTATGAATGTTCAGGTGCCTCTTACTTTTTGTGCATGTCTATGTCTGAATAATTTATATGCTGAAGTGGTCTCCTAATATAGTGATACAGTGGTCCATATAAACAAGTAAAGTAAGAATATACCACCTACGTTTCAAGATTCTAAGTTTTCACTTAGTTCTCATTATGCCTATTTTCCTAAATGTTGGAGTAATTGAAAGCCAGAGGTCCATCTAGGTTTATTTTGATTGTAAGACAGATCTGTCATTGAAAAAGTTTTATATGTATGACTCCCTGGAGAGCATTTTTCACAACTTTGTTCCTCAGAATACAAATAAGTGGATGCAGCATAGAAATGACAAATACAGATGCCACCTATGCCTGGGTCAGGGATGATGTGTTATTAAGCTGAAAACAAGTGAAAATCAGGGACCCCTGGGAAATAGTTATGACTACGAGGTGGAACGCACAGGTGGAGAAGGCCTACTGCAGAATGGATCTTCAGGACGGCTGAGATGATAGCGATGGAAGTGACTGTGAAGATGAGGAGAGAACTAAGAAGAGTGAATCCAGTTAAAACAAAGATCACCATTTCTGTGCTAAAGCATCTACACAGGACAGGGCCACAGGGCTGTGGTGTCACAGAAAAAATAACTGATGCTGAAATCATAAAATGACAAACTGCTTATAACACAGATGGATACCAGAGAATCTGGGAAGACTGTCACATAGGGCATTACTCCCAGCCATTTGTACACTTTCTGGGACCGACCACTGAATACAATAAGGAATTACAGATGGCTACATAGAGATTATAGGCCATTGATCCCCGAAGAAAACACTCACTACACACTAAACCAGCCAAAAAGTACATTTGGACAAATCACCCAACAAAGGAGATGGATTTCTGGTTAGACTGGAAATTTACCAGTGCTCTGGGTAGTATAAACTACATAGGGAGGAGTAAGCTATATCAATGAATGCCAAATTGCTAAAAAAAAATATGTGTGTGTGTGTGTGTGTGTGTGTGTATGTGTGTGTATGATGCTGAGAGTCTATTCTGACTAGCATGATTAGCCCCAGTTTCCTCCAAAGAACAAATAGATAAATAAGGAGAAATATCAAGAAAAACTGACTTGTAATTCAGGGTGATTTGCAGATCCAGAGAGGATGAAGAGGGTGACCTCAGTGAAATTGTTCTCAGCCATTTGACTGAGGTCTCAGCAACTCAGGCTTTTGACTTAATAACAATAATAAACATTACAGAAGAATTCAAGTTTAAAGGCTAATAATCAGAGTTGACTTTAAACTCAACAATGAGAGAATCACAGATGTAAAGAAAAAGTAATGATTTCAGGTTAGTTGGGAATTTATACATTTTATATTCTTTTGTAAAAATGATGAACATTAATGTAAAAAAAAAATTCCAAGCTCACAATCGTGGGGGATTGGTAGCACTCTAAAAAATATCTGTCTGGTGTGATTTGAAGAGATTTCTCCTGAAACATACTATCCTCTATCCAAGTCTATCATTGGGCAGCAGTCAACTTTTTTGATGAGATATAGGACCCACATCTGGTGGGTCTTCTATCTTTAACACACAATTCCAAGGTCACCATGATTTTCTCCAGTGGGTCCTTAGTAATTCTGGCATAAAAGTTCTTAGGAATCATTCCTGCTTTCAGCTCTTGTAGTTGCAGCCCCTCTCCTTGACCACAGTGTGTTATAGAATCTATTACAAAGGATACAGGTGAAGAGATACATAGGGTGAGTCATACTAGAAGGGTCACAGGACTTCTGTGCCCTCTCTGGGTGCACTACCCTCCAGTAACCTCCATGTATTATCTCTTTTGAAGCTTCCAGTTTTTCTAATTGTGTCCTATTACAAGGCAAACAGATTCTTATTGAACTTACAGAAATGACTATACTGCCATGAAAATAAGAATATTCAAGAGTTTCTAAATTCTGGAGGACTCAGGCAGAGAGGAAAGGTAAATGCTTCATTCTGTTTACAGAAGTATAATCTACTACATTGTTACTAGTTATATTTAGCTTAAAAGAGAAAGGGGGTTCTTAAACCAAGAAAATACAACATTAGAGAACTAGCAATGTTTCAAACAACAAAAGCCACAAAATTTTAATCATTCTTAATGAGTTCACTCAGTACCATGTAGTTAATTGCTTGATGTGTTTCAAGACCCATCAGCTCCTCAACTAGAGTTCTGGAAATCCTTACTCAGTCCAGTGGTATGACTTCAAAATTATTTAAGCAATGTCATTAGAAGCCTGTATCCCAAGTACCTGTCATAGCCTTTTCCATGGGTCTCAGAGTCAGCCCTTTTTGTTGGAAAGGAAGCATTCTGGCCTGTTTTGATTGCAGGAGCTTTCAGAAAAGCATCAGAATGAAGCAACTGTCTATGAATGACAAAAGGTGAAAAAGAGTACAGTTAAAGATCTGATGAAAGTTCATTATAACAATTGACAAGGGTGTTTGTTTTTTTCTTTTTTCCTGTGGCAGATAACATTATAATAATAACTGAAATTAAGACTGATAACATTATGCCAGGTCATATCACAGGGACAGCATGGACAGGGAGGGCATCGACCAATTTCCAGAAATTTCATACAATTTCTGAAACCGTAACATTTACCAATACAAATATAACTTTCCTCTTATTAGCTTTCCATCTTCTGACCCCACCCTGCTTTTTGGCTATAAATTGCTACTTACCCATGCTGTATTTGGAGTTGAGCCCAGACTTTCTCCCCCATTGTAAGACCTGTTTCAGTGGTCCCTGTACCTATCCCAACAGTTCTGAGTAAAGTCTTCCTTACTATGCATTAACAAGTATTACTGAATAATATTTTCTTTATGTTACATGGGGATACCCAGGGGTGGGGGGGCAGGATGAGGAAATCTCTAAGAGATGGCTTTGAGTTCAGCATTAAATACTGTATTCAATTGAACCAAAAAAAGAAGGGCAGTGGTGGGGAGATAACCAAGAAAAGAAGCAAGGTAGGGTAAGTTTTGTTTTGCAGATTTGAGTTCCTTCTCCACTGATGCAATCTCTGGTGATTTAGTTATCTTTATCTCCTTGGTATGAGAGGAAAACACCTTTACAAACAGAGGTTTCCTGTATATATGTAACTTTTCCTTACAAAAGAGTAACATCTGCTCTATTTTCAAAACTACTTCTGTGTCTGCATATTCTCAAAATAATCAACGCAAAAAAATCCTTAATGCTAAGGAGGCATATTTTGGGGTGGCATATTATGGTCTCCTACACTGTCTTACAAAGTGGCTGTGCCATTATGCATTCTACAAACAATGAATGAGAGTTCCAATCTTTCTTCCAGTGATGGTTTCTTTTTTTAAAAAAAGAATTTAGCAGTTCTAACAGGTGTGAAGGACTATATTATTGTTGTAATTTTATAATTATCTAATGAGATATGTTGAGCATCTTTCTGTATGATTATTTGCCATTCATGTATCTTCTTTGGTGAGGTGTCTCTTCTGACTTTATTCATTTTTAGTTGGGTTATATTCTTATTGTTGAGTTTTAAGAGTTGTTTGTATATTGCTTGTTTCTCTGTTTTTATTTGAGTTGGAATCGCACTGTCACCCAGGCTGAAGTGCAGTAACATGATCATGGCTGCCACAGCCTCGACTTACTAGGCTCAGGTGATTCTTCCACCTCAGTCTTCCAGTTAGCTGAAATTACAGGCACACAACTACGCCTGGCTAATTTTTTTATTTATTGTAGAAATGAGGTCTTGCCAAGTTGTTTAGCCTGGTCTTGAATCCCTGGGCTCAGGCAGTCTTCTTGCCTTCGCCTCCCAAATTGGGTGGGATTACAGGCGTGAGCCACCGCTCTCGGTTTTGTATCTTTTTAAAACAAATTCTTCCTCGGATATGTATCTTGCAAATATTTTTCTCTGTCTCTGGCTTGCTTTTTGCCTTTTAAGTCTGAGGACTATTTTGAGTGAATGGTGTATGCATAAGTTGTAAAGTTTGTGTCTACATTTGTTTCATTCCCTGTGATTTCCAACTAACTGTTCTTTCGCCATCTTTGGAAAAGACACAGGATGGTGGGCTCCGTTTCCGTTTTGATTTCCAAACTAGGGCACCGAGTAGTCTGAACTCTGAATTTTGCTTCAGCGGGGCGGCCAGGAGAGGGTGCACGGCCTCCGCTGCTCAGGGAGCCCGACGTCCTGCAGTGCCCGTGACGGCCAGCAGGGGGCAAACCCGCCTTTCTTCCCAGTGAGGCGCAGTCGTCAGCGCCGGGCTGCTGCCAGGGCGGGAGCTTTGTCCTCAGCACAGACCCGAAGGTCCCGCCTCGCTTTGGGACAACTTGAGGCCGCGTCCACGGTGAGTAAAACCCCCTGTTCACAGCCTTGACTGCCGAGGGACCGTCGGAGACCCAGTAGGGGAAGGGCCCCGTGTGGAAAACTGGAAACAAAACCCACTGTTTTCCCCACACCCGAAGCCCTTCTCCAGGCCAGTGATGGGATGTTCACTAATGGAGTGTCCACCAATGTGATGTCCACCCAGTGATCGTAGCAGTGACATCCAGACTCTTACCGGGCGTTTGGTGTCGCAGCTTCTGCTAACCCGGATCTGGATCGGGCTCAGCCTCTAGAATGAAGGTTGTTGCAGCTCTGCTTTACTGACGTGGTGTTGACATGGTTGTCTATAAAAGTAATGTACTTCCCAATACTTTCATACTTAGGGAAAACTTGCAGCAACAGCAGTTCAAAGTATAATGTGCCCCTCTTCGTAGACTCCCCAGCGGTACCTGAATTGCAACATCACACAAAATACTCCAGTGTATTTTACCCAGAGCAGGGACACTCTCCCAGGTAACCACCGCATAACCCCCAAATCGGGAAGTCAACACGGTTTCCACCTGACAATCCAATTCTCAGACCTACTGCACTTCACCACCTGCCCCAACTGAGAGAAAAATGTCTCTTTCCCTTTGGGTCTGGCTTTCTTTTTCTGGAACGTCCCGAGACTATCCCTCAGTTTCACAGCCTTGGCAGATCTAAATTTCAGAGATGACTCCAAGCTGGGTCTGCCCAGTGATTCCTCCTGAGTAGATGCAGACTCTGTACAGTTAATTGCCAGGGGAACACCCTGGCCGACTGTGCTCTCCTCAGTGCAACAGCCAGGAGGAGCACAGATCCATTCACCCACCACTGACGATCTCATCTTGATAATGGCAAAATACTAGTTTATGAACTCAAATCTCATCACTCCACTCTCTTGATTTAGCTTTGCCAATGAGTTCCCACTGGCCTTAGAACAAAGACCACAGAACTGACCATGACCTCCAGACCCTGAGTGCTCTTGCCTGCTGCCCTCCTGTCCAATCAACCCCAGTTGCCTTCAGTCTCTCAATTACAGGGACAAAGTATACTCTCAGGTATCCCAGGGGTTTTGTGCATGTTCCCTCAACTCATCCACCCAATGCCCACTCTTATCGAATTTCCTATGATTTTTGTCCAGATAAATCCTTAAAGTCACAGCAGTTGTAATACGTAATATTAGAAGAGTTCATAATGTAGTTTCTCTGAAAAAAAATTGTTAATTTTTAGGTCATCTGTGAGACTCACCCTCAATTTATAAATCAAGGAAATAGGAGTTAATGGAGCCAGAGTTCATGTTTGGGATTATTAGTGAAATATATATATATAATGTCATTGCTGAATGAAAGGCAAATGACACTTAGTTGTTGAAACGTCATAAGAATGTACTGGACAGATATCACCTTGCCATGTTTTCCAGCCCTGTGCTAGCAGTTGCAAGGTATTTCAAGCTTAAACATTTATGTTCATAAATCAGTCAGTACAGTTAATTGACAAAATGTCCTAGTCCACATCATGACTCTCTGTATATAATGCCTTTATACAGTGAACAATTAGCAAAGAAATCTTAGCTATTTCAGCAGATGAATTCTTAATATTTAAGTACTGAAATGCAGTGAGGGGTATCATTATGCCAGAGCTCTGATATGAGAGTTGGGGTAGGCATAATCCTTGTACCCAATGAAGCTCTCTGTTGCTCCCTCTGTTGCTTCCTACAGGAGGTAAATTCTTGACATGTGGAAACTGAGAGACAAAGTACCACCATCACCAAGTTCTCTAGTTCAGTATAGAAGTTCTCTAGTCCAGTCCTCATATTTCAGAATATCATATCCTGCCAGGTGTTTTCTTTTCTCATCCAAGGAAGCCTGCTCCTCACCTGTTAGCCTATTGTTCCTCCGGTGAAACAAGACAGGAATAATTGTACAACACAAGATTATGTGACTCTCAGAAAAGATGATATATGAAACACTCGGCAAAATAAAACCATGTATGACAAATGCTCATACATATATTCACATGAGAAGACATATAAACGTAAATTGAAATGCCAGTAACACCCTGGAACTGGATATCAAGAGGCCCCAATAACACTCTAATAATACAAAGGAACATCACCAAACCTTTAAATAAAGACTCAAACACCTCTAATATTAAACCTTGAAATCAATGTGAGCTGTACATTCATTTAAGAAGGAGTAATAAACAAGTGACATCATTATTTACCCAATTATTCTGGTTCATGATTATAGGCGTCTGCTGCCTATGCCAGCAGCTTAAGGTACTAGGTGGAAACCAAGCCCAGAGTGGATGTCATTCCATCTCAGGAAGCACTCAGTCACCTATATGCACTCAGACTATGCCAATGCAGACAGGCCCATTCACCTTATGTGAACATCTTTGGCATGTAGGAGAAAACCAGAGTACTCAGAAAAAAACCCATGCAAACATGGGGAGAATGTGTAAACTCTACACAGATGGTGGACCTGGCCAGGAATTGATTGTCCCCCATCAATGTTATAACAAAACGATGTAGAATGAAATAATGTTATTCAAGAACCCGATGTACATACCTAGGAATGCAATTATTGATTCACATGGTAATTATACTTTTAACTTTTTGAGGTAATGCCAAACTTTGTAACACATTTTATATTACATATACAATGTTTGAATTTTAATTTATCTGTGTCCTTGCCCAGCACTTATTTACAATTTTTTTGATTGCAGCCTTTTTTTAAATGTATGTGGAGGGGCATCTCATTGTGGTTTTAGTTTTCATGTTCATTCATCATGATAATGATATTGATAATCTTTTCATGTGCTTATTGGCCGTTTGCATGTTTTTTTGGCAAAGCATGTGTTCAAACTCCTTCTCCATTTTATAGTAGTGTTGTTTGTCTTATTGAGTCATAAAAGTTCTTTATATATTATGGGTAACAGAAACTTATCAGATATATAATATGGAAATATTTTCTTCCATTCTGTGTGTTGTTTTTTACTTTCTTGATGCACAAAAGTTCTTAATTTGAAGAAGTTTCTCTTTAATTTTTTGTGCTTTCAGTGTCAGATCTGAGAAACCATTGCTGAATCCAAGGTTATGAAGATTTCTACCTATGATTTCTTCTAGATTTTATATTTTTACCTTTTATATTTAGACCTTTGAACCATTTTGAGTTTATTTTTCCATTTGGTGTCAGGTAAGGGTACAATTTCATTCCTTTGCATGTGGATAGTCAGTTGTCTAATACTATGTATTGAATTTAATGATTTTGGCCCTAGTCAAAAATTAATTGACAATTAGAGGTATGGGTTTGTTTCTGGACTAGAAATTGAGTTCCATTGATCTTTATGCCAGTGTTATGCTGTTTTTATTACTGTTGCTTTGTAGTAAGATTCAAAATTGGAAATGTTAATATTCAAGTTGACTTTCCTTTTCCAGGATTGTTTTGGCCATTTGGGATCCCTTAAAATTTAACCTGAGTGTTGGGATCAGCTTGCAAATTTCAGCCAAAAGGATGTAGGGATTTTCATAGGAATTGCAATGATTTTGTAAATTGGTTTTTGTAGTATTAGCAACTGAACAACTATTATGTCTTTTAATCCTTGAACATGGGGTGTTTGTATATTTATGTGGGCTTTTTAAAACTTATTTCAGCATTATTTTGTAACTCTTCATGTACTAGTCTTACACCTTGGTTAAATGTATTTCTAAATATATTAAGTTGATTCATTTTACATGGAATTGTTTCCTTAATTTCATTTTCATATTGCTTATTGCTAGTGTATAGAACTAAAATCGATGTTTGTGTATTGATATCATGCCCTGTAAGTTTTGATTACTAGCTTGAATGATATTTTCTGGGTTTCTTAGGACTTTTTTTTAAAAATCGGAATCTCTGTTGCCAAGGCTGGAGTGCAGTGGTATAGCTCGAGATACAAGGTATTAAGGCGGGTTTAGAGATGGAATTGTAATGAGGTATTAGAATTAAAGTGAGTACTAGGGTATGGGTTAGGGTAGGTTAAGGGTAAATGTTAAGGGATAAATGTTAAGAATTAGGGTTACATTAAGGTTTATGGTTAAAGTTCAGGCTTAAAGTTAGCATTTAAATTTTGGGTTTCAGGTTACAGGTAAGAGGTTAGGGATTAGGGTTATTGGTTAATGATTAAGGGTTGAACGTATAGGTTGGGATTGAGGTTAGGGTTGGGTTAAGAATAGGGTAATAATTAGTTTACAATTAGGATTAGAGGTAGGTACGGGTTAATTTTAGAGTTGTGATTTAGGGCTTAGAGTTAAAGGCTGGGGTTAAGGTTAGGGTTAAAGTTAGAGTTTAAGAAGGTTAGAGTTAGAGGCTAAAGTTAAGTGTTAGGGTTACATGTTAGGGGATAGGGTTAAAAGTTAGGGATTTTCGAGGTTTAGGGTTAGGGGTTAGGATTATGATTAGGGTTAGGGGTTAGAAGTTGTTAGGGTTAGGGTTAGTGGGTAGAGTTAGGGTTAGGGGTTAGAGTTAGGGTTAGGGGTTAGAGTTAGGTAGGGGTTAGGGATTAGGGTTAGAGGTTAGGTTTAGGTTTAGGGTTTGCGGTTAGGCGTTTGTGATTAGGGTTAGGGTTGGTGTGAAGCCTTGAATTAGGATTAGGTTTAGGTTTAGTGTTAGGGTTAAGAATAGGAATAGAATTAGGTTTAGGAATAGGGCTATGGCTAGAGTGGCTACGGTTAGAGTTAGTGCTAGGTTGTAGTTAGGGTTAGTGATAGTATTAGGGCTAGGTTTAAGTTTATATTTAGGGCTAGGGTGAGGGTTAGGGCTAGTGCTTCATTAGGGTAAGCATTATAATAAGGATTAGGGTAGTGTTTGGGTTAATGTTACAGTTGTGTGTTAGGTTTTGGGTTACAGGTAGAGGTAAGGGTTTGATTCAGTCCTACGTTTTAAATTAGGGCTATAAATTGGATCGATTAGAGTCTATCATACTCATTGTTCTATTATAGAAGCAAAGAACAGAGTACTATCTAATCTCACTCATAAGCGGACATTGAACAATTATCATAATACCAAAAGAAAGCGATTTGCAGTGGTGGGAGGGGAGTGGTATTGACAATTGAGGAAACTGCCAGTGGAGCAGGGGGTCACACCTCATCAACAAGGGTACCTGCATAATGAACATTTGTATACCTAACTCTGAATCATACCGCATTTCTTTTTTTTTTTTTTTCTGATTTATTGTAGTGACAAGGTCTTGCCAAGTTGACTGATCTGGTCTTGAACCCGTAGGCTCAGGAAATCCACTTGCCTCAACCTCCCAAAGTGCTGGGATTACAGGTTGAGCCACCAAACCCGGTCCCCCCATATCTTCAAAATTAAAAAATTTTTAAAAATTAGTGTTAAAATTAGTGTTAGGTTTAGCATTAGAGCTAATTTAGAACTATGGTTAAGGATGGGGTTAGCTTTAGGGTTGGGGCTAGAGTTAGATTGAAGGTTGGGTTTAGAGCTACAGCTAGGGTTAAGGTTATGGTTAGGTTAACTCTGGGGCTAGCATCAGGACTAAGATTAGGAATAGGTCTAGGGCTATGACTAGGATTAGGCAGAAAAACAGGGTTAGGTTAGGGTTCATTTTAGGAGTAGGGTTAGAGGTAGAACTTGAATTAGATTCAGGATTATGGTTAGGCTTAGGGTTTCTGTTAGAGTTAGGTTTAGACTTAAGTAAATGGCTTAAATTAGAGTTGGGTTTAGGATTAGAGCTGGGTTAAGGTTAGGGTAAAGGTTAGGGTTAGGTTTTGGTTTTGGGTTAAACTAGGTTTTGGGTGAGTGTTTGGGAAAAGTCTATGGCTATGTTAGGGTTAGGGATGAGGTAGCAGAGATCTAGGATTAAAGTTCAGATTAGGGTTAAGGTTAGGGCAGGATTATGAATCATTTTAGGGTAAGGGTGAGTTCGTTTTTTTAGCTATTGTTAAGTGTAAGTGTTAGTGTTATATCAAGGGTTAGGGTTAGGATTAGGTGTGGTGTTAGGCCTGGGGCTAGGGTTAGGTTTAGGTTTAAGGTTTGAGCTAGACTAGGGTTACCATGATTGGGGTAAGACTAGGGCTAGTTTTAGGGTTAGGTTAAAGGTTAGGGGGAGATCTAGGGTTAAAGTTATGGTTGGGAGTAAGATTAGAGCATGATTATGGTTTGGTTATAGTTAGGACTGGGGTGACTTTTTGGACCTGGGTTATTAAGTCAAGAGTAAGGATTTGGTTAGATTATGATTAGTATTACAGTTGGTGTTAGGACTGGGGCTAGGCTTAGGGTTAGGTTTAGTCTTAGGACTAGCTTTAGGGCTAGGGTTAGGGATAGAATTAGGTTTAGGTATTGGATTATGATTAGCATGGCTAGGATTAAGGTTAGGGTTAGGCTACGGTGAAGATGAGCCTAAATATAATTTTTGCCCAATCCTATCATTTGCTCTTATTCTCACCCTAACCCTAAATATGAACCTAAACCTACCCTAATACTTTCATTCACCATAACCATAACTTACCATTAATCATACCCTAAAAAAAATCATAACCCTAGCCTAATCTAATTTTACCCCTAGCACTAGCCCTAACACTAAACATAACCCTAACTGTAGACCTAACACCAATCCTAATCCTCATCCTAACCCTAACCCTAGACCTAACACTAGCACGAGCCCTAACACTAACCCTCATCCTAAATATAAACCTAGCCATAATCATACTGTAGCCCTAATGTTAAATTAATCCTAGCTCTGTGCCTAACTCAAGCCCCAAACCTTAATCCAAGCCTAGCCCTAGTCCTATATCAAACCTCACCCTAGCCTTATCTTGCCTAAAGTCTAAGCCTAACCGTAACTCTAACACTACCACTAGCATAAACACTAACCCCAACCCTAACTCTAACCCAAGTTGTATACCTAAACCTAAATATAACTCAATCCCTATCCCTAACACAAATATTAACCCTAATCGTAACCCTTAACTCTAAAACTAATTCTAACTTTAATCTTAGCCCTAAAACTAATCCTACCAAGGTGAGAGGATTGCCTGAGTCTGTGGATTCAAGAACAGCCTGGGCAATATGGTGAGACCTCATCTCTATGGAGTGAGACTCCAACTCAAAAAACAAACAACCCTCCCCCAAAAAAACCCCAACTAAACCTAACCCTAACTCTGTCTTAATGCCTAACCCTAACCATAGTCCTAAACCTATTCCTAACCATAGTCCTCACACTAGCCCAATGCTGAACCTAAAAATAACTTTAACCCTAGCCCTAGCTCTAAACCCAACCCTAACCCTAACTTTTGCCCTAACGCTGCAGCTAACCCTATCCTTAACCCTAGTCCTAGCACTAGCCCTATTGCTAACCTTACCCATAATTCTAACATAAGCCCCAATTCTAAACCTAAGCCTAACCCTCAACCTTACCCTACCTGTAAACCTAAGCCTAATGCCTAACTATAATTCTAACTCAAACCCTACCCTAAGCCTAAGTATACACTGGGATGTGTAGGAATAATTCCCACAATGTCTGCAATTGGCTTTCAAATTGTGCGGACAAAGGAGAGCAGAGAGAGAGGAGAGAGGGAGAGAGGAAGAGAGGGCGGAGAGAGAGAAAGGGTAAGGGGAAAAGGGGAGGGGGAAGAGAGAGAGCACGCTGATCATGTTACTTTTTAAATCTAGATGGATAACCTAGAAAAGGTACTCATTGCAGAGTTCTTTCTACTCAGTATATATTTGATATCTTTCAAAATGAAAAGTCACAAGCACCACTGAGGTGTGTGAGGAGAGAGGATATGTAGGTCTACACGTCCAATATCCACTCAGAAAAGCAGACCACGTGAGCAGGACTCCCAGGGCTGCATGTCGCTAATGGGCAAACTGACGACATGGGTGGATTCCAGCCAGCAACCTCAGAGCAGCATCAGACCTTCTTGGAAAGAAGTAATTTTTCCCATCCTGAGAAACTCAGTGACTCCAACCAAACAAAATGTGGTAAACCTTACACACCATGAAACACGATTCACCAAAGTCACCTGCAGTACGAGCCTCACATCACGACCATGATAAGCAATTCTTTGGAAGCCGAAAGGATGCAGGCGAAGGAGTCCTCAGAATGAGTGGCTGCCAGACACCAGCATAGAGGCTTGCGGTTCCCTTTCCTTGTGTGGACGCATTTCTCTTCCCAGGCTCTCACAGGCTGCTGATAGTACTTTTCTACTTTAATGCTGAGGCAGGAAATACTAGCTCCTAGCAAAACCCAGACAGAAAATAAAAATAGGTGAAGAGACTTCATCAAGGTTCCCAAAGTGACAGTCAACATCTTGTCCTGTGGAGTTGAGGGAGAGGGGAATGGGCGTCTGTGGAAGAAGCAGGATGAAGAGTCTGACAAGATCATGGGAACCAATGATCTTGTTAATTTCTGAAGTTAATTACTCCAGTTGCCTGACAGAGTCTTCTGGGGGGGGCACGTGTTTAACTAAAGTAAATACTTAAAAAATGGTGCAACTTCTTCACATAATTGGAAATGCCACTGAGGGACAGAAAGGCAAGGAATCCTCTCTCTCCTTCCCGATCTGCATCCTTCCTTCCAGATCTGCCTGCAGGGCTCCATGGTTATGACCTCATCCTTGGGAGATTTCTCTAAGGCAATTCTTGCTTAGTTCCAACTGGAATCATTTTAGCCCTTAAATGAGGACTCTGAGCAGGGTTGTGTGGAAGTTGTCTTGCTGGGCAGTCTCTTCACTTCCTCCTGAGGCTGGTCCTGGTTGAAAAGGAGCTGGCAGAGCTCACCTGTCTCTTTTCCTTTAACTCATGGCTGCCTCCAGTACATGAAAGATTGTGACCTGAAGATCTTTCCATGCTCTAGTAACAAAGCATTGCACTTTGTGGTAATACTATTATAGTATTATGTATATGCAGTGGTATGCTGGTTGATAGTTAACAACAGGTTCTGGGGAGTGAAGCCCTGAAGGAAGAGTTGCCCATTTCCATGGTATAGATAGCACCGTGGCCAGCTGCAAGCCACCGGTATAAGGCTATTAAACAGATCTGGGAATAAATGCACAATTTCACAGTCAGTTCTCTTGAGCTTGGCTCCAGTGCACCATTGAAAACCACAATGGAGGCTGGGCTCGGTGGTTCAGCCTGTAATCCCAGCACTTTGGGAGGCCGAGGTGAGTGGAATGCCTGAGCCCGTAGGTTTGAGACCCGCCTGGGCAACTTGATGAGACCTCATCTCTACAATAAATCAAAAATTAGCCGGGCGTGGTAGCACGCACCTGTAGTTCCAGCTACTTGGAAGGCTGAGGTGGAAGGATCCCTGGAGCCCAGCAGGTCGAGGCTGCAGTGACTGGGAGCGGCCACTGCACTCCAGTCTGAGTGACAGAGTGAGACTCCAACTCGAAAAACAAAACAAAACAAAACAAAAAAAGAAAACCACAATGGAAAATGCAAACCATAAGGAATCAATCGTATGAGAGTCAGTCTCTCTTCCCACCTGTCATTCTTTTGAAAGTTAGCCACTGTTAATGTTCCCCCATGTATATCTTCAAAAGATATTATACATATGCCTTTCTTTGTGTATATCTATATACATTTACGTTTTAAGTAATTGCCCAAATGAATTCATATTTTATTTACTGTTTTGCATCTTTCATTTGATAACAATCTTGTGATCTTTCCTTGTTAGTACCTACAGATCTACAACATTCTGCTGATATCTGCACAGCATTCCACTGTGTGGATATACCATTGTGAATGACTAGTTCCTGTCAATGGGCATTTAGTTATTTCTGATTTTTTTGTAATATAAACAATGATGAGATGATCATGTTAGCGCATGTCTTAACCTACTTTTGTATTTATATCCATGTAGCAGTGAACTTGTTAGATTGTGGAGTGTGTACATAGTCTTAGTTCATTTTGTGTTGCTATAAAGGGATGTCTGAGGCAGGATAATTTATTATGACAAAAGAGTTTATTTGGCTCATTAGTCTGAAGGCCAAAGGGTTCACGATTGGGCCTCTGCATCTAGTGAGGACCTCTGGTTTCTTGCATTCATGTAAAAGGTAAAAGAGAGCCTCTGTGTAAAAAGATATATCAAGAGGAAGCCGGCGGGGGCGGAATGCCCGGCTCTTCTTAACAAGCTCTGTTGGAACTAATAGAATGGGAATTCACTCACTCACTTCCCAGGGAGGGCATTAATCTGTTTTTGAAGGATCCACCCCCAGGACCAAAACACCTCCCACTAGGCCTACCTGCAACATCTGGGATTAAATTCAACATGAGATTTGGAGGGAACAAACATCCAAACTACAGCATACATTAAAAAATTCAAAGATATTACCAAATAAGTACCAGTTTCCCATACGTTTACCAGTACGGGGTTTTATCTAACTTTTTGGTTTTTGTAAATCTAGTAGTTGAAACTTGGTGTTTCTGCTTTGATTGCATTTCATTCATGGACTCATCCCACAAATACTGGTTGAGTGCCTACTATGTGCCAGGCAGGCATTCTGAGGGCTTGTCAAAGGTCCAGCAAGCAGTGCAGGAAACCATCAGCATTTATACTTCTTCTGGGAACGGCCTGTTTATATTCTGCTGCGTTTTCCCATCGGATTGTTCCTGCTCCTCTTTCAGATCTATAGGGCTCTTTGTGAGGACCCTCCCACTTTTATGCATTGCAATTTTCCCCACTTTATTTTTTGGTATGTTTAACTTGTTAGGATTAATTTTTTTTTTCCATAGGGAAGTTTTTAGTTCCCATGTAGTAAAAATAATTTATCTTTATGGCATCCAAGTTTAGTATCTGACTTAGAGATATGCCTTCCTCATCCAAGATTATAAGTTAACACACCCATAATTTCTTTTACAATTTTTATATTTAAATTTTTGACACTAAAATGTTTGATTCATCTAGAACTTGCTGTAACAAGAAAGATTGAGATCCAGATTTATGACTTTCAAAATTGTTGGCCAGTTTTCCCCAATTTTGAGTATTTACTAACGCCACACCAACTTGATATGTTACTTTTATCACAGTGTAAATTCATGTATATTTTCAGCTTTTTCTAGACTGCCTATTATGTTCTAGTACATTATCTACTAGTTATAGAAGTTGTACATTTTATGTAGTATTAATGTAAATGGTCCACAAAACATTATAGTATGTTTGAATGTATATTTAAAACATCATCCATTAACTTTAAAAAAAATAATTTTCTTCAAAATTTGTACATTTATTTTCCCAGATGAACATAGGTGTCAGTACATCAAATTTCCCCAAAAAGTCTTGTTGATATTTTATTAGAGTTACATTGAATATACTGAGGATTTTGATACTTTTGAAAACTTTTTCCTGTCAAGAACATGTATATTTTCTATTTAAGCTATATTCTGTATCCCACAGAAAGCTTTAAAGTTTTTTTTTTGGCTGGTCTCAGTGGCTCAACCTGTAATCCCACACTTTGGGAGGCCAAGGCGAATGGATTGCCTGAGCCCGTGGGTTCGAGACCAGCATGGGCAACTTGGTGAGACCTCATCTCTACAATAAAATTAAAAAAAAAACAAACCGGCTGGGTGTGGTAGCAGACATCTGTAGTTCCGGCTACTTGGAAGGCTGAGGTGGAAGGATCGCTGGAGCCCAGCAGGTCCATACTGGGGTGGTTTGAGTGTGCCACTGCACCCCAGCCTGGGCGATGGAGTAGGACAATAACTAAAAAAAAGTTTTCTATTCACATAGATGCTATCCATGTCTTATTCACTTTTTTGCTAAACTAAATCTTTACTTCTATTTTACTTTCTATATAAAAAAGCTGCTGATTTCTGCATATTAAACTTGCAATTAAGCCGGGCTCGGTGGCTCAGCCTGTAATCCCGCACCTTAGGGAGGCTGAGGTGAGTGGATTGCCTGAACCCGCGGGTTCGAGACCCACCTGGACAGCAAGACCTCATCTCTATAATAAATCAAAAAATCAGCCGGGCATGGTAGCGCATGCCTGTAATTCTGGCTACTCGGAAGGCTGAGGCGGAAGGATCGCCGGAGCCCAGCAGGTCAAGGCTGCGGTGGCCGGGAGCGGCCACAGCACTCCAGTCTGGGCGACAGAGTGAGACTCCAACTCAAACAAAACAAAACAAAACAAATAAACTTGCAATTAGGCCCCTTGCTAAATTCTCATTTAATATATTTTTTTCTTTTCCAGGTAGACATCACTAAAAATAACCATAATTTTTCCTCTTCCTTTCTCATATTTATAGCTCATTTCTTTTTCCTGTTTATTTGCTGTGGATAGTATTTCCCAACAGTATTGAAAATGGTGGCGATAGTATTTGCTCCTTCTGGCTCTTGAAGTTTATGGGACAGCTTCTAGAGTTCTGTCATTAAGCATGACATAATGTTGAGCTGACATGGCTGTCTTGTTTTTAAGCTTCAGGTTGCAGCCCAAACGTCATGTCTCAAGAGAGGCTTTTCCTGGCTACATATCTAAAATCCCTCAGCCCCACTCCTTAGTCAGTGTCTAATTTATTACCTAGTTTTATTTTCATCACAGCAATTATTTCTGTATTTATAGTGTATTATGTATTGAATTCTGAATTTGTTTTGTATGTTTATGTTTTATTTTTTGCCTTCACTTAAACATAAACTTCACTAGAGCAAAGAACCTGGTCTGCGTAGTAGATAGTTCCTATTTCTTTTCTTTTCCTTTTTTTTTTTCTGAGTTGGAGTCTCACTCCATTGCTCAGGCTGGGTGCAGTGGCATGCTCACTGCCACCCCAGTGTCGACCTGCTGGGTTCTGGTGATCCTTCCACCTCAGCCTTCCAAACAGCTGGAATTACAGGTGTGTGCTACTACATCCACTAATTTTTGACTTATTGTAGAGACAAGGTATCACCAAGTTGCCTGGACTGGCAATCCACTCGCCTTGGCCTCCCAAAGTGCTAGGATTACAGACTGAGCCACTGAGCCCGGCCTCTATTTCTTAATGGATGAACATTCCGGCTAAGGGAAAAAAAAAAAAAAAAAAAGAATGTATTTGTATTTCCTTCCATCTTTTCGTCACCTCCCATTTTATTATTTCAATATTGCTGCATTTCACTACACTCATGTACCGTATTTCCCATCATAGTTCTGTAAACTGCTTCCATATCACCAACAGTGCAGGGCTTTTGCCACCTTTCTCCACTCATCTCTTGGTTAGAGTTGGTCAGCTATTTTCTTCTTGTCTCCTGAATGCAATAACAGTCTCTGACCCTCTCATGTTTAGGAGTTTCTTATTTGAACAACTTAGAGTAATTTTGTGGTCACAATAACTTTTCTTACATTTCTTAGAAGTGCATAGGCATTGCTCCATTATCTTTTGTCAAGAAACGTTGCTGATTATGAACATACTTTCTCTCTTCCCTTGTTCTGAGAGTGGCATAAGAGGTGGTGCTAGTTACTTGCTGGTTTGCTCTCAGGTTCATTTCTTCCTTCTCAGCATTGCAGACAATGTTTGCCGCCATTTCCAGGTAAGTTCTGCCAATGTAGGCTCTCACAAAACACCAGAGGAGAGGAGGAGGAGAAAACCTGGGTTTCTCTCTCTCACTGCTGCAGCTGACATGTTGGTCAGTGGCCTTCTCCCTTCCTTGGATCCAGCTTCCCCCATACTGCCCTCTCTCTCCATAGTCCTAACTCGTGTCGTTTCCATCATTCAGGCCTGGCTTGGCTTTATCCTCCACCAGCTTCAAATTCCCTCCTTTTGAGAGACCAATAGTTACTTCCATTTTCTAGCTGGACTCTGGAAAATTCAAGGATGGTTAGGAAATGTGCTTATTTACCTATACCAGTATTTTCTACTTTCCTTCTTTGGTCATTGCTTTTCAAAGATTATAGAATAGGGTTTTGTGCCTTTCATTGTTTTGGTATTTGTGAAGGAATATTTTGGCTCTTTAAAAACTTTTGTTAAGCATTAGGGTATATTTCATCTGCTATCTTCTCCTGAAATTGCCGTTATCAGCATTTTATTTTCTATGTACTCCTCACAATAAGTATACATAGGGTTATTTTATCTGCTTATTTTTTAATATTTTAATTGTACATATTTAGGGGGTACATGGTTGTTTCAATAATACAAGGTACAGTGGTTAAATCAGGATAATTTGCATATCTATCAAGCCTTGATCATTTCTTTGCATTGAGAACATTCAAAACCCTCTCTTCTAACTACTTGGAAATGTATAATAGCCTACAGTGCTATAGCATACTAGAACTTATTCCCCCTATCTACGGTAATTGTGTCCTTCAACCAGACTCTTGCTATTTCCCTCCTCCCTTTCTTACCTAGCCTCTAGTAACCATGATTCCGCTCTCTGCTTCTATGAGATCAACTTTTTCTTGAGTTGGGTTGCTCAGGCTGGGGTGCAGTGGCATGCTCACGGCCATCCCAGTGTCAGCCTTCCTGGCCCGGCTATCCTTCCGCCTCAGCCTTCCAAGTAGCCAGAAATACAGGTGTGTACTACCTCTCCTGGCAAATTTTTGATTTATTGTAGAGACAAGGTCTCGCCAAGTTGCCCAGGCTGGTCTTGAACCCACAGGCTCAGGCAATCCATTCGCCTCGGCCTCCCAAAGTGCTGGGATTACAGGCTGAGCCACCGAGCGAGATCAACTTTTTAAGGTTTTGCATATGAGTGAGAGTGTGTGGTATGTATCTTTTTACTCCTGGCTTATTTCATTTAACATAATGGTCTCCAGGCTCATCCATGTTGCTGGGAATGACAGGATTCCATTCTCTTTATAGCTAAATCATATTCAACTGAATATACATAATACATTTTAAAAATCCATTCAGCTGTTGATGGACACTTAGGTTGACTTCATAACTTGGCTATGTGAATAGTGCTACAATAAACATAGGCATGCAGGTTCTCTTCTGATATACTGATTTCCTTTCTTTTGGGTATGTGCCCAGTAGTGGGATTGCTGGATATGGTAGTACTTATAGTTTTTTTTGGGGGGGGGACCTCCATACTGTTCTCCACAACAGCTGTAGTTTACACTCCCACCAACAGTGAATATATGAGTTCCCTTATCCCCACATTCTTGTCAACATTTTTTTTTTTTGTCTTATGGTGACAGTCATTCAAATGGGGGTGAATTGGTATCTTACTCATTGTGATTTTGATTTGTATTTACCTGATGACTAATGATGTTGAGCATTTCTTTATACCAATATCAGTATTTTAGATAGTGTATTTGGAACTCTTGTGCTTGTGAAATATAGAGAAATATAGCCTGAAACTACATTAACATGTTAAAAGAGTTCTCACCAACCACGGTGATAGTTTCTGTTGACCACTTTAACAGTTTTAGCTCATAAAAATGTCAAGACATCAGACATTTGGGGAGGAGTAAAATTTAGGAGGTTTATTAATTTAAATATCTGCTGAGCTCTCAACATGAGCTGATTCTTCTAGGTGACGGAGATACAGAATACACACAAATGACAAAAATCAGTCCGTATGTTATCAAAGTAAAAACACTGGATCTAAAAAAAGAAACAGGTTATTCTGATCCCAAAACACCCCCAATAATCAAATTGGGCAGTCAACAGCAGGAAGATGCCTATTTATGAGGACATATAATGGCATTAAGTGCTTAATCTCAAGTTTCCCACTTATTGCAAAGGCAAGTGAGTCTCACATCCCAGCCAAGTTCCTATAGAAGTGACACAGCTTAGGATGTGACTTGAGTGCCTGGTTCATGTCCCAAAAAGCCAGTTTTTTTTTCATTCTCTGAAACAAAGGTTCAGTCCCACCTGGTAAAACCAAGACAGTCCTCAACCCCGTGCCTCATCCGACCCTGCCTTTAAAGGCGGGACTGGTTCCTGCTGGTCCATCTCCCCAAGATTGTCAGAGAAGCAGCATCTCATTTCTCACTAGCTTATCTTCCCCTAAAACCTGCTCATAAAAGGCTGTAGTTATTACTGGTTCAGTTGATTACTCTTGCTTAAAGACCACATTTCATAAAAATAAACATTAAGACAAATTTGGAGTTAGGTCTTGGTATCCAGTAGTAGGTATAATCTTATCTTTGGAGAGGAACAAGCAGCTATTTTCCATTCCTTTTCTATCTCCCAAGGTGAGAAGACCAAAATAAAAACTTAAATTACAAATTATCAGTATCCTCTGTAAATGTTAAGTTCTGGTTCTCTCTAGAACATTCACAATTCACTCAAGTTATTTACGGAGTACTTACTACATTATCAAGCACTATTCTTTTGAAGAAAACTAAAGTGAAGAACTGGAGTGGTAGAGGGTTTTTTCATATGGCCTGGGTGACCAGGCAAGCCCTAAGGTGTGACCTTTGAGGAGACTGATGAATGGGCAGCAAGCTTGCAAGTTTCTAACAAAAGATCTTTCCAGATAAATTGCGAACGCTAGAGGGATTGCAGTGAGCAAGGGAGAAACTGGTGGCTGAGAATGAAGTGACATTCAGGGGCTCAACACGTAAGCCATGGCAGGAGTTTGAGGTTCCGTCCCGAGTATAAAATCACTGGAGGATCTTGTACAGAACATAGTGCCCACATGTCTCTGGTGGAGGGAGACACTGTGTCTGTGTAGAAGTGTTGAGGGAGCCTGAGGAGAAAAGGGTAGAAGGAGAAAGGCTAGGAGGCAAAATGATTGTGGTAAACACTGGGGTAGTGAGAAGCTCTCAGGTCCAAAATACATTTTGTGGGTCTTGATGATGGATTATATATGGGGTTAGGCAAAAAATATAATCAAGAATAACTTGACTTGGGTGTTGAGCAACTGGGGGAATGATGGTGCCTTTAACTAAAAATGAGAAAACTGGATAATAAAGTCTGAAGTGCAAGTCTTGAGTTCTTTTTAGGTCACGTGCCATGCTAACACAAGTATCTAAGTTGACTGTTTCTGGGAACTCAAGAGATCAGTGCTGGAGATAACTAGGATGTTAAGTGACACATGAATGGGATTTCTGAAGCCAAAAGCCTGTGCTATAGCCTGAAACCAAGAGTTGCTTGTTTATGACAGAGTTCTTAATAGAATAACTAGTTTGCTTTATTCTACAATGATTAATCAAGCTAAATAATAAGGTCACTAAGATTTAAAAGTGCACATTTCCCTCCTCAGCTTTGCACTACCCTTGGGATGTTATACTTCTCCCTTCAAGATCTCTAAACATGCTTGTAGACCCGTCTTATCTAATAAAACTGCTGGTGACTGAAGAAGCCCAGCACCAGACCACCAGATATTTGCAGAACGTGAAAGAGCTGAGCATACTTTGAAGCAGCAGCTGGAATTCGGATAAGAGTCACCAAACTCTTCTGAAGTGGATTGTCTGGGACTCTTGAAATCTTTCAATCCTTAGGAGTGTTAATTAAACCTGAGTGTATACCCTCTCTCTCATGTAACTTTAAAGGTTTAAACTCTACTTGAATCATTATGTATAGTATGTTACACACTTGTTTCATGTGTAATAAACGCTGAAAAACTGGAAGTGCAGTACACAGGAGTTACTAGAAGGGACTGTAACCTCAATCAAGTGAGATTAGTGAAAAACCAGCCTGTTGTTTCAGATCTGAACATTAGTATGTGTCAATGGTCACATGAAAAGGAAGATCAGCTAAGACAGGAAATCTCGTTCCTGACTGACCATGAGGGAGAGCAGCCAGGTCTATTTCTACCTGGACACCTGGATGAGATGAGCTAGGCAGACTGCACTTTAGGGCACTCCCAAAGTTCAGAGATCAGGAAAAGGCGGGTACAGCATATTAAACAGGACCTAAAGAATCCCAACTTTAAGCTAAAATTTTCATTAAATTGGTGCAATTAAGAAATAGACCACCTAAACACACCGCTATTATAATTTTAGTAGTAACCTGGTATTTTAAACTTCCTAGCTCAAATGCAAATTATACATTCTAAAACTGAAAACACACTGTTCTGAAATAACTGCACAATATAGTCAAAACATATTTATTACTTTTTAGTGTCATTTTGTACACTCCCATACAAATACAAGAATACAGCCATATTTACAGGTATTGAAAAGAAATCTGTATATTCAAACCCAACATCTAAATACAGTAGCTTTAAGTCCTGAACTATAGTAGTTCAGTAGCAGAATTAATTACTTCCCGCCCTGCTCCCTCCCCTTGAAAATAGTCCCTTAAAGCTAAGGTTGTGTTTGAACAGAACAAGAAACAGCTGCTGAATTGGGTAACAATTCATTCTTTGCAAAGGTTTAAGCACCTCCTTCCCAAGATTTTATGAGTGAAACATGTAAGATTTAGAAGAAAAAATTACGCATCTGAGCTATTAAAAAAAGCATAATGTCTTAAAAAGGGCTGAAGCATGAAGTTGAGTTTTCAGTGTGCTTAAAACCTGGAATAAGCTAGGCGTGGTGGCTCACGCTTGTAATCCCAGCACTTTGGGAGGCTGAGACAGGAGGATCGCTTGAGGCTAGGAGTTCAAGACCACCTTGGACAACAAAGCGAGACCCTGTCTCTACAAAACAAAAAAACCAAACTCTGGAATAGTCCAGATTTTTTAAATGCTATAGTAGTTAAACAGAAAAAACCAGAGTAATTAAAGTAAAAAAAGTTCCCCAGGGGCTATTCATTATTTCTATTTTCAGATAGTCTGAACCAAGGTATATGTTCAAATCTACGACAATAGGCCAGCTAAATGAGGACCATTCTAGGACTGTAAATATTCTTAGTTACAAGTAGGTTAGGAGCTGGAAACCAAGTCTGTATTAAAGTGCAGTATTTAAAATAATTTACTACAGAATCATATGTGGGTCAAATATTATAAAATATTTCCATAATATATTTTTGTTTTAATAACTGACCACTAAAGTTTCAAATTAGGCATCTTCTCCTAAATACATGTAACTCATTTAGGGATAAGTGGTTTTTAGAACAAAAGAATAGAGTGACATAGGTCAATAAACAATTAGCAAATCAAATTCAAATATACTTAAACCACACGTCAAGTTGCCACCTGATCAGCAAACATTTGCCTATTACATTACCACTTCTTTCCAGAAGATACAGCGAGGAGTCTAGCTTAACACAGCTCTTTGGGGTTTCATTTACAAACACTAGAGTAAGTTCAGCAAATGCCAACAATCTCACAGATATGACCATTTCATGACGATATAATGACATTTGTCTTTTCTTACACTTTAAATGTATCTTAAGTTACAAGAAAAAAATTCAGCTTCCATAATAAGATTTTAATTCCTTTTAATTACACTGGAACCTTTTTATAGTTTAGAAAATACCAATGATACTATTGCTTACAGTTTACTTTTTAAATTTATGAAGAAGTCTAAGCATCAAATTCTATGCTTTAAATATGCTTAAAGCACAAGAGCAATTTTGAAACTTAAGTTAGTATTCCAGTATTCCAGAATATGGTAACACTGACGATGACTAACATCAAAAATAAGCCCTTGGTGCTGGTAGTTTTGGAAGCACATATCTGCATCAACGGGAGAAAATAAACCCTCTCTAAATCAGATGTCAAAATTTTGAAGTTAAAAGATTTTCTCACACAGAAACTTGTGATCAGATATATTACTGGCAGTGTCAAGCTAAGGCCAGGTGACAAATATTTTACAAAGAAAAAAGTCAAAGTAATTCTGTAGTAGCAATAGTTTCTTTTTTTATTTTAATATACTTTAGGAAACAATATACAAAGCTGAGCTTTCCTACCATTTCCAGATAACAGCAGGAAGCTCCAATTACACCAATTCAGCGTTTTGTGATGGCTAAGAACAGCAGTCAGCACCAGACTTGAACAGTTAGCTACAACACAAACATCCTTCAACATGAAATGTCATACTAGCAAGACAGGGTCTAACAAATGACAACCACTTGGGAAGTGACTTAATCATTCTTGTTGAATTTCCTATTTTATTCAATATCTTATGCACAATTTCCTGTTAAGATGCTTTAAACAAAACCTCCCTTAAGGAATTATTTCAATTAAGTATAAATATTCAACAAGAATAGTTCTGATAAATGACCCAGGCAGTTCAAATCTGAATGTGCATTGACCGAAGGAAAAGAAAAATAACAATGTTTGTTGTTTTAACATGTTTATTACAACAGATACAATTCACATCTGACTAGCTCTGCTTCCTCCTCCCCTCCCACAACCATGTTCATTGGGCCACTTCCTCATATTTGAGCAATCAATGTACTTTCAGCACACATGCCCAGCAGTACTTTTAAGTTCATTCTTACAGGGTGCAAATGGATTTCAATAATTTATACAAACAAGTGGGTTATGCTCAATCACTGCAATTTTAAGCTACTGTACACAGGAATGAAAAGGTTATAGAAAAGTGCCATAGCAACAGTGCCTTAAGAAAGGAGAAAAAGAGGAGTCTTAAAATATGGATAAAATCAGATCAAGGATTTCAGAGGGAAATGGAACACACGGGAAATGAAAAACATTTCTCTGCAAAACAAGTGGAGAAGCACTGCTCTTGATCAGGTGCAAGTGTGGAAACAGTTGTTTCATGATATTTTGTACACTGCCCAGATGGTTCAAAATCGCCTCCTTAGACACAGATCACCTGGCGCTTGCATTGAATTTTGAAAAATGCAAGATTTCTGAATGATAAATTAACCCCCCCCAATTTTTTTTTTTTTTTAAAAAAAGCTAATTTTGCAGACAGGTTTACATGTAAAAGGCTAGGTATTTAGCCACCTCAGCATTGATTAGTTTTGGATGTCTAAGCTCTGTTACACATGGCTTCCCATGGCTTCACTCTACAAAACATATTTACAACGTGAAGAATACATCTACAAGAAATCTACATGTCAAGGGTTTTACAAATCAATCTTGTATCTTTCCCCTGAATTGAATATCACAGACCCCGTCCCCTTGTCATATCCTTTGCCCAGCTTAACGGTCCAAAGTCTACTTAAATGCAGCTCAAAAATGTTAAGATTGGGCAACAGATTTACAGTTCTTGTACTCAAAATCATGTGCAATTATTCACATCTTCACACCATGAAGGAATTCTGATTTTTTAGCTTTTCGAGTTCCTTAATTTGTTGTCTCAAAAATAGTATCCTGAAAAACAAACACAGACATCAGAACCAGTATAAACAAAATTTACAGAAAACCCAAGCTTTTAACTATATAAACATCTTAAAAAGTAAAATGAGTAATTATTCTACTTAGGGCTAAATACAGTAAGTCTCCTACATACGAACCTTCAAGTTGTTAACCATTAAAGATGTGAATGTGATGTCAGCCTCTGTTGCCATCTGTTGTACTGTAGTACTGTACTTTTCAAGGTACTATACTGTAAGATTAAAAGTATTTTCTTTTTTGTTTTTTATGTATTATTTGTGTGAAAAGTATTATAAACCTATTATAGTACAGTACTATATAGCTGGTTGTGTTAATTGGGTACATAGGCCATCTTTGTTGGACTTGGAGAACAAATTGGACTTACAAATACACTCTTGGAACAACTTGTTTGTACGTAGGGGACTTACTGCAATTAAAAACAATATTAATTTACAATTAAGATAAAATAACATGATACATATTAAAGAATCAGAATGACAAATGTTAAAATGCTTGATTTTCTCACCATCTCAATATACTTTGAATATAATTATTTAATTAGTTAATTAATTTAAAATTCATTGTTCTACACAGTTCTCACATTTAAAAAAGCATTAAATATTAAACATGAGATAAATCTATATTGAATGTTCTCTGGCCCACAATGTAGTAAGACTAGAATTAACTAGGTTTAGGAGGCTAATCAATTAGAAGAGCAATTCTGAATGTAGATGTTGGTATATAAAAAATGCAGCCAAAAATTTAAAAATGAAACACAAACCCCCTTGTTGAACTAGATTCCCATGAACTTCTGTGAACTGTATTTACTGCCTGTACCCGTGAATTAGGCATCGTCACATACTGGCTTGATAGTTGACTGTGTATAAATAAATAGCATAATTTCCTAAAAGTCAAATGGTTTGCCTAGCAAGCCAAAATTAAGTTTTACATATGCTAGAACTAATTTCAGGGCAATTTAAGAGTAGAAGAACTCTAGATGATATTCAGAAAGTATTTCCAGATAGTTTAGTAATCGTAAAGAATAAAAGTTCACTTTTTCAAGTTTACTATAAATCCCCACTTGATATTTACTAAATATTTATGGTTTCATGGCAAGATTAACTCCAACTGTAACCCAGGGACTTAGATGGGATGTAAAGCCAAATGAAAGTGTGTCCTCAACTTTGTAATAAGCACTTAAAAAAACTACCTATGCTATTTACTGTGACTTAGATATTCTACTTGAGTGAAACACCAGATTAATCTGAGGAAGCGTTTAGGGGAAAAAAATCTTAAAGACAGTAAATATACTATTTCACTAAACAAATTCTATCTGTAACTTCCACAGAATCTATTGGTAATATAAGACAATATTAATAGTAATTATCAAGGGTCAAGAGAAAATCTACATGCCGTATCACCAGGAATTTTTTAAAATTATGAAAATGCAGTTATAGACAGGATACAGTATATCAAAGAGAACTTTAAATTCCAAAAGTAATATTTATGTTCTTTACCTTGACATAAGATATGTAATTATAATAGAAACATAAAAACTTATTTCAGTGGAAACATTACCTTTGCTCTCGCAAAGTTGCTTGGATTTCACATACTCGGACTAAAGATCTTAAGTTTTTTAATTCAGTACAAATTTCTGACATGTGAACACTTCCCATGTTATGGGCTTCTTCACGTAACCTTGATGCCTATAATTAAAGAAATGAAGATCACATAAAATATACTATATACAAAATAAAACATTACATTTCTGAGGAGAACTTTATACCAAGATTAGAGAACACTTTTTCTTTATACCAAAATGCTGGTGAGCTAAAGATGACTTTCTAAGAAATTGTCTCTCATGGTAGAAGGTGCTTATTTTAAAATTTTTCCTTTTCATTTCTTGAGAAAATAGCATTTCCAATCTCAGGATAGTGTAGCCCTAGGAAAAAAAGGGACTCATAATTTGAAGTTAATAAAAGATGATGGGTCAGCCAAAGAGACTGTCATTCCCACAAGTTCAGGTATAATAATGGTCCTCACTATATTGCTGTATCATGAGATACACAACATATTCTCTGTAAACTTTCAGAACATTCCAGAGGATCAGTTATCTGATAAAAGGGAAAGGCAAGTAGCAGTAACTAGAATGTACTAGGGTCCCTCATCCCAAAGCAAACATGTTTCCTAACTTCTAGTTGCTAGTCTAGTGGGAGAATCATATGAGATTAACAGTTCTAATGGATTCTGAAATGATCAGTGGCTGAGTGGGAAAAACACAGTGGCTCTGTGCCCCATCACTGTATTAACTGGGTGTCCTTTGGATAACCTATTTGGTCTTAGAGGCTTCACTGGCAACAGGAGAAAATTCATTATTTGTACTGCTTGGTGGTTTTAAGCAGTGGAGAAAATAAAGTACTTAGCACTGAGCTAAATGCTGAGTACTTGATAACAGTAGCTACAATAATTACATTAAAATATTTTCGAAATCACAAAAAATTATGTTGTAAACTATTTTATAAGTATATAACCAAATACTTTTAAATGACTATAGTTAATCAAATTAGATATTAGGTCAATATTAAATTTTCTTAAAGTTGAATTATCTTTTGCTAGTAAAATAAGGGCCAAGAATCATGTGGAACCATGTGACATACTTGCTTCTCTGCATGATCTGCAGGCCATCCTTGAACGTGTTTGATGAGATTTTCATTGAAGTGTGCTGCTAGAGTAGGCGTTAATGAACACGCAGGTCGGGCAGATGAGTTTTGTGGTACAACTGTTGCATTTGATGCACTACTACTAGAAGTATGATTTGGACCAGGTGACGGACTTCTCTGACTACTGGAAGAGAAAACAGAATTGAATGTGTAGTATGTTTAAAAGCAGTATCAAGGTATCTTAGAAATTTCCTGTTAATACCTTTTACTAACTTAAAGATATCCAAATCTCTAAGAAAAATTCGTTATTTTAACGTCGAATAAACAGAATTAACAATCCAAAGTATACGAACATCATATATCTCTCAACACACTCTTGGGGGAGGGTGTGGTGGTGGTGAGGGGAAGAGACCTTTTAACACTACTGTCAGAATCAAATGTAAAATAATTGTACTCTCCAAATGCGACAGCACAACCTGTTATCTTTGTATACCAAACACTAGTAAGAATGTAACTAAAAAATGGTCACATTTTAACAACTATTAATTTAGGGCACATCTGAGGATTGTATTTAATATACATCTAGATAAGTAGGAAAAAAATACATATTGCCTTTGTTCAACATCAGATCAGTGTTGAATCAGAGGGTGAAATAACGTGAAGCAAAATACAGACATCTTGTTGGCTAGCACTGAACGAGACCAAAAAAAGAAAACCAAAAAAAACAAAAACAAAAACAAAAACACCCAAAACCAAAAAAACACTCTCAGGTTGTTTATCTTCTTTTAAAACTGAATGATTTGGGCCAGGGTTTGGGGACATGGTGGTGAAAACCAAAAATTTAATCACCCAAGTTAATTTCCTACCTGCTTCACCAGACTTGGCTCTGAATGAATTTCAGTTATTTCCAAAAACTAAATCTCCCAAAGGATGAAGAGTTTTCATCACTGAGGATATTTAAAATAATACTGCAGCCTCTAAAGACAATTTAAAAGAAGAATTTCCCAAAAATGTTCTGAGCAATGGCAACATTGCTGGAGTAAGAAGACAGCTTCCCAAGGTGATTATTTTGTAGGGAACAACTCTCATTTGGAGGTATAAGTTCTGAAATGCTTGTTTAGAAAACAACAATAAAAACAACAGTTGAATTACTTTGCCACCTCATAGCATGAAATAAAATTAGGAAAATCAATCAAATGAAAATCATTCATTCAACATATTTCATTTAAAGTTGTACTGTTAATGAACAAAGAAATGTGACAACACAATACAGCACTATATCACTATCTAAAAAGCAATCCGTAGAGGATCAGAGTTAAAGCTACTGGGAAAGTCTGACATACATCAGTTGGGAAACGTTGGCCCAAGTTTTAGATATGAGATTTTTGGCTTCATCAATACGCTCAAATCAAAACTGCTATGAGGAGGTTTTCAGAGATGTAATTCCAGTATTATAAAATCATGTGCCCTTTTCATACAAATGTCACATAATTTTAGTCCTATGCTATTCTACTAAGCAATAATTTTTTTTTGAAAAGCAAGATTTATTGAGAGGACAGAAAAGCTCCCACAGTAGAAAGGGACCCGAGGGGGTTGCCCCTAAGTAATAATTTTAAAGAAAAAGACCCACTTTCTTCAAAATAACTCAGTTTTTACTACTAGAAACAATAACCTACTTGCTGTATACAAAATAGGACTTTGTAAATTTTATAATATAAAAAGTTACTTTATCATAGATTCTTCTAAGATTAAGTTCTATTATGCATATATAATATTCAAATATTCAAACAATGCAGTATGCCATGTTAAAGAAAATAATGTAGTCTTAGTACATAGTATCAAAACTAACCTTGAGCGCTGAAGACTTCGAGGAGAGACAGGTTCATGACCCTGCTGCTTGTCAGCAGTTACAGGCTGCTGTGTGGCCGACTGTGACACAGGTCCTTGTTTAACTACTGGAGTACTAACCTGAAACATCAAAATCTGATGAGACAATTTTCTATCATCTAGGCAAATAGCAAAGAAACAAAAGAAAAGCAAAAGTTCTATTGATGGAACTTTCCTGCTATTTCTATTTTCTAGTGATTAAGGTAACAGGGTTGCCTTACTTCTGTTTCGAAATAACATTAATATTAGGGATACATTTCATTGTATAAATTATTGTCTATGCCCGAATCCAATCCACACCTCTCCTTCCAAATGCGGTTACACACTGTAAAATGTGGAGTTTTAAAGAAGCAGAATCAAAGGACTTTCCGATGGTCACACACCTAGAAGATAGTTAAGTTTTGAGACTTAGATCTAATTTCTTTGTAAAATGGTTCAAGGCTATAAAATTACTTTTCTATTACACCAGCATAAGAAACTAACTCTCTTCTTTCAGCTTAGTTTTCTTTCTAACAGAGTACATTAAAATACTTCTTCTGATTTACTATTACTTTTATATCAGTAAAAGTATCTATCTATGTTACTACATCACACAAATATAGGTAACTCAGATGTCAACCACAAATGGAGAAATATATAGAAAAGTCTATCAGAGAATGAGCTATGACCCATACAAAATTCAGTATGAGAGTTTTTCAAAGAGATGTTACCCTATAGAGGTAGAACAACAGATCTATGATTGCTAAGAATATACAAATGCTACATCTATATTTAGATGCCACAGAGAGAAAAAACAAGCAGTTTAAAATATCAGCCCCAAATTGAGGCACCAAGGTTTTGTGATTATATCACATCATTCTGCTGCTTTTTTTTTGTTTTGGGTATCTAATAATTCTCCCAAACACATGTAGAAATCTTGCTATTTCTGAACATTACCTACCAGTTCTAGTCAAGTTCTACATTAAACCCAAATGTTCAACTATTTTTTAAAACAATTAGAAAAGTTTTTGAAGGCAAAAGAACAGATAGGTATCTGCTTAAAGGAACTGAAATGCTGATGTTCCAAGTGACTATAAAACCAATACTACCACTTATTTTGCTTTTGGTCACTATTTACTACTCTCTTATAATATCACCCTGAAGATAAGTTCTAAGCTCTAAAAATAAGGTCTCTTTTGCTGACACTCATTTTAATTCTCCCCTCAACAAAATACAGGCAAATAATACAGAACTGCAAAATAAACTAAAAATTATAACCTGGACAACCCCCTCGGGTCCCCTCCCACTGTGGGAACTTTTTCTGTACTCTTAATAAATCCTGCTTTCTTAAAAAAAAAAAAGAAAATTATAACTTGGAATTTTAAAAATTCACCTGAATTGATCCTAAAACCTATATAAACCAATGGTCGACCTAAAAGGAAAAGCTCAAAGACCATCTTCAAGCTATGTTTCAATGCATTTTTATTTTGGGGCTTCTGCTTAAGACCTTATTTGAATAAAGAATTCTTTGGCATTAAAATGTTTCAAACAGTCCACTGTTTTACAACTACTAAAAACAATTCCCCCCTACATTTACTATCACTAAGGATAAAAAATTTAAAAACCTCCAACATGTATGTCATAAACGTTAAAACTTTTTATGTTTTACTGACAGCATGGTAAAAAGCAAAGAACGAGTGCAACAGGGATTTACCTATGAACTGTGGACAAGAATCAAATAAGGTGGACAAGATTCAAAATTTCAAAGCAACAATGCAAGGTCCTGTCCACAGGTCAGTGACAGTAGACCAACAATTTCCTAACTGCTCTAAGAAGCCACCCATGTAAAATTTTTCACGGACAAGCACAGACAGTACAGCTTAGTAAAATGGGTTCTGTATTTGCTAATACCTAGGTTTCAAATTCTGACTCTAATCACAAAAACTATACTTAACTGCACCTACTGTCACTCACCTGCCATTCATTCTACTACTACCTCATTCTCAGAGGGTTTTTCTAAAATATGGATTCTGAAAGTTATTAAATTCATTTTCCAAAAGTAATTTCTTTCCCAAATTTCCCTCAAAGGCAACATACCTTTGGCTGTGATGAAACAGGAGGAGTACTAATCAAAGGTTTGATAGGGACTGTGTTAGTTTGAGGTGTGCTTATTCTAGGAGACACATACGATCTTGGGGATGACGCATCGGACGTTAAAGACATTGGAGATTGATTAGATGGCTGGGCTGTAAAAGAGTGAAACAATAAATTTCAAAAAACCCAAAAACCTTTGTAATACACGTAGTGAAGGTCTTTGTATCACCCTAGACACATCACATCCCATTTTGCCCAGAAAACACTTGTCTAAGTCAGAATCTGACTCCTCACTGGCCACATTGAGTGAGCTGTGTTGAGAGAGAAGCACACCTAGTGTGGTCCACTCTTCCTTTCTGAGGCTCGAACAGGAAGCTAAGCCTGAATCTGTTCTCACATGAAAGGCCTCCTCCCCATCCTTATTTCCTCTTTCTCATTATACTTTTAGGCTCAAGCTTCCCACACAGTCCCCTGCTCATGAGCCTAGCCAAAGAGCTGTAAGTCTGCATCATCATCATCATCCTTTCATTCCAGACCAGGCAATACTGCTGTTCATCAGCTTTCTGACAAAGTGACCCTTTCACCTGCCATTTTCTCCTATATGCATCTCTTTCATTTGGAACCTTCATGAAGAGGGATACCTAATTCAAAGCAGGAAATGAACAATTCTATGTTGAGTAAAATCCTGGCATTAACTAGAATCAAACTCCAACTCTTCAAATATATGCAATGTCCCACAAAGATAGAGGGTATATCATAGTTTACATTCAGCGTGAATAAAACATTTCATTAACCACTTAAATTTGGAATTAAATATATACTATATCATTACAGGTAAGACACTGACATACCTTAAGAAAAATGTCAAAGCTAGCACCATTTTTAAAAAAAGGGAAATAAAAATACCACTGTATGTGTGATGTTACACACACAAAACCAAATAAGAAATTATTGTAGCTAATCTCTTAAAAAATTCTTTAAAATTTTGCTATTAATTCCACAACAAAATCTGGATTCCATTCTAGAGATATTTCAGAGTATGAATACCTTGTGTGGAGAGCTGAGCAGCTTGAGAAATCAGAGATGTTATGTTGAAAGCAGAGGGTCCAGCAGTAAGAAACTTATGAATTATAGACTGCAGTGAGGCTTGTGTTACAGCTGCTGTAAGAACTAAAAACATATTATCTTAAGTTCAAATAAAAACAGGTGTCCATGCATTAGTAACAACTTGACAACTCAAAGACAACCCAGAGGAAGCTGTAATGTTTCAAACTAGAACTCTCAAAATAAAAGCCCAGAAGACAGGAGTGATATATAATAGGTCCAAAGATTTAAGGTAGAGAAAAAGAAACATAACTGGCCTACAATAAAGATAAACCAGCCGGGCTTGGTGGCTCAGCCTGTAATCCTGCGCCTTTGGGAGGCTGAGGTGAGTGGATTGCCTGAGCCTGCGGGTTCGAGACCCGCCTGGGCAGCGAGACCTCATCTCTACAATAAATCAAAAAATCAGTTGGGCGTGGTAGTGCATGCCTGTAATTCCGGCTACTCGGAAGGCTGAGGCGGAAGGATCGCCGGAGCCCAGCAGGCAAGGCTGCGGTGGCCAGGAGCGGCCACTGCACTCCAGTCTGGACGACCGAGTGAGACTCCAACTCAAAAAAAAACAAAAACAAAAACAACAAAAGATAAACCAAATTAATATGTTCAGTTAAAGGAAGCCCCTCTATGAGACTTTTTAAAACTCTAGGCCGGGCATGGTGGCTCACGCCTATAATTTCAGCACTTTGGGAAGTGGAGGTAAAAGGATTACCTGAATCCAGGGGTTTGAGACAAGCCTGGGCAACTTGGTGAGACCTCATCTCTACAATAAATCAAAAAATTAGCCGGGCATGGTGGCGCACATCTGTGGTTCCAGCTATTTGGAGGGCTGAGGTGGAAGGATCACCTGAGCCCAGCAGGTCGAGGCTGCAGTGGCCATGAGTGTGCCACTGTACTCCAGCCTGAATGACAGAGTGAGACTCTGACTCAAAAAAAACCCCAAACAAAACAAAACAAAAACCCTCTAAAGAATGTTCATGGGAAAACTGTGTATATTTTATGAGACTGCCTTTTTACACAAGCTGGCCACTCCAACAATCTTTTTAAAAAGTCAGTACTTAGAAATACTATGTATTTTTGATGCATAAGATCTTTTAATATGGACACTTTTTTTTTTTTTGAGTAGAGTCTCACTCTGTCACCCAGGCTGGAGTGCAGTGGCACACTCACAGCCACCCCAGCGCTGACCTGCTGGGTTCCAGTGATCCTTCCACCTCAGCCTTCCAAGTAGCTGGAACTACAGGAGCCTGCTACCATGCCCGGTTAATTTTTGATTTATTGTAGAGATTTATTGTAGAGTCTCATCAAGTAGCCCCGGGTTGGTCTCGAACCCATGGGCTCAGGCAATCACCTTGGCTCAGGCAATCCACTTGCCCTAGCCTCCCAAAGTGCTGGAATTACAGGCTAAGTCACTGAGCCCAGTCAACACTTTCTTAAAGTATCAATATTAAAAACCCCACTTTGCCTTAAGTAAAACATTTATCTACCAAACGAGAAAACTGCATGGTTATCTTAGAGAATGAAATCAAAATAGAAAAAAGTTGACAATAATAAGAGTAAATTAATGACTAGTTAGCCTGAGACAGCCTTATTTTTAGCATAAAGAAAACCTCACCTCTGTTATTACATAAAAATGTACCCAAATAAAAACTTAAATTCCTAGAAATTAAGAATATCTTAAATATTCCAAGTATTTAATTATCCTCATACAGGTTTTGAGAAATATACTGGAAATGCAAAGTTTTTATACTAGTTTTGACAGATGTTCTTTACTTGGCACACACCTATGTTTCTAGCTATCTGGAAAGCTGAGGCAGACACCTGAGCCCAGCAGGTAGAGGCTGTGGTGGCTGTGCACGTGCCATTGCCATTCCAGCCTGGGTGACCCAGTGAGACTCCGCCTCAAAAATAAATAAAAAATAAAATTTCACCATGCACGTTAGACACATAAAATGACTTATCTCCAGTAACCACCAGACACATAGTCAAGTCTTGAAACTATGGGGGAAATAAGTTCCAAATCCCAAAAATTAAAGTTCAAACACAGACTTCAAAAAGAAACAAAGACCATTTCTAAACTGAGGATTTTACAAATAACATAATTTTGCACAATGCAAATGAATATTTAAAAACTGTTATTATGAAAATTTACCTTCATTTATTTTAGATATGTCCACATTAGAATTATTAAGCTGCAGTGTAGCTTGCAAAGCAGGAAGCAACTGTCTAAGAAGATTTGGGTCCTGAAGTAATGGAGGTATTGGTGATTGTGGAACTGGAGAAACAGGGACTGCTGAAGCAGATGTTGGAGGTGCAGACGTGGGATTCAGTCCAGAGGCAGAAGACGTGGAAGGAGTTGTGCAAGAATGTGACACAGATTTGTCTCCTGATGTAGATTCTAAATAAAAAGAAAATAACAACACTGAAAAAAATTACTTGGAAACTGGAACAAACATCAAGAGTATCCGTCATGTGCCAGGTATCTAACAGAAATAATCTCATTTAACCCTTACAAGAGAGCACAGAGAAGGAGCTTTGTAAACAGTTGAATAGAATAATAAAGTAGGCATTTTTATATCCCTCTTTCATGGGTGAGAAAGCTAAACAGGAAAGGTTATGTAACTTGCACAAAGTAGCAAAATCTGATGACTTCAGAACCATATCTGATTTGTTGGTGGGCATTCAGTTTGTTTCCAGCATTGTACTAAAACAAAGCTTGTTATGATAATTTTCTATTTTCTCCTTATTTACATATATATCAGAGTTTCTTTAAGGGTACATACATAAAAGGGGAATTACTGGGAGTACCACCATGTCTACTACAAGCAATGCTGTCTCAAGCAGTTATGTATTAATCACACACTTAAATAAGCCTCCATTAGGATAAAGGGACAATATAATTCTACAACATGCTTTTATGTCTCATAAAAAAAGGCAAAAAATGCTTACCATCACAATAACAACTTATATCTAAATATGACAATGGACTTATATTAATACAAATCAAGACAGGAAGCTTGGTGGTCACTACCCAGAACAGGACAACAATGTGATAAATGAGAGATTACTATTTTGAACTCTTATACTTAACAACTGAGTTTTCTAACTACATACTTTCCTTTTGTAATTAAATACACATTTAAAGATTTTAGGACTAAAAAGGACTCCCTTAGTGGTAAAAACAAACTCTACCTCACAGTATTTAGAAATAAAAGACGTGTAAAACATGCACGGAACATCATTATTTGAAAGCTGCTGATTCAAATTATTTATATATTCAATGAAATTGTATTTAATGCCCCAATTGCATTCTTTAATAGTAACTGACAAGCTACTATAGTAAGTCCCGTACATATGAACTTTCGAGTTGCGAACATGTGTTCCCATGTCTAATCACCTAAGTTCACATGTCTGGCATGTATTGTTACGTGCATGCAACCTCTACAGTGGTTGCGCTTTTGTGTACTTTGCTGTACCCTCCTTCAGTCAGCAACTCTGCTTGCCTGTACACTTGATGCTAGCCCCTGTATGCCAGCTATTGTACTGTACTATTGTACTTTTCAAGGTACTATACTGTAAGGCTGAAAATTATTTTTTTGTTTTTATGTACTAATTGTGTGAAAAGTATCATAAACCTATGACAGTACAGTACTATACAGTCAATTGTGTTAGTTGGGTACCAGGCTAACTTTGTTGAACTTACAAACAAATTAGACATACAAATGTACTCTTGGAACAAAATACATATGTATATAGGGGACTCAAAGTAATATAAATCCTGAAACATAAATTCTACAAGTTCCTGCTAGTCATAAAAATTTACATTTAAAACAAAACCACTTTAAAGTACATTGAATTTGTGTATATATACTAGGGGGGACCCCCCTCAAAAACAGAATTATCTTTTGGAAGGTGGGGCCCCTTGTAGTACAGGCTTGCTTTGCTAGGTAAGTGTTCTAGGAACCCACTGGCATAAATGAACCAGCTAAGCGTTGTTGTGAGAGGCTATGTTTGGCTTCAGTGAATTTCCTTTTGGAGATTTCTTTCAACATGTTTGTCCATTTCATGACAGGTGATTTAGAAGAACACTGAGTGTTCAGCAATTTTTGATGTAAAAATGGTAACCCCCATGCCCCACCCTCCCTATTCACCCGATCTTGTCCCCAGCGACTTTTTTTTTTTTTTTTTTTTTACCCAGATGAAAAAAGTCTTTAAAGGGACACATTTGGTAGATGTGGAAGAGGTGAAACAAAGGAGCAGCAGAAGCACTAAAAGTAATCAAAACCCATGAGTCCAAAAGCTGTTTTGAACAGTGAAAAAAGCATCTCGATAGGTGTATTGCATCAAATGGAGAGGACTTTGAAGGTGACTGAAGTTAAAACATACAGGAATAATTATACACTTTATTATAAATAAATTCTGAGGTTTTTTTGGTGGCCATGGTATTTACATCCTAATATTAGAGGAAAACAAAGATATCTTTAACATCAAGAAGTAGATGGATTTCAAAACTTACAAAAAGCAAGATAATTATGTCCAAAGTATGAGAAACCAGAATATTTCAAAGAATACAAACTATCCAACAAAAAAATGTACAACACATAAAAAGATATTTTAAAGAAAACTGAATGGCTAAAAAACACAAGAAAAAACACCCAATTTCATTAATGACCAAGAAAATGTAAATTCATCAAATAGTGAAAATTTAAAAGCCTGACAATACTAAATACTGACAGAGTAATGGGAACACTTATTTCACATTTCTGGAGGAGAATAAATTGATACAAACATACTGGAAAGTAATCTGGCATTATATAGAAAAGGTGAAAATACAAACACTTCATAACCCAGTAATTCCTCTTTAGGTATTTACCCTTAAAGAAATTCATACATATAAATCAGGAGAAACAAAAAAAATTGTAACAACACTGGGCCTGCTTAAATATTTTGGCACAAAACTGGAAGCAAACTGAATATCGACCAACAAAAAAATAAGCACAAACTAGTATTTTCATACTGTGGAATTTTTATGAACACAGTGACTTTAATGGAAGAAAAAAAGATTATTAGAAACATAGACCCTTGGGTAACAACAGACTTGACTATTAAGATGTTCCTACACATATTCTTATAATACTGGTCCTAAAGACTTAACTACGAACATATGCTAAAGTATCTTTAAATCCTCAAATATACCCGTATCCTGAAGATTTTCAAGACCATACATGTAATACTAGTAAGCTTAATGACAATAACTCTCTTGTCAGTCTTTTTACGACACTACACTATAATGGTCAAAAGAACGAGAATAATAGTTCTCTGAAGTGTGGATCTCACAACTGTTTTAAGTACAGTTCAAGGGTGTGTTGATTAACCATGACCAACTCAGAAGGCCTAAACATTTTCATTTTAATAAGGCATACATTAACGATGACCAACTCAGAAGGCCTAAACATTTTCATTTTAATAAGGCATACAATTTAAAGAAAAATCCTAGGCTGGGCGAGGTGGCTCAAGCATGTAATCCCAGCACTTTGGGAGACCGAGACAAGAGAAATGCCTGAGCCCAGGGGTTCGCGACCAGCCTGGGTAACTTGGCAAAACTTTGTCTCTACAATAAATCAAAAAATTAACCAGGCATGGTAGCGCGCGCCTATGGTTCCAGCTACTCGGAAGGCTGAGGCTGAACGATTGGCTGAGGCCCAGCAGGTTGAGGCTGTGGTGGCCTTGAGTGTGCCACTGCATTCCAGCCTGGGTGGCAGAGTGAGAGTCCAAACTTAAAAAAAAAAAAGGAAAATCCTTGAGTCTAGCAGACTGTCTATGATTTTCAATTTTGTTGTTCTGGATTCATAGACAAATATAAAGAAACTGGAAGAAAATGATTACAAATGTTTTCCTTGTGAAAAATCTGCAGTCAGCTATTATATATTATGAAGCAATCAATAAAAATCTGTATTAGCAGTTTTCTCAGGATCATATCCCTTTTAAAAGCTCATTCACATACAACTTCAAGGCATCTTGATTAATGTTCAGAATGAAACAAGTTCTATGTTTTTGCTTACTGCACAATTAAATTAGTACTAGTATCCCTCTGAAATGATCCTGTTATTTCTATAGATTTTCTTCTGCTTTTAAGGACAGGTAGAAAAGCAAGCTGAAGGAGGGACAAAGTGCTTTCAATTTTGTTTTGATGCTGCCAAATCTATTCGCAGATTGGAAAACTTAAGGGATTAAAAATAGTTCAGTTTTGCCCTTCAAGTCAAGCAAAGGAAACACCCCAAAATAGAAAACTAAAACACATCATCAAGAAATAGTGTAAAAAAACCTAAACATCTTTAATTTCTACTTAATAAGTTTATTAATAGGATAACCTGAGGATAGACTTTGTTTTGCAGTTTTGTAAGAGGATGAGTTATATGTATCTCTGTATTGATTCTACTTAATACTTATGGGACCTTTGGGACAAGTGACATCCCAAAATTTCTCCAATAAAAGGTTTCATTTTGAGTGTCAGCTCTCAAAAGACTGCTATCAGAATCACTTCTAAAGTTAAAAAAATACAGATAACTGGGCTCCGACCCAGATCTAATGAGGCTTGGGCCTACGTACAACTTGTAAAAGTTCTATGGTGATTCTGGCATCCCTGGTTACTTATGAAAAAAAAGACTGTAGAACCTGCAAGAGTCCTTTTAACTTTAAAAACAAAGGAAACATAAGACCAATTTTTAAAAACTATTAAATGTCCTACAAAAGCAAGTTACAAGTTATTTAAGTATTTCTTATATTATGTGCCTCAATCCACACGCATAATTGGAAACTAGTAACTGACTGAGTTTTAATAAATAGTACGAACATAAAATGCAATTTTTTTTTTTTTTTGAGTTGAAGTCTCACTCTGTTGCCCAGACTGGAGTACAGTGGCATGCTCCTGGCCACCGCAGCCTCGACCTGCTGGGCTCCAGAGATCCTTCCAAGTAGCTGGAACTACAGGTGCACACTACCACATTCGGCTAATATTTTGATTTATTGTAGAGATGAGGTCTAGCCAAGTTGCCCAGGCAGGTCTCAAACCCGCAGGCTCAGGCAATCCATTCACCTCAGCCTCCCAAAGCACGGGATTACAGGCTGAGCCACCAAGCCTGGCCATAAAATGCTATTCTGAGAGGTTTTATCATTAAAATATGATGGAAGGTATAAGTTTTATAAGTGTAGGCTGGCTGCCCCTCCTCTCTGTTCGGAGTGCCCTAACACAAATCGATCCCTTCACTCAGCATCTTCTATTATATCATACTGTTTATTATCCCTCCCTTCTACTAGAACATGCTCTTCTCCAGGAGAGGAATTTTGTTATATTTATCATCTCTGTGGTCCTAATAAAGAATGGCACTTGGCACCAAAACGGCATCAACACACATTTGTTGACTGGATGCCAGTCAGTGAGTGGATTCTGCAACACAGGTCCTGGTGCATGTGTATGTGTGCTTTCTCTCAAACTCTAGGCCAGTTTTTTGAATAGGCTCAAAACTGATGGTGCTGGGGAGCAGGCCTTAGGACTCTATCAATATAACGGCCAAAGAAAACAATGGATAGCTTATTTTATGCTATATTCATTAAGCTAAGTAGCACTACATAGTTTAGAGACAAACTTAAGTGTATTAGGTTGTGAAGCTAATATACTTAATACGTTTATTCAGATTTGTATCAAATTGAACATAAATAGAAAATTTGGATCTTCGAAAATAGTTAAGACAATGAATTTACATAAGAGTGAATCTACTGTGTTGTAGACAAAGTCACTTCAATTGCTTCTTCTGCTCTTTAAAAGTATGCAGAAAGAAAACGTGGCATAAAAAACAAAAAAATTTTTAAAAATAAAAGAGTATCAGCCCTATGCTCATTCTTTCAATGTACTGTCATAGTCTCTGGTAATAGAACAGTATCTAGTTTTAGCAGGAATATTTTGACTTTGTGTGTTTTTAAGGATATTTGCTGATTTCTTCCTAAGATATTTTAAACTTTCCCTTACCTATTTGACATTTCTATGACTTACAGATCTCTAATCAATTACTCAATATGCACCATAAATATGTCATCCTTTGATTATAAATCACGTATATTTGCTTAAAAAAAAACAACAACCAAAAATCGCTTTTCTTCCTATCATGCTTTATAATTATAAATTATCCACTTGTATTTCCAATATTTGCCAGAAGGGAAATACTGGAGCCTATGAAAGACTAGACTTAGAGAAATGTATTATAATAACCTAAATCTGTAGGGTTTAAAGTTTGATCATGTACCTCTTCTAACCACCTAGACAGCACAAATCAAAGTGAAATTTATTTCTGATTTACATACTTCTGGTGTATCAAAAAACTTTTCAATGTACAGTAACAAAGATATTGGTAATAACTGCATTACTGATCATTTATTTTCTATGGTGCAACAAACTTTTCAATGTACAGTAAAAAAGATATTGGTAATAACTGCATTTCTGATCATTTATTTTCTATGGTGCTTTGACAGTCGCTGTAATACTGAACAGGACATGTGAACACAGAAAATACAAACTACTCCTTTATCAAAGGCAGCCTTCCCTTTCGATTCTCTAGTGGTGGTGTTATACGGGAGACATGAAGTGAGCTATGAAGGAAAACACAGTGTTCAAGTGTAATAGACAAAAGTCATTTGGTAGCTGGGTGACAACACCTGCTTTTATAAATCTTCCTGTAACTTTCATTTAATTTCTATATTCATCAGTATTTTATATCATGTATCCTTCTAGAACTTTTTCTATGTATTTATAAATATACACACGATGCTTATGCTTATAACAAAGATATTGTACCTTTTGCAACTTGCTTTTTTATTCAACTAAGAAAAGTTTATAATACTTTTTATAAGTTATAATAAAAAAGATAAACAATTTTAAAAGTTATAATAAAAAAGATAAACAATTTCTAACAGATTTTGCTAAAATGACCTCTATACTAGCAGTAAACTTATACACTCCCACCAACTGTGCTTTTCCACAAGCAACTGTTGTCACAAATCTTAAGGATGAAAAATGATCTTATTTTAACCTTAATTTTCAATATGTACTGGTAATCATTTCAAAATAAATGTGGCATAGATGCATACAGTACAATACTATTCAGCTTTCAAAGGGAAGAAAATTCTGACACATACTATGTGTCAGCACATGAACCTTGAGAACACTACACAGGTGATTTATGTGAGGTACTCAAAATGGGCAACTTTATAAAGATGGCAATGATAGCATCCAGCAGTTTCACTCCTACATATATGCCCAAGGAATTAAAAGGCAGGGACACAAACATACTTACTCCTAAAAACATCAGTGTTTTTAGAAGTTATTCACAATAGACAAACTTTTGGTGTCCTATTCAATAAATCACTGCCAAATACAATATTCATGAAGACTTCCTGTTTTCTTCTAGGAGTCTTAGAATTTTAGTTCTTAAATATAGGTCAGTCTTTTGATCTATTTCAGTTTGTTTTTGTATGTGGTGCAAGGTAAGGCGGGTACTTTTAAATACCTCTTCTCTAATTTCCCGTTCAAATCCTTTGCTTATTTTTTTCCATTGGATTGTCTTTTTCACATTCCTTCGTAGGAATTCTTTATGTATCCTGTCTTTTATGTATGCTGTAAGTATCTTTCTCCCTATTTGATATCTGTCTTTCAAGCTTTGTTTACTGTACCTCTATTGCTCTAAAATGCTACCTTTTATGTGGTCAAATTTGCCAACTTTATTAAAAAGACAAATGCTTTTGGGTCTTGATAAGGTCTTCCTTACCCTCAAAACATAAACAATATTTTCTAATATTCTTTTTTTATCACATTTTTTCCTCCTGCCCACTGTTCAAAAGGTTATCTTTGGTTAAGTTGACTAAATTTAGGTAAACTTATTGGCTAAGCATCAATTACTACACTAATATAATCTGTTATTCAATAAATATTTCAACTCTATTGCCAATCTTTCTAATTTTTCATGAATATTTAGTCATCCTAAATGTTATTTTAAAGTAAAGCAACTTAGTAATATAGTTGGCCTATTACAACCAGGTAATGACCTTTTCCTTCTATGTCAGTTGTAAAAGGCAGGTACATTTAACACTCACTGAAGTCTTCACATTCAAATGTCACTTGGTCTACAGATACCATAAAAACACAAAAGGGAATCTTATTCCAAGCGACAGACTTAAACCCCATATTAATTTCTGACTAATGACTAATTTCTCCTATCCCTTCCATTATAGAGCCACATGTAACTATGTGATGATTTAGATATAATTCTGAGCGCTAGATGGAGGTCACTAAATATGTCTGCTTATGAGGCTACTTTGTTTTCAATTTTATCTAAATTACTAAATGAGAAACTTGCTGATTAAGGTCATTAAACTCCCCTAACACTAGCACTTACATAGCAAAGAACAAGAACCCATGTCTCCTGCCTGTTTTGTCATTTCACAATATCTGGAAGGGACAGTAGATTAGGACCAGTTTAGAACTGTTACTGGATGACAATAAAAAGCAGTTATGTATTTTGGTATTGTATGAGAGTTTCTCTATTTGTTATGATGGTCCAATAAAGTGATCTTAACAACAGATGCTCAAATGTCACACTAACAAACAAATATAGATCTAAATGAGGCACCTGACTCCCTTTCTTTGTCCTAACCCAACACCAGGATTGTTCTCTGTACAATTAAAGAGTTCCATAGCTTTCTCCACCCTTCTGTTCTCCAAGCAAGTAGAAACTTTGAGTTCGTCTTAAGTTCTTTCTCTCAAATGACACACTGGTGCCAAACAGATCTAAATCTATTGCTGGTATACTTTAGTTAGATGCAAAACACATATAAACTCTTCTTTTTCTCCAAATGTGTTTTTTTTAAAGCAAGACCAATGCAGGTGCTTCCCCAACACTCATCACATTTACTGTATTTTTGTAGCTATGTATCCATCTACAACAAATTCTTACACACTAGTATTTGTCAAGCACTAGGGAGAGCGCAGTTGTTAAGAAAGACAAAGATCCGTGGGCTCAGTGGCTCAGCCTGTAATCCCGCGCTTCGGGAGGCCGAGGTGAGTGAATTGCCTGAGCCCGCGGGTTCGAGACCCGCCTGCACAACTTGGCGAGACCTCATCTCTACAATAAATCAAAAAATTATCTGGGCATGGTAACATGCACCTGTAGTTCCAGCTACTTGGAAGGCTGAGGCGGAAGGATCGTCAGAGCCCAGCAGGGTGAGGCTGCGGTGGCCGAGAGCGGCCACTGCACTCCAGCCTGGGCGACAGAGTGAGACTCCAACTCAATAAAAAAAAAAAGAAAGACAAAGATCCTTCTCTTGTTTTATTTAACACAGCACCCTATCTTTGACATCTTTAGATACAGCTTACCTATATTATGAGCATTTAAGACCAACACATCAACCTAATTTGAATCATCAATCCTTAATATAAATTACTTAAAAGTTAAGGAAGCCATAGTGGCTCACACTTATAATCACAGCACTTTGGGAGACTGAGAAGGGTGAATTGCTTGAGCCCAGGGGTTCGAGGCCAGCCTGGTCAACATAGTGAGACCTCTTCTCTACACAAAATAAAAAATAAATAAATAAATAGCTGGACATGGTAACATGTACCTATAGTCCCAGCTACTTCATCTGGAGGCTGAGGTGGAAGGATCACCTGAATCCAGGAGTTTGAGGCTGCAGTGAGCTGTAATTGTCACTGCACTCCAGTCTGAGTGAGAGTGAGACCCTCCCAACAAAAATAAATAAATAAAATTATTAAGCAAAAATTCAAACAAGGAAAATCACTAGGCTGATGAGAAGAGTCAATAAAAATTGTTAAATAGCACAGATATTTCCACTGAGGTGAAAAATACTTCAGCTTAATAACATTTCACAAACTTAGACTAACTTGAGAACAATCTGAAAAGATCAAAATTGTTATACAAGTTACTTAAGGAAGTAACATTGTCTTCAATTCACAGGAAAAAGTAGTACTTGGAAAGATTGCACAATTTTCCCTATCTAAACAGACAACTCCAAGGTATCAAGTTTGTTCCTTTAAATTTAAAATTATTATACATAAATTTTGTATATAATGCTTGTAATTATTAACAAACACACTTCATGGAATTTAAACTTAATCATCTCTGATTAGAAAGTGTGAATTACAAGAGTCCAAACTGATACAGATTTTTAAATATGTTATGTCTTTCATTACATATGGTTTTGGAAAAAGAACATGGGTTTTGGAAAAGCTGCCTCTAATACTCACCATGTATTTGAAGTGCGACAATGTTCCAACTCCTCATTTCTAAGAGAGAGATATCTTTCCTCACAGTGTTGTTTTATGGAATAAACTAAAATGTCCATAAGAAAATTAGCACCAAACCAGGTACAGGTCAGAAATAGTGCTTGAAGCACGAAGGGAGAGGAGGGTCTTAGAAGGTGAACAAAGTACAAAATGTAATAAAACATAAAGTCAAACCCTGAAGGGAATATAGCCTGACTGAAAAAACTAAAACTCTAAAATATTGTGGTTATATGCTGTAACAGACAGAAGTACACAGTGTCTGGGAAACAGAGTGGAAGAGGTTAACACTGAGAACCCAAGGACATTAGAGCTGGGTCTTAAGGGAAGAGTACTGAATTCAACAGGACAGAAGAAAGAACATGTCCTATTTAGGCCCAGAACATGAAAGAACGTAACTCGTCTTAAGAAATGCCCAAGTTTGCAACAGTTGACTTACAGAGGATTAAGAGTGAAATGGCTCCAGATCAAGCTAAAATAGACTGCAACCATACTGTTAAGTGCCTGCTACAATCTCACTAAGAAGCATAAACTTTATCCTTTGGATAATGGGCAACTATCAGAAGTTTCTAACCAAAGAACTGACACAATCCAATCTACATTTTATAGTGATGCCACCACAAGGGGCCAGACAGGGCAAGAAAGTAGTCAGGGTATTTCCAGAGAGATGACTTGAGTTTCAATAATGGCAGTGACAATAACAATAGAAAGGATACAATAACAGGACAGAGTGTCTAAGATTTGTCAACGGGTGAGTGGGAGGGGGCAGGGTGGGTAGGTAAGAATGTTGAAGAACAAGGAAAAGTTAGGGGGAGCACTGCTGACAATTAATGAGAATCTAAGGAAAACTTGTGGGGAAAGGGAGAAATTTGGGGGATACTGTATCTGAGGAAATTTAACAAATACCAAGAACTTAGAGAAGAGAAATAGTTATATATGAACTAGAAGTAAAGAGTTGAGTCATGATGGCTACAAAGAGTAACTACCAAGGAAAAGAGGACATATTATAAGCAAGAACAAAACACGAGGGAAAGGTTGAAAGATACTGATATATGAGGAGTGGGAAGGAAACAGAACTAGAAAATTGAAATAGAGTAGTATATCTCAGAAGCCAGGGAGAGAATTTCAAAAATGAGAAAACACCTAAGACATGCTAAATGTACAAAGACGAAAAAAAAAAAAAAAACCAAACTTTTTTTTTTAAACAAACAAGGATTTTTAAGATAAAATTTTCTGTGACCAAACTGTCAAATAAAACTATAGGAACTTAAACCAAAGCATTCTATGGAAAATTCAATAACTACTGTTGTTAGTTCAGATGTCGCCATTCAATAATTTCCTTTACAAATTTAATTCTGCAACAGGATAAATCTAACGTGTATGTATGAATACCGGTAAAAAACATCTTTAGGAAATTTGACATTTGGAACAAGCATTAAACTCTGTTTAATGTGTTATGTACTGTACGGTATATATATTAAAACATATGGTTTAGTAATATGTAACACAAACTGCTGTAGTACAGGGAAAATTCAAATAACATGCACAAAAGGAGAAAGGAAATCAGAAGCAAAAGAAATCCAACTATTTGAACCCTTTATCACCAAGTTAAATAGATGTGAATTAATTGATTAAGCAATAGATTAGGTTTAGACTCACCAGCATCTCCTAAGCCGACAGGACATTTAAAAGTTCCCCAACACTTACTAGTGGTCTGCTAGTGGATTCATCTGTGATTATTTATTGTCTTTTAATTTCCTTAGTTTTAAAAAACATACTACAAAGTACAAGCTTGGGATCATGAATGATCTACTCAAATATACTTATCGATACATACTGCTTATGTTGTGTGTTACCTCTCAAAAAGAAGCTGTTCTCCTAATTTTTCTTTTTCAATATGCTATATAGATATATTTGGAGATAGGGCTGCCCTCTGCTACCCAGGTTGGAGTATAGTGGCGTGATCCTGACTCACTGCAGCACTGACATCCTGGGCTCAAGCTGTCCTGCCTCAGCCTCTCAAATAGCTGGGACTACAGGTGTGTGTCACCATGCCTGGCTATTTTTCTTTTGAATTTTCTGGGGAGACGAGGTCTCACTATGTTGTCCTAGTTGGTCCTGAACTCCTCCTGAGCTCAAGCAAACCTGTCACCTGAGCCTCCCAAAGAGCTGGGATTATAGGCATCAGCCACCACACCCAATAACATGCTATAATTATTAACAATGAATTGGATATGAACAATCTGAGTTATAATACTTAACTTCTACTCCTCAGACTTAAAAGTCCAATTCAGTCCTTATCTTGTGGCCCACGATTTAGTTTTCTAATCACAAACTGAATCCAATAATTGCACGTTATATAGAAACAGTTTCAAAATGTCTCTCTTCATATAAAATTTTAATTAAAAGAAAATTGAGACAACTTCTAAACTAAACTATGAAGACAATTATCACAAAAACAAAAGTACTGCATACAAATATGAAGAAACAGTTATTTGACTTTGGCAAGTTATTTAACCCATTACTGTTATAAATTAAGCACCTGACTTTAGTGTCAAAGGCAAGAAAGGCTTGATAATTATCAATTAAAAGAAAGAGCTAAATATTGCTAGCTCTAGACCTAAATCTATACAGTAACATTCAAAAATACTTTTTTAAAAAAGTATAATTAAGAGTCTTATACGCCAAAGGAAATAATGTAATATATCAAAAACTTAGAAACTATAGTTCAACGTGCAGCATCTAGTAATAATGGCATACCTTTTCTTTCTGTTTTCTGTGCAGGGACAGAAGATGTGGGTGTAGGCAGTTTTGATAAAGTAGATGCTCCATTAGCATCAAATGATTTCTTTGGCTGGTGATCAGACTGTAGCGTAAATGGACTAGAAGGAACAGTGCTTGGGGTAGCAGTTGGATGAACCACTGGTTTGATGGGGTGCTGTACTGGCGTAGAACTACTGTGAGTCTCTGCTCTTGGCAGTCTGTAGTCTCTGTCATTGTGTCTGCTTGTTTGAGACAAAATATTCTGTGGGAGCAAACTACTGGCATCACTGGAATGCTTGTCTTCCACTTTAGTTCACAGTTCGAAAAAAGAGATGTTGGAATGACGGAAGGGGGAAAAAAAAAGATTACGTTAGAATCCTGCCTTAACATCAGCTAATTTAGCAACATAACTTGTTCGTATATACCTTTTTATAAAACTGCAAACCTAGTTAATGTCTGCAGTTCTATCACTGGCATATAAATATCCAAATACTGGAAGAAGAGTTGTTTTTGCTCAACTCCAGATATTAATCTGTACTCAGATTTCAAGGGGGCTTTAAATTTTGGGGTTTTTTTTTGTTTTTTAGGATTCTTTAGAGTCACATTGTAGTTCAAACAAAACATTTTTTAAAAAAAATCTATATATCGAGTTAAAACATTGTGCTCAAATAAATTTTTTAAAATGTTTTAAAAACAGAAAAGGTAAATGCTCCATTCTCTAAAAATACAGATCAGAGGTTCTAATAGTTGACTGAATTATTCCCAGTGGTTCAACTGGAAAGGAATATTAGCTTTGTCATATTTTTCTGAATACTAAAGTACCTAATTAGTGGTCTCTGAAGTAGTTTGTGAGGGCTTAAATGAAATCATTTTAAGATGGCTAAAGTTATGATAAACTGTGCGATCAACAAGTAAATCAACTAATATTCTGAAATATGCTATAAGTAGCGAGTTAGTAATAAAATCATGATGTATTAGGCTATCTTAAAACAGGCATAGTCAGAAAAATCTACTTATCACTAGGTATATTGAAAACAAATTCTCTTTCAATGTAAAGCCACAAAAAATATTCTAAACTCAGAAATAAGTATTGAAAACAGTTTAAACTCTATCAAAACATTTAAATTTCAACACTAGTTAGCAGTATTTTGCACAAAACAGAAAATTTCTACAAAAGAGAAAATTTCAACAATTATGTCAACAAAGTTGGTATTTGTCAAAAAGTCTCTAATGTAAACTACAATATTCCGATCAGTAACTTAAAAAAAACTTCCAAGTAGAGAAATAGTCTTAGATTAAAGTATGCAATGTATAATTTTATCAAAGTATGCCCTCTGTTGAGTATTCTTACTGTTTTTTCCAATTCACAGCCCCTCTAATTTTAAAGACAAAGCACAAAGAAGGAAATACACTCAAACTGTAAGTCAGTTTTAAAGTTGTCAATATACAGCTACTACATATTATATCAAACAAGTTACTGGCATACCTCAAAAACTTCAATTATATCAAAACACAAGGTCTTTTGATAATGACAATATGTAAAATTCAGTGTTATAAATTACACAATATACTATTTTAGAAAAATGAACAAAAAATGAGCAGCAAAATACACACGTCTGTTGCATGATATTAATGCAGTAACCTGCAAGGACATAAATTTTGTAATTTTTATTGTGGAACTACGGTTTCTTCCTGCAAAGAGGATACCCATTACAACAGAAACCTTTAGAGATAGATACAACAGGAATAATACCATGCCCAACCCTATCACTCAGGTGCCTACAACTTTTGTTTTCCTGACTAAGAAAATACTCTTTCAATTCTGTATGGCTACAGTCAAAATGTACCCAATGTATATACTCAAATGAAAATGAAAGATGATACTTATAACATCAGCAATTTTTTTTAAAAAAAGAAGTAGCATTATAAGGAGTGAGGGGAGTATAGTTGCAACAGCTTTCTATTACTTACAACTTTAGATAGAATACAATTAAAGCAGTGACTCTGTTTGCACCCCAATTCCCAGAGAACATTTTTGCTTGTCATGATTGAAGAGTGGGAAGGTGTGCTACTAGCACCTAGTGGGTAGAGACCAGCAAATCAATGATCTACAAAACAGGAAACCCTTAAACAATTACCTGACTCAAAATATAACTAGTGCTACTGCTAAAAATCCCAAGGAATGTTTCTCTAAACACAGAGCAATCACCATTATAAGGCATAGATTAGATGATACAAAAAATCCACTAGCAGTTAATAGCAAATTAAAAAGTTTATCCAGACAGTTTTCAATCATCAAGTTGTGGAGAACAATTAATATTTGCTAAAACAGCTTAATACTTTGCATTAATACACTGCAAAAAAAAAAATGTATTAAATGTATAGTTTTTCCTACTTAATCCCTTTACATGTAAAAAATCTTTCCAATCTTTCACTCTCTCCCATACATCTTTTACTGGTAGTAAGAAACAAGCTTTAAGCCTTAACCTACACAAATACCAATATATGAAACAAATGAGAAAACTGCTAATATTTTTTGGACAAAGCTAAACACTTAAATGACTTACTGACTTTACTACAAATACATCAAGTATAGCTAAGGTAACCAAGCCCTTAAAAAAAGCAACATAACTAAGATCCTTTCTCAAACATTGTTTAATAACTAAAAAAAGGGGGGGGGGATATAAAATACTGACTACATTTCAACAAACCACACACTGACTCATTTGCATATCTAGGATTTTAGCTTAAGGTAGTAAACAGACAAGTGGGCAGACATGAGTCATAGTTTTGCTTATAGTAGGAAATGAAGATATATCCACGCAGTCAATATAACAAATGTAGAATTATAAAAGGACATGGAAACATAACCCTGAGCAAAAAAACAGGTTAATATAGAACCCCATTTTTGGCATAAAACACATGCATATGTAATTTCCATGTACATTTATAGGCACACAGAAAAAAGGCTTATGTCCCAAAATGTTCCAAATCATGGGATTAAAAAAATTTACCCACCTTGCAATTTTTTACTTATAAACATGTCTTACTTTCCAAACTGTGATTAAAAAAACAAAAATTTAAAAACTACAACTGGGCACAAAGGCTCACACATGTTATCCCAGCATTTGGGGAGGCCCAAGCAAGAAAAAGAAAAAAAAGAGCTAATCTTTGAAAGTAAGAGATTCATACAGATAAACAATGAAAAAACACAGAAATAATATTTTCACTTCCCATCAAATTTTGTATGAGATCGCTTACTTTCTCATCATTTCTCTGTTTCAAGGGAAGAATGACTTAGATGAGCAGTTATCTTGGAGAGAATAAAGGAGACATACTAGGCTTTGCTTTTGTTTTTGGGAATCATCCACTAGTAAGTCAAAAGGTCTAGCCCAATCTAGTAGTGTCTAATTCTGGGATCAAGTAAGCAGGCAAACTCCAACTTAAATCTTTATTTTTTTTAAAACAAAAACAGGAATTTTTTTTTGGTTTTTGAGTTGGAGACTTACTTGTCACCCAGTCTGGAGTACAGTAGCACTACCATGGCTCACCACAGCCTCTACCTCCTGGGCTCAGGTCATCCTTCAACACACCTCAGCCTCCCAAATAACACTACAAAGGTACATGTCACCATATCGGCTAGTTTTTAAAATTTTTTTGTAGAGACATGGTCTTACTGTGTTGTTGTCCAGGCTGATCTCGACTTCCCTGGTTCAAGCAATTGTCTTGCTTCAGCCTCCCAAAGTGCTGGGATTTCAGGCATAAGTGCTGGGATTTCAGGCATGGGTCTGGCCAAAAATGTGATTTTTATACCTGTCAGTTCTCCTCTATGCACCACCTCTCATTTGTTCAGGAAACGCACGGGCTGGGGACTATTTACTTCAAGAGGAAAACTTTTGTCTCATTTTTAATTGTTTGCCAAAAGTCACAGTCAAGATATACAGCAGGCCGGGCTTGGTGGCTCAGCCTGTAATCCCAGCACTTTGGGAGACTGAGGTGAATGGATTGCCTGAGCCCATGGGTTCAAGACCTGCCCAGGCAACTTAGCGAGACCTCATCACACTACAATAAATCAAAAATTAGCCAGGCGTGGTAGCTCGCACTTGTATTTCTAGCTACTTGGAAGGCTGAGGTGGAAGGATGGCCAGAGTCCAGCAGGTCAAGGCTGCGGTGGCCGGGAGCGTGCCACTGCACTCCAATCTAGGTGACGGAGACTCCAACTCAAAAAAAAAAAAAAAAAAAGATATAAAGCAAAATGGGACTACAACCCAAATATTTTGCCACAAAATACAATGTTCTTTAATTTTCTAGCTTCAGTATTTTAAGTCATTTCCTAAGAATGAAGTACAATTCCACTAGTAGATTTAAGATTTTAATGTTTAATACTCAATCCTGCAGAGCTATATTATCGTTTTATCGTAAATAATTTTTTCCTGTCCCCAAATAAATAAATAATCCTTAAGGATTTTCTGGGGAAGGGGGAAACTTTTTTTTAAAGCAGTAATCCAGCCAGGCTCTGTGGCTCAGCCTGTAATCCCGCGCCTTTGGGAGGCTGAGGTGAGTGGATTGTCTGAGCCTGCGGGTTCGAGACCCGCCTGGGCAACTTGGTGAGACCTCATCTCTACAATAAATCAAAAATCAGCTGGGCATGGTAGTGCACGCCTGTAATTCCAGCTACTCGGAAGGCTGAGGCAGAAGGATCGCCGGAGCCCAGTGGGTCAAGGCTGTGGTGGCTGGGAGCAGTCACTGCACTCCAGTCTGGGTGACGGGGTGAAACTCCAACTCAAAAAATAAATAAATAAATAAAGTAGTAATCCCTTCAGAGACCAAATACATACCCCCAACCTTTTTGTTTTGAGTTACAGGAACAGGATTTAAATGTTTAAGTCTAATTTTCAAAAAACATTATCTTAAAATTCTTCTAGGCCAGGCTTGGTGGCTCAGCCTATAATCACAGCACTTTGGGAGGCCGAGGCAAGTGGATTGTCTGAGCCTGCGGGTTCAAGATCAGCCCAGGCAACTTGGCAAGACCTCATCTCTACAATTAAAACAAAATAGCCGGGTGGGGTAGCGCGTGCCTGTAGTTCAGGCTATTTGAAAGGTTGAGGTGGAAGGATCATCGGAGCCCAGCAGACCGATGCTGGGGAAGCTGTAAGTGTGCCACCGCACTCCAGCCTGGGCCATGGAGTGAGACTCCAACTCGAAAAAAAAAAAAAAAAAAAAACACCATCTAAAAATTTCAAAAAGTACCCAAGAAAAAAGCACCCAAGAACCCTAAGTGGCATTTACATTTTATTCAGGGTAAGGGAAGTTACTGGGAATAGAATACCTTAACTAAATCTTCAAAGTTAAGAGAGTGAATTAAAAAATAAATGTATGAGGTAACCCAAATTGTTCCATTTGCACAAAATTTGGCCTCAAAAGAAAATCAAGGTATGCCCACAGTTTGATTTATAGATGAAGAGCACCTTAGCACAAAAGGGTAGAAGTTTTCCAACGGTTTAATAATTTTGTAGAAATTCAGTACAGAGATGTTATATAGCTCTATTATCATGATAAAGTTAGTTTCTAAATATGAACAAGTTACTCACTGATAACATAAAAAACCGATAGGTACTTTGGTACCACTGTGTTTGGATATACTTCAATTATTAGACTGAAACCCAGTAAGTTCTGGGTTCAGTTTAGAGGGATACAACTTAAGGGCAGGAGGGTGTAATGGAGTAGAGGTGGGTAGGGAATTCCTATTTAAAAAAAGAAGCCAATCCAAAATAAGAAATTGTATTGTTTATAATTCAACTCCATCACAGCTACAATGAGTAATGAGAAATACATATATGTGTTTCATTCCACTATACATACTTTCCCTTTTCAGGAAACAGAATGGTGGAGGTTGGAGAGATCCAAAAAGGAAGAAACTATATGGGTTACTATAGATCTATTTAACTACATATGTAGATAGTGATGCATACAGATTTGAAAAGTAAATTATAGGAATGAATTATACTGTTTCAAAGAAAAAAACTAGTACTTACTTCCACTGGCAAACCCACTAGTGGCTGTTGCTTGCATCACCTCTCTTCTGTAATCCCTATCTTTCGGGAAGCTATTAACTGCCATCTTGTTTGCCTCTTTTTGTCTCTGTTCTCTAAAAATAAAAAATAGACCCACAAAAATTATGTCAAGATCAGGAGTCACTATAACAGCTCAGGCCAAATGTCCAACAAAATGGTATATGGAAAATAAAATAACTGAAAATGACAATATTAGTCATACTGGCATGGGAGATGGAATGTAGCAATCAGAACACTAGTGTTTCTCACTAATGGTAAAACTACATTAATTACTTATACTGTTAACCCCACAACCAGAACTCTGCAATATTAATTCTATATGTGTCCTAAAAAATTATAGATTTCTATTATAAATTTTAAGGAGGATTATTATTTAATGCCATAAAATGTTAACCTATGTAATAGAGATCAAAAAATATTGTTTTAGTTAGTTTAAAAACAAATACCTTTCAAGCCACTCTTTTGGTTTTTCCCACTGTGAAACTTCTGTTCGGCAATTGTAGTAGTATTTTTTCCCAGAAGAGCTAATATGCTCAGACCAGTCATCTGCAGAATCATAAGGCTTAAAAATATATTAAAAAAAAATTAGAATATGTTAATACTATTTAATTAATAGACATGAAATATCAAGAACGTCAATGGTTTTCAAAGCACACATAAGGAAAAAAGTATGAGATACAGGTACCCAGACCTAGAATGTAATTATCTACATATGTATTATAGAAGATCTTAGACTATGAAAACCTTCAAAGACAACAGAAAACAGATCAAAATCAAACAGACTAATATTAGTTTAGTAGGCACAGAAAGAAAAATATGAAATTAACACCCTGACTTTAGAAAGCATTGCAAAAGAGTTCCTCATTATACTGTTACTTGCTAACATGCAGTATCATGGGAGTGGGGAACCTATTCTAAACTAACTAATATGATGGCACAAGATCATTAATTCTGAATTCTAAGGCAATTGTCTCTCACTCTCCCTCTCTCTCTCTCTCTCTCTAGAGAGAGAGGGAGAGAGAGAGAGAGAGAGGGAGAATGACCTTCCTGTATTACTATTATATATGCAATTGTGCCTTAGAATTCAGAATTATATATATATACATATATATATGTAATAGAGAATGACCTTCCTGTATTATTGCTACATAGTGAAAAAAGCACCAAAATTTGAAAAATGTAAACAGAAAGCTAATTAAAAGCTATGCATTTGTCTTACCTTCAAAATTCAAGAGATGGGACAAGTATTAACTATAACTGTGTTCTCAAGTTATACACAGGATCAGGATTTTCCCATAACTGAAACTGATCTTTCCAAAATTCCCAGATACAACTCTTGTAGGTTTTTTTTTTTAAAAAGCAGGCAATGTGATACAATAGTGAAAAATCAGAAAAATTGGAAAGGTACACTTTTCATGAAACTAATCTTAAAAAATGAAACGTTTATGTGTATCTCATGTATCCTAGTTGAATTTCTTAACTGTTTTTTCAAAAGAGCTTGAGATTTAAATAACAGTACGGCATTTTACATATTTTTTTTAATAGCTAGCAGAAGATTTGTGAATGTCTGCAACACAAACAAATAAGTGGCTGAGAAAATGGATATGCAAATTACCCTAATTTGAACATTACACATTGTATGTATTTATTGAAACATCACTATGCATCCCATAAATGTGTACAATTGTGTCAATTAAAAGTAATAGTTTTAGAAAAGAGTAAAGCATTTGAAAAAATAAAATAATATACTGCATTATGGTAGCCTATCATTCTGGGTTCAACACAGTATATATAAAGTGACACAATTTCCAAACTTGAGGAAATGAAATCTTATTCACAGCCTTGCCCTTACCCATCTTTAATTTTACCAGCGAGGAAACAAGCTGAGAAAATTTATAAGTTGTCCATAAATCGCAAAACTAATTTGCAGTTTATTTATATTAAATTAACAGAAGTTCTGGTAATGCCTTAATAACGTTGAGGGCACTTGAAAAGACATTGCTGTCATATTTTTCCACACTCAGGTTGACATATCAAAATAATGAGGGTAAGGTAAGGCAGCCTTCAAACCTCTAAAAGCCGTAAAGGTAATTCTCAATCCCTCTGGCTTCCAGAAGAAATCTACAAACAAGCGTTAGGAACCCAATCAAAAAAGGTCTCATTCATAAAGTTTTTCTCCACCTCCCATGCCTAAATTATTATGTAATTGATTCCTTGCCAAGAGGTTACATGGGATTACTAGATTAGTAGAATGAGAGGGAGGCAGAATGAGATTTGCTATTAGCAGAATGAGGACACTGGAGTAACCAGTGCTCTTCAAAGTGATGGTGTGCCAACCTGTTCTGAAGGAGATTAAGGAGTTAGCATTAGAATATTTAAATATACTTTTTCTTTCACCAAAAGTTGTGCTTTAAGAAAAAAAATTCAGCTGAACTAAACATTGTATTTACTGACAGTTAATTTACATTAAGGCACAACCTCCAAGACAGTTATTAGTTCACAGAACAGAATGTTGAAGAGCACTAATGTACCACATTACACTGATTTTTGCCTATCAAACACTAGGTTAGCACAAGCTAATATCTTACATTTAACAAAATATATTCCAGGGTACAGCATTACAATCCCATATCAGTAACTTTATCTTCTCCATCCCTCTGCTACTATCAGGGATTTAAGGAAAAAAGAAAAACTTTTAAGTTAGGGGTAGTTTTTACAATGCTGATATGCAATGGTAGGAGTCAAATTTCTTGATTTTTTTTTTTTCTTTTCTTTTTTGAGTTGGAGTCTCACTCTGTTGCTCGGACTGGAGTACAGTGGCACTCTCCCAGTCACCACAGCCTTGACCTGCTAGGCTCTGGCAATTCTTCCAAGGAGCCGGAACTACAGGCACACGCTACCACGCCCAGCTAATTTTTGATTTATTGTAGAGTCGAGGTCTTACCAAGTTGCCTGGGCGGGCCTCGAACCCACAATCTCAGGCAATCTACTCGCCTCAGCCTCCCAAAGTGCTGGGATTACAGGTCAAGCCACTGAGCCTGGCCAAATTTCTTGATTTTACAAAAAGAATACCTAAGATTGAAAACTGAACTTAAACAAAAGGCCTGAAAATATTTCAAGTTTCCTAAATTAGGCTTGAGATGATTGCCAAAATTATGATCTAAAGCAGTTCCCCAAGTGCTATGCAGGAAATATTAGATAACCCCAGACCCTTTCACAAGGTCAACACTATCTTAATAATAATAATACTAAGATGATTTTGTCTTTTTCCTCCTCATTCTATCACAAGACTCTGAACGGATATCAATGTCACATATTAACAAGATATTGACTGGAAATTCTGTATCTTCCTTCTGTTAAGTCAGTCATTAAAGAGATGGTCAATGACTTTTTTTTGTTTTAGAAAACACTTTTTTTTTCCCCCCAGAGTCTCACTCTGTCACCTAGGCTGGAGTGCAGTGGCATGATCAGTTTGCTGCTGCATCAAACTCTTGGGCTGCTCAAGTGGTTCTCCTACCTCAGGCTCCCCAATAGTACCATGCCCAGCTAATTTTTTGGTAAAGATGACTTCTCGGTATGTTGCCTAGGCTGGTCTGTAACTCCTGGGCTCAAGTAATCTTTCTGTCTCTGTCTCCCAAAGTGCTAGAATTACAGGTGTGAGCCCCTCACCCAGTAAAGATAGTTACTTTTCTAACATAAATGGGTATCCAATTGGTATTTTAAAATAAGTTATTATTTAATTCCTATTTTAATTTTTAACAGGGTAAATATTGATGAGACTCAAACTTTCTCTTTTCTGTTTTTTTGAGTTGGAGTCTCACTCCGTTGCCCAGGCTGGAGTGCAGTGGCACGCTCACAGCCAACCCAGCATTGACCTGCTGGGCTCTGGTGATCCTTCTGCCTCAGTCCTCCAAGTTGCTGGAACCACGGAGGTGCGCTACCATGCCCAGTTCATTTTTTGATTTATTGTAGACCATGTTGTCCAGGCTGGTCTCGAACCCCATGAACTCAGGTGATCCGCTCACCTCGGCCCCCCAAAGTGCTGGGATTACAGGCTTGAGCCACTGCACCCAACCCTCTCTTCTTTAAGAGGCAGGGTGTTACCCAGACTGCTCTCCAACTCTTGGGCTCAAGCAATCCTCCCTCCTTAGACCCTGGAACAGCTGAGATTACAGGCATGGATTACAATTGGCTTGAGACTCAAACTTAATTATGCAAAGAATATTCAGTTGGTAACAGGAGTTGGAATATGAATTTAAGCACTTCGCAGAAAAATCAAAATCGGCATAGGATATTTAAATGGGAATATCTTAATTGTAGTGTTTTAAAATAGGAATAAGCAACTTCTTTTGAAATAAAGAAATTCAGAGTCTTAAAAATCAAATATGATAACTAAACTGAATATTTAGACGACTAAGTCCTATGATAATTTGTATTAGGAAGGAAGCATTCAACAAGCTTTTCCTTGATATTTACCATGAGCCAGGCTCTATGTTAAATACATTACAATAAATGCGTGCCTTAAGATTTAGGGAAGTACATTACATGCTAACATCATAATCTAATATTTAAAAAAAAGATAGGCCGGGTTTGGTGGCTCAGCCTGTAATCCCAGCATTTTGGGAGACTGAGGTGAGTAGACTGCCTGAACCTAAGGGTTCGAGGCCAGCCTGGGCAACTTGGAAAGACCTCATCTCTACAATAAATAAAAAATTTAGCTGGGTGTGGTAGAGTGTGCCTGTAGTTCCGGCTACTTGGAAGGTTGAGGTGGAAGGATCACCGGGGCCTAACAGGTTGACACTGGGGTGGCCATGAGCCTTGGGTGACAGAGTGAGCTCCAACTCCAAAACAACCAAAAAACAAACAAAAAAAATCCCATAATTTAAACTAGACTTTCAACAGTTAACTTGACTTAAAAATCACCCAGGTAACCAAATGTCTGTGTAGAAAACTCCAAAGTCAACTCAGGTAAGATTAAATTTGCAGTTTGGAAATGCTATGTGTCATGCCCATTGGCTATGTTATAATGTAAATACCACTACTTGGAGGATAGTTACTTACCTACAGCAGAAAAATACAGAAAGGAAACTCTGATTCTGAACACATAACATTTCATCTATTCTGGTAATGGTCTTCACTTTCCACTTACTCCCTATGATTTAATTCCCTGACACCCTATGATTTGAATCTTTCCAGTTTATCTAGTGCCCATTATGTATTCTTTCTGCTTTCACCAGGTTAAACCATTTTTTGAAAATCAAAATAATCAAAATATGTTTTCCTTGAATTAGGAATTTTTTGGTTTTAGTTTTTTGTTGTATTAAAAAAAAAAATGTCTACATGGGCTGTCACCATCCTAAGAGCAAATACCAAATCTGAATCATCAGTGACAAATGGAACTTTAAGTTCGTGTAAATTAACAGGCTGTTTTTATCAAAAAAGAAGATTCATTCTAAAATCCTGAATATCCATCTCATTGAAAATGATTTTTTCCCCTATTCTGCACCCAGCCTCCTGCTCCTTGCCATGCTGCCATTGGGCGTCTGTCAGCTTAAAAAGAAAAAAGAAAATAACTCTTCACAAGCAGTCTGATGATAGCACCTGTTAAGGCTTATCAAGCTGTTTTCTCAGCCTCAATCCCACCTTTCTATAGGCTGCTCTATGTGATGCTAGGACTGGGACAATACAATTTACTCTATTTAACCATTTGGTTTCCTGTTAGAACAATTACAAGACTGAAAGCCAGGAGAAAGGAGAAGGCTAGCAGCCACAGTTGTTTCCAGCTCTCCACTACCCCACCACCCTGCCACAAGAACTAATTTCACCATACTCTCAGAAGTACTATCACCAACTCTGTGGAGATCTTCCTCTAAACTATTAGGTTCTGACAGCCCCCACAATTTCCTATAGTTCCACAACCCTAGGTGGTAATTACTATACATGTTACCCCTCAAATTTCTTTTTTTCCAGTCCTCAACATCTATCTATCTGCTTAACCAATCTTGTATATTAAATCCTATGTTAAAATAACTAGTATGACTTGTTTTCCCAAATGGGTCCTAATACAATACTTAAAATGGCTCTAAATCAATTTTTATCCAAATGTTATTCTTAATGCCCCATTTTAAAAATGGAAATGTATTATCTATACTGCTTCAACAAGGGACAAAAAAAAAATCTGAAGATCTTTCATTGACAGTTAAGGTATGGTGGTCTTTCAAATGTTCAAGGCAAAATCTGTTGGGTTCAACGACACCTCTGATGGCCTTCTCGTTGTTCTTCCTTTCCTGTAATATTATTGTCCACACAACTACCTGAGATAATTTTTAAAAACTGAAAATATACTAATTATATCCTTCAATAGCTCTCCAATGCCTTCAAGTATAATTCATATTCCTTGGCACAGTATACAGTTTTTTATGACCTGGCCCTCACTTATCTCTGTAACATAGTTCCTATCATTTTTCCACATCAACAAAATCCTGCAGCTTTCCAAACATGCTACCCTTTCTCACACCGCTTCAACTGGCTAAGTTATATCCAATCTATTGGGAAGCATTACTTACACTTTAATATCTTCCCTCATCCAAGCTGGGAGTCCCTGTATTGAGCACTTCCCAAGGTAACTTTAACATGCACTGTGTTAATTGCTTAGTTTTCTATCTCTGTCACAGGTTCAAAAGTTCTTTTACATTAGGCTGGATGCAGTGGCTCAGGAAGAGCCATTTAGTTTTACATATACACAGCCTAGCATATGCCTGTTAAATTAGAGCCTTATTAATTTTTGCTAAATGAGTTAAAATTTCATTACAATCTGTGACTTTAAAAATTCAAAATGAATTAGCAGTCAGAACCAGGATTCAGAAGGAAGGGACTAAACTGATATGCATTTAAAAGTCTTTTCCAGTTATTTCATTAATATTTGAAAATATTTAAAAACCCTCATTGGGTTTCATGCCCTTGAAGAAAGGGACTTTATACCCCTAGTGTCTGGTAGAGTGTATAGTATATAATAGATAATAAATGCTATGAAGAGTTTACATATTATGGAAAGAAACCAAGCCTTATTAAAGAACATAACCGAAGTTTCAGCCTGAAGCTCTTTATATCTCTGGTATCACAAAGATAAAATATTGTTTTGTATAAGAATGCTGATGAAATAACCAAAGATGGTATCTTCTGTGTTCAGTTCCATCAATAAACTCTGCTAAACAGTTTAAAATAGGGTCTATATTAAACAAATACATTAAGAAAAGGTTAAATGTGAGTAAAACATTTTAAAAAAAGACATTAGATTTAACAGACTTGGCATCGAATTTTTTTTTTTTTTTTGGTAATAAGTTACAAAGAAATAAAAGTGCACACATTTGTAATACTTACTGCATCTGAAGTTTTACTTGGATTATTGCTTGGATTACAAGAATGTGAATTTGAACTATGAAGAGCACTGTGGTTGTGTGAATTCTCTTGTGGAGAGTAACTGGTCCCTTAAAAAAAAAAGAAACAAGTAAATTACGAGTAAATTGTATTTCATGTTCAATCTAAACTGGTTTTTATCATACTAGAGATCATTGTATACTCCTAAGTCAACATTTTTACATACATCAGAAAATATATCTATTCATACTTTTTATAATAAAGTATTCGTAAACTTACTAAAGATACGGCTGAAAAATAACACTATGTAGCTGATATCCTGATATGCTACAGAACGTCTAACAAAACCTTTTCTAGAGAAACATAATCTTGATTTCTAGCAACTTCTGTGTGTTCCTTTAAAGAAAAGTTTTATTGTGGATAAACAGAAAAACAATGTACACAAAGAAAATGGCAAAAGAATTCAAAGTCACTATTATCAATATGTTTTTACAATTATATTTCAAATTTTTAAATTGTTTCCCCTCTTTGTTTTTTAACAGTCATGATAATTTTTCAAGTAAAACAGTATCAAGTTTTTCAAAAAGTTAAGAATTTCAGGGAAGGAGCTCACTTTAAAGATGACACCAAGAGTCTCTTCCTAGTAGGACTCTTACCTAAAAATTGCTTGAGAGCAACTCTGAGTCTTATGAATAATCTACTCTCAAAGACTATCAAAGATAACAGTTTCTCTTTTGTTTTAAGGAAAGCCAATGTATTAAAAATTCACACTTGCAAAAAAGTTCACCACAAAAGTCTACTGCTAGTACTTCAATTTAATTCCACATACTTCCAACTGATGGATTGAAATGGTATGAAAGCTACTCAAGTATGAACAAAAACTGAAAGGAGAGAGGACAATTTAAGTGGTCAAGGAATTAGCAGTCAGAACCAGGAATTCAGAAGGAAGGGAATAAGTAGATATGGATTAGTCTCTTCAATCAGAGGTAAAGAGAAGAGACTTTAACTTTGTTCTGTATGCAATTAGCAATTGCTATCAACTCATGAATGAAACAAGAATATGGCAAGAGGAAAGGCAAGGGCCACAAGATTTAACCTTGGATACGAGTCTGCTTATAATGGGAGTTACAAGCAGATTTGAAGACTCAAGGAAAGCTACTGAGGTCACAAAAGACAAATACAACAGTTACTTAAGGATAATGTAGGTGGTACAATAGAGGAAATTTCCTGAGAAGCTTGAGAAATCTAATAGTTTCTTCATCTACTTATTTTATCTTGTTTCATGATATCTAATTATGAAAAACACTCTAAAACTCTCAAAATAGAGTATGTGATAAATAAATACTGCAATAAATGCTGAAATAATGGACACGATCAAGCAGAAATCAGTTAAAAGTAAGCTCAGTGTGGAGAAAAGATAACAAAATAGGCCTGAGACTGCTATTCCTAGAAAGGACTGTTGGCACAGTTGGCCCTTGGCAGGCACTTAGGAACCAGGACTTAAAAGAGGAAAGTTCCCACAGCCTACCTGATAAGAGTTGCTCACTGAAATTGAGTGGGATGGTACATGCCTGTAGTCCTAGCTATTCTGGAAGCTGAGGTAGGATGATCACCTGAGTCCAGAGTTCAAGATGAGTTTGGGCTATGTAACAAGACCCTATTTCTTTTCCTTTATTATTTATTATTATTATTTTTTAATAAAAAGAAATTGTTCATTATGCCTAAGCTTACTGGGAGTCTAAATTTTGGTATACACTAGCAGAGGGTATCTACAAACTAACCAAATCCAATAAAATCCTTGGGTACTAAATTTGGACGCTTTGCTGGTAGACAACATTTCACAAGTGTATCACACTTTGTTGGAGTAATGAAGTGTATCTTGTGGGATTCTATGGGAGGAGAACTCTTTGAAGTTTGCACCTGAATTTCTCCAGACTTTGTCTCATGTGCCTTTTCTTTTTGCTCTGTATCTTTTCATGTAGTAAGTCACAGCTGTGAAAATGACTATATGTTGAGTCCTGAAAATCATCTTAGAGAATCATTGAACCTGAGGGTGGTCTCAGGATCCTAAAACACTTAACAAAGAAAAATTAACACTCCAAGTTTTAAAGAAAGTCTTAGATCTATGCTGAAACTCCCACTTTCCAGACATAACTCAAAAAAATTTTAAAATGATATTTACAATTGAATACAAATAAGAAACAGAACTAGTAATTTGAATGACCAGAATACTGTATATAAACATTACTTGTGAAGTTAACATTTCCATGGAAATTTCCACAAGTATGTCAATAATAATGGAAGAAAGACCAATTTTACTGACAGAAATAAACCCCAGAGTATCCATTAAGAAGCTGCCATTAGGCTGGGCTCGGTGGTTCAGTCTATAATCCCAGTACTTTGGAGGGCTGAGGCGAGTGAACTGCCTGAGCCCACGGGTTCAAGACCAGTCCCGGCAACTTGGCGAGATCTAATCTCTACAATAAATCAAAAATTAGCCGGGCACGGTAGTGCACACCTGTAGTTCCGGCTACTTGAAGGCTGAAGCGGAAGGATCATCCGAGTCCAGCCAAGCCTACACTGGGGTGGCCGTGAGTTTGCCACTGCACTCCAGACAGAGTGAGACTCCAGCTCAAAAAAAGTTGCTATTAGATACTGTACTCTGACCTTTTTTTTTGAGTTGGAGTCTCACTTCGTCGCCCCGGCTAGAGTGCAGTGGCACACTCACCGCCACCCCAACGACGATCTGCTGGACTTTAGCGATCCTTCCGTCTCAGCCTTCCAAGTAGCTGCAACCACAGGCACACACTACCACAGTCAGCTTAATTTTTTTAAATTTTATTGTAGAGATGAGGTCTTGCCAAGTTGCCAGGGCTCCCAAAGTGCTGGGATTACAGGCTGAGCCACCAAGCCTGGCCTGTACTCTGACATTTATTTGCATACATCATTGAACTAAATGCTCTATGGTGAAATCTATGAAAGTGCCACATTAAAGATTTGTTAAAAAACATGATAGGTAGAGTACATTATGAACATAAAGTATATTATAAATGAGATCTATTGACCTCTCATGAGGCTAAGATCTAGGAATTCACTCCATTTTAATTAGTGGTTACGCCTAAAAAAAAAAATCAATGAAAATTCAAACATTAGCCGGGCTCGGTGGCTCAGCCTCTAATCCCGCGCCTTTGGGAGGCTGAGGTGAGTGGATTGCCTGAGTCCGCGGGTTCGAAACCCGCCTGGGCAACGTGGCGAGACCTCATCTCTACAATAAATCAAAATGAGCCGGGCATGGTAGTGCGCGCCTGTAGTTCCAGCTACTTGAAAGGCTGAGGCGGAAGGATCGCAGGAACCCAGCAGGTCGAGGCTGCGGTGGCCGGGAGTGGCTACTGCACTCCAGTCTGGGTGACAAAGTGAGACTCCAACTCAAAAAAAAAAAGAAAATTCAAACATTGACAAGCATCCCAATTAATCAAGCTCTTACCTCTAAAGAAAAGCTATGTCTTCCACCAACCTGAGGGAAGTTTTCAGTAAGCTTTTAGTCTGGTATGTATGTTTTCAGAGGGCATGGCATCATTATAAAAAATCATAAGCATCAAAGAAGACTAGTCTGAGACTTCTCTAAGTTGAGTAAAGAGAAAACTGAATTAGCTGCTGAGAAAAATTATTGAGACAGGAGCTTTCTGCATAGGGGTTAGACTCCGCATTCTATGGAATCGATTTTTCTAATGACTGTTTAGCAAAAATGAAATTTGACAACTTTTAAAGATGGGTGAGGAGCTGGGCATGGTGGCTCATGCCTGTGATCACAGCACTTTGGGGGGCTGAGGGAGGAGATTGCTTGAGCCCAGGAGTGCAAGACCAGCCTGGGTAACACAGCTAGTCCTCGCCTCTACAAACATCAAAAACTTAGCCAAGTGTGGTGGCATGCACCTGTAGTCAGTACCAGCTACTCGTTAAGCTGAGGCAGAAAGACTGCCTGAGGCCAGGAGGTTGAGGCTGCAGCGAGCCGTGATGGTGCCACCATATATGAGCATGGGTGACAGAGTGAGACTCTGACTCAATAATGATGATGATAAATTTTAAAAAGTGAGGTGCAAGATTAAGATAAAGAAAGGCATTTTATTAAAAGACTAAAAATAAACATTCTTAAACAGATTCCAAATCCAAGTAAAAGAGAAAACAGGGTCGGACTAGATAGTTCAGCCTGTAATCCCGGCACTTTGGGAGGCCGAGGCGAGTAGATTGCCAGAGCCTGCGGGTTCGAGACCCACTCGGGTAACTTGGCGAGACGTCGTCTCTACAATAAATAAAAAATTAGCTGGGCATGGTAGCACGTGCCTGCAGTTCCAACTACTTGGAAGGCTGAGATGGAAGGATCGCTGAAGCCCAGGTGGTGGCTGTGGTGGCTGGGAGCGTGCCACTGCACTCCAGTCTGGGTGACAGAGTGAGATTCCAACTCAAAAAAAAAAAAACCAACAACAAAAAAAATTAGGCCAATAGTTCTTTAGATTCCAATCAAAAAAATGTCCTTTTAAGAACTGAATAGCATGACAATCCTAAGCTAAATAAAATTAACTCTCATAATAAAAGCTACAGTTTATATTACCCTATAAAGCATTTGGGTTTTTTTTTAATTTGAGTCTTTTAACTTTCTCCAGGTAGTCCATCCCAAACTGAAGTAACACAGAAATGGAAGAGTAAAGTGCTGAAGCGCACACTCTCAAGGGCCAGGATAATGGTGGTGGTAATGATGATTTTCCAAAACCATACTTAAAGGAAGTTCTACATCACAAAATTCCTTTGAAATTGCCTATTTTATCTCAAAAAATTAAATAGATTTTTGAATGTGGCCTCATGATGAATTTGCACATTTCAGGGTAAAGATGCAGATTTGATTATAATACAGAGTATAAGGCTAAAAGTAAAAATAAGCAATTTCTAGACAGTAATATATCCAAAAAGAGTAGAAGCATGCATAAAACATGAATTCAGAAATTCAATCCAGTAATTAAGCAAGTACACAATGAAAGATAACACTGTGAGAGAGTCTCACCAATGCGTGACCCAGTGAAGCAACAGAAGCAAAGCTATTTATATGGTCCAGGTGCCCTTTATGCACACTTTGTATTACCAAGAAAAAGCTCACTATTAAAAAAAATCCCAGAAAACATAGTATTAGTGGGTAAGAGGGATAAAATGCTTTTTTTAATGTTACATATTTAAACCAACTTTTAAAAATTACAGTTAGGATTGATAAATCAAATCTAATGGGTTTTATGAAAAAGATACTATTGAAAACTACTTGGTTTTGAGAGAAGGGAAGGATAAAGGGGTCTTATGTTTACAACTGCAATTTGAACTTAAAGGGTGAGCAAAATTCTCCCTTTCAATGCCTGTCCCAAGACAGATATAAAATGGAGATTTAACAACATGATTAGATGCTAGTTTCAGACCAAAGTCCAAGGGTCAATACAAGAGAATGACATTTTCCCCTCACAAATGCTTCAATATTTAAAAAAACAGAATCATCCCACTTGGCATCCTCTGAAACTTGAGAAGTCATATTTTAGGGGTGAAAACGATATACGCTATAGTCTGAGAAAGGGCTCTGAAAAACAGGTTTAAAAAAGATAGCAAAATATGCCCGACTCAGCAAGAAATGGGCATTAAGTAATTACAATGCCCTTCCATTAATAGCAGAAAAAGTAATTAGGACATCAGAGGAAAAGCAGAAGAAGGATATACAATTTAATACAACTAAACAAGGCCGGGAAAGGCAACTAGCTTTCCAAAAGGTCAAACAAGTTTTCACTCAGGAGCAAAACATGGCATTTGTGTCCATATTCAGAATGACACCAGAATTCACTACCAGATCCTCAGACTTAGAAATCTTAAACAAATAAAGGCATTAAATAAGGAAGAAATAGGTATACCTGTACACTAAACGAAAGACTTCAAGGACACCTGCCATCCCAAATTGCTTTCAAACTAATAAAAGCAGATAGCTGGTAGGAATGAATAAAGTTCCAACAGTGGATCTCAAATTTTAGTATATTAACTATGTAGATTTGAAGGGTGACTCTCACAGAGATTCTGATTCACAGTACATGAACTACTCCACAACCGGAATTTTTAATGAGCCGGGCCAAAATGGTTCTGGTGTAGTTAGCAGCCAGGCTACACTTTGTGAAACATAGGTTTACAAAGTCAGATAGCAGAGGACACTCAACAATCTTTCTTGAAAAGATGGTAATATGCTGAAATACACTGGCAATTATAACTTCTCCACTTACAGATAGTCAAACTCTATAGGTCTCCTCCTATGTCTTTTCCAGCGCCTCACAATCTTCTTCCTCTGTTACCTTCTGAACTGCCTTCCACTTTCTTTGGCCCTTTTCTCATCACTCCAAACCAGAGGTCACAAACATTTAAAAATAAGGGGGTTTCACAAAGTAAGTCACATATCTGTAATGGGTATTTTGTCTCTAACATAATAAAAATGTTTTCCTTGAAAAATCTTGAATTCTGCAAAACTGTACACGAAAAAATATATGTCTTATGGGAAAGACAGTGAGAACAAACCACTCAAAATTAAGCAACTTTATAATCAGAGCACTAACAAAAAGCACAGGCAAGCAGCTCAGCATGGTTACGGATTGCTTCAGGGAAAAATAAAAATGCAAAAACATTAGGATAGAAATGCTGCTAGCTGAGGCTGAGAACATGCAGGTGGAAGTGAAGTTCTGAGTATTGAGGCAATAATTAAAATAGATACAGAGAAAGTGCAACTTCCCACAGACAGAGCCATGCAAGGCTAGGGAAGCAGACTTTAATTTTCTTTAGGAGTCACCTGTGTAGCAGTTGGTTGAGGGCTTCTTCCTTTCTATTTGAACTTATTAACACTACTCCTACTATTCTCCTTGCCTCAGAAAAAAGTTTCACACATGAACCAACAAAACTTACATACTGATGTCATTCTGCAATTTACAACACTGTGTATCAACTAACTGGTGGTAAAAAGCAAAATCTGAAGCTAACCAGACTATTTCTCTTGGAGGAGGAGGAGGAAAGAGATCAGTAGATGACATCTGGCTGTAAAGAGAACCCCTCTAGATCTATGCTATCCAATGATAGCCACTGGCCCCACATAGCTATGGGCACTTGAAACACGGCTAGTCTGAATTGAGATTTGCTGTATGTGCAAAATACACACTAGATTAAAAGACTTAATACAAAAAGAATGCAAAATAGCACATTAATATTTTCACATTAATCAACATGAAAAATACATGATAAAGTATTTTAGATATACTTGATTAAATAATAGTATATATAATTACAATTAATTCCAGACGTTGGCTATTAAAAAATTTAAAGCTCCATGGGTTCGAGACCTGCCTGGGCAGCAAGACCTCATCTCTACAATAAATCAAAAAATCAGCCGGGCGTGGTAGCGCATGTCTGTAATTCCAACTACTTGGAAGGCTGAGGCAGAAGGATCACCGGAGCCCAGCAGGTCGAGGCTGCAGTGGCCGGGAGTGGCCACTGCACTCCAGTCTGGGGGACAGAGTAAGACTCCAACTAAAAAAAAAAAAAAAAAAAAAAAAATTTAAAGCTGCATATCTGACTCACTGGACAGCACTGCCAGATGAAGCCGTCACTGACATTTAGTATAAGGGGGCCAGGAATGCCTACTGTGCATAAACATTTCCCAAAGAATTGTCCAATGTCTGAAAAAAAATCTGCTTATCATTAGCTGAGTCTGGAACCTCACTCTGCTTAACTACAGTGCTCTGAATTTCCCAGGAGCATAACTGCTAATCAAATTGTATCATATGGGCCAGGCTCAGTGGCTCAGTCTCTAATCCCACCACTTTGGGAGGCCAAGACGAGTGGAATGCCTGAGACCGTGAGTTCTAGACCAGCCTGGGCAACTGGTGAGACCTCATCTCTACAATAATTCAAAAAAATTAGCCAGGCATGGTAGCACATGCCTGTAGTTCTGGCTACTTGGAAGGCTGAGGCAGAAAGATCACCAGAGCCCAGCAGGTCAACACTGGGGTGGCCTTGAGTGTGCCACTGCACTCCAGTCTGGGCAACAGAGTGAGACTCCAAGGATGTAACAATTTTGTTTAGAACTTTTAGAAGATGTTCACCACTTGGAAAAAAATCTCATCACTGACAATAATGTTACATGTACAGCCGCATTTATATCTGTCACAAACAAATTATATTGAGTAGTAGACTCCATGTTAACAGAGTTAGGGCCAAACATTAAAGTGGCAAAAGATAAATGTAAGATGAGATTCTCACTGAATTTCACTAATTAAGCTTGTCTGAAAAACAGTATTGCCGTACTCTGTTTTAAATGTAAATAGCTAAATACTTTTAGCACAGTGCTACAAACTAGTTTGTGAAATTACATATTACATTATTTCCTTTGGAGCTACTCATATCTTTCCTATATGTGCAGGTAGTATATAGAGGATTTCAATACATCATATAACAACAGGGATACATTCTGGGAAAGGCACTGTTAGGTAATTTCATCATGCAAACATCACAGAATATACTTATACAAACACAGATGGTGTAGCCTACTACACATCTAGGCTATATGGTAGAGCCTATTGCTCCTAGGCTATAAATATATACAGTCTATTACTGTACTGAACACTGTAGGCAACTGTAATACAATGTAAACATTTCTGTATTTAAACATAGAAAATGTATACAAAAAATGTACTATAATCTTATAATATGCAGTTCATTCACATATGTAGTCCAGTCTTCACATAAACATCATTATGCAACACAAACTGAGTTTAAAAAGGGGAAGAGGTACATTCAGAAGAAGTTGAGATGAACCCCCTCCTCACACACCATGCAAAGTGAATGCAAAATGAGTCACAGGCATAGAAGCTAAAAACATTCATGCTCAGAAGAAAATATAGACATAAATTTTCACTGATAGTACAAGTAACAAAAGAAAAAATAGATACACCTGAACTTTGACAAAATTAAAAACCTCTGAGCTTGAAAGTATACCATCCAAAAGTGAGAAGATAATCCACAGAATAGGAAAATATTTGCAAATTATATATCTGATAATACTTCTATTTAGTTCTACTAATAAGAACTCTTACAACTCAATAAAAAGATAAATAATCCAATTTAAAAATGAACAAAGAGATCTCAACACAAATTTCTCCAAAGACACAAAAATGGCCAAAAAGCACAGGAATGGCAAACAATGGCATTAGGGAAATGCAAACCAAACCTGTAATGAGATACCACCTCACATATACTCAGACAGTTATGGTCCAAAAGACAGATAACAAGTGTTTGTGAGGATGTAGAGAAACTGAAAATTCTCTCCAGACACACAGCTGGTAGATATGTCAAATACTAAGCTACTTTGCAAAACGGTGTGGCAGTTTCTGAAAATGTTAAACGTAGTTATCATAGGGTCCAGTAATTGCACTCTTAGGTATTATCTCCAGGAGAAATGAAAACATACACCCACACAAACACTTGTACACAAATGTTCACAGCACATTATTCTTAACAGTCAAAAATTGAAAACAAATAAAATGTCTATCAACTGAATAAATAAAATGTGGCATATTCACACAATGAAATATCATTTGGAATAAAAAGGAATGAATATTACAGCATGAGTGAACCTTGAAAATATTATGCTAAGTAAAATAATGCAGTCACAAAAGACTATATATTATATGTGTACATGGATATAAAACATCCAGAAGAGACAAATCTGTAGAGACAGAAAACACATTAATGGTTCTCAAGAACTGAAGTGAAAGGGGCTTTGGGAGTGATGGTTAAAGGGTTTTTGAGTGACATAAATGTTCTAAATTTGACTTAGAACATTGGTGATTGTTATACAACTGTGAATATATTAAAAACCACTTGCCAGGTACAGTGGTTCACGCCTGTAATCCCAGCACTTTGGGAGGATTGCTTGCGTCCAGGAGTTCAAGACCAGCCTAGGCAATACAGGGAGACCTCATCTCTACAAAAAAAAGTTTACTAGCCATGTGGGGTGGTGCATGCTTGTAGTTTCAGCTACTTGAGAGGCTAGGCAAAAAGGATCACCTAGCCCAGAAGGTCGAGGCTGTGGAGCTGTGATCACGCCACTATGCTCCAGCCTAGATGACAATAAGACCAGGACTCAAAAGAAAAAAAAAATCTCACTGAATTGTACACTGTAAATAGCAGAATTATATGGTATATATATCAAAACTGTTACCAAAAATAAAAATAAACCTATTATACTTTACATGTGACTTTGACTAGTCTACCTTAGGGACAAGTCTCTAATTCATCATTTCTCAAACTCTAATCCTAATCAAATGATGCTTTGACTAGAAAATGCTGTATGACTATATAAACCTGGATTAAGCTACATATGATATTTTCTTATAGGAAACTTAAATGTATTTTACAAGCTCTGAGAATTACTAAAGTACAAAAACTTTAACCTGGGAAGCAAAAAGAATTAAAACAGATACATGACGCAATGGATACATGGATGAACATTGAAAACACTAAGAAGCCAGTCACACACACAAAAAAATCACATACTATATAATTCATTTATATAAAATATCCATAAAAATCTATAGAGACAGAAAGTAAATGAGTAGTTGAAGAGATGAGTGTTAAGGAGTAATAGAAATGCAAAATATTATTTAAAACAGACAGTTGGGTCTAACCAGGTTAACGGCAACTCATTTAATGAAAAGTGCACTCAATCAGCCAATGTGGGATTCAGTCCAGTCTACCTAAGAGGAGGCCACCTTATGGTCCATCTTCACTTGTCAATTAAGATATTGTTTGACATTGTGCAAGACTGCAACTGGTCACAAGAAAGTCTGAAATGCTATACTTAAGAATGTTACTTTTGACCCCTGCCACCTGATTTTTCACTAGAATAAGTTATAATTTCAAAGCAAGATTTTTAGACCCTTCACACATTCTATCTCCTCCTCTTTGCTTATTTCAATCTTTTGGTTTCAGCCCATCCTCAGAAAAGCCCTTCCTAACCACCCATATTAAAGCAAACCCCTTTCACAGCACACATCTCTCCTTAACAGCTATTTTTATGTGATGTAATTAGATTATATCTTACATTGCTCTGTTTTCTTAGTTTTAAATTATCTAAGCAGCTAGTTTAAGGGAAGAAGGCATTCTTTTTTTTTTTTTTTTGAGTTGGAGTCTCACTCTGTTGCCCAAGTTGAAGTGCAGTGGCACGCTCACGGCCATCCTGACGTAGACCTGCTGGGCTCTGGCAACCCGTTTGCCTCAGTCTTCCAAGTAGCTGGACCTACAGGCATGTGCTACCATGCCCGGCTAATTTTTTATTTATTGGAGAGATGAGGTCTCGCCATGTTGCCCAGGGTGGTCTTGGACCTGCAGGCTCAGGCAATCCTCTCGTCTCACCCTCCCAAAGTGCTGGGATTACAGGCTTGAGCCACCGTGCCCAGCCCGGAAGAAAGCATTCTTAAGAGAAAAGAATATAGGTAAGATTTTTTTTAAAAGTTCTAGAAAAATGTATCAAATTATAGGAAGATTCTTGCCAGGTACAGTGGCTCACGACTGAAATTCTAGCATTTTTGGAGGCAGAGGCAAGAGGATTGCCTGAGCCCAGGGGTTCAAGACCAGCCAGGGCAATATGGCAAGACCCTGTCTCTACAATAAATTAAAAAATTAGCCAGGTGTGGTGGTGCATTGCCTGTAGTTTCAACTACTTGGAAGGCTGAGGCAGAAGAATCGATTGCCTAAGCCTAGCAGGTTGAGGCTGTGGAAGCCATTAAGTGTGCTACTGCACCCCATCCTGGGTGACAGGTGAGACTCTACCTTAAAAAACAAACAAACAAACAAAAACAAAAATGGAAAGAAGAATCCAAAAGAATAAGCAGGCAATATAGCTGAAAAACTGAATTATCATCCTTTCCCAAATTGATGCATTTATATAGCACAGTAAACAAAAAGAAACAGAGGCAGGTATGGTATACCTATGTGCCTCCAAGTAATTTTCCCTCCCAATCTAATCATTAAGGACGAAGTAGAGGGTTTCAGCTTTGGAAGCCCACAGAACTCACTTCTCAGGATGGGTGAAAATGAGCTCTAAGGAATCTTCAAGTACGAATATATGTATTATATGTCTCATGTACTGAAACTCTCAGTTATATTAATAATGTTAAGAGAAACTACAAAGATCATCTAACACAAGAAGGGATTTCAACTGGGTACAATGAAGTGAAGAATAAACTTCAGTCACGGGAAATAGCATGAACAAAGCATAAAAGCAGGAAAGCATATGGTGAACAGGGATCAAAGGGCAATGAGTAAAAGCAGTCCGACAGGAGCATGAGGTTCTTGTGTTTAAGGTAACAGGGGTGTAAAGCTAGACCACTAAGGGCTTCAAATGCTAAATGAAGTTGAAAAAAATCTCATCTTTTGGACAAAGAAGTCTCAAGATTACTTAAGAATGTACTTTTTACTTTTGAGGGTTTTTTTTTTGACGCTCCTAAACAATAAGGAATAGAGGACGTTAAGAAGAAGCACATTAAAAGTATATTCCTAAAGATAACACAACTAAAGAAGGTTATTTCTAGAAAAATGGTTTTCTAATTTTTCCTGCCAACTTTTTAAAGCTACAGAATCATTTCCTTATATGACTGGCTCTTCAATCCTTTGGGTGTTAAGTCATAAGTTACCCCCTACAAAAGCCTTTCCATGACCAAAGTACATATTCTATCTACCCCTCTGTTATTTTCATTTCAAATCACTATTTCCTTATAGGACAAATCATAATATGAAATGGTCCTGTTTACACACTTTATATTGTCTTGTGTCTTCCACTATAAGAGAAACGCCCTGAGTACAGGGATCTTGCCTGTCATGCCATGGATATAATTCTATAATTACAACAATGCCTGGGTCTGTCAGAAAACTCTAAAGATAAATGCACAAATGGAAACTAAATATTCAAAAAAGAATAGAGGAGAATGACAGATCAGTTTGTTCTTGGAACCTCTGGTCTTCACATATCAATATTATCAAAGGAATGACACACAAAATCTCTGGAGACTAGCCACCAAAAAAGCTGGTGATAACAAATCCTTTGTGTCATATACAGGTATATAAACTTCACCTATTAAATGGAACTATTATTACAACACAGCAAAATAAGTTTTGAGTAGACACACTATACCTGCAATACTCAACTGAAAATATCACTTGATACTTTTAAAAAATTACTAAAGGCTCCATTCTATTAACTGCATACAGTAAGTCACCTACATATGAACCTTTGATCTGTGAACTTCCAAAGATGCAAATGAATTCACATGTCCAACCACATAAGTTCATGTATCTGAAGTATACTGTCACGTGTGCAAGGTATTGTACCGCAAGATTTTAAAAAATTATCAACAAGGGTGCCTGAACGAAGCATATTTGTATACCTAACCCTTAACTGTGCCCCACAATATCAAAATAAAAAATATTGATATAAAATTTTTTTCAATTTTTTTGTTTTTAATGTATTATTTGTGTGAAAAGTATTATAAACCTGTTACAGTACAGTACTATACAGCCAATTGTAGTAGTTGGGTACCTAGGTTAACGTCACTGAACTTTACGAACATGCTCTCAGACTAGAACTCATTTGTAGGTAGGGAACTTATTGTAATATAAATTGGACTAGTGTTTTCCTCCCAAAAATGTGGTATTATAAAGAGAAAAAAGGGAGCATATTATAGCAGAGTTACCTCAAGGAAAACTGAGTAAGTTCTTTCACAGAAGGAACATTTTCACTATTACTTGTGCATGTCTCAGCAGAGACATCTGCACACAAAACAGTTTTTGATCTAAAACTCCATCTGTTTCTCTTCCTTAGTCATCCTGCTTTTTTGTTGAGGCAAGGAGTACATTTTTGGATACAGCTATTGATAATCTAACATTGGATACTTTGTGCCTGTGTTCTTGAACTGTGTGAAATGATTGTTATGAAAGGGAAAAGTATACATTATCTAAACCAACTTTATATACATTAAGAGACAGACACAAATGTTACTATTATAAGGTACTCACTGTACTTTAATACAAAAACAGAAGCTCAGAATGATTATTGGGAAGCCCCAATAGATACCTTTGCTGGTGATATTAACCCTACATACCAATTTTATGACAGCAAGCTTCAGTCACAATTGTTCTATTTTCCCCCACCCTCCCTCCTTTTTCAAACAAAGCTCTAGCCAGTCATAGATTATAATATGTTTACTAAGAAACTGTTTCATACTTTCAGAGATTAAATAACTCCTGCTATGTATAATCTGTTCCAGAAACAGATTCAATCATACAAGTAACTAACTGCAAAATTCTAAGATAACAACCACAGAATGAAAGAATTAAAATAATTTATAACTGTATGTACCTCATATATATGGTTGTCAATTAGGAAGCCCAGGAATGCATAATGGCTGAAGGCAGATGTGAAGACTTGCATGAATATAATTCCTAAATGTTAATGTTTTAAAATATGCTATCAAAATAGAAAGCATTTGATAAAATTTAAACAGACTTCTAACAAAGCATTAACAACTAACTGCAGGAATAGATGAATGTTTCCTTAATATAAAAAAGTTTTAACATAATGATCACTTACCATCAGGCAATACTTTTTAACACCAAGAACAACATTGTCAGTGTTTACTGTTACCATTATTTTTAAAAATTGCAATGCTGTTTTACCTGATTTTCTAAAATAAAGAATAGGTACTATAATCAGAAGCTACAGAAAAATTTTAGAAAAGATAACTCTATCCTTATAAAGTAGGCATTTTCCTACATGTACGCACTGTACCCAAAGACAGTATCATGTTAATCTGCATAAGGATTTTTCTACCTAGTATCTAGGGTTTTCTTTATTCATCAATAAATGTGGCTTTACACCATCACTATTGACGGCAACATTATACTCCACATGTGCACACAAACATCACATGTAATCACAGGGACATTTATGTTCTCTATTTTGTACCTGGGTATTGGAATTTCCAATCCATATAAAAAAGTAGCAATATCTAATATTGAAAGAATTATATAAGACTCATCTTTAAGAGACTCATCTTTAAGACAGCCAGCTAGGATTAAAAAAAAAAAAAAGCCAATAGTTCAAAGACTAGAATGATAAATATATTTTAACCAGTAACTAAATGAATCAGACGCAGCACAAATAACTGAAAATTACAATGAAAGTCAACTTTCAGAAAGATAACAGCACAAAAGCATGTTTCTATATTTGCCATTTATAACACCTATCCAAATTAACTAACAGAATCAAAAAGAAAATATAATCAATTCTAACGGGAGAATAGTCTCAACCTAACACATGGGCACTAACAAATGGATTCAAGAGACAATTAAATCCCTATTGAAACACAGCAAAGTACTCAATTCCAACTCCTACATATTTTAAAAATCTATGGCAGGCAGAAAAGGTAAGAGAGAAAGTTCACTTATACCACTAAATTGGCCTTTTTGTGGCACAAGGAAGTATAGAACTGCCTGAATCAGAAGGCCCTGTCACCTTAAACCATTGCCTGAACCCCTAGATGTGATCCCTGAGAAGAAAATTCATCAAATACAGTGGAAGTTCAGAGTAAACATAGCCTCCCCATGTTATTACTCTCTTCCAAATGTATGCCTTTCATACCTCATTCCTTGATCTAGACTCAGATGATAAACCACATTTTAAGGGCACAGTTTTTGGAGGGTTTCTTTTTGAGTTGGAGTCTTACTCTGTCGCCCAGGCTGGAGTGAGTGCAGTGGTATGCTCGCAGGCACCCCAGCGTCGACCTGCTAGGCTCCAGCGATCCTTCAACCTCAGTCTTCCAGGTAGCTGGAACTACAGGCGCGCACTAACCGCGCCAGGTTAATTTTTGATTTTATTGTAGAGATGAGGTCTCACCAAGTTGCCCAGGCAGGTCTCAAACCCGCAGGCTCAGGCAATTCATTCGCCTTGGCCTCCCAAAGTGCTGGGATTAGAGGCTGAGCCTAAGGACACAATTAAAAAGTGTCCAGGAAAGCAGAATCAAAGAGAATCTTATCACACTATACACTCATACACACACACGTCCCAAAAGAATGATTTTACCCAAGACAAATGCAATGAAATCTCCCACACAAAGCATGTAGAGAGACCAAGTAGAGATAGACAACATAAACAGGTGAAGAAAATACTTTGATAGAAATCTCAGGAAACCAAGAACTTTTAAGACAAATTCAGATCTCAACAAGAAAGAGAACATGAACTGTGTGAAACAAAACAAAGACCCGAGAGGAGAGAGAGACAGACACACAATGAAATGAAGGGGGGGTTACTGGAGTAAATAAGAAAAAAGATGAAATAATCACAGAAATTAAAACATCATTAAAAGGACTAAAAGAATCAATAATGCAGAAAGTAGTGTCATCCATAAAGAACACAGAACAGAGAAGTATCACAAAGCATTTGGACAACAGGAAAAATGAAAGCGCTCAGAGATAAGATGTCAGATATGCAAGATGAAGCCAATATATGCAAAACTGGAAGTCCTCTCCAAAACAGGAAGGACACTCAATGAGATAAAACAACAAAACCTCCCGAAATAATCTGCATAGTGAAAGAAGCTCACTATTTACCCAGAAAGTAATAAAGAACCAATAAAAATGAACACATATCCTCATATACTGGTGAAGCTGAATCTTACTCATAAAGAAATAATTCTAAAAGCATCCAAGCAGAAGCATGTCACTTATAAAACAAAAATGGGCTGGCCTCAGACATTTCCACAGTAACACTATGTGCCAGAAGACAACAGAGCAACATCTTGTGCTAAGAGAAGAAATGGACATAACCCAGAAAATTATTTTTCAACATAGATGTTATTAATGAGTAAAAAATACTCTCAAATATTTAAGAATTCAAAAATTAAAGCATTCATAACTTGGGGGGAAGGAACTATAGAACACAATCATAAGAAAAATCAAAGAAATTCTCAAAAAAGTAGGTATACCTTGGGAACTGGCAGCGTGCACTGAATCCAGTTAAACTCATCTGCTCACTTATCTGGGATCAACAGCCATTCTTTGACAAGAAAAGGGCTTATTCTGATAACTTTGCTTTGTGCCAAATGACTAATATTATACAGCAAATGTTAACTTACTAAAAATATATTCTTTAAGCGCGCCATTTGTTGTATTTTATTTTATAAATGCAGCAACACTTGCTCTGCACCACCAAATTATCAGCAAGCATGTGTGCACACAAAGTACTCATTTAATGAACATTTAATTTTAATGAACATTTACTATATGCCAAAGCTGGTGTAAGACACCAAAAGATTACATAAGATAGAAAGTTATTCTTCCCAGGAGTTTTAATTTTCCAAATTTAACTATGTATTATCAAATGAAACTGAGGTGCTTTTGAAACACGAAGATTCCTAGTCCCATACAACCACTTTTAATAATCTGAGGATTTTCAGATTTGTTTAACTTCCCAGGTGGTTCTGATAGACAGACACTCAGGTTTAGGAACTATGGGTCTGCTATAGCTTTAACCTCTTCAAGTCTCTTAATTCCTCAAAGACAGATTAAGTAAAAGCCAGTAGTGTATTTTGTTCTAAGTTACTTTTTTGTGTTTTTTTTCTCCAGTGGCAGTACAATAGGTGTGGAACTTTGCTATAAATGTCAGATTCCTCGACGGTGCCACTGCATTTTGAATGCTACCTAATAATTTTTAGTATGTTAAAAATACTGAGTACTGTAGCAGCAAAACAGACCTCTAAAATACATATAATAGCTCAAAAGTTTGATAGGTTAAAAGTGTGTTTGTTCCACAGTATGTATTAACTAAAAAGCAAATCTGGTACATTGACTATCATCCCACATTAGATGTATTATCTAGTGAATTCCTTTCCTAAAAAAAAATTCAGTTATTTGTGTAATGGCCCAAGAAAAATGTGATCACAGAGAGAACAAAAAAGATAAAATGCTAGCAACAGTAATAATTTATAACAACAGTATGATAATCGACAACAATAAAGAGTTTCCTGCTTGTAACTGTCATTAAAATTGTTAAGCAGCCAATCTACCATAGCTACTAGCAATTGTATTCTTGAGAATTTATCACAGAGATATGAAAAGTTATGATTACACAAGAATCCAGGCATGAATGCCGAAACAGCAGTACAGCTAATAACCTAAAACTGGAAACAATCCACATCTCCTTCAGTTGTGTATGGATAAACAAATCATGGTATATCCATACCATGAAATACAACTCAGCAATAAAACACAAAACAACTTGGATGGTTCCCAAAGGGATTATGCTGAGTGAATAAAGCCAATCTCAAAGGGCAATACAGTATCATTTACATATAACATTCATGAAATGGCAAAATTATAGATTGAGAACAGATTAGTGGTTGCTAGGCAACAGTAAAGGGAGGGACATGGTGGTGGCTATAAAACAGTAGCAGAGGATTCTTGTAATGGAGCTACTCTGTATCTTGACTGTGGCGGTGGTTATATTATTTATGTAGTAAAACTGGATGGAACTAAATACAGCGCATGTAAAACTGGTGAAATCTGAATAGGGTCAAAAGATTTTATCAATGTCAATTCTGAAGTTGTAATAGTGTACTACAGTTATGCAAGATGTTACTTTAATTCAGTATGGCAAACTGAAGAAGTTATACTGAATCCTCTCCCTCATCATTTTTTTTTTTTTTTACAATTGCAGGCAAGCCTACAATTATCTAAAAACAGAAGTTCTTTTTAAAAAGTTAACTAGCTAAAAACAAACAGCTGTGACTTGAACCCCAGTGTGACTGTTACTACTATTCTCTTACCTGTTGACAAGGTAGAGGTGGTATGGTTTGTTCTCATTGTCCCTAATCATAAAGACATCCTTGCTGGATGTGCTCTTTTGTCATTGCGCCTCACTAACATTCCTTCATCTCCACTAATGTATGTTCAATCACTCCTACTAACACACCTAACCTCTACGGTCCTTTACTCAGTCTTCTTACTTATTACATCTTTATTATTTCAATCAGCACCAAAACTTCCTCCAAAAAAGATCACCTTACCTTCTGGCTATACTACCAATATCTGCCAAACATGTCAATGAAGCCCACAGGACACTGTCCTTTTCTCTGTGCTTGTTTCTCAGTTTTTCTTTCCTTTTACTTCTGGATTTGATGCCATTTCAGAAAACAAGCCTCTATTCAAAGAGTATTTTACTATAATTTTCCTTAAAAATGCAGTATACTGACCGGGCATGGTGGCTCATGCCTGTAATTCCAGCACTTTGGGAAACCAGGGTGGAACAATCACTCGAGCCCACAAGTTCAAGACCAGACTAGGCAACACACAGTGAGACCCTGTCTCTACAAAAAAAAAAAATCAAAAAAATTAGCCAGGTGTAGTGGCTAGCTACTTGGGAGACTGAGGCAGGAGAATCACTTGAGCCCAGTAGAAGAGTGTAGTGAACTATGTATGTTCATGCCACTGCTCTTCAGCCTGGGTCACAAAGACCCTGTATCTCAAAATAAAAATAAAAACAAAACAGTATACTGAGTTTCTCATGTTGCTATCATCAAATACTATAAATTTGAAAAATATTGAAGAACAAAAAGACTAAAGAGACTTCACATCAAGACATACTGTAAAATCCCCAAATTTAACTGGTTACTGCCACAAAACATCATTTTAAGGATTAAATTTTAACAAATATTTTCAAAAAAAGGAAAACTATTAGCTAACAGGATTTTGCCATAGTCAATAAGCAGTGCCATTTTTTAACCTCCTCTCCTTTTGTTTTTACTCAAAAATCTCACTTGTTCTTCCAAGCTTGGCCATATGTAAAAATTAAGAAACGGCAGGAATATCAAGTAATACTGAAAGTTCTTGTGCCTAAGTCCAGATTTTTTACTCAAACATAGTATCAGCAAAACAGAAGAAAAGGAAATGAAATTGTTTGAGCAGGTTACACTCACTAGTAATTGTTACAGATTTTAGACACATTGTTTCATTTACTCCTCAAGAAAATCTTGGAGGAGGGTAGTAAAACTGTTTTTTCCACAGTTCAAAACACACACACAAAATTTTTTAGATGAGCCCAATCAGGAGGCTGAGGTGGGAGCAGTAACCTGTGATCACACCAACTCACTTCAGTCGAAGCTACAGAGACCTCACACCAACTCTTTTAAAACAAACAAGCAAGCAAGCAAACAAGCAAACAACCTTACTGCTTTCCAAAAAAAAGAAGAGATAACAAGTGGAAGACAAACAGAACTCTGTTCTTTTTATTGTATCAGTGCCATTAATGCACTACTTTTTATACAACATCTGACATCTAATCAGTCAAAATGCAATCAGTTTAACTTCTTCAAATAAGGCACAGAATGGTTTAAATACTGTCAATTTTAATAACGTTTGCTACATTTATTATCTCCTAAAAATGTGTTCTTAAAGTATATTCAAATTCAGAAACAACTATGAACAGTAACATTCTTTACTCATTAAATCATATTATTCAACTTCTACTATGTGCAAAGACAGCCTGGACCAGACCAAACATGCTGTAAAATAATCAAGCATTCTACTTGAATCAAATTTTCAAATAATGTCACTGCCCTTTAGAAACTGGAAGGGAAAAAACATTTAGAAAACCTACTAGAAAACAGAACTCATCTCAACTGTCTGAAGCATATCACATGTCATCAGTTACTGGCTCTGCATCATATCCCCCCCATCCTTACCCTTCCTGCTCAAAGATTCTGATTAAATAGGTCTAGAAGAGGAACCTATAATATTCCACCCATCATTTCACCTGTCAAAATAAACTTTAAGTTCCATAATCCTTGTTTTCTCCCCCATAGGGTTAAATCAAATTGACACATACACACACACACCCTATGTCAACACTTTTAAATCATATATTAAACATTTTTAAAGTAAAATTTTTCATTTGGCATTATATTTCTAACAAAGGAAAATCTTTTAAAAATGCATTTCGGATACACTCAAAAACTCATGGGAATCACAAACACCAAAATTCATGGGACTCACAAACACCAATTCAGGGGGTGAGCAGCAAGTAACGGAGTCAGAGTAATGTAATAAAGAGTAGTGCATAGGGGCTTCGTTTATTTGTAATGTTTTATTTCTTAAATTGGGGAGTACTTGTGTTCTGGAGAGCTACAGCAGATCATCACCTTGCATTGCTGTCTATTGTAAGTTTAACATCAATCATTACATGTTAAAAGATTTTAGACCATAAGCTGAAATATTTTGAAAAATGGTTCTGAAAGTCTTTAAACAAGGAAAACTTTCCAAAGTAAAATTTCACCCAGAATATATATATAAAACAAGTTAAGAGTGTGAGGTCTCTCTTTCCCTGGCCCCTAACAGTCACCTGCAAGGTACTTTTGCAGAACACCCTTGGTACCAAAGGCTGCAACTTGAAAGTATTAAAGAGACACGCATTTAGTAACCACAGCTTCAAGTACTGCTCGGCGCTACAGTACTCGTTCCTTCTATAATTAAGCAAACGGCAAATAATCACCAATATATGCACTGTAATAGTAATAAGCTATCTTCTTAGCTTAATGAACTGTTAATGCTCCAGTCTAAGGCCAATCCTTCAATTTGTACACCAAATCTCAACATTACTACAGCAACTGCCCCCTCTGCAATTTTTTAAGTCCCACAGCACATCAATATGCTGTAGCTCCCCCATTTTTAAAACAAAAATAATCCTTGGTACCAGTCAAAAGATGAGGAAGAGAAAAAAGACACAAAAAAGGAATCCCTATCCTATTCTAGTCAGAGCCTTATTCTCTATTCCCCTTTAGAGCAAAACTCTTCTACCTAGAGTGTGCTATATTCACTGTCTTTGCCTTCTACTCTCTTAAACCCACTCCAATCTAGCCTTAATTCCTCCAAGTTCACTTACACATACTGCTCTCATGAAGGTTATTGCCCTCGAGGTTACAAATTCTCATTCTCACATTATCCAACCTATTGGCAGACCTAGACACAGTGATCATATTTTCTAAGCACTTTCTTTATTTGACTTCTAATAGACACATTCTCTAGGTGCTCTTCCTGCCCTACTGGCCACTCATTCTCAGGGTCCTTGGCTAGTCTCACTTCATATCCCTGACTTGCAAACATCATAGTAATACAAGGATCTACCCTCATCACAGGCTTTCTTTTCTCTATCTTCAGAAGGTGTGGGCAAATCCATTCATTTACATATTACCTGTGGCTGCTCTTGCACAACATCAATATTATATTTGCAAGAGATCTATAACTGCAAAGCCAAAAATATGCACTTTGCAGAAAGTCTGTAGGCCTTGGGTCTTCACTCACTTTATATGAAGTCTAGGTGGAATCTAGTTTCATGGCTTTAAGTTCCATCTATATGCTGATGACCTCAGCCCAAATCTCTGCCTTTACCTCCAGATTATCTACTCATTTGCCTATTTAACATTTCCATTTGGTGACTAAACCAGAATCCCATGTGTTAAACAACTCAAAAAACAAAACTCTGAATTCCCTCCAAACCACAAACATTTTGTTCTACAGCTTTTTTTTTAACCTCAGTAAATGACAATTCCAGCCTACCACTGCTTAGACTAAAAATCTTCTTCATTCTTCACTTCCAATTCATCAGTTTCTTCTTTCAAAATATATCCAGAATCACACCACTTCTGCTATTATCCTATCCAATGCCTTGCACTTTTGACTAATGCAATAGTCTCCTAAGTCATCTTCCTGCTTTCCCACTTCTCCTTTTATTCCTGAAGATTAAGTCGCTAACCTGAAAAGATGAAAAACACTATTCAAAGGAAAAGTCTAAATCCTTTCCAAAAGCCTACAAGGCCCTTTCTTTCTTGTGAGAAAGAAAAGGAACTTTTATCTGAGGAATGTGAGCACCTTTAATTATCAGGCCCAGAGAAGCACTGAAATGAGACAGCAGCCCCTTCTCACTCCCCTAAGCTAAGTAATCTACCTCTTGAAGCTACTTGCTATGTGGGCTCTAGACTGACTGACACCAAGTAGCCATAAATTAACCCAACAATGCCATATGCTGGACACCATAACTCATACCCTATAGTTCAACAATGTATAGTCGATCACCAAGCAATACAACTTGTGTAAACCAGTGACTATTACACTTTGTATCAGCCCACTCATGATTTCCTCTTGTCTTTTAACACCTGCTTATAACAAAGGTCCAATGAAGCATGAAGCACTACACTAGCTACAGTCTTCAACCCTGGCCCAAGCTGTCTATTATTATTTTTGCCTCAGTTTCCATCTTTAGATTGACTCTTATTACCTCTCTGAGCTCATCTCCTGTTGCTTCCCCACTCCAAAAATACTAGCAGCTATTTTGTTCAAACACACCAAACACTCTCACCAGAAGGCCTTGACATTTACTATTCTCTGCCTAAAGCACACTTCCCTCATCCCTATATCCATATGCCTAGCTTTCTTGTTTCTATATAAAATAGTAACTCCTACTTCCCAAGCATACCCTATTTTCCCTTATGTAGCTGTATTTTTCTACAAGGCAGCACTTACTGTCAACTTATATGTCTAAATGTCTCCCAAGAGAACATCAGATTTCCTTTCATTTTAAAAATCCAGTTTCTTGAGGGCAAAAATTTGACTAACTTCTTGTCTTTAATACCCACAGGACTTGACACAGTAGGCTGCTCAATATCTGTGCATATATACCAGTATCTCGTGGAAAATATTACACTCCCACTAATACTTTATCTTACATATTCCACTTGTTATATTCACAAATTCAGCTGGGTTGATTTGCACCAAATGTACTACACGTTCATCACTCCAGGATTTTTTGGTATCTTCCACCTTTTCAACAGTACCTATAAAGCAGTTTTTGATTTCTAGGTGCCTGCTACTAATACCAACTAAAAAGCCTACAGTACACAAAAATTATACTCCACTCTTTGCAGTGTATCTTTATTCCAGGATAGGCCACCAATTCTTTAACTTCTTGAGGGTACCATGCTTTACTGATTCATTTTGAAGTAAATTCATTATTATTTTACTCACTTTCATTAATATCAATGATTTTAAATCTCTGACACAAAGAAATATAACAATTAGAGACAAGGTGAAAAATAAAAAATTCTGGATACACAGGTTACTTCACTTAAGTAAATTCTATTTTTTGTATTTTACAATTTATATTTATACAAGCAGATTGTGACACATAACTTAAAATAATTAAGTCAGAGGCCATTAAACCAAGGCAGCTTTGACACTCTGGCTTCCTAATGTAAATCAAATAGCTCAGTCAATCACAGGTGGCCAAATGGGTATTAGTTAACTCTCCTGAACTTCCCACTGACATAGTCCAAATAATACAACTGCCCAAGACTTGAATAAATCATTTATTTGCTCTGCTTCTACACCCACCCTATAAAAGCATTCCCTCCAAACACCCTGGCAGAACCCCCTAACTGCTTGTGATCTGGTCATAAATCACTGTTTGCTCAAATTAACTCTTTAAAATTTAATGTGCCGAAGTGTATCTCTTAACAACAGATAAAAAAATAAAGCGGCAGCAGGAACAAAAATGCAGAAAAATAATTTCACAGATAATATGTTATCTAAAGCTAAGCTCACTTGTAGACATTTCAAAAGGAAAGAGGTAGACCAAAAGATTACCCAGAAGGAATTTCTCAGAAAATGATTCAAGTGGCCCTAAAAGTATTTTTCTGAACATCTGTCAAAAGTCAGAGTTAAATGCTCACATATCAATAAATAACTTGAAAGTGAATGGACTGAATGCTCCTAACAAGACAGAGTAGCAAATTGGATAAAGAAACATGATCAACATTCTGCTGGCTCCAGAAAACTCATCCTGCTACAGAAGACACCCATGACTCATGTAAGGGGCTGGATAAAGATCATCCAGGCAAATGGGAAACAAAAAAGAGCAGGGTAGCTATTCCTCTATCAGACAAAACAGACTTCAAACCAAAAGGAATTAAAAAGGACACAGGGTCGGGCACAGTGACACAAGCCTGTAATCCCAGCACTTTGGGAGTCCTAGGTGAGGGGACTGCCTGAGCACATTGGTTCAAGAACAGCCTAGGCAATTTGACAAGACCTCATCTCTACAATTAAAAAAAAAATTAAAAAATTAGCCAGGCGTGGTAGTGTGTGCCTGTAGTTCTGGCTATTTGGAAGGCTGAGGCGGAAGGATTGCCTGAGCCCAGCAGGTCAATACTGGGATGGCTGTGAGCATGTGTGCCACTGCACTCCCATCTGGGTGACAGAGTGAGACTCCAACTCAAAAAAAAAAAGGTCACTACATAATATTAAAAGGTTCAATCCACCAGCAAGAAATATCCATCTTTAATATATATGCACCCAACATAGGAGCAACTGGATTTATAAAACAATTGCTACTTAAACTAAGAGAGGACAGGCACCCATACAATCATAGTTGGAGACTTCAATTCCTTGCTGACAGTTCTAGACAGATCAATGAGGCAAAAAAACCAACAAAGAGCTCCAGAGCCTTAACTTCACACTTGACCAAATGGACCTAATAGACATATACAGAACACCCCACCCAACAACCACAGAGTATACATTCTACTCATCAGCACATGTAATGTGCTCCAAGATTGGTCACTTTCTCAGGTATAAATTTGAACAAATTTCAAAGGCTGGAATAATATGAAGGATCTTCTCAGCTCACAGTGGAATAAAAATAAATATCACCACCAGCCAGGCTTGGTGGCTCAGCCTGTAATCCCGCACCTTTGGGAGGCTGAGGTGAGTGGATTGTCTGAGCCCACAGGTTCAAGACCCGCCTGGACAGCAAGACCTCATCTCTACAATAAATCAAAAAATCAGCTGGGCGTGGTAGCGCGCACCTGTAATTCCGGCTACTCGGAAGGCTGAGGCGGAAGGATCGCCGGAGCCCTGAAGGTCGAGGCTGCGGTGGCTGGGAGCAGCCACTGCACTGCAGTCTGGGTGACAGAGTGAGACTACAATTCCAAAAAAAAAAAAAAATATCACCACCAACAAGAATCTTCCCAAACACCCAAATACATGGAAACTAAACAACATATTGCTGAATGACTTCTGGGTCAACACAGAAATCAAGAGAAATAAAAAGATTCCTGGAAACACATGAAAACAAAGACACAACATATCAAAGCCTCTGGGATACCATTAGAGCAATGCTGAGGGAGAAATTCACAACATTACTCCCACATATCAAGAAAAGAGGATCATAAGTAAATAGTCTAACGTCACACCTAAGGGAGTTGGGAAATTAAAGACAATTAAACCCTAATTTCAGTACAAAAATCCAGATCACTAAGATAAAGTCACAATTGTAGAAAACAGAAGACAAAAATACCATAGAAAGGATCAACAATACAAAAAGCTGGTTCTTTGAAAGCATAAATAAAACTGGCAGACCCCTGACCAGATGGACTAAAAAAAAAAAAAGAAAGTCCGAATAAATACAATTAGTAATGAAGAAGGTGATGTCAAAACCCTGAAGAAATTCAAAAGATTATCAGAGATTACTACGAACATCTGTAGGCAAAGAAACCAGAAAATTTAGAATTAGAAATCAAGAGGATTTCTTAGCATCACACAACTTCCCATGGTTGAAACAAGAAAAAACCCTCAGCAGACCAATAACAATCCAGGAAATTAATTGACTCAGTTATAAGAAACCCCCCCCCCACAAAAAAAACCTGGTCTAGATGGTTTCTCAGCTGAATTCTACAAGACATACAAGGAAGAAGTGAAAACAATCTTAAAGTATTCCAGACAACTGAGAAGGAATTCTCCCTAGCTCATTCTACGAAGTTAATATCCTGATAATCAAAACTGACAAAGACTCAAGGAAGAAAGAGAATTAAAGGTCAATTTGCCTGAGGAACATAGGCGATAAAATTCTCAACAAGCTTCTAGTACATTGGATTCAACAACTTACTTCAAGGATCATCCATCGTGACCAGGCAGGCTTCAGAAGCTGAAAGCTGGAAGCATTCCACCTAAGAACTGGAACAAGACAAGGATGCCCACTCACATCCTTCCTATTCAACATAGTGTTAGCCAGAGCAATGAGACAGGAGAAAGAAATCAAGAGCTATCCAAAGAGGAAAAGAGGAAGTTAAGCTATCCCTCTTTGCGGGCGATATGAGTCTATACTTAGAAACCCTAGTCTGTCAAAAAACCTTCTTGAACTGATAAACTACTACTTGATAAAGTCTTAGAATACAAGATCTACGTCCAAAACAGAGTTGCATTTGTATACACCAACAATAAGCAGGCTAAGAACCAAATAAAAAACACAATTCTATTCACAATAGCCACAAAAACAAAAAACTCCAGCATCTACCTAACCAAAGAAATGAAAAGACCTCTACAAGTAGAACTATAAAACACTGCTCAAAGAAATCACAGATGATACAAACAAAAATCGCATGTTCATGGAGTGGAAGAATCAATATTGTCAAGAGGTCCATCCTACAGAAGGCAATCTACACATTCAATGCAATCTGTATCAAATTGTCAACATCATTTTTCACAGACCTAGAAAAGACAATACAGAAATTCATGTGGAAGCAAAAAAGAGCACAAATAACTAAAGAAATTCTAAGCAAAAGGAACAAAACTGGAGGCATCACACTTGCAGATTTTAAAACTTTATTACAAGGCTGCAGTGACTAAGACAGCATGGTACTGGTACAGGAATAGGCACAAAAAACAATGGAACAGAACAGAGAATTCAAAAATAAAAACACAGTTTCTCAATCAACTCATCTTCGACAAAATCATGTATAACAAACATTGGGGAAAGGAAAACAATCTTTAGCAAATGGTGCTGGAAAAACTGGCTAGCCACATGCAGAAGAATGAGACTGGACCCCCATCTACTACCATATACAATCATAACTCAAAATGGATCAAGGACTTAAATGTAAAACCTCAAACTATAAGAAACTTAGAAGAAAATGTAAGCAATACCTCCCTAGACATTAGAGTAGGCAATAAATTCATGGCCAAGCCCTCAAAAGCAAATGCAACAAAAGCTAAGATGAACAGGTGGAACCTTATCAAATTGAAAAGTTTTTGCACAGCAAAAGAAACCATCAAGAGAGGTAAAGAGACACCCCACGGAATAGGAAAAAAAATATTTGTAAGCTATGCATTTGACAAAGGCTTAATATCCAGGATCTACAAGGAACTCAAACAAATTTACATATGGAAAGGAAAAAAACAAACAACCCCATTAAAAAAAAGTTGGCAAAGGTCATGAATAGACACTTCTCAAAGGATAACATAAAAGAAGGCAACACACACATGAAAAAATACTCAGTTTCACTAATCATCAGAGAAATGTAAATCAAAACTACAATGAGATGCTACCTAACACTGGTAAAGATGGCTATCATTAAAAAGTCAGAGGCCTGGCTCGGTGGCTCAACCTGTAATCCCGCGCTTTGGAAGGCCAAGGTGAGTGGACTGCCTGAGCCTATGGGTTCAAGATCAGCCTGGGCAACTTGGCAAAACCTCATCTCTACAATAAGTCAAAAAATTAGCCAGGTGTGGTAGTGCATGCCTGTAGTTTCAGCTACTTGGAAGGCTGAGGGGAAGGATCGCCGGAGCCCAGCAGGTCGATTGCTGCGGTGGCTGGGAGCGTGCCACTGCACTCCAGTCTGGGCGACAGAGTGAGACTTCAACTCAAAAAAAAAAAAAGTCAAAGAAACAGGTGCTGGTGTGGCTGCAGAAAAGGGAACACTTCCACACTTCTGGTGGGAATGTAAGCTAGTTCAACCTCTATGGAAAGCAGTATGACAAGTTCTCAAAGAACTAAAAGTTGAGCTTCCATACAATCCAGCAGTCCCCCTCCTGGGAATATACCCAGAGGACTATAATTCACTCTACCAAAAAAACACCAGCACATACCTGTTTATTGCAGCACTATTCACAGTAGCAAAAACATGGAATCAACCCAGATGCCCAAGGAAAGTGAATTGGATAAAGAAAATGTGGTACATATTCATGATGGAATATTATGTGGCAAAAAAGAACAGAATCATATTGTTCACAGCAACTTGCAGCTGGACCCCATCATACAAAGTGAACTATCACAGAAACAAAGAACTGAATACCACATGTTCTCACTCATAAGCAGGCCCTGATCACTGGTCACACTAGCAAAACGGTGGGATTGGCAGACACTGGATGTGCCATCAGGAGGAGAGAGGGCTCGCCAGAGGTCCAAACCTGACCTGATTGTAACCTACTTACATAATAAATCCCTATTATCCCCACAACTAGAAACTAAAAATAAAAACATCTCTCAAAAATCTACACAAAAAAATTTTTCCAAATTTCAGGACCATTTTAAAACTTGACTTTTTAATTTTGGTTGTTTACAAAAGATAATCTCACGTCCTTTACATAATGATGACACTGTAGAATACTGACAGTTATAATACTTATTACACTACCCCAATATGTGTTTTTTAGTGGCACTGATAATGTATTAAATCACACCAGCAGATTTTATTAACTGACTATATACAAGGTACTCTAAAATTTGGCATAACCACCTCAGTCAGGATATAACCACCTAACTACTCATTTTTACTCAAAAAATATTATATCAACCTAAATAATCTTCACATGCCTACCAAAATTCCCATGGCATTTTTCAGCAAAAAAATCTAAAATCTGTATGGAACCACAAAAGACCCCAAATAGCCAAAGCAATACTGAGATAGAACAACAAAGCTGATGATATCACATTCTCTGATTTAAAACTATCTTACAAAGCTACAGTAATGTAAAGTATCATACTGACATAAAACAAGAAACACAGGCCAGTGGAACAAAACAAAGTGTCCAGAAATAAACCCACACATATATGGACAACTAATCTTTGACTAGGGCACCAAGAGTACCATGGGGAAGGCAAAGCGTGTTCAAAAAATGGTGCCAGGAAAATTGAATATACACATACAGAAGAATGAAATTGGACTCATGTCTTACACCATAAAAAAAATAACTTAAAATGAAAAACTTAAAAGTAACATATGAAGCTGTAAAACTACTAGAAGAAAACATAGAGGGAAGTTCCTTAACATTAGTCTTGGCAATTTTTTGGATATGAAACCAAAAGCAGAGGCAACAAAAATAAGCACAGGCAACCAAAGCAAAAATAAGTGTGATTACACGAAACTAAAAAGCTTCTGGGCATCAAAAGCAACAAACACCAAAATGAAAAGGCACCCTTAATAAAATAGCAGAAAATATTTGCAAACCATGTATTTGAAAAGGGTTAATATCCAAAATCTACTAGCAATTTACCAACTGAATACCAAAAAAACTACAAAACCCTATTTAAAAATGGGCAAAGAAAATGAATAAACATTTTCCCAAAAAAGATACACAAACGGCTAACAGGTATGTGAAAAAAGCGCTCAGCATCACTAATCATCAGAGAAATGCAAATCAAACCCACAATGATCTACTACCTCACACCTGTTAGGATGGCTATTGCAGGGGGGGGGGACACCCCCCAAGAGATAAGTGTTAGAGTTTGGAGAAAAGGGGGACCCCTGGTATACAGTTGGTGGAAATATAAATAGGTACAGCCATTATGGAAAACAGTATGGCAGTTTTTAAAAAAATTAAAACTACTGTATGATCCAGCAAATCTATGACTGTATATTCAAGGGAAAGAAAATCAGTATCTCAAAGAGATACCTGGCACCTCTGAGCTCACTGCAGTATTCACAATAATCAAGTAATGGAAACAATCAAAGTGTTCATGAATGTACAAACAGATAAGAAAACTGTGGTAAATATTATACAATGGAATATTATCCAGTCACAAAAAAGATCTTGCCATTTCCAACATAAATGAACCTGGAAAACATGCAATGTGAAATAAGACAGACACCAAGAGATAAATACAAGTATACCTTGTTTTATCGCACTTAATAGATATTGCTTTAAAAAAAATTAAAGGTTTGTTGCAGCTTTCACAATATTTGAAACTTTTTCATTATTATCATTATATTTTATGGTGATCTAAGATCAGTGATCTTTTACATTACCACTGTAATTGTTTTGGAGTACCATAAACCATTTCCATGGCTGATAGCGAACTTAAACTGCTAAATGTTCTTTTTTACTTCTTTTAGGGACAAGGTCTTGCTCTGTCACCCAGGAGTGCAGTGGAATGATCATAGCACACTGTAACCTCAAACTTTTGTGTTCAAGTGATCCCCAACCCCGCTCGCCCACCTCAGCCTCCCGAGTAGCTGGGACTACAGCTGTGTCATCACATTCAGCTATTTTTTTTTTCTGGTGGAGGTAGGGTCTCCCTATGTGGCACTGGCTGGCCTCGAAGATAGGGTCTCCCTATGTGGCACTGGCTGGCCTCGAATTCCTGGGCTCCAATGAACCTCTCACCTTGACCTAGCAAAGTGCTGGGTTTACAGGTATAAGCCATCAAGCTATGCACTTATTTTTCAGACATAATGCTATTCTATTGCACACTTAATAGACTACAGTATAGTGTAAACATAACTTTTATATGCACTGGGAAACCAAAAAATTTGTGTGAATAATTTTATTGTGATATTTTTTCTATTGCAGAGGTCTGAAACCAAACCCTGCAATATCTCCAAGGTATGACTATGATCTTACCTATTCATGTGGAACCTAAAAAACTCAAACTTACAGAAGCAGAGAGTAGAACAGTGGTTACCAGGAGTTTAGGTAGAGGAGAGAGAAGAGAGAGATGAAGAGATGTTGATTAAAGGATACAAACTTTCAGTTATAAGATGAACAAGTTCTAGGGTCTAATGTACAGCATGGCTGATAACAGATGTGTTCATCTGTGTAATCATTATACAATGTATTTGTATATTAAATCAAAACATCTCAGGAATGTATTAAATATTTGTCAAACATTTAAAATAAAAGAAACTATACATATTATAAACCTTAAACCTTTTGAATCAAGGTGGAAAAGATTAAGTAATTACTCTAATAACAAAACTAAAAAGTTTCCAGTCAAAAAAAGGTCTTAAGTCAGCAGCCTTTTCAGGAATGTAATCAAGAATACAATTACTAGTGCCAGATGTTAAACAATTTCCACTTAAAACTGGTAAAAATTGGTCAGAAATGCTCACACTCATAATCCCAGCACTTTGGGAGGCGGAGAAGGGAGGATCACTTGAGCACAGGAATTGGACACCAGCCTGAGCAACACAGCGAGATCTCATCTCTACAAAAAATAAAAAACAATTAACGGTACTGCATGCCTATACTCTTAGTTGCTCAGAAGGCTTGAGGCAGGAAGATCGCCTGAGCCCAGGAGTTTGATACTGTGAAGAGTCAGGATCACTGCCACTGCACTCCAGCCTGGGTGAGAATGATACACCAACTGAATAAATTAACTGAATTGAAGTGGCAAAGTTTTCATTTAATAAAAGGAATCTTACTTAGCAGACAAGCATGGCATTCCTAAACTAAAAACACCACATTTATATACAGGCTAAAAACTGAGTGCTCAGGCAAAACAGTTCATAATTACTGTGACAAACACTGAAAAATTTTGACGCAACCAAGGCACTAAAAGAAGTTTAGCAATTTCCCTAGAAATACCAATGTCACTCTACTCCTTTTGATTATTTCACTTCAATATTATCACGGCTTTCTAGTAATTATTAGTCAGATACTTTATATAACATTTCCAAATTATCTAAATCACAGAAGACATCTGTAAAGACAAAGACTATAAGTGACAAAGATTCTTTGTTTGCAAAACTTTAGCCAGGCTTCTGAATCTTCCGCTAAGCCCATCTGTGAACTTCCTTGTAACATTCAGTTTTAGCAAAGAACTCTGCTAAATCAGTTTAGCAAGAACATCTCATCTTCAGGATGGGATCAAGTTTCTCATCCTCCACCACCCTCAGATGATGTCTGATCACTTTGGCCTGTCTTCAGCAAGAATCCTGTTAGGTAAGTGTCTTGTTTTCTTTTGCTATAACCAAATACAGATCGGGGGTAGTGGGAATAACACAGGCACAGGACCTTGTAGGCCACTAGTAAGGACATTTGAAAGAATTTTCAGCAGAGGAGTACTTCAAGCCAACTGCTGCATAAAGAATAGACTGAAGAGTTGGAAGACAGAAAAGCAGAAAGACCTGTTAAGAAGGAGGCTCAAGATTACTGGCCTGGCAATTGGGAGGCAGCAATTTCTATTCAACAATTTCTTCTGACCGTAAGAAAAGTAGGCTAGAAAGGATAAAGCAAGCTGCTCAGTTTGAGACATAATTACCACAAATAAACCACCATATGTGATATAAATAAATAATTACATGTGGTAACAGATGTGCTAACTAGGTTGTAGAGACAGAGGAGGTAATTTTTAAGGTGAAGTCTGAAAAATAAGAAGGAATTAACTAGGCAAATAGGGCTGAAGAAGAGCTAGTGTTCTAGAAGAAGGAAACAACATGTGTGAGTTAACCCAGATAAGACAGAACTCTTATCATCTTCAAAGAACTGAAGTATACAGAAGGGCTGGAAAAGTAAAAAGAGACACTACCAGTTGCTCCCTGAAATGTCTAAACTTAATCTTAAGGGCAATAGGAAAACAATGTGAGTTTTACATAAAGAATAAGCAAATGCACTTTTTTTCCCCGAGTCACTGAGGGGCACAATCACAGCTCATTGCAACCTCGACCTCCTGGGCTCAGGCAAGCCTTCAGCCTAGTCTCCTGATTAACTGGAACTACCTACAAGGAGTATGCTACCACACCCAGTTAATTGTCTTATTTTTTGTAGAGACAAGGTCTTGCTATATTGCCCAGCATTGCCTCAAACTCTTAGACTCAGGCAATCCTTTCTCATGCTGAATTACAGGTGTGCGCCACTATGCCTGGCCCAAATGCACTCTTAAAAAAGGTGATGTAGGCTACAATGTGGAGAATAAACTTGGGGGAGGGGAGAGGCAGTATGACACTTCTTAAATTCAGGCCAAGAAAGAAGCATGTTCTGAGCTAGAAAAAGTGAACGATTTTCACAACCTATTTGTGGACACTGGGGGATAAGGAAAGATTGTAACATTAAGAGTCAAGAGCTAAGCAAAGTAAAGAAAACCAAGATACAAAAAGAACTTAAGTTCATACAAATCATAATTTTCACCAAACCTCAGTGTTTCTTCCATTCCACAGCAACAGAAGCACATAACTTAAAATATTTACTCATTCTAGATATCTGCATTTTGAAAAAATCCATTTTACAAAAAAGAAATCATCAAATTTAGGTATAGTCATCAAATTTAGGTATAGTATCATGGGAGATTGGTTCCAGGATCCCCAACAGATACCAGGATGCACAGATGCTCAGATCTCTGATATAAAATAACATAGTATTTGCATATTAACCTACCATACCCTCTCATATACTTTAATCATCTCTTAATTACTTACAGTAACCACTAGAATGTAAATGCTATGTGAATAGTTCTTACACTGTATTCTTTAGGGAATAATAAGGAAAAAAGCCTGTACATGTTCAGTACAGATGCAACTACCCTTTTTTATCCCTGGGTATTTTTGATTCATAATTGGGGAAGCCACAGCTATTGAGGGCCAACAGTATTAATATTTACACTCTATTTACTTTAAACTTAAAACAGTAACAACTCTTCCCTCAGTCTTAAATGGCACTATAAAATTGCATGATGCCTTTGTTCTACAAAACCATAAGTATCTTAATTATTAAGTAAAAACCAGGAAAAAAGCATCATATTTAAAATACAAAAAATACACAAGAATTTCTGGAATATGAAATTAGTTTTTTAAAAATATAAACCCATCGGAAATAAAAATTATATTTGGCAGTGGATTAAATTTAAAATGTTTGATGCCCAATATTTTGAGTCTAAGTTATTTCCTGACTTAACGTAGAAAATTAATACTGTATTTGGTGGACATCTTAATATTTATCTTAATATTTTTTGGTTGCTCAGGCTGGTCTCAAACAATCCTCCCACCTCAGCCTCCCAAAGTGCCAACAGACGTGAGCTACCATGTCTATCTACAATCTTCTTAATTAGAAGTTGTATTGGCAAGGCCACAAACTAAACCACTTTTTACATAAACAAATTTGATGTGAATTCAGTAAAGTTTCAGGATACAAAATCAACACCTACAAATCAGCAGCACTGCTATACACCAATAGTAAACAAGCTGGGAATCAATCAAGAACACAATTCCATTTACAAAAGCAGTTAACAAGCTAAAATACCTAGGAGTATATTTAACCAAGGAGGTGAAAGATCTATAAAACCCTAATGAAACAAACTATAGAGGACACAAACAAATGGAGAAATATCACATGCTCATGAATATGAAGAATCAATATGGTTAAAATGACTATATAACCTAAAGTAATCTACAGAGTCAACGCAATCCCTATCAAACTACCAATGTCATTTTTCACAGAATTAGAAAAAAAAAATCCTGAATCTTGTATGGAACCAAAAAAAGGTCAAAATAGCCAAAGCAATCTTAAGCAAAAAGAGTAAAGCCGGGGGTGGGATTGGCCTTGTAGTATAATTTAAAGTTAGGCAACGTGATGCCTTTGGCTTTATTCTTTTTTTATTTTATTTTATTTTTATTTTTTAAGTATGTGGGATATAATTCAGGGTTAGGTATACAAATGTTCATTATGCAGGTACCCTTGTTGATGAGGTGTGTTCCTCCACCCCCCCATCCCCCACCCCCAGTTTCCAACTACTGCCAATCCCACCCCCGGCTTTACTCTTTTTGCTTAAGATTGCTTTGGCTATTTTGACTTTTTTTTGGTTCTATACAAGATTTAGGATTTTTTTTTTCTAATTCTGTGAAAAATGACATTGGTAGTTTGATAGGGATTGCGTTGACTCTGTAGATTACTTTAGGTTATATAGTCATTTTAACCATATTGATTCTAGTAGGTATCTTTTTTTATAAAATGACCTCTGTTCCTTTGGGTAGATACCTGCACCCACATGTTCATCACAGCACAATTTACAACTGCAAAGATGCAGAATCAACCTAAATCCCCATCAACGATCAGAGGTTAATGAAAATGAGACGTATATACACTATGGAATACTATTCAGTCATCAAAAAGAACGAAATAATGTCTTTTGCAGCAACTTGGATGGAATTGGAGATCATCATCCTAAGTGACCTTACTCGGGAACAGAAAACCAAACACTGCATGTTCTCGCTTATAAGTGGGTGTTAAACCAAGGATTCACAAAGACATTGAGAACAGTGTAATGGACAGTGGAGACTCAAAAGTGGTGGGGGGAGAGAAGGATGGAAGGGGTGGAGGGAGGAAAAATTCCCGGTCTGGTACAATGTGTACCACAGACAGGGGTGGAGGGTACACATAAAGTCCAGAGGAAAAATGATTTGTACCCCCTAAAGTTATTGAAACTAAAAAGAAAAAGAAAAATAGTATATACAGTATATACAATAAAAACTATAAAGAACTTCTACTTATAATAGTTTTGAAAGCGGCCAACATTATTTCTCAATCTAAACTTAATAAATTCAGCGATGCCGGGCTCGGTGGCTCAGCCTATAATCCCGCGCCTTTGGGAGGCTGAGGTGAGTGGATTGCCTGAGCCCGCGGGTTCGAGACCCGCCTGGGCAGCGAGACCTCATCTCTACAATAAATCAAAAAATCAGCTGGGCGTAGTAGCGCATGCCTGTAATTCCGGCTACTCGGAAGGCTGAGGCGGAAGGATCGCCGGAGCCCAGCAGGTCGAGGCTGCGGTGGCCGGGAGTGGCCACTGCACTCCAGTCTGGGTGACAGAGTGAGACTCCAACTCAAAAAAAAAAAAAAAAAAAATAAATAAATAAATAAATAAATAAATTCAGCGATAACTATTTTGCTGTCCTACTCCCCTTCTCTATATTATTATGAAGATACTAATATGAACACTTGTGGTAAATATTCCAAAAAGTCTCCACAAAATCAAAAAAAGACACAGATATTATACTATACCTCTGGCAGGGAGTTTCAGTTACCATAGGCTGTGTCAATACACACAGTAAATATTTGAAAACAGAAATTAAAGGACAAAAGTCAGAAGGGTCTCCCGTACAGGTCTCAAACCATTTATTCCAGAAAGGACTTAGGAGATTATAAATTCAATCCTGTTCTTTAGCAAGAATTAAAACAGCAGCCAAGAGATTTTATGATCCACCATGGTCAAAACACTAATAATTAGCAAAACAAAAACTACAACACAACATCCTGATCTCAAGACTAGTCTAGTAGTTTTTCCACTTCACATGTTCTCACCTTAATTCTTGTTATTAAGTTAACAACACTCTATCTCTAACAGCATACAATACTAAAATATATATACATACAAATCCCAAAAGAAACTTTCTTATAGCCATTAGAATCCAGAATTCAGAGTTCTAGTTGCATAATTAAACATTTTCTTCAAGTCAGAGTCTCATTCTGTTGCCCAGGCCTGAGTGCCCACTAATGGTCACCACAGTCCTGACCCTGCTTGAGCTCAGGTGATCCTTCCGTCTTAGTCTTCCAAGTAGTTGGGGCTACAAGCATGTCCCACCACATCCAGTTGACTTTTTATTTTTAATTGTAGAGAGGAGTCGCCCAGGCTGGTCTCGAACTCCTGGTCTCAGACAATCCTCTCCCCTCTGCCTCCCACAGTGCTGGGATTACAGATGTGAGCCACCACACCTGGCAATATTTTCTTTTTTAAGTTTTAAACTTTGATAGTAGTTCCTTAACAAGATGTTTTGACAAGTACTTTAAAAACTCAAAAGTCAACCAATAAGGGTCCTCTGAAATAACACTGCAAAAACAAGACAGACTTGCCTTCCACCATAGATACTAGTATTAACAATACTGAAAGGATCATAATAGAAAGGTAAAATCTACTATGTCATAAAAATGGATCAGGGCTAACAAACCAAAACTTAAGTATCACTCTGACCAACGAGGTTGATTTTCATCAATTCTGAGCCTGCGCAGAGGAAAAACCATAATGACACCATCCCAGCAACTACAAAAATAAATATATGCTTTTCAAACACCAGAAGATTTTTTTTTCTTAAAACCACATATAAACATCAAGAGGGAAAACTGAAAGGTGACAAACGTGAATTTTTAAAAAAAGTAAATGTCACTACAATAGGATCTATAAAAGTATTCACCAAAAGGAGTCTAAAATGACACTAATTCTCAAAACATTTCTTACTCCTCTTTCAAAAACCACTTCAGAATCTACAGCACATTCACTCAAATACCTTTTTTAAAAATTTTTATTTTAAAGACGGATACATTTCAGGGTTAGGTATACAAATGGTCATTGTACAGGTAGTTTGGGCCTCACGTCTGTCCCCACTTCACCTGGTTTGAAATCAGGTATCCTCATTGATAAAGTGTGCCCCGCCGGGCTCGGTGGCTCAGCCTGTAATCCTGTGCCTTGGGAGGCTGAGGTGAGTGGATTGCCTGAGCCTGTGGGTTCGAGACCCACCTGGGCAACTTGGCGAGACCTCATCCTTACAATAAATCAAAAAAATTAGCCAGGCGTGGTAGCATGCACCTGTAGTTCCAGCTACTTGGAAGGCTGAGGCGGAAAGATCGCCGGAGCCCAGCAGGTCGAGGCTGCGGTGGCCAGGAGTGTGACACTGCACTCTAGTCTGGGTGACAGTGAGACTCCAACTCAAAAAAAAATAAAAAATAAAAAATAAAATAATGTGTGCCCTCCCCCCACTCAAATATCTTAAGCTGATTCCTTAACTATTGAGAATGGATCTACAGTAGGATCAAAAATAAGATGAGACTGAAGAGAAATCAAAGACTGATCTGCTATGTGGTGAAGGCTTTTCAACAAGAATTCAACCCCAAAGACTCATTATGATGAAGCCATTGTTGGACTGAAACAGCTTATATGTTTTCAATGGGTTTACTTGTAAAAGTCGTAGTTTCACTGTCAAAATGCACAATTTCAAGAGGTAAAGTATACCTATAGGAGTTACATTCTTTTTTTCCAGATCTGAAATGATTTTCAACTAACCCAACAGTTACTTTAGGAGTAAAATTATAACACAATAAATCACTTAGTTCAAAACAATGACAGCAACAAATAGCAAGGATAAAAGGAACGGAGCATTTCTAGAGATGGCTTGAAAAAGCTTACTGAATATTCAAATATAGTGTTGTATTTGGAAAACAGATCACTCACTCCTACCACCAAAAAAGGCCCTATTATTCCATCTAGTTACTATAGAAAGTAAAACCATAAAGTCTCCTTAGCTAGTGGGGTACGAATTTAAGAGTGTTTGAGAAACAATGATTTAGAAAAGGAACAGTAAAAAATAATAATAATAAAAAATCGGATCTGTAGAATTTAAAATGTCATTTCATTATTCAATTCATATGTAGTATACTATAGAATTATACTAAAGCAACTGACACTAGTCTTAACAAGCATGGCTACTTAAGGGACTGATAATACTGGTTTGGAATAGCACATCAGTTATGTACATAATATTTTAAATGTATAAGCTAATATTTTACATTTTCCTAAAAGTCTTAATGGACTATCTGCTTCCTTCACAAATAGTACAAAAACAACTTCAGTCTAACAAATACTATAGGAACGCTCTACCTTAAACGCACTTGAAAAAAATCTTTTGACAGAAACCAATTAATTCTCTGAAGATTACTGACACTCATCTGTTGAGTATGTTAAAAGACAACATTTAACATTTACCAAGGACCTACATTTATATACCAGACCCTGCCAAAAAAATAACACTAATCCCTGCCTACTAGGAGCTTCCAGTATAGCAGGCAAACCACATATGTAAATAATTACAAATAACTATAAAAGAGCTATAATAGTGACAGTTTCAAGAATGGTTTCATACAATAAAGAACTGTGATCTTAAGGAAGTAAGAGGTTTGCCAAGAAAAAAAAAGGTTAGGTAGGAGTGGAGAGAGGACAGTTTGGGCTCTGAAAACACATACAATGGGACAACAGTACAAAAGATATTCTAGGTCTGAGTAAGTGGTTTTATATGACTAGAATATGGAGAAAGGAGAAAGTGGTTGAGAAAAGAGAAATTTGGATTTCGGAAAACGGTGACTTACAAATGTGAACTCTTCACATTTTCAAGCTATATTTGCAGGGAAAAAAATCTTGTCTGAGGTGCCAACTTTCTGTCATGAACATAACAGTGTGCTTTTTACATTTCAGTATCCTGTATGCATACTAGATGGGAAAATTTCCCTGATAAGTATATGAGTAAGTAGAGAGGAAAACTCATATTTGGACAATTATGTCATCAATACAACACAATGAAGACCTATAAAACTCAGGCTTTAGCCAGTGGCTATCTAATAAGCAAAAAGTTACGTGGACCTAGAAATCAAAGAAGTGATAGTAGAAATCTTGGATACCCATGGCTATAACCAGAAAGGGTGTGAAAAATGAGAAGCAGCAAGGACAGAACACCTGAGAAAATATAAATTTTCAGTGGCAGGCAAATGAGACTTAGAGCTTAAGGATGAAATTAAAACAGCATAGAAGGGAAAGCCGACACCATTAAAAATAAAAAAACTATCCAAGAAGAAATCACTTCAAAGGACTTAAATAAGAGAAAGACTTAAAGGCCTTTCAGTGGACTCAGTAAGCAAGAAATTATTAGCAATTGTAAAAAATTTAAAAAATTCTCAATAGTGAAAAGTCTAACAGCAATGAACTAAACTGAAACTAGATAAAATAACAGTAAAAACGAAGTTTCTTAATTGCACTAGCCATATTTTAAATGCTCAAGTCACATGGGACTAGTGGCTACACATTGGATGGCTCAGAGAGTCAACATTTTCAACCACACATTCTGTTTGACAGAGGCTGACCCAGAATCTTATCCCCAAATATAAAGAGACAACTACAAACAGCAAACATCTGAGGAACCCGGTAACATGGATAAGATGCAAATATATTTGACATGGAAAAAACTAAAATATAACTTAAATTCTCAGGATATTTCTAGTAAATCAGACTCATAAAATTACATAAAAATATAAAACTTTAAAGCAACCAAAATAAAACTTACAATAAGTGAATGAACTAAACACAGCTTTAAGTATTAGTGTGCTGAAAGAACATGCCAAGGGATTCTCCCCAAAGTATACTCTTTCACTTAAAAAAAGTATCCAAATACTGTATCTACTATTTACCAGGCAAGAGTGAACTCAAACCAAAAGACACCTCACAAGAGTTCCAAAAGAAAAAATGTCAGAAATGACCAACAGCAGGAAGAGAGGACTGTAGCAGAAGGGTGGGAAGAACAACTCTCAAAGAGCTTAAGTCAGACTAAAAGGCACTAAACACAGTAATGAAAAAAATACCAACACTTTAAATGAGAGACTGGTAAAGTTTTAGGTCTAAGGATAAAGAAAAAAAACCCCTAAAAGCCTTCAAGCTGGGGTGAAAAGAGAAGAGTAGGAGCCATACATCCCAAGGGATGTTTATCTATAAACAAGAGTAGGTATGATAGCAGACTTCTTCAAGAATGAAAAGTAATCATCAACTTGGAAATATCTTCAGGAAAAACAAGATCCAATGATTTTTAAAATACAGTCAGAAGATCATTTCTTCAGGTCTGAGGACAAAATGAGACATTTCCCGACATGCAAAGTCTCAGATTACCAGTCATATAATTAGGAATCTTTAAGCAAACCATATAGAACACATGAAGCAAAAAAAATGCTTTTAAAAATGAGAAATAGCCGGGCTTGATGGCTCAGTCTGTAATCCCGCGCTTTGGGAGGCTGAGGTGAGTGGATTGCCTGAGCCCGCGGGTTTGAGACCCACCTGGGCAACTTGGCGAGACCTCATCTCTACAATAAATCAAAAAATTAGGTGGGCGTGGTAGCGCGCGCCTGCAGTTCCAGTTACTTGGAAGGCTGACGCAGAAGGATCGCCGGAGCCCAGCAGCTCAAGGCTGCGGTGGCCGGGAGCAGCCACTGCACTCCAGTCTGGGGGACAGAGTGAGACTCCAACTCAAAAAAAAAAAAGAGAAATGCAATCAACTACACTGAAAAATTTCCCCACCCATAGAATATGGTAGATCAAGATTAATACAAAATATTTATATTACATAATTATTCATTACATAAAGCGCTTGACCTACTGACAGAGATCTTTGTACCAAACTGAAGTAAATACACAAGTGGCTCCAAATATATCTCATTGGCCTATCCAGGCCAGGTGCTAATACCAGTTAGAAACTTCCCTACTGCCAAACATTAGATGTCCTTGCTACAGGATACTAAGTTAGCTATTTTGTATGCAACTATACACAAATCCTAATACAATCTCGAAAGATGATAATGAATATCATTTGAAACAGGAAAATATGTTAATACATGATTTGACAAATAACTACTCTACTGCCCAGATTCTTAATGATAAAACACACATTCCTTAACCTCAAGTTCCTCCTCCTCCTCCTCCTCTTTGTGTACTTCCCCCAGGCCCCCAGTTTATAAATATCTAAATTAAACCATGCTTATTTAAAAAGTCAATTTCCTACTGCCTTGATTCAGGGTAATCTGGATGGCATCAGGAAGGTGGTAACCTTAAAAACTTCTCACCTGATCCTAATAAGCAGCCTAATTTGGGAGCCATTACTTTAAACCTGTACAGTTGTTGTTTTTTTTTAAACGCTTACACCCATCCCTCCAAATCTCTGAACTGCAAAAGTCCTGAAGATGGGCAAGTGCTGAGTTAGAATATCCCCGCCGCCCTTTTATGTAGTTCTCATCTGTCAAACTGTCCAGCATTTTTCTTCCTAACTCTAAAGAAGGAAGCAGTAGCTTCAGACCTCTCCACAGACTGCTGATCTGACACATACTTTTAATTATTCAAAGGAATAAGAGTAAGCCTAATAATCTACTCTGACACAGTCCAGGCACTTAGCTAAGTACTTTTTAAGTGTTGTATACAAATAATTTAACTCCACAACAATTCTAGGGACGTGGACATAAAAACTCAGAAATTAAGTAGTATGCTTAAGGTAATCAATCTAGCTACAAGTATGAATGCCTGAACTTAAACAGAAACCTAACTGAAAGAAGACTTTACTCATTGGTTAAGAATATAAGGTTGGAATTAATATTCCCTGAGCACTTAATGAAAAGTACTTCTAGTCAGTTCTCAGACTGATACTGTCAATACTATATAACTGTTTAATCCACCATGCAAATACTAAAAAACAAGCTTTTCTTTAAAAAAGGGGGAAAACACAATGTGAAACAATTTTATGAAAATTCAGAAAAGACGATATAATCCTGTTATTTTATGGCATAAGACTGCCTTCCATGAAAACTAGTTATTAACTCTAAATAAAACGAGTTTTGAGGCAACTTTATTTTTCCCCTTTCTCTGCATTTCCTAATTTTTCTACAATGAATATGTACTAACAGAAAAATGTAGGTACAAGAAGCACTATATAGTTCAAGGACCCATTAATTCCAATCTTGCTTTGCATAACAATGGCATTTCAGAAATCAGGCATATAAATTTCTTTAAAGAAACAGAACATGCATAAAGCTTGACAATCAACAGGGTGACAATGACAGTCAATTGAACTACATTGTCCAATTCAGTAGCCACCAACCACATGTAGTGACTAAATACATGAAATATGGCTAGCCTAAACTGTGTTGTAAATGTAAAATACAGAATTTCAAAGACTTTGTACAAAAAAAGGAATGCAAAGTATCTCATTAATAGTTCTTAAAGTATCAATTACATGTTGAAATGATAGTTTGGATATGTTATGCTAAACATAATAAAATTAATGTCACTTCACCTTTTAGAATAAAACTACTAGAAAAGTCCACACATGGTTTGTGTTTGTTTCTAATCCATTTCCACTGGAGAGTGCTACGCTACTGTAGAACCTTGTTACTCATGTGAATCCAACAGTATGAGCATCACCTGGGATCTTATTAAAAAGCAGACCCCAGTCTCCACCCCAGAAGTGCTGAACCAAAATATGCATTCTAACAATATTCCCAAGTGATTAGTATATACATTCAGGTGTGAGGAGCAGTGTTTCAGAAAACTGTAACTTCATTCCCCTTAAATTATGACAAGCTCCATATTCTTTTATCGATCCACTTATTGACATGCTATAAGGTGTCCGGCACTATTCTGTGCAATAGGAATACAAGGTGTTTTGATAAAAGCCTTACAACAAACTCACTTTCCACAGAAGGAGAGCAAACAAAAACTAAAATATAGCCAGTTCTGCTATAACATTTGTTTTGAAAAATACAAATTTGTTTGAAAACTACTGATATATCAGGAACAAAAAGAAATTTCCCACTTACATGCACTTTAATAAAATCAAAAAAATCAGCCGGGCGTGGTAGTGCAGGCCTGTAATTCCGGCTACTTGGAAGACTGAGGCGGAAGGATAGCCGGAGCCCAGCAGGTCGAGGCTGCGGTGGCCGGGAGCAGCCACTGCACTCCAGTCTGGGCGACAGAGTGAGACTCCAACTCAAAAAAAAAAAAAAGAAAAAAGCACAAGCCTCAAACATCTACCAGGTACCTTAATTCATCATGAGTGTTCAGTCAGAACCATTCACATTCGGCATTACAACTTCATGTCTGATTTCAGATGATCCTCCATCTAACACCACAGTAACTCATGAGCTGCAACCCTTCCAGTGGATGCCCACTTCCACAAAAAAATGTCAGGTATTAGTCAAGGTAAAGTGCCATTAACTGTGGTGTTAATGTATTCCTTCACTCACACTCACACGACACGAAGGGGACCCAAAAAAACCCAGATTTTTTGGAAGGTGGGCCCCTAGTAGTACAGGCTTCTCCACTAGGTAAGTGTTCTAGGAACCCATTTGCAGCAGTGTACCAGCGTATCAGCTAGTTTTGTGAGAGACTGTATTTGGCTTTAGTAAATTTCTTTTTTGGAGATTTATTCAATGTGTTTGCCTATTTCATAATGGGTGATCTACCAGCACACCTGCCCGCACTGCACTGAGTGTTCAGCAGTTTCTGACCAAAAATGGCATGACTCCCATGCCCCACCCTCCCCATTTACCCAGTCTTGCCCCGAGTGACTTTTTTTTGTTTCCCCAGATGAAAAAAGCCCTCTAAGGAAAACATTTTGCTGATTTGGAAGAGGTGAAACAAAAAAATGTCAGAAACACTAAAAGGCATCAAAACTGACAAGTTCAAAAACTGTTTTGAGTAGTTGAAAAAAGCATCTTGATAGATGTATTGCATCAAATGGAGAGTACTTTGAAGGTGATCAAAGTTTAAATGTGAAAGAATACAAAATTTTTAATAAATAAATGTCGGGTTTTTGGGTCCTCCGCTCCAGCATATATACTTATGCTAAAACTTTTATAAGCATGATTTTATTTTGAAATTTTTATCTTTTTTCAATCTGTCACCAACAATGTTTGAGTACTGTGCTTCTAACCTCATTTTCCCCACAAATTCTGCGGTGCAATTTTGCATAGTATGGTGACTTTCATGAACACATGTCATGTTATGAATATGACTATAGTTAAATAACAGGTTCCCTTAAGTACATTGAACATGCAGAACAGACACTGATGGGAATGGCTGTTTCAGAAGTCGAGAAGGACAGGGAAAGCCTCTGTGAGAGGGTGATATTTAAGACACATATTCTAAGTGAGAAAGTGCAACAGGAGAACACACAGAAGGAAAGAGCATAATATGCAGAACCCTTGAGACAGGAACTTCTTTCTTCAGGGCCAACATGGGCAGAGCAGCTCAAACAAGGGGGAAGAGTAGTAGAAGCTGAAAAAATACTCAGACACCAGATTACACAGGATCTATTATAGGCCTTGATAAGGAGCTAGGAGACACTGGGGAGCTGTCAGTTTGAGAGTGATGTGAGTTGACTGGCATTTTAACTGGATCATTTTGGCTACTCTGTGGAGAAATAATTGCATGAAGCAAAAACAAAGCAGACACACCATTCAGGGGGCTCTTGCATAATCCAAGTTAAGAGAAAGCGATGGCAGAACTAAAATGATTGTATTTTAAATATTGAGAAGTAGTAGTACTTGGAGTAACTGGAAGGTAGAGATAAAATTTTATGTACAGTTAAGATACTTGCTTTCCAATTTCAACAATTAATAGCAGACTAAGTGTTTTAATGGGATTATAATTTTGTCAGTAGAACAGGAATAATGCCAATCAGCCTATTTCAAAAGGTTATGGGATCAGCTGTAAAATAAGGATGAGAAACAATGTAAAAGGCCTTTGAAAATTATAAAGCATGGTACAAATCCTAAAAAGGAGACAGTTCACGAGATATATTTGAAAGCTCTAAATAAGTGGTTTTGTAATGACTAAGCTGATTATCAGTTATCTCTAGTTACTGAGTTATAACATCCCTGATACCCCAGCCCACTCCATATTCACTCTTTCCAGTATCACAGCAAAATGATGCACTACTCCCAAACCATTTTGCACAACAGAATAAGATTAACAGAAGCTTAACAGAGGCAAATTTGAATAAACTTCTGGAGAATTATGAACCCCAAATCCTCAGTATGTTACACCAAAAACTGTAAATACATCTTGCACAACTAGAAAGCCTCTGCACAACTGTAAATACATCTTGCACAACTAGAAAGAAGGACAGGGAAAGCAACAGGAGAACACACAGAAGGAAAGAGCATAATATGCAGAACCCTTGAGACAGGAACTTCTTTCTTCAGGGCCAACATGGACAGAGCAGCTCAAACAAGGGTTTGAGTTTAATTATGACTGTCTAAAAAGATGAGGTGAACACATTCCAAAATATTTATTGAATAGAAAATACCATTAAACCATAAACAATGAATAACCATCTCCCTAATACCAAAAAATGTCAAAACGTAAGATAAATGACCTGATACAAATACCCCAATTTATACACACAGATGCTTATATCATACATATTGTTTTTTTAAATTAAGAAAAAGGTACTAGAGAGTTGAAGCATTAAGACTGCTATTGCTATTCTTTCAACCTTATTCTGCTTCCCTTGAAGAGGATTATCTGCTTCCTGTGTTTTTTCGACCAGTGGAAATCCAATGGAAACATTTCTGCTATTACTACAAAGCATTTATCGAATAAAAGGTCACGTTTCCTATTTTTACTACACATAAAATACTTAACATTAGTCTTTGGTATTGTTGAAATCCAAACATTAGCAGGTTAGATTGTGCACAAAATTTCCAAGTTTCTTTGTGACCAAGTCTCTGAATATGAGGGTTTATCTTAACAACAAAAAAATAGATTCTTCCTGGTGAAATCTGCGGCATGCCTGTGATGTCAAAACTTGTTTTTAAAAACACTGTGACAACTCGGTCTAGAACTTCACACATACAGTGTAGCAATGTCTACATCTTGGCTTTGATATTTTAATGTTAAGTAGACAAGATGCTACAACTGAAGAAAGATGGGTTTAAGTATTAAGTGGATAAAAGTAAAAACATCTTTGAACTAATGTATGCCATAGTAAACACCACCAAATCAGCTTTCAAAATACCTAAGTGTTATATCTGACAGTGTATACAATTTACTCAGGTAGAGAGAACTAATTTCAAGACTAATTTCTAACTGTCACTACTTGTTCAATGTTACACAGTTTTCCCCACTTGTAAAACTATACAATAGAAATATGATCTATCTCCCTCCCAATGTCAATAAGTATCAAATAAGTATTTTATAGTACTTTTTAACATTACTAATGCATAGAACTTTTCATTTTTTTAAAAAATGTAATCTGAATAGTCATAAGGCCATGTTATAAAACCATGCTGATGATTCAATAGAGTTAAACATTACTCAATTGTATAATCCCTACTAAATAATTCCTACAAAACATCAATAACCTGTTTGAAAATCAAGAGATGAAACTACATTGCCAAATTTCTCCAAAGATAAATAAAAACTTCACTATGCAGGTCTAAACTTTAGAATCAATGCTCACCAACCTACTAAAGGGAATTTTTCTTTATACTCAAATATATCCAAATACTAAGTAAAAAGCTATGCAAATTCACCAAAAGTCCCAACAAATGTGGGAATCAATAAAGAATATTCTGCAATTAACCAACTGAGCTATCTCTCTCCAAAATATATTTGAACAAATATTCCAAACATACAAGTGTTTTTATATGAACCCTGAGATGGATAATTTTTAAAGACAACTCCCAAGATGTGAAAGTTTTATGGAGCAGTTTTATAGAATCCCTATAAAGACACCCTTCATTCCTAAACTCATTTGTACAAACATCCTTAACGTTACTTAGCAAAATAATTATTTAGAACTAATGCTTAAGAAAAATAGCAATAACTATCATTTTTTTTTTAATCAAATGAAAAGTTAAAATTCCACAAATGTACAGATTCAACCTATATTGTGTGTATTTCTGAGGTTTGGGGGACAGCTATACCTTTAAAATATGTCTAACTAGCCGGGTGGAGTGGCGGGCATCTATGGTTTCAGCTACTTGGAAGGCAAAGGCGGAAAGATCACCTGAGCCCAGCAGGTCGAGGCTGCAGTGGCCGTGAGCATGCCACTGCAATACCAGCCTAGGCGACAAGCATTGAGACTCCCAACTCAAAAATAAAAAATCTGTCTAACATATAAAAAACAAATCTAATGATTGTAACTTAAGATTTTTGCTTTCAGTTACTTTTAAAAGATTATATATTTAGAGAAAGATCACTGAGTACATAAAAGTAACTTATGTCACCAAGTTAAGAAACCTTTTAAATGTATCCTATAACAATCTATATATTACAGATTATAGATCTATAGTATAACAATCTACACTTCCTTTTTATAAATTTATGACAATCTATACTCCCTTTTAAAAATCATAATATCTCTCTTTATATAGATGTTATGTTGCAATATGTCTTATTCTAACCAGTATCGAGATTTTTAGGAGTGAAAAACAATCCTTTCAATACCTGTTTTACTTTTTTATAGTATATTTAAAAGTCCTTTTACACATTACTTCAGAACTAGCATTTTTCAAAGAAATTCAAGGTATTAAAAAAGAAATTTAGTAATCATTGAAAAAAATATGCTGTGATGCTAATAAAGCCTAATCCTGAGGAAACATAAACACAAGTTCCACATCTGTTTAACTTGCTTTGATTTTTTTTTTTTAAGAGTCAAGAGTCACTCAGTTGCCCAGGCTGGAATTCAATGGCATGCTCACGGCCACCGCAGCCTCAACCTGCTGGGTTCAGGTGATCCTTCTGCTTCAGCCTTCCAAGTAGCTGGAACTACAGGCACACACCAGCACGCTCAGCTAATTTTTTGATTTATTGAGGTCTTGCCAAGTTGCCCAGGCTGGTCTCAAACCCCTGGGTTCAGACAATCCTTTCACCTCTGCCTCCCAAAGTGCTGGAATTATAGGCATGAGCCACTGCAGCCAGCCTAACTTGCGTTGCAAAATCCAAGTTACAAATCATAGTATATAGGCTCTTAAATTATTACTTAAGTTACTATATTTTAAAAATCCTAAAACGAAATAAGGAACTATGAAAAAAGTAGTTCAATGCATACAGTAACTTGTTGTTCCATTAAGTTTACTTATACATACCAAGAGCACAGATGACCCAATCATTTGATTTTGATTTTTGATCATGGTTTTGAATTTATATATTTATTTATATATTTCTTTTTTAAAAAAATTTTTCTGGAGATAGGGTCTCACTGTCACCTAAGCTAGAGTGTAGTGGCACAATCATAACTAAATGCAACTGCAAACTCCTGGCCTCAAGTGATTCTCCCATCTCATTCTAACAATCTGCTGGGACTACAGGTGTGTGCAGCACCATACCAGTTTAATTGTTTAATTTTTTTGTACAGGGTCCCACTCTGTTTCCTAGGCAGGTCTCGAACTCCTGTCCTCAAGTGATCCTCCCTCCTCAGCCTCTTGAGTAACTGAGATTACAGGCAGGAGTCACCATGCTGGCTTGAATTCACTTTTAATGATAAAAATCTAAGGGGATTCGTAATGCCTATAATAAAACCACGCATAAACATTTTTAAAAGCTTACTTTCAGACACATCATTAGTAATAAAGGAAAAAACTGAACATACACACCTGAATTCCAACTATAATGAGTAAACACATCAGTATTAAGAATCATCGTGCTACATCGTTTGGAGACCGAATTATCACCAAAGATGTACTACAAACTCCAAAATGGAAACATATTTCATGCCATTATTATTCCTATATATTATGCAAATATATGACAGCCAGGTATATTGGAGACAATACAGATAGGAACGGACTTGTAGTAGTAACTAAAAGGCTCCAGACTAAGACAGACAAGCAGCTAGAAAGAAAATAAGTGGGGCCTAACTTAATAAATGACTAGAGAAGAAAAAAAAGTAAGTTACTTACAAATAGAGCTAAAGAAATATCAGTAAAGATGCAAATTTTAAAAACCTAAAAGCCAACAAGTACTTGAAGTTCACAGGAAGGAAAACTGAAAATCAAAAAGAAAAAAGGGGTACAGAAAAGGAAGTGGCTAAAAATTCACTAGCTTCAAGGCCAGGATCACAGCTTAACTTGACTTCCAGAAGTATCACACAACTGTTGACACACAGTGGATGCCCAATGTTTGTTTAATGAAAAAGCAACAGACTATTCTTGGGATTATTTCACCTGGAAAAGAATTGATTGGGCAGGGTTTATTATAAATGATTAAAAACATTTACAGAAGTAGGTTTTGAGTGCCTAAACAAATGACTTCCTGGATTTAGGGACAGAAAGATAAATTGGATCACAGTCACTAAATAAGAACCTGAGAGCCTATATTTAAGTAGATAAGGTATCATATTTGTTACGTTACAATCACCATAATTTTCAAAATATTTAAAATATATAAAGCACAATATAGTACAACCACCATCTGCCCTCTAAGAGCTAACAATTGAAAAGAAATCCACTATAGAAGGGTGGTTGATAAACAGTATCCTCTTAGACTAAATGTAACACTATGAAAAACGTACCCACAAAACTGAAATCTTTAAAAGCTTAAGTAATTTTGTAACCAAGGAATTGCTAACACTTTAATAATCAAACATACCTGCTACTACTGTTACTTACAAACAAAAATGTGGTTTATCTGCTTAAGTAAGCTATAACTACATTCAACAAAAATATTTTCCTCCCATCCAAATAATCACCCAAATTATTCAATCTCAGTGCATTCTGACCATTATTAATTTCCTCCTCAACCTAGTAATTATGTAGAAGCAGCCAATGTGTCTCAATATATGAGCATACTAAGTAAAGTTGATTTCTATTCTAGGGAAAGGACCAGAAGATGCAGGATACTTTAAAAAGCAAGCAAAGTACTGAGAAGCTAGTTGCCAGTTGGGACAAAAAGCCACTACGGTACTTTTGGGTTTCCTTGGAAGCTTTCAATTAATACTGTAGATTTATTTCAAATGTTATCTACTTAAGTATTATCTTACAGTGGAAGAAAATATATGTCTTAATTAACTTATTGAAACTGCTTTGTTCCTTAATGCACACTTTCAACATGAAACCTGTTAATTTATTAAATCTGGGGCAAATTAAGTCTGAAAATAGTTACAAGAGTTGATTTTATTTACATATTCTCTGCCTCTTATTACAAAGCACTTAAGGCAAGGTAATAACTGAAGGATTATTAGCACTGTGCAAAAGAAATGAGGCTAACTTTTAGTGCTTTTAATCTGGAAACTGTCATAAAAAAACTACTTACGTTTTTAAATTCACAATTTATCATTATAATTAGCAAACAGATTTTAACTCCTTAAGAAATAATAAACTGAAGTAACATAAGGATCTCAAAAAAAGCCCCCAAAAATGAAATATGTACTTGAAAAGGTAAAAGTTCCTTTCTCAGAAAAAAGTCCTGCGTTTCTCCCATCCCTAAAGCAGTTGGTAGATAATGTATTCATAAATGCATTCCCTAATTACCAGACACTGAAGCCCACTTGTTAGATGCTGAAGCCAACATCTTATATTTCTACAGTAACTTTCTTTGGAATTTTTAAAAAATTGATAGAAATACTTTGATGACACAACCATATAGGAACATCCTCAAGCTGGAAATATTACTGCCACCTATTGTTTTTATATATAGCTATTATTAAGAATAAATACATGAGAACGTTTCAACAAAAAAGCTACTCACCACCATCCCTCTCTCTAACTCTGTGAGTATGCACATTTTTGGCCTTACTGTGACCTGTGCTGTCACTGTATTTGTTTTCAGGACTATCAGATCTTCGCAACATTTTATTTGGTGGTGAAGGATCTGTGGCGTCTCGCATCTTTTCATGTCTGTGATCACCGCTACTAGGGTGACTCTTCGATGAATACTTAAGTGCCTGTAAAACATCACCCCCCCAAAGAAAGAGAGAAAGAGTTGAAACTTTAAACTAACTCCATAAGCCAATCAAAACAAAAATTTTGGTGGATAAATTTCATTAAGTTTTATAAACTTATAAAATTAAAATTTCCATTTTCAATTCTGCTCCTAAGTTTCTCAGACAAGACCTAATGCTTAAGAGTTAATGGAAGACTCCTGATATTAATCATAATACCAAATGAAAAAAAAAAAAACAAAACTATTTCATTATCTTGTAAATACAAAAAAAAAATCCAACCACCTCTGTCACATTGATTCTGCAAAACAATTTCTGGGAATCAATATTTGGAATCCCATTCTGAAAGTTTAATCAAAAGAAAACCGGAAACTCAGTACTACTCTTCAATTTCTGCTCTGCAACTGATATGCACAGGAATAAGTGTATGCTCTTGAAAATCTACAAAAAACGAAGACATCTAACAACATTCTCTTGCAGGCGTGGGAAACAATTTCAAGGTATAAAAATGTTAGTTAAAATAAACTGATATATGAACAAGACGTCCAACAAAGCATAATGTATTTTAACAGAACACACTCAAAATAATGGTTTCGTTTTATTCTAACACATATCTTAAGACAACCATGATATACCAATATTTCACAATGTATAATTAATTATGTCTTGGAGAGCAGATTCAATAACGTTTAACCTCTGGCATACCCAAATGTGATACACATCGGGGGCCTAGTGTTTTCAGCTTCAGCTTTATTATAAAGAGGTTAGAAACCTCCTTTAAGTAATTAAATGTAGAAAGTGTTTATTTCTTTAGTTATCTGACAGTTACCAATCATTCATGAAGTTTCCCTCCTGAAAACTAGGGCCACTAATATTAGAATTTTAAAAAACTTTGCATGCAATGGCTGCAGTAACAAAAAGGAAACTACCTACGTAGAACCACCTACAACAGAATAAATTATCATAGTACCTAAAGATCTCAATTCTTACAGAAAAAAAAAACCACTATCTCTTACGTGTAAGGAAATTATTGGCATACACAAAAATTAAAATGGTAAGGGGTGGTAGTTTACAACCGACTTAAGAGTTGTAATCATTTAGCTATTTCTTTCACCCAATTTTAATGCTTTTACATTAACTTTCACTTCCCCAATAAAATAAACATGCATCCGAAGTTACCTATCACCTCATCTCATCGATTCCTTCACACCTAAGTAATCCACTCAGGTCTTCCTGGCTGCAAATTAATTTTTTACTAAAACACTTAACTTCCTTCAGTCACCTGTCAAAATAAGTCACTAAACCTTTTTGGTAAACGCTCATGTAACCAAACACACAATTTTAAGGGAACCCACGGAGCTAGTTTCCGATTTGTTACACCGAAGGGCCTGTAGCGACTTGTGAAGCCTGCGCTCGAGTAGCAGTCCCTCCCTTCCCCCTCCGGCCCCTTCCAATCCCTCCACCCGGCCTCGGCTGGTACCTGGTAAGGCTGCGAGTCCCCCCTCCGGTCGTGACAGCTGAAAAACAGGAAGAGCGACATGAGACAGAGCCGGGGGTGGGGGAAAGAAAACGGGTCCCCTCCCGCCACTCCCCGCGGGAGACCCGCCAGGCTCCCCGGCGCGGGGACGCACTCGCACCCGGCGCGCACCGCCAGCCTCCGTGGGGCGCTGGGGGGCGAGCCGCCGCGTCCAGCCCCTAGCCCCTCCACTCGCACCCCCCGCCCGCTCGGCCGCCCTCCTCCCCACCCCGATCCGGATCAGGGTTAACAACAAAAATGGCGGCTCGGCCGCTCCAGATAAGGAGGCACGGCCCCCCCCCCGCCGCCCCCCGCCCGCCGCGGCCCGGCCCGAGACGAAAAGGCGATTTACCCATCACTGAGTCTCTGCTGTTTCCTCGCATACATTACCATCAATGCCCGGGGAGAGCGTGTGTGGGGGACAGCGGCCGCGGGGGCGGCGCGCAGGCGGCGGCGGCCCCGGCACCAGGCCCGGCGCCCTCGGAGACTCTGGCGCCTCCGTCAGCGGTGCCGGCGCTCCCGGGCCATGCCCCCGTCCACAGCGCGCTCGGCCGGGCAGCGGCGCCAACCGCACGGCGGCGGCGCGAGCGGGGGGAGCACGAAGACGCGTCCGGCCCAGCCCGCGGAGAGCACTGCCGCCTCCGCCCCCTCCTCCTCCTGCTCCACCGCCTCCCTCCTCCCCCCGCCGCTGCCGCCGCCGCCGCCGCCGCCGCCGCCCGGTCCTTCTCCTCCGCCGCCGCCGCCGCCGCCGCTGGTGCCGCTGCTGCCGCTCCACCAACTACATCCGGGCAACTCGGCCGCTGGCGCCTTCGGGAAGCCTCGGCAGTTTCCGCCGCACCCTCCTCTCCCGCTCGCGGCCCCGCCCCCGCCCCACGCGGCTCCGGAAGGCGCTTCGGCAGACCTCGGCTTGCTCCGGCTGGCCTCTTCCTCGAGGCCCGGCTCGCCTTCGCACAGGCCGTCAGCCCTTTCCGGTCGCCGCTTCTTCTCACGAGCGAATCCGGCCCCTGCCGTTCCAGCTTAGTGCTAGTCCCACTTGTGGGCCCGCTCGAGGCCGGCTCCAGGGGCTTCGGGCTGCGCTGGGAGGGAGCCGCCTTCGGGTGGAGGCCGCTGGGGCGCCAGGGAAGCCATCGCTGGCTAAGTAAGGCGGCGGCTGCGCGCAGGCGGGGACCCGAGCTCGGGCAGGCGCTTCGCGGGAGCGCCCGGGGGTTGGGGAGCGGGCCCGGGGGGTGGGGAGCGGGCCCCGGGCCCGCGGGCGGCTCCGGACGCCGCAACCGGGCAGCTCCCCAACCGAACGCCGCGCGCGACCGGCCGTCGGCTGGCCCGGCTGCCGCGAGCGCGCCGGCGGCAATGAGGACGTAAGTCACCGGCGCGGGCGGGGGAACGGGCGCTTTCCTCGCGGGAATCGCGGAGGCCGTGTGCCGCGCGGCCCTGGGGGTTCCGCGGGCGAGGGCGCGCCGGAGGCTGGGGGTGGTGGGCCCGAGGGTGGGGGCCGGCTCCCGGGGAAAGCGCCGCGCGGCCTGCCCTTTCTAACACTTTTCATCCCCAGCCGCGCCCTCACCGCCCTTTCCTATTTCCCATGTTTCCTCTTTTAATTCCCTTTGCTCGCGGAAGGAAGTCCTTTGGCGAAAGAACATTCACTTGGAAGTTTTGGAGTGAATAAAGGCATGGGGTGTGTTAATGAAATTGCTGCAAATGTGATTTTGTATGCTGCTACAGGTACATTGGAAGGTGAAACGTCAAGTATCCCAAACCATTAAGCTTTACCTTAGGGTAGTGGAATTCGAATCATTTGGGTTTTTAGTCCTACCCTAAGCCCTTTGTAAGACAATATTAATTTAATGAAAAAGATTAAGGTTAACATAAATATACAACTATTTAACGTGGAAGGAAAAGGCAAAATAAGCAAATCAGAAAGCGACAGATTTATTTGGCATCCAGCTAGCTACATTATTGCTAGACGTAATGAGATGGAACGAAGTGGGGAAGTCCTAAAACCACAACTGACTGGAAAAAAATATTACATAGCCGTATTTGTCACATCCACCTGCCAAACAAAGAGTATTTCTGTTGTGAAGACAAATAAAAGCCTACTTGATGCTCACTGAAGCTATCAACAACTAAGGAAAAAAATTGTCAATGACTGAAATGACAACAACCTTCAGTAGAGTTTTAAGTGCAACTTCTAACACTCCTGTAGCGAGTGCATTGAAGGTAGGACACATCAGATTAGAATAATACTGCAAATATATAAACCATACGGAGAAACTTTTTGAAAACTGGGAGCACGCTGGGCGCGGTGGTTCACACCTATAATCCCAGCACCTGGGGAGACTGAGGTGAGAGGATTGCCTGAGCCCATGGGTTTGAGACCAGCCTGGGCAACTTGGTGAGACGTCATCTCTACAATAAATCAAATAAATTAGCCGGGCATGGTGGCATGTGCCTGTAGTTCTAGCTACTTGGAAAGCTGAGGCAGAAGGATTGCCTGAGCCCGGCAGGTCGAGGCTGCGGTGGCCAGGAGCATGCCACTGCTCTCCAGCCTGGGTGACAGAATGAGACTCCAACTCAGAAAAAGAAAAAAGAAAAATCTGAGCAAAATTACTACTAATTTCTTGTTTGGTAATCGGATGTCTACTGAAATTCATATATATCATTTGATCAAAAGCAGCAAACTGCTGGGCTAAGCCGTGGAGGAAACAGTTCCAGGCAATGTACACTTGATCTTCATGATTCTAGGATTGTATGTTTGTGAACTCACCTACTCTGAAGGTTTTTGTAACCTCCAAAAGTAATATACCCAGTTTGTATGGACAGGGTAGAGTGGAGGAAAATTTAACTTACCTGCTGCCCATGTTCCCGGCTGAAGTTGAACAAGGCCTTATTTTAGCTCTCATACTGTAAATAATAGACCTTTTGACAGTATGTTAATGCCATGTTTTGTGCTTTTTTAACTGGTGATTTTGCTGTTGTAAATACTCCCTCATGAGTACTGCTGAAGTGCTTTCCATTGCTCCTAAGCACTAGAAGGCTGTGCTATGCCTTACAGAGAAAACACTTGTACTATGTAAGTTTGGTTCAGGCTTATCATTGCTTTTGGCCATGAGTTCCATGTTAATGAATCCACAATATTAAACAAACACATAAAATAAGATTATGTACTGATCAGTTGACAAAAATGTGACCAGCATCTTGTAGGAACTTAACTTTGTATTTACCCTGGAATAAATGAACAGTTCAGTCTTCATGGGAACTTTATTGTACTTAACTACCACAAATAATGAGAAACAATATTGTTTACTAAAGGACACATCTAAGTAATATACCCACTTAAAAAACAAAAACAAAAAACCTCATTACCTAGTTTAGATAAATCTTTTGCATATATTCTCAGATTCCTACCTCTTCTCCATCTTACCTGCCTAAACCACAGCCCTGGTTAATTCACTGTCTGCAACAGAGCAGTTGAACATCTCTGGAGAAAAACAGCCATGCTAAATCTGAAGTGAGCTTCTATTCCTCACCCTCTCAGGCTGCATTTCTGTAATCCATTTACCCTGCCCTCATAATCAACTTTTATATCTGTCTTCTAAACCCAACAGTATCTCCTCACTCCTCACTAGTAGGTCATTATCTTGTTGCTTATCTCTCTAAGAAAATAGATCAGAAAAAAGGCACTACTCCCACCCACCAACCTTTCTATGTCTGAATTCAGTGCAACACTCCAGTAACTATGGATAAGATGTCAAAGTTCTGAAGACCAATAGCTACTTTGCATTGAGTTGCATATTACTCTTAGAGTTGTTTGCTTTCCTTATGGATTTTTCCCTCTAACTGGATCACTGCATTGCTACCATCTTTAAAACAAACCAACCTCTTGACCTGTATCTCCCTCCAAATACTACCCCATTACTCTACAATCTGCTGTCCTTTACAGAAATACTTCATTTCTACTTCTTGTTCTCAAACCCACACACAGATGTTATTCCCACACTGCTGAACCTGCTCAAGATCATCAGTATCCTACATGTTCTCACATCTGATTATTATTTCTCAGTTATGCCTCCCTTAGCAGCATTTGACACAACTAATTACTTTCTTCTTCTGGAAACTCATTATCTTGCCTACCAGGATCCCATTATGTTTATCTCTTGCTTCCTTCCTAAATGGTTGATCTTTAGTATCCTTACTGGTTCCTCTTTTTCCAGCCTCTAAATGCTAGTTGCCCAGGATATTTTAGTCTCACAATTTATACCACTTCTGTGTTCTCTCTTCCTAGGCCATCCCATTCAGATCTCTGTTTAGATGAAATCTTATTTAAATCTCTAGCCTACATGTTTCCTATAACCACTAGGTTTGCACTCAGCTGCCTAGTCTGTAGCATTGCCTGAATATCTAACAGACATCACAGACTTAGCCCTTTGTACTCAGAGACATCTTGGGGATCACCTACCAGCAACTCAGTTGTACTTTCTTATGAAACAGTGAAAAACGCATCACTTCATATTAATTAGTATAGCATTGGAATCTGTCCATTAGTTTATTGTAATGATATTTGACATAATGAAATTTTGGAATTTGAGGAACTTAGGACAAATCAAAATTTTATATCATTTTTCTAATGTGTGGTAACATGAAAGTCACTGACATGCATTGCAGGTTCATTGATACATGTTCTGCAACAGTAATTTGTTTGCCATTTTCTACCTGGTGTTTTTCTATTCAAGCAGACAATGCAGTTTTGTTTTCTTCCTCACACATTAATAATATGTAATTTGTTGTCCAGTCTATTGTTCAGCGATGATGTGGAAAGATGCACTTGTGATTCCCGAAAATGACTTCTCAACAATTGATTAGAAGCTTGGCAAATTTCAAATGGGACATAGATTTTTGCTTGTTTTTGAATGGAAAACTTCAAGGAAACATACATTTTTGAAAAATCTGTGCTTATGTGAGTTTGTCCTGTATAATCACCAGCATGGTTTGCTATATTTACAGTGCCCCCTCAGAGGGGACATCCAAGTGCAAAGGGTTAATATATCCAAAACTAAACTCTTACTCTCCCCACTTCCAAACAAATCCTGCTGAGATCTTCCCAATCTCATGAAATGACAACTCCATTCTTTCAGCTGAGGTTAAAAACTTTGCAGTCTTCTTTGATTCTTTTATACCTCAGGGACTTCATCAGCAACTCCTGCCAACATTACCTTCAAAATATGTCCAGAATCCTATCTCTGTTCCCCACTTCCATCACATTCACTCTGGTCCAAGCCTCTATCATCTTATGCCGGGACCATGGCAAAGGCCTTCTGGTTTTCCACTTCTATTCCTGCCTCTACATTTGCTTGCTCTCTCACTCAGCAGACTAATTACCCTTTAAAAGACCAATAATAACATTTCATCTTAAAACCCACAAGTGGCTTCCCATTTCAGAATAAAAACCACAATTCTAACTATGATCCACAAGACCCTATGTAAACTGCCCCCATCTGTGTTCCTTTGGCTTCTTTTTTTTTTTGAGTCAGAATCGCTCCGTTGCCCAGGCTGGAGTGCAGTGGCATACTCACAATCACCACAGCCTCAGACTTCCAAGTAGCTGGAACTACAGGCATGCACCACCATGCCTGGCTAGTTTTTTTATTGATTGTAGAGAGGAGATCTCGCTGAGTTGCCCAGGCTGGTCTCAAACCCGTGGGCTCCCAAAGTGCTGGGATTATAGGTGTGAGCCACTGCGCCCAGCCACCTTTGGCTTCTTATCCAGTGACTTGACTTTGTTCTATTTTTTTTTTTCCACTTTAAAGATGCAGAGTACAATTCAGGTTTAGGTGGCTTTTTCATTCTTTTTTTTTTTTTTTTGAGTTGGCATTTCATTCTGTCACCCAGGCTGGAGTGCAGAGGCTCGCTCATGGCCACCCCAGCATCAACCTAATGGGCTCAGGCAATCCTTCTACCTCAACCTTCCAAGTACTCAGAACTACAGGCATGAGCTTCCATGCCTGGCTAATTTTTTATTTATTGTAGAGACGAGGTTTCGCCAAGTTCCCAGGGCTGGTCTCAAACCCACGGGTTCAGGCAATCCATTTGCCTCAGCCTCCCAAAGTGCTGGAATTACAGGCTGAGCCACCAATCCCGGCCAACTTTTTCATTCTTTTCCTACCTCTGTCCTCCCTGTTTCTTCAGTATGTCAAACATGTGTCTGTCTCAGGATTTTTGCACTACTGCCTGGGATCCTCTGCCTGGAATGCTCCTCTCCATAGTACCAACTAGGCTCACTTCTTTAGGTCTCTGCTTAAATCTCACCTTGTTATAAAGGTCTTTCCTGGGAACTCTATATAATGGCATCGTCTACCATCTGTCTCCCTTACTCTGTTCTTCTTGTCTTAAACCTTGTGTATTGGTTATCTCTCACTAGAATGAAGACTTTGTGTGATGTATCATAAATGTTTGTTGAATGAAAGGATATTTGCCTACAAATTCTCAGGAAAAAGCATGATTCTATTTCTGGCTGCCTTCTGAAAGAATTATAAATCCAGATCTGATCTCACAAATAAGATGAGAAAAAGCTGTATATGCCTTATACACATAAATATATATTTGAAAACTCACCTTAATTTGTGTATATAGCAAATCTGAAGGAGATTTCTAGTATTGCTATCTAATGTGATATATCAAGTTTACAAATGAGCAAAAGACCCATATTTCAACCAATAGATCTAACACATGTCAACCCAGAGAAGGGAAGAACTATCAGTGTATACGCTGTAGGTTTCTAAGAGTTTAACATGATCCTATTGGAGGAGGAAAAATCAATACATAAAATCTTTAAGCCTGTAGTTGTGAAATGGGCTTTAAAAACCTTTGCTGCAGTTTCTAAAGTGTCATAAAATAAGGATGATTTCCCTGAAATTTTCACCTATGTCTTTTCATTTCTTTTTTTCCTCTATCCTTGCCTTCCTCTCAAACCTAGGAAATCAGTGATTAAAAGCATGGGTTTTAAAGTCAGAATGGCACAATGGAGAGTTTAAATTACATTATTATCTGACTAGCATTGTGGCCTTGGGGAAATTACTTAAGTATCAGGGGTCATGGTTCCTTGTCTCTAAACTTGGCTTGATAGGATATAGAGCTGTTTGTGAAAAGTTATTGAAATTATGTAAGTAATTTAGTGGTACCTGGCACATACATATTTTACTACTGGTTGTTATCACGTAGTCATTCAGAAGTATTATTGGGGCAACCTCTTTGGGTCCCCTCCCGCTGTGGGAGCTTTTCTGTCCTCTTAATAAATCCTGCTTTCTAGAAAGAAAAAAAAAATTCTTGCCAGGCTCGGTGGCTCAGCCTGTAATCCCACGCCTTTGGGAGGCTGAGGTGAGTGGATTGCCTGAGCCCGCAGGTTCGAGACCCGCCTGGGCAGGCGAGACCTCATCTCTACAATAAATCAAAAACAGCCGGGCGTGGTAGCGCGCACCTGTAGTTCCAGCTACGCGGAAGGCTGAAAGTTCCAGCTACGCGGAAGGATCGCAGGAGCCCAGCAGGTCGAGGCTCCAGTAGCCGGGAGTGGCCACTGCACTCCAGTCTGGGTGACAGAGTGAGACTCCAACTCAAAAAGGAAAAAAAAAAATTCTTGAGTTTCTTTGTGTCAGATCTTAGGAACATAGTGTTAAGCAAAATCACTTGGTCTCTGCTTTTATGGAATTTATATCTTGACTACAACACATAACCAAAGGAGAGAACTTGGGTTCTCAGGTTTGTGATGTGAGACTGTCATTCAATTATGAGGAAAAATAGGAAAACCGCAACAAAAATTACTATTTAGTAAAGGGAAATAAAACCTTCACTACACCACCATATCAATATATTGTATATCTTTCTAGACAGGAATAGCGTAAACAAAGTAATTAGTAGATCCTGGGAAAAATACTTGTTGACTCATGTCTAGCTATTTTTAAAAGTTCTTCCAGGGGATACCTACTAAAGCAGCTAATATTGAGAACCATATCCTAAACCCTTTGCCTATGACTGACAAACCTTTAGCCTGAATTAATCTAACTATTTACTTTCTCAGGTCCTCTGAGCAGTTGCACACTGCTGAAGACTATAGAATTGAATAGACCAATCAGCTACTGTCTCATGATCACTAAAATCAAATGAACCCTCAGTACAACTAGGCAGTGTTAACATATCTCTTTCTGACTCTATTTTTTTATTTTTTTGAGTTGGAGTCTCACTGTCACCCAGGTTAGAGTACAGTGGCACACTTATGGCCACCGCAGCCTCGACCTACTGGGATCAGGCGATCCTTCCACCTCAGCCTTCCAAGTAGCTGGAACTACAGGCACACACCACCATACCTGGCTAATCTTGCTGACTCTTACCTGTTCCAAGTTTTCAAGCTTCCATTTTTCTCAAATCTTTCCCTCACTTTACTATCTACCCTTCACTCTCAGAAGATGATCCTTTGATAGTTCATAAATGTGATTATTGAGTTTTCATGCACGTATATGAGATGTGCCTCCCTGAAACCTTGTTATGACATAAGCACATTACTCATCTAACATAAAAAAAAGAAAAAAAAAATACCACCTCCTTTCTCCCAAACTGAAACCACCAAATGGAAATTTCTTCCTGGCTTCAAATATGGAAATATATCTTCATGCATTTTATCCTTCTCTCCTACTCAACAAACACATATTGAGCATCCATTATATGCTGGGAATCCATCTAGGAACAATACAAACAAAAATCTTTTCCTTTCTGGAGCTTATATTCTAGAGGGAAAAGATAGTCATAAAGTATGTAACTGACATTTAGAAAGTAGTAAGTGCTACAGAGAACAGTGGAGTAAGAGGAAATGTTGGATTTACAAATAAATATTTTCAAATAAAATGGTCATTGAACAGATGACATTTAAGCAAAGACTTGAAGCTGATGAAGTACAAAGCTATGTGGGTGTCTGGAGAGGAGTGTTCCTGGCAAAGGAAACGGCAAGAGAGAAGATCTTAGGCAAGAATATGCCTGGTGTGTTCAAGAACAATAAAAAAAGCTCTGGTTGAAGGATTATGACTGAGTGGGAGAGTATTAAGGAATGAGGTTAGATAGGTTAAAAGAAAGTGGGTAAGGCCATTATAAGGTGGTTGGCTATTATTCTGAATAAGGTGGGAAGCCACTGGAGAGTTATAAGCAGAGAAGTAGCACTGGCTACTGTGTTGAGAATAGCCTAAATGGCAAAGAAAGAAGCAGGGAAACTAGTTAGGATGCTACTATATTGTCCTAAGGTCACTGTTTTCAAAGCTGGAGTTAAGCCTCCTATCTGGGCAACCTCTTTCAGGTCCCCTCCCACTCTTGGAGCTTTTCTGTCTTCTTAATAAATTCTACTTTGAAGAGAAAAAAAAGCCTTTTATTTAAGATCACTTTCTTTACCTGTGCTTTCTTTCAACTTCAGTTACCATATTCTCTCAATTATCCGTCCTTTCTATATTCAAACTCTCTTTCATCTGGATCGTTTCCAATGGTTTTTAATCATATCTGAATCCTATCTCTAAAAAACCGTTCCTTGACCCTATATTCTTACTTGGGCCAAACCTCTTGTCTGTGGTATCTCTGGTTTCCTTCTTTCCTCCCCATTCACATTTTAAGTTACTACAATCTGACATCTAGCTGCAAAACATTATCAGAATAGATTTTTCCAAGATATTGGTTCTTCAAGAGGCAATGCTGATTCTCCAGGGGGAATTTGGAAATGTGTGGCAGTATTTTTTTAAATTATAATTTGTGTATTTTAAGTATGTGTAATTTCAGGATGAGGGATGCTGTTGGTGTTTAGTTGCCAGAGATCAAAGATGCTAAGCATACAGCAATGTGCAGGACAATCCCTCATATTGAAGAATTGTCCCGCTCAAAATATTACCCCATTGAGAAATAGTCTTAAGGTTACAAATTACTTCTTTAATGAACAATTTCCAAGATTTTTCTTACTTGATCTCAGTATATTTGACATTGATAGCTACTTCCTTTGCATTGATTGCCCTTCTTTCTTGGCTTCTGTGGCACAACACATTATTTTCTTCTTTCTTCTCCAACTGCTCCTTTTATTCCTTTTCACAGACTCGTCCTCATCTATTGCACAACCAAATGTCAAGGTTCTTCAAGAATCAGCCCCATGGAAGTTACATCAGTGAAAATGGAGAGTAGGTCCCTCCAAGAGCCCATCTCTCCAGAAAAGCAGTGAATAAATTGGTAAAAATTCCAAATCATTATGCAAATGGCTTATAATGACCAGGCAGACATTTTTTTTTTTTTTGAAAGATAGGTGAATCTTAGGAGGAGAACTTTGTATCATTTAAACTTACCTTGGGCACATCTCTGCATCCCCAGTTCCACAACAGTTTTGAAGACATTTCTGTGTATGCATTTCTGGTGTGGGCTCCTGGTGCCAAAGGGAGAAAAATGAACTTTTTTTCAAAGATTTGCGGTTTATTTTAGTTCACCTAACTCTAAAATCTCCCAAGACAGAAAGGTGACTCTACAGGAAGCAGTTTTCAAAAATATTTATAGGCAAAACTTTTAGCTTTTGTCATCTGAGGCAAAGAATAACAGTGAAGACAAACAATGGACACACCAAAAAGCCTGGGAGGAAAAGCTGGAGAGTAAGATACTTTGAGAAATAAGGGCTTTGAAAGCTCCCACATATTCCTGGGAATACAAAGGGCCACATGAACACCCAGGATAGGGCAAGTGCTCAGAAGAGTCCTGTGAAGACCCTGATCTCTCACTTCTGGCTAACTTTCAGGCTCTGCTCACATAGAAAGTGAATGCTAAGGAGGTTTTGTAAGCTGCCCAGCTGAGTTTTGAAGGTGTGCTCCAACACACACACACATCCCACTGTCAAAGACTGGGATTTTTATTTTGTTTTGTTTCTCATTTTGTTGTGGTTCCAAGCATTTAAGAAAATCTTTGTTGAATCTCTAGCTAATAGAGCAGAAACTTAATTGGTCATAAACATCAAGGCCAAGACTTTACAAAGTTCAGAAAAAGTTACCAAACAATAGCAGCTACAACAAGTAGCAACAGCAAACTCTGGGGAGGGAGAAGAATCTGCTTTTCAGAGTTACTAGTTTTTAGCTCTAGTTTTTAACAAATAGTTATAAAGCAGGCAAAAGAAAAAGTAGGACACATACACAGTAAAAAAATTAATAGAAATTGCCCCTGAAGAAGCACAAACATTGGCTATACCAGACAAAGACCTTTCATCAACTTTTTTAGACATGCTAGAAGAGACCGAGGAAACTATAGCCAAAGAATTAATGGAAATCAGGAGAAAAATATCTCACCAAATAAAGAGATGGAAATTACAAAAAGAAAACAAATACAGTTTCTGGAGTTGAAAAGTATTATAACTAAAACTAAAAATTCACTAGACAGATTCAGCAGTAGACTTGAGAAGTCATAAGAAAGAATAAACAGATATCAAGATAGGTCAATTAAAATTAAAATTTAATTGAGCAAACAGGAAAAACAAGAAAAACAGAGCTTAAGAGATCTGTAGGACTCCATCAGGCACACCAATTTACGCATAATGAGAATCCCAAGAGGAAGAGAGAGAAAGGGACAAAAAGAATATTTGAAGAAATAATGGTCAAAAACGTCCCAACTTGGAAGAAAGACATGAATCTAGATGTTCAAGAGGTTCTATGAACCCCAAGTAGGATAAACTCAGAGACCCACACCAAGACATATAATCAGACTTGAAAATCAGTGACAGAATCCTGACAATAGCAAGATAGAAGCAAGTCCTCACATGCAAGGAACTTAATAAGATTAACAGCTGAGTTTTCACTGGAAACTTTGGAGGCCAGAAGGTAGTAGAATGACATATTCATAGTGCTGAAAAAAAAGGGGGCAACCAAGATTGCTATAACCAGGGGAAAAAAATCCTTCAAAAGTGGAGAAGAAATTAAGACATTCATAAATAAACAAAAACTGAGAGAGTATATCACTAGTAGACCTGCCCTACAAGGAATACTAAAGGAAATCTTTTAGCCTGAAATTAAAGGACTCTAGACCATACTCACATCCACATATAGTAAAGGTAACTACATATGTAGATATAACAGTATTATTGTACTTTTTCCGTTATGATTTTTAAATCTACAAGAAATCAACAAGAGCATGAGACCCCAACTCAAAAAAAAATTTGTATGCCAATAAATTAGATAACCTAGATGAAATTCCTAGAAGCACACAAACTACTAAACTAACTCAAGAAGTAACCTATAATAGTTATTAGGGGGAAAATCAGTTTTTAAAAACCTTCCAAGAAAGAAAAACCCACACCATGTAACTTCACTGGTGACATCAGACATTCAAAAAACACCAGTCTCGGCTGGGTACAGTGGCTCAAGCCTGTAATCCTAGCATGTTGGGAGACCGAGGCAAGAGGATTGCCTGAGCCCCCGGGTTTGAGACCAACCTGGGAAACTTGACAAGACCTCATCTCTACAATAAATCAAAAAATTAACTGGGCATGGTAGCGTGCCCCTGTAGTTCCAGCCACTTGGAAGACTGAGACAGAAGGATCACCTGAGCCCAGCAGGTAGACACTGGGGTGACCATGAGCATGCCACTGCACTCCAGTTGGGTGATTCCAACTCAGAAAAACAAACAACAACAACACCAATCCCTTCAAGCTCTTACAAAAATTAGAGGAAAGGAATTATTCTATGATGCTTGCATGAACCTACTACCAAAGCCAGATCACAAGAAAGTAAAACTACAAACCAATATCCCTACTGAATATAGGTGTGCAAATCCTTAACAAAAGCGAATTTGGCAGTGTATTAAAAGAATTATATACCATGACCAACTGGAATTCCCGGAAAATTATTAGAGGTAATACTACAATGTCACAGGACATAGGATTATCATTAAAAAAATCAGTTGTGTTTCTGTACTCTTGCAATGAACATTCCAAAGTGGAATTAAGAAAACAATTCTATGTACAATAGCATCAAAAAAAATAATACTAAGACATAAATTTAAATGAGATGTAGGACTGGTATACTGAAAACTATAAAATATTCTTGAAAGAAGTTTTAAAAGACCAAAATAAATAGGTATTTCATGTTCATGTACTGGGAGATTTTATATTGTTAAAATAGCAATACTCCCCAAGTTGATCTACAAATTAAGTGAAATTCATAACAAAATTTCAATGTCATTTATGCAGATATGAGAAAGTTAATCCTAAAATTCATATGGAAGTGCAAAAATCTCAAAACAATCTTTAAAAAGAGCCAAATTAGAAGATACATATTTCCTGATTTCAGAACTTACTGCAAAACACAGTAATCAAAACAATGTGTTACTGGCATAAGATTAGATGTACAGGTCAATGGAATAGAATTGAGAGCCCAGAAATAAACCCATACATCTATGGTCAGTTGATTTTTGACACACATATCGATAGATCACAGAGGAAAGAATACTATTTTCAACAAATGCTGAGGAAGCTGGATATCTACATGTAACAGAATGAATTTGGACTCTTACCTCATGCCATATGCAAACACTAAGTCAAAATGTATCAAATATCTAAATATGAGAATTAAACTATAAAATTTTAAAAGAAAATGTTGGAGTAAATCTACATAATCTTCAATTTGGCAATGAATTCTTAGGTATGACACCAACAACACAAGTAGATTTCATCAAAATTAAAACTTCTGTGCATCAAATGACACTATCAAAAAAGACGACTTATTGACTTCCCAAATAGCTCTTGCTCTAACCAGTTGCTTTAATTTGTTGCCACCAGCCTCATATCCAAGCCAACATGTTTTGTCTATACAATGGCCTCTTAACTGAGCTCTAATATTCACTAAGCACAGCCTAATGAAAAAATTTATAAATTTGTATTTCACAAGTAGGGAATTTACATTCTTATGCCCAAGGAACAGTTCCAAATATTAATCATAAAGTTGGCCACATAGAAAACCTTAGTGAATTTTGAAAAGTAGAAATCTTTTTTTTTTTTTTTTTTTTTTTTGAGTTGGAGTCTCACTCTGTCGCCCAGACGAGTGCAGTGGCCGGCCGCTCCTGGCCACCACAGCCTCGACCTGCTGGACTCCGGCGATCCTTCCACCTCAGCCTTCCAAGTAGCCGGAATTACAGGCACGCGCTACCACGCCCGACTGATCTTTTGATTTATTGTAGAGATGAGGTCTCGCTGCCCAGGCGGGTCTCGAACCCGCGGGCTCAGGCAATCCACTCACCTCAGCCTCCCAAAGGCGCAGAATTACAGGCTGAGCCACCGAATCCTGCTTGAAAAGTAGAAATCTTAAAAACTACTTTTCAAGTCTCCATGAATTAAAACCTGAAGTCAACAAAAGTTAATTTTATTTCTTGATTTTTTAACTGCTGATTTATTGTCAGTCTCTTCAGTGCTCCTGCCTTAGTTCTTGGTGGTTTGAATATGCACATCAATAATCTTTCTAATACGTTGACCTCCAGCTTTTAGATACCTCTTCTCTTTGCAACCTACTTAAACCACTCCCTTGGTCATTCATTCCCTACTTAGAGCTACTTATTACCAGTAACTGCAAATCCTCAAGTATTTCGGTTTCATTCATCCCCCTGTCTGATGACCACCTCCTGTCTTTTCAGCTTTCCCCCTCTAGATCCGTGGTTCCTAATAGTTCTTCCATTGGTAATCTTATAACTGTTTTACTGACCTTCTCCCTTATTTTTCTCCTCACTGTGCTCAAATTCCTTAGTCAACCATTTATCATTCCATTGGCCTTTGATTTTCTTTCTTGATTTATACTCATTGGCAAAACCATAACCCTACTCATTGTTCTTTTTCTCCACCCTTGCTCCCATGTAGCTGAACATCACTGGAAGAAAAATGCAAAGGTTTCACTTTAAATTCCTGAACACAAACCCCTTGTGATCTCAAAATGTTGCCAGGCAATTCAATTATATTTATTCCAAGTTTATTCAAGTTCAGGCTGTTATGACAAAATATTATAAACTGAGTGACTTATAAACAACAGAAATTGATTCCTTACAGTCCTGGATGCTCGGAAGTCCACAATCAAGGCATCAGCAAATTTGATATCTGGTGAGGGCCTGCTTTCTGGTTCATAGATAGTACCTTTTCACCGTGTCCTTACGTGGTGGAAGGGAAGATGACTCTTTCTCAGGCCTCTTTTATAGGGTCACTAAGGGCACTAGTCCCAATCACGAGGGCTCTATCCCCATGACCTATCATCTTCCAAATGGTTCATCTTCTAATACATCATCTTGGGGTTAGGATTTCAACATATTTGAATTTTGAGGGACACATTCAAACCATAGCACTCTTTTTCGTACGCTGTTTCATATAATCCTCCTCAATTCAATTAGTTAACACTTTCTAGCCCCAGGCTTACCCTCAGTGATAACTCTTTTTCCTAATTTTTAGAGAAAACCAAAGCAATAATAAGCAATATCCTGCCACTACATTTGTTTATCTAGCATCATCTGAACTCATATACTCTGATTTCCAGCCTATTACTATGCACTGCTATGCATGGTCCTTACGCGCTTATCCAAATCAGCCTCTTTGCTTGTATACTAGATCAGGGTTGACAAAATACAAATGTGGACCAAGTCCTGCTCTTTGTTTTTGTAAAGTCCATAAACCAAAAGTGGCTATTCCATTTTTTAATGTTGGGGAGAAAAAAAGTATACGCAACAGAGACCTTGTGTAGTGCACAAAGCTTAAGATATTTACTGACTAGCCCTTTACAGAAAAAAATTCACTGATTCCTGTACTAGATCACATTCTCTATTACCTACTTGATGTTGATGCAGTAATTCTTCCTTCTCTCTTCTACATTAACTAGTTTTTGCCACTAGTCTAGATTCTTTTCTCCAGCATTCAAACATTCTGTTATTTCTCCCATCTTTAAAAACAAACCAAAAGACTCGTAATACTACTTCTCTTGCCCATCACTGTCCTGTTTCTTTGCTCCCCTTTGCAACACAGCACCTTGGAAATAATAGTCTATATTTACTGTTTCAAATTCTTCTCTTCTCATTTTCACATGAACCTATTCTAATCAGTCTTTCTCCCCTATCACACAACAAATGCTCTTATCAAGGTCACTAATAGCTTTCATGTGCTAATTCCAGTGATCCATCTTCAATCCTAATATTTGACCTATCAGCAACATTTGACAAAGTATGTCACTTCCCTCTTCTTGATAAACTTTCTTCACTTGATTTCCAGCATGCCACCCTATGTTTTCTCTCTACATTACTGGTGTCTCCTTTACTGATATGATAGTTTCCCCAGATCTCTTCACATTGGCATGTCCCAGGGCTCAGTCTGTGTTTTTCCATCTATACCTCTTGGGGATCTAATCCAGTTTCAGTTTCATGGCTTTCAAGACCACCTATTTGCTGACAACTACTAAATTTATATGTAGCTTTGACCTGTCCTGAAATCCAGATTCTTGTATCTAATTACCCACTCAACACCTCCATATGAAGACAGTCAAACATCTCAAAAACAAAACATCTAAAACCAAACTTCTGATGTTCAGCCCTAAACCTGTTCAATAGTCATCCTCATTTACTTGCATAAACTCATCCTTCTTGTTGCTAATGCTAAAGACTTTGGAGTCATCCTTGACTTTCCTCTTTTACCCCACACATCCATTCTATCAAAAAATTCTGTTGGCTTTACCTTTGAATTAGAACTACTTCTAAGAACTGACCACTTCTCAGTTCCTCCACTGCCACCACTGTGATTCATTCTGCTGTCATCTCTCACCTGGATTACTACAAGTTGCTGCCTACTTCCACTTTTGTTCCCTATAGTCCACGCTCAACATACCAACCAGTGATGCTTTCAAAATGTAAATTATGTTGGGTCAGTCATCTGCTCAGAATTCTTCAGTGACTCCCATTTCACTCATAGAGATACGTAAAGTCATAACCATGGCCTAAAAGCCCTACATGAACTAGGTCCTCTTGGCTCTCTCACCTCATCTCCAGTTTTCCACTTTTGCTATTCTGAGCATGCTACTAATTTAGGGCTTTTGCACAAGCTGTTTTAGTCTTCTGCTATATTTTCACTTGGCTGATTCCCTGACCTTTTAAAACTCTTTCTTTAAATTTCACCTGCTCAGTGGGACCTACCTTGATCATCATATTTAAAATTCAGCTGCTCCTATACCTATGATTTTCTTTTCTCTTTTTTGTTTTTGTTTTACTTACAACACTTCTCGCCTTCTAGCATGCTATATAATTTATATATTATATTCATTGTCTATCTTCTGCCCCATAAAGTATGCTTAATAGTAGAGATCAGTATCTCTTTTGCTACCTCATATATCCCAAGCACATTGCTCATAATCGATGCTTAATAAATATGTGTTGAATGAATGAACAAACAAACACATTAAAAAAAGACTTAGTTTACCAAGCTTTTAAACACTACAAAATAATTACTGGATCATAAAAGAAGTGAAATTTGAGATTAAAAATTGTATACAAATTTAAATTTGTATTTAAATTTAAAATCTAGAACACTCCATATGAAAATGTATGGAATATGAATCAGCCTAAGCCCAGAGAAAAATGTACAGCTTTATTTATTTAGTAGAGATGTATTTAGAGACAGAGTCTCACTGTTTTGCCCAGGTTAATCTTGAACTCCTGAGCTGATATGATACTTCCACCTTAGCTTCCCAAAGTGCTAGGATTACCACACCAGGCCCCCAAAAAGTAATTCTTACTGTGATCAGAGCTGTTATAATGCTGTCTCTACCATCAGTACCTGCATCTTCCTCTGAGCAAGGGGAACATCTCTCCTAAAGTTATTACATTAGAACAGTGGATCCCAATGTGTACTTGTTGGACTAACAGAGTCAGCTTCACCTGGGAACTTGTTAAAAATGCAAATTCTGTTTTAATAAGCTCTCCAAGTTATTTTTATATATGTGATTGAGAATATTTCATTAGACCCAGGGAGCTTATTTCTTGCTGATTTTTCTCTTTCCAAGATCCAGATGAAGGACTAAAGTCAACTGTTGTCTCAAACACTTTACCTTGCTGAGGGGGAAAAATTTAATGGATCAGATGGAGTTAATAGATAAACAGCTTAATGTTAGTCAGTACTAAATCATCTTTAACTCTGAATGTGTTTTGTTCACCATGTAAACCTTGAGTATCAATACCTTAACTTCTATTTTTCAGGACGAAGCAAAACAAAAATATTGTACAAAAGAAAATTTAGTCATAGGCTTATATCTGCCATGCAGTTTTTATCCTAGCTGAGGTGGATAATCATAAACAGATCTTCATAGGATATCCCATTTAATACCTGTGAATATGTTTTAAAAGAAATATCAAGAACTATACTGAGAACATCTTAAAAGATTTATTGAGGATGGCTGGACACAGTGACTCATGCCTGTAATCCCAGCACTTTGGGAGGCAGAGATGAGAGGATTGCCTGAACCAAGGGGTTCAAGACCAGCCTAGGCAACATAGCAAGACCTTGTCTCTACAATAAATCAAAATACTAGCCAGGCATGGTGGCACGTGCCTGTAGTTCCAGCTACTTGGAAGGTTGAGAAAGAAGGAGTGCTCGAACCCAGCAGGTCGAGGCTGTGGTAGCCATTAGCATGCTACGACACTCCAGCCTGGGTGACACAGTGAGATTAAAAATAAAAAAATTATTGAGGAACATAAAGTTATTTGACTAATTTAAATCCATTTAATTTCCTGGATGGAATAACAATATTTGGAGATACTTCTAAATTCATATAAATGTAGTACAGTTCCAATCACAATCATAACTTTGAGGATAAGGTTTGTATTTGACAAGTTGATTCTAAAATTTATCCTGAGAAATCAATTCAAAATTATGAGAAAGAATAATGAGGGGAAGTCTTTTATACTCCACATTAAAATTTACTTCAGACTAAAGCAATTTAAAATGTATGCTATAGATAATGGAAGAGATAAATACAACTTAATCAAAATAGAGAGTTAAAAAATGGATTTATGTGGGTATGAGAATTTAGTGTATGATAAAGGAGACATTCTAAATCAATAGCAAATTGATGGAGTATTTAAGAGATATTGAAACATGTCTACCCATTCTGAAGAAAGTTAGGTCCCCTCTTTACGTCATACTCTAAAAGTCTTAATGTATTAAATATCTAAATGTTGAAAAGTAAAGTATTAAAATACTAAAATAAAATATGAGAATCCCTTTTTTGTTTCTTTTTCCATCACTATCAAGTGAGGAGATAAGGAGAATAGTTTTAGTCTGGGTATAGTAGAATCCAGAAGCCACAGAGAAAAAAATGAATAGATTTGGCATACACAAATGTAAAAGTTCTTTATGATTAAAAAATACCACAAGTAAAGTTAATAGATAAGTTATGGATTTGAGAAAATAATTGCAATACATAAATGAATAGAGAAGTTAATGCATATACTATACAAGAGCTCCTAAAACTAGCAAAAAGACCAATAACTCAACAGAAAAGTAGATTCTGATAGATGAGTCACAAAAAGAAATACAAATGGCCAATAATAAATGTTCAATATTATATAAAATAAGAAATACAAATAAAAATAACAGTGAACTTCTTGTTTAAAACTAGACTGAGCACTTGAATATACTTCTCTTCCAAGGTCCCATTTTATTTTTCTAATTTCACAGTTATATATCCTTATGTGTATCACTTCATTATTATCTTCTCTTTATCAGTAAGAATACTAGGGTACAAAGTAGTTAAATTTCTTGGCCAAAGCCAAACAAGTAAAAAAAGCAGCTGAGCTGGAGGACCTACCTTCTAAATCACTGTACTATGCTGCCTCTACGTGAATTAAAGCAGAGTGTTCAGTTATGATCTGGGAATGATCAACACAATTTCAGAAGATCTATGAAGTTAAAACTTATCATCATAATACTAAAACATTATTTGGGTTTTTTACTCTCATGAGTGTACACTATAATATTCTAGAGGCTACATGATGTGTAACATTGCAAAAAACGATGCAAAAGCATATGAGTTCAGCTGAGTTCCATTGTTAGATACTCAAGAGATTTACAATATGTAAGCAAAGCCATTGTTATTTTGAAATATATAAGCATTTTTAATTTAAGAAAATACTTAACATGTAATTAGCTTATTAAATTTTTTTGAGTCAGAGTCTCACTCTTTCACCTAGGCTGGAATGCAGTGGCACACTCACGGCCACCCCAGTGTCAACCTGCTGGGCTCAGGCAAACCTTCCACTTCAACCTTCCAAGTAGCCAGAACTACAGGCACGTGCTCCCATACCTAGCTAATTTTTTGATATATTGTAGAGACAAGGTCTCATCAAGTTGCCCAGGCTGGTGTCGAACCCCTGGGCTCAGGCAATCCTCTTGCCTTGGCCTCTCAAATTGCTGGAATTACAGGCTTGAGCCACCGCGCCCAGCCAATTAGCTTATTTTTAATGAATTTATATATATTTTAAAATTTTTTAGTTTTAAGTATTTTAAAATTTCTGATATGGTAAATACCAATAGATAAAACCCACATAAACATAAGCTTTTTGGAGTCCTCAGCAATTTTTATGGATGCCAAGGGATCTTGAGACCACACAGTTAAAGAACTACTGAGTTAAAGAATTACCTTCAGACAACTGATAGATGGGTCAGTTAGGCCTCTATCCCCCTTTCATTTCACTCACATATACAGAGCATACCCTGTGGGAATCTGTTGCTTTTTCTCCAAGAATAAAATCTCAAGAAGTGTTCTACAGGCTAGAGCAATGTTTCCCAAAGTATGATATAAACAGACACTTGAGATGGTAATACCTGGGCACAAACTTGTGCATAAGTGCAAGCTGTATACTGAATAGCACCTTTGTTCAAAAAATGTCCCCAAGCCAGCATGCTGGCAGATGTAACTGGGTTCTCCATTAGAGAGAAGTTATGCTTATTTAGTGCCAACAGCAAGGGATGTCCTGGATGACAAAGGAGTAACTGATGTTTGTGATCTGCTGTGCCTGAAGGACACCTGATTCTGATTTTCAATATACATACTGATTTTAAGGTTTCCTTTTAAAATAAAGTTGATTTAAAGAAACGTGTTAGAAAATGTTAGGTACTTGTGAATATGGCAATAAAAAGTGTTAGAAAATGTTAGATATGTAAAGATGGCAAAATTGTTAAGTGAAAGAAGTTTGAGAAACATTCCTCTAAAGCAAATTACTGATCTATCTAGGGTAGTTTTTGATGTAGTTTTTGGGGATCTGGGAAAAATGGGTCAGAACTTGAGGTAACTCCAGATCTCCATACTAAAGGGGTTTTTGTTTGTTTGTTTGAGATGGAGTCTCACTCTGTCACCCAGGCTGGAGTACAGTGACACACTCACTGTCACCCCAGTGTCCACCTACTGGGCTCCTGCTATCCTTCCACCTCCGCCTTCCAAGCAGCCAGAACTACAGGCACGTGCTACCACGCCTGGTTCATTTGTAGCGATAAGGTCTTGCCAAGTTGCCCAGGCTGGTCTCGAACCCGTGGTCTCAGACACTCAAAGTGCTGGGATTACAAGTTGAGCCATTGAGCCCGGCCCATACTAAAGGGAAGTAAAGGGAAAGGGCAACTCTGCCTAAGAGTGAAAGGGTCAAACCCTTTATTTTGGTATTTGAGTGGGTTAGGGTATTTAGTTTCTACTTGTTCTTTCCTCTGTGAAATCTGCTTATCAGTATGTTTCATTTATTTACACACAGTTTGTATCCACCGCTCTGTGTCTTCTACTGCTACTCAGCCATCATTGCAGACTAAATTCTCCCTTAAAATACTATGTGATCATATATCTGATAGGGATTGATATGCAGAATACATAAAGAACTCTCTACCACTTAACAACAACAAAAACTGTTTTAAAAATGACAAAGAACTGAATAGACATTTTTCACAGAAGGTATACAAATGACCAATAAGCAGAAAAAAGATGTCCAATATCACTAAGCATTAGGGAGATGCAAGTCAAAACCACAATGAGATAGCATATCACACGCATTAGGATGGCTTCTATAAAAACAGAAAATAACAAATGTTGATGAAGACATGGAGAAACGGGAACCCTAATACACTCTGGTGTAGCTCCTATGAAAAACAATTTGGCAGTTCCTCAAAAAATTAAAAATAGAAGTACCATATGATCCAACAATTTTATTTTTGATATATATCCAAAAGAAAGCAGAAACTCAGATATTTGTGCACCAGTGTTGATTTACAAAAGCCAAAAGTTGGAAGTAACACAAGTGTCTATTGATGGAAAAATGGATAAACAAAATGTGGAATATACATATAACAAAATATTATTCAGCCTTAAAAAGGAAGGAAAAATAGCTTTTTAAAAGATAGGGTCTTATTATATTGCCTGTGCTAGACTCAAACTCCTGTGCCCAAGTGATCCTCTGGCCTTACCCTCCCAAGTAGCTGGGGACACAACCATGTACCACTATGCCTGGCTTAAGGGAGAAAATTTTGACATATTCTACAAAATAAATGAACTTTGAAGACATTATTTTAAGTAAAATAATCCTATCACAAAAGAACAAATATTGTTTTATTCCACTTACATGAAGTCCCTAGAATAGTCAAATTTATAAAGACAAAGTAGGATGGTGGTTGACAACAGCCAGAGGGAGAGGGAATGAGGAGTTCTTGTTTAATTGGTACAGAGTTTCAGTTTGCTATGATGAAAAAAATTCTGAAGACGGATTGTGGTGATGGTGAATGTACTTAATGCCACAGAACTGTATAATAAAAATGGTTTTAATGGTAGATTTTATGTTATATATATTTACAACAATATTTAAAAACACATTACAGGAATTATCCACATAATTTAAAATAGGAATTATCCACATAATTTAAAATACAATCTTAATTATAATATTATATGTCTACTGTGCATTGGATAACCAGACATAACAGCACAGATGAACCCAGCATACCAACCAATCCCTGCTTACAAAACCATAATATTCAATGTAATTTGCAAGGAAGGGTTGTCGACTCATATACATGCTCATTTACAGATTAAAAATTTAGACTGACAGAATATTGCTTCTAGATCTCCATTTAGGCTTTTCTTTTGCAACCCTGGTAATATTACAATAGAACAGACTGGAGCCAAAAAGGAAGCACTGGGACTCTGTACCCCCAAACAGAAGTACTTATTTATCCAACGTAACATGTGATGCAGCTCTGCTTGGCCAGGAAATTATAGTGCTACAACAGTTGCTCAGTCCTTACCTATTCAGATCCCTGGTTTTTCCAAATCATTTTGCAGTGCAAACTTTCCTCCACAAACTTTCTTTTGCATGTCAGTACATGTGCTGTACAAAATCTGAAGATAATGGCGAGCAACATTTTTTTCATAGGAAAGCTGATTCTTTTTTTGGAAATTTGTTATGCTTTTATCTATTTTTTACCAAGATATCACAACCACTCTTGTGAGCAAACAATATTAGGAACTGCATAAACTAGCAATATTTCTCTAAAAACAATAAGTTTAGAAAAGGAGGCAGTTCTTTAATCCTTCTTTCTAGGTGTGGTTTCTCTTTCTTCTTACTCACTGGTGTCCCATGTACTGTCTTTTTATCCCAAATGCCACCTCCATTAAGGAAGCCTTTGTCCTTGACTGAGTCCTGGAGCACTATACAACTTCCCCAGCCCAAATACAGAAGCAGGAGGACTCATTCTTTGGGTGAATATAAATGAATGAGTGAATACATTACCTTCTACTTTGGTTTCTTACTCTTGCAATTGTTTTGCCAGTGAATAATGTCACTAGGTAGGCGACATGTAGCTCTTCAGCTCCCAGTCATTTATCCCTGGCTCAAAGGCAGAGATATTATTCTTCAACTATTATCTTTGAATCAAAGCAGAGAGTGTACAAATTTAGAGGTCTTTGCTAAAGCAAAATTTGCTTATAAATAAAATGTGGTGTGGAATCCTAGAGGTTTCTAATACATTCTGCAATTGTCTTTTGTTAAAGTAGGCTTTCTCTGGATCCTGCAGCTAGCAGCCATTACCCATCAACACTCTCCTTACAAACTCTCACACCCCATCAGATCATCAGAAGATCTGCTTCTGCCAAACCTCCCAAACATGCATATTCAGGTATTATTTTCATAGTTTGATCCTGAGAGATAGGACAAGGAAGTCATGCAGGCTGAAGTTTAATCCACCTTAAAGGAGAATTACTGGGTACTTAGCTTTTCATACAGTATTTGAGGAAATATTATGATAATTCCACTGACATGAATGTTCAATATTCAAAATTAATCAAATTTCATTATCACTTTGGGATGGTGTGAATTCTGTGGGAATACTGCTTTAAGCCTACCCTTGGCACACATTTTGTTCTTTTAGGCTATTGCATTCAGAACTGGGAGCACACTTGGCACATATAGGCAGGTGTGTGTCCTTGCAGCCCGGCCCAGTAGGGGCATAAGATTTCACCAGCAGGACTCCAAATTCATATTCCTTTCGTCTGCTTGCCAGGTGGTATGCAACTGTGTAGTAGTACTGAATTCTTTCCTTTTAAAATGTTATTTTCCATCTGGCTTTCATTCTTTTTTTCATCACAAAGTATACTTCCAGAAAAGGTGATATGTATTAGCTATGTCAAAAAAAGATAGGCCATCTTGAATCAACATTTTAAAAATTAGATCTCATTTTCAAAATTCTAAAATAAATGTTAGATGTTTTTCTATATGCAAGTTACTTTTGTGTTGAAAGAAAGATTGACCTGTTTATATGGTGAATAAATTTGCCTGTGGAACACCACAAGTATAAAAAGGGGCTTTCTCCATCACAAAGGGACTTGCTTCAAATATCTGTTCTCTTTTTCTTTCTTAGTACAATCTTTGGTTTTTAGTAAGCCCATCTTTGTCCAGAAAAAGATTTTAGCTTGATATGGCTATGTCAGTCCAATAGGACATAAGCAGGAATAGTGTGTGGAACTTCAGGAACTTGAAATGTCCTTAAAAGGAAAGGGTTATTCTTTCTTCCTCCCTCCCTCCCTCCCTCCCTCTTTCCTTCCTTCCTTTCCTCTGTCCTTCCTTCCCTCCCTCTTACTCTCTCTCCCTCCTTCCCTTCTTTCCTTCCCTCCCTTCTTTTCTTTCCCCCTGTACTACTTATCTCCTTCCACAGCGTGAATGTGATAGGTAGAGTGTGAATAGCTATCTTGGACTATGAAGTAGAACCAAAGATAGGAACCTGGTTTTCTGGTACCATAGGACAGCTCTAGAGAGACTACCTCCAGATTTCTTATGCGAAAAAGTAAACTATTGTAATTCTGGATTTTCTGCTACTTGTAGCTAAACCTAATTCAAATTGATAAACTCTCAAATGTGGAAAGAAATTATCTCCTTTTGAAAATATACCATACTGGCCAGGTAAAGTGGCTCACATCTGTAATCCCAGCACTTTGGGAGGCAGAGGCAGGAGGATCACTTGAGGCCAGAAGTTTGAGACCAGCCTGTGCAACATAACGAAACCCCCATCTCTATAAAAATTAAAAAACAAAAGAAACGTAGTAAAATATACCATATTGTGGTCCAAGTTGTTTAGTTTGGACAAATGTGGCATCTCCATTTCAGGAAGTAAAGTTAATCTGAATCATGTCCTCATTGTAAAAATAATACAGCTCACTCCAATTTCTCTTTCTTAGGCCCCCAGTACCTTGAATATGATGTCCACTTCCTTTGAAGGAATAGCATGTCTTGACAAATGGAAATAAGAGTATCTAAAGCAAATAGCTTGCTAATTCAAATCTGTTTAAAAAAAAGAAAATTCAGTATCATTTTTAATTATTGTGTCTAATGCCATGGGTAATTTGTGTTCTGATGAATTAAAAAGAGTATTTAATTAGTAATAAGTGAATTTTGCATTGGAGAAGATTGCTTCTGGAGTGCTGGTCATCATTTCTTGACCTGAATGGTAATTGCATATATTTGCTTTGTAATTATCAATTAAACAGTACATGTGTTTATGTACTTTTCTGTATTATATGTATCATAATAATAAAGGATTAAGCAAGTGAATTTTGTGGCTTAATAAAAAATATATCTTTCACTTGTTTTGAAGCAAATATTTTTGTTTTTGACAAAAAGAAATGTAAAATACAAAATTCATATTATTTTTAGTGAATTTCCCAACCAAAAGTGTATTACTTTGGTTAACAAATATTTAGACAAACATATATGATATTTTAGTTGAAGCCATACTGTAGTTTTAACAAAGGATAATTCCAAAAAGTTATCAGGCTTCCTATATATAGCATCTACTTTAGTTGGAGAATCTAGTTGAAATATAACCACCTCAAATGTTTTATAGAACAAGGTTTAAAATAAATGGATAGATCAAAGTTTAAAAGTTGCAGTAAGGTTCTAAGACATCTTTCCATAAGAAACATAATATAGTAAAATAAGTCTGATTTCTACTAGTATGATTGGACAAGACATTTTTTGAGCTTTAGTTTATTCTATTTGTGTGTGTGTGTGTGTGTTGGAGTCTCACTCTGTACCCCAGACTGGAGTGCAGTGGCCACTCCCGGCCACCGCAGACTTGACCTGCTGGGCTCCGGTGATCCTTCCGCCTCAGCCTTCCAAGTGGCTGGAATTACAGATACACACTACCACACCCAGCTAATTTTTTAATTTATTGTAAAGATGAGGTTTTGCCAAGTTGCCTGGGCAGGTCTCGAACCCGCGGGCTCAGGTAATCCACTCACCACAGCCTTCCAAAGCGCAGGATTACAGGCTGAGACACCGAACCCGGCTAGTTTATTCTATTTTTAAAAGAGGTATAATAATCTCTACCCTCCTATCTCAGAAAGTTGTAAAAATACTGTGAGATATGTGAAAGACGTTTGAGCAAGCACTTTACAAACCTGTTATTATTAATACACAGATTTGATTTTTTATGGACACAGTCCAAATTAATCCAAGTTATTTGAAGTTAGGGGATGTATTAGATTAAACAATGCTGGCTGCCTTACTAGGCAAACCTGACTTCTCCGTGAATTAACATAAAAGATATATTTCTCTATCACATCATAATCCAGTGTGAGTCAGGTGAAATCTTGGGGGTTCTTCTTCAATTCTGAGACCTGAAATGCTTACTACATCTTGCAACTCTGCCATCCTAAAGTTTTTTGCCTCCAGCCTAACAGATGGGAAAAGATACAACACAGAGAATCCATACTGCCATTATTGTCTTGGACTAAAGTTCCTTCCACTCACAGTGCTCTGGCCAGAGCTAATTCTATAGTCCCATCCCAGCTATAGGGAACACACAGGTTATTTGTGAATACTGCCTCTTTCACAGATAACTTGAAAGGAGGCTACCTTATTTAAAGCAAGAATTTTTAATTTAAAATCTATAGAATGACTTTATGATATCTGGTTCTCTCATGAAATGTTATGCAAAAATTTTGGCTTGTTTTGTGATGTTTATTTTTCTAGAGAGAGGGTTCATTGCTTTCTTAGGTCTCAAAGGGCTTCTTAGGAAAAAAAAGTTAAGAACTATTGATTTAAGGGAAAGGGAGAAAAATTATGGGATTGGCTTTTATATTTCTTTATATTTAATATTGGCTACAGTTTACTGCCTACGTAATATAGATGGCACATGGATATTAGCAGTTCCACATACAATAGATGGCTTAGTCACTATGCTAAGCATTTTTCATATCTTTAATCTTCACATTATACTTGAGGGCAGATATTCTTATCCCCTTTGTGCAGACAGGGAGTCTAAGAAGTGTAAAGATCACATCCAATGCCTTGGATCACACAGCTAGTAGAAGTGAGAATCTAGTATTTGAATCCAGAACTGATTAGTTTCAAAATCTTCCTATTACATTGGTCAATTTCGGTGCTTAGTTTTATTTTTTTGTAATGAAATCTGAAGTAGCAGTTGGTGTTTCAGTTTGGATTTTTTTGTTGCAAACAACAAAAACCAACTCTGACTATATTAAGCAAAATGGAATTTACTGGAAGAGCTTTGAGAATTCCTGGTAGAGGGACCAAGCCTGGATAAAGAACAGGAACCAAACTGCTCTCAAGTGTAAAGAAGGACGTTCTTAGCAAAAGACATGCAGCAGTAACAATCTTTTGTCGACTTATATTTTTATAATAGTACTTTATTGATTCAAAATTCCAAAGAGTGTCTGATTCAAGCTTAAATCATGGACTCAGTAACCCCATCCCTGCTACTTCTTTATCCCTACACCCTTGAGTTCCCATAAGGGAAGACAGCCACTTCCTTCCACAATTACACATGATAGAATATTTTCCAAAAGAGAGATTAGGGTGCCAATGGGACAGCCATGCAACAATCACCACCCCACTATTATTAGCCTTCCCACATCTCACTGACAATCAACACAAGCTCTTTGCATGTAAACTTTTAGGAAAGGAGATTAAAAAGCCAGACGTCTTGGTTTTCTTAGTTAAGTTATACATGCTAAAACAAAATATAAATTAAGTACATAAATAATATATATCTTAGAAATAATGCATATCTCTTAATTACTACTGCTTCTATCCCAATATTTATCAGAGGAGCAAAAACTAAGTAAAAGTATGCCTTTAAAAAGAATGATTGATTATACTAAAGGAAGTACAATCAGGAAAAGAAGCAAGAAACTGTGAGTAGTTAATAACAAAATAAGAAGAGGTAAGCTGGACACCATGGCTCACGTCTACACTCCCAGTGTTTTGGGAGGCTGAGGTGGAAGGATCACTTGAGGCCAGGAATTTGAGGTTGTAATGAGCTATGACCATGCCACTGCTGAAGGAAGATGACAACAGTAATCAGGAACCTGCTCCTCCCTTTTTCTTTTTCAATGCCCAAAGCTGTTACAAAAGGAAAGGCAGCAGTTTTGGGGGGTATCCAGGAAAACAAACTAGAGGAACCTACCCTTTCGGCTTGCCTTTCCCCTCTCCCCGCCCACCCCCCCCAAAAGGTCACCACAGCGCATCTGTTAAGAAGTACTGTGTGACCATCCTCATTCTCCCTCACATTCAGCTAAAACAATCTCTATTTGGTCTTCACATTTTTCTTCGATGAGCTTATGCAAAGGGGATTGCTCTTGACTGACGACTTGCAACAACATAATCACTGGTTACTAAAATCTTCAAAAGTCCATACAGTCCCTAAATTATAGTCTACTTTCAAAATGAATGGCTGTATTAGACAAATAGACAAAGTATAAGATTAGTATGATCCTAGATTTTTGTATACAACTCTAAGATTTTGATAAAAATAGGAAGAGGTAGATGGGGAAAAGATTGTGATAAAATATTCCTACTTCATGTTTTTTCAAAAGATATTTTTCATTTTCTTTCTTTAGGAGTCATTTTGTTACCTCCCATTTCCTATTAGCAGTGTGTCTCAACCGTGGCCAAGTTTTGCTCTATTTGGTAAATCAAACATTTTTTTCTATCAGAAATAGCAATCATGGAAACCTTTTTTAAAAAAGTAATGAATGTCTGTATCACTGTATCAGGACTAATACTTGAGGAAGAATGAAGTAGATCAATTTAGGCATAGTTTAATAGCATATTTTTAAAAACAACAAAAAAGTAAAGTTCTATATTTGACTACATTTTTCTTAAAAGTTTGCTATTTATTAGAAATAATAAAAATTTTAAAAGAAAACTGTAGACTGCAAATTCGACTTGGAAATTAATAGTAGATTTAGGAATATATCCTGGTAATTGGGTAGCAGGCATATGAAAGGACTAAGCAAAAAAAAAAAAAAATGGAGTTAACCTTGGCAATTTTGGGCAGGTGGCTTGGCATTGGCTCATACTTTTCTCTTGTTATAGTGAATAATGTCTTACTTTCTAGTAGGCTCCGTTAACTCCTTATTCTGTGGTAAGCTTGATTAACTCCTCTGTCGAGAGAAACTGATAAGTATAGCTGTAACCTGCCTCCAGTAACTAGCACCAAGAAATTATAACTAACATCTTTGCTCCAAGAATTTGTTTCTAGCTATCAGCCCAGTCGCCCTGTGTACATGACAGTCCACCTGGTCTCCAAGATGAAAGAAATGGACAGTCATGATGGAGCCAGCTCTCCTGCCACCTCACCCATAAACAGCACATTCCCAGCTAAGTAACTTTTGTTTCCCTAAATCAAAGGACATTCGAAAATTAACATTTGAGTCTTAATAATCTATTTTACAGACTTTGGCCTAGTCTCCCTGTCTACATGATTAATTACCTGAAACTCAGGTCACTGGCAACCTGAACAGCTAATCGTCATGGCAACGACAACACACCCTCTTCCCTACCTTCATGGTCCACGGGAATGCTCTTTGTAAAACAAACACTTCCTATTCCCAGCCTCCCGAAAAAAACCAGTATTAACCCCTAGTCCTAAGCATTTGGGGTCAATGTTTCCTTTAAGTGTCTGGCCCTCTTCCTGGGAGAATCAATAAATGCGTTTTCTGACCCTCTCTGTACAAATCTTTTCTTTACCCAGCACCGACTCCACTCATCAACATAATAGCATATAATAATGTTTAACACAGAAGACACTGGTTTCTAAGAAAAATGAGAATATGAACTTTGTATAATTGAGATGGATGGTGATTATTGAGAAATACTTTGAGCTTTTAGGGAAATCATGCTTTCTGCATAAATGCAAGAGCTTTAAAGTAGAAACATCTTAGAGGAAATAAGTCTTGCTCTGCATTTCTACAAAAAGGAAACTAAAATTAAGAGAATTTGGGGGGAAAATCAGTCTTAAAATGGGTAGAAGTTTATTTGGCTGTCTAGAATACATTTTTTCTTCTTTTTTTAAGAGATATGTTCTTGCTATGCTGACCAGATTGGTGTGCAGTGACTATTCACAGGTGCAATTATAGTTTGAACTCCTTCCTGGGTTCAAATGATCCTTCTGCCTCAGGCTGCTGAGTGGTGGGACTACAGGCACTGTGCTCAGCTAAGAATGCACTTTTTACTTGGACTGAAAGTCAGACTTAGGGTCCAGATGGAAAGGAATGCGCTTCCCTAGTACCCAAGGTAACTGAGAAAAAAAAACGTATCTGCTCTAAGTTTTCTTGGTAGCAGGCATGGTAATATCTAAGCTAAATAACTAAATAAATGGCTCTGGTCTTGGCCAGCAGTGGAAATAAGTGAATGAATGGAAACTTGAAACAATTTAAAAGACAGTCTGTGTGGAAACATAAATTAAACAGTTCTAAGCAACATATGTGTTTATGTGCTTCCTTTGTATGTAATTGCTATCTCAGGATTTGCCTGAACTAGAGTAAACTGGTTTATATCCACTAAATGGTTTACATTGAAGTGGATCTTAAGTGGAAGAGAACAAAGGACATGATTCCAAGGGCATCCCAGGAAAATATTACTAGCCCACAGGCTATGATGGAGAGGATGAGGGCAACTACTTGAGACTGGGTGCTCACAGTCCTTCCTGGTAAAAGAGCCCCTCTGCCTTGGATATCAGCGATCCCAATAAGGACCCAAGTAACTCTAGACCAAAAGCTCACGAGGGGAAGGTGCTACATTGAGTGCTAGTGAAGGGGATGGCCAGTTCAGTGTGTTCAGAGAGAAGGATGCGTTGCCATCCTCATCTTCAAATGTTATCCTCTAGAGGTTAAAGTTTGATTAGAAAGGTGTAAGGTGTATTCATTTCCTAGAGCTACCAGAACAAATTACTACAAACCTGGGTGACAGAAACAACAGAAATGGTCTCATAGCTCTGAATGTTATAAGTCTGAGATCAAGCCCTTGCTGAGGACTCCAAGGGAGAACATTCTTTGCCTCTTCTAGCTTCTCTCAGTGGCCTGTGATCCTTGGTGTTCCTCCACTTGCAGGAGCATTGCTTCAGGCTCTGCCTCTGTCATCACATAGCATTCTCCCTGTGTGTTTATCTGTGTGTTTAATTTTCTTCTTATAAAGACACCAATCATTGGGTTGGGATGCATTCTACTCCAGTATGAACTCAATTAAATCTGCAAAGGTCCTATTTCCAAATAAGATTGCATTCTGAGGTTCTAGGTGAGCATGAATTTGGGAGAATACTATTTGACTCATTACAGAGGAGAGAGGAATCATCACATCCTGCTCTGTGAGAATGACACAGGTGCAAAATTGGCACTAGAAAAGACAGAAAATGGGTACTGGTGGGGTTTGCAAGAGGCTGGACTTTCCGAGTCATGGCTGTGTGCATTCCCTATGATGAGGAACACAGGTGCCATCAGTGAGTCTACCTTCAGCATTCCTGTGTTTTCAGACTATGTCCGGGAATCTACTTCACCCTGGTCTGTTAAGTTTCTTTGTAAAAAAAAAAATAAAAAGCAAGTACATAGGATTTAGTTATAATGCCCTTTATATTTTTCCATTTATTTGAGATTTTTCATGTTGAAATCAGCAAAAAACAAAAAATGATTGCATGGGTTACTTTATTTATTTATTATTTTTGAGTTGGAATCTCGCTCTGTTTCCAGGCTGGAGTGCAGTGGCACTCCAGTTGATCTGCTGGGCTCAGGAGATCCTTCCGCCTCAGCCTTCCAAGTAGCCAGAACTACAGGTGTGCGCTACCACACCTGGCTAATTTTTTATTTATTGTAGAGATGAGGTCTTGCCAAGTTTCTGGGGCTGGCCTCGAATCTGTGGGCTCAGGCAATCTACTCACCTCAGTCTCCCAAAGTGCTGGGATTACAAGCAGAGCCATCGAGCTCGGTCAAATTTTTTTTTTCTATGGGAAAATAATTTCAAATTTACAGAAAATTTGGAAAAATAAGAACAGTACTGAGAACATCCAGGTTTGTTTCCCTACAGGAAGCATTTTAATCCAGTTGCTTTATAATTTTCTCTTTCTGTCTTTTCCTAATATTTGTCCCTGAACTGTTCGAGGATGAGTTACATACTTAAAGGCTCTTCATTCCTATATACATCCATGGACACTCCTAACCACCGTGCCATTATGTACATACACTCATCGACCTCAGTAAATTCAACATCATACAATAGCTTTATCTATCCAATCTATCAGTAGAATTGGTATTCCTGTTTTGTCAGTTAATTCAATAATGTCCTTTCTAGAAATTTTTTTCCTCCAGTGCAGGATTCAGTCTAGGGGCAGGTATTGCATTTCATTGTCATGTCTCTATGGGTGCCTTTAAAACATTTGTACAACTTTTCTTGATGTTCTTACAAAATAAAGCTCCTCCTCTTTTCATAAAATAATAAAAATAATTCTCACTTTGGGTTTGGCTAGTGTTTCCTCTTGATTAGGTGCAGGAATGCACGTGTTCATGGCCAAACCGCTGCATAGGAGATAATCCTTTCTCAGGGAGTGACCTCTGAAGGCACAGACTGTTCAACTGTTCTTTATTGGCAATGTGGCATTAGATCACCCCAGCCAAGGTGAAAGGTATCCAATTTTCCACTCTACAATTGCTGTTTTATTTCCATCTGAAGCTAATAAGGAATATGGGGAAGCAAACTAACTCCTCAACAACATACACTCTCTTCATCTACTTATAATCCTTTTCATCCGAAGGCCATCCTCCTCATACACATACCCTCCAACTTAATCCATATACTTCCTCTTATTTGCACATCCTCTGACTCATCCACTTGCCCCCTCCTCATCGACATACCTCCCTCATCTGTATACCCAATTCTCATCCACATCCCCTCCTCTTCATCCACATCCCCTTTCCTCACCCACATATTCTCTTCCTCATCCACATATTCTCCGCTTTATCTACATACTCTTTCCTCATCCAAAAACCTGTCTCCTCATTCACATACTCTTTCCTTATCTACATAGTCTCCTCTTCACCCAAAGACTATCCTCTTCATAAACATACCCTTCAACTCATTCATATACTTCTTATTCACACATCCTCTGCTTCATCGACATACCACCCTCCTCATCCACATACCCTCTCCTCACCCACGTATTCTCCTCAATGACACACTCTTTCCTCATCCAAAAACCCTCCTCCTCATCCACAGACACATCATCCACATACCCACCCATCCAGCTACTCTCCTTCTCATCCACATACCCTGTCCTCATCCACATAACCTACTTCTCATTCAGTTGCCCTCCTTCTCATCCATAGACTCTCCTCCTCCTCCAAACACGCTGATCCTCATCCCCCTACCATAATTTTCATCCACAGAACCTCCTCCTCATCCACAACCCGTCTCCTCATCCACATACTCTCCCCATCATCCACAGGCCTTCTTCCTCATCTACATACCCTCTACCTTCGTACCTTCTTCTAATTCATAATTCACACACCCTGCTCCTCACCCACAGACCCTCTTCATCATGTGTACGCACTCTTTTTGTCCACATATACCCTCCTCCTCATCCATAGATACTCCTCCATACCCACGTACTCTCTTCCTCATCCACCTAACCTCCTCATGTTCAAAATGCCTTCTCCTTATCTCCATACCCTCTTCCTCATCCACATTTCCTCTCCTCATTCTTATAACCTTCTCCTCATCCCTTTTACTCCTCATTCATGTACACTGCTCCTCAATCCATATATCCTCTCCTAATCGACACACCCCCTCCTCATCCATGTACCCCATCCTCATACCCTCTCATCACCCACATACTCTCTCCTCATCCACATTCTTTCCTCTCTTCATTCAAAGAGCCTCCTTGTTCTCATACACGCCGTCTCATCCACATACGGCTTATTCACACACCCTTCTCTTCATCCATGTACTCTCTTCCTCATCCAAATACCTTCCTTTTCTTCCACATATCACCTCCTCATCCCACTACTCTCATCCATATAATGGATTCCTCTATCACATACCCTCCTTCTCATCTACGAGCACTCTCCTCATCCATAGACCCTCCACCTCTTCCATGTACCCTCTTTTTCATTCCCATATTCTCCTCTTCATTCATAACCCCTCTCCTAATTCACGTACTTACTTTTCATCCACTTTCTCTCCTCTTTATTCACACGCCCTCCTCTTTATCCACATGCCCTCCACCTCATCGCCACATCCTCCTCCTTATTCACATACCTTCTCCTCATCCACATATCCTCCTCATGATCCACATGCACTCCTTTTCATCCACAGATCCTCGCCTCATCAACATACCCTCCTTCTAATCCACAGGTCCTCTCCTCATCCACATACCCCCCTCCTCATCCACAAAGCCTCCTCCACACCCAAAATCCCTGCTCCTCATCCACACACCATGCCCTATTCCACATAACCTCATCCACAAAACCTATCCTCATCTGCATCCAGCCTCATTATCCACGTACCCTCCTGCTCATCCCCTTATGGTTTCCTCACCCATATACTCTCCTCCCGATCTATATACACTTTCCTAATTCACATACCCTCTTTATCCACAAATCTTCCTCCTCATCTGCACACCCTCTTCCTCACCCACAGACCCTCATCATCTGCATAGCCTGTTCCTCACCCATATATCCTCTCCTCCACATAACCTTTTCCTCATCTACATACCTTCCCTCTAACTCACTTTTCCTCCTCGTCATATGCATACCCTCCTCCTCAGTCCTACATCCTCCTCCTCTTCCACATACCCTCTCCTCATCCACGTACCTTCCTTCTCATCCTCGTACTCTTCCCCTCAGCCACAAAGCCTGCTCTTTATCCACAAACATTCTACTCATCCACATAGCCTTCTTTTCATCCACATACCTTCCTTATCCTCATATCCCTTGTACATTCACGTTTTTTTTTTTTATTTGGAGTCTCACTCTGTCACCCAGACTGGAGTGCAGTGGCCGCTCCTGGCCACTGCAGCCTCGACTTGCTGGGCTCTGGCGATCCTTCCGCCTCAGCCTTCCAAGTAGCTGGAACTACAGGTGTGCGCTACCACGCCCAGCTAATTTTTGATTTATTGTAGAGATGAGGTCTCGCCAAGTTGCCCAGGCGGGTCTCGAACCCGCGGGCTCAGGCAATCCACTCACCTCAGCCTCCCAAAGTGTGGGATTACAGGCTGAGCCACCGAGCCCGGCTTACATTCACGTTTTGACCTCATTCACATACCTCTCTCAATCCACATACCCCTCTGCATCTATATGCCCACCTCTTCTTCCACATGCCTTCCTTCTCATCCACGCATCCACATTCCCTGCTCCTCATCCATAGACCCTCTCCTCAACAACTTAACCTTTCATCATCCACATAATCCCCTCCTATTCCACATACCCTCTTCTCATTTACAGACCCCTCCTCATCAACACATCCTCCTCTTCATCCTATTATCCTCCTCATTCACATGCCCTCTTCTCATCCACATACCCTGCTCCTTGTCCATATATATTTTCTTCATCCGCACAACCTCTTCCACATCCACAGGCCCTTGTTCTCACACAGACCTTCCTCTTTCCCCACAGACACTCTCCACATTCACAGACCCACCTCCCAGCCCCATACCCTCCCTACTCCATGTACCCTCATCCTCCTCCACTACGCTACTTCTCAGTCACATACCCTCTCTCTTCATCTATGTACCCTCCTCATCTTCACATCTTCTCATCCGCATACACTATCCTCTTCCACATACACACTACTCATTCATGTGCCCTCCTCCTTATTCACATATTTTCCTCCAGTCGCCACATCTACCCATCCACAAACCTTATCCTCATCCACAAACCCTCTCTTAATCTACATATACCCTCCCCATCTACATACACTCTTCCTCATCCAGAGTACCCTCCTCCTCATCCACATACCCTCCTCCTCATCCACATTCCTTCCTCATCAGCTACATACTTTCATTCTAATCCCCACATCCTCTTCCTCATACACATACCTTCTCATCATCCATGTACATTTGTCCCCATTCTCGTACCTTGGCCCTCATCCATATATCCTTCTTCTCCTCTACATACCCTCTCTCATCCACATACCTTCTCTTCATCCACATACTCCCTCATTCACAGACCTTCCTCCTCCTCACCCTCCTCCTCACCCACTACCCTTTCTTTATTCCCATATCCTTCCCCTTATCCGCATACCTTCCTCCTCATTCACATGCTCCCTACTCATCTCCATCCCCGCTATTCATCCACATACTCTCTCCTCATCCACATATCATCCTCCTCATCTTCAGACCCCCCCTTCATCCAATTATCATCCCCTCATCCACATACCCTCACCTTATCCACATATCCTTCTCATCCACTTACCCTTCCTCATATCCAGTTTCCCCTTCTCATCCCCATACCCTTTCCTCATTCACATACTGTCTTCTCATCCATAGACTCTGCTCATCATACACATACCCTCTTCTCATCCATGTACCCCCATCCTTAACCACATGACCTGCTCCTCATCCACATATCCTCCTCTTCATCTACATACACTCCTAGAGACAGAATCCACTGAGGACTCTCACTTGACTCAGAATCTATCAGTGTGTGTCTCCAGTACTCTTCCATGTTGCCCATTGAGGTCTTGAGTAGAGTCCCATTATTGCCTATTTTTATCAGTATAGACTGTACATGGGGAGGCATCTGAGAAATTATTGGTGGGTGAAAGACCAGGGAGAGTCATTCTTCCTCAAAGCACATGGACATGTACAGACGCAGATAGCTAACATCAATGTTTGCCCGTGGTTTCTCATTTGTTTTTAATGAATTAGAATGTATTGACAAACTTACTTATTTTGATGCTCAGGTTGTCCTGAATATGGGTTGTTAGAGCCCCGTCAAGCTGGCTCCTGTGTCTTTGTGATGTGCCATGAGTGCTTTTGTTGTTGCTGTTTTTAAGAACTGAATTAAAATAATAAAGTCTACTACTATTAGAAAAAAGGAAAAAGTAACAGCAGGTTTTTTTGTTTGTTTGTTTTTGCTTTTTAAGAGGTGGAGTCTTGCTTTATTGCCTAGACTGGAGTGCAGTGGTATGGTAACAGCCTCCAACTCCTGGGTTCAAGCAGTCCTTCTGCGTCTGCCTCCCAAGTAGCTGGGACTACAGGCACATGCCACCATGCCCTGTAATTTTTTTTTTTTTTTTGTAGAAACAGGGTCTCACTATGTTGCCTAGGCTGGTCTCAAACTCTTGGGCTCAAGTTGTTCTCTTGCCTCGGTCTCCCAAAATGCTGGGATTACAGGCATGAGCTATTGCTCCCCATCAAAAGCAGATGTTTATTAAAAGCAAGTTTCATCTAAAAAAAATTTCACTTGTGGTTCTTTGTTGTTTGAATTGTATTGCATAGAGTCATTTTTCAAATAACAGTTAATTTTTTATAAGTAAAAATTTCTTGGACATCCACAGTGCATCACATGTGCAAAATTCTGTTAAGGACAAAGGGAGAGTAAAAGAAGTATTAAAGATGTTCTCTCTTACATTAAGAAATTTATAATACAGCTGTAGACAAAAGATCTCATGGGTCTTTTTCAATATTTAAAGTATAAATAAAGGCAAGGCACACAAGAAGATAATCAGAAGTTAAATAAAACCCTGTCCATGCAACCCAGGCGTCAGCCCTGCCTTCTTGATGTCTCCTAGGGAATGCCGAAAGCCTGAAAGTCTCATTTTTTAGATTCCCCTGTACATGGGGAGGCATCTGAGAAATTATTGGTGGGTGAAAGACCAGGGAGAGTCATTCTTCCTCAAAGCACATGGACATGTACAGACGCAGATAGCTAACATCAATGTTTGCCCGTGGTTTCTCATTTGTTTATTTTTCACACACTTATATATCATTTACTATTATTGTTATCTGAGAGTCAGAATCAGTGCTAAAAGATGGGCGATGGCTCTCTGTGATTCCTGCCTTCTGTCATTCCTGTATTTTTTTTCTTAAACTTCAGAGGTTGTATAAGTCCCTATCTCACAGAAATAAATGTCTTACTCAAATTACTTAGGGGGTTCCTATTTTCCTGACTAATAGAAAGTGACTGAAAGTTTCTCATTTGTTTATTTTTCACACACTTATATACCATTTACTATTATGAGCTAGGCACAGTGCTTTACAAGTATCAACAAATTTAATCCTCATTATAACCCTATGAAATAAGTATAATCAACTAGGTGTGGTGCCTCACATCGGTAATCCCAATACTTTGGGAAGCCAAGGCAGAAGAATTATTTGAGCCCAGGAGTTTGGGACCACCTGGGCAACATAGTGAGACCCTGTCTCTATTTTTTTTTTTAGAAAGGAAAGTAATAAGTATGATTATGATTATTTGTTCCTAAGAGGCACAGAGAGATTAAGTAAGCTTTCTGAGGCCACAGAGCTAGTAAGTTGTAAAGCTCAAATCCAGTATGTTTGTCTCCAGAGTGCATGCTTTTATTCTTTTTGCTGTTGCTGTTGTTGTTAAGTTAGGATCTCACTCTGTCACCCAGGCTGGAGTGCAGTGGCATGATCATGGCTCACTGAAGCCTCTACTTTCTGGGCTTAGACACTCCTTCCACTTCAGCCTCCCAGGTAGCTGAGACTACAGGCACACACCACCATGTCTTGCTTTTTGATTTTTTTGTTTTTGTTTTGTAGAGACATAGTCTTGCTATGTTGTCTAGGGCTGGTCTTGAACTCCTGGGCTCAAGCAATCCTCCCGCCTCAGCCTCTCAAAGTGCTGGGATTACAGGAATGAGCCACCATGCCCAGCTATGCTTTTCTTCTTATAATTTTTACAAATAATGCCTGGAAGGCTATATTAGTCTGCTCAGGATGCCATAACAAAACACCATAGATTGGGTGTCTTAAACAACAGAATTTTAATTTTTCATAGTTCTGGAAGCCAGAAGACCAAGGTCAAAGTTCTGGCAGATTTGGTTTCTGGTGAGGGCTCTCTTCCTGATTGACAGACAGTTGCCTTCTTATCATGTCCTAACAGGGCCTTTTCTTGATGCAAGTGCTACAAGAAGGAAGAAAATGAGCCTTCTAGTATCTCTTCTTATAAGGACACTAATCCTACTGGATCAGGGCTCCACCTTTATAACATCATTTAACCTTAATTACTTCCACAGAGGCTTCAAATACAGTCACATTGGGAGTTAGGGCTTCCACATTTGAAGCTGGGGAAGACATAAACACTCAATCCACAACAGACCAAAATAATGCCAACAAACCACTTTGGCTACTATTAATAAGTTATGAGGCACAACAAATGCAGTGTTTCTTTTCCTAGGCTTTAAAGGAAATACCTGGTTCAAATCTTTTGATCTCTCTATATTGTAGAAACTTGCTGAAGTTATTTTTGATCTAAGTTTCAGTTTCCCCATCTGAAAACAATAATAACTATTTTTCAGGGTTGTATTAAATAATATAGAATTATAATCTAATACCAACCACACAGATACTTGGTATGTCTTTGCTCCCTGTTGTGAGTTCTCATCAAAGGATGGTTCTCAACAAAGTGGATTCATCCTAGTCATTCTGCAGCAGCGTCCTCATCGTTGAATATCTGTCAACTACTTTCAGTTATATTAAGGAGATGTCGCAGTTGAGTAGACTCTTCTGTTCTACCTGTTTGAGTAGGCCTTACTTTGTATTAGAGACTGGCAAGGTGGAGACTACATTTCCCAACTCATATATGGCTTGGGGTCCACATGCACTGGCTTCAGGCACACAGCCACATCTATACCATATGTGAGGATAGACAAGACAGAGACCTGTTTCTGCTGCTTGGTGGAGGCATGGATTCCTCTGGGGCTGGTCTAGTAGAGAGGCAGGGAAAGGCTGGCTTTGCCATGTACATTACAGCTAAAGCTGTGCTATCCCAAGCCCAAAGCAGAGAAGCAGCTTCTGGATTTTCTGGATTCATCATGGGAGCTGGTTCTGTGATGTTCTTGAGGTTAGTTCTGATCCTCAGCCAGTCTCAGCTGCTCCAGCCTTTATGGTGATTTTGTGCACCTGTTCCCTGTGTAAATCTCTTTCTATATGTGCTAGAGTCATTGCTGTCTGAAGCTGAGCCAGACTCAGGTGGAGACTCAGAGACAGGTGAAAAGTTACATGGTATGTGAGAAAATAAGGTACGTGGAAGCAGGTCTTTTTCCTCTTTGCTTGTCATAGTACCCCCCAGTGCTTAAAGTTATGCCCAGCGTAACAACTCAGAGAATATTTGTGAAACTGCTGAGTACACTGGTAATTAAATATTTGCTCCCTTATTAGTTATTTGTTGTTACCTAACAAATTTCCCTAAACTTAGTGGCCTTAAGCAGCACACATTTGTTATTGTATAACTTCTATGTGTCATGCATCCGGGAACAGCATACTGGATCAAAGTCTCTCACAAGGCTGCAGTCATCCCAAGGCTGATCTTTTTCCAAGTCCACTCATGTGGCTGTTGGCAGGAGGCCTCAGTTCCTTGCTATATGGACCTCTCCACAGGCTGCCTGAGTGTCCTCACAATAGTGCACTCCCAGAGTTTCCCCACAAGACAACTGACAACTTTCTACACAAAAAAAGATAGAAAAATAGAGAGAGAGAGAGAGAGAGAGAGAGAGAGAGAGAGAGACTCCCAAGACAGAAGGTGCAATCCTAATCTCAGAAGTGACATCTCATCTCATACCTCTTAGGATGATTATTATAAAAGCAAACAAGCAAATAGACAAATAACAGTAAGTAACAAGTGGTGGGGAAGATGTAGAGAAATTGGACCCTTTGGGTGCCGATGATAGAAATTTAAAATGGTGCAGCTACTATGAAAAACAATTTGGGGCTAGGCTTGGTGGCTCAACCTGTAATCTCAGCACTTTGGGAGGCCAAGGTGAGTGCATTGCCTGAGTCCGAGGGTTCGAGACCAGCCCAGGCAACTTGGTGAGACCTTGACTCTACAATAAATCAAAAATTAGCGGGGCACAGTAACGTGCCTGTAGTTCTGGCTACTTGGAAGGGTGAGGAAGAAGGATCGCTAGAGTCCAGCAGGTCAATGCTGGGGTAGCCATGAGTATGCCACTGCACTCCAGCCTGGACAATGGAATGATACTCCAACTCAAAAAGAAAAAAAAAAAAAGAAAAAGAAAACAACTTGGCAGTTTCTCAAAAAATTTAAAACAGAACTACCACATTATCCAACAATTCCACCTCTGGGCATATATCTGAAAAAAATGAAAACAACTCTCAAAGAGGTATCTGTGCACACACGTTCCTAGTAGCATTAGTCTTAATAGACAAAAGGTGAGAACAATCCTAGTGTCCATTGACAGATGAATGGATTAACTAAACATGGCACATACATAAAATAAAGTTTTAGCTTTGAAAAGGAAGAAAATTCTGACACATGAACCTTGAAGACATTATGCTATGTAAAGTCAGTCAGTCACAAAAGGACAAATGTTGTATGATTCTACTCATACAAAGTTCCTGAAGTAGTCAAATCCAGAGTCAGAAAGTAGAAGGTTGGGTGCCAGGGACTGCGGGAGAAGGATGGGGAGTGAGAGTTTAACGGGGACAGAGGCTCAGTTTGGGAAGATGAAAATGTTCTGGAGATGGATGGTGGTGATGGTTGCACAAAACGTGAATGCAAATAAAGTCACTGAACTGCACACTTAAAAATGATTTTAATGATACATTTTGTTATGTATATTTTACCACAATTAAAGAAAACACAAGAAAGAAGTGATATCTCATCACTTCTGCTATGTGCTATTGGCTAGAAGCGCATGGCTAGATCTAGTCCACACATAAGGAGAGAGGAATTAAACTCCACCTCCTGAGGGAAAATGCATCAAAGAATTTGTGGCTATATCTTTATTTTTTTTTAATTTTAATTTTTTTTTTTGAGTTGGAGTCTCACTCTGTCGCCCAGACTGGAGTGCAGTGGCCGCTCCCGGCCACCGCAGCCTCGGCCTGCTGGGCTCCGGCGATCCTTCCGCCTCAGCCTTCCGAGTAGCCGGAATTACAGGCATGCACCACCACGCCCGGCTGATTTTTTGATTTATTGTAGAGATGAGGTCTCGCTGCCCAGGCGGGTCTCGAACCCGCGGGTCTCGAACCCGCGATTGCTCAGGCAATCCACTCACCTCAGCCTCCCAAAGGCGCGGGATTACAGGCTGAGCCACCGAGCCCGGCTTGTGGCTATATCTTTAAAACCATCATATCCTTTAAAGACTTCCATCCCAAAATAGACAAAATTGGCAGAAAGATTTTTAAAAATACTCAAGCTGTTAGAATAGGTATTTAGAAAACAAGTGAAAGAACAACGAGAAAGCTGCTGGTCTACAGTGGACAATGGGTCAAAAACAACTATTATGGCATGGCGAACAACAAGACATGTAGAACAACAGGTCATCAGGATTTGACTAAAGATTCATGGTCAAGCATATCTTGATAAGAACAGAACTTGGGAGGCCTGAGATGGCTGGCCTTCAGTACATGCACAGGATAGGCACAGACTGTCCTCTAGGTGACCTCGGGATGAATATGATTATACTGACATAAAATTATCCTAAAAGAGTCACCTACTCCCATCATACACCAAGCCACGCCAGTTCTGACTAAGCCCATACTGCCAAAAACACCCCTTGTGCGACGTGTATGTAGAGTATTGTAAAGGAGTGGACAAAAGACCCCACATGTGCAGAAAACTCCAATGAAAGAACACTTGGTTGGAGATCAGCCCGTGCAACATGGTAAACATAAGTACTTTAATTTTTTGTGTGTATCTACAATAAATCAAAAATTAGCAGGGTATAGTTGCACACACCTGTAGTTCCAGCTGCTGGAAGACTGAGGCGAAAGGATCGCCGGAGCCCAGCAGGTCGACGCTGGGATAGCCATGAGTGTGCCACTGCACTCCTGCCTGGGCAACAGAGTGAGAATCCAACTCAAAAAAAAAAAAAGAAAGAAAGAGCAGTTACCATAAGCCCTGGGCAGCCACTCTGTAGAGCCTGCCTACTAGCTCCTTTATCTGAATGTTCCTTCTTTTTCTGCAATAAAATCTATACTTTGCTTTACCCTAAATTGGCTCTGAATTTTTTCCTGGCGGAATTCAAGAACCGAGGAACTCACTGCTGTCCCTCTGGTAACAAACTACTTGCCTAAAGTACTTGCCACAAACTTCTTCCTGCGTGGACTTTATGCAAAGACTGACCCAGCAGGCAAGGAGCGTATGTATGCCTTGTGTTGTCACTAGTGTTTACCAGTGATCTGCTTACACTTGGGGTCAGGAAATCTGAACTGGTTTACTGCAGAGAATAAAATACTGATATAGAAATTAGTAGACATATGAAATATTCCATCCAAAGTCAGTGAGTTAAAATTCTTTTAGAAAGAAGATTCTTATTTATTGATTTAAAAGATGTGGGGTACAATTCAGGATTTAGGTGTACAAGTGGACCTTGTACAGGTAAAGTTTGGGCCTCCCTTTGGTCCCCACTTTGCCTGGTTTGAGATCAGGTAGCCTTATTGATGTTGTGCCCCACCCCTACGCCCTCCCCAGAAGAATTCCTCTACTGCCAATTCCTTAGAAAGAAGACTCTACTGTTAATGATTTCAAATCAAAGATAAGTCCCTAAAGAGCTGCATTTGAAGTTTTAGCCACACAATTCACAACAGCTGTGACAAAAATTGTAATCTGCATGAATTGCTAGGTGGTATCAAGAGAGCATGTTCCAGAGGCATCTTTCTGGGTTATCTTGTGATCTCTACACACACCCAAACCACAGAATGGAATGGGGTAGCCACAAGCTCGGTGGAGAGGGTGGGATGCACGGTGGCACTTCTATCAGCCTCTATCTGTTGCTTTACTAATGCCCTTAAAATTCTGTGCGAGATCATAATCAAATAAACACTCCACTTCTTCCAAAGTCATATGTTTACACACATGCTTTTATAACATCATAAGTAGTTTAATTTTTTTGTGTATAATGAGAATTTAATTTTTTTCCTTTCAGGTGTATTCATCTATTTCTCCCTACATTTCTTTTCCTTTTTCAGGAGAGAAGCTTCAAGCAGTTTCCAATTTAAGGGAGCACTGCACAAGCTTTTTTTGGTAGTATTGTATTTGTTTTCCTTCCTCTTCTTTCTTTCCTCAGAGTATATTGCAGAAGAGATGGAGCTATTTCTCAATTTTAAACAGTTGCTTTCCGGGGAGACAAATCAGCAAGAGAATACTCTTAAAACAAACAAAAAAGATCAGTACCTTTTCTCTTGATTTTTAATTTTTCATTTGTGATTTGACACACCTAGAGTTATACTTCCTCCAGGAGACAATAGAACTTTATCAAAAGAATTGCACAGGCTGGGTTTGGTGACTCAGCCTGTAATCCCAGCACTTTGGGAGGCCAAGGTGAGTGAATTGCTTGAGCCCGAGGGTTCAAGACCAGCCCAGGATCTTGATAAGACCTTGTCTCTACAACAAATAAAAAAATAGGTGTGGTAGAGCACACCTGTAGTTCCAGCTACTTGGAAGGCTGAGGCGGAAGGATCTCCAGAGCCCAGCAGGTCGACGCTGCAGTGGCCATGAGTGTGCCACTGCACTCCAGCCTGGACAATGGAGTGAGACTCTAACTCAGAAAAAAAAAAAGAGTTGTACGTAAATTACAGCCAATTTTACCAAGACTGAGATTTCTGTGTATCAGGAGCTGCCTGCTTTATATACTTTTTTCAGATTATTTTTCTTTCAGAATTCCTTCCCATTCCCCCAATTGGGACTAAAGGAATTAACTCTCTTCTATCCATCTTTCGTGATCACCAACAGTTTTCTCGCCAAAGGAGACCCTTGCTCCTCCTCCCACCCATTCCTGTACAAGCACAGGTTCCCTGCAAGGTTGAAAAGTTTGTTTTTTATCTTTGTTGGAGGGGTGGGGGTCACTGGGAGGCATTTTCTTTTTTGAGTCAGAGTCTCACTCTGTCGCCCAGGCTGGAGGGCAGTGGCATGATCACGGCCATCCCAGTGTTCACCAACTGGGCTCAGGCAATCCTTCTGTCTCAGCCTTCCAAGTAGCTGGAACTACAGGCATGCACTACCATGCCCTGCTAGTTTTTTGGTTTATTGTAGAGATGAGGTCTTGCCAATTTGCCCAGGTTGGTCTTGAACCCGTGGACTCTGGCAATCCTTGCCTTGGTCTCCCAAAGTGCTGGGATTACAGGCTTGAGCCACTGTGCCCTAATGGGTGATGTTGTTTTATTAGAATGAAATTTGCTAATGTGTGTTTTTCCACTCCCTGGCTAGAGGAGGAGGATATAGGAATAAAATGAAATGACTACTGAAAGTTTAAAAATTACTGGCAATGAATTGGGGCTCAAATGACCAGGGTTGTTACCAGACTTCACATCTTGCCTGGCAAGTGAGAGACTTGCACTGGGTAACTGACATAACCTCTTGGACTCCAAGATCACTTTCCTATATTTCTAGGCCTTTAATTTTTAAAGGTTGTAATTGTCAAAATAAAAGTAAACAAGAATTGCTAGTTTAATCATTTATTTCATAATATTAGCTCGATATTAACAGTAAGCAATCAGAAGTCTCTCAAAAAATTATGCCATATCTAAGACAGTTGCAAAATAACCACCAGCTTTAAGGTTATGTCCCACCCCCTAGGAAGCGGACTCAAGATGGAGAGTAGTGTGCAGGACCTTTATCAGGGAGTATTCCAAGGAGTTTGCCTCAGAAAGGGAGGGAAACTAAAGGGAAGGGTTAGGCAAAGAGAAAAGTTGGGATGGGGTAAAGTCTTGACAAAAGCTTCAGTGGGCGCCACAGAGAGCTCTGCACCTAGGAAGGGTCTTCAGAGCTATCCCAGCTGAGTGAGAAGCTAAGTCAATCAGTTACTGGACATGGGCCACTTGGCAAGGGTAACCTTGGGAGAGGTGCTTGTTTTCAGCTGGGGCAATTCCCAGGGTGGCCAATAGCTGGGAGCTGTCCTATGGCATCCCTCCCACAGATGTGCAACTGAGGTCTTCATTCCTGAATGGGAATTGGGGAGGTACATTACAGTGTATACTCTAATTGTCATACTCTTTTTGCAAAAAAGGGCCCACCAAATTGTGAGTCTGAAAGTGGAGAACTCAAATGAACCTGTGGTGAGGTCATCTTTATGGTGTAGGCAGAAGCCTTGTGCCTCATGGCTGGTCCACAGCTACTGGGCAAGCTCTGGCCACAGCAGCCAGAAAAAGAAGAGTAGAGAAGGGTGTTCATAATCACCTCTTTCTTCTCCAAGTCTCCTCCATTGTTCTGACTTCTCTGGTTGGCAACTCAGCTGACTTTGCCACCCCTCACCCTGGCACAGGGAAGCCTTGGCTTTCCAACTGAGACTAAGAAAGACCCTACGTCATGCCTGCATTTACATCTCTTCCAGTCTTATATCTGACCTCAAGTGTCAGCCAAACAAATCCTTCACTTTTTTCATACCTACGCCCTTCTTACTGCCCTTTTGTGATGTGTGGCCCGAGGGGCCATTTTTTTGAAATATAATTTCTTCTGCCTCTCTTAAGAGTTTGGAGGTCTAGCAGGGGAGCACAGTTATTCCTATACCCTTGGCCAAAGAACAGTCCTCCTTTAGCAGGAATGGTCATCCTCTTTGACCAAGTGTACAGCGTCAGGAGGGACACACATGGAGTGATGAGGAAGGAAGGGGACAACTGCCTGGTCCGCCAAATCAGCCAAATCAACCTTGGAGATCAATGGGGTAACAGATGTCATGACCAGACCACCCTCACATCTTTTTCTGCCTCTCTTTTTCCTCTCCCACTCTATCCAATTGAGTCTGAGCTCAATATCCTTTTATGGGAATATGGCTTCCAAGAACCTCCCCCCCTCCATGTTCTTCTAATGCCATTTTGAGAGGAGAGAGATCAAAAGTAAACATCGTCTTATGGCATTCTAGGAAGATTTGTTTCAAACTCACAAATATAAACAGAGGGATAAGGTAGAACCACTTCAAACCCATGATAAACAACTACTTTTATGCCAGAATGAGAGAATGTATTCATATTTTCCTTCAAAGTTTCCTTCTGGAGTTGAGCTTTGTAAAGATGCATATTAGAATCTATTTCAGGTTCCGTGGTTTGTTTATATTTATAGAATAATCTTTTCACTTTGTATTTTATTTGAAATCTTTGGCTTTGAGCACTGAATTTAGTCATTTTAGTCTGACTGGAATCAAGTAGGGCTTTATGTGTCTGCCATGGGAAAACAGTTTGCATGAGTGTGTGAGGAGGAGCTGAATGTGAGTTCAAATTATTTTCTATCTTGTTAGATAGACAAGAAATTTAGAGAAGCTGATAGAACTTGATGAGATAAAGGATCCAATGTTGAAATCAGAAGGTTTTCTTCTATTTTAAAAGGAATGTTAAAGTAATGAGAGAGAAGAAAGCACAAAGAGCCAGCACTGCATAAAGGAAGGAAAAGAAAGCAACGATCTGTAAGCCATGCAAAGGGATCTCTCAAAGAAAAAAAAGTAGTAGTCTCTTGAAGGCATCAATTCAATCTCTAATTCATACAGTTTATGATTTGAATTTCTGTCTTGATTATGAGAGACAATATTAATTTTTAACTTTTTTATCTTAGAGTTTCCAGTAAGTGTCGTGCTAGTACAGTAACAATGCATGCTGAGAGCCCATTTATGATAAAAGCAGTGTGACATAACCACAAGTCCCAACTGTTATAGTCTTAAGACTTTTACCTCTTACCTTATCTGTAAAAAAGAAGCGAAGGACAAATGAGGCAACAGATGCTCAGGAGATGACATCTGTCGCTCATTGTTATGTGGTTATTGCAGTGTGTCTCTAATTTGAGCATGTATTATTCCAAAATTCTCACTCTTTCTGACACTCTAGCCCAACTCCTAAAAGCGATTTCTGAGTAAACACCAAAAACCTGTTGTTAAAAAGGAAGACTTGAAAAGATTGAAGGAAATGTCCGAGTTGGATTCTTATGAAGCAACTGGATTTCAGAAAAATACATTAGGGGAAAGGAAACAAAGACTTTTAGTTGAGGAAAGAATATCTGATTTTTGAAGGGATTACGAGATTCTAAATACAGTGTATGTGCAATTTTATAAGAAAAGAGTTTATAGATTGCAACATTCTAAAAGATATCTAAGACACCAAAAAGGTTTAGTTTATATGCTAGGAAGAGGCCAAGATGACTGACTGAGGACACCACACAATTAAAGCTCTCCACATATGGGCTTTTGGGGTTGACCTGAAAAACCAAGTTAGGTCTATCAGATGGCCACCTGGGGACATAGAGGATGGATGGTACCAAGCTCTGGACAGCCCTGGAAATAACCCAATGTGAAAACAGGAGAGCACCTTTGAAGATAGGGTGAGTGAAAACAACAGCTTTTCTTCTCTACATACCTCACATGGGCTTCTGCCAAGGGGGAGATAGCTCAGGAACCAGCACTCCCCCCTCATTCCTCCCACACCAGCCAGGCACAGAAGGCTTCCCTGGATAGAGACAGAAACACTGGCAGGTCCCACGTGGAACCCAGGGAACCTCAGTGCCTAGGAGTCTGGCTGCAACTGCTGGCTCCCACCCAATAGATAGCCTTAACAGGAAATACCCTGAGAAGGGAGCTTGTGCCATGTAGGCACACTCCTCTCCCTCCCTCCCCAGGACCAGCAGGGGTGATGCAACGGATTCAGGGAAGTTTCTCCAGTGGTGGCAATCCTTGTGGTCCTAGGACAGGGTTGCAGAAGCAACTTGACATCAAGGGTCTGCCATTGTGGTTATAGGCCCTCCCATAGAGCAGGGTAGGGTCTAAGGGGCCAGGCAACTCTGCACAGCAGGTGGCAGTAGCCCCACCCACCCACAAACAAGAAAAAATAGCAACTCTCATTGCTTCCCTTCTACCCAGTACAGAGTTTACAGACCATACAAATCAATAACAGAATCTAAAAAGCAAAGGAGTCTCAACAGCAATGTGACAGGAACAAACTCCCACATACTGGTTATTAACTTAAATGTAAATGGATTGAATGCATCACTCAAAAGGTGCAGAGTGGCAAATTGGATAAGGAAGCATGATTCATTCTTCTGCTACCTTCAGGAAACCCATCTCATTGTAGAGGACAACCACAGTCTCAAGGTAAATGGCTGTAAAACCATCTTCCAGCAAATGGAAAACAAAAAAGAGCAGGAGTAGCTATTCTTTTTTTTTTTTTTGAATTGGAGTCTCACTCTGTCACCCACACTGGAGTGCAGTGGCCGCTCCTGGCCACCACAGCCTCAGCCTGCTGGGCTCCGGCGATCCTTCTGCCTCAGCCTTCCAAGTAGCTGGAACTACAGGCACGTGCTACCGAGCCTGGCTAAGTTTTTTGATTTACTGTAGAGATGAGGTCTCACCAAGTTGCCCAGGCAGGTCTTGAACCCATGGGCTCAGGCAATCCACTCACCTCAGCCTCCCAAGGCGCGGGATTACAGGCTGAGCCACCAAGCCCGGCTAGGAGTAGCTATTCTTATGTCAGACAAAACAGATTTTAAACCAATAAAAGTAAAAACCAAACAAACAAAAACAAACCTAAGAGAGGACATAAACAGCCATACATTAATAGTTGGAGACTTTAATATTCTGCTAACAGCCTTAGATAGATCAGCGAGGCAAAAAACTAACAAGGAAACCCAGACCTTAACTTGATACTGAACCAGTTGGGCCTAATAGCTATCTACAGAACACTCAATGACCACAGAATATATATTCTTCTTATCAGCACATGGAACATACACTAAGTTTACTCACATACTCATACATAAATCAAGTGTGAACAAATTTCAAAAGATCAAAATCATACCAGCAGAAGAAATATTATTTCTTCTGCCTCTCTTAAGAGTTTGTTTGGAGGTCTAGCAGGGGAGCACAGCTACTCCTATAGCTTGACCAAAGAACAGTCCTCCTCTAGAGGGAATGGTCATCCTCTTCAACCAAGTGCACAGCTTGTCAAACAACAGTGGATTAAAAATAAATATCATCACTAATAGGAACACCCCCAAATACACAAATACATGGAAAATTAAACAACATGCTTCTAAATGACTTTTGGGTTAACACAGAAATCAAGGCAGAAATAAAAAGATTCTTATAAGCAAATGAAAACAAAGACACAATATATCAAAATTTGGGAGTACCATGAAAGCAGAGTTAAGAGATAATTTTTTTAGCATTGCATGCACATATCAAAAAAATCAGGGGGCTCTCAAGTAAACAGTCTAATGTGGTACCTAAAGAAGCTGGAAAGACAAGAGCAATCAACTCTTATAATGAATAGAAAGATAAATTATTAAAATAAAGTCACAATTGAATGAAATAGAGAGAGAAAATTCATACAAAGTATCAATGAGACAAAAAGCTGGTTCTTTGAAAGAATAAATAAGGTTGATAGACACCTGGTCATATTAATGAGAGAGAGAGAGAGAGAGAGAGAGAGAGAGGGAGGGAGGGAGGGGATAATTTGAATAAACACAGTTAGAAATTTAAATGATGATGTTACAATTGGCCCTGAAGAAATACAAAAGATCATCAGAGATTATTACGAATACTTGTATGTGAATAAACTAGAAAATCCATAGGAAATGGAAGAATTCCTGGCATGACATAACCTCCCAAGATTGAAACAGGAAGAAATTGAAACCCTAAACAGTTCAATAACAATGCAAGAAATCAACTTAGTAATAAGAAACCTCCCTGCCGAAAGACGCCCTGGTCCAGATGGTTTCTCAGCAGATTCTATAAAATGTATAACATGAAAGAAATGATACCAATCCTAATGAAAGTATTCCAGGCAATTGAGAAGGAAGGAATTCTTCCTAGCTCATTCTATATGGCCAATATCATCCTGATATCCCAAAATGGCAAAGACCAAACAAGGATAGAATACTACAAGCCAATTTCTCTGATGTACATAGATGCAAAAATTCTCAACAAGATTCTAGTAAATTGCATCCAGCAGCACATTTCGTTTGTTTTGTTTTTTTTTTAACTTTTGGGTTTCTTTTTTTAAATTTTAAATTTTAAATATGTGGGGTACAATTCAGGGTTAGGTATTCAGATATTCATTATGTAGGTACCCTTGTTGATGAAGTGTGCTCCCCCTCCCCTGGCAGTTTCCCACTATTGCCAATCTCAGTCCCACCCTCCCCTGGCAGTTTCCCACTAATTCCAATCCTACCCCTGCCCTCTGCTGGCAGTTTCCCACTACTGCCAATTCCTTTCTTATAGTATTAACGATAGTTGTTCAAGGTCCACTTATGAGTGAGAACATGTGATACTCAGTTCTTTGTTTCTGTGATAGATCACTCAGTATTATAGCCTCTAAGTCCAATCAAGTTGCGAAGTTCATGATTTTGTCCTTCTTTGTGGCTGTGTAATGTTCCATTGTGTATATGTACCACTTTTTTTTTTTTTTTGAGTTGGAGTCTCACTCTTTTGCCCAGGCTGGAGTGTGGTAGCACACTCATGGCCACTGCAGCCTCAACTCGCCTCAGCCTTCCAAGTAGCTGGAACTACAGGTGCATGCAGCCACGCCCAGCTTATTTTTAAAAATTTATTTATTGTAGAGATGAGGTCTCACCAAGTTGCTCAGGCTTGTCTCGAATCTCTGAGCTCAGGCAATCCTCTTGCCTCAGTCTCCCAAAGTGCTGGGATTACAGGCTTAAGTCACTGTGCCTGGCCTACCACATTTTTAAATCTAGTCCTCTTCCAATGGCAGCATAGTCGGTTCCATGTTTTTGTTATTGTAAATAATGCTGCAATAAACATGCATGTGCAGGTATCTTTTTCAAAGAGTGATTTAAATTCCTCATGGTATATTCCCAGTAGGGAGATTGAGGGTCATATGTGAGGTCTATTTTTAGATCTTTTAGGAATCGCCACACTGTTTTCCACAGAGGCTGTACTAGTTTACTCTCCCACCAACAGTGTAGAAGTGTTTCCTTTTTGCTGCATCCTCTCCAGCATCTGTTGTGTTTTGAGTTATTGATGATAGCCATCCTGTCTGGAGTTAGGTGGTATCTCGGTGTGGTTTTAATTTGCATTTATCTGATGACTAGTGATGCTGAGCATTTTTTCATGTATTTGTTGGCTACTCATATGTCTTCTTTTGAGGAGTGTCTATTCATCTCTTTTGCGTACTTTGTAATGGGGCTGTTTGTTTTTTTCTTTCCGGCATGTTTGAGTTCCTTGTAGATCCTAGATGTCAGGCCTTTGTCAGATATACAGTTGGCAAATATTTTCTCCCAGTGGTGGGCTGTCTCCCCACTCTCTCAGTGGTTTCTTTGGCTTTGAAGAAGCTTGTCAGTTTGATGAGGTCCCAGTTGTGTATCTTATCTCTTATGGTATGGGCACCTGGGGTTTTGATCAGGAGTTGGTTGCCAGTTCCAATTTCCATAAGGATGTCTCCTGCATTTTCTAAGATTCTTATAGTTTGAGGTTTTACTTTTAGATCTTTGATTCATTTAGAGTTGATTTTTATGTATGATGAAAGGCAGGGGTCTTGTTTTAATCATCTGCATGTGGTCAGCCAGTTTTCCCAGAACCATTTACTGAATAGGTTCTCCTCTCTCCAGTGGTTAATGGTGGAGGCTTTGTTGAAGATGAGTTGGTTGAGAAATTGAGGTTTTGCTTCTGGAATCTCTATCCTGTTCCATTGGTCTATATGCCTGTTCTTGTACCAATACCAGGCTGTTTTTATTATTGTAGCTTTATAATAAAGCTTAAGGTCTGGGAGAATGAGGCCTGCTTTGCTTTTTTTTTTTGCTGAGGTTTGTTTTGGCTGTTCGTGATCAATTATGTTTTAATATGAATTCCTGTATTGTCTTTTCCAGGTCTGAGAAGAATGTTGTTGGTAATTTAATGGATATTGCATTAAATCTGTAGATTACCTTGGGTAGGATGAACATCTTAACAATGTTGATTCTTCCAATCCATGAGCATGGAGTATTTTTCCATTTGTTTGTGTCATCTTTGATTTCTTTGTGTTTTGTAGTTCTCGTTGTAAAGGTCTTTCATGTCTCTGGTTAGAAAGATGCCAAAGTATTTAATTTTTTTGTGGCTATTGTGAATGGGATTGTACTTTTAATTTGGATTTTCTTTTTGTTTATTTTTGGTGTATGGGAATGTGACTGACTTTTGCTACATTTATTTTATGCCCTGAGACTTTGGCAAAGTTCTTTATCAGTGCAAGGAGGTTTTTGACAGATTCTCTTGGGTTTCTGAGTTATAGAATCATGTGGTCTGCAAAGAGGGATAACTTAGCTTCCTCTTTTCCTATTTTGATACTCCTGATTTCCTTCTCCTGTCTGATAGCTCTAGCTAGGACTTCCAATACAATGTTGAACAAGAGGAGTGAGAGTGGGCATCCTTGTCTTGTTTAGGGGAAATGTTTCCAGTTTCTGTCTGTTTAGCAGTATGTTGGCTGTGGGTTTATCATAGATGGCTCTTACTGTTTTGAGGTATGTTCCATCTATTACTAGATGCTCAGAGGTTTTTATCAAGAAAGGGTACTGGATTTTATTTTTAAAAATTTCCACGTCTAATGATATAATCATGTGGTTTTTGTCTTTACATCTGTTGATGTATTTAATTACATTTATGGTCTTGCAGATGTTGAACCAGTCCTGCGTCCTGGGGATGAAGTTTACTTGGTCATGGTGGATGATTTTTGAGATGTGTTGTTGGATCCAGTTTGCTAGGATCTTGTTGAGAATTTTAGCATCTATGTTCATCAAGGATATTGGCCTGTAGTTATCTTTCTTTGTTGGATCTTTACCCAGCTTGGGTATCAGTGTGACGTTAACTTCATAAAATGATTTGGGGAGAATTCCTTCTTTACTGATTGCCTGGAATACTTTCAATAGGATTGGTATAGCGCCTCCTTGTATGTTTTGCAGAATTCTTCTGGAAAGCCATCTGGTCCAGGGCTTTTTTTTGTAAGTAGCTTTCTTATGACATAGTCAATTTCCTGGATTGTTATTAGTCTATTTAGGGTCTTGATTTTTTCTTGTTTCAAGCTGGGGAGGTTGTGTGATATAAGAAAGTCCTCCATTTCCTTTAGGTTTTTGAGTTTGTTTCCATACAGGTGTACATCTCTGATAATCTTTCGTATTTCTTTGGGGTCAATTGTGACTTAATCTTTTGCATTTCTGATTGTGTTTATTGGCCTTTTTCTCTCTTTTTGTTGGTCAGTCTAACTAGGGGTCCATGAATCTTGTTTATCCTTTCAGAAAACCAGCTTTTGGTTTCCTTGATTTTTTTGTATTATATTTTTGTCTTCTATGTCCCAAATTTGGGTTTGTATTTTGGTGATCTTGATTCTTTTGCTGAAGTTAGGGTTTTGGTGGTCTTGTTCTTCCAGCTTCCTTAGGTGATTTGCTAGGCTGTTAACTTGTGATCTTTCCATTTTCTTCATGTGTGTTCATAGAGATATGAATTCCCCTCTAAGACTGCTTTCATGGTGTCCCAGAGGTTTTGGTAAGGAGTTTCTTCATTTTCATGTGTTTCCAGGTATATTTTAATCTCTGTTTTGCTTTCCATGTTGACCCAGGAGTTGCTTAGCATCATGCTGTTTAGTGTCCATGTCTTTGTGGATTTGGGGGCCAAAAGCACATTTCAGGAATCATCCATCATGACCAAGTGAGCTTCATTTTTGGGAAATAAAGCTGGTTCAACATGTGCAAATCAATAAGCACATTTCATTACATAACCAGATATAATACCAAGAACCACATTATTATCTCATTAGATACAGAAAAGGCATTCAATAAAATACAATATCCCTTCTTTAGAAAAGCCCTTTCACATCTAGACTTTGAAGAAATATTCTAAAAATAATAAGATCCATCTATGACAAATCTGCAGCTAACACAATGCTTAACAGGCAGAGGCTGAGAGCATTTTCCCTAAGAAATGGAACAAGACAAGGATTCCCATTTCACCCCTCCTATTTAACATAGTACTGGAAGTCCTAACCAGAAAAATCAGGCAGAAGAAAGAAACAGGGGTATCCAAATAGTAAAAGAGGAAGTTTAATGATCTCTCTTTGCAGATGATATGGTTCAATACCTAGAAAACCCTAGATAGTCTGTCAAACCCTTCCATGCACTGATAAACAACTTTGGCAAACTCTCAGGATACAAAATCAACGTGCAAAAAAATCAGTCTTCCTAGACACCAACAACAAGCAGGCTGAGAATCAAATCAAAAACACAATTCCATTCACAATAACCACACACATACAAAATACCTCAGAATCCATCTAACCAAAGAGGTGAAAGACCTTTACAATGAGAACTACAAAACATTGCTCAAAAAAATCAAGGATGCACAGAGAATGCAAGGATCTGCAGGCAAGGAAAAGAGCATTTACCAGAAACTGAATTTGTCAACACCTGTATCTTGTACTTCCCAGCTCCAGAACAATGAGAAAATAAACTTCTGTTGTGTAAAAAAAAAAAAAAAAAAAGAAAAGAAAAAGAAATCATGGATGATGCAAACAAATGGAAGAACATTCCATGCTCATGGATTAGAAGAATCAATATCATCAATATGTCCATTCTACCCAAGGCAATCTGCAGATTCAGCACAATCCTTATCATATTACCAGAATCACTTTTCACAGGCCTAGAACAAACAATACAAAATTTATATGGACACAAAAAAGAGCCTGAATAGCTAAAGGAATCTTCAACAGAAAAGATCAAACTTGAGGCATCACACTTCCAGACCTCAAACTTTACTACAAGGTTACATAATCAAGATAGAATGGTACTGGTATAAAAATAAACACATAGCCCAAGGAAACAGGGAAAACAATCCAGAAATAAAGCCATGGACCCTTAGCCAACTCATTTTCAACAAAGCTGACAAAAACATACACTGGGGAAATGAAACCACATTTAGTAAATGGTGCTGGGAAAACTGACTAGTCATATGCAGAAGAATGAAACTGGATTCCTACCTATTACCATATACAAAAATTAACTCAAAATGGATCAAAGACTTAATGTGAAACCTCAAACTATAAGAATCTTAGAAGAAAACTTAGGGAACACCTTCTTGGACATTGGAATAGGCAATGAATTCATGACCAAGTCTTCAAAAGAAAATGCAGTAAGAGCTAAGATAGACAGGTGGGACCTTATCAAGTCAAAAAGTTTTTGCACAGCAAAATAAGCCATCAAGAAAATAAACAGACAACCCACAGAATGGAAAAAAATATTTGCAAGCTATGCATTCAACAAAAGGCTAGCATCCAGAGCCTACAAGGATCTCAAACAAGTTGACAGGGAAAAAAACCAAACAACCACATTAAAAAGTGGGCAAAGGACATGAACAGACACTTCTCAAAGGAAGACATCCAAGCAGCCAACAAACATATGAAAAAATGCTCAGCTTCATTAATCATCAGAGAAATACAAATCAAAACTACGAGCCATGTGAGTATTTATTATAAAATAACACTTTACCTAGAATTTTTTCTCAGTTTCTATGACACAGGAATAGGTTTTTCTTATTCATTAAATAGTTTCTAAGACATATGTGCATTAAGCCAAATGAGTTGACATCAGAAAGCAAATGCTGCCTTCTGTTTTGAGTGGCGTGTACATGTTTAATGCTATGATTTACATGCTCACTTAGGGTAATCCAGCTTCTCTTTCACTCTAGAATACCTATATTCATCTTCCTTTGTTTTTAAACACAACCTGTTGGCATTATGTGTCCAATTGACTGGAGAGAGGATGGGAATAAACACGTTTAGACAGGTCTCTACAAAGAGACACATCAAATCTAAATTATCTTTTAAAACAGTGAAAAGGACAAGTTGTTTTTTTCCTAATATGCTCAGACATGATCCAAGTTGCAGGAAAGTGCAACCCCTCAGTGTTTGAGCGGTTTAAGGGAGTGTGTACTGATGGGCATCCCTTGTGATCCAATGCAGCATATGTGCATTGCTGGCATGTTTCTGCACGGTGGTTTTGTTTGTTCAATAACGCTATGTGTGTCTTTAATGAAGATTCACATTGATAGAATATAAAATAAGTGGGTCACTAATTGGTGTATTTCAAAGAATATTATGTTTTTGCTTTTATCTCATGCTAAAATAAATTTTGTATTAGTGCTTTGAACGTGAAGTCCACTTTTCAAAGAAGGTGTGACCTTTTCTTATAAAACTTTTAAACATTAAATTTTTTTCTAGAAAAGAATAACTACAATGATATACCACCTCACACTGGTTAGAATGGCTATCATTAAAAAGTCCCAAAACAACAAATGGTGGTGAGACTATGGAGAAAAAGGAATGCTTCTACACCGTTGGTGAGAATGTAAGCTACTTCAACATTTGTGGAAAGCAGTGTGGCATTTTCTCAAAGAACTAAAACTTGAGCTACCATGCAACTCGGCAGTCCCACTTCTTGGAATATACCCAGAGGAACATAAATCACTCTATAGAAAAGACACTTAAACATGTATGTTAATTCCAGTACTATTCACAATAGCAAAAACATGGAGCCAACCTAGATACCCATCGAAAGTGGACTGGATAAAGAAAATGTGGTACATATACATGGTAGAATACTATGCAGCCATAAAGAAGACCAAAATCATGTCTTTTGCATAATATGTTTCTATACCTAGAAAACCCTAGATAATCTCAAAAACCTCCTTGTACTGATAAACAACTTTGGTAAAGTCTCAGGATACAAAATCAATGTGCAAAAAATGTTTGCATTTCTGTACACCAATAACAGGCAGGCTGGGGGCTATGGGTATAACTGGAGACTGTCAATCTAAGTGAACTGTCAGAGAAACAAAAAACTGAATACTGCATTTTCTCACTCATAAATGGGCCCTAATCACTGGGGACATGAGCACAAATCAGGAACACTGCTAATGAGGGGAGCAAGGGAGGTGGGACAAGCGGCACACAGCTACCCATTGGGTACCATGTGCACTACCAGGGAGAGAGAGGGCTCGGTAGAAGCTCACCTGCGCTCAATTTACTTATGTAGCAAATCCTCATATGTACCCCAAAACTCTGGAATAAAAGGTAATAATTTATATGCTAAATGATTAGACATATGAAGCAAAAATAAATTAGACACATGAGGCAAAGACAAACAAAAAGTAGAAATCAGAGGTTATGCTAACAGAAAAAAGCAAAGAAGGAAACTACCTATATAAAAGTACAAGAAAAAAGAAAGGAAAAGGAAGAGTAGAGTAAAGCAGTTCTTGCCACTTAAAAAAAAAAATGAAAAACTTTTGTCATCCTTTCTTTGCCCAACACTTTTGTTAGCTGCAGAGGAACAGATGCTGGCCTTGAGACCCAAATAACTACAATTGACTTTCGAACAAAATGGGTTTGAACCCATGGGTTCACTTTCACTTGGATTTTCTTCCACTTCTGCCACCTCTGAGACTGCAAGACCAACCCCTCTACTTCCTCCTTCTCCTCAGCAACTCAGTGAAGATGATGAGGATGAATATCTTTATGATGATCCACTTCTACTTCATGAACCGAAGATATGTTTTCTCTTTCTGATGATTTTCTTTATAACATTTTCTTTTCTCTAGCTTACTTGATTGTAAGAATATAGTACATAATACACATAACATACAAAATATGTATTAATTGACTGTGCTATTGGTAAATCTTCTGGTCAACAGTAGACTATTAATAATTAAAGTTTTGAGGAGTTGAAAGTTATATTTGAATTTTCAACTACGTGGAAGAGAGTGCCCCTAACAAGAGTCAGTTGTGATATCAAGAGGTGCAAAAGGAAATTCGTCCCTCCCTCTTTCTTCTGTCTTGTAGAATTGGAGATAGGGTTGGGAGAGTCAGAAGGGCACTTCTACCCTTGGAGTGTGGAAGTGCTGGCACCTATTTTAACATTGACTCGTGTTAAAATATCAGCATATATGACAGAAGTCAGCCAGAGTTAAGGAATTAACAACCAGAGTTGTGGAAGATCATCAGAATCTAGAAAGGGCTTCTGAATCAACAATGAATGATGAAGCAAAGCTAAATATATATTGCTTAAAACACATATGCATTTTGGATTTAAGAGGTTTCCTGTCATGGTCAATGGTAGGGATATGAATAAGAAAAAAGTGAATTCTTGTCAAATCAGATAGCAGAGCTAGTTCTGGATTCTTTCTCTAGGTCAACCACTGACTAATTTATTTTTACCTTAATTACTTTTTTCAAAGTCATTAAGTTTCCTGATACCCTTCTTTCACCCACAAAAAGTTTTGCTTATCATTGAGTTTTGCACAGACTCAAATGTAGTAAAATTAGCTAAGACAAGAATTGACTTTAGGAGGCAATCTATATATTTTTTAAATTCTTTTTTCCTTAAGAATTTTTTTTTAAATTTTAAAGATGTGAGGTACAATTCAGGATTAGGTATACAAGTGGTCATTGTACAGGTAAAGTTTGTGAGGAGGTAATATTGTGATAAGGCTCAAATTTCTAGAACTGCCTTATAATTACTGAATTTTAAATTAACCTAACATACTTAAGAAAACTGATGCATGGACCAAAACAATAGGAATTTCCATTGACCATTCAGAATAGACTGGGTTATGCTGTAATGACAAATCACTTTAAAATTTCCATGACTTATTTCTGGTTCATGCTGCACATCCATTGAAGGTTGACAGGGGTTTTCATCCACAGACCATGAGAGACTTGTACTGACATTGGCTCCACTATCTTGTGACACTACCATCTCAGCATACTACTCCAAAGGAGTCACAGCAGGGCACAGCATGGAGAACTCACAAGCCAAAAACTACTCACAGCACTATGGCCAGACCTTGTCACAAGGCCCCAGACTCAACAGGGAGCTGCAGAGGTAAGGAGTACCACATGCGATGATTCTCATAACTGTACCGCATCATGTTATTTGAACAGGAATCTGTGTTTTGTGTAGCTTGTATCAGTATTGTTATCCAACTAGGCACACACTTAGTGGAATTTGTATTAAAAAGACATGATGAGAAGAGAGTTGCAATGTCAACTTATGCAGAGTTGAGCTTTGATATAAGAATTCTTATAATTACAGAAGTTCTGGAATTTTAATGACCCCCAGAATCATCAGAGAGCCTGTCCCTGTCCCCCAGGATTTTAATGCAGTGACTATGAGGTACAGTCCAGGAATTTTATGCAGGTGATCTTACTGGTTTCTGTCTTCTGACAATGATGCGTCAGGGCTTCAGCATGTGGTGGGGATAAGATATTTTATTTCAATAAGTAGAGTGCTAAAGAGCAGATGCCTGTTAACTTTTATCTTGTTGATCTTCACAAGTTGGTGGATGTGGTTCCCCAAATTTCAGAGGTATGTGGAGAAAAATGGCTGAAAATGAGAGAGAGTAAGGAGAAGGCATGGCACAAGAAATGGTGCAGGCTGCAAGGGCCAATTGTGGGTGCAAAGAAATAATGGAAATGGAGGTATCAACTGAGTCACTGGATAGAGAGATTAATTTATCTTGGTCAACAAATGGCCCAGTGGAAAGAGAACATGCTGAAAGCATTCCACAATGTGGCAAAGGATTTTATGATGGTTTCATTTAGAACCACTTAACTGGGAAGCAAGATAGGGCTGAGAAGAAAAGGGTTGTTGAACTTCTTATCACTGAAAACATAATTTGCTAAAGAAATAATCAGATGGGCACAAATATTTATGCACAAACTTCTTGCAGCATTTTTATAATGATGAAAAATTGGAAATCACCTAAATGTATGCCAGATGGAAATTGACTAAGATCATTAGGCGTCATCTACGTGATGAGATGCTAGAAACTTTTGAGAGTGGGATTGGAGCATCCAGGAAATGCAGTGATGTATTAATAGGTTTACAAAATCTCCTTCTAACACTGACTGGAATGAAAAAGATGAGACACACCAAATAAAATATCATCCAACATGGAATCTAGGAAATGTTCCCAGCCTCATACCACAGACGTCAAGAAATCCAAATCTAAACACAAAATATCTAATGCATTAAAAAAAATCCCAATTAGACCTAAATTGAAATAAAATTCTGAGAATCAACCCACAACTCCCTTTTTGGAGTGAGCTGCTCAGTGTGGTGAGAGAATGTTGAATTTCTGACAAATCCTACTAACGTTTCTCACTCTGGAAGGACAGGAAATAGGGGCCTGAGTTGGCAAGAGGAAAGATTTAGAATGTTCTGCCTGGGGCCCTCTCCCCCCCCCCCCACCCCGACTCCTCACTGTAAAGCCAAACTGATCAGTCCAGGGCCACAGTGTGGGAGAGAGTCCAGAAATGAGCTTCTAGCAATTGTCTCCCGGGGACAGGCAGTTGCCGACATAGCAAGATAGGGAGGAGAATGTGTGTGGCCACAGCTGACAAGGCATTCCACATACTGCTGGGCTGGGTTCTGCCTCCATAGCTGGGCAGCCAGATAGGCAAGAAAAATCCATGTCTGCAGACCCACCACCCATCCATGGGACAGAGTAGGTGCTCTATTATTTGGAGCGGGTCCCTAGGAAAAGGTTTCAACAAAATTAGAAACAAAGTGACCTTAAAAATAGCTCCCAGTTTTGACTGCTCATAGAACCTCTTCACTCCCACCCTTCTCAGAAAGCTCTGGCACCCACAAATATAAATCATATTGATTCAAAACATAGTGCATATTCTATAGGGAAGGCACAAACTGCACTCGGGTAAGAAGGGAGACAAGCAAAAGAGACCACACGGATATTATTTTGGGTTGGAGAGCAGAACCACACACAACTGCCATTATTTCAAAATGACTAAGCAAGTAGAAATGCAACGTGGGCATCTGTGTGATAATTCTGCCTCCCACCCCCTAAAGAAAAAGGAAGAGGTGGAAAGGAACTCTAAACATGTTAGACAACAAGAGAGTTCTCTTTGGAATAAAATTTCAGAAAACTGCTTCTACTCTTAACAAATTAAAAAGAGTTATAAGATCGAAATAACAGAATGGAGACTTCGAGATCCAGGGCTTATGCATTGTGTATGATGATCTCCAGGATCCAGGAGTTACAGAATGTATGATGATCTTTGGGGTACAGAAGTTATACAGTGTGTATGATGATCTCTCAGATCCAGGATTTACAGTGTGTACAATAGTGGGAAGAGACTCTTCATCATCTTCCTCTAGGAAGGGCTATGTGCATTTTGTGAAGCTGTAAATATTTTTTAAGACTGATATATGAGACAGGATATAGGCATATCAGATAACCATAGGGATTACTCAAGGGAACCCTGCTGATTGCTTGTTTCACCTCACATCTTCCTTCTCTCTTTCCCAGCAGAATTCCTATTGGGTCTAGGTACCCCTTCTCCACATAGCCACCCCCAGGCTCTGTATGTTGATCAGGCCCAGTTCATCAGTAAATAGCATTGCTCTGGTGACTGTTCTTGGTCATTGAGGCCATGAAACAAGTTGATGTAATTAGACTGAAAGAACAAGAACAAGTCCAAGGCAGAAGAGAGAAGCAGAGAGAACTCAGGGAGGAAAAAAAAAGTTCAACATCACTAATCAGGGAAATTGCAAATCAAAACGACAATGATATACCACCTCACTCCAGTTAGAATGGCTACAAAGAGCAAGTGTTGGTGAGAATGTGGAGAAAAGGAAACACTTGCACATTGTTAGTGGAAATGCAAATTAGTATAAACTCTGGAAAACAGTATGGAGATACTTCAAATAGTAAAAATAGAGCTACTGTATGATCCAGAAACACTCCCCCTAAGGAAAAGGATATATTGAAGATAAACCTGGATGCCATATTTATATTGCAGCACTATTCATGATAGCCAAGATATGGAATCAAACTAGGTGTCCCTCAACAGACAAGTGGATGAAGTATGGTATATATACATAATGTATTACTACTCAGCCACAAATAATAAAACACTGCCATTTACTATGACATGAATGGACCTGGAAGGCGTTATGTTCTATGAAATAACCCAGACACAGAAAGACAAATACTGCATGATCTCATTCATATGTGGAATATTTAAAAAGATAAGTTGATAGCATAGAAGCAGAGAGTAGAACAGTGGGTACCAGAGACTGAGGATGAGAGAGAAGAAAGGTAAATGTGGAGAGGTTGGTCAACAGTACAAACATTTCAGTTAGGTAGGAAGGATAAGTTCTGGTGTTTTAGTGCACAGTAGAGTGGGAATGGTTAACAGGAAGGTATTGAATATTACAAAATAGCTAGAAAAGAGGCTTCTGAATGGTCTCACCACAAAGAAATGGTAAATGCAGCCAAGTGGCTCATACCTGTAATCCTAGCATTGTGGGGGGTAGAGGCGAGAGGATTGCATAAACTCAGGGGTTCAAGACCAACCTGGGCAACTTGGTGAGACCTTGTCTCTACAAACTGAGGTGAGTAGATTGCCTGAGCCCGCGGGTTCGAGACACGCCTGGGCGGCGAGACCTTATCTCTACAATAAATCAAAAAATCAGCCGGGCGTGGTCGCGCGTGCCTGTAATTCCGGCTACTCAGAAGGCTGAGGCGGAAGGATCGCCAGAGCCCAGCAGGTCGAGGCTGTGGTGGCCAGGAGCGACCACTGCACTCCAGTCTGGGTGACAGAGTGAGACTCCAACTCAAAAAAAAAAAAAAATTAGCTGGATGTGGTGGCATGTGCCTATAATTCTAGCTACTTGGAAGGCTGAGGCAGAAGTATCGTCTGAGTCAAGCAGTTTGAGGCTGCAGTGGCCATAATCATGCCACTGCACTCCAGACTGGGCAACAGAGTGAGACTCTGGCTCAAAAAAAGAAGAAAAATAAGGAAATGTTAAATGTGTGAGGTGATAATTATGCTGCATACCCTGATTTGATCATTATGCAACATGTTTATGTATCAAAGCATCAAATTGTACCCCATAAATACGCACAATTGCAATGTGTCATTTAAAAAGCAAAAAGAAGCTGGGCTCAGTGCCTCAGCCTGTAATCCCGCGCCTTGGGAGGCTAAGGTGGATTGCCTGAGCTCGCGGGTTCGAGACCCGCCCGGGCAACTTGGCCAGACCTCATCTCTACAATAAATCAAAAAATTAGCTGGGTGTGGTAGCGCGCCTGTGTTCCAGCTACTTGGAAGACTGAGGCGGAAGGATTGCTGCAGGCCAGCAGGTCGAGGCTGTGGTGGCCGGGAGCGGCCACTGCACTCCAGTCTGGGCGACAGAGTGAGACTCCGACTCAAAAAACAAAAACAAAAACCAAAAAAACCACAAAAAGAACCCAGGACAATAATGACATATGAGGGGGACCCAAAAAACCCCAGAATTTATTTATACAAAATTATGTATTTGTGTATTGTACATGTTTAAACTTTCGCCACCTTCAAGGTACTCTCTGATGCAATGCACCTATCGAGATTTTTTTTCCACTGCTTGAAACAGCTTTTGAACTCATCAGTTTTGATGCCATTTAGTTCTTTAGTTGTTTTTTGTTTCACTTCTTCCACATCTGCAAAATGTTTCCCTTCACAGACTTTTTTCATCCAGGTAAACAGAAAAAAAGGGCGGCAAGAGTGAGACTCCAACTCGAAAAAAAAAAAAGTTGCTGAGGGTGAGATCAGGGGAAAAGAAGGGGTGGGGCATGAGGGTCATGCCGTTTTTGGTCAAAAAATGCTGAACTCAGTGTGGTGTTGGCAGGTGTGCTCATAGATTGCCCATCATGAAATGGGCAAATGCATTGAAAGAATATCTGAAAGAAAATTAACTGAAGCCAAACACAGCCTTTCACAACAACGCTAGTTGGTTCACTTATGCCAGTGGGTTACTAAAACACTTACCTAGAGGGAGAAGCCTATATTTCCAGGGGCCTAACCTCCAAAAGGGTTTTTGGGTCCCCCTTATAATGTTGAGCCAGTGCCTTCTCTGAACTTTCTGTTGTTTAGTTGTTTATGCAGTTGAATTCATAGTTTCCAAACTTAATTACAGTGGGATTTTTTTTCTTTTCTATATATTTCCATATTGTTTGTATTTCTTCTACATTTAGTGGTTATTTTTTCTGTAATTAGAAAAAAATCTGTTTCTATTTTGACAAGGTAATACCGGCTACTTAATGACACTGAAAATTATTTAAGATGTACTATTCAGTTAAAAAGTAGGTTACAAAGTTTTTGAAGGAAATTATACCAATTTTTTTAAAGGGGATCTATAAATTCTGTGTACACCTACAAAAAAATTCTGAAGGAATACCTGCAAAAATAATTGTTGTTGTTTTTGAGTGATGAAATTATGGGTGAATTTTTTTTTCTTTTTGTTTGACGGGTGTCTCGCCCTGTAATAACATAGAATGACTTGCACAAAGATTTAAAAGATAAATTAAAATGTTTTTCTTTTGATTTTTTTTTATTTTAAAGATGTGGGGTATAATTCAGAGTTACGTATACATATAAATTAAAATTTAAATAAAAATTCAAGCACTTTGATTTGGCCAAAAAATACTTTCAGTTTCGAGTTATGGTATTTTATAACCATTAAAATCAAGGAAAAGCAGTAACTAGAGGCAGGGTTTAGCAGGACAGCTGGCCTCCTCACTACTCCAGCCTCTTCCAACTGGAACAGGAAGACTGTTTCCTTTCTTCTCTGGTGTGAAGCTTCCTGACACTGGTGGGTTTAGGAACTCAGCTGATATCAGTTTCCCCTGAGGAGTCCTACTTCAGCAAGACAGCAAAGCCAGCCCCTGGTCATGTTATGACACCATATTGTTAAGTATCCACAAACAAAACAAAGATAGGTCTCCATGCCCTGCAAACAAACGCTCAATCCAAAATTGCAAAGGGCAATTTGTCATTAGCAGCTTCCATTCTCTACCTTAGCATTCCTCCTCATATTTTTGGTTTTTAAAAATTTGTTGTACATCATTTTGGGTTACATGGTGATATATATTGATACCTACATACAATCTGTAATGATCAAATCGGGGTAATTGGAATATCTCTCACCTCACATATTTATCTTTTATTTGTGTTGAGAACATTACAGACCTTTTGACTATTTTGAAGTATACAATAAATTATTCACTTAATACAATTTGTTTTTGTGTATGTAGACAGGGTCTCACTCAGTCACCCAGGGTGAAGTGCAGTGGCATGATCATAGCTCATTGCATCCCTGAACTCCTGGACTCAAGTGATCCTCCAGCCTCAGCCTCCTGAGTAGCTGGGACTAGAGGCATGCCACCATGCTTGACTAATTGTTTAATTTTTTTTGTAGAAATGAGATTTCAAACTCATGGCCTTAAGCAATTCTCCCATCTCAGCTTCTCAAAGAGGTGGGATTACAGGCATGAGTCATTGTGTCTAGCCTACAATACATTATTGTTAACTATAATTTTCCTACTGTACTATCAAATAGTAGAACTTATTCTACCTAACTATATTCTTTGTAAACCTTAACCAATTTCTCTTCATCCTTTTCCCTTTGTTTCCTTGGTCTGATTTTTATCCTATACTTTGCTTTTTATATATTAGATTACTTAATTCATATAGACCACTAAAATGTTGGTATTATTAAAACTGTTTTAGACAATGGGTTTCTGAGGTGTTCTGCTAGTCCACCAGATCTGAAACTTCTGGGCGTCTCTCTGGAGGGAATGTGGCCAAGATGTGAAATAGTGGATTTGAAAACTATGGCAGCTCCTCCCATGGGGGGGGGCCGGCAGCTACATACAGTTGGTGTGAGGAGGCATGTTGGGTCGCCCACCTCATCTCAGGTGGAAAAGAAGTCGAGAGCCTGAGCCCAGCACTTTGTACTCTGTTCCATATCTCAGCTGCTTTCTGCTACTCTGGTTGATGAAGTGTTCAAAACTGGGAATGTTGAGATTTCACAGGTCACTACTGTGGGGATAATCAGACATGCAGAGGAGGCACCAACCAACATGATTTATAAAATAGATGACATAAATAGATGACATGACAACTGTACCCATAGATGTTCACCAGTGGGTTGACACAGATGACACCAGTGATGAAAACATCGTGGTTCCTCCAGAAACATATGTGAAAGTGGCAGGTCACCTGAGATCCTTTTGGAACAAAAAGAGCCTGGTAGCCTTTAAAGTCATGTCCCTGGAGGATATGTGTTAGTTCCACACATATGCTGGAAGCAGTCAATGCACACATGGTACTGAACAAGTCTAATAGCACCTTCAGTACCATGTGTGCATTGACTCAAGGAGAGCACCTGTCAGCAACCTGGGAATGAGTGAAGCAGGGAGCTTTGGTGGCAGCAAACAACCTCACTGTGGCCCAGAACCAGGTACTGAATTTGATGAAGGCTTGCCCAAGACCCGAAGGATTAAACTTTCAGGAGCTCATGAACCAGCTCAAATACATGACTGTCCCCTCCATTAAGCAAGCTGTGTTTTTTCTGAGCAATGAGGGGCACATCTATTCTACTGCGGATGATGACCATTTTAAATCCACAGATACAGAATAACTGGATCTAATTGGGTACCTGAGATATTTTCCATATGGACCTGGGCTTCACAATCTGATGTATCCAGCTGTGCAGATGTTTGACCAGGTGACCTCTAGGAAGTAGATTTCATCTATAAAATGTCTCAACTGACATCCTTTTGACATTTAAAAAAGTTATTTTATAGAGAAGTCTTGGATCAGAGTTTCTCAGACTTGGCCTATTGATATTTAGGACTGGATAATTCTTTGTTATAAAGCAGTCCTGTGCTTTGTGGGATATTTAGCTCCATCCCTGGCCTCTATTCCTTAGACATCAGTAGCACCCTGCTTTCCCCACATTCAGTTATTATAATAAAAAATGTCCCTGACATTGCCAAATATTCCCTGGGGGGCAAAATTATCCCCAGTCGAAAGCCACTGTCTTAGAGATTAAGTAGCTTACCCAGGTGTCTTAGGAGAGAAGGAGACCAATTTTGAATCAGGTCTCAGTCAAAGCTTATCTTTTAACCATCATGTGCTGCCCTGTCTTTCCTGCTTTTGCCTCCTCCCTGCCTTCAGGTATATTGTACTCTTCCCCTGCCGTGGTTCCTACCCTGACCAACTTTCTTCCTCTCCCGATCTGACGTGGGAAATTCTGACCATTAATCAAGAGACAGAGTTGTCACCTAGAGCGGCCCCAGCCCCAAATCTTAAATTCTGTGATGTCAGCCTCTATCCTCCCCTGCACACCTCATGCCAGGCTCTGCCAGTCAGGACTGCATATGCTTATATGCTGTGACCTGCCTAGTGCCTAGGATCCAGAGGAGAGGCTCATATTATTGAATTTAATTAAGTTGAAGCCCACTACACTTTCTTCTCTATCTCTTTAAGCTATCTAATACCCCAGCCAGGTTTTGTGGTTTACTCCTGTGATCCCAGCACTTGGGGAAGCTGAGGTGGGAGGATTGCTTGAGCCCAGGAGTCAAGACCAGCCTGAGCAAATAGCAATACCCCATCCCACAAAAAAGAAAAAACAATTATATGGGTGTGGTGGTGTGCACCTGTAGTCTCTGCTACTTGGAAGGCTGAGGTGGGAGGTTAGCCCAAGGTCAGGAGGTCAAGGCTACAGTGAGTTGTGATGGTGCCACTGCACTCTAACCTGGGTGACAGAGTGAGACACAACTCAAAAAAAAAAAGATATCTAGTACCTCAACTCTTCTTATTTCTCTCAATTATTCAGTGAATAGTCACTCATCAAATACTTAACCTGTGCCACATAGTCCCTGTATTAGCCAGGGTTCTCAAAAGAGACAGAACATACAGAATAAAGAGAGAGAGAGAGAGAGAGAGAGAGAGAGAGAGAGAGAGAGAGAGAGAGAGTGAGATGCATGGCAGGGATTTAATAGGGAAATGGGCTTGTGCAGTTATGGAGGTTGAGAAATCCCACAACAGACCATCTGCAAGCTGGAGATGCTGAGATGCTGATGGCATGGCTCAGCCCAAGTCTTAAGGCCTCAGAACCAGGATAGCCGATGGTGTAACTCTCAGTTCGAGGCCAACGGCCTGAGAACCTGGGGGCCACTGGTGTTAAGTCCATCAGGCTGGAGAGTCTGAAGTAGTTGTCTAAGGACAGAAGAGGAAGAGTGTATCCAGCTCTAGCAGACAATTCTACATTTTGGCCTTTTTCTGCTTGTGTTTTCTAGGGCCTCCAGCAGAAAGGATGGTGTCGCTCATGTTGAGGGCGGATCTTCCCCACCTCATCCACTCAGACTCACATGCTGATTTCTCAGGAAACACCCTCAGAGCCACACCAAAATAATGTTTCATCGGGTTTCTAGGTATTCCTTCACCCAGGCAAGTATCCAGACACCTAAAATGAACCATCATGGTCCCCACTCTTGGAAAGCAAGTCAGATATGTAGTATGCAGATGGCTTCTTATACTTCGATGCCAGTAAGTGGCAGAAAATAAACAGGCAGTTACTGCAACTCTATGGGTCATATAGAATAATCTGGATAGGAAGAGGTTGATTTGTTTGTTCGCTAACTAGACTAGATTCCAATTGAATCACCTTCTCACAGGGTTCTTGACTTCCACAACTCTCTTGTCACCTTACATACTTGCCTTTTAAACCACCAAACTGAGATGAATATGGCTAAACTTACTGCTGCATATGTGAGCTCCACTCGGTTCCCAGCAACTCTTCCAAAACTGACCTCTCTCCTCAAATCGCCAACACCCTTGATTGGGAGGTGACTTTGCTTTCTGAAAAGGCCTGGTGAGAAACCTATCTTCCTTTCTCAGCTATGCACTTATCTGCATCTGCACCCACCCTTGAGTCCTTCCCACCTGCTTTGGAGGCCAAGATTTCCCTCCGTCATCCTGTCTGAGACTTGCTCATGGATCACCTTCTCTCTCCCTCCGTATTGCCTTCTGGCATCTCTCCAATCATAAAACAAAATCTGTCCATAGGCTTGGCTTCCCTCAAGCTCCCATCTCATCTTTTCTTTCCTTTTCCATAGCTACATTCTTGAAAAGTGCCATGCTCAATAATTATATTTGCATTTCCTCACCTCACCAAAACAGACTTGGGGCCACAGAGATGCCCAAACTGTCCTTGTTGGTGTCTAAAGGAAGCACCTCCTCTATGGTCCAATACAAAAGACATGGTTCCAGTCTTCTGCACTTAACCTCTCCATAGCATTTGTCAGAAAAGAAGTGGTATGGTTTCTCTACTTATTGGGATTCTCTCTCTTTTTTGTAATCACAGGCACTCTACATAACAAAAAAACAACACACACATCTATAGAAAAGCAGGCAAGTCTGCCTGGTTTGCAGTCTTCCCCTATGAGGTATCTTCTGTGTTGTTTTCTCTATTCATATAAACACACCCATGGGGAGGGGTTTGCCTTCCTCCTCATCTCATTTCCTTTTTTCTTTCTTCCTTTTGTTATCTTCCTCTCACTTGATGTAAATTTTGTGTTCATGTCCTTTCCTAGATCTTCCTGTTGGTTTTAGGCAGAGAAAACATACTGCCCACTCCTGATGGTTCAGCCCATTGAGAGAGTGAGCGTCCTGGTCTTTCTCTGCCCTGTCACTGGCTTGTCCCCAGGAGAGGCCAAGTGACCTGTCTGACTGATGAGATGACCCTACAACGCTCAGCCTACCTTCCCCCTTCCTCACATGGGGTGACCCTGCTCTTGTTGGAGAGAGGTCTGCTCCATTGCAACACTGCTATGACAGGTGGCACATCGGATGCTTCTCACATCCAGTGTTAGGAAGACACTTGGCTCTCACACTAAATGATGTCTTTCATCCTAGCCTTATATAGTCTTACACTATATAAGGGTGATATCTTCACTCCCTTCTGCCTTAGTCAGTTGGTCTCACATCTCAATTTGTTCAGAATTCAGGTTAGAAAAAAGTTGGGTAACATTTCTTCAAACATTCCCACATTTAGTGAGTCGTTTCTCCTTTTTTATCAGTTAGGGTAGGTACAGTAGCTATTATTTTACCTCACATGCTTCATAGTATATTATTTGTCTTGTGACTTTGTTTATGGTTTCTCTCCCTTTGTATAAGTGTCTGTGTCTAATTTTTGTGTCTGTGTCTGTGTCAAATGTGTTGTCTTTTCTTTTTTGGCATCTCCCACTCAAAATGTATATAAGTATTCTCAAAATTTTCTTTTAGTGTTTTAATGCTTATGTTTTGATCATTAATACATCAGAAACTTATTTGCATATAGTTTGAAGTGGTGAGGTTAATTTTATATTTTACCCGATGGACAGCCAATTATGCCAACATCAGTTATTATACAAACCAACCTTCCTACTAAATCTCTCTCTCTCTCTCTCTCTCTCTCTCTCTCTCTCTCTCTCTCCTTCTTTTTAATTGAGATGGGATCTTGCTATGTTGCCAAGGCTGGAGTGTAGTAGATATTCACAGGAGCAATCACAGCTCCCTGCAGCCTCTAACTCATGGACTCAAGGGATCCTCCCACCTTAGCCTCCCAAGTAGCTGAGACTATAGGCCTGGCTACCATGTTCAGCTTAAAAATCTCTTTTTAATATCCAACAAGATTCTTATAATTGAGACATGTCAATCTCAACTCGTTAACTTTCCTCCCTTTTTCTGCATGCTTTAATCAAAGTCTCTACCTCAGTGCTTGTCTCTCATATTTCCAGACATCACTTGACATCCTGGAATGTCTCAAATGACCATAGCTTATAAAAACTTAAAGAGGTAAGTATTTATTATAAAAAATTAGAAAATGCAAATAAGCAAAAAAAAAAAAAAATCAAAACATCCATTATCCCCACATTCAAAAGTAACCCTGTTGTACATATTATTCTAGACAGTGTTTCCTTTTCTTCTCACCGTTTTTCAAAGAGAGTGGCTATATATGCCTGTTATCTTGCTCTTGTCCCTCCAAATCCACCCTCTAGCACTTTCCACTCTGCTATCTGTTCCAGGAGGCTCACCAGTGTGGACTACATCAAGAGCTCCCTTGCCCATGGCTCCCCACTGAACTTGGCCCATGGGGCTCCATGTGCTCCATCAGGTGACTGCAGAGAGGAGGGGAATGAGGTAAGGGGATTTATTTCTGAACTCTTGTTACTTCCTAACCCTCAGGTTGGCTGCGTTCTAAGGACACAGGTCAAAGTGCCTTTCAGGAGGGCTGACTACGTGACCCTCTCCCTCTGGGTTCCTGCAATTGCCCTCTCCCTCATTCCTTTCTGCTTGAGGGAGAAACAGCTCCACTGTCACTCAGCGTGGGGCAAAGCACGCTCCCAAGTGGTTCTCCTGAACCCTACCATAAGTTTACATGCTGTCCCTTAATTAAATGCTCCTCAAATTATCCTATGGTACCTTGGGCACTTCAAGGAGGCAATGAAAGATGAGTCTTAGAAATAATGTAGAAATATATTCTTGCTGTAAGAAACTTGAACACAAAATCAATAAAGGTACCTGACCTCTAACTAGGCAAAGTGGGGACCAAAGGGAGGCCCAAACTTTACCTGTATGATGGCCACTTGTATAGCTAATCCTGAATTGTACTTCACACCTTTAAAATAAAAAATAAAAATGAAAAAAAGAGTTTACAAACCTTGTGTGTGGTTTTGTTTTAGGATATTCAACCTTTACTTTTACTAGCTGTACTAAAAAAATTTTACTTATATATACCATCGCTGTGTGGAATCTTTTAACTATTACCAAAGATATAAAGTTTTCAACTCAATGTATGTGTTTCTCTTCTATTGTTTTTCAATCACAAATAAATAAAATTTGGTTTCGTGAAATTAAAAAAAAAAAAACTTGAACAGCACTCGTAAAGTGAAAAAATATCTACCTTAATCTTCAATCTCCCAACTGTCATTCTTATCTCAGAGACAACGATTGTTTTCAATTTGGTGACTCTCTTCCCAGATCTTTATTTCTTAAGCTTACTCACAAAGATGGGTATACAGACAAATACAAGTGTTTATATGTATGGATGTGATATATGTAAATATGTGTGTTTATATAAGTGGTATCACAGGATGTGGATTGTTCCATAATTGCTTTTTACAATGTATGTCTTGAGCTGGGCACGGTGGTACATACCTGCAATGCCAGCAGTTTGGGAAGCTGAGGTGGAAGAATTGCTTGAGACCGGTAGTTCAAGAATAGCCTGGCAAGATAGCAAGGCCCCATTTCTACAAAAAATTTAAAAATTAACCAGGCATTGTGGTGTGTATCTATAGTCCCAGCTACTCAGGAGACTAAGGCAAGAGGATCACCTGAAGCCAGGAGTTTGAGGCTGCAGAGATCTATGATCATGCCACTGCACTCCAGCCTGGGTGACGGAGAGAGACCTGTCTCTAAATAAACACAATAATAAAATTTAAGTCTTGAGGATTTTTTAAACTTCAGAACAACACAGGCTTAATGAATTGTAAAAAGGTTACCTAGTATTCTGAGTATGGAGATTCAACTATTATTTTACCACTCTCCTATTGCCTGACATTTAGGGTATTTCCAATTTTTTGGTGTCATAAACAGCACAACTCTAAAAATCCTTGTACTTCCCTTTTACTCGGGCAATTATTTCTCTGAAACAGATGTTAAGAAATTAAAGCCTCATTTTAAGGGTATTTTTGTATCTTGTTTTGGTATATACTGTCAGAATGCCTCCCCTGCAGTCCTGACCTTTTCTTCTGTATGTTATAGGATGTCCTGGAAGACTAGAAACCAAAGCAATATTTTTAAGAAGGGACTTTTATTTAAAAGTGACAGGCAGGGCGATTAGTTTCACCCATGCAAGTTCTGGCATGTCTCCCTTTCTTTTCTCTCTCCTTTCTCTAATAAGCTTTGTTTAAAAAAAAAAGTGATAGGCAGAGTTCTGCTTCTAGAACTTGAAACACTAACTTTGGAACTGTCTGTTTTATTGTAAAGTAGGTGTGAATCTCAGGTCACCGACTCAGATGGACAAGCTATATCGCCATATTCATAGCCATTTTATTTCTGTATCAAGTCCCCATCTGCCTGGCACCTGAAGTGATGTCTCAGTCAACTTAGGGGCTCTCAGTGAGTTCGGGAGTCGCTTAGTTAATGTGGCCCCTTTGCACTCCCAAGCATGGCTGCTTGGTCATGGTGGAAGATATAGAAGCGCTAGCAGGGAGTAGGGTGAGGATGGATTGGTTCTTTCCTCTCCGTGGCCCCTGCAGGGCACACATGCTCTCACATCTATTCCCTGTTGGATTGTGTGTGTCTTGGCTGTGTGGGCTCACCAGGTCTGGCTCTTTCTTGGCTACTGCTCACCTCTTAGGAACAGAGAAAACATTTGGCTATTCCCCCTTGACAGATTTGGGTATAGGGAACTGTATCAGGATCCTCCCAGTCCTACTGTGCAGCCATACTTTGCAGCCATGCTGCTGTCCCCAAACTGGTGGGGTACCCTGGGAGCTTTGTCACACCCTGGGCTTTACATAAACACAGAGGGAAAAGAGCACTCCCCTCAGATTTCCCTCAAAGATCTATGATTTCTAGAACCCCAGGCCAAGTGTGGGGAATGTGTAGGAGACCCATGTGTGGGGTGAACGTACATCGGTGCCTGTCTGCCTGGGCCCGTCCTGGTTCTTGCCTGTGGACACCACAACTATTAATAGAACTCCCTTTCACTTTCAGAAATGTTCCGGTTTAGACAGTAAACTCTACCATCACACCACCCACACAGAAACTAGTTTACCTGTTTCCTTCTCATTCTTCTCTTCCAACCTTGAGGCTCTGTATCTCATTACAGCTCAGAAAACCTGGTTTTTAACCAGCACCTCATATTCTTTCTAATCTAGTGTTTATGGTATAAAATTAATGCTGACTCTTTCAAGGCCAGGCTTTTGATACTGCAAATCCCAGGTGTCTGAAACTCCAAAAGCTATTTCCTCTGCTTTTCTGATGTAATAGCCCTTTCTTGGGATGTACAATGGACGCCTCACAGTCTACTCTGCCTGGTAAAAGGACCACAGGGTAGAAATAAATGACCACTAATGAAAAACACATTGCTTAGAATTCCAAAAACGGATCCTACCACATTCCACTCTTGTAATACCCGCTCTTACAAGGAAAATTTACTTCTCATTGAGGTGTTTTCTGTTATCTGGTTCCCGAGGAAGTGGGACCTGGATCTGGGCCCTAAGCTGAGTGCTCTGGAGAGTTCATGGGAAAGGCCTGGATGGGTTGCTGACCTGGGACATCTGGGATGACTCTGGCTAATGGCAGACCAGATGCCCCCACTGATTGCTAGTACCCCCAAAAGTCCAGGAGTTAGACATAACGTGGGGAAGGGCAGACTCTGAATTGAGTGAGATTACTTTGAATTAATTAAAGTGAAGTTTCGGCTATCCATTGGAATGGGCACACAAAATAGAAACTAAATAAAGTTATGGAAAAATAAAGCAAGTTCCACTCTTTGCATATGTGAGTTGTGGCCTCAACCTCACCCTTCCTACATGCAGGGAACCCTGTGGGATTTTTTTTTTTTTTTTTTTTTGAGTTGGAGTCTCACTCTGTCACCCAGACTGGAGTGCAGTGGCCGCTCCCGGCCACCGCAGCCTCGACCTGCTGGGCTCCGGCGATCCTTCCGCCTCAGCCTTCCGAGTAGCCGGAATTACAGGCAAGTGCTACCACGCCCGGCTGATTTTTTGATTTATTGTAGAGATGAGGTCTTGCTGCCCAGGCGGGTCTCGAACCCACGGGCTCAGGCAATCTGCTCACCTCAGCCTCCCAAAGGCGCGGGATTACAGGCTGAGCCACCGAGCCCGGCTCCTGTGGGATTTATATTATTAATAATAAAGATGGCAGCAATGATGATGACTAATGTATACTGCTTGCTTGTTATGTGCCAGGCTCTGTTCTGAGGTCTTTATATGTTGCTCTATTGTAGCTGCTGTTATGTGTCCCATTTTACAGAAGAAAACTGAGTCACAGATAGATGAAATTATCCGATTATATCCTGGCCCCACAGACTGAAGATAAACCCTAGGATGGAATTTGCAGTAGGTCACTCCAGCACATGAGAACGCTGGTGTGTAGAGGTGAGGCAAACGTCCCAGAAATCCTCAATGACTTAGAAATATTAGTGGGTCGTGTTGAGACCGCATTAGGAAAAAAAAAACCCCTATGATTTCTGGATGTATGCAGGATAGCCAGCAAAAGGAAGAAATTTAGGGGCAGGGAACAGAGAGTTTAAAAGCTCTTCTGTGAATTTCTAAATAAACTAAACTTTGTCCTAGAAGGGGAACATCTTTTTACCTTACAGCTCCACATCCGCCGCCCCGTTCCTGGCCCTCCCAGGCAGAGGGACCCCAGACCTTCACCTGCAGAGGTTTCCTGGAACCTTTGCAGAACGGCTGTGCTGCATCCCAGTTCCCATAGCCAAAGGGAAAAAGCACTCCCCATCCCAAACTAGATGAGGTCTTTGTTTTGCTTTGCTTCGGAGATAACCTCTAAGAGCTTCCGGGAGAGCATATGCCTTCTGTGCTTCTGTTTTTGTCAGTGGGAAGCGGAGCATTTGGCCTGGGATCGGAAGCTAAGGTGGGTGCCAGAACTTGTGCAAACAGCAAGAGCCTAGGCTCAGTCCAGCCTGCTCCCTTTCCCTGTCCTGCCAGACAACCAAGGCCCAGAGGGAGAGGGGGAGGAGGAGAGGGCAGGCTGGGCTCGCAGGTGGGGATCAACCTGTATCCCATGCTCCTTGTAAGAGGACGCAGCCTCTCGAGCTACACATTCCAAGCTCGCTAATCACAACCCCCAGGTAGGTGAGCCGAACCGAGGGAGGGAGATGCGGTGGGAGGCGCCGGCTTTGAGGGCTTCCTTTCCACCGCGGTTTGGGAGCCGTGGAAGAGAGGCGGCCCAAAAGGCCTGGGACAGTCTCAGGGTCCTGTGCGCTCCGGGAGGCCCAGGCTGCGGTCCAGCGTGTTCCCCTGGGACTGGGAGCCGCGTGGACGCAACACAGAAAGCCGGAGGACGCAAGAGGGCGCTGTGACCCAGCCAGCGACCGACTCGGAGCACGCGCGCCTCAGAGCAGGCCCGTGAAGACACAGGCGGCGCCGTGACCATGCTTCTCTTCCCACGGGTGTGGCCAGCCCCACACCCCATTCCCAGAGTGTAGAGGCAGCCCCACGGATGGGAAGTGGGAAATCCTGAACTGTTGAGAGAAATCCTAAGATTGAAGGAGGCTGACTTGAATTGGTTAAGATTTAATTTTCACCACCTAAGTGGTGGTGGTGTCAGTCTGAGACAAAAATCACTGTTATAAAAATAATTAAGGGTTGGGCATGGTGGTGGCGCCTGTGGTCCCAGCTATTTGGGAGGCTGAGGCGGGAGGGTTGCTTGAGTACAGGAAGTCAAGTCTGCCTCTAGAGAGCCTTGATTGCGCCACTGCACTTCCTGCCTGGGTGGCAGAGCAAGACCCCATCTCTACAGAAAATACAAATAAGTAAATAAAGCTACACTTCTTGTATATATCTGAGTTTAAAGCCTGAGTCATTTGTACCCCACTTTGTTTGGAGAGATTTGCTAGAATAGGCCTTATTGTACTCAAAAAGTAGCACCGGTGATGCTTGAAGAAACTGGGAAGTCTCCATGAGTGGAAGGCAGATGACAGTGTTCTAGTAGAGCATTGATTTGTGGTGTGAGAGTTGGGACCCCCCGGCTCTGTGTAATGAGGACAATGCCAGTTTCTGTGAAAAACGGTTTCTTCCTGTGTTTTGATCGTTGCAAGCAAACAGAAAAATGAAAGTGTGTGCTTTTGAGAGAGACTCTGGGAAACATGCACGGAGGCACAGAGGGGTCAGCGATGGTGAGAGGGTGGGCTTGGCCTGTCTCTGGTGCCATGTGGTATGTGTTAAAGGGCTGTTGGTGGAGACACTGGTGATTCTGTGCCAGGCAGCACAGCCTCCCTGCTGGTGCAAGCGAGCAGCACCATGGCAGTTGGTGTCAAATGGGAATAAGGAGTTGGTGCATCCCATACACGGGCAGGTTTGGTGGCTTGGCAGGTATCAACCCAACCAAGGAGGATTTAGCAAGGGAGTTTTGTTACTTGTTACAAGCAAGGAGAACACTGGGGATAGTTCCCAAAGCAGTGCCTAGCTGAGGGCCGGGTCAAGTTTTATAAGCATAGGGTAATGAGGCAAGATCTGTCTGAATCCTGCCATGGGTGATGCCAGGGCTCCATCTGGTGGGATCCTGGATCCTGCCATGCACTGTCCGTCTCTTAATTCAATCCCCACTCCTCGGTCCAAGAACTTAGCTTCTGCCCGTGGTTGCACACTTGGCTCATCTGTACATGCTCAGGTCACCTGAACTTCATCCTGGGTGCCCATGGCAACTGAAAGACAACTCACAACCGCGTCACAGGAAAGTTGAACCAGATTGGTCTGATGTAGTTACCCTGGGAAGAAAGAACCTGGCAGCAGGAAGGCTGGGCTGTGCATGGGAGTACAGAAGGTAATGCTTAAAGGACTTGATATAGATGGAAGGCATTGAGACCTGCAAACGTGGGTTATATGACGACCATGAAGAGCTTCATCATAATCAGGTGCAAGAGTATCACATTTCTTTACTTTTCTGAGAAAAAGCAATCTGGCACAATGTTCATTGGCTGAGCTAACAGAATATCTCAGTCAGTCATTATTTAAAATTAACTTATATATGACACATAATTACATATATTTATGGGAAACAATGCAATGTTAGATGCTTACATACATTGTATAATTATCAAATCAGGGTAATTACCATATGTATCACTTTAAACACTTATCATTTCCTTGTGGCATCCACTTTCAAAATCTTCTCTTCTAGCTATTCTGAAATATACAATACATTGTAATTTGCTATAGTCACTCCACTGTGTAATAGAACACCAAAAATTATTCTCCATGTCTGACTATAGCTCTGTGCTCAATGACCAACCTCTCCTGGTGTCCTGCCTTCCATCCCCTCCCCAGCCTCTGGAAGCCACTATTCTACTCTCTACTTCTACAAAATCTGCTTCTTAAGATTCCACCTATGCGTCAGATCATGTGGTGTTTATCTGTCTGCGTCTGACTTATTTCACATAGCATAATGTCCTCCAGATTTATCCATGTTGTCACAAATGACAAGATTTCATTCTTTTTATGACTGAATAGTTTCATATTCATTCACACAATATTCCATTGTGTGTGTTGTGTGTGTGTATGTGTATATATAATATATATATGTATATATGGTGCATATATGTATACATATATAGTGTGTATATATGTATACATAAACCTGGCGAATATATGTATATATACACTATATATACATATATCATCTCTCTTTTTTTTTTTACTTGGAGTCTCACTCTGTTGCCCAGGCTGGAGTTAAGTGGCATGCTCACAGCCACCGCAACCTCGACCTGCTGGGCTCAAGCGATCCTTCTGCCTCAGACTTCCAAGTAGCAGGAGTCATAGGCGCATGCCATCATGTTCAGCTAATTTCTTGATTTATTATAGAAATGAGGTCTTGTCAAGTTGCCCAGCCTGGTCTCAAACCCCTGGGCTCAGGCAGTCTCCTTTCCTCCACCTCACAAAGTGCTGGGGTTACAGGCTTGAGCTACCACGCCCAGCTTACACTACATTTTTTTCTTTATCCATTCATCACTAGATAGGTTACAACCAAAAAGACAAAAACACAACAAATGCTGGCATTGATGTGGAAAAAGGGGAATTCTTATACCTTTTTGGAGGAATAAATGTGAGTACAGTCATTATGGAAAACAGTATGGGGGGTTCCTCATAAAATGAAAAATAGAACGAGCATACGATCCAACAACCCCATTACTGGTTATGTATCCAAAGGAATTGAATCAGTATGTTGAAGAAACATCTGCACTCCCGTGTTGCAGCATTGTTCACAATAGCCATGATATGAAATCAACCAGTCATTTTTGGAAGGCCATCTCAGGAGAAGACATTTCTTCTCTGGGTCTCAAAATCTTCCAAACAAAATCTTGGGTAAAGGAGGCAAATGGTTTGGGGTAAGTCAGTAAGTATAATTTTGAGAAGACTTCCTTCTCCATCATGAAGTTCACCACTAGGATTTCTGGCCAAGTTGATCCTGGCTCAAGAAGAAACAGCAACCCTGCTCAGAAAGCATGCTGCATTCCTGCAAAGTGTCTCTCCAGCTGGCACAGAAGTTGACTGCCAATTGACCACTCCTCTGCTCTCCGGAGCCACCTGCTTCTGGAGATGGGATACTATGACAGGAGCAGGGAATCCTATGGGCATTAGCACACTGGCTTACTTATTCTCAGTAAAATGGGTTTCTTGGTCAGAAGTAATATTGTGGAGACCATGACAGAATATAACCATCCAGCAAGACCATAAACAGAGTGCTGGCAGCAGTGTGACAACCACCAAGGAAACCAAATCCAGATCCAGAAAAATGCCTTTCCAACAGGAACAAACTGCTGCCCTCTCCCTGATGGAAGAGGGCCAATGCAATCAACCTGCCATCTGGTAGCTGGCACCTTCCCCAGTTTTCTCATTCCACCCAGTGGCATGGTCAGTTACTCATCAGGTCAGTTGAACACGCCAAAATCCTAGGAGTTCTCTGTCATTTGTCCTTTTCCCTCACACTCAACATTCAATTTATCAGTGAGTCCTATTACTGCTACTTTTAAAACCAAACCAAAATCTGATCTCTTCTCAACCACCTCCACCTCGATGATCCTAATCCAAGCCAATATTATCTCACCTGGAGCACTGCAGTAGCCTCCTAGCTGGCCAGTCTGCCTCTACTGTTTCGTGTCTATACACTATAGCCAGAATGTTTTTTTAAAATTGTGATAAAACACATATAACACATAATGTATCATCACGAATATTTTTAAGTGTGCAGTTCAGTAGTACATCACACTTGTACAATTTCCAAAACTCTTCTACGTTACAAAACCGAAACTTTTTACCCCTTAAACACTAACTCCCCATTCCTCCTTCTCCAGACCCTGGCAACTATCATTCTACCTTCTATCTCTGTAAATTTGACTGTTTACCTCATATAAATGGAATCATACTTATATGTATTTGTCTTTTTGTGACTTGTCTATTTCACTAAGCATAATGTTCCCCAAGGTTTATTAATGTTGTATCATGTGCCAGAATTTTATTTCTTTCTAAGGCTGAATAATATTCCATTGTATATATGCGCCACATTTTGTTTATTCAGAGTGAATTTTAAGGACATATTTTAGGCTCAATTTATTCAACAAATAAATGATGTGAGAAAGTAGCAAATCAACCAACTATAATAAGTAGAATTTTTTTGTATAGTGATTTAACAAACCACCTGTAAAAAAGATGTTTTTGAAATAATGGAGAAATTTGAACCAGAAATGGGATTTATTAATATTAAGAAAGGACTTTTAAAAATTGTTGGAATTTTTTGTTTTTTGTAATAAGGGCATTGGGGATAGGTTTTTGAAAACTGATCCTCTAGAGAGACCTACTGAAGTAGCAGAGAATAATATGCTATACTACCTGAAATATTATTTAAGTACTCTAGGAAAAATATGTGTGTGGGGGGAATAAAAAGGTGGAATAAGACAGGCAAAATGTTAATCCTTGTTGAAAATGACCATTACAAATTCTTAAATGACCATTACAAATTCTTGTATACCAGAACTATAGCTTTTCTTTTTACATTTTATTTATTTATTTACTGATTGTAAAGCTTGGGGTACAATCCAGGATTAGGTATACAAATGGTCATAATACACGCAAGGTTTGGACCTCACCTTGGTCCCCGTTTTCCCTGGTTTGAGGCTAGGAACCCTTATTGATGCTATGTGCCCCCCACTTCTCCTGGCAGTGTTCTGCACCTACCAATCCCTTTCTTATAGTGTTATGGTAAATATTCAGGGTCCACTTATGAGTGAGAACATGTGGTACTCAGTTATTTGTTTCTATGATAGATCACTGAGTATGATAGACTCTAAATCCATCTAAGTTGCTGCAAAGTCCATATGTTTGTCTTTATTTACAGCTGCATAATATTCCATCGTGTATATGTACCACATTTTTTATCCAGTCCAATTTTGAAGGGTAGCACAATTGGTTCCATGTTTTTGCTGTTGTGAATAGTGCTGTAATAAACATGTGTGTGCAGGTATCTTTTTTGGAGAATGATTTGAGTTCCTCTGGGTATATTCCCAGTAAGGGGAATGCTGCATCATATGGAAGGTCAATTTCTAGTTCTTTTAGAAATTGCCACACTGTTTTCCATAGAGGTTGAGTTAGTCTGCATTCCCACCAGCAGTGTAGAAGTGTTCCTTTTTCTCCTCATCCTTGCCAGCATCTGTTGTTGTTTGTTTTATTAATGATGGCCATTCTTACTGGGGTCAGTTGGTATCTCAATGTGGTTTTGATTTGCATTTCTCTGATGATCAGTGAGGATGAGCATTTTTTCATGTGTCTGTTGGCTGCCCAGATATCTTCTTTTGAGAAGTGTCTATTCATGTCTTTTGCCCACTTTTTTAATGGGGTTTTTTTTTTTTCATTTCAGCATGTTTGAGTTCCTCATAGATCCTGGGTTTTAGACCTTTGTATACCAGATCCATTCTACTACTCTTCTAAAAACTCTCCAATAGCTTTTCATTTCTCACAGAGTAAAATGTAATCATATGATGTTATATATATTAGTATTGTAGTATAGTAGCATAATACTCCCTCATAGAATTGTGAAGATTATATGAATTAAATAACATAGATAAGGCACAGGGAGGAGGATCTGGCCTATCTTAATATAACTGTTTGCTATTAGTAATAATGTAACACACCAGCATCCAAAAGATGAATTTGCTATGCTTAAATAAAAAAAAAAAACATAATTTTTAAAATCTTTAAAATAGGACTTAAAAAATCATGTCCATAGAAATAATAAAAATTATGAATAGAAAATAAAAGTGGAAAAATAATTCAAAAGGGGAGGATGGTCTTTTTAAAAATGATGCTAGGGTAATTGAACATTTATAAGTCAATAAAACAAAACAAACAAACAAACAAAAAACTATGACCTAAGTCTCATACCTCATACAATAATGAAAAATGAATCATGCACTTAAAATATAAAACTATAAATGCTTTAAAGAAAAACATAAGAGAAAATCTTTATGGTATAGGGATAAGCAAATACTTCTTAGACTTGACACCAAAGACAAGATCATAAACGAAAAAATTGAAAAATTAGACCTCATCAAAATTTTTAAAATTTTACTTTGTAAAATACACACATTTTGGTCAATGATGGCCCACATATTCAGATGGTGGTCCCATTGGATTATAATATCATATTTTCACTGTACCTTTTCTATGTTTAGGTATGTTTAGATATACAAACACCACTGTGTTACAATTACCTACAATATTCAGTATAGTAACATGCTGTACAGGTTGTAGCCTCGGAGCAGTATACCATATAGTCCAGATGTGTAGTAGGCCACACCATCTGGGTTTAGGTTACGTGTAGCCTATGATGTTTACACTATTAAAAAAAACCCCAACAATGCATTTCTCAAAATGTATCCCTGTTGTAAAGTGATACATCACTGTATCCTGTTAAGAAGAAAAAAAAAAAAAACTACACACTGAGAGAAAATATTTGCAAATCACATATCTGGCAAAGGACTAGTTTGCCAGATATGTGATTTGCAAATATTTTCTCTCAGTGTGTACACATATATCTGTATATTCTTTAGATACTAGTATACATATATACATACGTATACACACACAAGTGCAAACAAACAGATGGCAAATAAGCACATTAAAATGTGTTCAATATCATTAGATATTAGAGAAATGCAAAGTTAAACCACAATGAACACTCCAATTCAACACAGTAATGGAAGTTGTGGTCAGAGAAATCAGGCAAGAGAAAGAAATAAGTGGCATCCAGATAGGCAAGAAGGAAGTCAAATTATCTCTGTTTGCCGATGACATGATTGCATACCTAGAAAACCCTAATGACTCTTCCAAGAGATTCTTAGATCTGATTAATGACTTTAGTAAAGTGTCAGGATACAAACTCAATGTACAAAAAATCAGTAGCATTTCTATACATTAATAATGCTCAAGTCAAGATCCAAATCAAGAACTCAACCCAAATTACAATAGTCACACACGAACAAAAATACCTAGGAATACATTTAACCAAGGAGATGAAAGAGAGCTACAAGGAAAACTACAAAGCAGTGATGAAATAAATCACAGATGACACAAACAAATGGAAGAACATCCCATGCTCATGGATCAGAAGAAGCAATATTGTTAAAAGAATCATACTGTTCAAAGCAATCCACAGGCTCACCACAATTCTTAACAAAATATCAATATCATTTTTCACAGAACTAGAGAGAACAATCTTAAAGTTTATACAGAACCACAAAAAGAGCCAAATAGCTAAAGCAGTCTTAAATAAAAAGAACAAATATGGAGGCATCAAATTGTACTACAAAGCTATAGTAACTAAAATATCATGGTAGTGGTACAAACAGAGGGATTGATCAATGGATCAGAATAGAGAACCCAGAAATAAAACCACATACCTACAACCAACTGATCTTCAACAAAGCTAACCAAAACAAACAGTGAGGAAAGGACAACCCATTCAATAAGTGGTGCTGGGAAAATTGGCTAGCCACATGCAAAAGAATGAAATTGGACCCCTATCTCTCATTATATACAAAAATTAACTCAAGATGGATTAAAGCCTTAAATGTAAGACCTGAAACTTAAAATCCTAGAATAAAACCTAGGAAAAACTCTTCTGGACATTGGCCTAAGCAAAGAATGTGTGATGACGACCCCAAAAGTAAACGCAACAAAAATAAAAATAGACAAATGAGACTTTTGATTAAACTGAAAAGCTTCTGCACAGCAAATTAAATAATCAACAAAGGGAACAGAAAGTCTACAGAATAGGAGAAAATATTTGCAAATTATGTCTCAGACAAAAGACTAATATCCAGAATCTACAAGGAATTCAAACAACTTAACATGAAAAAAAGAAATGACCTCATCAAAAAGTGGGCAAAGGACATGAATAGACACTTCCCAAAAGAAGGCATACAAGCAGCCAACAAACATGAAAAAATGTTCAACATCACTAATCATTAGAGAAAGGCAAATTAAAACCAATGAAGTACCATCTTACACCAGTCAGAATGGCAACTATTAAAAAGTCAAAGAACAACAGATGTTGCCATGGATGCTGAGTAAAGGGAAAGCTCATACACTGTTAGTGGGATTGTAGACTAGTTCAACGTCTACAGAAAACAGTATTGAGATTTCTGGAAGAACTAAAAGTAGAACTACCTTTTGACCCAGCAATCCCATTGATGTGTACCAACCAAAAGGAAAGAAATCATGGCCGGTCTTTGTGGCTCAGTCTGTAATTCCAGCACTTTGGGAGGCCGAGGTGTGTGGATTGCTTGAGCCCACGGGTTCAAGACCAACCTGGGCAACTTGGCGAGACCTTATCTCTACAATAAATAAAAAATTAGCTGGGTGTGGTAGTGCTCGCCTGTAATTTCGGCTACTTGGAAGGCTGAGGCAGAAGGATCGCTGGAGCCCAGCAGGTTGATGTTGGGGTCACCATGAGTGTGCCACTGCACTCCAGCCTGGACGACACAGCAAGACTCCAACTCAAAAAAAAGGGAAAGAAATCATTATATCAAAAAGATATGGTTGGAATAGAGGTGGGGCAAGATGGCGATGGAACCAGAGTATAAATCTCTGCACTGGTGAATGTGTAAAAAGACTAATCTGTGTCGGTCTATGTGTGCAAGTGGGTGAGTGAATGTCCAACTGAGGGGATACACAGGATCAAGTGTCCAAGGCCCTCCTGCAGAAGCAGCTGCATTTTTCTGCTGCTCTGAATTTGGCACCCACCATGCACAGAAGGGTCTGCCATTCCTGGGGCACCTCTTGGGAAAAGGCAGCAGAGATCAGCAACCTCTTGACACCTGGCACTGGCACACACAACCACTAGCGACGATGGCCAGGCACTGACAGCAGGGACTGGGGAGAAGACGCAGGGAGGAGATCTGAATCTGAATCCTGCTGGAGGATAGGATGCCTGTGGACTCCATTTTGATGCCATTTTCTCTGTCCTGAGCCCAGTGGGGACCTTCTCTATCTCCTGCAACTCTGGGTAGTCTGCATCCAGAAATCTCTGCACCCCTCTGGGATCACCACTGTTTGCCCAGAGAGAGGACACTCTGAGTGCACCAACAGGAGAGACAAAAGCCCACACCCACACTGTATCAAGCACAGACACATGTAGTCAGAGTGGGAGGCCTAGCAGCCCCCAATTTTTTGTGAGTCCTGGAGTCACCCCCTCCCCCTAGCAGTCCATAGGGTGTCTGATTCATGTGAAAAGCAGCCCAGCTGGCCTGTGGGCTGAGAATAGAGGGGAGGGGCTGGATACCGGAGCCCACTCCCTACAACCACCAAAAGTGGCAGTGCTGGGAACACACCTGTAAAAGGGAAAGGAACCTGAATTTCCAGAAATGGCCAAAAGAGGAACATAGTTTTTTCTTTTTTCCTTTGTTCTCTCCACAAATAGCTTTCTGTGAGAGACTTCTGATTTGACCTGTCCCTATTTCTCCCTCTCCCCCTTTTTTTTGCATATAGCTATATTTGAGGGAGACTGTATCTTTGATTTTTATTGTTGTTTGTTTTTGTTGTTTTCTTTAACTGTTTATCTGTTCATTTTTGTGCCTGTCTATTTTTGTTCTTCTCCTTCTTTCTCTTCATCTCCCTTTCATCTCCCTTTTCCTTTCTCCATTCTTTTCCTTTTCTTATCTCATTTTGGTTTCAGGGGGCATACATACAACCCCCACCACATGGACATATTTTAAGGCAGTGGAAATGGGTACCAGGGGATCCACACAGCAGTCAGTGGATACTGTGATCTGCAGATAGCTTCTGACCCACAGCTGCCCCCATTACACTTGAATCAAATCTCAAAACTGCAAAAAAGACAGCATAGACTGACTTCAAAACTGAACAAATCTGGAGGATATACATAAGGAAGAAACATAAGGATTGAGCAAACAGAAGTGAAAACTAACCCCCCATCACTGAGCAACAAAATTAAAGAGAGGGGAAATAGGACAAATCACAAATGAAGAAAAACCAAAGGAAGATCACAGGTACCTTACAGACTCCTGGGAAGATAGTATCTGAGAATACAGACTTTGGAACTCAAACAATGAAGAGCCCCCAGAATGACTGGTCTCAAACCACAAATCAAGAGATCAAGATATTAATAGAGAGAATGAATTGAAATGAAGAGAGGCAAGAGAAAAGAATGAAGGAGTTGATAACTGAGATGGCAGCAATAAAGAATACAGCAAATGAAATAAATAACAAACTAACAAGCATGGAAAGCAGAATTAGCCAAACAGAAGAAAGAACCTCAGAGCTTGAGGACCAAACCCAGTTTGGAGCTAACCCAAACTGTTAAAAACACAGAAAGGAAGCTTAAAAAGACAGAACAAAGCCTCCAAAAGATGTGTAATTTATATCAAGAGACTGAACTTACATGTGATTGACATTTCTGAAGCAGATAGGGAGACAGAGACCCCCCCAGAACAAACATTCCATGAAATTATTAAAGAAAATTCCTTCATTTCATCAGAGAAGTGACAATTCAAACACAAGAGATTCAGAGAACCCCTGCAAGGCATCAAATGAGAAGACCAGCTCCTATACACATAGTAATTCACTTACACAAAGTAGGTATAAAAGAAAAAAATCCTAAAGGCAGTGAGAGGGAAAGGTCAGACTACCTACTGGGGAAGACTTATTAGAATAGTATGGGAGGATGAAACAAGACGATTGCCTAAGCCCAGGGGTTTGAGACCAACCTGGGCAACATGATGAGACCTTGTTTCTATAATGAATCAAAAAATTAGCTGGGTGTGGTAGTGGCACCTGTAGTTCTGTCTATTTGGAAGGCCAAGGCAGAAGGATCACAGTAGGTTGATGCTGGGGTGGCTGTGAGTGTGCCACTGCACTCCAACCTGGGTGATGGAGTGAGACTCCAACTCAAAAAAAAAAAAAAGAAAAGCAGATTTATCTACGGAAATACTACCAGATAGAAGAGACTGGAGTTCAATCTTTAAAGTTCTTTTTTTTTTTTCAGTTGGAGTCTCACTCTGTCGCCCAGACTGGAGTGCAGTGGCCGCTCCTGGCCACTGCAGCCTTGACCTGCTGGGCTCTGGCAATCCTTTCGCCTCAGTCTTCCGAGTAGCCAGAATTACAGGCGCGCGCTACCACGCCCGGCTGATTTTTTGATTTATTGTAGAGATGAGGTGTCGCTGCCCAGGCGAGTCTCGAATCCGCGGGCTCAGGCAATCCACTCACCTCGGCCTCCCAAAGGCCCGGGATTATAGGCTGAGCCACTGAGCCCGGCTTTAAAGTTCTTAAAGATAAACAATTCCAACCAATAATTTCCTAACTAGCCAAGCTAAGCTTCATCAGTGATGGAGAATTAAAGTCCTTCCCAGACATTCAATCCCTAAGAGTTTATGCTGTCTCTGGACCAGCTCTACATGAGACGTCCAAGAAAGTATTAAAAACAGAAGAAATAAGCCAGGCTCGGTGGCTCAGCCTGTAATCCCGTGCCTTTGGGAGGCCGAGGTGAGTGAATTGCCTGAGCCCGCGGGTTCGAGACCCGCCTGGGCAGCCAAACCTCATCTCTACAATAAATCAAAAAATCAGCTGGGCATGGTAGCGCATGCCTGTAATTCCGGTTACTCGGAAGGCTGAGGCAGAAGGATCGCCGGAGCCTAGCAGGTTGAGGCTGTGGTGGCCAGGAGCAGCCACTACACTCCAGTCTGAGCGACAGAGTGAGACTCCAACTCGGAAAAAAAAAAACAGAAGAAATAAAAAAAAGAATGACCTCGCTGTTTGCAAGAATGCAGGAAAAAGATTGATAACACACACATTTATCAACCCCCAAATCAAATGACAAACAACCAACAAATAAACAAACAAACAACAACAGCAACAAACTCTATAAGAACCTGTGTCTGCCAGGAGTAGTGCCTCATGCCTGTAATCCCAGAACTTTGGGAAGCTGAGGCAAGAGGATTGCTTGAGTTCACAGGTTCGAGACCAGCCTGAGCGAGTTGATGAGGCCTTGTCTCTACTATAAATTTTAAAAAAGTAGCTGGATGCAGTGGTGCACACCTGTAGTTCCAGCTACTTGGGAGGCTGAAGCAGAGGGATCAGTTGAGCCTAGCAGGTTAAGGCTGCAGTGGTCAAGAGCACACCACCTCACTCCAGCCTGGGCAACAGAGTGAGACTCTTACTCAAAAAAGAAAGAAAGAAAGAACCTCATGTCAGAGATAAACTCTCACATCTCAATAATCAGCCTGAACGTGAATGCACCACTGAAAAGACAGAGAATGGGGAACTGAATAAAAGAACATGATGCAAAAATATACTGTCTCCAGGAGACTCATCTTACCAGATTGGACACTCACAGACTCAAAGTTAGAGGATGGAAAACAAATTTTCAGGCAAACAGAACACAAAAGAAAGCAGAAGTTGTGATCTTAATATCAGACAAAATAATCTTTAGGCTATCAAAAACTAAAAAAGATACAGAATGACACTACATAAAGATAAAAGTTTCAATCCATCAATAAGAAATATTCAACCTAAACATATATGAACCCAACATAGAAGCACCAACTTTTATAAAGCAGTTTCTAGGTAAACTAAAAAAAAGATATTGACTCTAACACTATCATAGCTGGGGACTTAAATATCCCACTAGCAACCCTAGATAGATAACTGAGGCAAAAAAATCAACAAGGAGATCTAGAACCTCAACTTGACACTTGACCAAATGGACTTAGTAGATACCTACAGAACACTCCACCCAGCAACCATGGGATATACATTCTACTCATCACCACATGGAACATACTCCAAGATAGACCACATCCTAGTCCAAAAATCAAGGATAAACAAATTTCATAAGATCAAAATACTGCTTTGTACCTTCTCAGACCATAGTGGAATAAAATAAATATCAGCACCAACAAAATGACCCCCAAACCCACAAAGACACAAACACTAAACAGCATGATGCTGAACAACACCTGGGTCAACATGGAAATAAAGGAGAAATTAAACGATTTCTGGAAGCACATGAAAATAAAAACACATCTTACCAAAACCTCTGGGATGCCATGAAAACAGTACCGAGAGGGGAATTTATTTCTTTATGAGCACACATTAAAAAAATGGAAAGATCACAAGTTAACAGCCTAACAAGTCACCTAAGGGAGCTGAAAAGACCAGATCACTTGAAACCCTAATTTCAGCAGAAGAATCCAGATCACCAAAGTAAAAGCCCAAATATAGGACATAGAAGACAAAATATCATTAAAAAAAATCAATGAAAAAAAAGCTGATAAACAAGACTGATGGATCCCCCCAGCCATGTTAACCAAGAAAAAGAGAGAAAAAGCCCAAATAAATACAATCAGAAATGCAAACGATCAAATTACAACAGACCCTGAAGAAATACAAAAGATTATCAGAGATTACTATGCACATCTGTATGAAAACGAACTCGAAAACCTAAATGAAATTGAGGACTTTATGACATTACACAACCTCCCAAGGTGAACCAAGAGAAATTGAGACATTAAATAGACCCATAACAACCCAGGAAATTAAGTCTGTCACAAGAAAACTACATACAAAAAAACCCCTGGATCAGATGACTTTCCAGCAAAGTTCTACAAAACATACAAGGAGGAGCTGATACCTATTCTACTGAAAATATTCCAAGCAATTGAGAAAGATGGAACTCTCCCCAAATCATTTTATGAAGCGTACATCACACTGATACCCAATCCAGGTAAAGATCCAGCAAAGAAAGAGAACTACATGCCAGTACACCTAATGAACCTAGGTACAAAAATACTCAACAAGATTCTAGCAAATCAGATCCAACAACACATCTCAAAAATCATCCACCATGACCAAGTAGGCTTCGTCCCCAGGATGCAGAATCTTGCTGTTTGCAAGAATGCAGGAAAAAGATTGATAACACACACATATATCAACCCCAAAATCAAAAGACAACCAACCAACAAATAAACAAACAAGCAACAACAGCAACAAACTCTATAAGAATCTTAAATGTAATTACGTATTTATTTATTTATTTGAGTTGGAGTCTCACTCCGTTGCCCAGGCTGGAGTGCACTCACAGCCACACCAGTGTCAACCTGCTAGGCTCCGGTAATCCTTTTGCCTCCACCTTCCAAGTAGCTGGAACTACAGGCATGCACTACCGTGCCTGGCTAACTTTTGATTTATTGTAGAGATGAGGTCATGCCAAGTTGCCTGGGCTGGTCTCAAACCCATGGGCTCAGGCAATCCACTCACCTCGGTCTCCCAAAATGCTGGGATTACAGGCTGAGCCACCAAGCCCAGACTAATTAAACATTTCAACAAATGTAAAAATAGGAATCACATGATTATATCATTAGATGCAGAAAAAGTTTTCAGTAAAATCTAGCATCCATTCTTGATAAAAACCCTTGAACACCTAGGGGTAGGGGGAGCATATCTCAAAATAGTAAGAGCATCTATGATAAACCCACAACCAACAAATTGCTGAGTGGACAGAAATTGAAAGCATTTCCCCTGAAAACCAGAACAAAATAAACGTGCAAAAGACAGTCACGTTCTTATACACCAACAACAAATAGAGAACCAAATAAAAAGCACAATTCCATTCACAATAGCAAACAAACAACAAAAAAAGAAATTTATTGGCATCTTCCTAACCAGGGAAGTGAAAGAGCTTTACAATGAAAACTACAAAACACTGCTCAAAGAAATCAAAGATGGCACAAACAAATGGAAAAATATTCCATGCATATGGATAGGAAAAAATCAATATTGTTAATATGTCCATCCTATCAAAGTCAATCTACAGATTCAATGCAATACCCATTGAATTACCAACATCATTCTTCTCAGACCTGGAAATGACAATACAGAAATTCATACAGAAACATAAATGACCATGAATAGCCGAAATAATCCTCAGCAAAAGACACAAAGTAGGAGGTATCACACCTCTGGACTATAAACTTTATTATAAGGCTACAATAATCAAAACAGCCTGGTATCGTTGCAAGAACAGACATATAGAACAATGGAACAGGTTAGAGCTTCTGGAAGCAAAACCTCAGTCTCCCAACCAACTCATCTTCAACAAAGCCTTCACTAACAAGTTCTCCTCTGGGAAGAGGAGAACTTATTCAGTAAATGGTGCTGGGAAAACAGACTGACTACATGTAGAAGATTAAACCAAGAGCCCTACCTATCACTATACACAAAAATCAACTCTAAATGGATCAAATACCTAAACTAAAACCTCAAACTATAAGAACCTTAGAAAATGCAGGAGACACCCTCCTGGAAATTGGAATTGGCAACCAATTTCTGACCAAAACCCCAAGTGCCCATGCCATAAGAGATAAATAGACAAGTGGGACCTCAACAAACTGAAAAGTTTCTGCAATGCAAAAGAAATCATCAAGAGAGCAGGGAGACAGCCTACAGAATGGGAAAAAAATATGTGCCAACTGTATATCTGACAAGGGCCTAACATTAGGATCTATAATGAACTCAATGTGCCCAAAAGAAAAAAACAGACGGCCCTATAAAAAGTGGGTAAAAGATATGAGTAGAGACTTCTCAAAAGAAGACGTACAAGATACATGAAAAAATGCTCAGCCTCATTAATTATCAAAGAAATGGAAATTAAAACCACACTGAGATACTACCTAACTACAGTCAGGATGGCCATCATCAATAACTCAAAAAACAACAGATGCTGGAGAGGTTGCGGAGAAAAGGGAACACTTCTACACTGTTGGTGGGAGTGTAAGCTAGTACAACCTCTGTGGAAAACAGTGTGGCAATTCCTAAAAGACCTAAAAATTGAACTTTTGTATGATTCAGCAATCCCCCTTCTGGGAATATACCCGGAGGAACTCATATCATTCTATGAAAAAGATACTTGCACACGCATATTTATTGCATTATTCACAGTGGCAAAAACATGGAACCAACCATGATGCCTATCGAAAGTGAACTGGATTTTAAAAACGTGGTACAGATACATGATGGAATATTATGCAACCATAAAGAAGGACAAAATTATGAACTTCACAGCAACTTGGGTGAATTTAGAGTTTACAATACTTCAGCGATCTATCACAGAAACAAAGAACTGAGTATCATATGTTCTCACTCATAAGCAGACCCTGAACAATTATCATAATAAAGGGATTTGCAGTAGTGGGAAACTGCCAGGGCAGTGGGACACATTTCCACAATATGGGTCCCTCATCTTAAATGAGGCAAGGTGGGGACCAAAGGGAGGCTCAAACTTTACCTGTACAATGACCACTTGTACAGTTAATCCTAAACTGTACCTCACATCTTTAAGATAAAAAATAATTTTAAAAAAGATAACCTGTACTCGTATGTTTATGACAGTACTATTCATAATAACTAAGTCATGGAACCAACCTAAGTGCTCATTAATGATTGACTGAATAAAGAAAATATGGTATATATACATCATGGAATACTACACAGCCATAAAATTAATGAAATCATGTTCTCTGCAGCAACATGGATGGAGCTGGAGAACATTATCCTAAGCGAATTAACTCAGAAACAGAAAACTAAACACCATGTTCTCATGTGGGGGCTAAATGGCCACAAAGACGGAAATAATAGACACTGGGGACACGAAAATGGGGAAGCTGGAGAGAGGGATGTAGGTTCAGAAGCTACATATTGGGAACGATGTTCACTGTTTGGAAAATGGGAACACCTGAAGTCCAATCTCTGGCAGTAAGCAATGTGGCCATGTAACAAACATTCACTTGTATTCCTTGAATCTAAGATTCAAAAAAATAATTGGAAGTAATAGTAGAATATATGCATTTTTAATATAAGATAAAATTCATGTAAACGTCTTTTTAAAAACTGCTAAGAGACTTAGACAACAGCAAGATGATGGAATAGGAAGATTCCCAGACCCTTCTTATTTCCCTGGTAAAATACCAATTCAACAGCAATACCAATTTCTTTGTGAGAAATCCAGAAACCAGTTAAGAGGCTCCTGCACTTCAGGTAAGCACAAAAACAGTCTCTCAGAAGACAATTGAAACATTTGTGGCATTTACCCTCTATAGTCCCTCCTCCTGAATTAACATGAGATGATCAGGAGAAAACTCCCAGCTTCTGGATTCTCTTTGGAAAGGGAAAGAGAAGACTGAAACATGTATCCAATATTCAGATTTTTCAGAGACTGGTTTCTGTTGCGTCTGAAGCAAAGTCGTGACAGGAAAGGGCACCAGGTGGGGGGGCACTTAGAACAAAGGTGAAGGTTTGGATGAGCATGCAATCATTCACTATAGTCCCTTCCCTCAGCTCAGTGCAGTGTGGTCAAGAGAATATCCCTAACTTCCAGCTTCTACTATGATAGGGAAAGAGAAGAGTTTGTGTTCAACATCTTTGCTTTTCAGAGGACTGCCCAAGGGACTGGGTTTTGTTTCGCCTGTCTTGGATTGCTGAGAGGACCTGGTATACTCTAGATACCCAGGGCTTACTTAGAAGAAAAGAGAGCTGGGCAGCTTTCTGCTGCTCCGGAAGACCCATGATGTTGCAAACAAAGACTGATACTGTTTAGTGGCCTCTCCCTTGGTGGGGCAAGAAGTAAGGAGAGAGTGGAGCACACATCCAACATTCTGGCTTTTGCAGGATGTGGGGAGGGCTGCCCTACAAAGGATGTTAGACAGCAGCACAAAAGGATATGAAAGTATCAAGCTCATTTGTAAAGCTTACTGTATAGAAAAACACAGAATACTGTACTACTGTAACTGTGGTATACAAATCACTTATAATTCTGGTATAGAAATTAAAAATCAAAAGTATAAAAAGAAATGTAACTATGAAAATATGTAATAGAGACACTATATAAAATGTCATTTATGACAGCAATAACAAGGTGTGAGGAAAGAAGTAAAAGAGTTTATTTGATATGCAATTGAAGTTAAGTTGGAATTAGTTTAAAATAGAGTGTTTCAACTATAAGATGCTTTATGTAAGTATTATGGTAATCACAAAAAAACTTATAGATGGCACACAAAAGAAAATGAGAAAGGAATCAAAGTATGCCACTACAAAAAAAAAAGAGAGAATAAAAAGGTTGACAGTAAGAGAGGAAAAGAGGATAAAACTCTACAAGAAAGAAAATAATTAACAAAATGGCAACAGTAAGTCTTTCCCTTCAGTAATTACTTTAAATGCAAATGGATTAAAATCCTCAACTGAAAGACACAGTAGATAAATAGTCAAAGGAACTAAGATCCAACTACATGTTGCCTATAAGAGACTCACTTTAGATTAAATAAACACATCAACTGAAAGTGAAAGAATGGAAAAAAATATTCCATGCAAATAGTCAACAAAAGAAAGCAGGGGCAACCATATTTATATCAGTCAGAATAAAGACTTTAAGTCAAAGCTGTCACAAGAGACAAAGAAGAACATTATATAAAATAAAAGGGCCAAGCCACTAGGAAGATACAAAAACCTTAAAAATATAGGTACCAAATATCAGAGCACACAGATATATGAAGAACATATTGACAAAACTAAAAGGAGAAATATACAGCAGCAAAATAATCATGAGAGAGTTCAAATTCCACTTTAATAATTGATAAAATATCCAGACAGAAGATTAATAAGGAAACAGATATTTGAACAACACTATAGGCCAACTAGACCTAGGAAACATACACAACATTTCATCCAATCATAGCAGAACATGCATTCCTCTCAAGAACACACAGATGATTGTCCAGGATAGATCACATATTCACTCACAAAACAAGTCTTGTTAATTTTTTTTTTTTTTTTTGAGTTGGAGTCTCACTCTGTTGCCCAGACTGGGGTGCAGTGGCCGCTCCCGGCCACTGCAGCCTTGACCTGCTGGGCTCCAGCGATCCTTCCACCTCAGCCTTCTGAGTAGCCAGATTTACAGGCATGCGCTACCACGCCCAGCTGATTTTTTTATTTATTGTAGAGATGAGGTCTCGTTGCCCAGGCGGGTCTCGAACCTGCGGGCTCAGGCAATCCACTCACCTCAGCCTCCCAAAGGCGCGGGATTACAGGCTGAGCCACCGAGCCCGGCTGTTAAATTTAATATTGAGATAATACCAACTATCTTTTCTGACCATAGTGGAATAAAACTAGAAATCGATAATAGAAGGAAAACTGGAAAATTCACAAATAGGAAGAAAATAACCAGTAAACTCTTGAACAACCAATCAATCAAAGAAGAAATCAAAAGAGAAATTAGAAAATATCTTTAGACAAATGGAAACATACCAAAACTTACGTGATGCAGCAAAAACAGTACCACAGAGGGAATTTTGTAGCAGTGAAGGGCTAGTTAAAAAAGAAGGAAAATCTCAAAGAAACAATCTAATTTTACAAGTATACCTCAAAGATTTAGACAAAGAAAAACAAAATAAGGATAAACTTAGCAGAAGGGAGGAAGGAATAAAAATTTGAGCAAAAATACATGAGCTAAAGAAGAGAAAAACAATAGATGACATCTTGTTTGAAGAAAACCCTAAAGATTCCACAAGAAACCTGTTAGAACTAATAAACGAGTTCAGCAAAGTTACAAGATATAAAATCAATATACAAAAATTTGCTGTGTTTCTATATACTAAAGATGAACAGCCCAAAAAGGAAACAAAGAAAACAGCTTCATTTGCAATAGCATCAAAAAGAATATAATACTGAGAAATAAATTTAACTAAGAAGTAAATATTGTTGAAAGAAATTTTAGATGAAATAAATAAATGGAAAGACATTTTGTGCTCATGGATTAGAAGACTTACTATTGCTAAAATGTTCTACACCCCAAAGTGATTTACAGATTCAATGCAGTCCCTATCAAAAGCCCTATGACATTTTTACAGAAATAGAAAAACAATCCTAAACCTCCTAGGGAACCACAAAGAACCCTGAATATAATCAGGTTCTTTGGCAAAAGACCTCAGTTTTTGAAGTAATCTTGAGCTGGGTGTGGTGGCTCACACTTGTAGTCCTAGCTATTTGGGAGGCTGAAAAGAGGAAGGATTGCTTTTGGTCAGGGGTTGAAGGTTGTAAGGAGCTATGATTGTGTCACTGCCTTCCAGTCTGGGCAACAGAGTGAGACCCTGTCTCTACAAAAATAAAAAATAAAAATCTTGAAAAAGAAGAACAGATCTGGAGGTCTCATCTGTTCTGACTTTAAAACATATTGCAAAACTGGAGTAATCAAAATAGTATGAAACTGGCACAAAGACAGACATATAGACTAATGGAATAGCATAGAGAGGCCACACATAAACCCACATGTATATGGTCAAATAATCTTCAACAAGAGTGCCATGACTACACAATAGGAAAAAAATAGTTTCTTCAGCAAATGTTGCTGGGAAAACTGAATATTCATAGCAAAATAATAAAACTCAACCCTTATCTTACACCATATGCAAAAATCAAGTCAAAACGGATTAAAGATTTAAACATAAGACTTGAAACTGTGAAACTCCTAGGAGACGGCATAGGGGAAAAACTCCATGACATTGTCTTGGCAGTGATTTCTTGGATATGACCCTAAAAGTAAAAATGAACAAGTGGGACTACATCAAACTAAAAAGCTCCAGTGTCCCCAAAGAAATACTTAATAGAGTGAAAGGCAACCTATAGAATGAGAAAAAATAACAGCAATCTAGAAATCTTATAAGGAGTTAATCCAAAATATACATGAACCTCCTACAATTTAATAAAAAAAAATAACAAATAATCTGATTTTAAAATGGACAAAAGATTTGAATGGACATTTCTCCAAAGAGGACATACAAATTGCCAATAGATATGTAAAAATATGCTCAGCATCACTAACCATCAGGGAAATGCAAATCAAAATCACAATGAGCTGTCACCTCACACCTGTTAGGAAGGCCACTATTAAAAATAATAACAAGGGCCGGGTTCGTTGGCTCAGCCTGTAATCCCAGCACTTTGGGAAGTCGAGGCGAGTGGATTGCCTGAGCCCACAGGTTCGAGATCCCAGGCAAGTTGGCGAGACCTCATTTCTACAGTAAAATAAAAAATTAGCCAGACGGGGTAGCACATGCCTGTAGTTCCAGCTACTTGGAAGGCTGAGGCGGAAGGATTGTCTAAGTCTAGCAGGTCGACTCTGGAGTGGCCGAGAGTGTGCCACTGCACTATAGCCTGAGCGACGGAGTGAGACTCTGATTCAAAATAATAATAATAATAATGATGATAATAATAATAATAATAGATAATTACAAGTGTTGGTGAGGATATGGAGACACTGCAACCCTTAGCACTGTTGGTGGAAATGTAGACTAGTGCAGCTTTTTGTGAAAAACAGTATGGAGATTTCTCAGAAAATGAAGAATAAAAATTCCCTATGATCCAGGAATCCCATGTCTGGATATATTGCCAAAGGAATTAAAAACAGAATCTTGAAGAAATATCTGGCCCCCTTCTTCACTACAGCATTATCCGCAATAGCCAAGAGGAGGTAGAAACAACCTGAATGTCCATCAATGGATGAATGGATAAATAAAAATGCATATAAATACAAAATGTGCATACACATTGTATACACATACAGTGGAATATTATTCAGCCCTAAAAAGAAAGAAATCCTGTCACAGGCCACAACATGGATGAGCCTTGTGGTTATTATGCTGAGCGAAATGAGCAGTCACAGAAGGACAAATACTGTGCAATTTTATTTATATGAGGTACATAAAATATTCGACTTTATAGTAGCAGAAAATTGACAGCTGTCAGGGATTTCAAGGAGAGGGAAATGGGAAATTGCTGTTTTACTAGAGTTTCAGTCATGCAAGATGAAAGTTTTAGAAATCTGTTGTGTGATAATGTGCTTATAGTTAACAATACAGTACTATACTCTTAAAAAATATAAGGGTTGATTTCATATCATGTGTTTATTACCACATTAGGTACAAACACCCATTTAATCAATGTGATGGAAAAAAATGACAAAGAGATATTACTACCTACCTATCAGAATGGCTAAAATAAAAGCAGAAACAACACTAAATGCTGATGAGAGTACAGAGTCCCTGGGTCACTAATACATGGTCAAGAATATAAAATCATCTGAGGCGGAAGGATCACCGGAGCCCAGCAGGTCGAGGCTGCAGTGGCCGGGAGTGGCCACTGCACTTCAGTCTGGGTGACAGAGTGAGATTCCAACTAAAAAAAAAAAAAAGATTATAAAATCAATGTACAAAAAAATCATATGTATTACCATCTATGTATTATGTATAAATTATGTATAAATGGAATTATGCATTCTTGGAATTATGTATAATTATATATAAATGGAAATTAAAAACAAAATACTATTTACAATTGCTGGAAAAAATGAATGCTTAGGTATAAATCTACCAAAACATGTATAAGATTTATGTGCTGAAAACTATAAAATGCTGATGAAGGAAATAAACTAAGCTAAATGAAGAGACATATATTGAGATATGAATTGGAAGATTCAACACAATGAAGATATCAATTTTCCTCCAAATTGATCTATAGGTTTAATGCAATGCCTATCAAACTTCTTAGTGAGACTTTTTTTGTATATACAGATAAGATTATTCTAAAATTTATACACAAAGTCAAAGAAACTAGAGCAACTAATTTTTTTAAAAAAAAGAAGAATAAATTAGGAGTAATCACTCTAAAACAAAGTAAAAAAAGTTTATGCTGTTTATCAGAGTCCAGAGTTTTTACATCTCATAACTAACCACTTAGCTATTCTACCTGCATTGCAAACTATGGCCAGGTGTTTGTTTTAGTGAATTTATCTTAGCAATATTTGTGCTTTTTTATTTTAAACACAAAGAGTGAAGTTGTGAAGGAACGTTTTTATTTAACATTTGAAGTGTGGGTAACTCAAGTTTGGTTACATGTTTTGAGCTAAAATTACGTTTCCTTGCTATTGGGGCATAAATATTATATAATAAGTCAAAAGAAACATTTGAACTGACTGGAGAAAGTGTGTATCATTATATGTTCCTTAACAGCAGGAATACATTCGGGAAACATCACTAGGAGACTTTATTGTGCGAACATCCTAGAGTCACTTACACAAACTTATATGATGCAGCCTACTATATAACTAGGCTCTTGGTAGAGACTATTGCTCCTAGGTTATAAACCTGTACAGCATGTTACTGTACTGAATACTGTAGGCAATTGTAACACAATGGTATTTGTGTATCTAAACATAATAATACAGAAAAGGTACATAAAAATACAGTATTATAGTCTTATTATAATTGTATGGGACTACCATTATATATGCAGTCCATCATTGACTGAAGCATCATTATGTGGTGCATAACTGTATTTGAGGACATTGTCCACTTTCAACCTAGAGCATGTCTTGTTTTTGAAATCAAAAGGCCAGGGTGAGCTGTCTACTATTGAACCACAATCTTGAAAACAGGTATAAGATTTTTTTCTGTAGGATATTTCAATGTGGACTAAAGATCTTCCTGCTTGCTACTGAATGATTGCCTTCTATAGAATGTGAATGTTTTTTAAAAAGCAGTGTGTTCTGTTGAATAACTACACACACACACACACACACACACACGCACACATTTCTGCTAGAATGGAAATAATTTATTCCACATTGCAAAATGAAGTTGAATACAATGGGTTTTTTTTTTAATGTTCATTTCCAAGTCTAAATTCTCTGTTTTCATAAATGAGCCTTCAACATTTCTGTGATTGGGAGTGGCATCTATTCCTTGGTTTTCCAAAGCTGGTAAACACAGCACTCCTGCAGTCTGGAAGCCTCTTCCTTGGCTGCACCTGTGGGGACAGCTGACTCAGAGTCAGCTTGAACCTTCTGGTCATTCTCATCACTCTGTTCTCTGGAGAGTGAAATCTTTTTTCAGATTAAAGTAGATTGTTCAAACACATATTTTTGTGATTCCTTCTGTCTTCTAATCCAATGTGTGATTACTTTGTATTTTAAGGATAATTGTTTTCCAATAAAAGAAAAGATTTTTCTTACTTATTTGCATATCAAAATGTTCATTATGCAAAACAATTTTAAACATTTAACTGACCACCCTGTTTTGCTAAGTAGAGTATAAAGAGAATTATGTAGAATCAGTCTCTGCCTTAAAGAGATAATTGTTTAAAGCTGACACCCAGACAAAGGTACACTAATATCAAAATAAAAATACTAAACCAATATATGATAGAAAGGTAAAATATTAACATCATCCCTTCCTCTTGATGCTTGGTTTCCAAATTGAGATCGTTTTTCAGAGATAAAATGACTCTATATTAAATTGGTCTGTGTCCATGTACAGCCATCTGGTCATATTGGGAGGAAGGAGGAAAGAAGTTATTCTGATGAGACATCTAAAATGAACAGGAGGTGAGAATGTTCAACTTGAACAATAGGATGTTGAGTATACACTATAGAGTGTATGCCACTGGACACAGTGGTTTACAACTGTAATCCCAGCGCTTTGGGAGACTGGGGTAGGAGGATTGCTTGAGGCCAGGAGTTTGAGAACAATCTGGATAACAAAACAAGACCTCATTTCTACAAAAAAATAGAAAATTTTTCTGGCATAGCATAGTGGCACATGCCTGTAGTCCCAGTTACTTGGGAGGTTGAAGCAGGAGGATCGCCTGAGTTAAGGAGGTTGAGGTTGCAGTGATCTGTGATCATACCACTGCACTCCAGTCTGAGTGACAGAGTGAAACCCTGTCCAAAAAAAAAAACCAAAAAACCCCAATCTTTTATTCATACTCCAGCTCTTCCATTTCTTAGCTGTGTGACTTGGGAAATTATAATTTGGGGATAATATAACCTCTTTGAGTAGGATTTTCCATTTAGTAAAGCAGAAAAATATCGCTTGCAGTTTAGGACTATTGGGAAGAATCAGTGTAAACACCAGTGCAGTTGGAGTTCTCTGGGAGCTGGTTCTGAGTTGGAATTGAGTGACTGGCCAGTGGTTTTGTGGTGTGGGTCAAAGGGAAACATGCATTGCAGGTGAGAGCAGATCGACAGGCAGAGGAAGGCCCACATCCCCACGGCCAGCACATGGGATTGGCCTTCTTGCCTCTTTTATCTTCCTCTTCTTTTTCATTGTCTTCTTTTTAAATAATAAGTTTTTTTGTAAGACTTTTTATTATAAAATGTATGCTCATTGTATAAGGAATTGTTTCAAATGCAGGATAGTATGCAAAAAATAAAGTTAGAGAGTCATTATCTGCTGAGGACACACTTCTAACTATTTCCATAAAACTGAGTATTGGAGGGAGTATTACTGGGTCAAAAGGTTTTAACCTTTTCTTTTTTTTAGTCAGGGTCTCATTCTGTTGCCCAGGCTGAAGTGCAGTGATGTAACAGAGCTCAATGCAGCCTCAACCTCCTGGACCCAAGCAATCCTCCCACTGCGGTCTCCCAAGTGCTGAGATTACAGGCTTAAGCCACCACACCTGGCAATGTTGTAATATTTTTAATGCCCTTGTGTCCACCTAAAAATTGCTTGTAGGACATTTGCAACAATGTGTGCCCCCACCAGCATGGTGGAAAGCACTTTGCTCCAAGTGTGTGTCCAGGCTCTAATAAGATCAGGTGCTCTTTTGAAAGCATTGTCCTATCTCATATTTTCAAGTGAGGTTACATTGGCATTATCTGCACTTGTGTGTGAGTGTTTTATTTCATTGATTTCTGGACTGTCATGATGCATGCTTGAGAATCCTTGCAAAGCAAGAAAATCTGCAAAAATTGTGTTCAAGATAATTATTTTGAATACCAAATTTGGCAGTTAATAAGTTTAAGACATCATGTTTTTCAATATTTAAACATTTGTTAATTTTATTTTTATAATTTTATTTTCATATCTTATAGCTAATACACTTTTTCAGGTCTCAAACATATTTGCTGTCTCTAAAAATTCCCATCATCCTCTGGGTCCTGATAAAATGTCACTTCCTATGTCCTCTCTTCTAATTGGCCAGAAAATGACATCTTTTTGCTTTATTTTGTATTTTGAACCCTATAATCTATTTCCAGATATGTATTGGGTATTTCCTATAGACAGTCCTGTACTCAAGGAGATTGAGTCTAGCAAGAGAGAAGATATGCTACTGATAATATTGAACAAAGCATGTGCTGATTACCAGAAGCAGGTATAAAGAATTCAGGTGTGGTAGGCTGGATATGGTGGCTCATGCCTGTAATTCCAGTACTTCGGGAGGCCGAGGCAGGAGAATCGCTTGAGGCCAGGAGTTCAAGAACCGCCTGGGCAACAAAGCAAGATCCCGTCTCTACAAAAAAAATTTGAAAATTAGCCAGGCGTGGTGGCATGTACCTGTAGTCCCAGCAACTTGGGAGACTGAGGCTGAGGTGAGAGGCTTGCTTGAGTGTAGGAGTTCAGGGTTGCAGTGAGCCATGATTGTGCCTGGATCTAACAACAACAACAAAAAGATAACTTATGATTACTCGCTACTTAAACCCTGTGTTTGAACCAGTTGCTGACAGAGAGATAAGAATTATCTGTGATTAACTGTAACTACCTCATATATAGTGTTTACTCAGACTGCAGCATCTTTTGCCCTGTATCTTCCTGGAAAACCCCAATTCAGTCTTCAAGCTTAATTCCAATGTCATTTCCCTGACCTTGTCAGGCACTTGTCCTTCTTTCCGCATGTGTCCATGATGTCTTGTGCATGCTTTTAGTAGAACAATTCTCAGACTTCCATGATAGTTGAACACAGAGGTGTGGTTCTGGGGTCCTCAAACCAGGCAATATGTTATACTTATCTGGTGCCAGTGCTTGGAAAGGAGGGAGGAGAGATGACATATTTGAGTTCATAGCTCACTGGGTTGCAAAGATCTCCATGGAGCCTGAGGGAGAGAACTGTGAGTCAGAGCAGGGTTCTGGTGTAGGAAGAAGGCAGCAAGCAAGCAAAGATGCTCCTAGACTCGCTATGGGACCACATCCCAATAAACCCATCATAGATTGAAAATATGCTAAGTAACAAGTGCACAGAATCCCCTTCACCTACTGAGCATCCTAGTTCAGTCTGACCTGCCTCACATGTGCTCAAGACACTCACATTAGCCTGCAGTTGGGCAGAACCATCTCACACAAGCTCTGTTGTGTAGAAAAGTGTTGACGGTCCCCTGTGACGTACTGAACACTGAGAGTGAGAAACAGAGTGGTTGTGTGGGTACTGGAAGCACGGTTCTGGCTGAACACCCATTACTTTTGCACCACCCTAAAGTGGAAAAGGCTGAATTTCGTGCCAAGGGAGTAGAAGGTAGCAGAGATCAACAGTACTCACCAAATCTAAGTTCTCTTCTTCCTGGGCTCACAGTCAGACCACATTCCCAGTCTGCCCAGCAGTGAGGCATGGCCCATGGATGTGGGAAGCCTGGGAGACTCTTCCCTGAGTGCTCCTCCCTAGGGGTCCCCTCAGGGTGACTGGATGTCAATACCCAAGGAGAACGAAATCAGAGCTGTTCCCACTGCCTGCCCCCAACAATGAGGAACACAGGTTTGAATTCTTTTTTTTTTGAGTTGGAGTCTCGCTCTGTCGCCCAGACTGGAGTGTAGTGGACACTCCCAGCCACTGCAGCCTCGAACTGCTGGGCTCTGGCAATCCTTCTGCCTCAGTCTTCCAAGTAGCTGGAACTACAGGTGCGCACTACCATGCCCGGCTAATTTTTTGATTTATTATAGAGATGAGGACTTGCCAAGTTGCCCAGGTGGGTCTCGAATCCGCGGGCTCAGGCAATCCACTCACCTCAGCCTCCCAAAGCACGGGATTATAAGCTGAGCCTCCGAGCCCAGTTGTAGGTTTGAACTCTTAAGCCAGTGAAACACAGGCTTGTATTGTGTTAAGCCACCGAAATTTAGGGGTTTGTTTCAGCAGCTAGCAATCCCTGACTAACACATTGGTTCCAACTGTTGTTACTTGAGACTGTTGCAGCCGGGACTTGCCTCTTGTATGAAGCATTCTCGGGTTTTTTGAGTTATAAAGAGAGAAAAGACTCCAGAGAAGGAGAAACAATCCTTCAACTGGTAAGGGTTTCAAAGAAATTTGATTAGACTATTAAGAGATATTTGACTTCGTTTTGTACTTGGGGCTGGTGAAATGGGGCATAGATCAGTTAACTTGCCTTATGGTCAATTTTTAATTTAATTTAATTTTATTTTGAGACAGGGTCTTGCTCTGCTGCCTACTCTGTAGTGCAGTGGTGCAATCATAGGTCACTGCAGCCTCGAATTCCTGGCCTCAAGCAATCCTCCTGCCTTGGCCTCCCAAAGGTGGAATTTCAAGTGCTGGGATTTCAGGCATAAGCCATTGTGCCTGGCCTTTATTGTCAATATTAAACATTTTGTTTCATTTCTTCACTTTTCTCATTGATTAATTATTTTAATATTAGAAGAGAGTTCTTAATAACATAAGAAAATATTCCAAAAATATCTGCTTTAAAAATCTTAACATTACATTACTGATACCTTTTCACATAGCAAATACAAATTTTCCTCATTATTTTTACAGTAATGCAGTAAGAAACGCAGTAGAGAGTAGGAATTAAGAGCATGGACTGAGGTTGGCTCACACCTGTAATCCTAGCACTTTGGGAGACCAAGGCGAGAGGATTGCTTGAGCCCAAGGGTTTGAGGTCAGCTTCAGCAACATAGAGAGACCTCATCTCTATAATAAATTAAAAAATTAGCCAGTCGTGGTGGCATGTGCCTGAAGTTCCAGATACTTGGAAGGATGAGGCAGAAGGATCGCCTGAGCACAACAGGTTGAGGCATGAGTATGCCACTGTACTCCAGCCTGGGTGACAGAGTAAGACCCCAACTCAAAAATCAGAAGCAAAAACAAAACAAAACAAAAAAACCACAATGATATACTATCTCACAGAAATCAGAAAGACTACTATTAAAAGTCTAAAAACAACAGATATGTGCGAGGAAAAGGGAATGCTTATATACTGTTGGTGGCAATATAAATTAGAACAACCTCTCTGGAAAATAGTATGGAGATTTCTCAAAGAACTACCATTTGATCCAGCAATCCCACTACATGGAATCTACCCAAAGGAAAATAAATCATTATATTAAAAAGACACCTGGATTCATATGTTCACTGCAGCACTATTCACAGTAGTAAAATAATGGAACCAACCTAAGGGTCCATCAATGGATGACTTAATACAGAAAATGTGGCTCATATACCATGTATTACTATTCAGACATTAAAAGAGTGAAATCATGTCTTACATAGCAACATGGATGGAACTGGAGACCACTATCCTCGGTGAAACAATTCAGAAACAAAGTAAAGTACCGTATGTACTCACTTATAAGTGGGAGCTAAACAATGTGTACACATGTGTATACATGGGCGTAAAGAGTGGAACAGGCGTTGGAGACTCAGAGGGATGAAAGGATGGGGGGGTGGAAGATAAGAAATTACTTAACAGGTACAATGTATGTTCTTCTAGTGATGGTTATACTAAAGGTCCAGACTTCACCACTATGCAGTATATGCATGTAACAAAACTGTACTTGTACCCCTTACATTTACACAATAAAAAGAAAAAAAAATGCTTGTGAGGATTAAGTGAATTAATGCAGATAAAGCCCCTAGAACAGCATTTGGTCACTTAACAAGTGCATCATAACCATAACTACTCTATCATTTTCTTGGCGAGGTTTTCTATTCTTTTAAAGTCTACCTATTATGCTACAGTAAAAGTTTGTACATACATGTTGTTGAATACTTTTAATAGTGTGTTTACAGAACAGAAGTGAGAATGAGAGATCATGTAAGATGTTCACACAGACTTGTGATAGACATTGCCTAATCACTTTCCAAAAGCTATACCCATTTACCCTCCTACCAACGTGAACAAAATGGTTCTTTCTTCCAAGTGTCCATCAACTGGATTTTATCATTTGGAAAAAATTTTGCCCATCTAATAACTGACCTCTGACATATTTAGTTACAGTATAAAGAAGGTATTATCCAAAAGGCCCACAAGGCAACCAATCTGGGTGGAGGCCATACATTACATATTTTTAAATTTCAATAGAAAGTTCTCATCTTTATCCAACATCAAGGTTTATAAAATTCTTCTCTCTCCAAATGTTTCTATGTTCCTTTATTTTTTTATTTTTTATTTTTTTGAGTTGGAGTCTCACTCTGTCGCCCAGACTGGAGTGCAGTGGCTGCTTCCGGCCACTGCAGCCTCAACCTGCTGGGCTCCGGCAATCCTTCCTCCTCAGCCTTCTGAGTAGCCGGAATTACAGGCATGCGCTACCACGCCCGGCTGATTTTTTTATTTATTGTAGAGATGAGGTCTCGCTGCCCAGGCGGGTCTCGAACCCGCGGCTCAGGCAATCCACTCACCTCAGCCTCCCAAAGGCGTGGGATTACAGGCTGAGCCACCGAGCCCGGCTATGTTCCTTTATTTTGAACAGAGGGTATATGAAAATATATTTTCCTTCCCTAGATTTCTTTTCTTTCAAATTCTACAGACACTGTGAATACTTAAGTGCTCAGGGAAAATTATGCTCTGGTTGTGACAAGCATATGAAACTTTGCCATTAGGACAAGAAACAGGTTGGGCACAATGGGTCAGCCTGTAATTCCGGTGCTTTGGGAGGCTGAGGCATGAGGATCACTTGAGTCCAGGAGTTCAAGACCAGTTGAGACAACATAGTGAGACTCCTCTCTACAATTAAAAAAAAAAAAGAATAAGAAATATGTTGCTATTATCTGCCCTCCTCATATTTTCTGAGTACTTACCTTTCCAGAACTGGCCTCTAAGAGATAAGCAGGCCAGGTTGTAAAGGATTTAATCTCTATCAGAGACTAAAATTATGTAGAAATAACCTGGAAATGCCAAGGTTAAGTCAAATTAGTGCTCAAGGCCCTATTTCCTCTTTGTCACATTCCTGAGTTAGGACTTTCCAGCTGGCTGCTGTGACATCCCCTGGGCAGCCTCGCAGGCTCTTGTGGCTCCATTTGCCATCTTGTTCGCCCTCTGCTGGCTTTTCTAATGAAGAGCATGAATGATTAGAACCACTTTCCCTGTCCCTATAAGATGTTTGATGTTTATTTTTGTTTTGGGAAATTGAAATTTCAGTTGAACTCTCTAATTGTAAAAATGTTGAAAGGAGACATGTGAGTTTGACAGATTTGATTAACTTGAAAAACTGTAGGAGTTTGGAGATGAAGCATGGGAGTTGAAGAAATCCCCACTTCTCTTTATACATGTCTCACTGCTTAGTTTTTCAACTATGGATGTTCTTGTGTGTAGAATTGGACACTGCATTTAGGAAGTGGAATACACATTAACAAATGTCTCCTAGAACCCTGCAAATCTGGGGAACTCAGAGCTGAAAACATCCTGAGAGACTGGAAAAGAACACAGAGGCCAGCACCTTCCACTTCTAACCAGACCCATTAACTCAACAAAATAAATTGTCTCCAGAATCCTAAAAGACTTCATTTTACTTACAAGGTCTGTAGAATGCCTATTCTAGGAAACCCTCAAAGCTTCTAGGCATCATAATAATAACAATTCACTTAAAAGTCAACTAGTTCAAGAATTCTGATCTGCACTGGAAATACAAACACAGGAGAGCAAAGTACACACATGCCCCCATCACCAGCCTCCACTCTTCCCAGATGCCATCTTCCTTTGTCTAGCATTCTTTTTATCACCCTGGTCAAAATGATTGGCAGGTGCCCCCAAACTGGCTTCTTCTTTTTGGGGATCTTATTGTCAATGCTGGGAGAAAGAAGCTATCTCTTTCCTCTAGGGTTACAACTCTGGGATTATGGAAGCCTGACTCTGTCTATGACATTCTTGTGCTCCCATAAACTTTATGGTGGGCACCCAGGACAGTAGATATGGAGAGAAGCAGATGGAATTGAAGTATGTTTGGAGACAGAATTTGCTGGAGGATTGAATCAGGCAAGAGATGAGCAAAAGGGAAGAGTTAAGAGCTTCTAGATTTTTAAGTTAGTTCCTGGATGAATGGTTCTCATTTGCCAACATAAGGGCAGAACTGGGAATGGGACTGGAGATAAACTGGAGTTTTGAGGTGACAACTGGAAGTCCCATTTTAGACAGATGAACTTTGAGATATCTGTGAAATAGAGAAGTGATGTCAGGTGTGCAGTTGGATATGTGAACTTGGAGCAAAGGAGAGGGAGTTGAGCTAAAGATATTAATTCAGGAGTTATGATGTAAATTGTATGTAAAGAAATTGGAGTGGATGACATATTTACACATAAAAGATACTGAAGAGAAGAAGGCCTAAGACCAAGGTTTGAGGAGGATCAAATTTTGCCGATTGGGTAGAGAAGAAGAACTTACCAAAGGTGAGGATAGTAAGTAAGGTAGGAGAAAAAGTAGAGTGAGAATAAGGTCTTACAGAATTGGAGAGAAGAGTTTCAAACAGGGGATAGTGGTCAACAAAGTAAAAAACTGATGAGATTCCGAGAACTGTGAGGTCAGAGACGTATTCACTGACTGTGGCAATACTGAGGACACAGGTGAAGTTGACAGCAGCATGTTTGGGAGAGCAAAGGGCATGAAAACTAGTTTGGAGATTAAAAAGGAGTGGTGGCGACCAGCAGTGGAGATGACATTGTGAGTTCACAGGGAATTCCTCTCCCCATCTCCTAACACACACACGTACAAATAAATAGAAGCCACTGTCAGAGTATTTGTAAAATATTTGAGAGACTGTTGCTGTATTCTACAGTGGAAAAATTCATTCCTTAGGTATTTAACTGCTAACTGTCAGACCTCAGAATTATGAAGATTGTATCAAAAAAATATCAAGTGGTCCTTGGGTATAAAAGTGGAAGAGCTACTCACTTCCACTCCTTGATTCTCCCATTCACATTCAGCACATTATTCAGGGTAGTTATGTTTTATAAAGTTGCTGCTAATACTGAAATGGTGAATAATGAACTATTGCTCCAAGGGAAAATATTGGGTTAGGTTCCTGAGCCTCTGGGCGTCATCTTTTTGCCAACTGAAACACTACTTGTTACCTATGTTTGTTGGCCAACATTCTTGCAAAACATGCCAGTCTCATCAGCATTGAAAAATCTACTCTTGTACAAACCCTTTCCTGTATAATACTTGGCAAGTATTTTTAAAATTCTTCTGTGGCCTCCTGATCTGCAGAATCTGCCTTCCCAGCAAGTTTAACATTTTTCGTGCTCTGTTGTTTTTGGAAATGTGTAAGCCAGTAAGCACTAGCCCAGAAGAATTTAAAATTTTCTGAACCCTGTGTGTGATGGTTAATTTTATGTGTCAGTTTGACTGGACTGCGGTTGCCCAGATATTTTGTTAGTTCTTATTACTGGGAGTGTCTGTTAGGATGTTTCTAGATGAGACTAACACTTGAATAAGTAGACTCAGTAAAACAGATTGTACATCCCAATCTGCTGGAGGCCAGAACAGAATAAAAGGCTGAGTAAAAAATGATTCTCTCTGCCTCACTGCCTCCAAGCTGGAGCATCAGTATTCTCTTGTCCTTGGACTTGGATTGGAACATAATGCCATTGCAAATTCCTTATAATAAACTTCTTGGGCTGGGCTCAGTGGCTCATGCCTGTAGTTCCAGCACTTCAGGAGACTAGGGCATGAGGATCACTTGAAGCAGAAGTTTGAGAACAGCCTGGGCAACACAGTGAAATCTCATCTCAACAACAACAAAAAATTTTAAATTAGCAAGGCATGGTGGTATAGTCCCAGTTGCTTGGCAAACTGAGGCAGGAGGATTGTTTGAACCCAGGAGCTTGAGATTGCAGTGAGCTTTGATTGTACCACTCTACTCCAGCCTGGGCAAAATAGCAAGACCCTGTCTCTAAAAATAAAAATTTTAAAAATTATCTTTGTCTCTCTCTCTTTTTCTCACTAAATACCCTATTGGTTCTGTTTCCCTGGAGAAAGTGAATACACTAGGTAATGTGACAATATATTTCTTCCTGGAGCAGTTTGATTTATAGATCAATGAATTTCTTTTTTCTTTTTCTGAATGTATTGTACTGTTGATTCATTAAGATTGAACTCACAGCCAACAGTCCTATATCTCATGCCTGAATGAAGCTTCTCTAACGTACACACTTTCTCCATAAGGTCTGTCTCAGTCTTTGTGTTTAGGAGTACTAGACAGCATTTCAGCATTATGCTTGGGGCCATTTCAAAAACCAAAATCACAAAGAAAGAGTACAGAAATGTGGAAACATGGCCCTGAATAGACTGTAAAAACGATGCTTGTTTACAGCATGAGATCTGAATCAAGAAGGCAGGGCATTGCCTTATTCAGCCTGGGCTGGAAACATGCATAGAGAAACTCAAATTTTTCACCATGCTACACACATCTTTATGTGACCATGAAAGTGCTGTTGGCATTGATTTTGGGGTTATAAATAAATTTTACCAAGTAGGCAAATTTGCAAATACAGCACCCATGGATGACAAGGACTGACTAATATTTTGCCTTTGGAAAAACCAATGTCATATATTGATTGTTAGTTTAGAGTCTATACAAAAATCCTGTTGTGAGGCTGTAACATGACATACATTTCCAGCTGGTGTTAGCATATTATTTAGACCCATCTGCATGTAATCCAGATTCAAATTTGTCCCACCCATTAATTAGATAGAATAAACTCCTCATGAGGCCACACATGTTTTGAGACTGAAGTAGCAGAGGACAGGAGTATGTCTGCTGGGAAGGTAAGCCACCTACCTGTTCCTGCAATTCACTTGTATCAGGACCTGCTTTGTCTGGTGGGAGATTGATGCTTCCACTTGATAAAAGGGAGTGCTTCTGGGCACTTCAACTGCGTGTCATGGGCAGCTCAGTCCCATAGTCCTCTCACATCCCCAATCAGTTTCTAATTTTCTGTTTCTAACAGGGTCCAGAAGCAAGCCAGGAGCTTTTTTTCTAAAACCCTGTTCTCCAAGCAAAGTTAGCTCCAGGTTCCACATAGGCATTTCTTGCCCTGGGCCCTATACATAAAGATGGCATCTGACAATATTTTAGTTAACTCAGTATTTGTGATGCAGAAAGAGAACGAAATGCAACATAGCCTCCAAAATTCAGAGTTGCCCCAAATGTTGTGCTTCTTTACCCTTTCCATGGACTTTTCTTCCCAGAGTTTAGCAGGCCTATATTTTAGCTGGGCATCCATGGAACTTCCTAATTCCAGTTTATCCATGTAAATGTCATCAGAATAGTGAACGAGCAGGATATTGTATAGATGGTAAGAATATGAAGTTTTCTTTTTTTTAACTTTTAAATTTTTTAATTTTAAAATTATGGGGTACAGTTCAGGGTAAGGTATACAGATATTCAAATTGCGGATACCCTTGTTGATGAGGTGTGCCCCCCCTTCCCCAGGCAGATTTCCACTACTGTCAATTCCACTTCCCTGTCCCCCTGCCCCCGGCAGTTTCTCACTACTACTGTCAATCCTTTTCTTATAGTATTACGATAGTTGTTCAAGGTCCACTTATGAGTGAGAACATGTGATCTTTGTTTCTGTGAAAGATCACTCAGTATTATAGACTCTAATTCCATCCAGGTTGCTGCGAAGTTCATGATTTTGTTCTTCTTTATGGCTGCGTAATATTCCATCATGTATATGTACCACATTTTTTTTATCCAGTCCTCTTTTGATAGGCAGCACAGTTGGTTCCATGTTCTTGCTATTGTGAACAATGCTGTGATAAACATACGTGTGCAGGTATCTTTTTTATAGAGTGATTTGAGTTCTTCTGGGTATATTCCCAGTAGTGGGATTGCGGGGTCTTATGGAAGGTTGATTTTTAGAACTTTTAGGAATCACCATACTGTTTTCCACAGAGAGTGTACAAAAAATTCCTTTGGATAAGGCCAGAGAGGAAATGAAGCTAGACACGGAAGCTATCCTACTGTCCCTGCCAGGTAAAAGCATTCTGTTTCTGATTCTCTCTGTTTATTGAGTCAGAGGAGAAAAAATTAGAAGTATTTTCCAGATTAACAGCAGCATACCAGGTACCTGAAGATCATATCCCAAAGAGCAGCTGTAATTAAAGCTACTTACTTTGTAATTAAAGGCTTATGATAATCCACTGTGATTTTCCAAGACTTATCGCTCTTTTGCAAAGGCTCTATGGCTGAATTTAATGGAGACTTAATGGAAATAAGCATCTCTTCATCATTCAAAACTGTGAAGAAGGCACCAAGGCCTACAGCTCTTCAGAAATGTGCTATTGTTTTTTGTTACTCTTTTAGTATGAAGGAAAAACTCAAAGGACCTCCGCCTGGTTTTCCTACCATGACTGTTCTTATTCCACAGGTCAAGGGGCAATGTGAGAATAATCAGTTGCCAAAGAGTGGGAAAAAGAGAAAGATTTGTTATTAGCTATGTCTGTCTTCTTTATTCAGAAAGAGAAAACTTGCCCAGACCCTCCACAACAAGTTGTCACTTCATGTCTAACTGACAAAATTTTGCAGTGGAAGCTAGAAAATCAGGTAGGCACTTAAAATGTCCAGTCTCTATAGTTTAGAGCAAAGGAGAAAGCCTTCGGGATGGCATGTGGTTTACCACAACTGAGTCTTGCTGTCCATTTCCCCAGGGACCTGCTGTTTTCTGTCCCGCACAAGCATTCCAGCCTCTGTGCGTATGGTAGAGAGCTTGGAACTTTTGAGAGAGATTGGAGCTTTCTTTGTGGGGGAAAACAAGTGATGTGGTCGGGAACAATTCTGTTATTAAATAGCATTGTTCTATTCTTTTACTTTATCATTCACCTGTGATAAGAAGCAGCAATGCCTTTCTATTACACACTGGCCCTATAGGGGAGGGTGGACACAGCCTAGCAAAAAGCAAGCATTATTCAGCTTTGAGTTTCAGAACAGAATTTTTAAACTCCTTAGCCAACATATGAGTCTGATAGCCAAGCACTTTTGATTTTTAAGAGATAGGCTTGGCTGAGAGAGAAAATACAGGCCTTAGAAAATAGAAGATTCAGGATCTAGAGGACAGGATCATAGATTTTATTAAAAATCAACTCTATAATGAGAGTAGACAATAAACCGTTCTTCCTGAGCTGAAGGAGATAAACTTGGAGGGGTTAAAACAATTTGAGAGTAAGTTAGGCACCCAAGAAGCACCTTCTCTTCTCCACTTTGAGCCTACCCTCTTCACCCCCAGAGTAGTAACCCCTGGGGAAGTAGCATTCAACACCCTCAGAGAGGTTTGAGAGGACCTCAGAGAGGATGGCCTGAGCTCTACATTTCAGGCGAGTGGCCAACCTGGGGGGAAGCCCATGATGAGCACAAGGTGTCAGAGAAGGAGATAAGCCCTGGTTCAAAGCATTGTCCAGGGTGCTGGGCCTGAGGGCAGCCCCACAGGGTCCTGTACCATGTGCTGTGATGTGAACAAAACAGGCCAGTGTTCCCAAGCCTAGGGAGGAAATGAAGGCACACAAGCTAGAGGAAGGGTAGATATAAGGATGTGAGGGGACGGGCCTGCATAAAGGTGGAGAATGAGCAGACCCAATAGTGTCACCAGAAGCCATGTCAGAAACCATGTATATCAGCGACTGATGCCAGCCTCCAATGCCTAAAACCAGGTGGCATGCCCCCTCCTCTTCAGAGGCCAGCAAGAATTAGAGAAAGGATCACAGGTCAGACACTCCTTCTGTAACATGATAGCCCCAAATCTGAGGATTGTGCATAAGTTTCTTTATGTACACAAAAGAAGTCACCAAAAGAAGTCACCCAGAGGTCCCGCGGGGAAAGATAGTGGTGGCCAGTCGGTGAAGAAAGAATTTGCACCTTGGAACAGTACAGCAAGAATTACAGTCAAGCAAGCTAATTGTCCAACTTGCTACATAGTGGTCACAATCACAGTGAGTAAGGGTGCTGCCCACATTGTTCTCAACCCTGCTCAATCACCTCACCCTGTGACTCATTCCTGGAAATATGCATATCCTGCAGAGACCAGTCAGAGGCTGCTCTCCCAGGGGAGGGTAGAAAGAAGGTACGTATAGGGGAAAAGAGTCAATGTCCGGACAGTTACCTCACACTCCATCCCTATATTGACTTTTTTCTACCCTCATAATCTTCATGTAACATTGACCTTCTGCAGGTTCCTTGAGGTGGAAACATGAATCAAATATGGCATATGCAATGAAGGGCATGGGATCTGAACAGCAAAATTACTACAGTGATTGTAACACCTATGATTACTTTTTGCCAGAAAGAAAAAGGCTCAATTATAGACAGGATCTTAGGCTAAGGGTGATGAGATAGATACTTGAGACGAATAAGCAAAATTATTAATAAATCCCGACTATCTGATAAAACACAGACAGTATTTCTGTCTGGTGACTATACCATAACACTCTGGGGAAGCCTCCCTGGCCTGGAATGCCATGCCCTACCAGACCTGGGAGCCCTCTTGCCCATGACTTGAAAAGACAGTGGGGGGTGTCCTGAATTGCCACATATAATAGACCCCCTTTTGAGTATTTGCAATCTGAGATATTACACTTAACAGTATTTGTCCATTTTCCCATAACAATAGGATGAATACCTAAATTAGGATCTATCTCCTTTCCCCAGGGAGCCAGCAGGGAGCACCAACGGGGTTCAGATTGCACTTCTCAGGGCTGATGGAGAGTATTCTCTCCGAGTACTGTGTCTTGTGGGGCAGGCAGTAACTTATTATTTTCGCTTCCCCAGCTTGGTTGTAGTGATGATTCATGCATCCAGATTTGCATTCTCAGGGGAGTTGCCCACAGTATCTCTTTGTGAGTGCAGATTGCTTCATGCAATTGGGATGCACACCCCTGTAATGAGTGTTGATCTGTCTTTATCGTCCATTGCTGTTGGTGCCATCCACAGCATCAGTCCTTTGAACACCACCCAACTGTCTGTACAAATTGTCAGTGGGCCTGGCTCTTTGGCTCTTTGGGAGTCACCAACCACACTGCCTGCAACTCTGCCCACTGACTGCTTTGCCCAGTCCTGTCTTCTATCCAGATAGTCTCTGTTTTTGGCTGGTTTTACAATGGCTTGCCATCAAAGGGGTTGCCCCTGACATGATTCCTCTGTGTACTAAGCCTCTTTTGGAACTGGTAGTATTCCCTCCTTAATAGGTAATGGGGTAATAACTGTTTACTTCACCAGTTGCTAACCTGCATCAATGAACGTTAACAGCCCTCAGAGCTGCTGCAGTTTCTGGCTTAGGGAACTTGTGGAGGGCTTGGTATTCTGCTGCAGATATGCTCGCCATTTGGTCAAGATCATTGTCTGTGCAGCTGTGCAGCAAGGCCTATGAAAGAGGTCATGGATCCATCCTGCTATGGGCAGTGTGCTGTGCACATTTACTGGGGCTTGTCTGGTGATTGACTTTGTTGCCAAGGGAGCTGGATATACTGCATTGATCAGCTGTTCAATGGGGCTTAGTGGGTCTCGGTGACTTTCCAGGTCTGTGACCAAAAGCCAATAAGAAGGCAAGATTTTTCTTGTTGCTGCCAAAGTCTCCAAGAAGATCCCTCCTGGGTAACACATCCAATTCATAGGGAAGGAATGAATTTAGAATGCCCAGTGCCTGGACAGTGTCCACAGCACTTTTGGCAGCACTGAATACCTATTGGAATGCCAGTCCCAGTGGGAATCCCCCTTGGTCAGTCTTTAGAAGGGTTGTCCTATCCGTGCTAATTACAGGACAAATGCCCTCCAATACTCCCAACAAACCTCAAAATCCCTGCAGTTGTTTGAGTAGTGCTGGATGGGGAAAAGCCCGGATCTTGTCAACAACAGCTAATGGTTCTTTCCCCTGAAAATGTCCAGTCACCTGGGGTGCTGCCTGCTCTAAGTCTGTAAGAGAATCAGAGCTTAGCATGATATCATCTATACAATGAAATGGAGGACACTGATGCAGGCTGCCTCCAACTTTCCAAATCTTGAGTGACCATGCTATGACATAACGTAGGGCTGTGCAAATACCCCATTGGCAACACCATGAACATCCATAGTCTACTTTCCCAGGTGAACGTGAACCAGTCTTGACAATCTGCATGAATATCAATACTAAAGAAAGCATTAGCCAACAGCAAAATGATTCTAGCAATAAATCAAGCCTTGGTATGTATTCCAACTAGGGACTTGCTCTGAGCTCTGCCTGTAACATGGCTGTGAAGAGAATGGTAGCATCCAGGACTGGCCTCTAGGGACCCTGCACACTCTGGTTCTGTCCTGCAGCTGCTTACCAGCTCACTCTTTCTTTGACAGGAAGCTCCGATATACTGGGAGTCCACTCTAGTACCCAGACCGTAGCCTTCTTCTCAGGGATAGCAGCATTTTCTTTGGGGAGTTGCTTGCTTCCATAATCCCACCAACACTGCACTGAGTTGTTTATTTAAATCTATCTTGTTAGAATCCACCTCTGCCTTAATTAAATCTGTTCACATTTGCTTATAGGTTACATTTATGGGATTCTCTTTCACCTTTCAAACTCCCTGTTTCTGCCTAATCAAATCTGTTTCTCCCAGGTCCGCTATAGCCTGCGCACGCCCTGTTTTATCCCACCTACCAGCAGGGATAGCTCAGATATTCTGCTCTCTGCCTGAATTAACCAAGCATCTCTTTCCAATCTTAATTCCTCTTGCAATTTCTGTGCCTGGTTCCTAGCAGCTGTCTCCTGTTCTATAGCCATTTGGAGAGTCCAAAGCAGGGGTCATGCCACAGCTGCTGTGACTGCACAGTTATCTTTTTTCTTCTGAAATGGGCCTTTCTCATCAACTACTTTAAATAATTCCAGCAGTCTGTCCAATATTTTGGGGACATCCCTAAACTCACACAGCAGTCCTCAGCTATTTACCAAATTGGCAACTTCGAACCACATTGTACCAGTGGCTGACCCTGGGATTTCTCTCAGCGAAGTTACTCCCCCACTGCTATAACAGGGATTTCTCCAGAATACCCTGCCACAGTCATGCCAATTGCAGTAGCCCCAAATCTGAGAAGGCCTGCATGTAAGGTTGTTTACATATTCCAAAGAAGCCAGATACAGGGGAAAAGAGTCAATGTTTGGACAATTCCTTCACACCCTCCCTCCAAGTCACCCAGGAACTTAGATTATATGCAGGGAGAAAGCCAGCAGATAGGGTCAGATGGATGGCTCATGCCTATAATCCCAACGCTTTGGGAGGACAAGGCAAGAGGACCACTTGAGACCAGGAGTTGAGACCATCCTGGACAACATAGTGAGAACTTGTCTCTGCAAAAAATGAAGAAAAAAATTAGCCAAGTGTGGTGGTATGCACCTGTAGTCCCAGCTACTAAGGAGGCTGAGACGAGAGGATATCAGGGTCCAGAAGGTTCAAGGCTACAGTGAGCAATGATCACACCACTGCCCTCCAGCTTGGGTGACAGTGAGACCCTGACTCAGAAAAAAGAAAGAAAAAAAAAAAAAGAAAGAAAGAAGTAAGGAAGGGAGGTAGAAGAAAAAATGGATAGGAACTTAAAGTTGTCTGCACATTTACTCAAAAGAGACTGTTATACTTCAGAAGGGATTCCAAAGTGGCCAGAATATGTGTTTTCTGCTATGTGTGGCATGTGGCTCAACAGTTAGTTGCGTTTTACTACAGAAAATAAAGAAATTTACCTTTCCTATGCATGTGAATCATTACCATAAATTTCATTCGACCTGCACAAGCAGGTAAGTGGATAACTGCCAAGCAATGTGACACGTGGTGAGTGAAGGAAGGATTAGAAAGCAGTAGGAACTGAGAAAGGGAGCATCTTCCTCTTCCTGGGGGAAAAAAGAAACTACATCAAATCGGAAATTACACTTAAGATGAATCTTGAAGGAAGAGAAGACATTTGCAAGTAGACAAGTGAGAGAAAATTATTTTCAACAAAGAGAACAGCCTGTGTGAAGACACAGAGCCACCAAAGGGCCAGCTGTGCTTTGGGAAATGGCAAGCAGTTGGGATGGTTGGAACATGAGTTTTGCAGGGCAGAGGCAGGAGATGAGGCCAGGGAACTTTACTGTAGCCTTATCTACCTTTCTAAGGTATTAAATGTAATGATCTGCACAGAAGTTAAGTAGCTGGTGTCTTTACCCTGGAAGTTACTAATTGGACTAGTCTCAAGATAGCACTCGGGAGGATACATGGAATGAGAGAAGTCCAGGCCCTGGGGGCATGTTGAGAAGGGTCACAGCCCACTAGTCTCACAGAAAGGAGGCGCTGGATCTAGGAGATGTTTCTGAAGGTAGGGACGGCCAGGATTTGACAGCTGATTCATATGGGGTGTAGAGGAGGGAAGGGAAAATAATTGCTCAGAATCTCTAGCCTGAGTCGTTGGTGATGTCTTTACTTTGTAAAGGGAAGACAGGAATAGGAAGTTGTGAGGGAAATTATAAGCGCACTCAGCCATTTAATTAGTATTTGTTGAGGATTTTCTTTTTTCTTAATAATTAATCAGTATTTTTTATTATCGTTTTGTGGGGTACAGTTAAGGGTTAGGTGTACAATTACGTTTCATTCAGGCACCCTGTTGATAAGAGGTGTTTTCCCAGTCCCAGATAGATATTAGCTACGGGAATTGTTGAGGATTTTCTAAGTGGTAGGCACTGTTTTGGACATCAGAGTAACCCAGACACAGTTGCTACCCTCATGAAGTTTACAGCTCACTGTGGAAAATTAACATTAGACAAATATTGCTTGAATAATTAATTAATTAATGTGATTAATTTAATAATGAATTTATTGCAGTTGTGATCAAGGTGATGGAGGAAGAGTTCAGGATGCCAGGAGGGCACACATTAGTGAGACCTAACCTGGCTGAGAGTTATGGTGATTTCCTTGGGAAAGGATTTCTAAACCGAGCTCTGAAGAAGAAGTAGAAATTTTCTAAGTAGACACTGGCAGAGTGGAGGGCACTCTAGGCCTAGGAATCAGCATATGTGAAAGCTGCAAAGCAGAAGAGAATTTTGTGGAGGTAAGGGAATGAAAGGAGCTCAGTGAGGAAAAGAAGGAGTGTGTGAGGGGAGACTAGGGCCGTGGGCAGGTGGCAAGAGACACTCCATGGCATCTGAGGTCACCTTAACTACCAGAGTTCTAAATGAGAGAGTTTTCATTGTGTTTAGCAGAGGTGTGAAAAATGGATTAGAAGGAGTCAAGAACCTAACAGAGTGAGTCTACAGGGAGGACAGTGTCAAGAATGATCACCAAATTTCTGTTGTGGGGCATGGGGTAGACCCATTTACTGGCACAGTGAAACCTGAATGTGTAACCAGCAGGCATGATGGCTGCAGTGCAGAGGGGTCGTAGTTCATTTACATGTAGGTAGATTTTGAGATATCTGTGGAACATCCAAGTTGAAATATCTCATGAGGTATTACAGTCTGGAGCTTAGAGACATGGCCTGGGCTGAACAGAAGTAGCAATAAAGGACGGTGGCTTACACCTATAGTCCTAGTACTTTGGGTGGTTGAGGCAAGAGAATCACTTGACCTCAGGCATTCGAAAACAGCCTGGGCAATACAGTGAGACCTTATCTCTTCAAAAAAATGTTTTTTAAAAAGCTGTATGTGGTGGTATGTATCTGTGGTCCCAGCTACTTGAGAGACTGAGGCAAGAGGATCACTTGAGCCCAGGAGTTCAAGGCTGTGATAAGCCATGATTGTGCCACTGCACTCCAGTCTGGGTGACAGAGTAAGACCTTGACCCCCCCCTGCAAAAAATGTAGTAAAGTATCAAGGAAAGGGACTTAGTTGCATAGGGAAAATGAGGAGTGAGAAAGAGATGAGGAATGCACTTTGAGGCATTTCAACATGCAATAAAGAATAAGTCAAGCAGCAGAAGTCAACAAATGCTACCAAGAAGGTCCACCAGGTATTTAAGGTCCAAACCAGGACAGCCTGGGCAAAAAAAAAGGCAAGGAAAGCAGTGCGTCATAAAGAAGGATGTTAACTGCAAGAAAGCAGTAAGAAAAATGATCAAAGAGTATGTTGGATTTGGTAACTAGAAGATCACTAGAAACTCAACCAGAAGCATATTTTAGGAGTGGTAGGGGCAGGTGCCAGATTGACGTGGGCTGGAGAGGGAATAGGAGGTCAGAATTGAAGTCAGTGGATGAAGCAGGCAACTCAAGGAGACTGACTGTGAAAGGGGAAATTTCCACTTTGGACACATTGCTGGATGTGCCTGTGTGAGGAGCAAGTCTTGTGTGCAAAAACAGACTTGGTTTGCAATAATGTATACGTGGTTGCTAAGACTTGAGACTAGATGAAATCACCGAGGAAGAGCATGAAGAAAATAGCAAAAGGTAGAATTGAAGACAGAACCTAGGAGAATACAACCATACAAGGAGCAGCCAAAGGAAGTAAAGCCCTGAGAAGAGACTGATGAGTAGTTGTCAGAGACTTAGAAAGAAAACCAGGAGGGCATGTGCTGGAGCCCTAGAAAGAAGAGAGTTTCAGGAAGTGTGGGATGCTGCAGGTAAGTCAGATGAACATGAAAAACCAGTCACTGGATATAACTTTTGAAGGTCATTTAGGACCTCAGTGAGAGAAATTTCAGTAAGACATTTAAGTCAAAAGCCAGATCATTAGGGTTATTCAAATAGGTAAATAAAATCCAAGAACATTGACTTCTATTGAAAGAAGTTTAACATCATATTCAACAGAAAATCAATTACTGTTCATTATATTAATATACTGATAACATGGCAATATAATCATATTAATAACAAATTATTATACTAATGTGATATTGCATATTCTAACCAAGATATTAAAATTATATTAATTATAAATGTCTGTTTATTTAAATATTACTGTAATTAATGTAATCTTGATATTATACATATTTGTTATTAAATAACCCATACATTATATATTAATAATAGATGCATTACTTATGGATTCTATTATGTGATTAAATGCATTACAGTAAATTATAAATCAGCATATAATTGTCATAATTAATATATTAACTATTATTCTAATGTTATTCTAATTATTCTAGTACCTATATTGATTAATACAATCAATATTAACATTCCCAAATTAATAAGAAAAAGGAATACAACCCAATTAAGAATGGCAAAGGATATGTATATTTAATTCACAGAAAAGGAAGTACAAGTGACTAATAATCATGTGAAAATATAGTCAACCTTACAATGAGGAAATGCAATCAAAACAAAAAGACATACCATTTTTCCTCCATAGACTGACAAAAGTTTGAGTTTGATAACATCAAACGTGGTGACATCTACAAAGAAAAACGTGGCTCCGTTTTTTGTAGGGCTCTTTTTATCCTGGGGGGATTTTCCCTCTATTTAGTAACTGCAAGAGGCTGGGGTAAAATAAACTAAAGTTAATCCCTAGCTGATATTTTAAATAACTCGTAATATAATCAGAAGAGATCTGGGTCACCTGGTCATCCTGTAGCACTCAAACTGGCCTATGACATCCAGGATGTGTCTGAATGGATAAGCAAGAGTCCCAACAGCAGGAGGCCTTGGTAGGATACATGTGCTTCATGTGGGAGGCCGTCTTTATGAAGGTTCATGGGCTTGACACTTTGCTCAGGATTTCAGGTGTCCAGGGATTGGGTCGTACTAGGACATCTCGTCCAGTTTGAAAGGCAATCTTACCACAGAGAAGAAGAAAGCACCAGCCCCTTAGGCCTCTTCACATTGCACCCCAAGGCACATCACTCCAGTTCACATACTGGCAGCATTGAGTGAACCCTGCAGTTGAAAAGGGCTCTGCAACACGTCCAGGCAGCACTACAAGCAGTCCTGTCATTTGTGCCATTCAGGAAGGAAGACCCAGGAAGGGTCAATGGTAGAAAAAAGATGTTATGTGGTGTTTATGGCAAGCTCCAGAGGAAAGGGGTGTTGTCTTTCTAGAATAACTCCTTGTGTGCTACTGGGCCCCAGTAGAGACAGAGTGCTTTCCCATGGAGCCTCAGATGGTCATGCACCTGAAGTTGCTCAGCATTAGCTGGGTCCTCTTCAACTCACTGATCATAGGGTCCCAAGGTCCCAGCAGTAGTCCATCATCAGATGAAAATGCTGTGTCAGGGATTGAATCTGAGCAGCACCAATGAGATGCATGAGAAAGTAACCCAGACTCCCCTTTTCCCCATTGGAGTTGCACAAGCTTCTCTCCCTCAACTTGCACATTTGGCCAGAGAGGGCAAAGGAAGAGAAATTGAGAGAGGGGGAAAAGCCTGAATTTGACTTATGCTTGGGTTGGATTGCCTTTCTATGTGGGTGCAAGTTTAAAATGGATAGCAGATGCATTACAGTCACACTTGGGGTTACCTTCAAAGACAGAGATGAGAGAAAAATCTTTCCAATGCGGAGTGCTGTGGGTATCACCTGACCATCTACTTTGTGTACAAAGAAAGGTAGCTCAAGGTGAGAATGCATATGAGCTCATGGATAGTTGGGGAATAGCCTGGTTGGAGCCTAAGAAAAAAGGACTGGAGAGAAGAGGCCCAGTGTAGAGGAATGTGAAAGTACATTAAGTGTGGCATGATGATTTATGTATGCATCTTTGCCACTCCTGTCAAAGTGGGGAGAATCGCTCTGTTCACTCTTTAAACCTGGGCTGGGCCATGTGACCTTGACCGATAGGAAAACAGCAAAAAGATACAAGCATAGGATTCAAAAGTGTCTTAGCATGGGGTCTCTCTCTCTCTCTCTCCACATACACACACACAATACATACAAACACAATATACATAAAAATACATATAATATATACTTTCTTTTTTTTTTTTAAAGAGATGGAGTCTTGCTCTGTTGCCCAGGCTGAAGTGCAGTGGTGATAACAATGTTCACTACAGCCTTGAAGTCCTGGGCTCAAGCAATCCTTCTACAGGTACATGCCACCACCCCCAGCTGAGTTTAAACATTTCTTTTTGTAAAGACAGGAATGGAGGCACCTCACTATGTTGCCCAGGCTGGTCTCAAACTCCTGGTCTCAAGCAAGCCCTACTACCTCAGCCTCCCAAAGTGCTGGGACTACAGACATGAGCCACTGTGCTCAGTTAAGGTTTTCCCTCTTTTGCTCCTAAGAACTCTTTTGTCATTATGTAAAGAGCCTGGCCTAGCCTTTTAGAGGACAAAATCATGTGGAGAGAGCCTCCAACATTCCTTTTCCCAGCTGAAGTCCCTGCATGAGTAAGTCCCCTGGTATGACATGGAGCAGGAACAAGACTTTCTAACTGAGGTCCAGCCCATTCACCAACCCACAGAATTAAGAGCAAATAAATGACTGCTCAAAGCCACTATGTTTAGGGTAGTTTGTCATGTAGCAAAAGTGAAATGATAATGTAGCTTTCTAGGTTTGACTCCCAATGTATTTAGAGGATTTAAAGAAAATCTTCTGCCCAAGACTGGCGTTAGAGATTTGCTTCTAACTGAGAAAAGTCAGGTGTGAGATTCAGAGTGAATGAATACCTTTCTTCCAGCATCCCTACCCTCTTTTCCAAGGATATTAAGCCCCATGCCTTAGAGATGGGAGTCTGCAAGAGAATATGCTTTAAGGAAGAAATCTAGAGAAAACACTTTAACTTAGTGTTTTTCAAAATATTATTCCCATTACTGAAGTTGGCAAGGAGCCAGGGAAACTTTACAGACATTTTAGAAGGTAAATTGGCCATATGAAGAAAAAAATTCATGCCTATAATCCCCAGAACTTTGGGAGGCAGAGGTGAAAGGACTGCCTGAGCCCAGAGGTTCAAGATAACCCTTGGTAAACTTGGCAAGAACTCATCTATACAATACATTTAAAAAAAAAAAAAATTGGCCAGGCATGGTGGCATGCGTTTGTAGTTCCAGTTACTTGGAAGGCTGAGGCAGAAGGCTTGTCTGAGCCCAACAGGCCGAGGCTGTGGTAGCTATGAGCATGCCACTACACTCCATCCTGGTCAACAGAGTGAGACTCTGATGTCAAAAAAAGAAAGAAAGAAAGGAAAGAAGGAAGGAAGGAAGGAGAAGGAAGGAAGGAAGGAAGGAAAGTAGGAAGGAAGGAAGGAAGGAAGGAAAAAATTGCACTGTCTGTGTAAGCAATTCTTTTTGTTAGTATCTGTTCTAGATGTGAAGAAACACATTTATAAAGAGGCATGCCCAAAGGTACTATTTGCAACATTTTCATAGTTAAAGTGGCTCAGACTGTAATCCCAGCATTTTGGGAGGCCAAGGCAAATGGATTGCCTGAGTCCATGGGTTCGAGACCCAACCAGGCAACTTGGTGAGACCTCGTCTCTACAATAAATCAAAAAAATTAGCCAGGCATGGTAGTGCACGCCTGTAGTTCTGGCTACTTGGAAGGTTGAGATGGAAGGATCACTGGAGCTCAGCAGGTTGAGGCTGCGGTGGCCGGGAGCGTGCCACTGCGCTCCAGTCTGGGCGACAGAGTGAGACTCCAACTCAAAAAAAAAAAGTTAAAAACAGGAAAATAGTTATATAAATGATGTTATGTCTGTATTATTAACATTATAGCAGTTGAAAAGAATGAGGTAAATCTATTTGTATTGGATAGAAAAGTTCTCCAAGATATATTCTTAAATGAATCTGATATGGTCTAATGAACACTCAGCTGCTCTTTCTTGTTGTTAATGAAAAACTGAGAGACAGAGAACTGGAAGAAAGAAGTTTATTCTGAATTTGGAATTCAGGGAGACAAGCTGGTACCAAGACCAATGCACCTCCACAGATTTTCCATCCAGTATTTATAGTTAAAAACCAAGCAAAAAAAAAGTCTTCTCAGTTTCAGCTATTGATTAACATCAGTTGAGTGTCCTATGACTATTACTGAGAGCCCTGAATTACATCAATTTTAACATTTCATAGGTTTACAGGTTTTTCAGACAATTTAGGGGTGCATACTTCTCAGTCTGTCATGGTTCATTGTCAACATAAAAGAGTTCTGGCTTTCAAGACACGATTAGTTTCTAAGCTTAAATATACTCAGCTAATGATTAAAATACATCCCAAGGAATAAATGGCTATAATTTTAAAAGGAAGGGAGAAAAGACAATACATTTCAAAGCTTATGGAGTTCATCTATTTTTTTAAAATCTGGATTTGGGGAAGAATTTCCTGGAGATATGAGCAAACTGTTACTTCCTGTTTGTCAGGGAATCTACCTTATGTTTAACTGCCTCTCAAGCAAGGGAGATCTACACCCAAAGGAAAGCATGGTGTCCCCTTCAACTTGTGAGGCTGCTGCATGCAGCCTAGGTATATGGAAAGTTTTAAAGCACTTTTTTTAATGTACAGAAGGGGTAAATACATCTTGTATTTACCTACATCTTGTATTTACCTTTGCAAATCTATTAGTTAAGGAAGTGCAAACTTCTATTGTATATAAACATCCAAATCCAAATAGCTTCATAACAGACGTTTGCTTTTCACTTATGAAACACAGTCAGCAGTGATGAGAGGGTGGTCTGCTCCTGGCAGCCACTGGAGCCTTGGGCTGTCATCTTCTACTCACAGTTTCTAAGGACTCCTCGGGCACTTGCATCCAGTCAAGAGATGGAGGAAAACAGAAAAGTTCCCCGAAGAAAGAATCATGGGTCAGTCTTAGAAGTGGTGCTCATCATTTCTGCCCATATTTCACCAGCCCAAATACAGTTATTTGGTCACATCTAGCTACAGGGTAGCTGGGAAATGTAGTCTTGTTGTGGAGAAGTAGAGAGAGATGAATATGGTGTACAACCATAAACAGTGTTGAAACTCATTGCAACACATCCACTACAGGTATCCACTGACATAAATTGTCAAAATCTGTGGTTATTTCTGAGTGTTATCTGTCTTCTCAATGGTTAATGTTTGTACTTGTCCTCTAAAGTTGGCTGTGATATGATTCTAGTTATGTGCCTGGAGGTCATAAGAGGTGGAAGGGTGGGTCTGGAGGATAGTGTGGCATCAAGGACAGTGTGGCATCTACTTGTATGGAAACTATCTCAAATGAGGACACTTTTAAAGTCTTCAAGCAAGAGGAAGCTTTTCTTTAGATAGAGAAAAGGGTTATTTTCCCTCATGGAATTTTCCTTCTATTCAGAGTCATGGTACTCACTAGGGTCTCACTCTTTCCAAATCAGTTCTGTTTCTTTAGCATAGAAGTAGAAGAGAAGTAGTGAATTAATCTTAGGCTGTAATTTTGCAGCCCCTAGCTTCAACTTTGGGCCTAGTTGTTACATGTGCTGGCCTGATAGCTATAAGAGGCTAGGCTCCTTTAGAGCAATCATAAAAGCTCTCATGTCCTCTGACCAGTACTTCAGCTGACAATTTCAAATGCTGAGCTGACATTTCCTCTCTATTATTCTACAGGGCCATAAAAGCAACAGCCCCTAGTGATACTCTTAGTCTTATCATAATGGTAACTTGCAGCTGCTACTTGGCCTCTCCTTTAATTTACTCTTGGGCTGTGCATGGTGGTGTGCACCTGTAGTCCCAGTTACTTGGGAGGCTGAGTCAGGAGGATTGCTTGAGCCCAGGAGTACTACACTCCAGCCTGGTAGACAGAGTGAGACACTTTTTCTCAAAATTTTTTAATAATAATAAAAAATAAATAATAATAAATTCATTTCAGGCACTTCAGGTGATAATTTAGAAGTGCTTGCTACTCCAGGTCATAGACTATCCAATATTCCATTTTCCACAGCAGGGAGGCCATTGCATCCTGAGACTCTGAACAGATCAAGTACCTAGTCATAGATTCCCATTCTTTATAGGTCTGTTTCCTAAAACCATTTCTGGACAAAATAGTCTAGAAGTCAGGAGTCAGTCAGGAAAACAGAAATCTTCAAGTTATTTACACTGGAAAAATTTTAAGTCAAGGTATGAGGAGCTCACAAAACTGTTGAAAGGACTAGAGAAGTTAAAGTCATTAAAGGTTACACAAGTACTTGGTAAATCAGAAAGTTCAGGAATCACAGGAAAATAACAAAGATGATCTTAGCCACCTGCAACCCCAAGCAGTTGATTCACAGGAGGAGGCCTGGAAACCATATTTTCCCCATTCATCTGTGTCTGCTTCTCATGCAGTTATGGCCTCTGCTTCTTGTTCACCTTCCAAACCTCAAGCAAGGGGTTTGCATTAATGACAATGAAACTAGAAACATACTGGTGAGGAAGCCTGGCTGGTATACCTTCCAGACTTCAAGCAATGCAGGGATGAGTACAGATAGGGCTGGGGACAGCACTGAGAGACCAACAGTCAACCTGCAGGGAGAAAAAGTTTTGGAACTGAAAGGGTGAAGTCAAGTAGTAACTTAGTTGAAGGACAGCCATTTTGACATTGCTTAAGCTTTGTCATACTTTGCTGTCTGTCTTCTTTCCCACTTCCTAATCATTAGCTAAGGACAGAACTGGCTTTCTGGAGATAGTTATTAATATTTGTCTTGTATCTCCCAAGTATGTCTATTCTAGGGCCAAATGGACCTAATTGTAATCAGCCTTTCATGACTGCCCACCAGCCTACCAGTGGCTGAAGGCCCTGCAGGCAAAGGGCTGGTTGCTCTGACAACATCAAGGACACAAGACCAGTTATCAATCATTAAGATTGCAGCTATTAGAGAGTTTACTTTACCCCGTGTCCTTGATTAATATGTTAAAAGCCCTCCTTCCTCAATCCCTTCTTACTGCACTGCCTCTTAGCGCTGGTCCTATTTAGGGTCTGTTCTAAATGTGAATAAACTCTTTTGCTTTACTTTTACAAATCTTTGCTTTATACCCATAGCACCAGTCCACAATACCTCAGTTTACCCTAACATTTGGTGGCCCATACAGAAACAAGAACAATATACACAGAATAATGCCATTTATGGGAGAATAAAGCCTTCATAAAATAAATCTCTTTTACACAGCTGAATAAATATGCATGAGGACTAAACCTAGAATTTTTATTTTACCCAAATTCCTTACTAAGAGGTTTGATGAGCCACTGCTTTATAAGGACTCATCATATAGAGTTTTATTACTCTATTGCTTTCCAAACTGACTCTGGCATAACAGCACATAACAAAGAAGGAAATCAAAGTATCTTATGGCCCTGAAAGCCATCTCTTATGAATAATGGACTCCCAGGGAGCCTTGTAAGACAGTTGTTTATCCTCTCTGAAGTCTGTCACATATAGGACTTCATCTACATATCAACAAACCTGAAGCTTTTCCACCTTTTGTCTAGCAAAACATCTTAACTTCATCTACATATCAACAGACCTGGAGTTTTCCACCTCCTATCTTAACAAAGCATCTCTACTGACTTCCTGAATCTTTAGATAAGAACTGCAGACTTACTAGGAGATAAATCTTTGAATCCACCTATGACCTGCAAGTTTCTCGCTTTGAAATGTCCCTTCTTCCTGGGCCAAACCAATGAAAATAACACATGCATTGATTAATGGTTTCTTGCAACTTCCTCTGAGAGACCCAAGAAACCAAGAAACTTAAAAAGCCACACTTGCTGTAAAAGTAGTGTTTAGTTCACTATATTTTATATATCCCTACATCATGTTCATTGTACTTTATGAAATCTTAGTACTTTAAATCCTACCTCAGACCCCATAGAATTAGGCATATGTCGGGTGCCGGGTAGCGACTGATTGTGTAGTTATATAATATCTTAAGTAGTGTTTGTATTTAGAACTCTTGGGTTAAGCATTGTTAGTTCCAATTGCCATGCTGACTTCTGCTTTTACAACGGGATGTAAATGTTAAAGCGATAAGTCCCTTTCAGACATTCCTTTGTAGCAGACTTTGAGACGCTAGTAATCTGCCTGCTTGCTCAAGTTAATTTATACGCAGTGACTGTACGAACCTAACTTGTCTGACATTCCACTCTGCCCGTTAAGTGGGTTTCTGTCAATCACGGGCAGTCAGGTTACAGCCCATGAAAGGCACCTACCAATACCAAGTGTTCCCGTACCCATTAGGAGAAATTACCCAATCATGTAAAATCAAGTTTAAAGTTCTTTCCCCTCCCTCTGTAATTGTGCATAAAAACTGCTTGCCATACTGGATCGACGCTCTCGTCCCTGAAGTCACAGCCGGCTTCGTTCGTGAGCCCAGACTCGAGCCTGAATAAAGACCCTTGTGTGTTTGCATCAGATCTGGCTCTTTGGTGGTCTCTCGGATTTTGAATTTTGGGTTTAACACCTCCTTCCTAAATTGTATATAACCAAACCACCATTTGGTCACAATGGGCACATGCTCTCAGGACCGCCTGAGGATGGGTGTACCACAGCTTAAGTCCTCAAGTTTGGCTCAAGAATAAACCATCTTAAAATATTTTACAGAGTTTGGACCTTCTTGTCAACACACAGAAAAATGTCTGGAAGGAAACCCAAACCAGTAAATAGTGGTTACTGTATTGCTGGTTGGTATAGTGGGTAATCATAAGCAGACTTGAGCTTTCTTCAAATATTTTGAAAATTTTTTAGTGAGACTATGTTGCCATCAATGGGCTGGGTGTGGTGGCTCACACCTATAATCCCAGCATTTTGTAGAGGCCAAGGCAAAAGGATTGCTTGAGTTCAAGAGGTTGATATCAGCTTGGGCAAAATATTGAGACCGTGCCTCTAGTCAGACATGGTGGTGCACATCTGTAGTCCCAGCTACTCACAAGGCTGAGGAAGAAGGATTGCCTGAGCCAAGGAGGTCAAGGCTGCCGTGAGCCGTGATTGTGTCACTGTCCTCCAGATTGGGCAACAGAGTGAGACTCTGACTCAGGAAAAAAAGATAATAATAAAGTGAATTAGGTGTCAAAGGATGGAGGAATGTAAGGCTACAATTTGAGAGGAACTGAGTTAAGAAAACTTTCTTTAATCTTTTTTTAGTGGACTTTAGTTTTTAGGGCAATTTTAAGTGCATAGCAAAGTCAAGCAGAGGGTACAGAGATTTCCCATATGTTCCTGGCCTTCACACATACACAGCCTCTCAATATTATCAGTATTCCCCCACCTCCAAGTGGTACATGTGTTACAATTGTTGTACCTACATTGACACATCATTATCAACCAGAGTCCATAGTTTACCTTGAGGCTCACTCTTGGTATTGTACATTCTAGGACAGATGTATAATGACATGTGCTGACATTCAGAGTGTCATTCAGAGTGATTTCACTGCCCTAAAATGCCTCTGTCCTCCACCTATTCATCCTCCCTTTCCCACAACTCACGGAAACCACTGATCTTTTGACTGTCTCTTTAGTTATACCTTTTCCAGATGGTCATGTTGTTACAGGTCAAGGCTATGGTAATGGGGGTTTCTTATATCTCTCATTTTTGATTCAAAATTATTTATCTAAATGTACCAAGGTAGCTTCTTTGATTGCTGTAACTTCTCATCTCCCACCTTTAAAGAACTGTAAGCATGATTAGATCTTGGGTCATACCAAAACTGCCTGTAGGCCTTGTAATTCAATTTTGGGGTTGTTGAAGGAAAGGAGTTAGGAGATCTAGAGTCATGCTTTTGTTAATTTAGCCTTGGGGAGTGGAGCTATGGAGTATAAATTCTGAGTAAGTTGTACTATCAGGGAATGCGTTTTTGGGTGAATACACCAACTTGCTCCCTGATTCCATGATATCAGATTAAGCACCCATTTATCTCAGTTTCTGCCTCTTGTCTTGATTGGTCACGAGGGACAGCAACCGATTTATTAGATCAGGCCATAAAAATATAGTTGGAATCATACTTTATATAGCCTTTCAAATTGGTTTCTTTCACTTTAGTAATATGCATTTAAGTTTCATTCATATTTTTTCATGACTTGATAGCTCATTTCTTTCTTTCTTTTCTTTCTTTTTTTTTAAATGTAGTTCTCTGTCACCCAGGCTGGAATGCAGTGGCACGATCATGGCTCACCATAGCCTTGATCTCCTGGGCTCAGACAATCCTTCTGCCTCAGCCTCCTGAGTAGTTGGAACTACAGGTCTGTGCCACCAGGCCAGGCCAGGCCAATTTTTTTACTTTTTGTAGAGACAAGGTCTCACTATGCCGCCCAGGCTGGTCTCAAACTCCTCAACTCAAGGGATCCTCTCAACTTGGCCTCCCAAGGTGCTGGGATTACAGGCATGAGCCACTGCATCTGGCCCTCAATTCTTTTTAGCACTGAATAATATTTCATTGTCAGATATATCACAGTTTATTTATCACTTCACCTACTGAAGGTCATCTTGGTGGCTTCTAAGTTCTAACAATTGAATAAAGCTGCTATAAACATCTGTGTATAGGTTTTGTGTGGACATAAGTTTTCAGTTCCTTTGATACCAAGAAATACCAAGAAATACAATTTCTAGATCATATAGTAAGAGTATATTTAGTTTTGTAAGAAACTGCCCAACTGTCTTCTGAAATGTCTGTACCATTTTGCATTCCCACCAGAAATAAATCAGAGTTCCTGTTGCTCCATATTGTTGCCAGCATTTAGTGTTGTCAGTGTTCCAGATTTTGGTCACTCTAATAGGTATACAGTGATCTCTCATTATTGTTTTAATTTGTATTTTAATGACAAATGATGTGGAGCATCTTTTCATATGCTTATTTGCCATTTGTAGATCTTCTTTGATGAAGTGTCTGTAAAGGTCTTTGGCACATTTTAAAATCAGGTATGTTTGTGTTCTTATTGTTGAGTTTTAAGAGTTCTTTGTATATTTTGGATAACAGTCTTTTATGTGAAATGTCTTTTGCAAATGTTTTCTCCCAGTCTGTGGCTTGCTTTGTCATTCTCTTGGCATTGGATATTCTCTTTGACAAAGAAACAAAGGTAACACCATGAAGAAAAAAAATCATCTTTTAAACAAATGGTGTGTAAACAACTAGACATCCACATGCAGACAATGAATCTAAACACAGACTTTACACCCTTTGCAAAAATCAATTCAGAAAGAGTCATATGCAGACAATGAATCTAAACACAGACTTTACACCCTTTGCAAAAATCAATTCAGAAAGAGTCACAGTCATAAATGTAAAACACAAAACTATGAAACTCTCATACGATAAATTAGGAGAAAATCTAGATGACCTTGGGTTTGGCAATGACTTTTTAGATGCAACATCAAACATCAAAAGGCATGATCCATGTAAGAAAGAATAATAAACTAGATGTCATTAAAATCAAAATTTTCTGCTGTTTAATTTTTTAAATTTAATTTATTTCTTTTTTAATTTTTAATTTTATTTTATTATAAAGATGTAGGGTACAATTCAGGGTTAGGTATACAAATATTGATTATGCAGGTACCCTTGTTGATGAAGTATGCCCCTCCCTCCCCTAACAGTTTCCCTCAACTGCTAATTCCACCCCCCTCCCTTGACAGTTTCCCACTACCGCTAATCCCTTTCTTATAGTATTATAGTAATTGTCCAAAGTCTGCTTATGAGTGAAAGCATACTCTGTTCTTTGTTTCTATGATAGATCACTGAGTATGATCAACTCTAAATCCATCCACGTTGCTGCAAAGTTCATATGTTTGACCTTTATGGCTACATAATATTCCATTGTGTATAGTTACGACATTTTTTTAATCCAGTCCAATTTCGAAAGGTAGCACAATTGGTTCTGTGTTTTTGCTGTTGTGAATAGTGCTGTAATAAACATGCATGTGCAGGTATCTGTTTTGGAGAATGATTTGAGTTCCTCTGGGTATATTCCCAGTAAGAGGAGTGCTGCATCATATGGAAGGTCAATTTCTAGTTCTTTTAGAAATCGCCACACTATTTTTCATAGAGGTTGAGCTAGTCTGCATTCCCACCAGCAGTGTAGAAGCTCCTTTTCTCTGCATCCTTGCCAGCATCTATTGTTGTTTGTTTTATTAATGATGGCCATTCTTACTGGGATTAGGTGGTATCTTAATGTGGTCTTGATTTGCATTTCTATGATGAGTGAGACTGAGCACTTTTTCATGTGTCTGTTGGCTGCCCAGATATCTTCTTTTGAGAAGTATCTATTCCTGTCTTTTGCCCTCTTTTTAATGGGGCTGTTTTTTTTTTCCTTTTGGCACGTTTGAGTTCCTTGTAGATCCTAGATGTTAGGGCTTTGTCAGATATATAGTTGGCAAATATTTTTTTCCCATTCTGTGGGTTGTCTCCTGCTTTCTTGATGGTTTCTTTTGCTTTGCAGAAGCTTGTTAGTTTGATGAGGTCCCATTTGTCTATCTTATTTCTTAAGGTATGGGCATTTAGGGTTCTGAAGAGGAATGGGTTGCCAGTTCCAATTTCCAGAAGGGTGTTTCCTGTGTTTTCTAAGATTCTTATAGTTTTAGGTTTTATGTTTAGGTCTTTGATCCATTTAGAGTTAATTTTTGTGTATGGTGATAGGTAGGGGTACTATTTCAATCTTCTACATGCGACCAGCCAGTTTTCTCAGCACCATTTACTGAATAAGTTCTCCTCTGCCAGTGGTTGTTGTTGGAGGCTTTGTCAAAATGAGTTGGTTGAGAAATTGAGAATTTGTTTCTGGAATCTCAATCTTGTTCCATTGGTCTATATGCCTGTTCTTGTACCAGGTTATTTGGATTACTGTAGCCTTATAGTAAAGTTTGAAGTCTAGAAGTGTGATACTTCCTGCTTTGTTTCTTTTGCTAAGGATTGTTTTGGCTATTTGTGGTATTTATGTTTCCATATGAATTTCTGTATTGTCATTTCCAGGTCTGAGGAGAATGATGTTGGTAATTTAAAGGGTATTGTGTTGAATCTATAGATTGCCTTTGGTAGGATGGACATCTTAACAATGTTGATTCTTCTTATCCATGAGCATGGAATATTTTTCCATTTGTTTGTGTCTTCCTGGATTTCTTTGAGCAGTATTTTATAGTTATCATGGTAAAGGTATTTCACTTCTCTGGTTAGGAAGATGCAGAGGTATTTTATTTTTTTGGTGGCTATTTTGAATGAGATTGTGCTTTTAATTTGGGTCTCTGCCTGCTTGTTATTGGTGTATAGGAATGCAACTGTCTTTTGCACATTTATTTTGTACCCTGAGACGTTGCCAAGTCCTTTATCAGTACAAAAGGGTTTTTTGACAGATTCTCTTGGATTTTCAAGGTATAGGATCATATCATCAGTGAAGAGGGATAACGGCTTCCTCTTTTTCTATCGGATACCCCTGAATTCCATCTCTTGTTTAATTGCCCAAGCTAGGACTTCCAACACAATGTTGAACAAGAGGAGTGAGAGTGGGCAGCCTTGTCTTGTTCCAGTTTTCAGGGGAAATGCTTCCAGTTTCTGTCCATTTAGCAATATGTTAGCTGTGGGTTTATCGTAAATGGCACTTACTATCTTGAGGTATCTTCCTTCTATACCTAGGTATTTGAGGGTTTTTATCAAGAAGGGATGCTGAATTTGATCAGTAGCTTTTTCTGCATCTAGTGGTATAATTGTGTGGTTCTTGTTTTTACATCTGTTGATGTATTTGATTACATTTATGGTCTTGCAAATGTTGAACCAGCCCTGCATCCTGGGGATGAAGCCTACTTGGTCATGGTGGATGTCTTTTTTGATGTGTTTTTGGATCTGATTTGCTAGAATCTTGTTGAGGATTTTTGCCTCTATGTTCATAAGAGATATTGGTCTGTAGTTATCTTTTTTTGAGGATCTTTACCCTGTTTGGGTATCAGTGTGATGTTAGGTTCGTAAAAGGATTTGGGGAGAATTCCATCCTTCTCAATTGCCTGGAATGCCTTCAATAGTATTGATATCAGCTCCTCCTTGTATGTTTTGTAGAATTCTACCGGAAAGCCAGTCAGTCCAGGGCTTTTTTTTGTAGGTAGCTTTCATATGACAGTGTCAATTTCCTGGGTTGTTATTGGTCTATTTAGGGTCTCAATTTCTTCTTGTTTCAGCCTGGGGAGTTTGTGTGATGTCAGAAAGTCTCCATTTCATTTAGGTTATCAAGTTTGTTTCCATATAGGTGTACATAGTATCTCTGATAATCTTTTGTATTTCTTTGGGGTCAATTGTGATTTGATCTTTTGTATTTCTGAGTGTTTATTTGGGCTTTTTCTCTCTTTTTATTGGTCGTTCTGGCTAGGGGTCCATCAATTTTGTTACTTCTTTCAAAGAAGCAACTTTTTGTTTTGTTGGTGTTTTCTATGATATTTTTGTCTTCTATGTCCCATATTTGGGCTCTTAATTGGTGATTTGAATTCCTCTGCTAAAGTTGGGGTTTTGGTGGTCTTCTCTTTTCAGCTCCCTTAGATGATTTGTTAGGCTCCCAAGTTCCGATCTTTCCGTTTTCTGGCTGTGTGCTCATAGAAATATAAAATCCCCTCTAGGACGGCTTTCATGGCATCCCAGAGTTTTTGGTAAGATGTTTCTTCATTTTCATTTATTTCCAGGAATCTTTCTATTTCTTCTTTGATTTCAGTGTTGACCCAGTAGTTGTTCAGCATCATGCTGTTTAGTGTCCATGTCTTTGTGGGCTTTGGGGAATTGTTGTTGGTGTTGATAGTTATTTTTATTCCACTGTGGTCCAAGAATGTGCATGTCAAGATTTCAACCTTATGGAATTAGTTTATGTTTGATTTATGGCCAAGGATGTGATTGATCTTGGAGTATGTTCCATGTGGTGATAAGTAGAATGTATATTCTGTGGTTGTTGGGTGGAATAATCTGTAGGTATCTATTAAGTCCATTTGGTCGAGTGTCAAGTTTAGGCTCTGGATCTCCTTGTTGATTTTTTGCCTCGTTGATTTATCTAGGGCTGTTAGTGGGATATTCAAGTCCCCTGCTATAGTTGTGTTAGAGTCAATATATTTTTTAAGTTTACTTAGTGGTTGCTTTATAAATACTGGTGCTCCTGTGTCGGATGCATATATGTTTAGGATGGCTATTTCTTATTGATGGATTGAACCTTCTATTATGTAGTATTCTTTTGCATCTTTTAAAATATTTGATAGCTTAAAGGTTGTTTTGCCTGATATTAAGATTGCAACTCTTGCCTCCTTTTGTGATCCATTTGCCTAGAAACTCATTTTCCATCCTTTAATTTTGAGTATGTGTGTGTCCCTTGTAGTGAGATGAGTCTTCTGGATGCAGCAAATAATTGGGTCATAGTTTCTTATCCAGTTTGCCATTCTGTGTCTTTTCAGTGGTGCATTTAGTCCATTCACATTCATGCTGATTATTGAAATGTGATTATTTTATTGCTGTCATGAGGTTCTTACAAAGTTTTTTCTTTGCTTGTTTTCTATTGGCTTTGAGGTTGTTGTGTGTGAGTGTTTTCAAGTTTCTTGCTGTGCTGTATTCCCTGGTGATTCTGGGCTCTGCTGTTCTCTTGGGAAGTGTGTGGTCATTCTTTCTTTCTTTCTTTCTTTGTTTTCTTTCTTCTGTGCTTAATACCTTTTTAAGTGTCTCCTGTAGAGCTGGTCTGGAAGTTGAATAATCTCTTAGGGATTAGATGTCTGGGAAGGATTTTAATTCTCCATACTGATGAAGTTGAGCTTCACTGGATAGGAAGTTCTTGGTTGAAATTGTTTATCTTTGAGGACTTTGAATATAAGGCTCCAGTCCCTTTTTTTGCGTGTAGTGTTTCTGCTGATAGATCTGCTGCTATTCTGATTGGTTTTCCCTGGCATGTAGTCTGACTATTCTCTCTTTCTGTCTTTAGGCTTTTTTCTTTTGTGCCTACTTTGTGTAGGCAAATTACTATGTGTCTAGGGGTTGGTTTTCTCTTTTGATGTCTTGTGTGGGTTCTCTGTTTCTCTTGTGCTTGGCTGGTCACATCTCTGGTGAGATGGGGAACGTTTTCTTGGATTACCTTCTGGAATACTTGCTCCAAGTTGTTCTCTATTTCCTTTTTTTCTTCTGGGATACCAATCAGGCATACGTTCGGCCTCTTGATATAATCGCACATCTCTTTTTAGGTTCTGTTCTTTTTTCTGAGTCTTCTTTCTTTGTTTTTTACAGATCGGGTTAATTCCATGTTCTGGTCTTCAAGTTCTGAGATCCTTTCTTCAGCTAGATTAATTCTGCTTTCCATGCTTGTTATCTTGTTATCTATTTCCTAGATGAAATTTTTTATTGCCAAGATCTCTGTTAGAAGTTCTTTCAGTGTTGCATCTTGTCTTTCTTGAGTCTTATTTATTCTTTCCATCCATTCCCTAATCCTTGACATATTCTGAGGCCAGTTGTTAGTGACTTTCATTGTTTGGGCACCAAGGTCTGATTTTTCAGGAGTTTTTTCTTTGGTACACTTGAAATTGCCCGTGGCCTTCCTTTGGTTTTTTTTTCCCCATTTGTGACATATCTCTTGTTTTCCTCTTTATTTCTGCTCTTCAGTGTCAGTGGGGAAGGCTTTCCCTCCTGATGTTTGCTCAGTCCTCTATTCTTCCCTGAGCCAGGCTCTGGATTTGTTCTATTTTGAAAAAGAATGGTGGATGGGAAGCTTTGTTGTCTCTTGTAGTTTTTGAAATTCGACTCATGTAGGTGTTGGGGCACTAGGATTCAGACTCTACTTGCAAATTACAATGTTCACTTATTGTGGTATGTGTTCTCTGAGACCCACTCCCTGCCACCACTCTACATGACAATACAAAGCAGAAACCCAATGGAAAAAACAATTGAGCACACACAGAGACACAGACATACACACACACCCCAAAACAAACTGTAATAATAACAAAGTGTAACAAAAGAAACAACAACCAAATACCAGGAAAACTAAGCACACACATACATGCCTAGCAGAAAGTGAATAGAGAAGAAAAAAACAGAAAAACTGGAAAAAAAAATAAAAAGGAATTCAGATCAAACCCTCACACATATATTGACACACACCTTAAATTATAAAAAATGAAAATAAAAAAAACCCAGAAGAACAAAATAGCAAAAACAAACTAATAACAACAACAAAATTGAAAGATGAATGCTCAATCATTCATATAAACACATAAACAGAAAACAACAAATACAAGGAGAAAGAAACAGAAAAAGAAAAAAAAATTGGGGGGGGAATGCAGATCATACCCTCACATACACATTCATGCACAAAGGAAAAATATTTTAAAAAATAGATGAACTAACAAACAGTCAAAAAAAATTTTTAAAATTGAAAATTAAACAAAACAAAACCTGCCCTCTGTGGCAGGCTCTGTAATTGTTTCTCTAATCTGGTCTTCCTGCAGAGCCACCCCTTTCACTCTCTCCTCAGTGTCTGGAGCAGGAAAGGAGGAGGGACAGTGGAGGTGGGTGGTGTTGCAGTCTTCCCTTCCCACTCTCGTATGGTCAGGGAGACCTCCTCCTGTGGGGAGGTGCAGGGTTGTCTCTTTCCCAGGTATGTACTCATAGGGGGAGCCCCAGCCACGCCTATCCTATTGTGACTGATATCCAGACTCTGTCTGGGTTTGTCCCTCTCAATTGTGGCCCAGCTATGTGGGTCTGACTTTTAGAGGATTGCTGGGGAGGAGGTGGTTTGGGTCAGTCATGGGCTCAAAACTGATCTCTTTGGAGTCCTTCCTTGTCCTTTTCTGTCCACACCCTTTGTGTCACAGCTGGACCGGGGTAGGGGGTGGGGCACCTGGAACTCAGCACTTGTCAGGTTCCTCCAAAGTTTGTACTTTCAGGATATTCCCTCTGGGTCACTATCAATCCCTGAATAGTTTATCTGCCAGTCACAGAGATTGGATCTGTTGGTCCATGGTGAGCAAGTCGGAGCACCTTCCTGCCCCGCCTTCAAGATGGTGGTGGGGTGCCTCTCTTGTCCTCTTCCGTGCGACTTTGCCTCTGGATTACCTCCACAGTCCCTGCTGCCAGTATCCTGCCAGGCGTGGAAGTGGTGAGGCAAAGCCTGGAGTCAGCAGTCTCTCCTGCCAATGGTGAGGCAGAGCCTGGGGCAGCAGTCTCTCTCTGCCGCTTTTCACAGGAAAATTTCTGTCCATTTAAAAAATGGCACTCGGCTTCTGTGACCTTGGAAGAGCCAGGGACCAAGCAGAGAAGCTGCATCACCAGTTATTGCACCAGGGGCCTGGCCACTGGCTCTTGAGCTCCCACTTAGACCGTCTCTCCCAGCATTTTCTTCCCAGGGAGAGTTTGTTGATTTCTTCTTTTTTTTAAGTCTCTCCCAGCATTTTCTTCCCAGGGAGAGTTTGTTGATTTCTTCTTTTTTTTAAGGATGCAGAGTTATATTGTGTTTTAGACTAAGGGAAGGAGCCAAAGACTGGACATAAAAAGAGGGTAGACTACTGGTAGAGCAAGATCTTGGCGGAGTCCTGAGAGAATGGGCTCCAGTTCAGGATAGTGCTCTCAGCTGTGGAGATGGAAGATACAGAGGTGAGAGCAACTGCTGGTGTGGGTGAACTGGGAGGAAATGAGAAAGAAAGCTGAGAGAAACTGGCCAGTAATTTCTGAGTGGAGCTTAAGGCCAGGCTCCCAAATGATAGTAAATGGGGCAAATGGGAGGTGACTGCCACTGTGATTGTTTGGAGTGTCTGTGTTACCTGACCCAGAATCTGCTGAAGATGCTCAAGTATGCTTCAGGGTGTGCCAATCCCAAGTCATAGGGTGGAGTGTTCTAGAGCTGAGAGTTTTAGTCATGGTGTTTCTGAGAATTAGCAACACTTTACATGACATCATTCAGAACAGGGCTTCTCAAACTTGGTGTTATAAACATTTGGGCTGGATAATTCTTTGGGCAGGGGAAGGGCTATCCTGGGCACTGTAGGATGTTTAGTAGCATCTCTGGCCTCTACCTGCTAGATGGCAATAGCATCCTCCCTCCCCACTAGTTATGACAACCAAAAATATCTTCACATATTTCCAAATATTCCTTGAGGGAAAGGAGCAAAATCTTCTCTGATTGAGAACCACTGTTTTGGAGGCAGTGACCACATACAGGGCTGCTTCTCAGGCACAGGAACATGCAAGCTGGTCTGCTTCCTGGGGTTGGTCTACCTTGCCTTGCCTCTGTGGAGGGTGGGAAAGCCATTGGCATTTGAGCAAGGTATTCACAGAAAGGCCACACCCACACTATCAGCACCGTTTGCACCATGGTGCCAGCTGGGCAGGTGTCCTCCTGGTTAAAGCCAGGAGGTGCTGGATTAGCCAATCCTTTTTACTATCATCACCTGGGAGAAGAGGAAAAGATTGCTCTCTCTGATAAGGGTTTAAAGCCAAATGCCCTCCCTCTTAGAGTTCTCTCCCAGCTTTTTGCCTTTTATAATATCAAAATATAATATAAGAACCTTCACAAAATTGAGTTAAGCACATGTGTCTTAATTTTCATCAGATCATGTCAATGAAACATCTGCCCTTCTCTTCTGTGATCTTTCTGTCCTTCCCTCCTCCTTAGGAGAATATATCTCTGTCCCTGGCTTCCTTGGCATCATGCCAGGGGCTGAATGCTTATGGACAAAATATGTGTGCACTCTGCTGGCGTGGAACTCACATCAAAGAAATAATGCAACAAAGAGTGTTAACTATGAACAGCCCTGCTCACCAGCAGTTTGAAAGCAAAGCTGGAGGAGAATGCGTGGAGGAGAGGTGGAACCCCAGGTCAGGGCAGCAAGGGGGTGGGGATATTTATTTAGCTAGCTCTTGAAAGATACTCGGAATTTCTGACAGCAGCAGAGGAAGGGCACAGCAGGCAGGAGAGTGGACTGGGGAAGGACCAGGAGGCATGACTACGGACTGTGTCTGGAGGCCCATGAGAAGGTAGATGTGACTAAAGTGCAGTGAGTGGAAAGAGGAAATAGCCTGGGACACATGGATAGGGCCCTGGCAAGTTGTGTTAAGAATTGGAACTTCTATCCCCACAGGCTCCTGCTGTCTATACTAAGGCGGGGTTAGTCAGCATGGGGCCTGGTGGGAAGAGTGACTGCCCTGCCTAGATGAACTGCCACAGGCAGGGACAGCTGAACCACAGAGTTTATTTTTGTATTTCTACTGGGCCTGCACACTCCAGCCCAAAGGGCCTGTGGCCAGAGGCCCTCAAGCATGCTCCAGTGGTCACCGGTTCTGGTCTTGGGCCTGTCCCTGGTGTCTACCTGTACCTCTACCTCACCCGTTTGGCCGTGTGCACTGAGTGTCACTTTGCTGCAGTTCATTCATTTCCAATAAAAGTTTCTGTGACTTAGCGTGGGGGAAAAAAAAAAGAATTGGGGCTTCTTCTGCAAGTGCAGCTGCTTCAGGCCTGGAAGTTTTCCAGTGACTGGGTCCTGCTCTGCTCTTACCTCTTAGGATGGGTCAACCATTCCTCCCCACTTTTAGTCCAAGATCAAATCCCCTGACTTTAGGCAGATATAGTCCAACACTCTGTTTATTTTCCTGTTTTTCTCTATGCAAAGCAGACCCCATAATTTCTATCAACGCATTTCCTAGATTCCTCCCAACTCTGTTATCTTCTACTTTCTGCTTTTCAGATCCCACAGGGCTCCATGACTTCTAACTTCTGCCCAGATTTATTTCTCTCTTCCCACCAGTGTAACCAGGAGAACCTCCTTACTCCTACTGGGACAGCATATTCAAAAGGTGTTAAATATTTAAGTTCTGATTTCTGGGAATGAGTCTTTCTTGAGAAGAATTTGCATATTTGACATTTAATAAAGATGAATTCTCGTTGCACTAACCACACTGGCCATAAAAATGTAAATAGTGATTTTTTTCCTCCTTGGAAAAAGTAGCTGTCAAGGTGCGTGTACTAAAGGCATGAAGCAGGTTCAACTGCTCAGTGTTTCTCACTAATAGGTTCAGCAGCTAGCTGAAAGCAGGACATGGTAGGAAGGGGGCAAGTGTGGAAATGCCAGTCAGTGAAGAGAGAGAGGGAGAGACAGAGACAGAAGAGAAAGAGAGAGAGAGAGAATGAGAGAAGGCAGTGAAGGCCAGCTTTTCCACATCTTCACCTGCCTAGATTGGCTCCTCACAGGCGCATCTTTCCTTTAAGAATGCTGATTCAAGACTGTGCTCTCTGCAGTTGGTTCCTAGGGAAGCTTCTCTGAGCATGTGGAGCACGGGAACCATGCTGAGGTGCGTGGCCTTGTTCCTAGGTAGGCTGGCCTTGTGCTGCTTTGCTGCCTCTAACTACCCTTGGCCACTGATGCTCCAGAGAGCCAGAGGAAAATGCAGTCCAAGTGGTTTCCCCTCTTAAAACGACAACAAAACTAAAACTAAAACAAAGGACATACACAGATGCAGAACCTCTCTGCACCCTCTTCTGCCTCTTCAGTGCCATCAAGACACCCCAGCTTGTATAAAGGTCGCCAGCAGGTCACAAGGGGGAGAGTCAGTTTAGAGAGACCAGTTTCTTCCACTTCTGCTGAGGCCTTTCATTCTGGTCCTGGCTTCTGGTGCCTACAAACCCGACAGCTCTCCCTCATGTTCTTTCCTTGACATTTCCCTTGTTGTCTTTTTCCTTTCCTCAGAATGAGAGGAATTGGAGAAAGAAGACATATGAGGGTCAGGCTTTGGGTGGTGGAGTCTGCAACTGTGGAAGTTTCTACAACGTTATTACTGTAGTCTTTGGTGCTTGTTTACACTGATCTGTACTTCTCATTTTCCATAATTCAAAACCACGCAGATGGAAAAGTGCTTCCAGAATTTTAAGGTAATGAAAGAAAAATTAGGAAGGATCAAAAATTGATCATGGATTGTATAAAGGTATCAATACCTTCATATGCCAGAGTCAAAGCATGGATACATACATAATATTAGTTATATATATATATAATGTTAGAGCTAATATATAAGTATTAGTGTAATGTATATATTAAAGTACATTAAATACTAGTCAGAATTTATTTACTTATTTAATTATTTTTTACTCTTTTTTTTCTAGCAGGAATTTAAAAAGGATATAAGAGTCAATTCAGGCCAGCACTGTGGCTCATGCCTATAATCTCAGCACTTTGGAAGGTCAAGGTAGAAGGACAGCTTGAGCCCAAGAGTTCGAGATCAGCCTAGGCAACATAGCAAAATCACATTTCTACAATAATAAAAATAAAAAATTGGCTGGGCTCGGTGGCTCAGTCTGTAATCCAGTACTTTGGGAGACTGAGGTGAGTGGATTGCCTGAGTCCGCAGGTTTGAGACCCACCCGGGCAACTTGGTGAGACCTCGTCTCTACAATAAATTAAAAATTAGCCAGGCATGGTAGCACGTGCCTGTAGTTCAGGCTACTTGGAAGGCTGAGGCAGAAGGATCACCAGAGCCCAGCAGGTTGAGGCTGTGGTGGCCGTGAGCATGCCACTGCACTCCAGTCTGGGCAACAGAGTGAGATGCCAACTCAAAACAAAAACAAAAACAAAAACATTAGTCAGGTGTGGTCACACACACCTGTAGTACCAAATACTTGAGAGACTGAGGCAGGAGGATTCCTTGAGCCCAGGAGTTTGAGGCTGCAGTGAGCCTCCAGCTTGGGCAACAGTGCAAGACCTGGTCTCATAAAAAGGGCCGATTCACAAAAGAAGTCACAAATCAAAATGATCAACTGTGTTATAAAGAAATACCAATTGAAACAGCTAAAAAATGTTGGCACATCCTAATATCGGTCAATATATAAGCTAATACAATTTTTTGGATGGCAATTTGAATCAAAAGCTTTTTACAATATACAGACCCTTTGACCAAGCAGTCCCAGTTGCTAGACATCATATAGGGATTTATGTGCATGAATGTACCTACATGACAGTCTGTTTTCATCACAGTGTTATCATTGGAAATGTAAAAAGAAAAAACCTAGGCGCTTAACCTTTAGAAACTCATTTAAGTTATAATTTGCAGCGTACAATGAACACTTTGCACCTGGGGAAATGTTTCTAGTGCGGCACTCAGCATACATACTTATAGTATATATTGTACATTGTATATATGTATACTGTACATATATATGTACAATGTACATGTATATACATGTACATGCATATATTGTACACGTGTGTTCAAAAACTGTGAGGCCATGCACTGTGCCCAGCATTAATACTGCTTATCTCTGTAATAAGATTAGAGGTGACTTTCATTTTTTTCTTTGTGCTTTTTACTATTTTTCTAGATTTTCCAAATTGAAATAGATTACTTGTAATCAGAAAAAGAATGAAAAGAAAAAAAGAAAAAGACAGCTTTTGTAGTAAAGAGGAGGAAAGATGGGGGGAGTTAAGACAAAGTGGGCCCTGGAGCCAATTGAATCACACCTACTTTTACAACAAGTGTGACTTCCAGTCCTCAACTTCATAATGCCTCAGTCTCTTTGCACCTAAAAAAGAAGTATGCCTCTGTTATAGAATTATTATGAGGACTGAATGAGCTATTTTCACAAAGCACTTCAGACAGCACTTGGCTCAAAGTAGGGGAAATGCTATTTTTATTTTATTTGCATTTCTGTGTTTAATCTTCAAAGAGATTGAACATATTCTCATATTTTTGTTGGTGAATTTCCTGTTCATGTCCTTTGCCCTTATTTCTCTTTGCCCTTATTTCTTGTAAGAGTTCTTTGCATAAAGAGATAATGATCCTTTGTCTCTCATATCTGTTGCAAATATTTTTTCTCATTTGTTACTTTTATTTTATTTTATTTACTTTTTTGAGTTGCAGTTTCACTCTTGTCGCCCAGGCTGGAGTGCAGTGGCATGCTCATGAATGTACTCAAAAATGGTAGTAATATTAATTAATGATGATTTATAAGAAAAATCATGCTAGTATACTTACTTTATAGCAGAATAATTTTTGTTGTTGTTGTTGTTGCAGAGATGGGGATCTCACTATGTTGGCCAAGCTGTTCTCAAACTCCTGGCCCCTGACGATCTTCTCACCTCAGCCTCACAAAGCATTGGAATTACAGGCATGAGCCACCACACTTAATCCAGAATAAATTTCAAAGAAATTAAATTAAATCTAAAAGCATGAAAACATAATAATTAAGAAGAAAATATAGAGTAGAGGTTGAAAGCATCACATGATATCCAGAAGCCCCAGAAAAAATTGATATATTTGTCTACATAACATCTTTAATATAAGTAAAAAATACATAAAGTTAAAAATAACAAAATGCTACTTGAAAGACTGAGGCAGAAGGATTGCCCAAGCTCAGCAGGTCAAGGTTGTGGTGGTCATGAGCATGCCACTGCACTCCAGCCTGGGCGACAAGAGTGAAACTGCAACTCAAAAAAGTAAATAAAATAAAATAAAAGTAACAAATGAGAAAAAATATTTGCAACAGATATGAGAGACAAAGGATCATTATCTCTTTATGCAAAGAACTCTTACAAGAAATAAGGGCAAAGAGAAATAAGGGCAAAGGACATGAACAGGAAATTCACCAACAAAAATATGAGAATATGTTCAATCTCTTTGAAGATTAAACACAGAAATGCAAATAAAATAAAAATAGCATTTCCCCTATCAGATTTGCCATACAAATACTTTAGATAAACCCATTGTTGGGGCTGGGTGCAGTGGCTCATGCCTGTAATTCCAGCACTTTGGGAGGTCAAGGCGCAACAACTGCCCAAACCCAGGTGTTCGAGACCAGCCTGGGGAACTTGGTGAGACCTTTCTCTACAATAAATCAAAATGATTAGCTGGGCATTGTGGCACGCTCCTGTAGTTCCAGCTACTTGGAAGGCTAAGGCGGAAGGATTGCCTGAGCGCGGCAGGTCAAGGCTGCAGTAGCCATGAGCGTGTTGCTGCACTCCAACCTGGGTGACAGAGTGGGACTCTGACTCAAAAAAACAAACAAAAACCAAACCAAACCAAAACAAAACCAAAAAACCATTGTTGGGAAATATGTGGCAAAATGAACAGCAACATAAAACATTGGCAATACTACAAATTGTTACATATGATGGGGTAATTTGGTGCTATCAATCGAAATATAAACTATGCATATCCATGGATACTTTTAGGACTTCATTCCTAGAAGATAACCCCATAATTGTGCAAAGATGAATGTGTGAGAATGTTCAGGGCAGTTGCTTATCATAGCCCCCCCAAAAGCAGTTTAAATGTTAAATTATTAAATTTAAAAAGTAATATAATAAATATCTAAATATACATACATAAAGTATTATTCAGCCATGAAAAAGTATGATATAGATCTATGTTCAAGGAAAGAGGTTCACATATTCTCAACGCATTGCCCAGGGAAGTAGCAGTGGGGAAGCAAATTATAAAACAGGACATGTAGTAGGATCACAGTCACTCTACGAAGGCCTATGCATATATGTATGCATTCCTATATATCCATTTATATACAGTATGTGTAAGGAGAAAAATAACCATTAAAATATTGGGTTGTGGAATTATAAGTGATTTTTATTTTCTTTATAAGTTTTTATATTTTCTATTCCTTAAAAAATATATATATAGTACTTAAGTTTTAAAATATATATATTTTCAAATTTTTTTCTTTAATTTTGAAAAAAAAAACTTACCGGATGAGATTCGTTTTCTGAAGTACTGGCCTATTTTCCACAGATAGCTGAGACCATTTTGTAGCAGAAATACTAGTAAGTAGCTAGGGGCTAGTCTCAATAAGCACAAAGCCTCATCCTAATGTATGATACTAATAGTAATTAAATGGTAAATTGACTAAAGTGTAAAAATGATTCTATTGCAGTCTCATAAAATGGAAATTGTTTGCACAGTCTTCACAGGGGTTTCCTGAAAGTAAATAGTTGATAGAATTTATCTGATATTTTATGTATTAGTCAGGACAGACGGCCTGCTGTAACAAACAATCTTGAAATTTCAGTGACTAAATACAACAAAATTATTTCCCTCTGACATTGCTGTCTATTGAGAGTGAGGGGAGGGTTGCCACACGGTCATTCAGGGAGCAGGTTTTCCAAAAGTGGTTCCACCATAGGACCTCTGCATCCCATCAGGGGACAAAAGAAGAGAGCATGTGCAGGAGTGGAAGGTGTCGGGGCCAACTCTAGAAGTGGCACACTTTACTATGTTCCCATCTCATTGGCTAGCATTAGTCACACGATTCCTCTTAGCTATGAGGACACCAGGAAATACCGCCTTTCTGTGTGTCCAAGAGGAAGACGAACGGGTTTAGGGAACTGGTTCTGCCAGTTGTTCGGGGAAGAAAGTTCTTGAATCTGGCAGATAACCATATTTTAGTTACTTTCATATAGTTTAAAGTAGAACTTAAGCTTCACCATGTCCTGGATAAACTTACCCCTCAAAAAAACTGTCTCCTGCTGCTCTAACGACTTTCTAGTAAATAACTTACTGGCCTATGTATTTTGATATCCAAAAGAAGTCTGATGATGCCAGAATTCCTGTCTTTAGAAGGGAATTGGTTGTTTTTCTCTCTTCCCCCTACTGTTTCTGTAAGCCCTCTTTCTGGTTTATGCATCTGTAAATTTTGAGTTTGGGTTCACTCTGAAAGTAGAGTTTCTGGACCTGGTGAGAGACCCAAGAGATTAAAAAAAAAAACTCTAAGAGAACTATTACTATATGAATTCCTACCCCATGTTCACTGTATTTGTTTGCAGTGTTTGTACTTAGAATTTTGTTAAGTTTAATTTTTGTTTGTCTCATAAAATAACCGATTGCTTCCACAACTGCTGCTAGCAGTGTGTGAATGTTAAGTAATAAACCCCTCCCGGATATTCCTTTGCTTAGATAACAGTAGACTGGTGGCACCAGCCACCCCCACCCCCCGTAGGTTACATTACACTCTGCTCATTTAGCAGCTCCCCAGTCAATCACAGGTAGCTGAGCAGACCAGACCAATCCCAAGTGCCCCCGTACCCATTAGGAGAAATAACCCAATCATGTAAAAACAAGTTTAAAGTTCTTTCCCCTCCCTCTGTAATTGTGCATAAAAACTGCTTGCCATACTGGATCAGGGCTCTCTCGTCCCTGAAGCTGCTGCTTCAGGCGTGAGCCCAGACTCGAGCCTGAATAAAGACCCTGTGTGTTTGCATCAGAGCTGGCTCTTTGGTGGTCTCTTGGATTCTGAATTTTGGGTTTAACACTGGAAGGCTGTAGGTGAAACCTGAAGTGGCCATAAGAACATTCTGCTGACTCTTGTAGCACTTCTTGCCATGTGATCCCTCAGTGTCATCACACTCAAACTGTGAAGTAAGCACGTCCGGAAGGCAAAAGATCAAGTCTAGAAAGTCAACAAAGTCTGAATCAGAACCAAAACCAGCAACCCATAATCTAGAGGATGAAGAAAAACACCTGAAATATATCTTACTATCTGGGCAAAGCAAAAATGAGGCAAGATAGCTAGGTATCAGCCTTTTGAGGCAGGGGCTGCTCTTCTGCAGGGGCTCACTCTGGGGGTGTGGGAATGCCTGATCTTGCCAAGGAATGAGAACTGACTCATCTGAGAGGTGATGGGGGCTGAGGAGCCTGGCAATCAGGGGGAGTTGGGAAAGGGGAAAGGGCCACTTTTCCTAATTGCATGAACATTCCAGTTCACACCAAGGTAAGTCTAGCTCTCTTCTCTTCTGACTATTCATCTCTACTTGACTGTCATCTCAGGAGGTATTGAGGGAGTATTCGGTGAAAGGGAATGAACAAACTCCATAAAAATTAGTTTTTTAGCCGGGATCGGTGGCTCAGCCTGTAATCCCGCGCCTTTGGGAGGCTGAGGTGAGTGAATTGACTGAGCCCGCGGGTTCGAGACCCGCCTGGGCAACTTGGCGAGACCTCATCTCTACAATAAAGCAAAAATCAGCTGGGCGTGGTAGCACATGCCTGTAGTTCCAGCTATTGGAAGGCTGAGGCGGAAGGATCGCCGGAGCCCAGCAGGTCGAGGCTGCCGTGGCCGGGAGCGGCCACTGCACTCCAGTCTGGGCGACAGAGTGAGACTCCAACTCAAAAAAAAAAAACAATATTAGTTTTTTTGTTCACCAAATGTACACATACGAAAAACCTTTGGGCTTGGATATTTAACTTCTGCTAGCCTCAGAGCTGAGTTGAGGGTGGTAGAAACAAAGAAAGCCCAGTCAAGTCTTTTTTTATTCATTGACTTTTTATGAAAGCTCCCTTTGATCTGGGATATGCAGCTTTCTCTTACGGCACATACTATTGAGCTTGAAGTGGTCAACTGGAAAAACTCTGACCTGCCGCAGCCCAGGGGACAATGTACAGTGCTATCCAGAAGGTGCTGAGTCCGCTTTTCTGCGTAAGGGAACCCATGTTAGAAACTTTCTCTCAAGATCAGGGCTTTCACCTGGAATCTTAGGTGGCCCACATGCAGAACTGACTAAATAATTTCTGGGACCCAGTGTACCATGAAAATATAGTGCCCCAAGTTAAAAAATTAAGACTTTCAAGAGGATGACATCAGATCATCAGGACCCTGAACACCTCCTCAGAACTCCATGAAGCCAATCCTTCCACAGATTATCTTCATATCTACACACTCAAACTGAATGCCAATTTTCCCTTCCTTGGACATATTTTTTTTTGCCCTCATGTACTTATTACATGTAATGTGTCCCTGTCTACAAGTAAAAAGCTTGGGATCATCCCAGATTCCTCTCTTCCCCTCACCCTAGCATCCAGTGAATGACTATTCCTGTTCATTTTGCCTGGAAAACTTATTTTGCTATTCTATAAATTTCTCATACTCTCCATGCTGGTTCTGACTCTCATTGTCTCTCACTGGTATCTGCCTGCCTGAATCTATACCCCAGAATGATCTCTCTAAACTGCTAATCTGACCACATCACAGCCCTGCTTAGAAACCTTCAAAGGCGCCTATGAAATAAAACCCAAATGATTTAGCCCGCTGCATGACACCCCCCGTAGCTTGGCTTCTCCCTCAAGACTGAGCATTTGCTCCCATTGTGCCCTTCCCCATACCTGCATTCCAGCAATGCCCAGCCATGATGGACTCCACGCTCTGTGCTGGTCTTACCACTGTACCTTCTTATGTTGTCCTCCTAGTGCTCTTCCCGTCTTCCTCATTTTACCCCTGGGTAGGCTGAATCATGGCTCCCAAAGCATCCAGGTCCTAATTTCTGGAACCTGTGCATGTTACCATATATGGCAAACAAGATATTATAGATGTGATGGAGTATTTTGAGACAGAGAAATTTTCCTGATGATCCAGGTGGGCACTAAATGCGATCTCAAATGTCCTCACGGGAAGGAAGCAGAAAGAGCTCTGACTACCCAAGAGAGAAGGAGGTGATATGAAGAGCAGAGAAAGACTTGAAGATTCTGACCCTGAAGATGCAAGAGGGGGCCACGAGCCAAGGAATACAGTTCCAGAAACTGGAAAAGGCAAGGAATGGATTCTCCCCTAGAGCTTCCAGAGTACAACCTCCTCAACACCTTGGTTTTGGCCCATTGGAATTTGTTTCAGATTTCTGGCCTTTAGAACTGTGGAGAATAAATGTGCATTGCTTTAAGCTACCAAGTTTGTGGTTCTTTGTTATAGCAAATGAGGAACAAATGCATTTCCTTCCCCTACCCCCCTCTGGGCTACATGTCTATCCTCTGTGCACCAATAGTGCTGACTGTATATTGTACCATATTGTACTAACTGCACTTTTCTAATTTCCCCTTAGGCCACATGCTCTGGAAGACAAGGACCATGTTTTCCATGTCTTGTTCTTCTCTATTTCTCCGGCACCTAGCCCAGTGCCCAAGACATGCCAGACAACTCATAAATGTTTTTTTTCAAGTGAAACTGCCCTACAGGCTGCAAAGAAGGGCAAAAGGAGGGCTGAAAGGGAAATACTTTCAGTTCAAGAAGTTTCTCTTTCTATGATTACAGTTTTCACTGCTCTAGGAGGGGCATAACCCGACAGAGCAGAACATGTGTACAGAGCACAGGGCCCTCAAATTACAACTAACCAGGGTGCAGGACCTTTCTAGGGAAAAGAGTTGTCTCAGAGTCAGGCAATTATTATTTAAGTGCATTCTGACAGAACATTTAAGAGAGCAATATTCTTGGGATAGTATTGCAATATCTCCAACAAAGTTGGAGTTTTTAAGAAACTGATAGGCAGAGGCTGAAATTTTTGTGCAAATGGTAGTGAAGATTTTCTTTTTTTTTTTTTTTGAGTTGGAGTTTCACTCTGTCACCCAGACTGGAGTGCAATGGCACACTCACGGCCACCCCAGCATCGACCTGCTGGGCTCAGGCATCCTTCTGCCTCAGCCTTCCAAGTAGTTGGAACTATAGGAGCATGCTACCACACCCAGCTAATTTTTATTTTTTATTGTAGAGATGAGGTCTCGCCAAGTTGCCAGGGCTGTTCTCGCATTTGTGGGCTCATGCAATCCCCTCACCTTGGCCTCCCAAAGTGCTGGGATTATAGGCTTGAGCCCAGTCAATGTTTTCTTTTTTACTCCAAAGTTTATGTGTTGAAATTTTAAATTTTTTCTTTTTAATTTTTTTTAGCACATTCACGATCAGCAAAATTTTCATTTTCCTAATTCTGAGAATAGGTGAAAATAAAAAACAAATCTGAAGCTGGGCCGAGCTCAGTGGCTCAGCCTGTAATCCAAGCACTTTGGAAGACTGAGGTGAGTGGATTGCCTGAGTCCATGGGTTCAAGATCAGCACAGGCAACTTGGTGAGCCCTTGTCTCTACAATAAATAAAAAAAATGAGCCGGGTGTGGTAGTGCGTGCCTGTAGTTCCGGCTACTTGGAAGACTGAGGCAGAAGGATCGCCAGAGCCCAGCAGGTTGATGCTGGGGTGGCCATGAGTGTGCCACTGCACTCCAGCCTTGGTGACAAAGTGAGATTCCAACTTAAAAAAAAAAATTCTGAAGCTAGTTGCCACAGACTTTTGTTGTTAGGCACAAATGAAATGGTCTTTTCTAAATTGTCACCTTTTTCACAATACAACTGAAGGTTGTAGACATATTCAATATTTGCCTCAGATATCACTCTGACTAGCATTCCATACTTTGTATTTTTATTTGGATTATAAACCGAATATATATTGTATATATATTTCTTCATTTACATTGCTTCATTACATCACTATCTGTCTCACTATTACTAATAAGTTCACTGGATTCACCTTCAACCTCAGAAATCTCATCAGTATAGATTTCTTCATTTTCCATAATTATGGTAAGTTATTTTTAACGTTGAAGTATGAAAGCCCTGAAATATCAAAATACAAGTATACAACACTAATCGCAACAAAATAATGACCAACTTGCAATTTTTACCAACTATGTAAATCAATAACAACATTGTGCAATCACTATCAGATAATTATCTCAATTAACTTTCTCTTTGCCTGACTATTCATTTTCAAGCAAAATATAATAACATGGACATATGACAACGTTGCCGCATTCAGAAACAGAATTTGCAAAGATGTAAATTCACGTCAGTGGCAACTAGGAACAGAATTTGGAATGACGAAAATTTACGTCAGCGATGTGAATGAGTTAAATAGGGAGGGCTTTAATACAAGACAGTAACACCCTCCATGATCACGAAGGAACATGTAGGCAAGCGTAGGTGGAGCTTGGGAAGGGAAGGGAAAGGGTTTTGGTGCAGAAGAAAAGCAGTTCCCTTAGGCTGACTGAGAGTCTTCAGGAAGCCCCTGGTGAGGCAGAGCTAGAAGCTTTCACCATTGCCCCACAGCCTGCTGTGTGTAGTTAACACGTGAACTTCTGCTGTGTTTTGTGTAGTCACCATTCCATCAATTGCAGTTACCTAATGTAATGTAGTGATCTGTTATGATCAACCTATCTTTTGTTACCTTTAGAAATTCCAGAGTTAATGAACACCCTGAGATACTGAGACAGAGCAGGGACCACTCATTTTGGAGTGCAGTGGCTCACCGAAGCCTCAAACTCCTGGGCTCAAGCAATCCTCCCACCTTGACCTTCTAAAGTGCTGGGATTGCAGGCATGAGCCACTGTGCCAGACCCGATCCCCAATTTTTGAACAAAGCTTCTTTTCCTTTACCAATTGTAAACTAGAAAATTTTCAAATCTACCTATGACCTGTAAGCCCCCGCTTCAAGATATCCTGCCCTTTTAGGTCAAAGCCAATGTGTAACCTTTATGTATTCATTTATGATTTTGCCTGTAACTTCTGCTTTCCAAAAATTACCCCTGCCTTTAAAAATCCTTGTCTGCAAGCCAGTGGGGAGTTCGGGGTTTGAGCATCAGCTGCCTGGTCCTCTTTGCTTGGAGCCCTTGCAAATAAATGCTTTCCTTTCTACTATTACAAAACCTTGGTATGGATGTCTGATTTTACTGTGCCAGGAGAGCAGACCCCAGTTTGGCTTGGCAACAATATTATTCTAGAAACTAGCCCAGAGAGATCCTTACTATTGGTTGCTGTCAGAAATCTGTTGACAACAGTGAGCAAAATGAAGTAAGTAATCCCTCTTCCAGAAAGCAGCTTTGACAAGGTTCATCTCTGCCTTGGTGGGCTACATGTTCGATGTAGAACCCAGAAGAGCTGGAGAATGCTTGTGTGCGAGGTGGCCCACATCATCATTCACTCTGCTAATAGGCAAACACGGAAGTGATGGGAAAGTTCTGAACCTTGTAAAATTGCCCAGACTGAGAAAACTCTCATCTCACAAAAATTAAAGGAAAAGGCAGCACTATCAGCTAAGCTCTTATCACTGAGCCATGGCAGTAAACAGCTCAACAAGTTCAATATCTGATAGACTTGGATTGGCTGTTCTCTCTTCAGGGCCTCACTTGCCATCTACCAAGTCTCTAGTTAAGACCAAATTGAAGTAGACCCTTTCCAAGAAGCTCACTTCCATTAAGTGGGTTAAGGTCAAAAATTAATTGCAGACACAGGGCTGCCAACGATGCCATTGCTGCACAGTTTTAAAAAATGATCATTCAAATAGATGTGGAAAACCAAGAAGAGGATGATGCCACTCACTTCATTGGGAACTCATGTTTCCAAATAGAAAGCCCTTCCCTTAGACTTGGTGAGCTCTCTAAGGTGCCCACCACGCTGTAGGCACTCAATAACACGTAATTAGCATATCAGGACGTTGCAAGGGAAACACCTTTTTAGGCATAAGAGAGCACAGCTGTGTTTAGGGTCTGCTGACTGTCTCAAGAGATTTTGAAGGCACTTTGTGTTGGTAACACACTTGGCAGGTTCTCCTCCCCTTCACCTTTTCTCCATGTGTATTTAACGGATAACCTAATCCATATGCTCCAGAGTCAGTTACACTTGACTCATCCCAGTACTGCTCCGGGAGAGTGAGCTGAATGCCAGGAATCTTGCAAGATTCCTAAACAACTCTGAGATAATGTTGTTGTTGTTTTTTAATTGGAACTAAGACATTTGGTTTTGCTCATCCAAAATTCCAAGAATGTTGTTTAAGGAAAAATGAGGACTTTCACTATTAGTATTTAGTTACAACTGGGGATGATGAATGATGAAAACGAGGACATGAATACAGCTGCATTCAGTGTTGGCCCCTCGGTATTCCTATTCCAGAGCTGTCCAAAGCAAAGTGGACCCCAAAGTCAGGTTGCTGTGGGAACTGTCAAACTCTCGAAAGCTCTCAGCTTGGTTCAACTCAATTAAAAACATTGAGCAAGTGCATGTCATTCTGCTCTCATGGCAGATGACTTCTGTCATACCTGCCTCATTCCCAAACCACATACCCTCCTGCTCTCCACCTCCCTCTCTCAGTTCACAAGGAAGGGCTTCCAGAATTGCCTGTTGACGGTTTGAATTGGGAGAATGAGAGAATGAGAAGGAAAAACAGTGGAAGAGGAGCAGAAGAAGGAGAAAGACAAAAAGAAGAGAGAGATTTGCTTAGTCTGTTGTGACTTGTGTCTGTGCCCTATAAACTCAATAGCTGAGTGTGTTCTGCCATAAAGTATGTGGCACACAGTAAGTCAATAAAACCGCACACAAAGACACAATGAACAGAAAGCAATGAATATATTTAATACATGATTTTCCTCAAAAATCTGTCATAATCAATGCCCTTTAGAATCTGAGAACTTCTGTGTGCTATATATTATACTTTAATTAACTGACAGAGATATTGCTTTTCTCCTAAGGAAGGGGTAGAAAGGATGGTCCATATTAATTGTTTTCTATGTATAAAATAGAAGTTGTGTAAGGAAGCGTTGAGACTCTTTTTAGCTAGAGTCTCTCGGTTGCCCAGACTGGAGTGCAGAGACACGCTCAGAGCCACTGCAGCCTCTACCTGCTGGACTCAAGTGATCCTTCTGTCTCAGCCTTTCAAGTAGCTGGTACTATAGGCATGCACCCACATGCTTGGCTAATTATTTTTAATTTACTGTAGAGACGAGATCTCACCAAGTTTCCAAGGTTGGTCTTGAATCCCTGAGTTTAGGCAATCCTCTCACTTCAGTTTCCCAAAGTGCTGGAATTACAGGCATAAGTCACTGAACTTTGCCTGAGACTGTATTTAAAAACTAGTTTACTTTAATTAAGGGAATGAAATATATTACAAAAATTACAATCCATACAGTTGAAAGAATGATACTAATTTCTAGAAACTAAAATTACAAGAGTTCTAAAGACCAAGCTCAGCTGAGACTATTAAATCTAGTTTTTGTAAAATTAGCTCATTATTCAAAGGACAAAGTTATGTTTTAAAAATTCTATCTCTCAAAAGATCACAAGGAACACATGAATTGGAATTCCAAGGAAGAGAAGCTTGGCAAACTGAACAGACAGAATTTAATGTTTCTAATTCATCACTTTTATTGTCAATGCCACCATGATCATGTCATATTTGTCAAGCTATCTCTTAAGCAAGCAGTGGATAATTTTAGCAGCATGATGTGCTGACAATACAGCCTAAAAAATAGCACATTCACACCAAAATATAAAATAAAGAAACTTTGAATGATGTATATGGTATATATGTTCTCTCATGTCTTTATTCAGGAAAATGTCGATGAATTCATTAATGAAAACAGAAGCTCCAGGCAGATGAGGATGGAAGTCAGAAAGCCACTCTTTAAGAAAGTTCTAATATCAGTCCTTGATAAACAATACCCCAGAGTCCTGAAAGAGTTTCCTAGCATGTTGCCACACACATAATGATAATCTCTGAATAGCCAAAGAGGCTCAAAAAGTACCAAATGGAGGCAAATACCCTAATGTTTTTAAGAGGACAAAGATTCCATGATTCCAGCAATTTAAAATCAACAACCTTTCTCAAACCCTAGGAAAAGAATATATAACAGGTTATTAAATAGTCCATTTTGAGACTAAGAAAAGGAAGAGGTGACCACAAGGCTGTAGATAACAGAGAATGGGAAAGAATGATCAGCTCATTTTATGATAAAATTATGTTCCAAAAAAAGAGTGGACTAAGGCCAATAATTAAAAAAAAAATAGAGATTGGTGGAAAGCACTTCATATGATTTTAAAACCAATTGCAAAAGAAAGATAGATGCTTCAGTTCTCAGAAAGAAGATGAAGATGCGTCTTTGGTGAGAAATGGCATGTCTTAGTCCACTCAGGCTGCTACAACAAAATACCACCAGATAGGTGGTTTAGAAACAACAGAAATTTATTGCTCACAGTTCTGGAGGCTGGAAGTATAAGATCAAGACTCCAGCAGATTTTGTGTCTGGTAAGGGCCCCTTCCTATAGAGGGCCATCTTTCCAATGTGACATCACAAGCTAGAAGGAGTAATCTAGCTCTCTGGGATGTCCCCCACCTTTTTTTTTGAACCAGGATCTCACTCTGTTGTCCAGGATGGCATGATCATGGCTCACCACAGCCTCGATCTCCTGGGCTCATGCAATCCTTCCTCCTCAGCCTACCAAGTAACTGAGACGATAGGCACACACCACTATACCCAGATAATTTATTTTTAAAATTTTTTGTAGAGGCAAGGTCTTACTATGTTGCCTAGGTTGGTCTTGAACTCCTGGACTCAAACAATTCTCTTGCCTTGGTCTCCCAAAGTGCTGGGATTACAGACATGAATCACCACACCCAGCCTCTGGAGTCCCTTTAATAAGGGCATTAATGCCAGTCATGAAAGCTCTGCCCCTATAATCTAATCACTTCCCAAAGGCCCACTTCTTAATATCATCATCTTGGGGGTTAAGATTTTAACATATTAATTTGGGGAGGATACAGACAGTCAGACTATAGCAAGTAAAATTAAAAGCAACTTTGGTGTCGATCCCAGGTCTGTCTGATTCTACGTGGGCATAAATAGCTATTCAAGGTGCTCTTCAGCACTCAGCACGTGTTTTGGGCACTGTGTTCCACCAGAGGGGCTGTATTTTAGGAGCACTGATAAGTTTGAGGACATCCAGAGATGACACAAAGCAACATGAAGAACGTATATGTGAAGGCCTCATGTAGAAGAGGAACTTAATTTATTCTGCAGAGATTCAGAAGGCAGACAGAGGACAATGGCCTCAAGTCAAGTAAAAGGAAGTGTTATACCCACACTTATTGAGAGTTTACTATATGCCAGACACCCTGTTAATCGTATTTATCATCTCATTAAGTGCTCCAAAAACCTGATAAAGTATATGTTACAATAACCTTCATTTTACAGAAGAGAAAAATAAAGGATGGAGAAGTTAAATAGCTTACCCATGGTCACACAAGTAGAAATGGAAAGCCATAGCTTGAATGGAGACCGCTTGAGCCTGAAGTCCACCTGCCTATGTGGAAGAAATAGTGAGATAATGACCTTGCAACTGAAGGACACATGCAGAGGCAGTCTGAAGGCATACTTCATGGATACCGCGCCCCTATCCTTCAGAGGAACATCTATATACATTATCCTAAGCATATGTTTCCAACTCTGAGAATTTTTGAATTAGAAGGTACGGGCTGGGCGCGGTAGCTCATGCCTATAATCACAGCACTTAGGGAGGGTGAGAGGTGAGAGGATTGCCTGAACTCACAGGTTCGAGACCAGCCCAGGCAACTCGATGAGACCTCATCTCTACAATAAATTTTAAAAAAAGTAGCTGGGCATGGTGGCGTGTGCCTGTAGTTCCAGCTACTTGGAAGGCTGAGGCAGAAGGATCACCTGATCCCAGCCAGTCAAGGATGTGGTGGCCGTGAGCATGCCAACTGCATTCCAATCTGGGCAACAGAGTGAGACTCCAACTCAAAAAAAAAAAAGAAAAAAAAAGAGAAAGGTACGAAGGAACGTATTGCAAATGTTACCAGTATTTCATATTGAGGGTTGAGATTATAAACTATTTATGTATTTATTTATTTATTTTTTGAGTCAGGTCTCATTCTGTCACCCAGGCTGGAGAGCAGTGGCATGGTCACAGCCACTGCAGCCTCAACCTGATGGGCTCAGGTGATCCTTCTGTCTTCCAAGTATCTGGAACTATAGGCACATGCCATTACGCCCAGCTAGTTTTTTGATTTATTGTGCAGAATAGGTCTCACCAATTTGTCCAGGCTGGACTCTAACCCCAGGCTCAGCAATCCTCTTGCCTTGACCTCCCAAAGTGCTGGTTTTACAGGCGTGAGCCACTGTGCCTGGGCGAACTATTTTTACTTCCTCATTTAGACTTTTTTGTACTTGATATTTTTTACAACTAGAAAAACGCTTGAGTTGTTTCCTTCTGAGGAAAGGGATAAGATCTATGAACATGTGGACAAAAAGTGTGAACAAATGATTTCTGTATGGTTCACAGAGAATTAAATAGGCTTTACATTTTTTTCAGAAATAAAAAAAGTTTTCTCAGACTTACTTTTTCCTGAGAAATTTTAATGATCTTATATAACTTTCCCTTTACACTGAGTTTTAAAAAAAAGTCATTATGTTGGGATACGAAAACAATTTTATTCTCCTCATTCTCCTCCCTCATACCACCTGCTCACAACATTCTGCGGGGTTATTTGTGGGTTCTTCAGAGCCCCCCAACCTAAATTGGCAACTCTTACCAGCCGTTCTCTAGAGACAAGCAGAACTTCTTCTTGGGTCTCTGATTCTGGGAAGATGGGTCCAGCCTACTACCCCTGCTGAGCTCTCCTGGCCCCTGCCGTCCTGTTCTTCCACAGAAGACAACCCCAGCCAGGCTCTGTCCAGGTGGCTCATATGCAGCCCATAGGGAAGGCGACCCTCGGATCTGCCACTAGAGGGCACACAGCCTTTTCCCGAACATTCCTCTTCCTGCAGCCACGGCCCGGTCATGTGGTGGCCTGCAGAAGATGGTTGAAGCACACACATCAAACACGTCTGTGTTGGACAGGTCTCAAGCTTGCCATCCGATGGTGGGATGTTCACAGCATACCAATCACAACCTCCAGAGAAATCTCCAACTGCAAATATTTTATACCTTCCAAATGGGATCTGGGTTAAGCACAGCAAATATGGTTTTTATTTATTTATTTATTTTTATTTATTTTTTAATTAATCAATATTTTTTTATGGTTTTGTGGGGTACAGTTAAGGGTTAGGTGTACAATTACGTTTCATTCAGGCACCCTGTTGATAAGAGGTGTTTTCCCAAATATGGTTTTTAAATACCTGCCTTGCAAGTTCTAATTGCTTGGCCTGATCCTTCACTTTGGGAAGTGGAGGGGATTAACATCAGTCTTCGGGTCCTATGGAGACAAAGACTGGGAAGGCCTGGTCTTAACACCTTATTATATAAAGACTCATATACATAGAATCCTATCGGTGCTTTGCCATTTATTTTTCTGGAAAGAAGGGAAAGGAGAAATGAAAAACAGAAGGAACTTTAAATTTTCCCGAGCTTCTATTATTAAGGCACTCACCATCAATTTCTAATTTAACTTAAAAAAAAAAAAAACAGGGAATGGCTGTTGTATTTTCTCAGGTGCCTTTTCCATGTCAATGGAGTTTATTGCATGATTTTGTTCCTAATCTATTAAGAAGGTGAATTACATTAAAGAATGATGACCACTATGCCAGGCTCTTTGAAATATGCATATTTGGGATGATATTATCCTAGAGTTTACAAGTGGGAAAACTGAAGATTACAGAAGTGAAGGAACTTGCATAAGGTTACACGGCCCAGAAGGAATGGGATGGTCCTGGGTCCATCTGACTCTAAATGCCACGCTTTTTCTACAGTAACTACTTCCTTTCACGACTATATCATGATTAATGACTAATTTACAGGGTAGACCAATGGCTTATATTTAAAAAAAATAAGTACAATATTAGACCAGAATCTTTTTTTTTTTTTAATTTTTTGAGTTGGATCACTCCATTACCCAGGCTGGAGTGCAGTAGCACACTTAGAGTCACCCCAGTAGTGACTGAGTGGGCTCAGGCGATCCTTCTGCCTCAGCCTTCCAAGTAGCTGGAACTGCAGCTAATATTTTGATTTATTGTAGAGATGAGGTCACACCACCTCAGCCTCCCAAAGTGTTGGGATTATAGGCTTGAGCCATCGCGCCCAGCCTAAAATATTTTTTAAAACAATTGCGGTGGTTCATGCCTATTATTCCAGCAACTTGGGAGACTCAGGTGGGAGAATTACTTGATCCCAGAAGTTTGAGACCAACCTGGGCAACAGAGTGATACCTTGTCGCTACCAAAAAATTAAAAATTAAATTTAAAAAAGAGGAAATATTACATGAATATTAACCCCTCCTTCTATCCTGCTGCTGGAAGCCCATATCCAGGTTATTTCTATAAGGCAATGTTCTTCAAAGACCAAAGGCAGAATCACCTAGGGCATTTGTTACAAATGAAAATTTTGGAACGGATCCCTGTATTAGTTTCCTATAGCTGCTGTAGCAAGTAAGGTTTAGTAGCTTAAAACAACATACAATTTTTACCTTATAGCTCTGGAGGTCAGAAGTCTAAAGTGGGTCAGGTAGGGACACTTTCCTCGTGGTCTAGAGAGGAATCTGTTTCCTCACCTTTTCCAGCTTCTAGAGGCTGCCAGTGTTGCTTGGCTGGAGTTTGCATCACCCTAACCTCCGCTTTGCCCTCACACTCATGTCTCTTTCTCTGACTCTGACTCTCCTGCCTCCCTCTTTCACTTATAAGGGCCCTTGTAATTATATCAAGTTCACCCAGATAATGTAGGGTAATTTTTTCATCTTGAGACCCTTAACTCAATCACATCTGCAAAGTCCCTTTTGCCATATAAGAAAATATATTTACAGGTTTAGGGGATCAGGACACGAATATCTTTGAAGGGGTCATTATTCTACCTGCTACAATGCCCTAGGGCTTTTATTTCAGAAGTGTGATGTGGGGCCCAGGAATCTTTATATCTGACAAGCTCCTTAGTTGTTGCAGGAAGTTTGAGAACCATTACTATAAATAACCAGACTCTCTTTTTAAAAGTGAGTGTCCTGGGAGATTTAATAACTTCCTCAACAAACTATTCTAAATCTAAATTTATAAATTTTTAAAAAGTAATAATTAAAATAATTTAAAGTATGCCTTTTTCATAAATACAATGTCATAATGTCACATTATTTGACAATATTTTAAACTCTTTTTATTTTGCTTTCAATGTCCTAAGCAGTCTACCTTTTCCTCTTAGTAGAAATTTCCAATATTTATTTTATTTTTACCAATATTTTCATAACAGGGGGTATTAAAACAGCCGGTTGTAAGCATTGAATGCAGTAGGCCTTCTTACTAAGATTTCACAACAGACTTTAATTATTTATAATATTATAGTTAAGAGCATCAACTTTATAGCCAAATTGCCTTGGTTCAGATTCCAGATCTGCCACTTACTAGCTGTTTAACCTTGGGTAAGTTGCACAAACTATCCAGGTTCAGATTTTCTAAAAAAAAAAAGGCTTTTTTGCTTTGTAATCAGTATATTAAAGAGACATTCATACATTTCAAGAATTGCTTAAATTCTGATATTCAGATTTAAGCATAAACATATGATGACTTTTAAACATACAGTTAAGGATATTCATCATAATTTGCTTACTAACAACATTAAATTACAGTTACATTTGGGCATAAGTCAAATGGCTAAAAGTAAGCCTGTAATATACCTAAGGGACACCTTCCTATACTACACATGTAAATTACTTCTTCATGTGAAGATCTCATCACTTTAAATTTCTAAGTTTCCCAGCTCTGGAGTCACTACTCAGAGGCTTATCATGGTTCAAAGAGAAGGGGAAAAATAACCAGGACTGGTCAAGATACATATACATATATATGTATATATATAGATGGTGCAGCAGAAGGGAACATAATTCTAGAAGTGCAAGCTCTCAAGAAACAGCATATTATGATAAGCCCCTTCCTTTTTTTTCTTTTAACTTTTTAATTCGAAAGATGTGGGGTACAATTCAGGGTTAGGTATACAAATGTTCATTATGTAGCTACCCTTGTTGATGAGGTGTGCCCCTCCCTCCCCCAGCAAATTCCCACTACAGCCAATTCCTCACCCACTCCCCATAAGCCCCTTCTTTAGAAAGGTATCATTTTTATTACTGATACCACAGGCTAAATTATATATTATGCCATCTTCAAGTAACACTTGAAGCAATGGAATAAATGCAGAGGCATCACAATGAATCCCACTCAATACAAATAATTATATAGACCAATATTTCTCTACAAATTAGGTTTTTTTATTGCCAGTTAGATACAATTTTAATTTTATAACTTAATAATGAAGGGTCATACACTGAAGCTAATACCTATACCTAGCTTTTCAGTATTAGCTTGTCCATGGACACAGTTGAAATCAATTATAAGCACTGGCATAAAAAATGCTAGGAGAATTTTTTTTTTTTTTGAGTCGGAGTCTCACTCTGTCGCCCAGACTGGAGTGCAGTGGCCGCTCCCGGCCACCGCAACCTCGACCTGCTGGGCTCCGGCGATCCTTCCGCCTCAGCCTTCCGAGTAGCTGGAATTACAGGCATGCACTACCACGCCCGGCTGATTTTTTGATTTATTGTAGAGATGAAGTCTCGCTGCCCAGGCGGGTCTCGAACCCACGGGCTCAGGCAATCCACTCACCTCAGCCTCCCAAAGGCGCGGGATTACAGGCTGAGCCACCGAGCCTGGCTGAGAATTTTTTTTTGAAGTAGTTTTTAAGTAGTTTTAAAAGGTATTAAACTTTATTTTGCACCTGAAGTCATCATACATATAGGGCAAAGTGAGAGCTTTTATATTTGCGTTTATTCTTCATTTAACTTTTAAAAAACCACTATAGTTTAATATTAAAACAATAGCAAGTAGTGAGTATATTATGATTATAGCCCTTCACTCATTCACTACTGTACACAGAATGCCAGCAGTGATTGTAATTCACTTGCCCCATTGAGAGTTTTGATACTGAACGCCCCCTCTGGGATGATGATCATCTGCCTCATATGCTTCTCCATTATAATTGCATCTGACTGGATCAAAGTCTGTCAGCTCTACTTGATACATTCATCAATCTTTTCCACTTCTTTTCTCTTGGGCAGGAGTTTTTCCAGTAAAGAGAGTTTATCAGGAGAGAGAAAGCCATTCCTAGGAAATTTCACCTTAAATTCGATGATTAGGCGACCCTTTTTTACATGGTCTATGATAAATTGGCATGTCTTCATTTAGCACACACTTGATATCTCCATGTTTGACCATCTGACCTGAATGAGAGGTGATGGCTATGGTTCAATTGTCAAGAGTAGATACTGACTTTTGGAAGCCACACAATGCTTCAAACAGCTGTGTGTTCATACACATGAAAAGGTCTTCTCCTCATCGTGTAAAAACAGTATGGTCCTTCTGATCTAACACAAGGAAAATATCTCCTGGCTCCAGTCCTAGTTCTTGGTCTCCTTTACCATGGAATGTTCTGACCGTCTTTCATGCCTTTGTCAATTTGAACTTCTAGAATCTTTTCTTCTGAACTATCTTCCTTCCTTTGCAGTTTTTACATCTATCTTTAGGACTGTTCCATTCCCCATGACCCTGGCACTCCATGCACACAGATTGGATTTGCTGAACCATTCCACATCCTATCTGATGAATCCTTATTTGCATTCCAGTAAATGGCAATTGGGACAGCACTCTACTGCTCCTTTCTTACTACCTCTGCCTTCATTCACATTTGTCACAAATCACATTTTTTTGCAGAGACAGTTTTCTTGTTGCACCATTATATAAATCTTTTTTTTTTTTTTTTTTTTTTTTTGAGTCAGAATCTCACTCTGTCACCCAGGCTGGAGTACAGTGGTATGCTCACAGCCATTGCAGCCTCAACCTGCTGGGCTCAGGCTATCCTTCCACCTTAACCTTCCAAGTAGATGGAACTACATGCACGTGCCACCATACCCAGTTAATTTTTCTTGATTTATTGTAGAGATGAGGTCTTGCCAAGTTGCCCAGGCTGGTCTCAAACCTGTGGGCTCAGGCAATCCTCTCATCTCTGCCTCCCAAAGTGCTGGGATTATAGGCATGAGCCACCGCACCTGGCCTATATAAATCTTCTAAGGTTACTAAGAGTTGATGCATTATATCCTTACCTCTTCTTTCTATCTGCATCCTTCTTCCTCCTCCAAAGCCATCACCTGCTCCACCTTCTTTAATTGCCTGTTCTCCTCCCTTGTCATATAATCTTCTTTTCTTTGCATCAGAGAGAACTCTGTAAGTTTGAGAACTCTGTTTAAATTTCTTTCCTTCATTTGAATTCTTATTAGGGTGGTAATTCAGGGCCAGTTTCCTATAAGCCTTTTTCAATTCTTTATGAGTGGCTTGGGGTTTGACCCGCAAACATCACAGTCAGTGGTTTCTTTCGCCATTTTCTACAGCCAGTGAGTGGCTGAGGCCAGCATGGGAGAGAGGGAAGTAACACATAGCTGTGGGCAGCTCGGGCAGCCACTGCTCCTCCACCTCTCACCAAGTATTCTGGAAAGTTCCTGTTTTCTCGCATATTAAATGAGATCGATAACAACCTCTGTCTCTTAAGGTTGTGAGGATTTCAGGAGTTAACATATAGAAAGTGCTCAGACTAGCACTTGCTACTTGGTACACAATTTATACATGCTAGCTGTTGTAATTTTTATTCTTGAACAATAATGTGGTTCATCATATTTTCATCTCTCTGTATATCGGTGCTGTGATTTAGGGATTGGTGTACACCTCCATGTTGCCTATGCTTGTTGGCAGGGTTTCTCTGTGTTCTGTGTGGAGCTTTATTTGTATAACATGGCACAGGGCTCAGTGGAAATGAATTAAGCAGCCTTAAAGACTTGAGAGATAGGCTGGGCATGGTAGCTCCCACCTATAATCCCAGCACTTTGGGAGGCCGAGGTGAGATGATTGCCTGAGCCCAAGGGTTCGAGACCAACCTGGGCAACTTGGTGAGACCTCATCTCCACAGTAAATCAAGAAAAATTGACTGAACGTGGTGGCCCACACCTGTAGTTCCAGCTACTCAGAAGACTGAAATGGAAGGATCGCCTGAGCCCAACAAGTTGAGGCTGCAGTGGCCGTGAACGTGCCACCGCACTCCAGCCCGGGCGACAGAGAGTGTGGTCATGTAGGGAAGAACCCTCCTGCTAAGAGGAGAAGTGAGATGGGGTAAGACATGAATCACTCTCAATTGAAAGTCAGGCTCGGTGGCTCAGCCTGTAATCCCGTGCCTCTGGGAGGCTGAGGTGAGTGGACTGCCTGAGCCCGCAGGTTCGAGACCCGCCTGGGTAACTTGGCAAGACCGCATCTCTACAATAAATAAAAAATTAGCCGGGCGTTGTAGCACGTGCCTGTAGTTCCAGCTACTTGGAAGGCTGAGGGGGAAGGATCGCCGGAGCCCAGCAGGTCGAGGCTGGAGGCTGGGCAACAGAGTGAGACTCCAACTCAAAAAAAAAAAAAAAAAAAGAAAGTCAAACGTCATTATGTCCTGTCAGTGAAAGGGTGAGAAAGGCCCTCAGGGAGAGGATTGTCTGTTAAGGTCCTAACAAGAAAGGGCATATTCAAACTGGTATAATATTGGGAGCATTTTATAAAAGAACAAAGATGGCAAGGTGTAGGGAGTCCCAAGACCTGAGAAAGTAGGGGTGCCATTACTGACCTTCAGCCTGAAATGGGGGATGCTGCAGAAACAGAGCCATGGAGGGGGCTGATGGGATACAACCCCCAGAGCAAACCTTCCGGGAGGAAGTGGAAGGAATAAAAACTGACTTCATTCTCCTCGCAGGGATCTCTTAAGGTCCTTATTGGCCTAACCCTGCTGGATGCCAGGGACATCTTCGTGGTGCACACAAGTCAGCCTCCTGGGGCTCAAAACAGGGCTGAGGAGAGTGGTGAGTAGGGCTAAAAGGGCAAATGGGAGCTCTCCAGGACAGGAAGTATTTTCACTGATTGAGAAAGGTGCCCAGGCCCTGCCCCAGTGAACTAATGTATCCTAAAGAGGTAGAAGAGTGACTGGGGCAGCCCAGCAGATCCAGTCAACATGCTGTTCAGGAAGTGCAAAACAAGAGCCAAATAAGCCCCAGGGGGACCACTGACAGGGCTTGTGTGAGCTCACAGGTGGTCTACATGGTGGTGCCTATCCCTGAGCAGGCCTGTCCTCTGAGTCTTTTGTCAAAGAGCCCCACACTGGATTTCATCATTATTATGAAAAGACCTTTACTGACAAACCAAAATGCTTTGTGGTAAAGAAGCGTTGAAATGCTCCGTGGAGCATTTTATGGGTCTCCAAGCAGATGCAGGAACCCAGGACTGTCCTTGGTACTGTGGGCCCACCTGGGACAAAGGCTGCAGATGTTTATTACATTATATCCAGATGTTTAGAATGCCCTGAAGAAAGAAACACTATTCTAAAGAGCTTAAAGACTCCAGAAATGCAGACAGAAAGCAAGCAAACAGAAATAGCAAGGAAAAAAACAACAACAAAAGGCTTTGCCCTGTAAAAAGAATGAAGCATTTTAGGAATTGAAGTATAGCACACCATTATTAGCAGCACAAATCTGGAGAACAGCAATGTCAAGGGGTAAAAGAATACTGACTGACAGGAAACGCCTTCAACCTGCCTCCTAGCCCTTCAGTCTACTTTCCACTCAGTAGGGAGAGTAGTCTTCCAGAGCCGTATAAATCTAAACGTGTCACTTCTCTACTTAGAACCTCTCAATAGCTCTTCATTGAGCTTTGAATAAAAATCAACTCCCTGCTTTGCCCTGGATTACGTCTCCCATACTGACTACTTCTACCTACATCTCTCCTGCACGTTCACCTTTGTTCACTGCTTTCTGTTGAGCACTAAACTCTGACCTTTTTCCCCTCTCTTCCCAAATTCCTAACTAAGGGGCCTGGGAAGTCATGCTCAAGAAAGTCTCATCAGAGAGGTTTTTATTAACTCTATATAATGTGGCTTTCTTTCCAAACTGACTCTGGTATAACATCACAGAACAGACAAAGAAGAAAATCCAAAATATCTTATAACCCTGCAAAACCATCTCTTGGAGAAATTTTCATCTGGAGATAGTACCCTTTCCAGAGGATCCCAGAGGAGCCAGGCATTTGCCATCTACTGTCTCAGGACTGCTACCTGGACGCTTCATCTACATATCAAGAAACTTAACTTCCTCAGACTACTCCTATCTCAGATCAGCATTTCTTTCAGTGATTTCAAAATTCCTTAGAGCCTAACTCTAGCTACCAATTGCCAATCATGAAATCTTTGAATCCACCTATGACCTGCAAAACCCGCACTTGGAAATGTTCCGCCTTCCCGGGCCAAAGCAATGGAAATCTTACATGTATCGATGTATGGTTTTGTGTAACTTTTGTCTGCCTGAAATGTAAATAGCCAAGCTATAATTTAACCACCTCAGGCACATGTTCTCAGGACCTCTTCGGATGATGCCATGGGTCTAAGTTACTCACTTTGACTTAGAATTAACCATCTTAAATATTTTACAGTTTGGCATCTTTTGTCAACACTATCAACATTCACTTTCCTTTTTCTACAATTGAATGCTCTTGGCAGTTTTAGACCATTTCCTTCACCAGACCCCAGAGAACTGGAGTCTTCCCTGAACACTATTTGCACCCTATTTTTTCCCTTTATCGGACTCTACTCAAATTGTAGTTTTTATTTGCATATGTAATTGTTTATGTCTGCCTTTCCCACAAGAGTATAAGCTTTATGAGGTCAGGGTTGAGCTTTGTTTGTTTACTGTTGAATCTGTATTCTCCTTGCCTGGCATGGGTGGATAGATGGATGAATGTGTTGGATGGGTGGATGAATGGATAGGAGGATGGATAGTTGGATGGATGGCTAAAAACCTAGTTTTTGCTTTCTCTGCTTATGCTAGAAATCTATGTTATTTAACATATGATTTGTTTAGATTTTGCTCTGCTAGCCACTGTTAAGATTTCTCGGTACTTCACAACTGGAGAGAGCCAAAACAATTTGAGACAAAGCAGGAAATAATTAGACATGGAGGAAAGGTCACATTTATTCATTCCTGAATGTCTATTCTAACTTATTTTTAGAATTTAACACCACTCACTTATTTTAGAATTTAAGATTTGTCTCCCCAAAACTAAAAAGATCAAGAGCCGGATTTTTTTGTAAGAGAGATTATAAATGACTTTCTGTGTGTGCATACATGTGCGTGCGTGCGTGTGTGTGTGTGTGTGTGTGTGTGTGTGTGTGTAGCCTCAATGTATCCAAATAACATAAGGATTTAAGACTCATAGAAATTTTGCCTAGTGCTTTTGTACAAATAGAACTTTTCTTCTTTGCAAAAAGCTAAAAAATACTCCAGGCAAATCTGGAAAATCTGTTTTTGTCTAAAACCTCTTAGAGTACTTTCTCAAGGATTTATGATGTCTGAGAAATTTTATACTTAAAAACACTGAAAGCCAAGATGGACAAAAATTAGAAGAAGTTGAAAAGAATTCTACCTCTATATACCATTTCAGCTCTAAATTTATTATTTAATATGGGCCTAGGAAAATATATAAAGGAGAACAACTTCTTTTTACCTGACTATAGAATTTACAGCAAGGTGGTCCTATAGAGAGGGAAAAAAGGTCTATGACAAAGCCACAGAACAGGAGCAAGTACTTCAACAGAGGTAGGACCAAAGAGAGCCTGAAAGAATGCTGTATGCATTGTGAATGAGAGTTTTGATTTTAGATTTGTAAGCATATGGGTTCAAGTCCAGGCACAGTCATTCACCAACCATGGAGCCTTTTTCTTTGTCCTGAGTCTCAGTCTGTAAAACTGGAATGATAATCATACATATTCTTAATACAGCAATTATGAGGATGAAATGAAAAACCAGTGTGCATAAAACCCTTAGCATATTACACAGTAAACACTCAATAAACATCAACCATAATTGTTTGTGGAACTCAGCATTGTGCAATAGAAAAATGTGACACGTTTAAAAATTCTTCTAGTAGTCACATTAACAAAATGAAACAAGCTGGATGTTATGGCTCATACCTGTAATCCCAGCACTTTGGGAGACCGAGGTGGGAGGATTGTTTGAGCCCAGGAAATTGAGACCAGCCTGGGCAAAATAGAGAGATCTCCTCTCTACAGAAAATCAAAAAAATTAGCAGAGCATGGTGGTACACATCTGTAATTCCAACTACTCAGAACGCTGAGACTGAAGTCTTGTCTGAGTCCAGCAGCTTGTGGTGAGCTGTGATGATGCCACTGCACTCCAACCTGGGTGAGACAGTGATTCCAACTCCAAAGAAATGAAAAGAAACAGGTGAAATTAATTTAATTTAATTTAATTTTCATTTAATTAATTAATTATAAAGATGTGGGATAAAATTCAGGGTTAGGTATACAAACGGTAATTATGCAGGTACCCTTGTTGATGAGGTGTGCCCCTCCCTCCCCTAGCAGTTTCCTTCAACTGCCAATCCCACCCCCCGAGATTAATTTTAAATATTCAATTTAATCAAATACATCAAAGTATTACACTTCAATGTATAATTAATATAAATAATTAGCAAGATATTTTACATCATTTTTTTCATACTAAATCTTTGAAATCCAGTGAGTTTTTTTACACTTACAGCACACCTCAATTCAGACTGGCTATTTTTCAGAGACGTAATTGCCTCCTGTGGCTAGTGGCTACTGTATTAGAGAAGGTCTAACATCTATCCCTAAATCCCATGGAATGACTCAAGCTGCACAAAACTCCTCTTTGCAGTTACACAGATGGATTCCAGCGGGAAAAGCTCTGTGTTTTGCAGAAGACCCACAGGTGGAACAACGTGAAATGTGAGGGTGAAGTAACTGTTCACAGTTCCACTCCTGTTCCCCATGCTCCACACTGCCTTCTCTGGAAACTCTAATGTCAACACTGTGAGGCTATACCTGGATTTGTTTGTTTTCTGAATTCTCTAAGTCTTAGAGGAATGTGTCACCACTCAATAGTACTAGAGTGAATTGTTTGCTTATTTAAGAATCTTTCTAGAATTCAGAGGCTGAGTTATACTGCCAAGACCAAGAGAAAAGGCTTCCACACTCTCTTCTTCAAGCCGACTATGGTCTTATCTGGGAGATTACCCAAAAGAAAGAAAGGAGGAGGAAAAAGGTCCGATGTATTCCAGTTTTTCTTTCCCATGAAGACTGGTGGGACCCAGCAGGTGGCAGTCTAACACTTCACAACGCTTGTCTGCCATCGGCCCAAGGGAAGAGCGGCTGAACGTATCGTCCTGGATGCTTGCAGAGAAAGGTCATAGTCAGTGTTTGGTCCTTGCCTGGCGTTTATAAGATAATTATAGGACTTTGGTGAAGACAGTATGGCTAAGGATGAGGTGGACATTCTGGTATAAATAAATCTGTCTTCACCTTTAAAAATTGTTTAACTGCTTTTTGGATAATTTTGTCACATTTACTTTTTGAGCTCAAAAATTATTTACATAATTTGAACTGTAGAATTCAAATGTGTGTGAAATAATGTACATCTCCAGTTATAAATATCCACTGATTCTCTCCTCTTTTTCCACACTATTGGCTCTCTGACAAACATAGACAATGTTTAACTGACGTAGTTGAGTGTTGCTGAGAAATGCTTGTTTTGCACAATCTGAAACCTTGTTGGGCAGCACTCGCATTAGGCGAGGTTTAGAATTCCACACTGTGAATCTACAGCTCCGTCATTTTCCACGATTAGACAACTTTGCTGAGAGTGTAGCTTCTCAGAAGCATGCATATGATTAAGCCCATCAGATAGCAAAGATCAGATACCTGACTACACAGCTAAGTACAGCCTTTGACATAAACACTTTATGTGCATCGATTTTTCCTCCTGACAAAAGACAGTGGTTTATTTCAACCTAATAGAATAATCAGATAATATTGAGCTTATTAGATTACTATACTGGGTCATCATCATTTGTCAAGCTGATTCAGACAATATATATGTGCTTCCCTAAAGAGTTTTTTAAATTATAAAGCTGTGGAAGTTAGTAAGTAAAAACTTGTTACTTGGCCGGGCTCGGTGGCACAGCCTGTAATCCCAGCACTTTGGGAGGCTGAGGTTGGTGGATTGCCTGAGACCGCAGGTTCAAGACCAGCCTGGGCAACTTGGCGAGACCTTGTCTCTACAATAAATAAAAAAATTAGCCGGGCGTGGTAGCACGTGCCTGTAGTTCCAGCGACTAGGATGGCTGAGGCAGAAGGATCATGGAGGCCCAGCAGGTCAACCCTGGGGTGACCGTGAATGTGCTACTGCACTCCAGCCTGGGTGACAGAGTGAGACTCCAACCCCAAAACAAACAAACAAACAAACAAACCAAAGCTTGTTACTTTGAATAAAAAGAAAAATGAAAAATTCTAATTTGTATTTGTCATTATAATCGCTTATTCACTTCTCATACATGGATTCAGTACACTGAATATTTGCTGGTTATCTCTTTTGTGAGTGGAACAGTGCTAGGTGTCAGGGGACATTGGTCTGTCCTTGAACTGGGATTGACATCATCAGCTTCCCTGGTTTTCAGGTTTTCAGATGCAGACTGGAATTCCACACGGGCTTGCTTGGGTCTCCAGTTCACAAAAGCTGACTTCTCAGCCTCTATAATTGCATGAGCCAATTCCTCCTAACAAGTCTCTCCCTCTCCTTCTCTCTCTCCCTCTCCCTCTTCTCTTCCCTCTCCTCCTCCTCCTCCTCTTCCTCCTTCTCCTCCTCCGTGTGTGTATGTGTGTGTGTGTGTCTTTGTCTCCTATTGGTTCTGTTTCTCTGGAGAACCTTGACTAATACAACCAGACACAAAAGGACAAATATTGTATGATTCCACTTACATGAGGTACCTATAACAGTCAAGTTCCTTGAAGCAAAGCATAAATGAAAGGTTACTTGCAGCTGGGGGGTGGAGAAATGGAGAGTTATTGTTTAAAATGGGTACAAAGTTTCTGTCTGGGATAATGAAAAGTTCTGGAAATAGATATGGCAATGGTTGTACAACATTGTATATGCACTTAATGCCACTGAATTGTACACTTAAAAATTATCTAAGTGGTACATTTTCTGTTATGTGTATTTTACCACAATAAAAACGGTTTCAAAAAAAAGGCAGAAGCCGGGCTCGGTGGCTCAGCCTGTAATCCCGCGCCTTTGGGAGGCTGAGGTGAGTGGATTGCCTGAGCCCACGGGTTCGAGACCCGCCTGGGCAGCGAGACCTCATCTCTATAATAAATAAAAAAAAATCAGCCGGGCGTGGTAGCGCACGCCTGTAATTCCGGCTACGTGGAAGGCTGAGGCGGAAGGATCACCGGAGCCCACCAGGTCGAGGCTGCGGTGGCCGGAAGCGGCCACTGCACTCCAGTCTGGGCGACAGAGTGAGACTCCAACTCAAAAAAAAAAAAAAAAAAAAGGCAGAAACTTTATAGGAGTATTCTGAGGAAAAAGAACAACATAATCAAAGCCTCAAGGGGCAGGAAATGTTCGGGCAGACATACTTTGGCAGCAACCATTCAGTCTCAGAAAGACTCCAGATACCTTATGTGCAGATTTGGAACACAAGGCTGACAGACAGTTCTGTAAGAGAAGGTGTGAGGCTGTGGATACATAAGGGGTTGGAGTCACGCTGTCTCCAAGACCCAGTGTCCTTAGGTGTGGGACAGGCAGTTCAAGGAGGTCTAATTCAATGAGCGAAGTCCTACGCTGGAGCATCCAGTTGTTAGTCCAACACAGAAGTCAAGAGGGCTAGTTGGATCTAGCTTAAGTCTGACAAGACTTTTGGAGAACAATTATGTGTCATTCTGTCAGGGAAATACAGGGAAGAATAGAGGAACACAAAGAGCAGAACAAGCCCACAAACTAGGCTACCTGCTAATCTATATGGGGGGTGGCAAAGCTCAGGAAGACTTATTCCTGGCTCCCTTGACAGTGGAGGCTCTTGGGCAGGGTTAAGCTCAGCATAGGGGATTTGGCCAGGCCAGGGGATATGGGAACTGGGGAGCATGAGCTAATTCCAACCCCGTCCCAAAGGTAGGCTCAGGCTGCCAATTCACTTCTGTCAGGATTATCTTGGTACCTGGAGTATTGCACGGAACAAGGAAAGACTGGGGTAGAGGAAAGAAAAGCACAGGGAGAAAAGGTTGCAAGAAAGGTCAGGGCTAGACTGTGGTCAGATTTAGTGCTGGGCTTTACAGTTTGAATTGAATGCAATGAGTAACAGGAAGACAGAAAACCCTTGAATAGTGAAGTGGTATAAAGAAAACATTGCCTTTAAAAGATGAACCTGGCATGTAGAATGGTTACAAATCTAAGAATCTAGAAAAAAAGTAGGAAGAATTAAGATGGAGAAATGGAATGCAAGATTTAAATATATGAATTATTTTTTGTTGGAGAGAGGGAAGATATGCTGCAATTAATATTTTCCATGCTTCAATTTATCACCGCCATTTTAAAATGAAATGTACAATGCATTTATTTTTCATTATAAACATTATACTCATAATAGGAAATGTGGAAAGTCAAAAAAATAGAGGGCAGAAAATAAAATTGGGATCCAAAAACACATCTCAAAAATCATCCACCATGACTAAGTAGGCTTCACCCCGATGATGCAGGACTGGTTCAACATTCGCAAGACCACAAATGTATTTAGATACAATACATCAACAGATGTAAAAACAAGAACCACACGATTATACCACTAGATGCAGAAAAGGCTTTTGATAAAATCCAGCATCCCTTCTTGATAAAAACCCTTAAACAACTAGGTATAGAAGGAACATATCTCAAAATAGTAAGTGCCATTTACAATAAACCCACAGCTAACATATTGCTAAATCGACAGAAACTGGAAACGTTTCCCCTGAAAACTGGAACAAGACAAGGCAGCCCACTCTCACTTCTGTTGTTCAACATTGTGTTGGAAGTCCTAGCTAGGGAAATTAAACAAGAGAAGGAAATCAGGGGTATCCAAATAGGAAAAGAGGAAGTTATGCTATACCTCTTTGCTGATGCTATGATCCTATACCTTGAAAATCCAGAGAATCTGTCAAAAATCTGCTTGCACTGATAAGGGACTTTGGTAAAGTCTCAGGGTACAAAATAAGTGTGCAAAAGACAGTTGCATTCCTATACACCAACAACAAGCAGCCAGAGACCCAAATTAAAAACACAATCCTATACACAATAGCCACACAAAAAATGAAATACCTTGGCATCTTCCTAACTAGAGAAGTGAAAGACCTTTTACAATGAGAACTACAAAACACTGCTCAAAGAAATCCAAGAAGACACAAACAAATGGAAAAATATTCCATGCTCATGGATAGGAAGAACCAACTTTGTTAAATGTCCATCTTACCAAAGGCAATCTACAGATTCAGTGCAATACCCATTAAATTACCAACATTATTCTTCTCAGATCCGGAAATGGCAATATAGAAATTCCTTTGGAAACATAAATGACCACGAATAGTCAAAACAATCCTTAGCAAAAGAAACAAAACAAAGGTACCACACTTCCAGACTTCAAACTTTACTATAAGGCTACAGTAATCAAAACAGCCTGGTGTTGGTACAAGAATAGACATATAGACCAATGGATCAGGATAGAGATTCCGGAAGCTAAGTCTCAGTTTCTCAATCAACTCATCTTTGACAAAGCTGCCAACAACAACCACTGGGGAGAGGAGAACCTACTCAGTAAATGGTACTGGGAAAACTGACTGATCACATGCAGAAGATTGAAACAGGACCCCTCCTATCATCATACACAAAAATTAACTTTAAATGGATCAAAGACCTAAACATAAAACCTCAAACTATAAGAATCTTAGAAAATGCAAGAGACACCCTTAAGGAAATTGGAACTGGCAACCAATTCCTGATCAGAACCCTAAGTGTCCATATCATAAAAAAATAGGATAGACAAGTGGGACCTCATCAGACTGACAAACTTCTGCAAAGCAAAAGAAACCACCAAGAGAGCAGGGAGACAGCCCACAGAATGGACAACAAATATTTGCTAACTGTATATCTGGCAAAGGCCTAAAACATCTAGGATCTATAAGGAACTCAAACATGCCAAAAGGAAAAAAACAAACAGCCCCATTAAAAAGTGGGCAAAAGATGTGAATAGACACTTCTCAAAAGAAGATATACAAGCAGCCAAAAGACACATGAAAAAGTGCTCAGCCTCACTGATCATCAGATAAATGCAAATCAAAACCACATTGAGATACCACCTAACCCCAGTAAGAATGACCATCATTAATAAAACAAATAGCATCAGATGCTGGTGAAGACGTGGAGAAAAAGGAACACTTGTACATTGCTGGTGGGAATGCAAACTAGTGCAACCTCTCTGGAAGACAGTGTGGTGATTTCTGAAAAAACTAGAAATTTACCTTCTGTATGATCCAGCAATTCTCTTATTGGGAATATACCCGGAGGAACTCAAATCATTCTACAAAAAAGATGCCTGCACACGTATGTTTGTTGCACCTCTATTCACAATAGCAAAAACATGGAACCAACCATGCTGCCCATTGAAGCTGGACTGGAATTTTAAAAATGTGGTACATATTTACAATGGAATATTATGCAGCCATAAAGAAGGACAAACATATAAACTTTGCAGCAACTTGGATGGATTTAGAGTCTATCATACTCAGTGATCTATCACAGAAACAAAGAACAGAGTACCATATGTTCTCACTCATAAACAGACCTTGAACAATTATCATAATACTATAAGAAAGAGATTGGCAGTAGTGGGAAACTGCCAAGGGGGGGGTTGCAATTGGCAGTTGAGGAAAACTGCTAGAGGAGGGAGGGTCACACCTCATCAACAAGGGTACCTGCCTAATCAATGTTTGTATGCTTAATCCTGAATTGTACCCTACATCTTTAAAATAAGATAAAAATTTTTTTAAAAGAGAGAGAAAAAAAGGAAAGAAAATTGTTCTTAGTACTTCTTGTACCAGAATAGTCACTACTGATATCTTGGTATATTTCCTTCTGGTCTTTTTCCTTTACCTACTTATGTAGATTGTGTACTGCTTGTTTTACATAGTTGTAATTATGTATATAATTTTATATCAGTTTTTCATTTAACATGGTCTCGTTTTCTAGTGAGAAGTTGTATAGTGCAGTGCTTTAGAGCACAGACTCTAGAACCAGCTGCCAGGGTTCAAATTCTAGCATCTGGTGTTTACTAGCAGCATGACAACCTCTCTGTGCCTGTTTCCTTAGCTATACAATGGTAGTAATAGTAACAATCTCATAGGGCTGTGGTGAGGATTAAATGAGTAAATATATGCAAAATATTTGGCATTTGGCATATAGCAATTATGTATTTGGGGCATTTTATTAAGTTATTATGAACATGAGTGAGATATTTCGATTTTCACTCAAAATGGAAAGTAGAGAAATTTACAAAGAATGGTGGTATTGTCAACATTTATAGTAAAGAAGGAAGAATGACTTGGGAGGTGGAAAGGCATATATGTAGGTTTAATTAAATCAAATTGAAGTTACAGCAGAAAGAACAGGTGGAAATATCAAGAAGGGCTTGGAGCTATAATACAGAAGTTCAAAAGAGAAGTTATAGCCAAATGCATGGATTTAGGGAACACCTGCCTAGAGGAGACGGTTAATATTGGTAAAAAGTGAGATCACGGTCGGGTGCGGTGGCTCAAGCCTGTAATCTCAGCACTTTGGGAGGCTGAGGTGAGAGGACTGCCTGAGCCCATGGGTTCGAGAACAGCCTAGGCAATTTGGCAAGACCTCATCTCTATAATACATAAAAAAACTAGCCGGGCGTGGAAGTGTACACCTGTAGTTCCAGCTACTTGGAAGGCTGAGGCAGAAGGATCGTCTGAGCCCAGCAGGTCAATGTTGGGGTGGCCATAAGCATGCCACTGCACTCGAGCCTGGGTGACAGAGTGAGACTCCAACTCATAAAAAAAAGTGAGATCACTTAAAAGTGTTGAATTCAAAACTTTGGAGAATAGCCACATTTAAAGAATGAACAAAGGAAGTGAAAGTAGGAAAGATGGATGGAAAGGTTAAAAAACAAGTTGGAAATAGGGAAAAAGAAAGATGGAAGAATGAAGCATGTGTATGACAGGGTAGTCATAGAATGGCCAATACACATGGTTGAGCTCCCCTGCGGAGCCATGACCTCCCGGAGACCTGGATGGCAGTGGGGGGGTGCCACCCCTGACACAGCCCTCTTCAGGATAGAGCCTGGAGAGGAGTGTCAGGACACAGATCACACCAGCTCTACTTGGTCTGTTCTCTTCTCATAGTCCCAGCACTCCACGTCCCTAGTTCTGTCCTGGGAGAACTGCAGAGCCTTGATTAGGGTTTTCCCCACACAGTAGGAGACCTTTATGACTGATCTAGTAGAGTCCAGCTGGTTAAACACAGGGATGGAGGTGGGCAGAAGTGAGGCTACAGGCTTGCTGCCTCGACCTATTCTGCTTTGCAGGGGATGATCCTGACTCTCCTTCAGAAGTTCTTGGTGTTTCTTTGGTAAAAATTCTACACTCCCTCCAGGTTTGCAGATACCTCAGGGCAGCTAGGGCAAAGGGTCTGTGTGCTAAACAGGGCAAAGACAAAGCTTATTAATTATCACAGCAGCACCCTGTGATTTTTAAAAGGTAAAAGAAGGTTGAGTACAGTGGCTCAAGCCTGTAATCCCAGCACTTTGGGAGGCTGAGGCAAGAAGATTGCCTGAGCCCAGGGATTCGAGACCAGTCTGGGCAACTTGGTGAGACCTTGTCTACAATATAGCAAAAAAATTAGCTGGGCATGGTAGTGCATGCCTGTAATTCTGGCTACTTGGAAGACTGGGGAGGGAGGATCATCGGAGCCCAGCAGGTCGATGAGGATGCCACTGCACTCCAGCTTGGGTGACAGAGTGAGACTCTGACTCAAAAAAAGAATAAATAAATAAATAAATAAGTTAATTTTAAAAAAGGTAAAATAAGTGTTTATAATCAGAAATGTAAAAGGGTCTAAGAAGGCACAGGATTAGGGTACAGGTGCAAAGTGAAGCTTGGAAAGAGGAATGACAATTTCTGAATAAATATGGGAGAGAATGACGGTCTGTGGAGGTTTCAAAGTAAAGAGGTGAGTGCCTGAAGGAGTTCACAGAAGATGACAGGGCAGAGATGGAGACTGACATGTCATTGTAAATTTTCAAAAACATTAAAAGCAGAAGGGACACAACACTGAAATATCCCAAATAGGAAATGTATTTCCCTGGCCTGGGTCCCATGAAATCCTCTCACAAACATTCCAGCAAGAATGCCGCTGCCATCTCTGCAGCTTGAACTCCTACCCTCCCTTCCTTCCCCCATCTGGTCCTCCACACAAGACCCCACCTCCCACACCCCTTCCTGCAGGACCACCCATCCCATCCGCCCCTCCTCATGAGACCCCACCTCCCACAGTCCTTCCTGCAGGACCACTCATCCCATCCACCCCTCCCAAGCTACTCTGGCAGCCTGTGAAACTCTGGCTCAATTCTTTTTTTCTTTTTCTTTTTTTGAGTTGGAGTCTCACTCTGTCACCCAGGGTGGAGTGCGGTAGCACATTCACGGCCACCGCAGCCTTGACCTGCTGGACTCAGGTGATCCTTCTGCTCAGGCTCAATTCTAAAGAAACTTCCCTACAAGTTCTGTGTTTTTAATTAGCTATTTACTTTTAAAATTGTTGTGCTAATCACAAATAAAGCAGAACAAAGTCTCTGTTCTCCAATAACTCACATTTTTAGTGATGGAAGGCTGATAATTGCAATTAAATTGTGATATAAATATATACACATACATAACACATATGCAATATCCACATATGTAATGTACACTACATAAATACGTGATCAGGTGGATATAAGGCAAATGAGGAAAAGCAAAGCAGGCCCTGAGTCTGGCTGGGCCCTAAACTGCTGTCAGCCATTGCTAGATGGATTTTCTCCTGTTGATATCACTGGATTTTCCCAGGTTCATCTGTCTCAGTTCACTATGAGGAGAGTGAGATACAAAGATATTAAAGGCGATTCAACAACTAGTCATAGGCTAGAATTTGACCGTCTTCATGCCCAGCTGTGCTCGCTTTCTAAAAGTCAGCTCTTGGCAAAAATTGTGGAATGATTTTTTTGCCGGTAGTGCACAAACACCCTCCACCTCACATTCTCTAATCATTTCCCAGGGTCTTTTTCCTCCCTTTAAAGTCTTCACAGATAACACTTGACGTGTTATCCCCTCTCAGCTGCATTTGTATTTTATCAATAAATATTTATAAAAATCAGAAAGCCCTCAAGAGGTGAAGACTAAATCGCTAAAAAAAATTCTTAAGCCCAGGAACAGTGTGGAGTGAGGCCTTCCCACAGAGTGCACTTCCTGATTACATCCTATGGGAGGCAGAATAATGCCCCCAAAGATGCCCACAACCTAATCCACGGAATGCTGTGTCACCTAATGTGACAAAGGGTCTTTGTAGATTTGACTAAGTATAGGATCCTCATGAGAGATTATCCTGTATTATCCAGACACACTCAATGTCCTCTCAAGGGCTCTTGTGGGAAAGGAGCTGAGGGTCAGAGTTGAAGGAGGAGCCTTGATGGAAGCAGTGTGTGTGTGTGTGTGTGTGTGTGTGTGTGTGTGTGTGTGTGTGTATGAGAGTTGAAGATCCTACCTTGCTGCTTTTGAAGATGGACGAAATGGAGGAAGTGGCTACAGCTCAGGGAATGCAGATGGCCTCTAGAAGGTGGAAAAGGTGAGGAAATGAATTTTCCCATAGAGCTTCGAGAAGAAATGCAACTGTGCTGACACCTTGAATTTAGGTGTCAACTCTGGAAGATAATAAATCTGTGTTGTTTCAAGCCACTAAACATGTGGTAATTTGTTACAGCAGCAGGAAGTCAATACACATCTCAGTCTTCATATGTGGCTAGGTAGCTCATCTGTTCTACTCTCCAGTCACTTCCAACGCAGACCAAAGGGTGACAGGGGACATGGTGCTACATGATTGTTGCAAAATGAGCTATTTGATCAGAATTATCTAAGAGTTCCAGTTTGATCCATCGACTCGGGAACTATGACCATATGATCACTAGTAGGGGCAACATGATAGCACAAAGAGAACTCTGCCAATTCTAGCTTTATGTGTTGGACCCTGCCTAAGGGGCCTGGACGAGGGGCAAGTGGGAGCTGGAACCCAGGCCTGGCACCTTCTGCCCAGCATTGCACCTGGGTATGGGGTGGCCTATGCCTGGGGAAAGGGATGCCATTTTCTAAAGTGCCCAAAGGAACCAGGTGGACTAGTAACAGTTCTGCCAAGGACCAGTGGGATGGACTCAGGTTTGCATATCATTCTGTATAGAAGCTACAATTAATTAGGCAACTAACGTCTTTGGCATTCTATTGCATTGCCTAAAAGGGAGTTATCAGATGAGATGAACTCACTGTTACTAACTCCACTCCTACTCACCTTTCTGCCACACCTCAAGCATCACTACCTTCCTCAGGGTATTTGCATATAGTTTATCCACCCAGCACTGACTCCTTCCTTCAGTCAGCTCTCTAAGCTACTCAGAAAGGTCTTCTTTCCTCGATCATCCTATATCATATCATCATCTTCATCTATTATTCCCTTACTATGCTTAATTTTCTTATTCTTTTTGAGACAGATTCTCTCTCTTGCCCAGGCTGGAGTACAGTGATGTAATCATAACTTACTGCAGCCTTGACCTCCTGGCATCAGACAATCCTCCCATCTCAGCCTCCCGAGTAACTGGAACTAAAGGTGCATGCCACCATACCCAGGGTCTTACTATGTTGCCCATGCTAGCCTTGAACTCTTGGCTTCAAACAATCCTCCTGCCTTGATGTCCCAGAGTGTTGGGATTGCCGGCGTGAATCACAGTGCCCAGCTTTTTTTAGACAGGGTCTTTCTACGTTGCCCAGGTTGAACTTTTATTTATATTTCTTCTCACCATTAACATTATAGTATTTGTCTCCCCTACTTAGAACAAAAGCTCCATACATCCAAGAGCATTATTTCACTTGTGGCTGCACTCCCAGTGCCCATTGCCTACACACATAGTAGTTGCTCAGTAAATATTCCTTGGATACATGGATTTTCTTCTTACATGAAACCTGCATTGCACAATAGGACACATGGGGGTTTTGTGTTTGTGTGTGTGTGTAACTTCACTCCCTGGCCCTGCATGGCAATGAAGGTGAGAGTGACTAGGGATTGCTTCAGGATCTGTTCTGGCTCCTTTCTTACCAGTGTCACCATCTTTTAGGAGGTGGCCAGAGCATAATGAGGTGTATAATAAAAGGAAACATTTTGCTTAAAGTCCGTGTAAAATGTCTACTCCCTGCTCTGCTGGTCTCCACCTGCAATTCCACAAATTCTTTAGATTACAAATTCATGATACCCATGAAAAATGCTTACACTTCACAGGAATCATTTGAAACTCACCTCTTATTTTTTGGAAATCAGCCACTTTCATCCCTGTCCTCGGCCCCTCAATGATTTTCCTTTGCTGGCCCTAGTCCTATTTCCTCTGAATTCTCTGCTAAAATCCCCTGACCCTCCAGCCTGGGTCTGGGGAGCACTTCAGGCAGGGCAGGAGGCAGAAATTCACTCAGCACCTCCATTCTCTGAAATAGGGAACATTATTCTAGTCCTTTCGGTTTGAGTACATGTGCCTGAATAGACACATCATCCCATTTCTTTATTCCCTAACTGAAAGCAGTTTCTGCTTGGGTCCAGAAATAATTTCTAGCTGCTTCTTAATTCTTCTGACTTAAAGATCCTCATGTGGTGGGAAGTCTGGAGAGGGGTTTATGCCCTAAGACTCTCACTACATACATTTTTTTCTGTCATTTGCTCCTTGTAAGCTGTGAGTCTTTAATGCTTTCCATGTGCACAGGCCAATATGGCCTGAGCCTTCACTCAGCATGTGTTCCTTGAAAGTGATGTCACGTAGCAGCATGGCTTTTCCTGCAAGGTCTGCACTCTGTGTCATATAGGATGGCGACAGATGTCTTATCTAGGGTCCCCACTCTTTTCCCTGATGCTTTCACTGCATCTTTAGAAACCCTGGCCAGTCACTTAAAGACACTTAAAATGCAGGTTTGTATTTGAAATACGCTGGGTGAATATTCAAGGTTTCCTCTGTCAATGTTGGGCATAAATCTGGAGAGAAATTGGAGTCTAACTTTTATATCAGCAAGACAGTCGCATTCCTTCTTTGCAGCCATACCAAGGACTTCACTCTAAGTTACTGAGTCCACATTTGTTTGAACTGTCACGTGTGAAGCAAGAGTATGATTTGATTTCATTACCTGAACAAAGCAACTTGGCCTCATGGTGGGAAGCTCATTAATCTCAAATGGAAAGTAAGCAGCTCTGAAAAGGATGGGTGGGATTTTGTCTTCCTCTTTTTTTGGTAAATAAGAGGAAAACAGTTTTTGGCTGAAAGACGGCTTGGCAAGAAGCTTGACTCTTTGAAGGGAAACCCCTGTGGAGAACAAATAGGTTATGACATCCAGAAAGGAAAGCCCATAGGGAGAGTGGCGGATGGCACAGGTCTGCATTGCTGGTCACACGATGTGGAAGTTGGCAGTGGTCCCTGACACTCTTATCACAAGAGGATTTCCATAAGGCCTGTGTCCTCGGTAACTCATGAGCCTCAGTGACTGGCTACAAACTTCCCGAGGCCCACCTGCTCCTCTTTCTGCTCAGGCTAACTTTGTGGGTGGGTGAGAAGAGGCTGGGAGGGAGGAAGAGGAAAACGATAAGAATTTCTATCTTTTTAAATAATAATAATGAAAGCAAAACTGGAAAACCTGGATCACATGCCTCAGTCTGTCAAGATAGAAGTAAATTATATGTAAGCATTCTGTGTTGGGGCTCAGAAAATGATACCCCAAAATATGGCACTTTGACATGCTGAACTAAAGCAGGGTTCTCAGGCCCCTCTGACCTGCCACTGCCCTGACTTCTGGCTCTCCATTCTCTGTCCCTCCCAAAGCACAGGGGGAGACTGTACTCTGAAAGTCCTTAATCTACCTAGAAACTGGACCCCAAAAAGAAACACATTGCCTTTGATCTCCTCCCTGAAATTTCATTCGCCAGGGAAGATTAAAAGTCATACCATGGAGGAGGAGACTAAAAATTAAACACCACACCTGGAGCCCAGATGCACTTTTCCCCAAACTACCATCTGTTCTTCTGTCTCATTCAATTTCCAAAGAGAATAATTTACTTATTGTTGTTTGAGTGATGGACCCATTCATTCCCTCTAAAACTCATTTGCTGTCCCTCAATATGTTATTTCCCTCATCAGCTATGAAGAAGGGTGTATGAGCTTCTGGACTTCATTGGGTTATTGGGTGCCATCCTCTTTCAATGCCCTGTGTTGATGCACACTAACACATTTGCATGCCTTTTTCTCCTATTAACCTGCCGGTTGTCAGTTCATTGAAGTCATCCTTCCGAGAGCAGAGGAAAGCTTGTCCCTGCCTCCAAGTCTGCACAGCAGTTCACTTTTCAGTTTCCTTCTTCCATTGTTTCATCACTCTCGTTCTCCTTACTCCTCTTTTTTTCTCTTCTCCTATTTTTCTGAACCCATTTTTTTTCTCCTCCAGCTAACTCTTTTTTGTGTCTTTCCTCTTTATTTTCTCTTTTAGACCCTCCTTACGTAGTAATTTCTTTTTTCCATAGTAGGAAATAGGACAGTTTTGGATTTTGTGTCCCACAACCTGAGATTGGAAAATGATGTAAAGTCAATTTGGTTCATGTGGTAGCAACAATTGAGTCTTTTAAAACATTTGCAGGAAACTGGGCACGGTGGCTCAAGCCTGTGATCCCAGCACTTTGGGAGGCTGAGGCGAGAGGATTACCTGAGCCCAGGTGTTCCAGACTAGCAACTTGGTGAGAACTCGTCTCTATAAAACAATTAGCCAGGTGTGGTAGCATATGCCTGTAGTTCCAGCTACTTTGAAGGCTGTGGCAGAAGGATTGCCTTAGCCCAGAAGGTCAAGGCTGCGGTGCCCATGAACGTGCCACTGCACTCCAGCCTGGGCAACAGGGTGAGACTCCAACACACAAAGAAAAAAAGAAAAAAAAAATTTACAGGGACCCAAGGGAGTACTTAGGATGAAAACTCTTCTATTGTCCCTTGTGTTGTCCTCTTGCATTAGAATTTTTTAAAACTGCACTGTTGTAATATTTATTTAAAATATAATTTAAGAATTTTTGACTTGCAAAAATGTCAGTATTATTTTAAAATCAAGGCTGTGTGAGAGTCTTATATTTGTAGATAAGCTTAGGTTATATTTTATATCATGATTTTTCTCTTGAGTTTCATTTTTTAAAAAAACAGTCTTTCAAAATAATTAATATAATAGATCTTTATAGCACTCTCTGTAGTAGAAAATGTCTCTTAATTATAATTAAGTTGGCTAATTGTCCTGTTCTTTAAAAAATTATTTGATGATGTCAGGTTATTGAAAATTGGCAGACAGTCCATTTTCTTTTATTTGTCTTTTGGAATGTTTTATTAATTGTGCTGTGGTGTGCTCAAAATAAATTTTGAGACAGTCCTCTTTTGGCCCTGCGTACAAGTGTCCCCATCTTTCCATGGCACTCTCTGAGTAGTCCTTGGCAACTGTCTTGTTTTTAACCCTCTGCATCATGGCCTGGATGAGGCCACTACTACTCCCCCTGGGCTCAGGTGGCTGAGGCCTGCTGTCAATGGGGGAATCCTGAGTGATCACCAAGGACTGCTCATGCATCCTGGAGCCCTCTCACTTCTGTTGGTCTTAACTCTTCTTTACATAGCTCTTCTTTTGCCTAAAATGGACATTCTGATACTTTTCACTTTCATAGCATTGTCTCTAGATGAAGTATTAAAAAAGAACATGTGGTATCATTATCTGAAGAAAAGACCTAAATAAAGTATCATTTGAATTCAGCAGATGTTCACACTTCACAGAGCCAACAGTAAACCCTCACCTTCATGGGAGGGCCCACTTGCCTGTGTGCTCAGGCACTGAAGGGTCTGGCACAGAACAGGCTCTGCAGACATTTTTAATGAATACATGACATAGAATAAGATAAATAGGTTCCGGTAGCATTCTAGAAATTTAATAATGCAAGAGATAGAGATACAAATAGATAGAGAGAGAGAGAATAGGCCAAAACACAATCAGCATTAAAATTAATTATTTATAGAGTTGGAATATAAGCTAAAATTGATTTTTATATTAATTAAATACATTACTATTTCTATATACGAACAAAATAATAAAGACAAATAATCAACATACAAACCTTCACTAAAATTAAAAAAAAAAATTTTAATCTAAGTTATTTTTAAAATTATCATTTTTTAAAAGTCAGACTCTCACTCTGTCAACCAGGCTGGAGTTCAGTGGTACAATCACAGCTACTGTGACCCTGAGAGGTTCAGGTGATAATTCCATCTCAGCTTTCCAAGTAATTGGGACTACAGGCATCTGCCATCACACTCGGCTAATTTAAAAAAAAAATTTGTTGTAGAGACGATGTCTCACCATGTTGCCTGGGCTAATCTCAAATTCCTGGGATCAGGCAATTCTCTCGCCGTGGTCTCCCGAAGTGCTGGGATTACAGGCATGAGCCACTGCCCCTAGCCTAAAAATGTTTTCAGACAAGGTCTCACTCTGTCACCTAGGCTAGAGTGCAGTGGCACCATCATAGCTCACTGCAGCCTTGAACTCCTGGGCTCTAGAAATCTTCCTGCCTTAGCTTCCTGAGTAGCCAGGACTATGGGTGTACATCACCATGACAAGCTCATTAAAAAAAATTCTTTTTATGGAGACAGGGTCTTGTAATGTTGACCTCAAATTCCTGGCCTTAAGGGTTCCTCCCACCTTGGCCTCTCAAAGTTTGGGGATTATAGGCGAGCGTTATTGTGCCTGGAGAAAGAATATTAAATGAAGTATAAATCTACAGTCCAACAGTTGACATTTTTTTTCCCAGAAAGATTAACTGATATGATATTAAAAAGTTCTCTGGCTTTTTTAAAAAAACAGTTTAATTGATGTATAATTGATTATACAATAAATTATAATTTTTTAAAGTGTATATACATATACACCCTTGAAACTATTATGGTAAGATAATGTATATACAAGTAATTATTATTCTCAAAGGATTCCTCTTGTAATTCCTCCTTCCTGTCTCTGTCCACTTACTCCCTGTCCCCAGGTAACCACTAATCTGCTTTTTGTCACTATAGATTAATTTGCACTTCCATACAAGTGGAACCATGGTATGTGCTGATTTTTTTTTTTTTTTGCTCTGATTTCTTTCACTCAGTATAATAGAATTATGTTGCTGTGTGTATCAACAATCCATTTCTTCTAAGTGCCTGACTACCATTCCATTGTATAGACGTGCCTCAATTTGTTTATCCATTCACCTGTTTGGACATTTGGGTGTTCTCATTTTGAAGAAATAAAGCAGCTATAAACATTCATGGATGATGCTTTCCAAAGTAGGTGTACCATCGTACATTCTTACCAGCAGTGACAAAAGTTCCACCAGCTCCACATCCTCTTGAACTTGGCACTGTCACTATCTTTGGTTTTAACCACCCTGATGGGTATGCAGTGGTATCACATTGTGGTTTTGTTTTACATTTTACCAGTGACTAATGATGTTGAGAGGTTTTTTGCCATCTGTATATCTTCTTTGGTGAAGTGTCTGTTCTTTTAAAAAACTGGATTATTTTCTTATCATTGAGTTTTGAGCATTCTTTATATATTCTGGATACAAGACTTTTATCAGATATGTGATTTGAAGATGTCTTCTCTTGGTTTGTGATTTATCTTTTCATTATCATAATATCTTTCAAAGAGTGTAAGTTCTGCGACTTGAAGTTCTGCGACTTGAAGTTACTTGTTCAACCTGAAATTACTAAACTTTTCTCTTAGGCTTTTTCTTTTGGAAGTTTCTTCAACCTGAGAAAGCTAAAAAAAAAAAATGATGTTTTATAGTTTTATGTTTGATATTTAGATGTATAATCTCATTTTGAAGGAATTTTGCATACGGTATGAAGTATGAATCAAAGTTCTTTTTTTTCCTCACCAGGTGCAGTGGCTCATGCCTGTAATCTCAGCACTTTGGGTGGTCAAAGCAGGAGGATAACTTGAGCCCAAGAGTTTGAGATCAGCCTGGGCAATATAGCGAGACTTTGTCTCTACAAAAAATTACCTGGGTGTGTGCCTGAAGTCTCAGCTACTCAGGAGGCTAAGATAAATGGATTGTTTTTGGAGGTTGAGTCTTCAGTGAGCCATGATTGTGTTACTGCACTCCAGCCTGGGCAACAGAGTGAGGAACTGATTCAAAGAAAAAGTTGTGTGGTTTTTTTTGTATGTGGTTATCTGATTATTACTGCACCTTTGTTGGGAAAAAAATGACCTTTTTTTAAGCTCTAAATTACTTTTGTATTTTATTTAAAATGAATTGACCTTGCATATGTGAGTTTATTTTTGGACTGTATTGGGTTCTACTGATCTATTTGTCACATTGTGCTCTGTCTTTATTCTTGAGTTTATGAATTTTTTTTTTTACTTCATAAGAAAAAGGAAAATTTTTTTTAAGGTTGGCATTGTATAATCAACTCTATTTATTTATTTATTTATTATTTTATTTTCCTTTTAATTTTTTGTATTTTAAAGATGTGGGGTACAATTCAGGGTTAGATATACAAATGTTCATTATACAGTTTCCCTTGTTAATGAGGTGTGCCCCCCCTTTCCCAGGCAGATTCTCGCTACTGCCAATCCCACTTCCCTGTCCCCCTCATGTCAGTTTCCCAGTACTGACAATCATTCTCTTACAGTATTATGATAATTGTTCAAGGTCCACTTATGAGTGAGAACATGTGATACTCAGTTCTCTGTCTCTGTGAAAGATCACTAAGTATTGTAGACTCTATGTCCATCCAGATTGCTGTGAAGTTCATGATTTTGTTCTTTTTTTATGGCTGCATTATATTTCATCGTGTATATGTTCCCCATTTTTAAAATCCAGTCCTCTTTTGATGGGCAGCACAGTTGGTTCCATGTTCTTGCTACTGTGAACAATATTGTGATAAACATATGTGTGCAGCTATCTTTTTTATAGAGTGATTTGAGTTCTTCCAGGTATATTCCCAGTAGGGGGATTGCAGGATCGTATGGAAGGTAGATTTTTCGATCTTTTAGGAATCTCCAGTTTTCTACAGAGGCTGTACTAGTTTACACTCCCACCAACAGTGTAAAGGTGTTCCCTTTTTGCCACATCCTCTCCAGCATCTGTTATTTTTTGAGTTGTTGATGATAGCCATCCTGACTGGAGTTAGGTGATATCTCAGTGTAGTTTTAATTTGCATTTCTTTGATGACTAGTGAGGCTGAGCATTTTTTTATGTATCTGTTGGCTGCTCATACGTCTTCTTTTGAGAACTGTCTATTCATATCTTTTGCTCACTTTGTAATGGGGCTGTTTGTTTTTTTCTTTTCGGTATGTTTGAGTTCCTTGTGGGTCCTAGATGCTAGGCCTTTGTCAGACATACAGTTGGTAGAAAACTTTTTAAAGCTATCAATCAAACTATAGTGATGACTGTTATTAGAGAGAAAGCTTTGTTAATACAGACTGATGTTAGGTTTTACTGAGACTTGTTTTAAAATAATCTAATTAACATTTGCCATCTATCTACAAAAGATGTCAAAAAACTAATAGGAATTTTTATTGGGGAAGGGCCAAAGCCAACCTTTGTAATTTTGAAAAGAAAAGTACTATATAATACAAAATAGTGTGAATAGTGATTTCTTTAACTAGAGGAAATTATTTTCTCTTACTGGTAAAAGAAAAACATTGGTGACTGAATTTATCAATAAAGCATATTTTAGCCTGGGCTTCAAAGACTTAAAATTTTCTTCATTTTCCTTTCTTTTTCAATTTGTATGTTCAGATAAGCATATGTTTTCACATATTGCCTAATAAATACTTACATGTATATGTTAGGATTAGGAATGGATGTCCCGTAGTAGAATCTCCTTGACTATTCAGAGTAAAGACAGGAGTGAGTGTATTTGAGTCTAATGGTCATGCAAGATACACAACAAAATCTTCCTTGTATTTGGTTAGTGCTTTAAATTATTTAATTTCCACATAGACAGACATGTTAGCCATGTTGCTGATAGTTTAAGAGGTCACATTTGCAATGCTTGCAGTGCACTAAAACAAATTAATTTGGGAAAAATTAGGTAACATATATTTTCCATGTATGCTTTCCTTACAGCTCCACAGGTTTCAAAATAGGAAGTTTAGAGATTGGGCATGGTGTTGTTTCACACCTGTGGTTCCAGCACTTTGGGAACCCAAGGCAGGAGGATCACCTGAACCCAGGAGATCAGTCTGTCTCTACAAACATTAAAAAATTAGCCAGTAATGATGCCTTGCACCTGTAGTCCCAATTATGTGGCAGGCTGAGGCAGGAGGATAACTTGAGCCTGGGAATTCGAAGTTGCAGTGAGCTATGATCACAACACTGTACTCCAGCCTGAGTGACAGAGCAAGACCCTGACTCTAAAAAGAAAGAAAGTAAAATAAGTAAATAAGCAGGAAATATATCAAACAGGAATGATTAGAAATAGGAGTCTTTTCTCAGTTGTATGATTGGTCTGCCATGATTGTGGGCAACCCTTGCCTGTTTTCTCATCTATAAAATGGATATAAACTGATGCTGGAGAGGATGCTGGGAAAAGGGAACACTTCTACACTGTTGGTGGGAGTGTAAACTAATACAACCTCTGTGGAAAACAGTCTGGTGATTCCTAAAAGATCTAAAAATCGACCTTCCATATGACACTGCAATCTCCCTACTGGGAATATATCTGGAGGAACTCAAATCACTTTATGAAAAAGATACCTACACATATATGTTTATTGCAGCACTATTCACAATAGCAAAAACATGGAACCAACCATGCTGCCCATCGAAAGAGGACAGGACAAAAAAAATGTGGTACATATACACGATGGAATATGATGCAGCCATAAATAAGGACAAAATTATGAACTTCACAGCAACTTGAATGGACTTAGAGTCTATGATACTGAGTGATCTATCACAGAAACAAAGAACTGAGTATCACATGTCCTCACTCATAAGTGAATCTTGAACAATTATCCTAATACTATAAGAAAAGTATTGGCAATAGCAGAAAACTGCTGGGGCCGGCGGGGGGAGGCAGGGTTGGCAGTAGTGGGAATCTCTCTGGAGAGGGGAAGGTCACACCTCATCAACAAGGGTGCCTGCATAATGGACATTTGTATACCTAACCCTGAATTATATCCCACATCTTTAAAATAAAAAAGAGTATAAATCTATCATATAAAATGGTATAAATCTATCACAATACAGAGATATTGTGAGAATACAAAGTCTGCCATGTGACAGGAGAGAGAAGTCGTGTAGTGACCCACAACATTTCTGTATAGCTTAGCTGTGTTTAGCAGGCTTTCACTATTATTTTCTCACTTGGAATCTACTAGTCACCAATGAGACAGGCAAATGGGGCCCAATATCTCCATTTCATGACTTTTGAAGGCAAGAGAAAGATAGAATAACAAAAATAAAGGTTGAAACATAAGTACCCAGGTGGTATACTCCAATTTATTGTAATAATATGAGACAGATGGTCCCTGTGAGTATTTTCCTATGAGAATACTTATGAAAGTCTGTAGGCTCATAAATAGCAGAAAATATACAAAATTTAAAATGAAGTGTGGCCTCATGGTATAATCATAGTAAGCATATTCTTTTATATTCTGTTTGTAAAAGAAAAATATGCTGTCTGTTTGGAAACATCTGAAGAGGGCTCCCATCTCTTCCGAGAGGGCTGGATGGATGAGCTGGAGGCATGTGAAGAGAAATTGGGCAGGAGACCGGAGTGGGAGAAAGATCGGGATGCTCGGAGGAAGTGGCAGCATGTGAGCTATAGAAAACAGGCCCAGGCCTGTGTGGGAAGGAAAGATGATGAAGAAGAGAGGCGTTGTGGAGAAAGTGAGGCAGAGAGGAGATGGGGGAAGAAAGCATGTCTGCAGGTGTAGGCAGGGCTGGAGGAAATAGCACTGGCCTGGTGTCTGCAGTTTCCTTACGGTTCCAGGTGGATACATGGAATTCAACAGATGTTTTTTAAAAACTGGGAAAAACTGTGGGACTAGTCAAAGGACAATTTCTTATTTTTGATAAGCTCCCAAGAGATCAGTTGTAGAAATCGTAATAATAAGATCTGTGAGATGAGTTCAAGAGGCAGCTTCACAAGGCTCATGTGCCAGGCCCCAAAGGGGAGGAACTTGAGGGGTTGGCCAATTGACAACCTATTACCCAAAGCAGCAGTCCCCAACCATTTTTGGCATCGGGACCAGTTTTCAATTTTTCCACAGATGAGTGGGGGTGTGGGGGGGAGATCATCAGGCGTTGGATTCTAGGCGTTGCACAACCTAGATTCCTTACATGGGTGGTTCACAACAGGGTTCCCGCTCCTGTGAGAGTCGAATGCCACGACCGGTCTGACAGAAGAAGGAACTCTGCTCACCCTGCTGCCCACCTCCTGCTGTGTGGCCTGGTTCCTAACAGGCCCTGGACGGGCCAGGGCTTGGGGATCCCTGACCTAGAGACTCTCTGGAAGAAACAAGGAAGACTGTTGGCGGAACTCTGTCCCAATGCCAGTGGGCAAGGCAGGAAAAGACTGTTTTCTTATTATTCCTGGGATATGAAATGGCTGTAATGATTGCATCATTGAAATGATATTGCAGAGTTTCCTCATCCATGTAAGAGGAGAAGCAGATATAGGCTAAAGGCAGGGAAGGAATATTTGAAGAACTGTGGTAAATGGAAGTGAAAACATGCCATGCCTTATACGGAGTATAGACAGCCTGTGGATACATTAAGAACTAATGTCGCCATAAACTCCCATCCCTAGTGTACCATGTACTCGTTAACTTCATACAAGATTGCTTCCAGTGTGAAGAATTGGGCAATTAAGAAACCTCAACTGAAAGACACAGGTAATGAGGCCACAAATATAAGAGGGGAAAATGGTTTTGTAGCTAAAGATAGAGACTGGATTGCTAAAGGGACATTTTATTAAAAACTATAGTGAAAGACTCCACATCATCTAGGAAAGAGCATCTCCTTCTTTACCAGGTTGCTCATGCCAGTGTTCAGAAACTCTTCACTGTCTTCCTCTTCAGCAGATTCTTGAGAAAGCCTTTCCCTGTGCTCACCTTGTAAGCCAATAAAACCTGACTTTCTGACAATACAGACAGACAGTACAAGCAAAATCAGCAGCACATCCCTGGCTCAGGCAGAGGTGAGTATGTGTTTTTGTGGCCCAGGATTTGATTCCTACCTGCCATGGCCTCAGAACTCTCATGGGAACTGGTCCCTTGCTGGCCCCATGAACCTGCTCCCGTTTGTGGTCCCAGAGGAAGAGAGGTGGCTAATGTTTACCAGGTTGCTCTGAGTCAGGCACTGTCATAGGTGTATTGAGATCATGTCTGAGTTTTTACCATGACTCACCATGTCAGTTCTACAACACATATTTTAAGCAGAGAAATGGAGGCTCATGGAGGGCAAATAGGCTATCTAAGGTCATAGCACTGGCAAGAGATGATGCTGACAGGCTTTTGTTGTTGTTTTAGAGATAGGGTCTTGCTCTGTTGCCCAGGTTGGAGAGCAGTGGTGTGATCATAGTTTACTGTAGCCTCAAACTCCTGGGCTGAAGCAATTCCCAGCCTCAGCCTCCTACTATAGGCATGCACCACCATACTCTGGTAATTTATTTTATTTTATTGTGGAGATGGGGCCTTACTATGTTGCCTAAGCTAGTCTTGAACTCACAGAAGAAAGATTGCTCCAAAATAAGACAAACATTCAAATGCAGAGCAGACAAAAGTTCTCAAAAGAGAAATGCTTACGATAGGGACAGAACTGATAGTGATTTCTAGGAGGCTGTGGATATACAGCTTTAAGTTTAAAAAAGAGGTCTGGATCTAACCACAGAAGAGTCATCTAGATTCGACTTCCTGAACACCTCTAGTTGCCCTGCAGAGGGTTTGAACACTTACTACTTAATCACTCTGTCCTATAATATGTAAGTGAGACTGGATCCATCTAAAACCATGAGATCAGTGCTCCCCATACCTGCCCTCGGCCCACAGCCCTGGGGAATTCTCAGGGGTCTGACATTTCTTCCTTACATCTCTGCCTCTGATTTCATGCTTCTCTGAAGTCTTGTGTCTGTTTTGCTTCTCCTATTGTGTGTGGGGTCCCCTTTTGTGTAATGATTTCAAAATGTGTTCTCACTTTAGAGATAAAGAATTTAACGCTGCAAAGGGCTAAATTGATCACCCATGGCAAGGAGAGTGCCTCATACTAAACTCAAACTTTTGAACTGCTTAGTAGAAAAGATATGATTTTGGGGACAAAAGCTGGGGTGGAAATGTCCTGGGGTGGATTTGAAATGGAGTGACTTGGTGCCTGCTGAATGCCCAGCAGGGAATGTGTCCTCAGGATGGAGAGGCTACCAGTCAGCAATGCTCTCTGGTCTAGGCTGGAAGCAGGCTGCCTTACCGTTCCTTTAACTTGCATTTGCTAGGGGACCATGCAGAAGACTTAGAGTCTACAGGATGGAGGTAGTAAACAAACACATGAGCAAGGAAATGTCAATGATTCGTGCTCTGATGGGAAGCCATGGGGACAGGTTGGAAGGGTGTGAGAGACATTCAGGATCATTTCAGATTGAGTAGTTAGGAGACGCCCCGAGGAGTTAACAGTGAAACTGAAAGCTGAATACCAAGGAGAAGTTCAGCACATGGTAATTTGGGGGAAAAAGTCTGTCAGGCAGGATGGAGGCAGAAAGTCTGAAGACCCCAAGAGGGGAAGGATTTGGGTATGTTCAGGGAGTAGAAGGCAGGGAGGTGTGGTCAACCTGTAATTAGCCTGACCAGGAGAGTCATGTGTAAGAGGAACAGGCCAAACACACTCATTCTCTTTTGTGCCCCATGTCAGACTTTTCCCTACGCTCACAAATAGGAGGGCCTTTTAGAAAAGGAAGTTGGCATAGGAGGAGCTTTACCAGGGAAAATCTAACGGCGTCGGAGATACCATGACTGGAGAGGGCTAAAAAAGAAAAGGAGAATTGGGTGATCCAAATAGGTGTCCTATTTGGGAGAATGGGATGCAGGAATTCAGGAGTGGATGGCTAGGATCATGGCCACTGCGGTGGGTGGAAGGACGGAACTGCGGAACTGTGAGGGGAGAATATGAAAATCATACTGGAGGACTTGATACAAATGGGTGGAGTAAGGCCGTAGAGAAGGATGAATCCTGAAGATCCATGGAGGGAAGGGCGAAAAGGTATATGCTTACAAAAAGTTTCCAAAAAGAGATTAGGAGGTTAACAGTCAGATCTCAAGCAGTGCACGAGGAGAGGCAGAACCTAAAGTCTGTAGGATCACAGATCAACGTTTTGTGTTAGAGGAGGTCAGATTGGTCACCTCCCTAATTTTTGTCCAACTCATACACTCCTCCAATGCCCTCAAGTTTTTCATCTGCAAGGGGAGATGATAATAATACACACACACCCTCACAGTGTGAAGAATAATTGAGATAATGAATACACGGCATTTGGCATATCACAGGACCTCAACATACATTAGATTATAAGCTATTTACTATGGGATCTCCAACGCCTAGAAATGTGCCTGGCAGTTAATAGGCATTTAGTAATATTTGGGCTGCCAGGTGAGGTGGCTCATGCCTGTGATCCCAGCACTTTGGGAGGTCAAGGCAGGAGGATCCCTTGAAGTCAGGAGTTCAAGACCAACCTGGGCTACATAGCGAAACCTTGACTCCGCAAAAAATTTTTAAAAATTAGTCAGGTGTGGGGGCACACACCTGTAGTTCCAGCTACTTGGGAGGCTGAGGTGGGAGGATCACTTGAGCCCAAAAGTTCAAGGCTGCAGTGAACTCTGATTATGCGACTGGACTCCAGGCACACCACCTGGGTGAAGAGTGAAACTCTATCTCTAAAAATATATAGATAGATATGAAATGAAGGAATGTATGAGTGAATGAATGAATGAATGACTCCTTATAGCCTTCCTCATCGTTCTTATCCTTAACATTTATTTTGGGTTGCTGCAGCATACTCCTTATGGGTCTTCTTGACTCTAATCTTGCTTTTCTCTAATCTATTTTCTAAAACGTCAGCAGAATTTTGTCAAACACAAATGTAATCACGTCATTTTTGGACTAATTTTTGAGGGGTTCTCCATTGCATCCAGAGAAAAACCTGTTCTCTCTCCTTCAGTCTTGGTCAGTGTTCACTTCTCTCTTTTCAGAAAAATCTTTTAAGAGCTAGGGCTCCTTGCCATGTGATAATTCTTCCTTCTCAAATTGTATAACAAGAAATCTGAAAGTGGGCAGTCAGAGTTCATTGAACTTTTAAGGAAATTTTAACGGCCCTTCTAGTCTCCTCACTTTTAAGAACTGCAACCAGCTACATCAACAGCATAATTATGAGTACTAAGAACTGAGAACACCTGTGTCAACTACTGGGTTTCAAGAAAAGAGAGAATTTGAGGCCAAAGACTGAAAATATAAATGACCGATGAACTAAAATATTCATGAATAGTAAGGAAATAGAAACAATAAGATTCCTCATTTTACCCATCACACTGACAAACATTGAAAGAACAAAAATCATTTAAAACTAATCTTAGTAACAAAGAAACTTGTTATAGAGCAAAGAAACTAGGAAATGCCCAGTTCAGCATGGCTTAGCTGTTAGGTCTAGAAGAACCTTGCCCCAAGAAGACTAACCAGTAAGTTACTTCACTGTTGCTTCAGAAAACTCACATCAACAGGTCTCAGGCAGCAATTTGTTCACCAGGGCAACCACTCAGTTTACTTACCAACACTCGTCTTCAAGCTCTCATCTTGCTGTGTGTGCATCTCTCAAACTGTCATGTCCTGTAGTTGGCCTGATCCAAATTGATTCCCTGTCTCAAAAAATCCACCTTAAACCACTTGAGTCTAAACTCAGAGATCCTATAAATGTTCTCCTCTGCCTTCCCCTTCGGAGATACCACTAAGACTCTGTCTAGGTGCTGTTCTCTCTTCCTGCTATGTTCCAAAAAATGTAGCTTTGCTTTATTACAGGTCATCTGGTGGTATTTTGGGGATCTCAGTGCTGACCTCAGTTTGTGACTTTTGTCCTCTGTTTGGAGATAACATGTCTTTATTTCAGACTCCAAAAAATGGGGAAGAGAGAAGGGAAAAAAGTACTCAACCTTGTCTTTTATTGATAATTGGGATTGTTGAGTTACGAGCACTCTACTAGTAGGAAAACTAAAGTCATTTGTTTCTCTGTTCCATCAAATGATACACAAAGTAGTATGCATTCCTTTAAGCTAGTACTCTCAATTTGTTTATCTTGATATTTTCTCAGTGCATTACATGTCCTGCTCAGGAAAATTTGCTAGATGACACAGAAAATTTAGATTGACTGAACTACCTTCAGTGCTGAGTTGGTTAGATTGTAGTTATCATAAAATAATGACTGGTCCTCAATATTTGCAATAATTATAAATGTGTATTCTATGTTATCCCTCCCAGGATGGCCTCTGACATTTCTCAGGAATAGAACATTGAGGGAGTGCCATGGAATGTGGGTGCTGGGAACTCTGAACTCTTAGCTGTGGCTTACTGAACTTCCCATACATTAAAAGAAAAAAGTTCCACTTTCAAATGTAACATGCGCTTATTGCAAAAATGTTTACACTGTAAAATGAAAGCTCCCACTCCCACTGTCAACAGACCTATCTGTCACACCCCACCAAAGGTGAGACCTGCTAAATACTTTGACTTAACAATCTTTCAGATCATTTTCAACGTGTTTAGAAATATATGCATCCATATAAACATAAAAAATAACTTATGTTTTCCAAACCCAAATAAAATTTTCCACAAACTGTTTTTTCTACTGTTATTGCTATTATTTTTTAGACAGCTTTCTATGTCAGTATCCATATTTCAGACCACTCATCTAAACTCACAGGATCTATGCCTCCACTGCACCCTCATCTGCCTAACTCCACCTGCTGCTCGAGTTGTTTCCTCCCCTTCTCACTTGTTCCTTTTCTTCCTTCCTTTTAGCTCTTACAAATAATCCTATAACAAGTTTCTTTGTTCCTAAGATTAGTTTTAAATGATTTTTGTTCTTTCAATGTTTGTCAGTGTGATGGGTAAAATGAGGAATCTAATTGTTTCTATTTCCTTACTATTCATGAAGGAATATTTTAGTCCATTGGTCATTTATATTTCTCTGGTGAATTGCTTAGACCAGTGCTGTCCAAAACGGCAGGCACCAGCAATTGTGGCTATTGAGCATTTGAAACGTGGCTACCCTGAACTGGGTTGTGATGTTGGTGTAAAATGCACAGAAATTCAACGACTTGGTCTGAAAAAAGGGTGTAACATATCTTATTAATATTTTATGTCTTCATAATGAGATATATTGCTTTAAATAATTTTAACTTGGCTACTGAAAAATTTAAAATTATATATGTTGCCCACATGACATTTTGACTCAACAGAGATGGCTTAGATTTTCCTTTTCACTGGGTTGATTATCTTTTTCTTATTGACTTATAGGAGCTTTTGATATTTTGTTAATACATGTCCTTTCACTACTATACTTATAGCAACAATTTCTTTTTAGTCTGTAACTTATTTTTTTTACCTTTAATTATGAAGTCTCTTACACTACAATAGTTGTAAGTTTTCAAGTATTTGTCCATTATTTCCTTCAATGCTTCTTGGTTGTGTATCTTAATAAGGAAATCTTCACCATGGCAATATGATAAAAATAACTTCCTGTGTTTTCTTAAAGTCATTTCTTTCTTTAAAGTCTACATTTTTTAGGTATCTGGAGTTAAATTTTTAGTTTGGTGTGAGATTTTAAAATTTTTATTAAGTTATAGGATAGAGAGAAGAACACAAATCAGATGTGTAATGGATGGATACATCTTCAATGAGTAATGGTCACCTGATTGCTTTTTCCAAATAAAAGTCAATTTTCCCAACACCCAGTTTTTGAATCCTCTCAGCTTTCCCCACTGAGATGAGATCCTTTTACAGGTTCTATCCCACTTCTGTAATGATGGGACATTTTGAACTTTTCTTCTGTTCATCAATATATTTAATTACTCCTACACTAGAATCTCACTATTTTAATTACCAATGTATTACAGAACGTTCCTACATCTAGGAGAGCAAGACTTTTAAAGTATTTCTTCATGGCCACATTCTATTCCAGCAAACTTCAGAATTGATTTACCAATGGCCATATCAAATTCTGTTAGAATTTTGATTGAGATTGTGTATAGATTACTTTGGAGGAGGACTGACATCTTTAAAACATTAACGACTCCCAGGAAGAAACATAATATAATCTCTTCATTTATTCATGGCTTTTAAAATGTGAATCAATAAAGTTTTACACTCCTCTTAATATATGCCTTGTGCTTTATGGATTAGGCTTTTTCTTAGTTATTTTCTTTTTCTTGTTGCTCTTTGATTTTTTTATTTTACATTTTGTAATTATGTTGATCTTGTATCCAACCAACTGAACAAAATGTACTTTGTTTCTGTTAGTTTTTCATTTGATTCTCTGATGTTCTTGATACACAATTATATGACACTGTAGAACTGGTCTATGACAGTTCACAAAAGGGTTGATTGCTAAGTTTTCAGGAATTTTGTGAGGTGGCTGTTAAACATAGCAATTATTAAAAATTAAATTATGTAAATTTACAATTAAGTCAATTATATAAAAATAAAGGTAATGAATGCTCAAAACTCATGTCTGAATTATTGTATTATATTTTATTATTATCTGTGCTTTTGAGGCTACTTCTGTTGTTCCTGATTAATGGAAATTCTTTATAACTGTGGGCTATTGTGTGTGTCTTCCAATTCCACATTCGGTGAAGTCCCTTTGGTAGCCTGAAAGCAACCATGACAAGAGGACTATATTTACACTGAGGAAATCAGCAAATGTTACAAATCAGGTCTTGATTTATTGTTTTGTCAATTGCCTAGACTTAAATTAACAGAGGAAAGGTTAATAATGAAAATTGCTCTGGTTTGGATATGGTTTAAATTTGTCGCTACCAAAACTTGTGTTGAAATTTGATCCCCAATATGGCTGTGTTGAGGGGTAGGACCTAATGGGAAGTGTTCGGGCCATGGGGTGGATCTTGTATGAATGTCTTGGTACTGTTCTCAAGGTAGTGATGAGCTCTCACTGACACAACTGTGTTAGTTATTGAGGGAATGGATTCATTTCTGACAGAGTGGGCTGTTATAAGACCAGGATGGCCCCAGGATTTTGCTTCTCTACACACATGTTCACTGCTCCTTTGACCTTTTCTACCATCTTATGATATAGCATGAAGGCCCTTACCAGAAGCCAGGGCCACACCCTTGAACTTCTCTGATTACAGATCATGAGCTAAGTAAATCCCTTTTCTTTTTTTTTTCTCCCACCCTCCCTATAAATCTCTTTTCTTTGTAAATTATTCAGGCTCCGATATTCTGTTATAGCAACACAAAATGGACTAAGACAGAGATTAAATTTGTCATATCTATAGTCATTACATTGTGAATAGCACAAAAAATCGAGGAAATATACTTAATGGTATTTGAAAACTGTTTTTCAACTTAATCAAGAAGTCACTTACATATTGACAAATAAGTGAAGTTTGAACAAATAGTTTTACTTTCATCTTACTTATATGTAGACAAAAACACCAGCCAACATTTGTGTTAGTAACTACACTCGAAGATAACTGGTTGTTTAATACATATCATTATACTACTGATTTTGCAGCATATTAATAATGAAAGTCTCTCATCAACATATTACATCTCGTTTTATTTTTTGCATCTAATGCATTGGCTAAGACTCTAGTACAATATGGGAAAACAGTAGAGTAACTTGACATTCTTGATTTAATCTTTTATTTACTTATTCAGAGATGGTGTCTCACTATGTAGCCCAGACTGGTCTTGCACTCTTGGCCTCAAGAGGTCCTTCCACTTCAGTCTCTGGAGTTTTTGGGACTATAGGCCTGTACCACTGTGCCCAGCTGTTCTTTATTTTAATGTCTCTATTTTAATACTAAGAAGGGCACACCTCATCAACAAGAGTACCTGCATAATGAACATTTGTATACCTAACCCTGAATTGTACCCCACATCTTCAAAATAAAATAAAAATTAAAAGAAAAAAAGAAGGATATTTGTTCTGAGTTTCTGGTAGATACTAGTTAGAGTCTGGAATTTCATTTCAATACATTTCTTCCTAGATACTAATAGGAAACTTCTGCAGTCTGTTGTTACCAAAATTTCCTACTTCAAAACATTTTTCCATTTTCCACAATTCTCTATTTTCTTTCCAAAATGTTATGACCAGCATCCTTGAAACACTTGGCACCATCTCACGCTTACACAAAACACCTCTTGCAGTTCCTTGAAACCCTTGCTTGTACTCCTTGTTTCTGTCTCCTAGCCTGCGGTTGCTCTTATGCCCACTCCATACATGCTTTTGTCCCCCACTTTTCCCGCCCCAGACCCTCCCTCCAGAGTCACCAGAGACCTCCACTGTGCCACATCTACTTCACAATTCTTTGTCTTCATCCCAAAGCATAAACTATTGCTATACCCTTGACCATCTCTCCTTCAATCTCTCTCTTTACTTGGCATCTGGGCACCATGCTTTTCTGGTCTTATTCCCACCTCATTGGCCACTCTCAGTTTTCTTTACTCATTCTTCTTATTGATTTTGGCCATTATACATGGAAAGGTCCTGGCATGCCTGGAGTCAGTCCTCAGCCCTCTTCTCTATCCACTTCCACAGCTTTGAATACAATGTATTTGCTGATGATCTCCACATTTATATGTTTGCCACACTCTTTGCTAGAGTATTCAGATGCTTACTCCTATATCCACTTGGATATCTCATAGACATCTCAACCTTAACAAAATCAAAATCATACTCTAAATTCTCAGCTCCTCCACCAAATCCACTCTATTTTTAATCATTCCTTTCTCGGTAAATGACATTTAGAGTTACTTATCCCACAGCCTATAACACTTACTAGATTCCATTCCTCCTCTTCACAACATAATCCATCAGTTGGTGCTGTTCATTTCTCCTTTGAAAACACATTCCAAGTCAAACCACTGCTCAGTACTAACATCACTTCCCATCTGGTCCAAACTCTACTTTCATCTGTCACCTGGACTACCACAGCAGTCTCTAGACTGTCTCTACTTTCGTTCTTCCTCCTTCCATAGCAAACACAGAAATGACACATATAATCCGTAAAGTTCATGTCATTCTATGTGCAAAAAAAAAAAAAAAAAATCCTCTAATGGCCTTCAAACATGCTTAGGGGGAAAAAATCCAAACTCTTTAGTGGTCTGTGGAGCTCCCCCACCAGCCTCTTCACCTTCACCTTCATTACCCCTTGTTTCACTAGCCCTGCCTCATATACACTAGACTCCTGCTGTGCTCTCTGCTTGCCAGCTCATGCCAGCTCCAGGCTTTCCATCTGCCAGTTTCTCTGGTAAATGCTCTTCTTCACGTGGCTGGCTTTTCCTCTCCACCATGGCCTCTCTTCAGAGAGGTTTCTCCTAACTGCTTTATCCAAAGAGCCACTGCTTTCAGGCTTTTCATGGTACCCACAGTACCTGAGATGACAGTAAATTTATTTAACATGTTCCTTGCCTGATCGTTCCTATTGGGATGTATCATAAGAGCAGGGGACTCATTTGCCTTGTACCCTGGTATGTTCCCTACTCTGAGGGAAGTGCTTGATACATTAAAGGAATCAATCAATGTCTTTTGAGTGACTGAATGAATGAATGAAATGACTGATTTGCTTACAAATGATAGATAACTAAACTTAAATAGGCTTAAGTAAATAAAAGAATATGCAGGCTCAAGTATGTGAAAAGTCCAAAGGTAAATGTAGCTTTGGGCTCACTTGGATCCAGAGTTTGGATATTGTCATTGGATTCCCCCTTTCCAACTCTGGCTGAGTACTCCTCAGTGTGTGTTCCATTCTTAAGTGATGATCTCTTCATGGTAGCAAGATGGCTGGCAACATCTTCAAACTTCCCTCCTCTAGCAGACAACAGCAGTGGAAATGGTGATTTTTTTACCTTCCCAACAGATTCACGGAGTTCTAAAACTGGTCTCATTGGATCTGATTGCATAATATGTCCTTCTCTGAACTAAATTCTGTGGCCCAGGAATGTGATACTGTGTAATAATTGAGGGGTACACAACTACAACCCATTGGCCAAATGCAGCCTACTGTCTTTTTGTAAATAAAGTGTTATTGGAAAACACACAATTCATTTTTGTTTTGTCTCTAGCTTCTTTTGTGCTATAATGGTAGAGTTGAGTAGTTGAGCAGAAATCATATGACCCATAAAGCTTAAACTATTTACTACCTGGTGTCCAACATAGGAAACATTTGCCAATCCTTCTTTTAATTGGCCGGGATACCACTGAGCCAACTGAGACTATTGGACGGATAATGTTTATGTTGGGAGTGTTTCTGTTCTCTTTTGCTGTGAATCAAACTACTGCCAAACTTTGTGACCTAAAATAAGCACTTACATAATTTAGGGATTGACAGGGTGTGAAGATCTTCACTTCACTTGGTGCTGGCTGGACAGCAGAGTGGCGGTTTGGAAGGTCCAGACAACTTAACTCCTATGGCTCGCAGTGGGTCTTTTCCTGGTGCTTAGATAGGGCTGTCATCTGGGACCTTTATTTCTCTTTTATGTGGTTCTCTCCACGTGATTGCATGGGCTTCCTCCCAGCTCATCAGTCAGGTTCCAAGAAGGAGCACTCCTGGAACAACCACCAGTACTCAAAAGCTTATTACACCTCTGCTGTGTCTCATTTAATAATATCACAATGGCCCAAACTCATCACATGGCCATGATCAGAGTAAACGTGATAGAGGAATACACAAATATATGAGTGTGTGAGTTTGGGAGCCCCAAAGCACAGTCTGCCCCCTAAGTACCTAACCCAAGAATGAACAAATGCTGGGCAGACACAAGCAAAAAATGTCTACTATGAACTACTAAGTTTTAACTTACAAGTTACTTGTAACTTGAAAGAGATGTTGAATCTGATCAAATTCTTCTTTAGTCTTTTTGAGTTATTTATACATTTTTCTTTTAGTTTATTAATTTAGCTGTTTTATACTTACACACATTCATTTCAAGATAAATTCATGTTAATATGCTAAACTATTCCTCCATTCCTGGATAAAACCTTTTAAAAAACCTCCATTCCTGGATAAAACCATTTTATAATGTATTATAAAATAAAACCTTTTATAATGCATTATAAAACCTTTTATAATGTATTATGTGCTGTTGAATTCAATTTTCTAATAACTTGTTTATGACTTTTGCATTCAAGATCATGAAGGAGATTAGTTCATTATTCCATTATATTTTCTTCTTTTCTTTTCCCTTCCCTTTCCTTCCCCTTCCATCTCTCTTCCTTCCTTCATGATTTGTGTGAGAGTACCCTTGCCTTGTTTTAGTGTCAGGGTTAGGTTGATTTGAAAATTGAATCAGAAAGCTCTGATTTCACAGGAAATCAGAAATTAATATGAGTTTTTATAATTATTTGAGTTGGATATTTAATTAATATATTTTCCTATCTTCCAGTTTTTCTAATAATAAATTAAGACTATAAATTCTCCTCTGAGTAATTTGACTACACGTAGATTTTTAATACCTGGAATTCTCATTTTCACTTATCTCTAAATGGCCTACAATTCCATTTGCTTTCTGTCATTCAAAAAGTCTTCCCATTTTCTGATCTTCTGATGGCTACTGTTTCTCTTTTACTATGCTGGATTTATCTTTCTGTAGTAGCCAGCCTCTAACACAGCCCCCCAACAATCTTCCTGTACTGGTATTCCCATCCTTTTCTAAAAAAAAAATTTGCTTCATGTCGGTTGTTTGTTTTATTTTATTTATTTTTAGAAACAGGATCTTGCTATGTTGTCCAGGCTGGACTTGAACTTCTGGGCTCAAGTGATCTGGACTTAGCCTCCCAAGCAGCTGGGACTATAAGCACACATCACCACAATGGTTTATCCACTTCCTTATGTAGTCTTCTACCACTTAGTATCCAAGTTGGACTGTGTGATTCATACCAGATGCAGAGATGATGGGATGAAACTTCTGAGGTTAAGTCATAAAAGACCTTGTGTCTTCCGCCTTGCCCTCTGACTCTGGAATCACTCACTCTGAGGGAAGCCAGGTGCCATGCCAAGGGGACACCTGCCCTATGGAGGGTTCCCACACAATGAAGAGCTGAGACTCCTGCTAGTAGCCAGGGAAGGGCACATAATGATGGATCCTGTGAGCCCAGTCAAATCTTCAGATGCCTGCAACTCCAGCCGACATCTTGATTATGGCCACATGAGTGATCCTAAACTATAAATTTTCAGCAAATCTGCTCCCTGATTTCTGACCCACACAACCTGTGAGATTCAAAAATTGTTACTTGTGTAAAGCCCCCAAGTTTTCGGGGGTAATTTGTTACACAATAATAGGCAACTAATACAATTTTTAGATGTATTTAACTCATTTCCGTAACATTTTAAAAGAGAGAAAAAGAAGATGTATGGGCTCAGTTGGTGTTCTTGAACCAGAATCCACTCTTTCATTAGCTTAAAAGATTTCCTACCACCAGAGTTCTGTTTGGACAAAACATTTATATTTATAAAGAGAAAAAGATTGGGGGAAATAGATGCTCCTAAAAGGAAAATGTTCATATTCATATTAAACTTCATATTAAACATTTTAACTCTTGTAAATTTGTTTATCTACTGTGGTGCAAAGTTGCTTGTATCAGAAGAAATGAAGGTCAAGCACATAGACCTGGGGCAGACACTGCGGGCAATGAGAAGGAACCCTGAGGTCAACATGTTGCTTGGCTACAGAAGAAGGAAGAGATAAAATAGCAGCTTCCCTGAGATAACACGACTGTTGTCTCTTCCTGGATTCAGTTGTTGTGGTCAACAGCTGAGTGTCCAGTGGTGGTGGGGCTGAGAGGAACTTTCATGTGTGCTAGAGGGTGTGGGGGTGAAAGTGGGAGGCGGCCAGGTGTTCTCTCCTGTTTCGTCTTGATCAAGTTTTTCTTATGTTTAATATTTTGAATTGAAATGTCCAGGCTCCTTCTGTTGTTATCAAACTTTAAGAATTCTTCCCCTTTCATTTCCTCCTTCTCACCTTCCTGGTCACTTCCCATTATCACACCTGCACCTTCTAGCACACACAAAAGTTTCTCTCAGCCCAAATTTTAAGTATACATCTGAGTTCAGATGTTTGGAAGGAAACCTCTGATTTTCTTTTGTTTTTAGATAGACTTAAAAAAAATTAACTCCTGCTATTTTACACATGTCCTGATGAAAAATGTGTCTATACATGTCTCTTCTCCACTAGAAACTGTTTCTTCGAAAATGCTTGAAAAAAATTACATTCTAAGAAATGAGATTAAAATTACTTGCACTGCCAAATTTTTACCAGACTTTAGTTACATTATTTCCTGTTGTTATAGTTTCACAAATGTGTGATGTTGCATAATGGAACAACACAGAACTGCATGTAACCTTTTCCTGTTACTTTTGAGTGATCTACTTCAGCTGGAAATTTATGATGTGTGCCAAACAGGGTCATATAATTGCAGAACACAGGAATTAGAATAGTACATTCCTGAACCCTGGAATTTCAACACAGCGGGTTGAAGTAAGTAAAGTCTTACAGAGCCATAAGCCTTTGTAGTCAGACAGAATTGGGTTCAAATCTTGGACATATGTATGTGTCAGCGATTGGATATTTGATATGGTACTTAACCTCTCTATGTCCCAGTTTCTTTCTCTGCAAAAGGCAAATAATATCTTCCTTGCACAGTTGTTTAGGGTTAAACATGGCTAAGTGTTCCAAAAATGTTGAAAGATTCTAAGACATCTCTAAAAGAAAGATGCTAAAGAACAAAGTGGTCCCTGGGGGGCTGGGGGAATACATGTTTGTATCAAATTTTAAAATAATATTATATTTCTTAATACTTAAAAATAATGACAACAGTTTCAGTTGCCATAAACATCTTAATCATATGTATGTGTGCGAAAATATTGATTTCACACACACACATAAACACACATACTCACACACAATACTATAAAGTTTTCTAGCTATAATAATTCCTAACATGCTTATACTATTTCTATTCTATACTACTATTTAGATCATACAATGTATATAACCTGCCAACTGCAAAATAGCGACTTTAAAGCTCCCATGCTTCAAAACATTTTAAATGATATTCTATCAACTTTAATTTATATCATAAATTACTTCAATGAAGCAAGGAGAGAATATAGTTTGGATGACACATAGGGGAGTGGGTGTGAAATAGAAATACTGTACCCAAGATAAGTCACTTCCAATTTATTAATGACATGTCCCCCCCCACACATTAGACAAACTAGTAATGTCTCAAGCATTATCTAAGTTGCTTAAAACATAGTGTTAACGAAAGGAAGATTTGCAGATTTCTATAAGAATAAAAGTTTTCAATGTCTTCTGGTGGTTGGAAAGGGAACTTGAGGAAAGGGTTGGTGGAGTACCCAACACCAGGAACCAGCTGAATAAACACGGCAGATGCCTGCTCAATTAACAGTGAGTTAGTAGCATCACATTCCCTTATGTAGGGTAGAACATACAATTTCTAAGTGTCTAAGGCCTGGAATTAGTGCCTGTGACCTCAGCAATAACAGAAGATGAAACATGAGAATAAAATTTGTTCTAATTTGCTGTGTAAATATAATATTAAGAAAAAACTTCAACAAACTGAACATTGCTTTGTTTGATATCATCTTTAGCTTATATTATACTTTCCATTGCAGCCTGGCTGGCTAAAAGATGGGTAAGTGAGACCAGTTATTAGGGTTAAATATGATTCTATGATATTGAGTGTGTCGTCTCTTGCCTTACAACTCATGCCATGATTTGTATTTACAATTTAGTTTCTAAAGGCCTTCCCCTACATTTAGATTAGCAATGTGCCCTTAAGGCTATACTTGTGTGGGGGTCTCTCCCTAGGGGAGGCTGGTGTGGGGGGGAAGAGAAGGAAGTCAACTCAATTAGGAGTCCCTGAGCCAGTCAGTGGGAGAAAGCCCAGATGGACTCCAAAGACTTTCTCTTCATGACTTCATTCGTCAAATATTTTTTGGGCACCGTACACTAGATCCTGATCTAGGTAAACAGTGAATAAAACAGATAAGACTCTGCCCTCAAGGACTTTTCATTCTAGTGGGGTAAATAAACAAGTACAACAAAAAATTCATTTTTTTTATTGCACAGTCAGAACCTTGTCTGTTTCGTCAATCTCATCTCTCATAAGTTTTCATTTTGTTTATCTTACTCCGCCAAAATTGTATATTCTAGCACTTATATGGCAAGTTCCTTCTCTTCTACCAGGGTTGTTTCACAGAAGACACTCTATCTTCCTGGGGGATCTTGCCTCTGCTCTTCAAATGGCCAACTCCTGCTCTCTCAGGCCTCAGTCTGACTCACCGCATTCCCGGAAATGCTTTCCTAACCTCCTTGTCCAAAGTTGATCTCTCTTGTTATTTCTTCAGCACAGTGTCCTGTTCATTCATTGCACTTAGGACAATTTGAGATTATGCATATTGTACTTATTTATTTATCATTTGCCACACTAGAATGAAAAGTCCCTGAGGGCAGAATCCTATCTGTTTTATTTACTGTTTACCTAGATCAGTATCTAGTGTACAGTGCCCAACAAATATTTGATGAATGACATATACACGATGAAATATTATGCAGCCATAAAGAAGGACAAAATTATGAACTTCACGGCAACTTAGATGGACTTAGAGGATTTAATACTGAGTGATCCATCACAGAAACAAAGAACCAAGTAAAACATGTTCTCACTCATAAGTGGAGTTTGAACAACTATTGTAATACTATAAGAAAGGGATTGGCAGTAATGGGAAACTGCCAGGATAGGGCAGGGGTGGGATTTAGTAGAAAACTGCCATGGGTGGAGGGGCACACCTCATCAACAAGGATACATGCATAATGAACATTTTTATACCTAACCCTGAATTATACCCCACTTATTTAAAATTAAAAATTAAAAAACAACAACCATAACAAAACTCCATGAATTTTGTATCAGGTATGATGGAAGCTGTTGAATTAGGCTGGGAAGCGAGGAGAACTGTTCTGGAATGGTCACTGTGCCTGATGTATGGGTTGAAGATGCAGGCAGAATAGAGCAGGGAGTAGTGGCCCAGCAAGTTGCTACTTCAACAGCTCATGAGGGAAATGGTAGCAGCCTGGGAGGGCAAGGGCCATGGAGAGGGGACAGACAACAGTTCCTGACAGGTTGACAGTAGAGAGGAGAGGGAGGAGTCGAATATGCTCCAGGTTCCTGAGGTGAGAAGAGGAGGCTGGTGGAGGTACTGGTTTTGGAAAAGGTGACGGACCATGTGACCCAACGGTGTCTGTGTGGACATGTCACTTTCATCTGAGGGACCAGGCCTCGCTAGACAGTTGCAGTGGCTTCTCATTCCCTGCAGGCATGTTGCCTCTCAAAGACTGTAGTCTTGGAGCAAAGACTTTTCCCTCCAGTTTCTTTACTTACTTAGTCTAACTGTATCTATTCTCTAGGCTTTTTGAAACTGTGCTTTCTTTTTTTTTTTTTTTTTTTTGAGTTGGAGTCTCTGTCGCCCAGACTGGAGTGCAGTGGCTGCTCCCGGCCACCACAGCCTCGACTTGCCGGGCTCCGGCGATCCTTCCACCTCAGCCTTCCAAGTAGCTGGAACTACAGGTGTGCACTACCACACCCGGCTAATTTTTGATTTATTGTAGAGATGAGGTCTCGCCAAGTTTCCCAGGTAGGTCTTGAACCTGCGGGCTCAGGCAATCCACTCACCTCAGCCTCCCGAGGCGCGAGATTAAAGGCTGAGCCACTACGCCCAGCTTGTGCTTTCTAAACCCTTAATTTTTGTGCTCAGTCTGTCAGCTTTTTCTCTGGGCTTCATCTTCAGCTGGCTTGAGTTAGTGGTCATGGCATGTGTCCCTTTCTCAGGAACATTCACCTTTTCCTATATTCTCTTTTTCATCCTTTTTTCTTTGGATTGTGCAATCATTCAACACATTTTTATAGAGGAATCTACCTTATTGGGGAAGTAGAAGGATAGTCTCAGTAATAAAACCAGGAAGCCATCTCTGAAAAAATTACATACACTTTCAGAGCACTTTTCCCTTCATTTATGACAGTTTCAATGAGATCAACAAAGATAATGCTGTTATTTATAGGCTTAGAAGGAAGGGGAGAGATCACCTACATTAAGCTGTTTGTCCAGGAAGCAAAGTCCTCTGGATGCAGGTCTAAGGGAGTGGAGTCGGCAGTGGAATTTAGAAAGCTAACTGCATTGATCAGATCCTGAGTTTGGATGGAGGCCTCACAAGCTGCCCAGCTATATATTTTCCCTTGGTTGTCCTGGGTCTTCGTCCCCACACCTTATATTTTTTCTCACTCTTGTTTTTTCACATTTTTTTTTTCTTCAGAATGAATAATTTCTATAGATTTGTGTTCAAATTTACAGACCCTTTTTTCTGTCTCTCCCATCTGCTAAGACACAGATTCAGGTATTTTTATTTTATTTTAGAGATCGTACTTGTCAGCTCTAGAATTTTTATTTGATTCTCTTTTTAAAAATGTAGTTTCCATTTCTCTGCTGAGATTCTCCCATCTGTTCACCCATTATGATCATCTTTTCCTTTAATTCCTTGAACACATTTATAGTAGCTGCCTTAAAGTTCATATCTGCTAATTTCAATGTTTTGGTTATCTCAGAATGCTTTTATTGATTGGTTTTTCTCTACAAATTACTCTTCCCTATTTATTCATATGTAAAGTAATTTTTTGTTGTATACAGGACAATGTGGATGATACACTGTAGACACTTTGCAATTTCTTATTCTTGAAGAGTGCTGACATATTCTAGTAGACAGTTAAGTTATTACTGGTCAACTCTAATCTATGGAGGCTAGATTTTATATGTATTTAGGAGGGGCTTATTTTCATTTTGACCTTACTACTGGAGTGAACCCCTTAGTCCTGGGACATAGTTCTTACTTGTAATGCAAGGACCTTTTTGTGTTTCAAGAGAAACTTAGAGGAATTTACCAAGTGTCTGTGACTTGCAGGCTTCAAAATTCCAAACTGTACTTGTTCTGTGTTAGACAACTACCAGAAACTCACTCAGCTCTTCAGCCTTCCAGCTCTTGATTTTTTCTGTAAGGCTCCTTGGAGTCTGCCATATATGTAAAAATTCAGCTGAGGATTCTAGTGGAGTTTATATTCATTTGGAACTCCCTTATCTCTGTTTTTCTCCGTTCTAGGATTTCTACCCTCAATATCCCGTCACTCAAGCAATCTCATATTTCTTTTCTTTTTCTTCTTTATTTTAAAGATGTAGGGTACAAATTCAAGGTTAGGTATACAAATGTTCATTATGCAGCTTTTGCCCTTGTTGATGAGGTGTGTCCCTCCCTTTCCTGGCGTTTCCCTCAACTGTCAATTGCCCCCACCCCCAACAGTTTCCCACTACTGCATCAGAGTATCCCTTTCTTATAGTATGATAATTGTTCAAGGCCTGCTTATGAGTAAGATCATGTGGTACTCTGTTCTTTGTTTCTGTGATACATCACTGAGTATGATAGACTCTAAATCCATCCAAGTTGCTGTGAAGTCCATATGTTTGTCTTTCTGTATGGCTGCATAATATTCCATTGTGTATATGTACCACATTTTTTTTTATCCAGTACAGTTTCGATGGGTAGCATTGTTGGTTCCATGTTTTTGCTATTGTAAATACATCGATAATAAACATGTATGTGCAGGTATCTTTTTGTTAGAATGACTTGAGTACCTCCGGGTATATTCCCAATAGGGGGATTACTGGGTCATATGGAAGATCAATTTCTAGTTCTTTCAGAAATCATCACAATATCTTCCAAAGAGGTTGCACTAGTTTGCATTTCCACCAGCAGTGTAGAAGCATTCCTTTTTCTCCACACCCATGCCAGCATCTGTTGTTGTTTGTTTTATTAATTATGGACATTCTTACTGGGATTAGGTGGTATCTCAAAGTGGTTTTGATTTGGATTTCTCTGATGGTTAGTGAGGTTGAGCACTTTTTCATGTGTCTGTTGGCTGCTCGTATATCTTCTTTTGAGAAGTGTCTGTTCATGTCTTTTGCCCACTTTTTGATGGGGCTGTTTGTTTTTTTCCTTTTGGCATGTTGGAGTTCCTTGTAGATCCTAGATGTTAGGTCTTTGTCAGATAAACAGTTGGCAAATAATATTTTTTCCCATTCTGTGGGCTGTCTCCCTGCTCTCTTGATGGTTTCCCTTGTTTTGCAGAAGCTTGTCAGTCTGATGAGGTCCCAATTGTCTATCTTCTCTCTTATGGTATGGGCACTTGGGGTTTTGATAAGAAATTTGTTGCCAGTTCCAATTTCCTTAAGGGTGTTTCCTGCATTTTCTAAGATTCTTACAGTTTGAGGTTCTGCGTTTTGGTCTTTGATCCATTTAGAGTTAATTTTTGTGTATGGCGATAGGTAGGGGTCCTGTTTCAATCTTCTGCATGTGATCAGTCAGTTTTTCCAGCACTGTTTAATGAATAGGTTCTCCTCTCCCCAGTGGTTGTTGCAACCCCCTATTTCATTCTCTAATCCTCAATTCAGTAAGACTGTGGCTTTTCCTCTGTGATCTAGCCACCCTTCACTGCATGGACCAGAGAGGAAAAGTCACATAGGTGAAGCTGTCACTCTATTTCTGCCTGCTTTTAAAAAAACCCCAAAACTTTAAATTAAAATTTTAACTTAAAATATAAAAAATCAAAAAGTTAATTAAAAAAAATTTTTTTAGAGACATGATCTCACTATGTTGCCCAGGCTGGAAGTATAGTGCTAGTCACAAGTGTGATCATAGCCAATGCAACCTCAAACTCCTGGGCTTAAATGATCCTCCTGCCTCAACCTCCCTGGTAGCTGGGACTAGAGGTGTTGCCACCACACCTGGCTCAGATTTTGCTTGCTTTTAGTCATCTTCTAGTTCCTTCTAATAATTTTCAAAAATGATTCCAAAATTTATACTTGTGATAAAAAGGAACATTAGTAGTATACAGTCTGCTCCACTATTATCAACACTGAAACTCTGCAAGTGAGCGTTGGTGAGCACTCTTATTGGTGAGCATTGGCAAGTACATTTGGTGGGTGCTATGTGGTTTCTATTAGAAAGCTATTAGCAGCACCTCACTCAATTGTCTTATTTATCCTCATGACACCTCGAAGCAGGAAGGGAATGGAAAGTATCACTCTTCTCATTATACAAAAGAGAAAACTCATAGTGAAGAGAAGAGAAAAAAAGTATTTATGATCATAGTATTTTTACCTAATCAGCCAGGAGTAGACACTAAGCCTTCATATTTATACATAGTTCCTGTTGGTCAAAGTTAAAATCTGTAAAGCTATTAAAGATTTACAAAAATGTGCATATTCTACATTTTGATAATTTAATTTAAACTACAAATGAGACTTGAGTTTGTATTAACCATTAAGGAAGTTTCTCAACTGAAAAGCTATTAGAAATATTAAAGGAATTACCTAAAAAGTTTGTTTTTAAAGATAATTCGCAAGGCAGGATGCAGTGGCTCACACCTGCAACTCCAGCACTTTGAGAGACAGAGGCAGGAGACTCACTTGAGACCAGGATTTGAAGATCAGGCAACGTAGCAAAACCTTGTCTCTACCAAAAAGAAGAAAAAAAAATCAGAAAAATAAGCCAAACGTGCTACTCAGGAGGCTGAGGCAAAAGGATCGGCTGAGCCCAGGAAGTGGAGCCTGTAGTGAGCCATTAGCATGCCACTGCACTCCAGCCTGGGTTCAGGCAATCCTCAAAAAAAAAAAAAAAAAGCAAAAATGTATACTTTCCCAAACTCAAAGTATAAAATGAAAATCTCAAGTAAAAGACACAGCATTCACTTGTTACAAAACCAGAAACATAAAATCCTTTTCTTAACTTAATAAGGTAGTATCCAAGGAATGATGTAACATTTTAAATTATTGATATGATCTAAATTAATCCATCAGTTAAAAATATTCCAATCAACTGGAAGAGAGGAGACAGGCAGGGAGACTTGACATATTCGTCTACAAATCATTACGAGATTGAGAAATATAGAAAAGAATAGAAATATGATACATTTGGAAAAGAATAGAAATATGATACATTTTAACATGTAGTATAATAAATATACAATGCATTACAATATACTACAATGGTAAAACAGAGTGGTAACATAAAAGCTATAATGTTTAAAACAGTGGGCAATAAAAAGAAATGGATGTAGTAATGGAACAGAACAGTGAGGCCAGTATGTATAAAAAATTTAGTATATGATGGAAATATTTTAAATCAGAGTCACATGGTATTTGGACAAACAGAAAGTCATTAAATACAAAGCCAGATTATGTTTTACTTTTCTGTCAAAAATCTGTTCTAGCTACCTCAGAAAATGTAAACGCTGAAGATATAACTATGAAGTATCAGAAGAAAATATGGGTCAATATATTTATAATTTTGGTATAAAATCCTTTCAGTGTAGGAGAAAAGCAAGTAAGCCTTTGTTCTCTATTTGAAATGGAAATCAAATTTTAGTTAAAAAAAAAAAAGTGCTTGCTAGTTAAGGAAATCTTCAAGACAGATGCACTTTTCTTTTCTCTGAACTATGAACAAGCTCCTGACACTCAGAGAACAAAAGCTAAGAATTCTACCAGAGCTTATAGCTTAAACTTGTAAACTTAACTAGGGCTTATAAACTTAAGCTCTACTTGGGTTTTTTCTACTATAGTTTATTAAGTCTTATCTTTGCCATATTTAACATTCTGCCCTACTGGAAAAGAGGAAATACTAGTGTAAACAATCAATTTCAAGGGATTTGAATTTTTAAAACTGTGAAACCGCCCCAAATAACTATTATTCTATATGTTTACGATGTGATTTTAAACACTCAACCTTTGCATACAGGTAAAAGTTAGTTCTCATTAAATTCTTTTTCATGATTGGAAGAATCAACATTGTGAAGATGTCCATCTTATCTAAGGCAATCTACAGATTTAAGGCAATACCCATCAAATTACCAGCAACATTCTTCTCAGACCTAGAAAAAACAACACAGGAATTCATATGGAAACACAAACGACCAAGAATAGCCAGAACAATCCTCAGCAAAAAAACAACAACAAAATAAACAAAGCAGGTGGTATCACATTACCAGACTTCAAACTTTACTATAAAGCTACAATCATCAAAACAGCTTGGCATTGGTACAGGAACAGGCATATAGATCAATGGAATAGAATTGAGATTCCAGAAGCAAAACCTCAATTTCTCAACCAACTCATCTTCGACAAAGCCTCCACCACCTACCACTGGGGAGAGGAGAACCTATTCAGTAAATGGTGCTGGGAAAACTGGCTGACCACATGCAGAAGATTGAAACAGGACCCCTATCTATCCCCATACAAAAAAAAATTAACTCTAAATGGATCAGAGACCTAAATGTAAAACCTTAACCCATAAGAACCTTAGAAAATGCAGACCTAAATGTAAAACCTCAACCCATAAGAACTTTAGAAAATGCATAAGAACCTTAGAAAATGGCATCCAATTCCTGAACAAAACCTGAAACCCACTGGCCATAAGAGATAAGATAGACAAGTGGACCTCATTAAACTGACAAGCTTCTGCAAAGCCAAAGAAACCATCAAGAGAGCTGGGAGACAGCCTACAGACTGGGAAAAAGTATTTGGCAACTCCAGGTCTGACAAGGCTTAACATCTTGGATCTACAAGGAACTCAAACATGCTGAAAAGAAGAAAACAAACAACCCCATTATAAAGTGGGCAAAAGATATGAACAGACACTTCTCAAAGGAAGACATCCGAGCAGCCAACAGACACATGAAAAAATGTTCAACCTCACTAATCATCAGGGAGATGCAAATCAAAACCACACTGAGATACTACCTAACTCCAGTCAGAATGGCAATTATCAACAACTCAAAAAATAACAGTTGCTGGAGAGGGTGTGGTGAAAAGGGAACACTTTTACACTGTTGGTGGGAGTGCAAACTAGTACAACCTCTGTGGAAATCAGTATGGTGATACCCAAAAGCTCTAAATATTGACCTCCCATATGACCCCTCAAACCCCCTACTGGGAATATACCCTGAAGAACTCAAATCTCTCCAAAAAAAAGATACCTGCACACGTGTGTTTATCGCAGCATTGTTCACAATAGCAAGAACCTGGAAGCAACCATGCTGTCCATCAAAAGAGGACTGGATTTTTAAAAATGTGCTACATATACATGATGGAATACTACACAGCCACAAAAAAGAACAAAATCATGAATTTTGCAGCAACCTGGATGGAACTAGAGTCTATAATACTGAGTGATCTCTCACAGAAACAAAGATCTGAGTATCACATGTTCTAAATCATATAGTGGACCTTGAACATCCAATGTAATACTGTAAGAAAATGACTGACAGTGGTGGGAAACTATGGGGGGGAGGGGAAGGGAGATGGGATTAACGGTAGTAAATATCTGTCTGGGGATGGGGAGACACCTCTTATCAACAAGGGTGCCTGAACGAAGCATATTTGTATATCTAACCCTTAACTGTACCCCACAATATCATAATAAAAAATATTGATTAGAAAAATTCTTTTTCACTTAATTGCTTTAAACTCAAAATTAAATCCAACATAGCTGAGATTTTTATTAGCCAGGCATCAAGACTCTATTATATTAACGAAGCCATAGAAGTTTGAGTCAAATAAGAAAAGCATTCATGGGTCTCAGGACAGAACGACAGTGTACATGAGGACAAAAACCTCTTTGCTGATTGGATGAAGCCAGAAGCCTGCATCAATTTCAACAACCAAAAGATATAAAAGCATTTTCTTGTTCACCAGGTCAGGGGACTGAGGGACCCCCAAGTCAAATGTCATTTCTTTCCTCTTATCTTGTAAAGGGTTATTATCCGAGCTTTTTTTTTTTTTTTTTTGTCCGTGGAACTCTTCCAGTCACCTCTGTTCTGCAGAAACAGTGAGTGCACACACAGGGACAGAATGTCAGAGCACAATGGTTGGTATAGTGTGCTGAGCTTTCAGGCTCTGGTTTGGGAATCAAAACTTCATTTGGTTCTTGACTTGAAAATCCGTGTCCTAAACGTGTCCCTAAATGGTCTCCGCATGATTCACCCTATGGGTTAAAAATAGAAATCTCACTGGAACAACAGGAGATAGATTAAGCAGTGTCTGTGAGGTAAGAATTAACTAAACGAGATCTCAGTTGAATCTGTAAATTTTGGGTTTTAAAAATCATTAGCTAAAAAACAATAAAAGATTTTCATTTCTCCCTGTCCCCAACTCTTCTGCCTGGTTCGTAACTTGAAGAAATTCTTCACCAAGTGACTGTGCTAGCTGGCCTGCCAGTTTTTCTTGTTATGGTCAAATAAGAAGAAAGGTTGCTCCACGCACCTCCCCCCCCGCCGCAAATATTTTTCATTCTTTTGCAATAAGCCAGGTAGGTAGAAGGGGGAAATATTTGTATTTTAAATCTCTCTTTCCAATACTGCTTCCCAGTTTAGTTAAAACATTTCTTTTTCTTTTACCTCTTTGGCAAGTTGAAATTAAAAGCCTCTGGCCTGTGCCTGGACCGGGCTGTGCTGTGTGACGAGCTATTTTCGTCCAGGCTTAGAGCCATCTGGCTTCCCCGCGAAGGTTCGCGGTGGTATTTCTCGGGGCAGCTGGTTACGCGCTCCTCCCCAGTGAGGCCGGCGACCCGGGAGGAATGTGGCCAGCCGCGCCCGCGGCCACGATCGCAGATCCTTCTGCGCTGGATGTCGGTGAGCCTCGGGCTGAGTTCGCTCACTCGCTCTTGCGTCGGATTCCGGCGTTTGCCAGTGGCGGCAGGGGGAACAGCAGCTGCGCTCTTCTCTGCTAGGTGAGCGTGGGCTTTCTGCTCTGCCCTACCGGCTTATGTCCTGGGAGTCTGTTGGTGACAGGGCTCCCTGCAAGTGCAAAAAAATTCCAGTAACTGATATGGGATTATATCAATAAAAATAAGAGGGTTTTACAGACTCAAGAACATGTCTCTGCATTATCACATCGACCAAAAGTCTTTGGTGTTTAGCTCCAGTAAGGTCAGACACATTTCGAAAGCAGTGAGTTTGTGCATACTTAGAGTGAGAGCAGTTTATGCTGTGACCTATATAGCTAACGTAATTATTATACACCAGGTTTTTCTCTTTAACAATTTTTTTTTTTTGAGAGACTTGGTCTTACTATGTTGCACAGCTGGTCTTGAACTCCTGGTCTCAAGCAATCTTCTCACCTTAGCTTCCCAAAGTGTTGAGATTACAGGTGTGATCCACCATGCCGGGCCCCAAAGATGTTCTTAATATTAGTACAACCTATTCCCTATCCCCTATTTCTCTTCTACTAACACTTGTACTGTTTACTACACTACTTTCAGCAACTAGCTAATGTTAATGACCCTACCATGGGACAAGCTTTGTGCTAAGCCACCATACAGCATGGTGGCTTTGGGGCCAGTCTGCTGGTTCAGATCTCAGCTCTATCGCTCATTGGCCTTGGGCAGGTGGACTAACCTCTGTGTGCCTCAGTTTCTTCAACTGTAAAAAAGGGATAGTAATAACATACACTTCTTGGGGTTGTGGAGAGGGTCTCCCTGGGGTTAATCTCATCCTCTTCACAACTCCAGGAAGTGAATGTTATTATGTATGTTAGCTAGAGTTCTGTATGCTAGTGAACTTGAGCAGAATTAGTTACATCTAGGCTCTAAGGGTTTCAAAGTTATGGCATTGTTAAGTCTGTCTCCAGATCTCATAATTTAATGTGTTTTTAAAAGGAGCATCTTTATTACACATTACTTTCTATTGTTTTGGCAATTTTCTCAGTATATTTTGTTATCCCATGTGTTCTATTTTATGCATTGAAAATCTTTATTTTGAGAAGGGATTTAGAGATTTCCCGAGGTTGCCAAAGGGGACCGTAGCATAGGAAAAGTAAAAGCCACTAAGTTAAAGCATGTGCTAGGTACTTGCATTCATTCCTGGCACATAATAGGCACGATATGTGTGTGTGCTGTTGTCTTAGTCCACATCTGTGCTGTTATAACAAAATGCTTAGTAACAACACCAATTGATTTCTCGCAGTTCTGGAGGCTGGGAAGTACAAGAAGAAGGTGCTGGCAGACTTGGTTTCTGGGGTGGGCCCGTTTCCTGGCTTGTGGATAGTGTGTTCTCACTGTGTCCTTACATGCTGAAAGGAGCAAAGCAGCTTTCTGGGACTTCTCTTGTAAGGGCACTGATCTCATGCATGAGGGTCTGCCCTCACAACCGAATCATCTCCCCAAAGGCCCTACCACCCAATACAAGGGGGATCTCCCCAAAACCTGGAATGTATTTATAAAAAAATTGTATACGTCCTCTCATATGTTTAAATTTCAGTCACCTTCAAAGCACCCACCATTTGGTACAATACACCTATCGAGATACTTTTTTCACTGCTCAGCTTTTGAGCTCATCAATTTTGATGGCTTTTAGTGCTTCTGTCATTTTTGTTTCACCTCTTCCACATTGTTGAAACATTTTCCTTTGAGGATTCTTTTCATCTTGGGAAATTAAAAAAAATAGCTTGGGGCAAAAGCAGGTGAATAGGGAGATGGGGCATGGGACTCAGGGGTCAAAAACTGCTGAACATTCTGTACTGTGTGGGCAGGTGCACTTGTAAATCACCCATCATGAAATAGGCAGGCGCCTTGAAAGAACCCCCCCCCCAATTTTGCTGAAGCCGAGTGCGCCTCTCACAACAATGCTGGCAGACACACTGATGTCGATTGATTTCTAGAATGCTTACTTAGCAGGGAAGCATGTGCTACAAGGGGTCTGCCCTCTAAAAGAGAATTTTGGTTTTTTGGGGTCCCCCCTCATACAATCATACCCCCTTTATAGCTAGAGGTTAGAATTTCAACATATGAGCTGGGGGGAGCACAAACATCCAGACCATAATAGCCATTACTATTATCTCATTTATCCCTCATAGTAACGTAAGAAGTAAATATGACTATCATCACTCCACTAGGATGTCTGGTTATAAGGGCTTTTTTTTGTCTGTTTTGTTCATTGTGTATTCCTAAAATCTAAAATGTGTATGGCACATAGATATTCAATACATTTCTGTTTAATGAATGTCTAGATCCCAGTTTGACCAAGAGGACACCAGGGCTGGCAGAGATGGCAAGCTTGCCCTCTGTCATCCAGGCCCACGGCGTCAAGCCCCAACAATGTAGCTCCAGGACTGGATACTGAACTTCATGTGTTGTCTCCTAGTCATTTCTTCATTCTTAAAGGAAAAAAAAATCCTTCCTAAGCTCAGGACTTGTGTTTGGGGCGGGGGAAGCCTGGTTTTGGCTGGGGCTTCTTACTGGAGAAATGGAGGCAGAAGGAGATTTTCAGATGATATGCAGAATTAAGTACCCCCAGTTTCAACAGATCTTAATAATTTGACACAAATAAAATCATATGAACATGTGAGTGTTCATAGCTTTCCCTTCTCACCATTGCTAAAGGAAATTTTGACTTCCTCAGCTTGGTTCCTTGGCATTTACAGAGCAGAGTTTGGGTTTGGAGAAACTGGAGAAGTGACAGAGTGGGGCTGTGTTCTGGAAGGGCCTGACTTTTACCTGTGGGAAAGTCCAAAGAATAGAAATCAAAGGAAAGAGACAAGATCCACAAGCACAGTCAGGGAACTGGAAGTGACAGAGCTAGAGGTTGCGGCCTGACTGCGATGCATAAGAGAGTGGGCACAATGGACAGAAAGGGTTTTTCAAAGTTTTGTCGTGCAACTCTTCTGATACTTCTAGAGTCATAAGCATTTTTTAAAAAGAAAAACCAGGAACATTTTTAATAATTTGTAAGACTCCGAACTAATACTTATTGTAATACTACTTCTTCAGGACAGGGACCACAAGGCACTCAGCTTTTATGTGGGTGATATTCTATCTGCTTCCACAACACAAAATCTCCACTTGTCTCTCCTACCCCACTTCTTGCCATTATCAACTGCCTGCTAAGTTGCTCCTGAGTCCTGGAGTACAGGACTCCTTATGTAAGATGGAAGATATGTCTTTTCCCTGGCTGTATGATTCATTTTGTCACATGGCCCCGAAGTGGCACAAAATGCATCTAGTGTCTCCAAGTTTTCGGAAAAGCAAGTTTTTTTTTTTCCTTCTGTCAGTGTTTGTACAGCTAAACACACACATACACATCTACAAAAACAAGTCATAGCTTACTTATTATTATTCAGTTTAAATACATTCTTTTTAAAATTTCTACTTAAAGAACCCCTAAACTGAAAAGTTTAGAGCAACAGTGAAGGGTGTTGACTTTGACATGAGGTAGACAGGTTTGATTCCCAGCTCTGTCAATTAATAACCATCTGAATTTGTTTCGACTTGGTGGCTCAAGCCTGAAATTCCAGCACTATGGGAGGCTGAGGCAAGAGGATTGCCTGAGCCCAGAGGTTCGAGACCAGCCTGGGCAACTTGGTGAGCCCTTGTCTCTACAATATATATGTTAAAAAAATTAGCTGGGTTGGTAGCACACCCTGTAGTTCCAGTTACTTAGAAGGTTAAGGCTGAAGGATTGACTGAGCCCAGCAGTTCGATGCTGGAGTGGTTGTGAGCGAGCCACTGCACTCCAGCCTGGGTGATGGAGTGAGACTCTGACTCAAAAAAAAAAAAAAAAAATCTGAAATTGAGCAATTAGCATAGTCGCTCTAGCTCAGTTTTCTCACATATTAAGTAGGAATAATAGCATATACCCCATAATGTTTACTGTGAGGACTGCATGAAATAATCCTAGTAAGATGCTTAATGGGTGTTTGCTGTGACTACTACTTAACATGGAGCAATAAAATAGAAAGATCTTTTCTCATTTAGTGTCTATTTTCATATCTAAAATTAACCTTTCTCTTCCAGAACAGTTTGCCCCAAAGATATATCCTGATCTCTATCTTTTGTAGGATAGAACGCTGCTTTATATTAGAAATGTCAGGTTTTCATTTCTACCATCCTCATTAAGGTTTCAAACCCTCCAGATTCAAGTGCTGACCTGAGTTAAAGCTCTGGAGTGATGAGCCACTGTCTCTCCAGTTGGGAGGGAGCAAGCTTCTGCAATCACATGTGTGAGAGGCACTGGCCCAGGGGTATTCTCTGCCCCATGTAGCTCAGGGAATGCTCTTGTCTGTTCCTGAATTGTTTCATAGATACAGGTAAGAGGACAAGCTTTGACAGGGTCCTGACTTTGTTAAAGACCACTGCAAAAACAAACAAACAAACAAACAAACAAACAAACAAACAACAAAAAGGCCCCACCAGTTTTTAAAAATTGGAAGTAGTGAAATATATTATTTGAGGTAGAAAGTAGGTGATTACTTTAAATTAGTGAAAACAGACAAGTGAATATCAGTGATTATGAAACAAAGATTTGGGACCTACCCTGAATGATGGAGCAAATGTCCAGCAAGATGGATGTGAAAGGGGGCGCGAAGATTTCGAGATGACCTCCTTCCACTATCGATAAGTAATGGTAACTTCACTTGTTTTATGTTTTTCTTAAGAAGCCTTATTATAAAGGTTCTCTTTCTCTCTCTCATTGTAAAAAAGAAAATAATAATTTTAATTATTTTACCTTGAAATAGTCCCTCTTTTTCCCCTCTACCAGATTAATTGTCCTGAAATATCATTTCACTCACAAGCTAAAAAAATCTTTAGCCACTATTGATTTTAGCATGGCATCCAATTTTCTCAGTCTGGCAATCTAGGTCATTCCATGACTGTCTAGCCCTTTCTGATAGAAATCTATGGCTCCAGTTGGTTTCATTTCCTTCCAAATATATACATATACAGCTCATTGCTGCCATAAGATTTTGTTCATAATGTATCCCAAAAGGAAAGCGCTCCTTTAACTCTTGTTAATCTCTCACACCTTTCTTCTCCAGTGTGGCTGACTCCTTTACACAGAGATGGTCTATGTGTGATTGGAGAATATAAGAAGAGTTTCCCTTGGTACCTTAAACAGAGCAGTGCCCCTTGCTGAGGCAATGAACATCACCAGAAGAATACTTTGGACAGATAAAATCTGTATTTTCATAAATAGCATTGTCCATATTTAAATACTCCCTCTGAACTTATATCCTGAATTTACCTCCCTGTAGCCAAATATAGGTTATAATACAGTTAACATAGATATACAGTCTCAATCCAGGTATTTAAAAAAAACACACACAGATTTTTCAAGGAAAAAAATGTCTTTGACATAGATTTCGAAAGCTTTATTATTTATTTAATATAATTTATTTAGAAATTGGTTCTTTCATAAATCATAAGCTGCTTCTTGCAATAGAATGTGTGAAGGGAAAACACACACTGTCTGTCTACAGAAGATGTATAATATTTGGATTTGACTTTGCTTAAGCTAGGCAAATAAAACCTTCCTGTCTTCTTGCTCATAGGATGCAGGGTTATACACCTCAGAGCACTTTCACAAGAATAATCCTATTGCCTTCAACAGATAATCCTGCCTTGGTCTGCTGAGCCACATTATGCTGCTGTGCAGGGACAGAAGGAGAGCCAGGCTCCGGCAGAAGGAGGCCTCATCAGTCAGGTACAGTGGTTCAGTGCTCTGATGTGTGGTCTCATTTAACGATGGTAACACCCCGTGCAATGGATGCTATGATCCTCTCTGTATAGTTGAGGAAACTGCAATTATAGTTCTATCCAAGAGTGGTATTCTTTATTTCAATCTAAGGTGAGCAAAATAAAGATTACTCATGATAGTTGAAATGCTAGTTGGGAGAATTCTGTATAATGAGGCATGAAAGTAAGCTCGAGGTTGCCAAGGATTTAAATAGATGACACTTGCTCAGAATGGGCGATTGCAACCAGAGCAACAGCAGCTGGTTGTGCAGCTTGTGTACTGCACAGGGCACCATGGCCACAGCGTAGGCGTCACACACTTGTATTTTTGTTATGACGGATTCCTGGCAGATGTTAGTGAAGTCTTGTTCTTGCCAAAGCAGCAAAGTATAACAATTTCCCAACAAATGGAAGCAAAGCATCTTGAGGAAGGGTGCCTTTTTCTAATCTGTGCCCAGGCTCCAATGGGACAGGGCCGCGGTCTCCCTGGCATCAGTAGTAGCTATGTGCCTCTCCAGCCAGACTCCATCACTTGCTCCCCTGCAGCTGTCAAGGTGGCAATGCTCTCACACTTTCCATTACAGTGGCTACTTTCGGCTTTTCCTTGAATATAGTTTTTTTAAAAAATAAAATGAATTGCAGTTAGAAGTCAGGAGGGTTGGCACAAGTACTTAGGGGCTAAACCACTCCTTATAGGAAACAATGTTTACAAATCTCCATTCCATAAAATTTCGTAAAGTTTGCTCATTAGCATGAGCTTTTTTAGCATGAATAAATGGCAAGTGCATATGATAAGGGTGCTCCCTTTTTTTTAGAATATCTGGCCTTATTTTTAGAATATGAACTTCTTCAGTGAAACCTCTTCTTTTGCTCCCCTCCTTGGTGTTCCAGGGCTGATAGTGAGCTTCTGGCTCACAGTTCCTCCCCTTCATGAAAATGGTCATTGAAAAACAGGCATGAGCACACGATTCTCCCACGATTCTCCCTCAGACCTCAGGTCAAAGCAATAAGCGTTTCTCTTTGAGGAATCTGAAGTGTGGAACTGAGAGGGACACAGCCCAGAGGGGAAGAGTGGAGGCACATTTGAGGTAGCATGGGAGAGGACAAGGGCTGCTGAAAACTGGACTTTTCCCACTCAAGTCCTGGGTGACCAGAGCTTCCACCGATGCCTTGAGCTTCTTTAGTGTCCTTCATCTATATGTATATGCACAAACATATTCATATATGTGATTTTTAAAAGTGAAACCTTATTTTTAAAAATGGTTTTAGATTCACAGAAAAATTGAGAAGATAGTTCAGAGTCCCATATATCCTGCTACTAGTTTCCCTTATTTGAAACATCCTATATTAGTGTAGTACATTTGCTATTCTTAATGAACCAATTTTGGTGCATTGCTATTAACTAAGGTATATACATTATTCAGATTTCCTCAGTTTTTACCTGATGTCCTTTTTGTGTTCTAGGATCCCACTCAGGGTACCACATTCCATTTCCATGTTGTGTCTCTTTAAGCTATGACAGTCTCTTGGCTGTGACAGTTTCAGACTTTTCTTGTTTTTGATTACCTTGGCAATTTTGAGGAATCTTGATCAGGTTTTATGTACCATGTCCCTCTATTGGGATTTGTCTGATGTTCTTTTGGATGGGTTATGGCTGTGAGGAGAAAAACCACACTTATGGGTAACTTTGTTTAGCATTGCTGTTGACAGATCTTTATCACTGGGCTGAGGCAGTGCTGCTTGGGTTTCTGTAAGGTCACTCTTCTCACACCCCTTTGCAGGTTATACTCTTGGACGCTCACACTTAAAGGATGGGAGGTATGTGCCACCTCTTTGAGGGTGGAGTGTTCACATAAATTCACACAAATCATTTAGAATTCTTCTGCATGGAAGAGCTCTCTCTTCTCCCTGCAATAATATACATACTTGTATTATTAATAAGGGAACAACCTCAGAAAAGTAAACGAGATGTCCGAGGTCACACCACCAGGTTTAGTGTCTAATCTGGGATTGTCATTCAGGGTTCTAATCTTAATGAATATGCTTCTCCTTTGGAGATTCTTCAACAGTGTGTCAACTCAGAATCAGCTGAACTTCGTTCTAGATTCGCTGCCTTTCATGAACACACAGGGAGGCTAGAACTTCTGCAAACCACCTTTTTCTTTCATCAAGCCTTCTCCAATAAGTGATTCCATTAATCCTATTTGTAAGCAGCTTTCCTTATTTTCCTCTGTTTCTTGCTAGATTCTATGGTTAATCTGCTTGTATAATCCTTATACACTGGAATGAACATGGGCTCAGGCAAATGCCCATATTGGCAACAATGGCTGCAAATGCACAAATCAGAATTCTGTGAGCTCTGAAAGGCTATAGATTTTGCCTTAAACATGTTTGTATTCTTTCCCCTAATCCAGAACCCATCATAATACCTGGCACATAGTAGGTGCTCAATAGACGTCTGTTGATTGAATGACAGTCATGAATGACTTTAAGATGAAGCAGCAACACATAATAGTACTGATGAAACCTGGGACAAATCTAATTGTGTGAAAATTAATATATTTGGCATTTGCTAACAGGAAGACGTTCTAAACAGAACAGAAGCTCTTAGTTGAAAAAGTTCATTATTTGGTTGTTTCCAGGGCATAATTAGAACCTTAAGCTACTTATGTAATAAGTTATTCTTCTCCATGGAAATACTTGCCTCTATAGCCAATTCCTCAGCTATGTCATGTATATTTTGCATTCTTAAATTTGCTATTATTTTGTATGTCTCTCCTTATCTTTTTGGTTACATGGATTTGTTTTTTAAAATCTTAGAACTTAAATACATACATCAGAGACTTGAGTATTAAGTTCCTTTGTTTCCAGCTCCTATACCAGACAGAGGGAATTTTTACAAAGGTGATAGTCATGGGAAAGCTACATGTTAAGAAAACAGAAGCAATTAAGCAAAAGAGTCTGGAAGTGCAGCCTGAGTCCGGAAACATCCGCTTTGTGTGCACATCCTCAACTGCCCTCCTGCTGCTGTGTGGGCCAGAGAGGGGGGTTCTATTTTCTACAGCTCCTCATTTCAAGTTTCCTAATCCTCGATATGGAATGAGGAGTTCTCAGTTTTCATGTGGCGAGACAGGAGGCTTCTACTTTCCAGGTCAGCACAAATTAATTAATGTTGGGACCGTTCCTGGGATAACCTGAGTAGTGCAAGAGTAACTGTGCTTGCGAGGCCCTCCTGGGAGCTCAGCATGGTAAGTACAAAGATGATGGTGACTAATTAAACATAAATTCTGAATATCTCCTCTCACTGCATATTTTTTCCTCAACTTTTCTAGCAATTTCCTTCTTTCTAAATGTTAAGTGCTTTTCCTAGTAAGTGTTACAAAGTGGGGATGTTCTTTGTTCTTTAGGTCTGTTCTTACATAATAATTATGGCTAGAATGTAACAAAATTGGTTTTTTGGTGCTGTGTATAAGTGTTCTTAATTTATAATCATGCCAAGAAAATTTTTTATCTTTTAAAAAAAGCTAAATGCAATTTAAAAATTATTTTCTCATCCCGTCTTCAAACACTATACATATTGTTACCAAAACACCAGGGGTTCAGTCGGTGTCTTGTTGCTCCCTGTACAGAAAGACAATCACTAGGACAATAATTATTGCCAAGGAAGAGGAAGGCTATTTTTGTTGTTATTGTTTGTTTGGTTTTGAGACAGGGTCTCACTGTGTTGCCCAGGTTGGAGTGCAATGGCACAATCCTGGCTCACCGCAGCTTCAACCTCCTGGGCTCCAGTGATCCTTCCACTTCACCTTCCCCAGTCGCTAAGACTATAGGCACATGCCACCATACCTGGACAAATTTAAAATTTTTTTTGTAGAGTCAAGGTCTCATTATGTTGCTCAGGCTAGTCTTAAACTCCTGGGTTTAAGTCATTCTCCTGTCTTGGCCTCCCAAAATGCTGAGTTTACAGGCATGAGCCACCATGCCTGGCCAAGAAGGCTTATTATTTGGGTGATATCAGCAAAGGAGGACAGGTTTATTCTCAAATCTGTTTCCCCATTCCACCAAAGCCAAGGGTCTATACTGTGGGGCGAGAATGCAAAAAAACAGGAACCAGGGAGAGGAAAGGAAGATGATTAGTAAATAGGAACTTGGAAGGGGTAAGGAAAAAGAGCTGGCAGACAGTAGGTGACTGCCATCTCATCTACTGGCTATGGTAATCTAGTGAGTTTCAGTTTCTTGATACTATAGGCCTGAGGATCAGTTTCCTGAGACAGTAACTCAGATACAACAAATATAAGTTTCATGTTTGAAAACCAGGAAGGTTGATTACTATGTTTATTCAAAAAGAAACTGTAATCATCAGTTCTATGGGGAAGTTGGGCTGGCTTCAACATGAAGAGTGTTTTGGAACTACTACAAACGACTTCAAATTTATAGCTTTCTGATATGTTAAGAAGGAGGATGAGGGCTATTTGGGATGAGAATCTAAGTGTTTTAAATGTATACATGTTATTCATACATGTGCACAATCAGATGGACATACATATTACAAGGCACATTTCGATTAAATAGCCAAAGAATAAATTGCAAACAGGCTGAGGCTCCTCTGGTTAGCATACCAGTATTTAAGCAATATTGGCATCTGTAATTATTTTATAATCTGAGAAGTTCTTAACTAGTTTACTATAATATATATAGTATAGAAGGACTCATGGAGTTACTAGTAATCAAACTTGACACTCCTATACCATGTTCTCATTTCTAAACCCTCCTCCTGGGAGTTGTTGGAAGGCTTTCAGTTTATACACAGAAGTCCTTGAGTATGCAGTCAATTGCAAATTCTGTGAGAAATCAATCTTGGAAAGTTGTCAAATAAATGAAAATTAATAGAATAGTCACTGCTAATAGTTTATGTAAAAGCGTATTTCTCAGGTACAATTGGTGGATCAAAACTCCCTCATTTTAAAATGAGTTCCAAATGTGTCAGTACAGCAGATCTTCCCTGGGCACTTGCTACATGTCAGGCCTGTGATGCCACAGGGATACCACTGTGAATAAGTCAAACAAAGCATCTCTCTCCATGGCCATCATGGGGACAGGTGATTTCCTTTCATTTATGAAGAAGTTCAAACCTGTATTTTTAATTAAGGGAAAAAATATTCCCTATATGTACACATTTAGGGTTCTGTTCAGGGGACCAATCAGATTAGAGAGTTCCTAACCTACTCCCAAACATACCTGAGGGTATTCTCTCCTCACTAGCAGGGTCAGTGACAAGGTAGAGTCATGGTATTTGGGGAGAGAACAGTGAAAAGGACTGTATCAGTGTCTTAGGGCTAGTATCATGTAAAAAAGCCCTTCAGGTAATTTTAATACCATTGCAAATTAATGATATAAGGAAATTACTAGTTTTTCGTCCTATGTTTGAAACATTGGTCTTATTGTTCCTGCTTATGGTATTTACATAGTTGTATCTGATTCTGGATAACTCCGGTGATGGTACAATGGTGGTGATGAGTTTGGGTGACTTGATACTGCAGGAGATGCAGACCTGAAAACAGAACCTGGGAAAATGGGAGCAGTAACCTAAACTGGGAATAAACGGTTGTTAGTGATAAAGCCCAACAGCCAAGCCTGCACAGTTGCTGCACTTATGGCCCCACCCATGCGGGAGACAGAGGAAGGAAGATAATTTGAGCCTGTAGTGTGAGGGAAGGGTGGAGTGAGTTTAGGTAAAATTTGAAGGAAACAGTGTTATGACAGATAAAACCGAACAAGGCTGTAATATTTTATTAACATTTAGTGATATTTTTATTAACATGAGGTCTGGCCTGAGAAACAGAGTCAGAGCCCTGTTTCCTTGGAGACTATAAAGATAAATGTGGATGCTGTGTCCCCACATCCCTGAACGGAAGGTCTGACCTGGGCTGGAAATCAAGGCTGTGTCCCAGGGTCACAGGCTCAGGTCATCCAGGCAAGAGCATTTGTTCCATTCTCATTGTTAATCAAATAGCAAAGTTTCCAACAGTATGATTTCAGGGTTTTAAAGCTTCCTTAGCCCTATGTCTTTGGTGTTAATTAACAAAAGCAATTTGTTACAGATTCCCATTAGTACGAAGAGATGTAAAAGTAAAGTTTTGACTAAGGCAGCAAGAGGTAATAGATGTGAAATTCCAGTGCAAGTTGTCAGAAGAAGCAAATCTTTAAGGGAAATATCCTAGTGCCCTGGTGACTCTTAACCCCTTACCCAATATAGAATTATGTGGGGGACCAAAAAAATTCCAGATTTATTACGAAATGTGCATTTATTCTTACATATTTAAACTTCAGTTACCTTCAAAGTTCTTTCTGTTTTATCCAATATACATATCTAGATACTTTTTCCACTGCACAAAACAGTTTTTCAACTCATGAATTTTGATGCCTTTTAGTGCTTCTGCCATTTTGTTTCATCTCTTCCACATTGGCAAAATGTTTCCCTTTGAGGACTTTTTTATTAAATCCAGGGAAACAAAAAAAGTTGGTTTGGGATAAGATGGGGTGAATAGGAAGGGTGAGGCATGGGGGTCATGGTGTTTTGCTGAACACTCAGCATGGTATGGGATGTCATGGTGGAAGAACTAGTCACCCATTTGCCACAGCTTGGGATGTTTCTTCCACAAATTGTGATAGAACCTTCTCAAAACTTAGAGATAAAAACTTTGGTTGAATGTTTGAGCTGAAGGAACAAATTCTGAGTGTACCACAAGGGGTCCACCCTCCAAAAGATAATTCCGGGTTTTTTGGGGAGTCACCCTCATAAAAGAGCAGAGGAAGTAGAATTTAGAGGTGAATCTATGAAGAACTCTTCCTTACAAAGCAATGCTATGACTTCCTAACCACTCCTTCAAGGTCTTCCTCCTTAAAATCACGAGAGAGGGAGGTGTCATCAAGACTGCCAGGGTGACTCAATTTGTGTCCTCTGGAGTGCCTGACATTGACCAGACATGTCTAAAGTAGAGAGGCTGAAGGTACTGGCTAGAGGCAGCAGTGGGGTGAGGATGAGGAAGAGAGAGGACACTGAGGACAGGTATGCTGCACTTCTACTACTGATGGAAGTCAGTTATATATGAATATGTCTTGAGGGTCAGATGAGAGCCATTTCTTAGAGAGAACTGGGCTGAAGATGTTTAAGTCCCACCTACAAAGAACACCCAGAGAGGCCAAGGGATCATTTTCCCTCCCCACAATGGGAGATACTGCATAAAGTGGTCTGCAGGGAACAAGAAACCAAGGGGCTGATGGCAGCCAGAGAAAAATGCGTTGTCCAAGTTGGGAGAGGTGCAGTCAACAATTCAGGTGCAAGTCTCTAAGAGTGTCAGGAAGCACCAAGAAGGGAAGTACAAGTTTTAGTCACTGGCTGGGCTCAGAGAGTAAACCCTCCTGGCAACAGTAAATCAGGAACTTGCTAGGCCTAGACTCCTTCCCCTTCTCCTTGCAGTAAGAATTTGAAATAGGAAACAGTACCCGTTAACCATGCACTTGCTAGGCCTGGACTTCTGCCCCATCTCCTTGCAGTATGAATTTGAAGGAGGGTCTGTGAGGAGAGAAAAAAGGCTCCCTTATCTCTTTCTGGGAGTCCACAGCCTACCTGCATTGGACTGTCACTGGGGAAGTACAGGGAAGGCCTTTCAAGGGAGATTGAAGTGTTGATCAAAATATTGGCATTCATCTTTCAATTTCTAAATTAAAGCTGCATTTTGTGACTTAAACTGACTGAAGGATTTTATTACCTACAAGCCATCAAAAAAGTTATGGAATTGCCCATATTTTCAAACAGGGTGGGGACAGATCTCTTGGCAGTGAATCCTTGTTGAAGGGATGGTGGTGGACAAAGGCCTGCCATCTGCCTCCCTTCCTGCTTCCATGATGCTAGTTCCAAGTCTGAGCTGGGAACCATGGTCTTTTTCACTGATATTCACCAATGTGGCAGAAGCTTTTGTTCTTTAAGTAAAGGGAGGTCATGAGGTATACTTCAGGGTAACAGGGAAGTAGTGGAAAACTTAAACAGGAATGGCAACTTGCAACTGGAGGAGACAAGGATGCTGGTGTCTGGAAGCCAAATTAAGTAGAGAAATTTCCCAAGAAAGCAGAGAATCACCATCAAAGCCTTTTGCCTTGGCCTTTGGAAACAACAGGTGGAAACAACAGGTGGAAACAATTTTAGTGGAAACAACAGGTGAAGACTTTTACTGAATAAAAATTGGAGTTCCCATGGCTGTTGAAGACATCGGTGGTGGGGGGGCGGTCAATGAACATTTCCTCTGATTACGGTTAGGGAATTGATTTAGTCGCTGTGTATGAGGCTGTGAAATAACTTTGCTATGACACCCAGGCATACGAGCCTGGAAAGCTGGTTTTCAGAGCAGGAGAATATGTAGAGAGAGTGATCGAGAGAGAGAGAGAGAGAGAGAGAGAGAGAGAGAGAGAGACCTTCCAAGTAGCTTCAACCTTCCAAGTAGCTGGAACTACAGGTGCATGCTACCATGCCCAGTTAATTTTTGATTTATCATAGACACAAGGTCTCGCCAAGTCACCTGAGCTGATCTTGAAACTGCAGGCTCAGGCAATACATTCACCTCAAGCTCCCAAAATGCTGGGAATACAGGCTGACCACAGAGCCTGGTCTCTGTCCTTTATTATTAGGATGCAGTGATTACCTTCCAGTGGCTTTGAGGCATTGTGCTAAACATTTCAAAGATTACATTTTTATTTACTTTTACATTTAGTTGTTGCATCTTTTGATTCACCTGCCACTATGTGCTGGTGCACTGAGATACTTGGGTATTTCCTAGTGACTTTCCAGTAAAAGAACTGACTTTCATCCCTTGTAGGCATCTGTGAATGCTGGACGTTCAACTCACAGAAAAGCCACACCAAAGGCAAAAGGAAAGGCTGGAACCAACAGAATGCAGCCCTGCTCCAAGGGCTTCAGTTCTGCCCTAGTTCTGGTCACATAAGGTTAATACTGTCACCCATTGCTATTCTAAAAGCAGTGTCAGGGTTAAAATAGGCATTCACACTTCTCAGTGTCTTTTGTTGAAGGAATAACAGAGATGAAGCTATGAAGCAACAATCAGCCTCTTCTGCTCATATTGTGCTCAGCTTTCATGCAGTCAGAATGTTGTTACTTAGATTTTCATTTCAACATTCTGACCTACCCATGCAAGCTTGTGATGTGAAAAATTGACTTTTCACGCAGCGGCCTTTCTGGCTTTGCAAGACATCCCCTTCTCCCATTAGGTGAACAGCGCTCCTCTGTTGTTCTCTGGGCCAATAACTTTGTCTACTGTCACAGGGTGACCCCTACTCATTCTTCAGCTTATTCCTCATTTCCTTCAGGATGGCTTCCCTGGGCCCTTCAGGGACAAGATGTGGACTCATAGCACCCTTGACTTCCCCATCATCTACCTGTGTAGTAGTAGTTTGTCTATAGATATACCCGGGTCTGTGTCTTATACATTGCTATATCCCCAGACCATAAACTGTCCCTGGCACATAGTAGACTCTTAATAGATCTCTGCTGATGGACTGGCTTAATGAATGAATGAATGCTCATTTTTCTGGTGACTGTGGAAAAAGGGGAAAATATGTTTTTACTACAACATTAGTAACTTAAATGTTACTGTCAAGGAATCCTTAAAATCAAATGTGAGCTGCTAACCACTGCATACAAGGGCCCGTCTCCCTCTTTGACCTGATGGGGCCACTACATTCATGTTTCAGGTTACCTACACTGGATGTCTCCCTGTTCCTCCAACTCATCACTTTGCTTCCTACTTCAAGGACTTTGTCTTTGCTGTTTCCTCTGCCTTGGGATTTTGCAAAGCTGGTGTTTGCTCATTTAAGTGGCAACTCAAATCTTACGGCATTTCTCTTAGAGCATTTCTTTCTCCCTTCACATAATAAACTATCTCCCCATTTCTCTGGTCACTGTTTTCCTTTCTTCTTTGCCTCAATACTGCTTTATAAGTTTATCTGTTTAGTGTTTCATTAACTGTTTTCTTCTGCTGATAAAAATAGTTTGAAGTCTGCCTTGTTCAAGGCTACACTCTGAGTGCTTGTTATAGTGCCTTATTCATTGCAGGATCTGGTTTTGATTAATATTGATTACATGTTTGATGAGTAAGTGAACAAAAGAGTAATCTTACAGATAAATTATTTAATACCAAAGGAAGAATGTTAGTGGCAGAATTTCAGGCATTGAGGAAAAAACTTTTTGGAAGGTGTTGTTCTCAATTTGTTTATACTAAGCAATGCTAAGTTCCTCTTTATTTCTTACATAATTTAAAAATAATTAGATTTCAAAACTAAGTTACTTGCTCAGAGTACTCACCCTGGGACACATATTTTAAGAGTATTGTAGGATTTCATTCATTATGAAAGTTCATTCATTATGAAAGCTCTTTGTTAGATGATGAAATAACTCCGTCCTCCAGAGAGCTTTATTTCTCAGGAAACAAGAGTGAAAAAAAGGTTTGTCCTATTCTTTATATAAAGTTTATGTTTACCTTAACATGCCTTTCCTTCTTTAGGTTTTTGTTCCTTCTCACTATTATATAATTCCTGGAGGAAGTGCTTAACTTCCAGTAGCCTGTTGTAAGACTTCATGAGAGTGATGAGAAGAATAAAATGGCAAGGCAGTTAGAGAGGGTCAAGTGAGTGGTCCCTAGAGAGAGATATCACCCCTTTCAAAGAGGGTGCCAGACATGGCTGATGTGGTCTGAGAGTTCAGATTACTTTAACTTTGGGTCACAGATCCTTTTCTCTGTTCACTCCCTCTCCCTTAGCTTTTGATTTTCGAAGTCCACGTCACATCTTGAAGTGCTGTCACATCCCTTTTTTCTTATAATTCCCTCCATTAGCTGAGTTTTCCAAGGTACAGCATCTGAATTTCTTTGAAATCTGCTTTTCTTGTGTGTGTGGCTACAGCTTTATACTATCTCCCTAGATAGTTTTAAAAAAATTTTATTCTATACTTTGGATTATAAATTCTTCCAGGGAGTCTTCCTGTAACTGCTCATGGTTCAGCGCTGCGTGCAGCAGGTGCTGGGAAGGCAGTGGGTCTCTGGAGGGAGCAGGGGTGCCTAAGCCATTTCTGAAGTTCCCAGAGATCCCGGCCTGCAAGTGCGCCTTTCTGGACCGCCCTCCCATGGGAGTGCATTTACTGTACTTCTCTCATTGTGGAATATTCTGGTCCCTGGAATGCCTCAAAGTTTGTCTTTACCATTCTCTGCACTTTCCTCATTTTTCTATTTTTTTTAGAAAACTTTTTTCCCCCTAATTATGTAATACAAGCTCCACGTGGAGCCAGAAAGGTAAAAAGAGGTCGCCACATGTTACCGGAGGTGGCGGCGTTTCGTGCCTTTCTTCGTGTACAGCAGCATCTTTCTGTCTCGGGCAACGTGCGAGACAGAGTGAGTGACACAAGTACGAGCCCTCCCGAACGCCATAGGCTGTGATTGACCGATCTCACATGAAGATGGGGCCTCGCGGGGGAGCGCTGGCCCGGGTCTGTTGCTGGGTGTCTTCGCGGTGCCCTTCACTGAACGCAACAGCAGCCGCCGGAGGAAAGCCGGGGCCAGCGACTGGGCGGGCTGCTGGGCTGACGGGTGGGCGGGGCTACTAGCTGCCGCCAATCAGGGCTCTGCTTTGTTTTCTCGAATTGGCCAATGAAAGAGTTCGAATGGAGAGGCTGTCCTTAAGTCCCAGACGCCTACGCCTTTCGTAGCCTATCAGCGGGCGCCTCTTAAAGAGCGTCTGCGGCGCTTAAGTCCCGCCCCTCCACCGAGGCCCCGCCCCCCAGGGCGGGGGCCGAGTCGGTGAGTCGCGGGGAGTCGCGGTGCGGTCTGTGGGCGGCTCCCCGGGCTCGTGGGATCTGCACCCACCGCGGCGGGGCCCGGCTGCGCTCCCGATTGTCCTTGGCGGCGGCGGCGGCCTCCTCTCCTCAGGGTCCGGGCTGCGGTCGCCAGCGCCGGCTAGCCTCCGCGGACCGCGGCTGCCAGACAGGTACGCGCGCCGGGCTGCAGCGCCCCGGGCTTGATGCGGGCGGGTGCGCGCCCCTCGCCGAGCGCGGCCGCGGCCCCGGAGCCTCCCCCGTCCGGAGGCGCCCCGCCCGGGTGCCCGCGGCCGCACCTGCGGAGGGAGGGAGGCGGGCGGGGGTGGACCCTGGGCACCCCGGGACTCCAGGGAGCGGGGGACTGCAGGTGTAGGAGGCTGCCGAGTCAGTCGGAGTCGGCCCCGGCAGCAGGACCTGCTGACGAGCGACGAAGCCGGTGGTGATTTCCTAAGGAGAAAGGTGCCCTGGGTCGTGCTAATGACACGTTTTCTGGAGGCAGGCGTGTGGCAGTGCGATGTACACCTCAACACGATTCACCTGTTTATTCCTTAGTTTTAGAATTAAAAGCAGCCCCTCACCTAAACTTGTGTGGGGCTTCTCCGAGGTGACGTGTAGACCCGGCAGGGTGAACCCCCTCTCCAGGCTGCAATGGGGACGGTGAGGCGGATGAAGGAGGGATGAGGCGAGTGGGGGGGGGTGAGGTGAGTGTGGGGGGGTGAGGCAGGTGAGGGAGGAGTGAGGGCGGGGTGAGGCGGGTGAGGGAGGGGTGAGGCGGGTGAGGGAGAAGGGAGGGGTGAGCCGAGTGGGGGGGGTGAGGCAGCTGAGGGAGAGTGCTCAGGAAGAATGCTGTGTGACTTGAAGGGCCTGTGGGGTGGGAGTAGAATCGTGATTCTTATTTTCTAAATTAAAAAACAACTTTTAAATTTAAAAAACCCTCTCTGAAAACAATCTCTGGACTTTGGGCTTTAGGGATGCACCTGCTATTTATGTGCAACAGTTTGCAGGTAAATCCTAGGCAGTTAATTACAGATTTGATTGACTTATGAAGGAGCACCTTGCATTGCTGTTACCTTTTCTTTGATGTGCTCAGTATACTGTTTGTTCACAAGCAAAGTGAGATAGTTGCGTGGTTTCAGCAGTAATGCCACAGCGATGGCCCTTGGAGAGTGTTCTCTGTTGAGGTTCACTATGCTTCTGCAAGACAGGTTTTCCACTGAGGTTCCTTAATTGAGAAGTTCCCAGTGCTCTGTGAGTTAAAAGTTACAGCAAGTTCCTCCTCCTCCCCTGAGGTAGGCTGTGGAGGTTCCCATTTTACAGGTACATTAATGGGAAGCACTAGAGATGAAAGGAATTCTACCCCAGGCATTTGACTCCTGCTTCTTTTTCCATCTGTAATGGATTTAATCCAAGATCTGGGTAAGTTCCCACCATCAAGAAAGCATCTGTATATGGATTCAGTCACATGCATATAGAGTCAGAGATGGAGATGGCTTCCTTCCTTCCTTCCTTCCTTCCTTCCTTCCTTCCTTCCTTCCTTCCTTCCTTCCTTCAGTCTCACTCTATCGCCCAGGCTGGAGTGCAGTGGCATGTTCACGATCTCCCCAGCATCAACCTGCTGGGCTCAGGTGATCCTTCCACCTCAGCCTTCCAAGTAGCTGAAACTATAGGTGCTCACTACCATGCCCAGCTGATTTTTTGATGTACTGTAGTGATGAGGTCTCACAAAGTTGCTCAGGCTAGTCTCGTACTCGAGGGCTCAAGGCAGTCTTGTTGCCTTGGCCTCCCAAAGTGCTGGGATTACAGGATTGAGCCACGGAGCCCGGCCAGAGATGGCTATTTTCAAGCAAAGAAATATTATCTCTTAGGGTTTTTTTTCCTCCCCCATCTAGGTTGCTTAGATAGTTTGAATTTCACCAGGAAGGTAGTTTTCCACACAGACAAAACAAAACAAACAAAACTTAGTAGTGCCATGTGAGAATCTCTGTTTTACATTTTGGGAGGTTTTCCAAATGAGATAATCTAATTTATGTTTGTGTCTCTAGCATAGCAGTGGATTTCAGTACTGTTTTCTGAATTGAATTGAAGTAATTAATATAACACAAATACAAATGAGGAATAATACATTTTGGTCATGGCTTATGACTTTGTTTTGGGAAATCTTTACTGTAAATTTATAGAAGAGTTGAAAAATAATTTCTTAATTAGAGTAACTCTAGCAAGGGAGTTTGGGGTTAGTGTGGAGCAGGCTGATGGGTAGTTGGAGCAACCTCACCTGGCAATGAGTCTTTTATGATGAGCCTAGCCCTCCTGCAGTGTGAGCAGATGGAGAAAGCTTTTGACTGTAAAGATTTACCTGCATTCTCACCTGAGGCTTCTGTTTCCCTCCTCCTCACAGCTTTCAGGGTTTCTGCTGGTTTTTTCTTCTTTTCAAAAATTAATTACAACATTACCTTCCACTAGATGGTGCACTGGGTGCTGCCTATTGAAAATTTCAAACTTTTCTTATTTATATGCATTTCATTGACAGAGATAAAGATATACTGAGACTGTTTCTCTCAAAATTGTAATTTAGACAGAATTACAATAAATGCCTTAAGTCTTGAATTTTATTAAGCGATTTATTTGTAAGGAAAGGGTAGCTTAATTTAGGTGACGGAAATTGTTAGTAAGGCACACCTTGTCTTACTGCACTTTGCTTTGTTGTGAGTTAACATTGCGTATTTTACAAACTGGAGATTTGTGGCAGCCCTGCAGCTGGCAAATCTGTTGGTGCCGTTTTTTGGACAGCATGTGTACATTTCCTGTGACTGTCATATTTTGGTAATTCTCACAATATTTCACTCTTTTTCATTATTATTGTATCTGTTATGGTGACCTTTGATCAGTGGTCTTTGATGTCACTATTATAATTGTTTTGGGGCACCAAGAACCGTGCCCATGTATAGTGTTGAACTTTATTGATAAATGTGTGTTCTGACTGCTCCACGGATAAGCCAGTTTCCCATCTCTCTCCCTCTCCTCAGGTCTTCCTATTTCCTGAGACACAACAATATTTAATTAGGCTAATTAGTGGCCTCTAGTTGGTCATGTGAAAGGAAGAATTATAGATCTCCCATTGTAAATCAAAAGGAAGAAATCATTATTTTTACTGAGGAAGGCATGTCGAAAGCTGAGATAGGCTGAAAGCTAGGCCTCTTGAGCCAAACAGTTAACCAAGATTTGAATGCAAAGGACAAGTTCTTGTAGGAAATTAAAAGTGCTACTCCAGTGAACACACAAATGATAACAAGGTGATGAAGCAAACTTATTGCTGGTAAGAAGAAAGTTTTAGTGGTCTGGATAGAAAAGAAAACCAGTCACAACATTCAAAACATTCCCTTAAGCCAAAGCCTGTTCCTTCAGTTCTGTGAAGGCTGAGAGTTGAGTAAGCTGCAGAAGGAAAGTTAGAAGCTAGCAGAGGTTGGTTCAGGAGGCTTAAGGAAAGACAATTTCCATAACAAAAGTACAAGCTGATACAGCAAATGCTGATGGAGAAGCTGCAGCAAGTTATCCACCAGCTAAGATCACTGATGTAGGACAGCTACACTAAACAAGAGATTTTCAGTATAAACTAAACAGCCCTATCTTGAAAGAAGGTATCATCCTGGACTTTCATAGTTAAAGACAAGTCAATGCCTAGCTTCAAAGTTTCAAAGGACAGGCCAGGTGTAGTGGCTCATGCCTGTAATCCCAGCACTTTGGGATGTTGAGGTGGGAGAAATGTCTAAGGCAAGGAGTTTGAGACCAGCCTGCGCAACAAAGTGAGACATGTCTCTATACAAAATTATCTGGGTGGCGATACACACCTGTAGTCTAGCTACTCTGGAGGCTCAGGTGGGAGGATCATTTGAGCCTAGGAATTTGAGGGTATAGTGATCTATGATTGTGCCACTGCACTTCAGCCTGGGGAACAGAGTGAGACCTTGTCTTAAAAAAAAAAGAAAAAGAGCTGGGCTCGGTGGCTCAGCCTGTAATCCTGCGCCTTTGGGAGGCTGAGGTGAGTGGATTGCCTGAGCCCGCGGGTTCGAGACCCGCCTGGGCAGCGAGACCTCATCTCTACAATAAATCAAAAAACCAGCCAGGCGTGGTAGCGCATGCCTGTAATTCCGGCTACTCGGAAGGCTGAGGCGGAAGGATCGCCGGAGCCCAGCAAGTCGAGGTTGCGGTGGCCGGGAGCGGCCACTGCACTCCAGTCTGGGCGACAGAGTGAGACTCCAACTCGGAAAAAAAAAAAAAAGAAAAAGAAAAAGAAAAGCTTCAAAAGATAGGCTGACTCTCTTGTTAGGAGCTAATGCAGCTGGTGCCTTCAAGTTCAAGCCAATGCTTACTTACCATTTCAGAAATCCTAGGACCCTTAAGAATTATGCTATGTCTACTCTGCCTGTCCTCTATTCATGAAACACAAAGCCTGGATGACAGCAAATCTGTTTATAGCGTGGTTTACTTAGCTTTTAAGCTCACTGTTGAGACCTACTGCTCAGAAAAAATATTTCTTTCAAAATATTGCTGCTCAGTGACAATGCACATGGCTACCAAGAGCTCTGATGGAGATGCACAATGAGATTAATGTTGTTTTCATGCCTACTAATACAACATCCATTCTGCAGCTCATGGATCAAAGAGTCGTTTTGACTTTTAAGTCTTATTTAGGAAATACATTTTGTGAGGCTATAGTTGTCATAAGTAATGATTCCTCTCATGTATCTAGGCAAAGAATATTGAAAACCTGATGCCAATTAGAACAAATGTGACTCTTGGGAGTAGGTAAAAATATCTACATTAACAGGAGTTTGGAGGAAGTTGATTTCAGCCCTCATGGATAACTTTGAAAGGTTCAAGACTTCAGTGGAGGAAGTAACTGCAGCTGTAGTGGAAATAGGAGAACTAGAATTAGAAGTAGACCCTAAAGATGTGAATGAATGAATTGTTGCAATCTCATGAGAAGACTTTAATGAATGAGGAGGTGCTTCTTATGGATGAGCAAAGAAAGTGGTTTCTTGAGATAGAATCTACTTCTGGTGGTGATGCTGTGAACATTGTTGAAATGACTGCAAAGGATTTAGAATATTACATAAACTTAGTTGATAAAGCAGTGGCAGGATTTGAGAGGATTGACTCCAATTTTGAAAGTTCTACTGTGAATAAAATGCTATCAAACATCGTTGAATGCTACAGAGGAATCTTTTGTGGATTGACTCCAATTTTGAAAGTTCTACTGTGAATAAAATGCTATCAAACATCGTTGAATGCTACAGAGGAATCTTTTGTGAAAGGCAGAGTCAAACGATGTGGCAAACTTCATTAATGTCTTATTTTAAGACATTGCTACAGACACCCCATCTTCAGCAACTACCACCCTGATCAGTCAGCAGCTGTCAACATCGAGGCAAGACTCTCTACCACGGAAAGATCAGAATTTGCTGAAGGCTCAGGTGATTGTTAGCGTTTTTTAAAAATAATAAAGCATTTTTAATTAAGGTATGTACATTGATTTTTTTTAGACATAGTACTGTTGTACACATAATAGGCTACAGTATAGAGTAAACATAACTTTTATGTGTCAGGGAAACCAAAAATTTGTTGTGACTTGCATTATCACAATGTTCGAACCTAACCCACTCTACCTCTGAGGTGGGTCCATGCTTTCAGAAATAGCTTCTGAAAAGCCCTCTGGTTCTCGTTGTGGTCAGGAACCCTGACCAGAGTGTAGATTTATTGGTCCTTATTTACATATAGTTGAACTGTGTGTGATGGCTTGTGTTTTGTTAACTCCTGTGTGAACTGGGACTGTGCTACATGAGCATGGTCTTATGCTTTCCTTTTTTGAATTACTGATTTTTTAAAAGAAGTGGTAAAGGATGCATGTGTTGTAAGACCATTCTCTACCTACGATGAATAGATGTTCAAGTAAAAAAAAAATTGTTTTCCAGGCATAGGAGAGTTTTTTTTTTTTTTTCTTTTTCTTGAACAGTCATTTAATAAATCTTTCTATCTTTTTAGGAGAACATTATTAGCCTCATTTACTTATGAAAGAGAAGGGAGTAGCTCTTCTGTCCAATGATAGGCATTGTTAGTTAGGCTCATGTATTGCTGATTGGATTGCTTGTTACTGGTTGTTATGGAAACAGAGATGAAAAAACATAGCTGTTGCTTTGATAAAAAGCAATACTGATTTTAGCTATAAAAGTGGCAATGTTAGTGGAGAATAAAGAGCCGAGAATAAAGATGATTGCATTTTTCAAGATGTTTTGAAGAAAACACTGGACTGTAAAAAATGCAGGATGGGAGTCTAAGTGAGAAAGTCTTTAAGTGGTTGCGGTGTGCGTATTTATTTCAGTTCCAATGAACTGTGGGTGGAGAGGACAGCAGTGGTAATTTGTTTCTTGGAATTGATGCTGGCTCTCGGAGGATTTGATCTTGATGTGGGAGAGTCTAGCCCTTCTAGTAAGGTTGTTCTTGGCAGTGCTGTCAGCCTTGGAAGGAGCGTGGGCATCAAAAGTTAGGTGGTTTAAATAGCCAGGCAGTTTAAAAGACTGCCCTTGTGTGGGCTTCCCAGGGTTCTCTTCACCTTTGAAGGCCTTAATCAGGTCATTAAAGCATTTTAAGGAAGGTTTATAGCTCTCCTGTGGTCCATACTTGGGCTGGGTACTCTTTAATTTTCAAATTTACGTTTTCAGTTTTTGAAATAAGTAGGATCCCAAACTTTATAAAGTTAATAACGTGAGTAAGCAAGTGTCAACTGTGAGAGGGTCTGATGTAGCATCAGGTGTCAATCAGCATTACAGGTATAAAAACATGCTCTCTGAAAGATGAAACTCCTATACTTAGAGCAATTTGAATCTTGAGAAACAAGTATTCTTGAGAGTAGTAACTTCTTTTTTTGGCAATTGGAAGTTTGTTGAGATTATGTAGTAGACATTTGGAGTTGACCCAGGCATAAAAAAGTTTGTGGAGTTATGGCCCAAGATTTACCAAGGTTCTACTGCTGATATTCAAAATATTATTTTTCTCTTCCTATTTTAGCTTCTGATTCAGCTTCTGAAGAGTCAGTTCAGACCTCTGAGCTCTTTGAATGTTTTGAATTTAGCTTGGTTCCCAGTAATGCCCTTCAAAGTATCCTTTTTGTCCATGGCAAAATCATGTACATGGTAAAAAATTAGGTCAGGTTCAGGGGAGAGAAGTTGTGGGCAGAAGCAGTGAGGAAATTAATTAACATTATTTTGATTTATTTATAATCATTTAAAAGAGGATACAAAATTCAAATTTGGAATTTTCAAAATAGCAATTTTTTTCACCTTTAAGCTTAGCATGAAGAATTTAGACCAGTGGTTTTCCAGCTTTAGCCTGCCTTGGAATCACATGGGTGGACTTGTTGTATCTTAGGTTGCTGCCCTCTGGCCCCAGTGATTCAGTAATGGTTAACACAAGCTTTGATATTTCAAAGATCTGGATTTGAATCATTGCTCTGCTCTCACTAGTTCTTTTACTTCAGGCAAGTTTCTTCACAGTTGTTTCAAATCTAAAGTGGAAATAGGCAGGTCATGGTGGCTCATGCCTGTAACGGCAGCACTTTGTGAGGCTGAGGCTGGAGAATTACTTGAATCCAGGAGTTCGAGACCAGCCTGCGCAACACGGCGAGACCTAGTCTCTACAAAATAAATAAATAAATAAATAAAAACAACAGGCATGGTGGTGTTTGCCTGTAGTCTCAGCTCCCTAGGAGGCTGAGGCAGAAGGATTGCCTGAGACCAGGAGGTCAAGGCTGTGATAAGCTATCATTGTGTCACTGCATTCTAGCCTGGGTGACAGAGTGAGACCTCAACACACGCACACACACACACACAAGCAAAAAAAGTGGAAATAATATAGCATTCTGTTGCTAAGAATATACAGTGAACTCAGATGTGTAGGTACTCATAGAACAGTGCCTGGCAAGTTGTAAGCATGCAATAAATGTTGGCTTTTAGTCATAAAAATCAGTTCCTGTATGAAATAAGTAGAATAATGAATTTTATAAAGTTGAGGTAAGGAAAGAAAATTTTGTATTTATTTAATTTGCAAGCACTGTGCTGAAGAAAAATAATAAGAGCATTCAATCATTATTTAATGAATGTAGAGCCTAGTAATTTTCCAGAAAACCTTTTTTTTTGGAGATGTAGAATATTCATACTGGTAGTGCCCCCCCAAACATGGAATTATTTGATCACAGAATGTTGGACTCTCACAATAATTCTCATAGTCCACACTTAATATAACAGGAGTTTTAAAGGTTGTTCCTGGGACTTAAATTGCAGGAAGTATCTGAAAGTCATCTTTAGAACATATTCTGTCCCCTGTAGTATGATGACTTTGTATTTGATGACCTTGAATACATTTTGGGGATCTCTTAACCCCAGCTTGCTGATTGCCAGGTATAGTTTCCTTTCTGTAGATCTCTGAGAGTCCACCTCTCTTTGGGGATCCTTTGAAAGGCAGAACCCCTTTCTCCATCCATCTCTGTAACTATCACTCATTGTATTTCTTTTATAGTGGTTGTCACACTCTTATAAGCATCTTATTTGTTTACTCTTTATTGTTTCCTTCACTATGATGTAAGCTCTGTGAGGGCAAGGACACGAACTTCTCTACTGGGTACCTAATGAGACACAGCACCTGGTGTATAGGGAATTGAGTACCTCGCTTCAGTGGAATGTGTGATATGGAACCCTCCCCCCTCATCCCCACCTAGGTCAGAGCTCAGGCTTAAGTCAGTACTCAGTTCATGGCTCACCATTGTGACTGGTCCATGAGAATCCTCACATTTTATTTCATTGCATCTTTCCCCTTCATCACCTGTTCCCACTCAAGTGCTCCTTTCCCCTGTAGCACCCTCTCTGGGCATCACATACTCATTAGGATGGCTGATTCTCATGGGAATGGCAGTGCAGATGTGCACTTGCACTGGCTGTGGCTCCTCACATTCTAGCTGGGGCATGGTATTTTCTGTCCTTATAATTTTTTTCCAATTTGACACAGCATGTGGAGCAATCCAGGCACAAAGTGATACGTTATTGTTCTGGTTTACAATTGTCTGGTTACTAATGTGCTTGAGTATCCTATCATGTGTTATATAGGTTTTTCCTTTGGGTGAATTGAGCATTTATATATTCGTGGCTTCTTTTTCTGTTAGCTTTTCCTATCCTTTTCACACTTTTTTGAACTAATTTTCAGGAACTTAAAAAAATATCCTAGATGTTAGATGGTGCAAACATCTACAATATTAGTTTTCTTAGTTTTTTTTAGCCTGTCAAACTTTTTCTTTGAAATCTTTTATTGAATGAATTCTTTAGTTTTATGATCCATCTGTTTTTTTCATCATCTGGATCTTGCTTGGGAAATATTTCTCATTCCTAGTTAACAGTGGTATGTTTGTACATTTTTTTCTATGGCAGTCCGATTTTCCTTTTTTCACTTACTAAATAGTCTCATGGTTTGTGATGCTACCTTTATCAAGGTACCCCCCCCTGACACATACTTATCTATATTTAGCCTCCCTGTTCTGTTCTGGACAATTTGTTCCTGTTCTAATTTCAGTGGTTTTTGTTTTTATTTTTATTACTACAACTTGTTTATAAATAGTTTGAAAGACAGACAGATAGATAGATAGATGATATCTAGAAGGGTGAGTACCTTCTACGTTCTTTTTAAAAAATATTTAAGGCCGAGTGTGGTGGCTCATGCCTATAATCCCAGCACTTCAGGAGGCCGAGGTAGAAGTATTACTTGAACCCAGAAGTTTGAGACCAGCCTATGCAACAAAGCGAGACCTTGTCTCTACAAAAAAATAAAAAATTAGCTGGACTTGGTGACATGAACTTGTAGTCCCAGCTACTTGGGAGGCTGAGGTGAAGGATTGCCTGAGCCCAGGAGTTCAAGGCTGTGAAGAGCCATGATCATGCCACTACACTCCAGCCTGGGGGTCAGAAGGAGACTCTGACTTAAAAACAAAAAAACAAAAAAACAAACAAACCAACAAAGCTTGATGTTTTCAACCCTGGCTATATAGGATTAACTAAATAGTTTTTAAAAAGCATATGTCCCATTTAACACAAATGATGATGAACTGAATTGTAATCTCTAGGGAATAGAGTTCAACAATTATACGTTTTAAAATCTCCTCTGGTGATACTGATATATAGCCAGGGTTGAAACCACTTAGCAGTGATATTTATGTTTTTTTCAATGGAGTTTTACATGTTTCTTTCTATAATGGCCTTGTCTTCTTTGTTAAATTAATTCCTGGGTATTTCAGCTTTTGTTTTTATTGTGAATGCCATTTTTTTTCCTATTGTATTTTCTTTTTTTTCCCCCGGTGTAGCGGAATTATATGTATATATACATATGTATGTATACATATGTATGTATACACACACAGTCATACGTTGCTTAACAACAGGATATATGTCGTTAGGCATTTTCATCATCTTGGGAACATCTCTGAGTGACTCACACAGCCCTCGATGGTGGAGCCTACTACTCGCCTGGGCTATGCGGTAGAGCCTGTTGCTCCTAGGCTACAAACATGTACAGCATGTGACTGTGCTGAATACTGTAGGCAACTGTAACACAATAGTAAGTATTTCTGTGTCTAAATATAGAAAAGTTACAGTAAAAATATAGTATTCAAGATAAAAACAAAGGTACACCCGTCTAGGGTACTGACCATGAATGGAGCTTGCAGGACTGGAAGTTGCTCTGGGTAAGTCAGTGAGTGAAAGTGAAGGCCTAGGACATTACTGTAGGCTACTATAGATTTTATAAATACTGTACATTTAGGCTTTACTAAATTTATTAAAAACTCTTTTTCTTCAGTAATAAATTAACCTTAGCTCATGGTAACTTTTTGTTTTATAAACTTTTTAAATCTTTTTGGCACTTGTAATAGCACTTAGCTTAAACACATGGACTCATTGGGCATCTGTGTAAATTTTTTTTATATATCTGTTTTTAGGAAAAAACTTCCTAAACTGTGTTTTTCCTCTGCTCTCAAGCCACCATCACAACAATCATCAACTCAGAAGACTACTGGGACCAAATGTGTGGGAGTTTTTCCACACACAGCAAGCAGCAGACACCAGCTGTGTGTCCTCCGATTCAATTCCAACATATTTCATGGAGTTAGTGTCAGATCTCACAGGTGGAGGGCTCAGTGCTCAATATACCAATGGCAAGTTGGGGTCTCCAGAACTTCTGACCAACTGGCTTCAAGTTAGAGTTCCCATGACTCCCTCTTTTTCAATTAATTTGCTGGAGAGGTTCACAGAACCCAGGCAAACACTTATGTTTACTGGTTTATCCTAAAGGATATTGCAAAGGATACAGATGAAGAGATGTGTAGGGCAAGGTATGAGGGAAAGGGTGCAGAGCTTCCATGTCCTTTCTGGGTGCCGTGTTCTAGGAACTTCCATGTTCAGCTGTCTGGAAGCTTCCTGAGTATAGTCTTCTGGGATATCCCCAGGGTATAAAGTGGGACCCTGTCTAGGGAGGGTCTAAAGACCCACAGTCAGATGGCCAGTTAAGATCAGAGTCCTGCCTTGGGGCAGGTGAAAGTAGGGCTGGAGAAGTTTGGAGAGATTCTGTTTCCTGAGTCCTGACACACCCAGTATTGTAACAAAGGACTGAACAAGAACTTTGGGGGTTATGAACCAGGAATCTTAGACAAAAACCAATATATAAATATATACTATAATACCACAATATCCTTATTCTGTAAGCCTATTTCTATTTTAAATTTTTTCTTTTTGAACTTTTTTCTTAAAAACTAAGACAAAAATACACACATTATCCTAGGTCTACACAGTATCAGGATCATCAAATATCTCTGTATTCCACCTCCACATCTTGTCTTTCAGGGGCAATAAATGACATGCATGTAGCTGTCATCTCCTGTGATAACAATGACTTCTGTAATAGCTCCTCAAGGACTTACCTGAGGTTGTTTTACAGTAAACTTTCTTTTTCATAAGTAGGAGTACACTCTAAAGTAATGATAAAAAGTATAGTATAGTAAATATATAAAGTAGTAACATAGTCACTTATAATTATCAAGTATTATGTACTGTACATAATTGTATGTTTTATACTTTTATACGACTGGCAGTGCAGTAGATTTGTTTCTATCAGCATCACCACACACACTTGGGTAATAGATTGTGCTGTGACATTCCAATGACTACAGTGTCGCTAAGTGATAGATATCTCTTAGCTCTGTTATGTTCTTTTTTTTCTTTTGAGTTGGAGTCTCACTGTCGCCCAGACTGGAGTGCAGTGACATGCTCCCGGCCACTGCTGCTTCGACCTGCTGGGCTCCGGCAATCCTTCTTCCTCAGCCTTCCAAGTAGCTGGAACTATAGACACACACTACCACGCCCAGCTAATTTGTTGATTTATTGTAGAGATGAGGTCTCGCCAAGTTGCCTAGGGGGGTCTCGAACCCATGGGCTCAGGCAATCCACTCACCTCGGCCTCCCAAAGTGCAGGATTATAGGCTGAGCCACTGAGCCCAACTATCTGTTATATTCTTAAGAGACCACCATAGTATATATGATTTGTCATTGACTGGAACATCATTATGTAGCAAATGGCTGTATTTTAAATTTCTTTTTTAGGTAATCTTGCTGAACTTTTATTATTATTTTATTTTATTTTTTTGGAGTCAGAGTTTCACTCTGTGGCCCAGGTGAAGTGCAGTGGCATGCTCTTGGCCACCCCAGTGTTGGCCTGCTGGGCTCAGGTGACCCTTGTGCCTCAGCCTTCCAAGTAGCCAGAACTACAAGTGTGTGCTACCACTTCCAGCTAAGTTTTTTTTTTTTTTGAGTTGGAGTCTCTCTCTGTCACCCAGACTGGAGTGCAGTGGCATGCTCCTGGCCACTGCAGCCTCGACCTGCTGGTCTCCAGCGATCCTTCTGCCTCAACCTTCCAAGTAGCCGGAACTGCAGGTGCGTGCTACCATGCCCGGCTAATTTTTGATTTATTGTAGAGACAAGGTCTCACCAAGTTGCTTGGGTGGGTCTCGAACCCACGGGCCCAGGCAATCCACTCTCCTCGGCCTCCCAAAGTGCTGGTATTACAGGCTGAGCCACCGAGCCCAGCCTAATTTTTTTTTGATATATTGTAGAAATGAGGTCTCGAATCCCTGGGCTCAGGCAATCCTCTTGCCTTGGCCTCCCAAGGTGCTGGGATTACAGACTTGAGCCACTGTGCCTGGCCCTCTTATTATGCTTAATGGCTAGTTTTTCTTTTGGATATTCCATGTAGATGATTATTTCATCTTTAAATAATGACCATTTGTCTTTTTCCTTGCAGTTCTTATTTACCTTTTTTATTTCCTTGCCTTATGCACTACCGAGGCTTGTGGTAATATGTTGGAGTGGTGGAGGTAGTGGCCCCTTGATGTTGTTCCCACACTTAAAGGGAATTCACCTTTAATAGGGAGATTTTTTTTTTAATGGGTTCAGAAAAACTTGAGAAATAAGCACAGACTCTTCTTCCTGGTTTTGGTGTGGTAACTGTCATAGATACTAATATTCACAATATCCACAGTTGTGTTTATTGAGTTTACAAAAATTTTTTTTCTATTATTCTCATTTTATAGATGAAAGTTTTAAACTAGATATTTGAATTAGTTTTATCAGCCTTTTCCAAGGTAAGGTGTGTGTAATGCCTATTTAGTTAAAAGCCATCATGTGTTTGGAAAAATAAAGTGGAAATTGTGATGTATGTTAAAGTGTGTGAATTTTAAAAATTATTGAAATATATGAGGGCAGAGCCCTAAAAAGCCCAGAATTTATTTATAGTTAATTGTGTATTTATTCTTACATGTTTCAACTTCAGTCACCTTCAAAGTTCTCTGTTTGATGCAATATACCTATTGAGATGCTTTTTCTACTGCTCTAAACACTTTTTGAACTTACCAGTTTTGATGCCTTTTAGTGCTTCTGCCATTTTTTGTTTCATCTCTTCCACATTGGTAGAACAGTTTCCTTTGAAGACTTTTTTCATCTGGGGAAGCAAACAACAACAAAGAAAAGTGACTTAGGGTGAGATAGGGTGAATAGGGAGGCTGGGGCAGGGGTGTCATGCTGTTTTTGGTGAAAAACTGCTGAACACTCAGTGTGGTGTGGGCAGGTGCACTTGTAAATCACCCATCATGAAATGAGAAATGCATTGAAAGAATCCCCCCCCCACCAAAATTCACTGAAGCTGAATACAGCCTCTCACAGCAACACTAGCTTGTACACTGATGCTGATGGGTTTCTAGAACACTTACCTAGTGGGGGAAGCCTGGACTACAAGGGGCCCTGCCTCCAAAAGATAATTCTGAGTTTTTTTTGGGTCCTCCTCATGTATCTAGAATAATGCATATATCCTAAGTATGCAACCTACTGCTTTTTCACAAACCAAATATACTTGTGTAGCTAGCACTCGAGTGAAGAAGCCTTATTAGCAGGACTCCAGAAGCATCCTTATGTTCTTTGTGTTTGCATGGAATAATTGCTGTGGTTTTTGTAGTTTACATAGTGAAATCATACAGTATAGGCTATTTTTGTGCCACTTTCCCTCAATATTGTGTTTTTGAGGTTCATCTTCATGGTTGTGAACATTGTGAAATTTATACTCACATTTATGTGCATTTTAAGACTGAGAAATGTTGGTGGCTTAAGGAAATTTGTTTGTCCTACTTTAATCAACCCATAAGTTATTCTCTCTCTGCTTGGTAGGCCAATGCACCTGGCATATTTCTCTAGGAAAGTGCTCACAACATTGTCTTGTAATTATTTAGGCTTGTGTCTTCTCCTAGATTTTTAGATACTTCATATACAGATGTTGCTTTGTTCACTATTTATACTTGACACCTAGTGTGTTCTCAATAGATGGCAACTTAATTTTACAGATGCTCAGCAGTTTTATAGAGTTTAAATTCCCTGTGAGGTGGATTTGTTAATGTACCTTTAATATTTCTCCAAATACTATATATGTCACTAATATTTTGCTTTTGGCAAGAGTTCCCAGTTGAAATGATCTGGGGTTGAATGTTTTCATGAAGGTTAATCTTAGTCCCTGGTGACTGTTTCCAGCTGAGTCCTCCTGTCCGAAGGAGGTACTTTTTATCGTCTCACCAGCATTAGTTCTTATATTAGTTGCTGTATGGTGTATACCTGGGACCCACTTTTTTCTGCATTATTCTGTGCTTAACATTTGCCAGTGTATGCTGTTGTTAGATGTATACTAAATTTATATATGCAGTTCATTATAACATTTTAATAGCTAAAAAATTAGAAATAACCAGAATGTGCAGCAGTGAGCATTTATTAGTCTTCTGTATGGGAATTGTTCATATAAGGTGGCAAAAGATTACAAAATCATGTAATCAGGATGATCTAATTTTTTAATGAAGGGTACATTTATTTTCATGTAAAACTATCAAAATTGTCCATGTGGTTTTATTCATATCTGTGTGAATGTTCAAATAATATCAGTGGGCATTAAGAGTCCCAGTGAATTACTTCTTTGCTAGTCTATTTTCCTGAAATTTTAATAACTTTTTTTTTTTTTTTGAGTTAGAGTCTTACTCTGTCGCACAGACTGGAGTGCAGTGGCCGCTCCTGGCCACCGCAGCCTCGACCTGCTGGGCTCCGGCGATCCTTCTGCCTCAGCCTTCCAAGTAGCTGGAACTACAGGTGCGCGCTACCACGCCTGGTTCATTTTTGATTTATTGTAGAGATGAGGTCTCGCCAAGTTTCCCAGATGGGTCTCAAACCCGCAGGCTCAGGCAATCCACTCACCTCAGCCTCCTAAAGGTGCGGGATTACAGGCTAAGCCACTGAGCCCGGCTATAGTCATTTTTATAATAAGAAATTAGCAATTAAAAAGGACTGCCTAGTAAGCTGGGGTGGAGAGTTGTGGGGGTTGTAGATGGTGTGAGATTGGTTATGAATCAAAGGTGGGAAATGAGTACATGGAAATTCATTAAAGTGTTATACTATTCTCTCCACATTCATGTATGCTTAAAATATTCTCTAAGAAAGTAAAACAGGTTGGGTACTTTGGCTCACACCTGTAATCCCAGCACTTTGGGAGGCTGAGGCGGGAGGATTGCTTGAGCCCAGGAGTTTGCGATCAGCCTAGGGAACATAACAAGACCTCATATCTACAAAAAATAAGAAAAATTACTGGGCAGGGTGGCACATGCCTCTAGTCCCAACTACTTGAGAGACTGAGATGGGAGGATCACTGGAAGCCAGGAGTTCACGTGGTGGTGAGCCATGATCGTGCCACTGCACTCTAGCATGGGTAACAGAGTGAGACCCTGTTACAAAAAAAAATTTTTTTTTTTAAAGAAAGAAAAGACTGTAATTTGTGAGTGGGGCCACTTAGTAAAGAATATGGGGCATGAATACAGGGTAAACTTTTATTTTGTGATTGCTCTATAGGACACTAATAGCAGCTCTTTTTCACCATATCTGTCAATAGTAGCAAACGAAATAAATACTTTGCCTGTTGTGAGAGGACTTAAATCATGATCTGCTGCCTGGTTTATTGTGGTAGCTTTACTGCCCTAGCACTGTCCCTAAAGCCTTATCTCCACCTGGCATCCATGGTAGATTGGGTGGACCCTGTTACTTGGTAGGCCCTGTCAGTCAGTGGTCCTCCTCCATGCAGAGCCTCATGGCGACTTGTCGTTTTGCTCTGATTCAACGGCAAAGTTTCCATACTGCTTCACTCACCTTAGAAATTGTGTTTGTGATTGTGAGTTTTGACCACACACCTCATTGAGCATGGGAAAAAATGGAAATTGAGGCTGCACTCCTGACTCTAGATCTTGAGGTTTAAGTGCCTTTTGTGACAAGTCTGGTTCTGAAGTGTTTACTAGCCTGATATAAAAGGAGAGAGAATTCTTTTGGCTTAAGTGACTGTTTTTTTTTTTTTACATTTCTTGAGTTAGCTAGAGGAGGAAAGGCATGAGAAAGAGTTTATTTCTAGCTTCCCTAACTCACTAGCGTAGACAGGTCTGGTTAGCTATTTTTGAGACCAAAGTGTCAAGAAAGAGGCTCACAAAGAACAAAGAGGTTTGAGTGCTGCAGTCTCTCCCACCTTGGTCTCCTAATGTCACAGCCATGGGATGATACCAGGTACTCTCTTCATAAGGCCCTTTCTCAGGGTGGCTGTGACTGCTAGTGGTTAGTGCTCTTAGTCTGTCATTGGGCTCTTCTAATTGGGTTTCCAGCTTTTAGTGTTTTGTTCAAAGAGAATCTCAAAGAACAAGGCAGTGTCTGAACAAGCACAGCCTAGATCTCAGCTCCGTATCATTGGAGCCAGTTTTCAAGCATTTGGTTTCAGTCCCACTTCACACCCTTAAAAATTATCAAGAATCTCAAAGACCTTTTGTTTATGTGAGTTATATCTACCAATATTTACCATGTTAGGAATTTGGGAATTTTAGAGTATTTATTAATTCATTAAAAAATAACACCATTGTATATGAATGCAACATTTTATGAGAATAACTTTATGAAGAGAACTTAGTGAGAAGATTGGTGTTATTTTACAGATTTGCAATTCTCTATAAAGCCTGGTTCAATAGAAACAGCTGGTTCTCATATCTACTTCTGCATTGTGTCTGTTGTTATTTGTTGTTTGATTGAGATAGGAAGAAGATCCAGCCTCAGATCTGCAGCTGGAAAAGGGAAGGATATTTTAATAGTCATTTTAGATGATCGTGTATATTCTCTTTGATACTATACCAAAACTGCAATAATAGATATTTCTTTTTTTTGTTTGTTTTTTAAGTTGGAGTCTCATTCTGTTGCCCAGACTGGAGTGCAGCCATACGACCATGGCTACCGCAGCCTCCACTCACTGAGCTCAGGTGATCCTTCCCCCTCAGACTCCCAAGCTGGGGCTACAGGTGTGTGACCATGACGAACTAATTTTTTGATTTATTGTAGAGATGAGATCTCACCATGTTGCCCACGAGGCTGGTCTCAAACTCCTGGGCTGAGACAATCCTCTTGCCTTGGCCTCCTGAAGTGCTGAGCATGAGCCACTGTACCCAGCAGATATTTCTTAAAGTTTAATTGCAGTGTGAAATCTGAAACCCTGTTAGTAAACTTTTCTCACTGTGTTACATTTAAATCCATGGGTCTATCTTGCATGCTGAATATTTTTTTAAAAACCCATGTATGATTTAGAAAATGTTCATTCACAAAATTATATAAATCTCCCTAATGCTGCCACATTTTATGGTACCATTAGAAAAAAACACTTGTTAAAATCAGCAGTGATCTTATCAGAAGTCTCTTCCCACCCTAGTTTCATTGAGGTTGTACAAAAAACTGCATATAATTAGTGTGTAGAATTTAGTGAGTTTGGATAAATGTGTACATTTCTATTACCATCACTACAATCCAGGTTTTAAACATGTTCATCACCTCTGAAAGCTTTCCTTGTGTCGTGTCCCCTTGCTTTGTTTTGTTTTTGATGTCTGTTAAGAATATAACATGAGATCCACCCTCATACTTCAGTGTACAGCACAGCCCCTTTATGTGAACTTCCTGTCTCATCACACAGAAGATTAAAAAGGCATGTACTCAAAGGGTAAGATTTAACACAAGTTTCACAGTTTGATCAAGGACACTCTTACATGAAACTGGCATTTTTTTCCACTGTGAGTTCACAGTGGTGATGACTACCCATGCAGTCGGTGCTACTGCCTTGATTTGTTTGAAGTGCTGGCAGTTTTACATGCACTTGCTTTAACATCATCATTGCAAATGTCAGACCTCTCACAGATGATGTATAGGCATTACTATAAAGATAGTTCTGATGTCATGGACATCCTGAAAGGTTCTTGAGGACCTCCAGGGTGTCATGGAGAACTTTGAGAATAGCTGGCTTCTGGCATCTCTTGCAGCTGAGGGCCAGCTTCTTGTGTTGATCTGTCTCCTCTGAGGTTGCTCAACTGGGTCCAAACTTCTTTGCTTACTTACTCCTAAATGTCTTAGAAGAAGCAGGAACCTACTGCTTCTTGGTTCAGCTGTGCTGTATTTTTTCAAGTGAAAGGAAGTTTAACAAATAGGAAAGCAAATATCTCTGAGACAGGCAACTCCTGACCTGTATGAAGCTGTAAATTTTGCTGTCTTATCACAGTAAATACACCCATGAGCATGCTTATACTTGATTAACTTTACTCATCTTATAAGATGAAGATAATCACAAAGAAAACTTTAAGAAATGTTCTGCTCATTTATCAAGAAGTATTTGGTAATGCCATCATAAATTTAAAAAAAAGGCTGCCACCTGTTGCAATGCTTTTTATTTAATGCATGATTTAACATGTTGTTCTTTTCTTTTATTTCCTGTAAATAGTAATCAGATAATGATTTGATTCAGTTTCAGTTTCTTGGCGAAACTGCTTCATAGGTGGTAGAGTGTACTTCTAATCAGAGTCAGGTAATGTTGGTTGTCTCTCTTTGTATAGTGTTTGTGACCATTGATGTTCATTACCTTCATCCATTATTTTGTCAGGGGTTTGCAAAATGGTGATATTTTTATTGTGTTCCTTTTTTACTTATTAGAATATTTTTATAAGGAGAAATTTTCCCTTTGAGATATAGTTAGTATAGAAAAAGGAAGGTTAGATATCTGATTCTTTTTAACAGAATTATTATTATTACTATTTTTATTTTTATTTGAGTCAGAGTCTCACTCTGTCTCCCAGGCTGGAGTGCAGTGGTACTATCATGCCTCTTGCAGTCCCGACCTGCTGTGCTCAGGCAAAATACTTCCGCCTCAGCCTTCCAAGTAGGTGGACTACAGGCATGTGCCAGCTTGTCTGGCTAATTTTTTGATTTATTGTAGAGACAAGGTCTCGCCATGTTGCTTAGGCTGGTCTTGAACTCCTGGGCTCAGGCAATCCTCTCTCCTCTGCCTCCCAAAGTGCTGAGATTACAGGTGTGAGCCTCTTCATCTGGTCCTTTTTTTAAAAATCAGTTTTCAACATTATGATTTGGTCTCTTAGATTATAGAACAAGACTGTTCTAGATGAGTAAATTAAGTTGGTCTTCATATCATTTTTCTTGGGAACACCAAACTAAGTTACGCTGGTTTTTAGAAGTAAATCTAAAGGAAACTATTAATATAGAAGTGTGTTTTCTTATGGTCTGAAAGTAGATTAATTTATTTGAAAGAAAAAATAAGGTAGTAACATCTTGGAATGTTAAAGGAATTGGAATTTTTTGAAATTGAAACAAGATTTTTCTTGTCTTTGGAATAACATATTTGTTGCATGCAATTATCCTTTTATAGTATCTTATATTGTATTCTGAGAGCAAATTTGAAAATGTATAAGGACAACCTTTCAGGATGTCCACGACATCAGAACTATCTTTATAGTAAGTATGTATAAGGTATCCTTGACTTCCAGGTGTTTGTAGTGTTATAAAGTAGGTGAAAAGTTGACCTTTAATATTGTTATACATATTTGTTACTGGCATTTCATAAGTAGAATGAGAATGACAAGCAAATAAAAATTCTTTTTTCTACAATATTTCCTGCTCTTTAAAATGTATAATGTTGAGAAAAGGATGATAGAAAATAAAATTGTTTTCTTTAAAAAAAGGGAAGCAGTAGGCGAAACTGATTATTTAGGGGGCAAGTCCGAGGGAATTAAAGAGGTTCTACTGGAATTGGAGTAGAAGGAGAGGGGAAGGCAAGTCTGATCCGTGTTCAGATGCAGACTTTTGCGGGTTTCCCTGCTAATGCTGACTGTAACTTGAAACAGGTCCTTCTGCTTCAGGCCAGACTTGTTTTAAGCTGCTCCTCCCTTCCCAATTCTTTCTCATAAGTTGAGTGACTGCTAAATACACAGTCCTTACACAGAAGCTTATGTAAATATCTGTGTAGTTTGTGCAGGCCTTCTGGGAACAGTTAACAGCTGTTCATGGTCAGTGGGAGGAGTCCTGGCAACTCTGGTTTTTCAGAGTGGTATCCTCAGGATTTCATTTTTGTTGTGCCTACTGACTATGAAACTCATCCCCAAGAGCTGCTAATTTATTTTCAGTTCAGTGTCTTATAGTTATAAATAATAACTCAAATGATTTTTACTTGACTTCTCTTGTCCTGGGAGCTTCTGATTTCCAGATAGGTCTAAAACTGGGTGATTAAATCTCTTATTTCTGCATATGGAGCTTAAAGTATCCCTTAGGACAGGCCATGAATGATATGCCAAGACTGCTTGCTTATCAAAGTAGACATTTTCCCGTCCAATAATAATTTGGACTTAATAAAAGTCTTGGAATGCTTTAACAGATTGGGACAAGCTTAGTGTTTACAGATAAGAGCTGACATTTCTCTTACTGTATGCCAGGTACTGCCATTTATTGATTCTGTACTGTATACCAGTCACTGTCATTTATTGATTCCTTATTGTATGCCAGGTGCTGCTGTTTATTGATCCTATACTATATGCCAGGTGCCATGCTGAACAAGCTCTCCCTAAATATTCATGCTTAATTCCCACAGCAGCCCTTTGAGTGCTATCATTTTTATTTTACCAATGGAAAAACTGTGTCATGGAGAAGTTAAATAATTTGCTCTTGAGTCTTGTAAGTAGGAAATGATGAAGACAAGATTCAAACCCAGCTTGCCCATTGTGTACATCAGAGACCAGTGTGTGAGAATTGTATGATTTGAATTCATATGGGAAATTCCTTCCCTTCATACATCTTTCATCTTACTTTGTTTGTCTCTGTACTTTAAACTGGACAGGTACAAGTTTCATGAGCTTTAGCCAGTGCCCTCAAGTTTTTCCACCAAAGCACACCCCTTCATGACAGAAGTTTGCCCAGGAGAAGGCCGGAAACATCAAAAAGTAGCTCACCTGCAAGAATGGAATTGTTCTGAAGTTTTGTGTTTGATGTAATAGGTTAAAAACACCAGAATGAGTTGACATTTTTTATGCCTCCCCTTGAACCACGCACTGTACCTCAGATCGAGACAGTCTGTAGGACGTGGCGGTAACGTCATGATCATGTGTGGAGTTGAGATCATTCCTGTGTTGGTATGGAGGGGCGTTGGATAGGAAGGAGATTATGACACAGAACAGATGTGAGGAGCTGAATGAGAAGTGAGGGCTGGTGGGGCAGGAATGAACTTAATACAGACCTGGGTGGTGTAATGGAGAGGATTTGTTGACTGGATATCAGAGAGCTTAGTTCTACTTCTCCTGCTCTTCTCGGTTTCTGCTATGGGGTTTTTTTTTGTGTGTGTGTGTGCTCCTGTTCCTTACTTGTGGGAGTGGCTTCAGTCCTTGACCCACTTATCCAACCCCTCAATTGTGTCTGCACCCACAGTCTTGGCTTCAGCTATCATTTCTGTGCAAGTGACTTCTAAACTGCCTGTGCTTTTTATGAGCTCCACTCAGTGAATCCACTTGAGCCCTTACTTGCAAATCTGCAGCTGCTCAGTGGATACTTCCTGAATATTTGAATGTCTTGGAGTGAGCACATTTGATTCCATTTGATTTTATCTGCTCTTCCCTCCACAGCCAGCAGTAGCATTTTTAAGTGGTATACAAATCGGTAGGAAGAGAACATTTCCATGTGTACTGTAGATAGACTTCGATGGATCCCTGTTTAATTAGTCAAGTGTGTGAGATGCCTGGAAGGAGATGGCCACACTGGCTCTAACAGACACAGTGTAGTATACGTACCTTCCTCTGGCACCTCGGTTCTTAGTGAGGTACAGGTGGCCTGTGATAAAGTCAGGATTGTACCAGTTCCAGGAGAGCCATCAGGAACCCTCTGTGCACTTCTTTGTAATGTCTATTAGCAGTTGGCTGTTCTAGGTTGTAAGGAAACTTAGCTCCCTCAAGGTCAAAAGCCTACTTGTGAGGAGAAAGAAAGTTTGGCGGTCTTCTTACAAATGACTCAGGATTTTGGAATGACTCTTTCCACAGCTTCTTCCTTGTTTAATTGATGTCCCTCACCCTGGTCACCCAGGCAGAAAACCCTAAGGCAGTATGCCCTAATGGGGACAGTGAAACCAAATATGGTTTTAAATTCCATCTCTGCCCATTGCTGCTCTTATGGCCTTAGGCAAGTTATTTAATCACTCTAAGCCTGTTTTCTTATTTGAAACAGGCTGATTATGGTACCTACTACAAATGATAGTAATGAGAGTTAGATCAGATGACACGTGAAGCCCTTGGTGTCAGCCTAGCACATAGCAAGGGTTGGCAAATGTAGTTACTACTTAGTATTAATTAGTAATATTGTTAAATACCCTAGAAAACTGACTGTTTGTTTCTCTCTATCTGGTCAGTAACCATATATGATTGTCTCTTCCTTCTTGGTGTCTCACGTTGTCATACCCCTTTCTGTTTCTATAGCTTCCTCTTTGAGGGGGACTCATTAGCTCCTGTCTAGATTGCATGAGCCAGCTCCTTGCTGACCTTCACGATTCCACTTCCTTCTGGGCATCAGTAACAAAAGTCACTTCCTTCTTAGAAATGGCCTTTTGTTCTCTGGATCTACCACATTGAGTCTAAATTACACAGTTTGATAAAGACTATCATACTGAGGCCTCTACACAGTTATTTTCCATTACACTTTTTTTTTTTACACCATCCGCTCTAGTCAGACATAGGAATGTGCTCCAAGGCATGCATCTTTTTTCACTTACTGTGTACACTGGCACCCTAGATTGCTTCCCCAGGGACATGTCCTTTGTCTCCCATGGGACACTTTTGAACCTGTTATATGAGGTCACATGTGACCTTCCTCCCATCTGTGTTTTCCCAGGTCTGAGGTGATAGGGCCTCCTCTTGGCTACACCAAAGCCTGCCTTTACAAGTCCAGAGTCTGAGAAATTTTATTATTCTGTTGCTGTTACTAATCTAGTGCCAAGAATACTAGAAATCACACTAATCTCCTTTATGCCCTGTTAAAAGGAATTCTGTTCCTTGAAATTTGAACCACGCGATTACTGTAAAGTCAGCCCTATGTATCTGTGGGTTATACATCTGTGAATTCAACCTTTTGCAGATCAGAAATGTCTGGAAAAGAAAAATGGATGGTTACATCTGTATCAAACACGTGCAGACTTTTCTTCCTTGTCATTATGCCCTAAATGATACAGTATAACAACTATTTACATAGCTTTTACATTGTACTAGGTATTATGAGTAAATCTAGAGATGAATTAAAGTATATGGGAGGATGTGCTCAGGTTGTGTGCAAACACCACATCGTTTATATCAGGAACTTGAGCATCCACGGATTTGGTGTCCAAGAGAGGTCCTGCCACCACTCCCCGGTAGATAATCAATGGACAACTTTATGACTTCCTTATATCTTATTGTTCCTAAAGCAGGCATTTTTAGGAAATAGGTACATAGTAAAGTTTCCCTTTTAAAAAATTTTATCTTCTTAGGTATAGGGGTCTTGGCAGTTGCTGAACTGAATCTCTGACTGATTAAAAGAAGTGCAGTAAAAGATAAATGACCACATGTTTCCTGCTGTTCTTGTTAGTCTCCCATTGTCCTGGAGGAGCAGGGGATCAGGCTTCCTCTTGTGTATGATCACATTAAGGAAGCACAGAAGCTGTTGCCCTGTTTACATTGCTTTTCCTGTCTAAAGTTCCTACTTTCGCTTGAGATGGTGATAATAATTCCTACAGCTGCAGTTTAGACTTGAATTTTCTTGGATTTGATGATGAAGGTGTTTTTAGACTAAGACACTGAGAGGGGAAAAATTAATAGAGGTGTCTTTGAGGGTAGGGTTTTGCACATATTCTTATATCCCTGATGCCTATTGAGTGTAAATGATTATTGAGTGTTTGCATGGAGTTCTTAAGGAGCATGCTGTGCATTTCTACAGTGAACACATGACTAACTCAAAAGACTGATTCAGCTCTTAGAGGAAAAAGGAACCACTATCCTGCAGAATGTCTCTACAGGTGACTGGCTTTTGAGGAAGGACTCAGGGAACAGGGACAAGGATTAGGGGAGAGAGGGAAGAAATTGACTTTATTCCAAAGAATTGTCTCTAGTAGCTTCTCCCTTCCTGAATCTTCCTCTTAACTTCCTCAGGAGACACTGAGGCCAGTGCCCTGAACTTGTCTATAGTCAGGACCCACCCTGTAGATTCACTTCAAAAGATCAAACCAGAATTTAGAATTTACATCTGTTAATTATACTATTCTATTTCAAGAAATATGTTAAGAATCCGGAATAGAAATTGGCTGCTTGGTGAAGAGGTGAGCTTTACCCTGGAGTTATTCAGGAAGGATATGTTAGATATGTTTTATGTGGTATTTTCATTAGGTGAGCAACGTGGACTCTTTTTAAATTTGGGTAAATTTTCAGAAATACTGACTGGCAGAGAGATCACAAATGCCATATGACCTTTATCCCAAATTAACAGGTGTTAACATTTTGGTGTTTTTTTTAGACCTTTTTTTTTTTAAATGAAAGAAGCAAGACATTACAGATAAAGTTTGAAATATACAACTTTCCAGTTCTGTTTACCTCTCTTCCCAGAAGCAATTGTTAATAGGAATTTATGGATATCTTTTCAACTTTTTCTGAATGTACTTTACTATATATGGTGATTTCCCTCCCCCCCCTTTTTTTTAAAGAGACAGAGTCCTACTCTGTCACCCAGGCTGGAGTGCAGTGGTAGCAATCATAGCTCACTGCAGCCGTGAACTCCTGGGCTCAAGTGATCCTTCCACCTTAACTTCCCAAGTAGCTGAGACTTCAGGTGCATGCCACCATACCCTGCTAATTTTAAAAAAATTTAAGGGCATAACAGTATTAAGTGTTTATTACCATAAATGATACACCAAATATCTCAGTCTGTTATTTGCTGTTTAAAATCTGTATATTTTGATAATAGCTAGCCATTATGATCTAGAGAACAGGTGGCATTTCAATTCTAATTTTTTTGTATTGTCTGCAGACATATTTTAAAAAAAAAAATAATTAAAAAAAAATTTTTTTAGAAATGAGGTTTCAATATGTTACTAGGCAGGTCTCGAACTCCTGGTCCAAGTAATCCTCCCACCTCAACCTCCTGAAATGCTAGAATTACGAACATAAGCCATTGAGCTGGACTCAGGTGTCTTTTTTAAATACCTGGTCACTAATGTAAATTCCTAATTGTTTCCCTAACATTTAATTAAAATCTTTATTTGTATGCCTTAAGTTGATTAGAAATTTAAAAATTGATACCACCAACTAGTGGAAAGCTAAATGTTTGACTGAAATTTCCACATGCATTTTAGCAAACAGTATCAATACTTTGTGTTCCAAAATGATGCTGTAAGATATTGTAGTAGGTGTGGAAGAGTTGGCAAAGAAGTAGGTCGCAGGGAGTTTTGGGCTTGAACTAACAGCAGAGGGCCACTTTGGGAACTAGTTATTGTGGGGGGGATGTCTTATGCTAACAAGTTGTTTTTCCTTTTTTGGGGGGATTGAACAATTGTTAGCTTTCGATATTAAAACAATGTCTTAGAAACTTCTTTGGCCTAAGAAATATACATGGATAGGAAATCAATATCTATAATATTAATCTAGACCTTTCTTCTAACCAGCCTTTGTTTTCCTTGCCTGTGCTGCCTGTTGGACATTTTCATGTGGATAGCTCATCTTCATCTTATTCCAAAGATCTAAAGTGGAAAAATTGGTCCGCTTTTTAATTGACCTGGTTTCTGTTTATGTTACCATTATCTTTCACATCTAAGATTAGGAACTGTGGCTTCAACCTTGAATCCCAGTATTTCTAATTTTTCACTTTTCAACATGCATTTTCCCTTCATAGTCTCTTGTGTACCCATCTCTTGTATTCTAATCTCATTGTTGTCATTCTTATCTAATTATGCCCACCTCTGGCCTAAATTACCACAGTAATTTTGCTAAATTTACAGCCTTCAATATACCCTGTTATTAGGGTAAATTTCATTCTGTTATTAGGTTTTAAAACATTACTCACATCACATTGTTTTTAAAAAGGACTTCTTCCTTGTGGACTTGTAAGGGCTCTGAAATTGGTACATTTAAACCTCCATTCTATCACTTACCAATTATATGACTTGATATGTTGTAAATGTTTCTAATACTCAGTTTCTTCATATGTAAACTGAGGCAGTGATAATAGTATTTATGTTGTAGTGTTATATTAGGCTTTAAATCAGAGACTATACTTTGAGCACTGCAGCTGGCACAATCTAATAAGACTGTTAGTCTTAATCCTATCAAGCATTTACCCAGATTTCAATGTTCTTGATATTGTGCCACTCACTCAAATATTCAGCTTTAAGCTATTTAAAACATAATCCTGTTCTGTGATCAGATAGTGTCTTTGGCCTTTTATTCCCTGCCCTTCAGATTAAACCTTTGCATGTGTGCCATGAACTCCTGCAAATAAACATACCTATGTGTGGGTACTTACATACTTTTTGATCTGTAGTGCCTTCCTTTTTGTTTATAGTCTACTCATCCTTTAATAATCCAACTCAAAGACTTTCATTTCTGTGTTTTTTCCAACACTGCTTAGTGATATATTATTTTGTGAATCTTTATACAGTGTCATTTTATTAGTATGTAGAAGTTATTTCTCATCTTAGTTTTAAGTCCTATTTGGTCTGGGCCCTTATTTTGGATTGCTTTTGTAGCTTAGGTATTTATTAATGTCTTAATAAAATCTTGCTACTTGGTAATGTTCATGCCTGGGTTATGACAGTCCTTTTGGCCAAATGAATGAATCTTCATATTTATTGCAGATCTCCTGTGTACTAGGTACTCCAAACTGTATTGTGATATGTGACAGTTTCTGTACATGCGCATGCACATACGCACTTTTTAATTTGAAGATCACCTTTTAAAGTTGCTGTGTAACCAGTAGGTTGGAGGCAAATAACAGTAGATCTGTGGTGAGATTGGTTGGGAAGTTGTTCAGGTGTTAGGGAGTAGTGATTTGGACTAGCATGCTGGTGGCAATGAAGATGTAGGAAAGAGGACAGTTTCAAGAAATATTAGGAAGGTGACAGGACATGGTGACTGATTGGACGTAAGAGGTGAGGGAGAGAGAGGACTCAGTAGACATCTAAGATTTCTGACCTGGGCATCTGCGTGGATGGCCATGCCATTCATTAAGAGGGGTTGTTAGTGGAGGAGCAGGTCTTGGGTAGGTAGGAGAAAGAAACGTTCCTTTTCTTTTTTTTTTTTTTTTTTTGGGAGTTGGAGTCTCACTCTGTCACCCAGACTGGAGTGCAGTGGCCGCTCCCAGCCACCACAGCCTCGACCTGCTGGGGCTCCGGCGAGTCTTCCGTCTCAGTCTTCCAGGTAGCTGGAATTACAGGCACGTACTACCACACCCGGCTAATTTTTGTTTTATTGTAGACATGAGGTCTCGCCAAGTTGCCCAGGTGGGTCTCGAACCCACGGGCTCAGGCAATCCACTCACCTCAGCCTCCCAAGGCGCGGGATTACTGGCTGAGCCACCGAGCCTGGCTGATAAACGTTCATTTTTAAAGAGGTTTGAAGTACCTGCGCGTTAAGTGAAGATGACGCTTGGTTAAGTGGTGGGGCTGGAGTTGACACAGAACTGGAGTTATCAGATTAAAGGTGATAATTGCAGCTAAATTTGTTATTCTTTGGTAGCAACATTTTCAGGTTAATGTCTCTTAAGTCTGAGCCATTAACATTTTAGCTGAATAATTTCACTAAGATTTATTGAATTCCTGTGACAAAATCTGAGATGTACCATTTTAGGCTCAAGCAGATACAAAGATACATACTACCTAGTTTGCCTCTTGGGAACCTTAAAATCTAAGGATAAGCTTGATAAAAATTGAACTGAAGGAAATGTAATATGATTAGAAAGACAAATAATGAGGGTAGCTTAGGTTGCTGATGAGTTATGATGTAGAATTTAATGGTATATAGAAAACTAGGAGGGGATGGTGATGAAGGTAGTTTACTTTCACAGGCATGTAAATTTCTTTACCTTTTGGTAGTAGGAAATGGGGGGGAAGGGCATCCAGGAAGCCTCCTATGTAGTCTAGGGTTTCAGCCATGTTATACTTCAGTCTGTATAGTGTTGGCACTATGTAAACACCCTGTGGGTGGATAGGATTGCTCTATAAATCTGTTTTATTGGTTTGTTGGTTCTGGGAACCAAAGAATGATCTGATTTATTAGAAGGTCATTAGACAGTTGGTGATTTTTATGAAACTGTATTATCTTACTTACCTTGTTTTCATGATATTAATAGTGTATGAAATAATTGTGATTTTGGAAGAATATGGGACAGAGTTTAGGGAGCCTTGGTATCCCCCAAACTTGATACTTTTTTTTTTTCTGAAAACAGGATTTATTGAGAGGGCAGGAAAGCTCCCACAGTGGGAGGGGACCTGAAGGGGCTGCCCAACTTGATACTTTCTAACCAGCATTCTGAGCTATATGCAACTTTGATTATTTGTACAGGGATAGGAATAAAAACCTGTGAGGTCTAGTATGTGCAGAATATTACATTACTAATGCAAATAATACTTGCATTCTGCTAAAAGCAATTTCTTTCATTGTGTTTGCATTTTGTGATAGCCTTCTTGATGCTATTTGCCTTAAAGGAGACAGAAGACTTTTAGACTCTACGCTTTCATAGCCTCTGGATGCTTATCTCTCAAGCATGAAGGTAGGTGGGGGTGAGTGAACAGGAATGTGAAGGTGGGTGGAATTATCTCGGTTCATGGAGGGCTCTCTTCTGTGTGAGAGGCTGCGCTGAGAAATTGCTTGCATGTGTTCCCAGTTACCGACCGTGCAGCTGTACCAGTGAAGAGGTCTCCTAAGTAATCTTGACAAAATAGCTCTCTCTGAATGCTTTTAACCTTTCTTGGGCTGTGACCTTTTTCTAGATAGAATCCTTTTGTAATTGTGCCATAGGACTCAGAAAAAACTTTCTGGTTAGTTTAGGGCACATTCATATACAGTCTCTTTTAGACTATTCCAGAATCCTTGTGAACTGTTAATACCAGCTAATTTTGTTTACAGTATATGATGATATTTTGGGTTGCTCCACTTGGCCTATAATAAAATCATTATTTTTCATAGAAAGTAGTAACAGATGGGTAGGTTTTTAAAAGTATATTAAATATAAGTGAACCCACTCCAGCATCTCGAGGCATCAGCATCCATGTATCCTTTCCCCTCTCATTCTTTCTTTTTTTTTTTTAAAAAATCTTTATACATTTATAAAAACAAGAGTGTATATAAAATTAAAATCTAAGCAGATCTTTATTAAACTCTGTGAAATCCAGTTGAGGGAGTCATTAGCTATAACTAATGTTCAGTTGCTACTAAACTAAATTATTTTCTAGAAGATGTTTCTAGCTTTTAAATGGTTGTAAATAATAGTTCTGTAAACGTAATCACTTCTTTTCATTGTTTGAGGAGCTATCAATACCTTACATGACTTACCTCTGCTTATGTTTACATGCATATGTGTATAAATATATGTACACATATACTTAATATTGTACAGATGTAAGTAAAACTCTTCAAAGTAAAATGTGTGCTGTAAGGTGTACATATAAGTGTATAGCTTGATGATTTTCACAGATTGGATGTACTTGTATAAATATATTAGAATATATTCTACAAATAATATTCCTTGGTTTGTGCAACAGGAAGAAGCCTTGATCTAAGAAATATAATTTTTTAATATTTTAAAATAGAGACAGGGTCTTGCTCTGTTGCCCAGGCTGGTCTTGAACTCCTGGCCTCAAGCAATCCTCCCTCCTCGGCCTCCCAAAATGCTGGGAGTACAGGCAGGAGCCACCATGATCAGCCACACACTTTAGTTTGGTTGAAGATGTGTAATTGCTTGAGTTTTTCAGGCTCAATGCTCATGGCCTAGAACGGTGGGGTCTTGATCATCCATCAGTCTGCCTGATTTTTGGAGGAATATCTTGACTTTGCATCCTTCAGCTTGCTAGGAGCTGCAGTAAGCTGGGTATTTCTTCAAGTTTGCATCCTTATAGGGTCATCAGCTTTCACAGAAGTATTTGAGCTGACTTCTTGTTAAGGCAGATGGATCTGTATATATATCTAGCAATTTCAAATGGGTGCTCTCCAGACACTTCTGGGGTGACACACAGTTGCTCCCTGCCATTCAATTTTATGAATATCTTGTTTTGAAAGAAGCAGTATTTAGGAGAATGGCCTGAAGGATATAAAGATCATACGTTATACTAGGCATTTAAAAATCTACCCCTGGATTCCAGATTAGCAAGAGAGCAGCATCCTCATATCATGTTTTATTGGTATACCAGCAAACTTTTGTTGAATCATAGCTGGTGTGATATTTGTAGGGGTTGCCAAGGCCAACACTCCAGAAATCACCTAAAGATGTTATAGATCCTCTGGCCTACCACCCAGTATTTTTTCTTCTCAAGTAAAGCACACGGGTGTCAGTGCTGTTGTCAGTAGTGAAGTCTCCCACGTTTCTTTGCTCCTTCCAAAAAGATGGGCTGTACACCTGTTAAGGTAGGAAGACACGTCGCAAATCTTGCTAAATCTCTTTTGCTTAGGACCCATATTTGGGAACTCTTTTGTGTCTTTTTGAATTATGCACAGAACTATTTTGATTAATATACTTCTTTTAAAAAAATCAGTACCAGTTGGAGGTCATGCCAAGGCAAAACAGTTCTGCCTGTAATTACTAGGATTCTAGTTCACTGGACACCACCAGCTATTTATTCAGCTCGCTTTTGTGCTAAAAAGTCCAAAGAGCAGATGGTTGGGGCAGTCCCACTGAGAGATGCTGATGCCATGTCACAGGAGGAAAAGCAACATGTGCGTATTTCTAAAAAAGCTGTCTGATTTCAAATTCTGCAAAAATGGCAGCCCTGGTGGCACAGTTGTGGTATCTGGTGAACTTCAACTCAACAGGTTCCCCAAAGACATTTAAAAATTTTTATACATCTTTTACAATAAATGTTTTCTTTCATTTCCTACAGAACATTTAAGAAAACTGAGATGGAAGATGTCTACATGAAGCAGGCCTGGTAGATGGGACACAAACCTCCCCATAGCCTGGTAGATGGGACACAAACCTCCCCATAGCCTGGTAGATGGGACACAAACCTCCCCATAGCCAGAACTAGAATTACTTTCTCCCCCCCCCAAAGAGATGGATTCTTGCTGTGTCACCCAGGCTGGTCTCAAACTCCTGGGCTCAAGTGATCCTCCCTCCTCATCCTCCTAAGAGGCATATGCCACTGTGCCCAGCATGTTCTTTCTCCCTCTCCCCCTTTCCCTCCCTCTCTCTCTTTTCCATTAAAAGAATGGGTTTAAAACATCATTTAAAGCCTCTGGATTGCTGGGTTTCTGTGTATTGTAGTTATAATCATGTTGATGTATTTGACATTAGAGGAGAACCACCAATTTTTGTTAAATGAAAGCGTAGTCAGTGATTCTCTCATCTCAAATCTGCTCTGCCTTCATCCTATACATGATGAAGTCCTCATATTCCTCAAGGATGATCTCAAATGCCTCTTCATCTTTGAAGCTTATCACCCTTTTAACTGCACTGGTCATTTCTAGTGGCGTCTGCCAACCTCAAGCCATTGAATAGAGAAGCTGTGCTGGGCCTTGGGCATAACCTGGTTCATCTGTTAAGTTTTGCAGTTGGCACAGCCTGAGGCCTGGAGGAGTCTGAGATTAGCTTTTGCCATGTTGCTGTGATTAAAAGAACCAACAAACCAGGCCTGGACTTCACATTCCCCAGCTCCAACTCAGGTCTCTTTCCATCCTAGTATCCTTTTCAGAATACCCTAATCTTAGGCACTCCCAGTTTTTAAAAGTTTGAAGGAAAATGATCTGATTTTATGTAGTTTGAAGTACTTCCTAATTTTATATTTAAAATATTCAAACTTTGTACTAAGGAGGCTGAGGTGGCAGGATTGCTTGAGGCCAGAAGTTCAAGGCTGCAGTGAGCTGTGATCACACCACTGGACTCTAGCCTGGGCAACAGAGTGAGACTTTGAGACCCTGTCTCTCAAAATGAATAAATAAATAAATTCAAACTTTGGGAACCACACTATCTGGCTGATTAATGAATTTATGTAGGTGATGATTTAGTTAAGAATGCTGATGGATTGGCTTCTTTTATGGTAAAATCTGAAGTGGTGGGGACATGTTTGTCACCCAGTTGGATTCATACAAGTTTGGCCTAGATTCGAGTGGAATTCAGTTACAACTGACCACCATTTACTGTTGCCAGTCACTCTTTTGGGCATTGAGGATATGAAATTGGACAAACCCTGTGCAAGCATCTGCCTTAGTAAGGGAAGAACAGCTCCTAATTTCCATTCTTATTTCTAGAGTAGTGGGATTAGAACAGCAGGAAGGTTCTTCATCTAAAGGTCCTAAGTCAATCAGATGAGCAGGTCTTTATAAACGTGGAATATTTATTTAATACTGATTCCATGGACCCAGCCATATGGAGGAAACCGTCCTGACCTATAGACAGTGTGTGAAGTAATCAGATTAGGAGCTTTGGACTAAAGATGCTTAATTTCTCAGAATCTCCTTTTCCATAGATGTGAGTTGGGACTAATAATAGCTTGTGAATAGCAACATGAGATTACTAAGACCAGGTGACTGGCTTAGCATTAAGAGATGTTCAGTAAATGGTTGCTGCTGTCATTGATGCTATATCATTATTACATGTGTTTGAGGAAGTAAATACCAGTATGCTTAGGTTTTCTTAGAGTCATTTTTTTCTTGTACCATAGTTCTTATAACCTTAAAAAATTTTTTTTATTGTGACAGATAAATTAAGTTCATGGGGATAAAAACATGCTTCCAAGAATGTACTAACTGAAATTAACTAAAATTCCACCTTCCTTTGAAAGCACTTTGGAATGCAAATCAGTGAGAATGATGTCATTATTGGGAGGTCCTGCACCCAGTGGTTGAAACTCTGGGCTGAGTTACCTTGGGCAAGCTACTTAACCCATCTGTGCCTAAATGTTCTTATCTGTAAAATAAGGATACAAATATATTTCCTGATTTATAGGGTTGTTATGGAAAGTGAGTGAGTTTCTATGGGACGAGTTTCTATGGCTATTTTTTGTTAGTAATACCATTAGTAATTTTGTTAATGAGAACATCTGTAGTCTCATTTATAAAAGTAAATTAAAAAGTTCAATAATTTGTAACAAATCTCAATTTCATTTTAATACATCAGTTCCTTATATAATGTGACCCTTCCATATTCAAATATTACCTGAATGGAAACATTACTTTCGTGTTTTTATTATGGAGATTAGATGTAATGTGATTTGTTAGTTAGGGAACACAATTTTTACATTGCTATTATAAGGATGTATCAGGCTGGAAATAGGGAAAATTTGTTGCCTTTACAATTGTTGATTTGTTGGGGAGACTGCATGTTTTATCAGTCATAACTATGAGGTGATAATGAAAGGTAATAAAAATCTTTAAGAAAGTACAGATAGTTATAGGAAAGTTCTTACATACTCAAAAAACATATGTAATTAGAGGTGAATTTGCTTGCTACTGTAATTGTTATTCATATTCCTGAAGGAAGAATAGTTTTGTAAGTCTGAAATATTAGCCCCTAGCTTTTTCCATATTGTCTTTATAATAGAAATGCATTTTAGAAATTTAAAATTTAAAATTCAGATGTCAAAATGGTTTACAAGGTGTCTATAATGTGACCCTTACCTACACTTCTTCATTTTATCAGAATTTCTGTGGCTCGTTTTGTTCTAGCTGCATCCTCCTTTGAACATGTTGGGTCCTTTTCTTCCTCAGAGCCTATACTCTCGCTGAATCTTCTGCTAGATGCCCTCATCCCTCCCATGGTTGTCCCTGCCCCCTAATGTTTCCATTTAATTACATCTTCTTAAATAAATTTCCCCGTTTTCCCAATATAATATGTGCTTCCTCTCCACTTATGCTCGTTATTCTTTCAAATAATATTATCCACTTTTTCTTTATTGTGTTCATTATATTTGATACAGGTTGAATACCTCTTATCTGAAATGCTTGGGACCCGAAGTGTTTTGGATTTTGGATTTTTTTGGATTTTGGAATATTTGCATTATACCAGCTGAAAATCCAAAATCTGAAATGCTCTAATGAGTATTTCCTTTGAGCTTCATGTTGGCACTCAAAAAGTTTTAGATTTTGGAGCATTTCAGATGTCAGATTTTTGGATTAGGATTGCTTAGCCTATAGTATGTATTGCTTATTTATTTGACGACTTGGGTGTTTTGTCTTTTTTGCTTGCTAGACTCCAAGCTCTGTGAAGCCAGGACTAGGCCTGTCTTATTCACCGCAATATACCCAGCACCTAAAGGCAGTATCTGCCTCATAAATATTCATTTTTTTTTAGTTAGGGGGCTCACTGTGTCACCCTGGTTGGAGGGCAGTGGTGTCATCATGGTTCACCACAGCCTCAACTCCTCAGAAGAGCCTTCCACTTCAGCCTCCCAAGTAGCTGGGGCTGCAGGTGCACAACACATCTGGATAATCTTTTATTTTTTTGCAGAGAAGAGGTTTTGTTCTGTTGTCTAGGCTGGTCTGAAACTCCTGGGCTCAAGTCATCTTCCTGCTTTGACCTTCCAAAGTGCTGGCATTACAGGTGTGAGTCACCACACCTGGCCCATAATAAATATTTAATGTTTCTTGACTCACTGAGTAGATCTAACTAATGCAGAGGTCAGCAAATGTTTTCTGTAAATGGCCAGAAAGCATATATATCAAGCTTTGCAGGCCTAGTGGTCTCTGTTGCAAGTACTCTGCTCTGTCACTATAATGCAGAAGTAGCCATAGACGACATGTAAATGAATGGATGTGGATGTGTTCCAGTAAAACTTTATAAGAACAGGTGGTAGGCCACCTTGCTGTAGTTGCTGGCTTCTGAATGAATGTGTGTAAAAGAACAGATTACACATGGCATACTTTAGTTCTTTGGTATCTGGAACAATGTTGATGGGCCTGGTAACTAAGGTTTTAGGCAGAGGCAACCTGAGCTGATGGAACACTTCGGCTAAATATTAACTAGAATTGGTTTACACAAGAACCATTGGTTGAGCACTTAATACATGTCAGATACATTGGATGCTAGGGACTCAAAGCTAGTGATGGGCAAAGGCCTTGGTCCTTGAAGAGCTTCCTGACTATCAAGAAGCAGACAGGTCCACAGTGTTAACCTGGGGTGTCCATATGGTGTTTGAGGGACATGGAAGAGGCAACACCACAGATTAGAGATATCATGGTTTTAAGAAAGTGAATAAAAAAATGAAATAGAGGAAGGAGAGAGGGAAACCAGTATTAATTGAGGACTGTTTCTGTCTTGTGTTATCCGCATATATGTTTTTTACTTCTTCATGGAAAAACTATAAAGAGAGAATGTCATGAAGTCCTGAAACTGAGAGTCATGGGAGGTCATAGAGCTTGATATTACAATTTGAGGACAGCATAGTATTTATATTTAGAGTCAGACTCAAGTTCAGCTCGTTGCTCTACCTCTTTCTTTATTGACTTGGGCAAGTTGTTGACCCTCTAACTTGATAAGGCTCTTATGAGGATCAGATGAAGTCTTTTAACTCCTTTGGCATATATGTACATATGCTTGTAAGTACTTAAGCGATGATGTGGTTGTACTGATGTTAAAAATAGAATTCAAACCCAGGTCTGGATAATTCTAAAACCTGTGCTTTCCCCTCCTTCTGCAGTTACTCTGCTTGTTACAGTTCATTTAAACAAAAAGCACAGTTTGTGTCAACACTTATTGATTAACTTGATTAAGTTAAAAAAGTAATGATATGCTTTTTTTAAGTTATTGAACAATAGAACAGACACATTATTAACACTGTAATTGATAGAGATTTTATACTAAGAAACTATCCATTAGAAAAAGAGATTAAAAGTGGAATTAATTTTTTAAGGCTGTAAAGGCATTTTGGTATGAGCTGAGCTCATAATTTTGTCCTTTTAAACATTCATTTTTTATCATTTACCCATGTTCCTTTTTTGTATCTATAGGCTCAGGGCTGCCTGTCTTTAAAAATAACAACAACGGCTGGGCTCAGTGACTCAGCATGTAATCCCAGCACTTTGGGAGGCCGGGGCAAATGAATTGCCTGAGCCTGGGGGTTCAAGACCAGCCCGGATAACTTGGTGAGACCTTGTCTCTACAGTAAAATAAAAAATTAGCCGGATGTGGCAGCATGTGCCTGTAGTTCCAACTACTTGGAAGGCTAGGGTGGAAGGATCGCCGGAGCCCATCAGGTTGATGCTGGGGTGGCCGTGAGTGTGCCACTGCACTCCAGCCTGGGCGAGAGTGAGACTCCAACTCAAAAAAAAAAAAAAAAAAAAAAATAGGAACAAACCAATAAAAACAATACTTTGTTGGGAACTCAGAAAACTATCTGTTGCTCTCTTTTTCCACACAACTTTCTCAGTGGACTGTATATGCAATTGATATGTGTATACTGGGAGACAGAATGAGTATTATTCGTCTCACAACTTGATTCTGCACTTGTCCTACCTACCCACCCTACGGTCTTCACTGTAATACAGCTGGTAGAGAGGATGCCTTCTAATTAGCATTTTAATGCTTTTAATGTTGACAGCATTTGGAGATGAGGATGATACCTTCTCCCTGACATTCTCTCTTCCTTGGCTTCTGTGATGGCACTGGTGAATTAGTCTTGTAGATACAGTCTGAACATGTCGCTTCCATTCAACTCCCCCACCCCACTTAGGCTGGCATTCAAGAGCATTCTTTTCTAATCTTACCTCCCACTTTTATTCCAACACTTACCTTTTATTTTACCCTAACTGTAATAAACATTTTCCTTAACATGCTTTGTGCTTCCCACTTCCATATGTTTGCTCAAGCTGTTGGGAGATGGTGTAGATGATTGCATGGTCTCCTCAGTTAGACTCTCTGTATTTTTCTTCCATAGTTGAAATTATATATTCTTTTTAAAAACTCATGGAGGCCAGGGTGGTGTCTGTTTCATTTGTCTCTGCTCTAATTCTGTGATCAGGGCAGACACCAGGAAGGTCAGATTTACAACTCAGTCTCCTCATGCAGCAGGGTGTCTTGTCACCATCATCCCACTTGAGGGTATCAGAGCTAATCACTAGGTTTCTGTATCCTACTTCTTTTTGGTGCCAACCAGCCCTCGTTCTGGTGCTTCTCTTGGTCTTGGCTACTACTTGTTGTCCTACTCTTTAACTAGGATGGGACATTTTGTTTGGTTCCTCCAGCCTCTCAAGTCTCCTTCCTGGGAATTGAGGCTCTCCCTGGCCTCAATTATAACTGAGGCCTGCATAGGACACCTCCTAGATGGCACACTGCCCACCTACCTGACTCGTAGGAGCTGTGGCATTTCCCACAGCTGCCTTCCATCTGTGAGGTTTAGGGTCCATTATCCTTGCTTGAGAATTCTAACACCTGCTGTTGTCTGTATCATGACTGTGTCCCACGGTGGTGGAGTGTTTGGCCTCATGCTTTCAGCTGCAACACCTCCCCCGTCAAACCCCCTGAAGCCAGCCACCCTCTCATCTGTCTCTACTCTTCCCCTGGCATCCTTTCCTGTCTGCAGATTATGGGCCAACTCTGGGTTCCCTCCCCTTTCTTCTGACAACTGGGTCACGCTTTATAACCAAGGTCTGAGAAGGGGATACACTTCAGTGTTGATTTTAAGTCTTCTGTAAATGTCTCATGAGCCAAATTAATTTTTCATCACAATCATTGTTGATGGAAAATGTAGCTCTGTAGCACTTTAAGATCCAACTGGCAGTGGTGGGTCAAGGTGGGAGGACGCTTTTGGAACTTTATCTCTTCTGTAATAACTACCCCCTCATTATTTGGTATGAACAATTGCAGTACCCTGAGTATTTATTTGGAGAATTATGCAAGCACAGTGGCAATACCTTGGCCCATCAGGTCCCATTCCTAATTTCCCCATTTCTTAAATTTAAGAGCGGCTGCTGGCAGCTAGTAGTGTTATTAAGATGCACAGCAATCGGAATGCACTACTACCTGAGAATTTTGTATTTTATTTAAAATATGTTGTTATAATACATCTCACTTATGTGTGATCAGGTACTTGGAGACCTATATGAACAGACTCACTTTGCTTTGCAGTGTGAACTTTAGCCTCACATTAGCCTTCTCAGGCCACTACAGTGAGAATTCTTGAGCTGGGCATGTGGATGATGTTGTGCCTAATGAACTCATGCCATATTTAGAATAGGTGCAACTTTTTGTGTAACGTGAATGTTTCTTAGGACAGAAAGGCCCATAGTTTTATCAGATTAAAAAATGTCGGTGGCTCCCACAGGACCAACAGCCATTTACACTAGAATATTGTTACTTGTGTAGTAACCTAAAACGTGAATGACAATGTTGTAAAGTTGGTTGATTCATTTGGGACCTGTGGTAGTGGGTATCTAGCTCAATGTGTTGTGCTCTTTTTGAGTTATACTGTTAGTTTCACCACCATTTACTAGTTCCATCTAAAATTATGAATGGGGAGATGGGAAGTGAGACAAACCAGTCTCTCTCTTAGGGCAGGGTGGCTTATTTGTTAGCGTATCATGTGAGCAAGCTGGAGGGTGTTCTGCATTACTATCAGTGGGGTGATTCTGACATCCATGCTCTGTAGACTCATGGGGCTTTTGATGGAAGAAGGCAGTGCTGTTTGGGAGCTGGAGATCAGGAGGTAAGGGAAGAGTGGGGGGGTTGTTACATTGGATGGGTGTTGTGGGTTTCTGCTAGTGTTTCTGTTATGACTGCTTTCAGGATATAATGGCAGGGACAGCAGTTTGCCTTAGTTACATCCTGCTCTGGATCTGATCTTTCACTTGGTTCCTTATAAAACGCACTGGCTAGCAGAGTGCAAAGCCCCCGTGCTGTTAGGAGGATGTTTGTGATAAACACTATGGGGTTCAACCTGCGTGCATGATCTGGGCAGTATTACTTAAGTCATGGTTCAGTGTCATTGACTCACCTTGCCATGAAACATGAGCAGGTCTTTGTTTCTCTCCTGTGTGTAAGATCTGCTTTTGCTAATGGTTATACATCACTCTCACTGCTAAATGTTTTATTCTGCACAGGGAACCACTGAGACAAAGTAAATAAAGAACAGGTTTTCTTGATTGGATTGGGGGGGTCTATCTGGTTTTGTGATTTGGTGTGTTGACTTAAAACTAATATGCTTTGGTAAGGAACTAGGCTAATTGAATAATAATTTTTACAATATAATTTTGTGGGCACCTTATACTTGAAAAAATTGTTTACATTTTTTCTATAATAGGAATTGGGCAGAAACGAAATCTCACACTGAGCTGAAATGTATCATGTCGAAGACAACTTCTTCACTTTCATTTTAGATTATATGAGAAGATACTGTTTAGTTACAACATAGTTAAATATGGTACTTGGTATTTTTTTAGTTTTTAATTTCTCTATCTTGACAGGCTATTGAAGGAAGCCTGTAACTGTCTGTACTTGTGAGGAGGATTTGTATAATAGCTTCAGAGCATTAACTAATATCTAGATATAGACAGTATGCTCATTTATAGAGAGCTGGGAGACTAAAATGGAGTGGATTTCCACTGGAAATGATTGACTACTTTTTAGACAATTAAACAAGTAGAAAAGGGTATTGACACTAATGTATTCATAATAATAATATTATAAACATATACTGTGTTTACAAATAATAGAATGTGCAAATAGTTGCTAACATAATTTTGTATGTTTGCTTGTTTTGTAATATAAATGTTTTCTAAATACGGACATGCATGGTTATTTTCCCAGTATTCTAATGAACAAGACTGTGCCTTTATTTTTATGCATATTAGAAAGCATTGCTAGCTCATCAAACTCATGGTTTCACTGTATAGATATGATTCAAAATAGATATGATTCTTTTCACTTGATTTTTTTTTTTAGGAGTTTATAGTTGTGTATGATTCTGCTACATTGAAAGAAAAGTATGCAAGGGAACTTGCATGGTCCTGGGATAATTCTGATGTAACATTTGTTGACCATCATATATGTTAATTAATATGTGTATATGTTTTAAAAGGACCTAAAAATAAGAATTTAAGTGACAAAACCTCTATGTAAGAAAATGTTAAGTAAAAAACTATTTTTTTATGTAATGTGGATTGTGAGTATATATGAAATTTATCAACTTTGTTAATATTTTAGAGTGAAAAACCAAGAACCTGGTGAGAAAAGTGGAAGGGTGGGATGTCTACATCAGAGGCGCGGTTTCACCTGTAAGTTTGAGCCCTGGGCCCTCCCATTCTCTGGGTGAGAGATCCATGATCATTCTGCAATAGGCTTGCTCTTTTTTCCCCATTAGCAGCTATTTAGTGTAGCAAAAACTTGGCATTTCCACACTTCTTTGTTTCTTTTGTCCAGTGTGTGGCGAACTCTCTCCCACCAACTAGAGTGCTCCTTAGTGTGGGTACTGGATCTGATTCTAGCATGGTGCCTCATAGTTACGCACCAAAATTTTTTTTTTCAGTTGGAGTCTCACATAATTGCCCAGGCTGGAGTGCAGTGGCACGCATGTTCATGACCACCCCCGTGTTGACCTGCTGGGCTCAGGCGATCCTTCCGCCTCAGCCTTCCAAGTAGCCGAACTACAGGCATGTACTACCATGCCCGGCTAATTTTTTTTATTTATTGTAGAGATGAAGTCTTGCCAAGTTGCCCATGCTAGTCTCGAACCTGTGGGCTCAGGCAATCCCCTCACCTCAGCCTCCCAAAGTGCTTGGATTACAGGCTTAAGCCATGTGCCTGACCAGCAAATGTTTCTTGGATACATATAGTTGTCATTCAGTAAAATGCACAGGAGTAAAATTTAATATATTTTATTTAAATACATATTTAATTGGTCCTAAATATAATAGAAAACTTACCAGATAGCTGTATGTATAGGCAGGCTGTAGACTTTTGGTATGAATAGCTGAAAAAAATGCCCCCACCTTCGACTTTTCTGTCTTTTTTGTGATCTCACCCTGGCTCTACTTGGAAAGGCAGCAGGAATATGATGGAGTGAAAGGAACACTGACTTCTAGACCTGGGTTTGTCCCTTTCTTATTATAAAATCTGGGATAAGAAAGGTAAAGTGGAGGTCTAACCTACCTTAGAGGGTGTGAGTTAAGTGAAACAAAGTTTGCATCAATACTCAATATTGTCAAGTACTACAGAAATGGATGTCTTTGTTACTTATGTACTGTAAGTTGTCAGCATATGACTATAATACCTTACCTAGAAAATTTTGTGTTCACTTCTCACATAATCTGTCTGCTCTTTTCTCATTGAAAAATAAAACAAAAACAAAACCCCATCAGCAAACAAATGACCCAACTTCGTGTTTATTTGTCTCTCTATAACATACCTCAGATCTTTTGGGGGGACAGAATCAGGGTATGAATTAATACATACTGTTTGCTGTTTATAAAGTACTTTTTCTGAAAAGCATTAGTTGTTCCAGAACACATTGTTGGTAATCAAAAACAGAACAAAATAGATATGATTCTTTTCACTTGATTTTTTTTTAGGAGTTTATAGTTGCGTATGATTCTGCTACATTGAAAGAAAAGTATGCAAGGGAACTTGCGTGGTCCTGGGATAATTCTGATGTAGCATTTGTTGACCATCATATATGACTTAATGTTTATGGACAGTTATTATGTGCCAGATTCTGTGGAAGACATTTAATTATCACATAACACTGTAAGAAAGATATTACTAACTCTGTTAGGGGGCCAAAAAAACTGGCAGGTGGCAATACTTGGAATTTTTACTTTTATAGATTCAGGAGGTACACATGCAGGTTTGTTACACGGATGCATTGCATGGTGTTGGGATTGGGGCTTCTAGTGTATCCATCACCTGGATAGTGCAATTAGTGTGCATTGTACCCAACAGGTAATTTTTCAACTCTCACCCCCTTCTCAACTTACCCACTTTTGGAGGTATTAATGTCTGCTGTTTCAATCTTTATTTCCATGTTTATTTATTGTTTAACTCCCATTATAAGTGAGCACATGTGGTATTTGATGTTATGTTTCTCTTGGAATAGTGGACTCTAACTCCATTCATGTTAATGCAGGAAGTATGATTTCATTCTTTTTTATGACTGTGTAGTATTCCATGTATAAATGGTGTATATATACCACATTTTCCTTATCCAGTCATCTGTTGATGGACACTTGGTTGACTCTATGACTGTTATTATGAATAGTGGGAGCTTGGGTTTGTATCTAGTTCTGATTGACTCTAAAACCCTGTGGTTTCCATCTTGCTGTGTAGTTGATTCACTAGGAGAACTTCATAGGTACTGGTGAATTTCACCATCGTGTTTTAAGTTTTCTTCAATATAAACTAACTGTGACTAATAAAACCTATATCTGATGATTCCAGTATTTGGATTACCTGTAGATTTGTTTTTTCTATTGTTTCTGTGAGACAGAAATTCTTGATATGTCTAGTAATTTTTTATTTTTATTATTATTGAGTTGGGGTCTCACTCTGTTACCTAGGCTGCAGTGCAGTGTCATGATCACAGCTTATGACAACCTTGAACTCCTGAGCTCAAGCTATTTTGCCTCAGTCTCCCAAGTTGCTGAATTACAGGCATGCGCCACCACACCTAGCTAATTACATTTTTTTTTTTTTTTTTTGGTAAAGTTGAGGTCTCACTATGATGCCTAGGCTAGTCTTGAACTACTAGGCTCAAACAACCCTCCCACCTCACCTCACAAAGTGCTGGAATTACAGGTGTGAGCCATGCCCAACTGTCTAGTAATTTTTGATTGAACATAGAAAACTGTAGAGGCTCATGTGAGAGCTTCTTCCATAAGATTTTCTTCAGCTTCTTTTTTTTTTTCCTTTTCTTTTTTTGAGTCAAAGTCTCTCTTCATCACCCAGGCTGGAGTGCAGTGGCACACTCATGGCCACACCAGCATCAACCTGCTGGACTCTGGCGATCCTTCTGCCTCAGCCTTCCAAGTAGTTGGAACTACAGGTGCGTACTACTGCGCCTGGCTAATTTTTTTTATTTTATTGTAGAGACGAGGTCTCACCAAGTTGCCTGGGCTGGTCTCGAACCTGCGGGCTCAGGCAGTTCACTTGCCTTGGCCTTCCAAAGTGCTGGGATTACAGGCTGAGCCACTGACCCCAGCCTTCTTCAGCTTCTGATAATCAGTTAGACTAAGGACGATAACCTAAATCCAATCACGGTTTGAGTTAATGGTGGCTGCATTTCAGTCTTTGTAAGGCCTAGTATATTTTCAGTTCTCCCTCACCCCTGTGGCATAAGGGAGATCTCACTGGATATAGTTCTTTAAGACCCCAACTGAAATTGGGTGGATTTTACTAGTATTTCTTTACCTTGTTGAGCCCTGAACTCCAATTTTTATCTTCCCAGCATGGTGAGACAGGCTATATCTCTGCTAAGTTTCTGAGTCTCTTAGCAGCTGCAATCTGTTCAACTTCTCTACCCCTAGTTTGGTTTGGTCTAGTTTGGTTTGGTTATGAATCAGTGAATACTGATCAGGATCAGACTGCTGGGCTGTCATTTTTGTGCTTTTCTTCTCTCTGGGATCTTGGCTCCTCAAGTTCTAGCTGCCTTGCCAGCTCTGAACTCCAGTACTTGACTTTCCTACTCTGTGAACCTGACAAGAGCCCTTTCTGCTTCACTGTGCTCCTTTCTAACAGTTATCTTCTCCCTACTTTCTCAGCCTTTCCATCTCCACTGCTTGTGAATTGGGGAGTGTGTTGTGGAAAGCAGAGGAGAATGTTGGCTACATCTCAGTGTTTCCCTTTTTCTCCAGGGTCTTGACCATTCATGTCCTGCTTTGGGAGCTTTTATTTATTTATTTGTTTTATTTTTAATTTTTTTTAGACTAGAAAATATAGTTTATTTAAAAGTAAATGGGGGGGGGGAGGAGAGAAGATTCACCTCCCCAAGGTATTCTTATTCTTTATCATCATCATTATTAGGCATTGTATGTTAAGTAGAACAAAAATTGATTTTGTTAATTGTTACATATATTTATGTTTGGCTTTTGTAGGTAACAATAAACCAAAGTCTGATTTTGATGGGATTTTATAATGACTTTTGTTTGAAAATAAAAAAATGCTTCTTTCTAAAACAAGTAATTGGACCTAACTAAATTTCACTAAGGGGACCATTAGCTTAAAACCTTTAGAAAAATATTTTTCCCAAACAATCTTGATTACATATGAATGTAAGTTTATAACTTACCACTTTTCCAGAATTTTATTCAAGTTAAAATTAACTTAATTTTGAAAATTAACATCTCTTCCCATTTTACTGAGTAATCTATATTTATTGACTTACTTAAAACATTCTTAGAATTATGGTAACCTAAGTTATTTTGAAAAATTTATATTCTGAAACTGTAAATACCTAAAGTATTTTTATTAAAGTACTTCATATTTTAAAAGATTTAAATTGAAGATGTTGTTTTCCCATCATAGTGAAAAGTTTTTGACTTCAAGCTTAAAAGTAATAGTTTAACAAGATACAGAAACCTAAAATTAGGAATTTGTCATTAGTTATAGTGTAATAAAAAGATGATTTCACATTTGAATTTGAGTAACTGATAATTCATCTCTTTCTTAACCTACATGTCTTATTTGCATGTAGTATTATTACTAAGTGTCCATCTTATGGTGCATAAGGTTTTGAATTTTTTTAAAGATCTGCAAGGGGAAATAGGAAGCAAAAATTCTTTTGTGAGTTCAGTTATAACTCAGATTGAATCATGAAGCTGGTTTACAAGGTCATTCAATTAGTTATGGTAGCTCATTGCATTACAGAATTCAGAATTCTGTATTGCCAGCATGCCAGGAAAATTAAAACACAGTGAGGACAAGAACATTTAAAATTTTACTTCTAAATAATACTTTTAGTAGACCTGTTGATGACAAGTAAGATTATATGGAGACAACCTTTATCCAGGAGATTACTAAATCACAAGAAGTTTGATTTCATAAATCAAAAAAATTTAGTAACTAGGACTTACTAATCCCTAAAGATGAATGCTTGGAAGAACATTATTTGTTCTGAAAGAAATGCCAGCACACTACTGAGGTTTCAAATATTCAATAGTGATAAGTGAATACTTCAAATAGATGCTATAGAAATAATATACAAGTTTGATAGTGTAGCCACACTAATAAAAATAATAAAAACTTGTTTTGAAAAAGCTTTGATTCAAGCTATAGATTGTTTTATTCACAGAGAAGCTTGCATATAAAATTTTGCTATGTATCTGATTTATTATGTTACATTACAAAAATTGTTAATCTAACAACATCCTAGCCCTTAAACTTTAGTACTGTCCTTTTTATTTTTTGGTTTTATGAAAAGAAATGGGGTCTGTATAGTGATCTCTGCTTTTTCATACTTCAAGTACTAGTAGGCAAAAAGAAGAGTCTTATCAAACGTTTAAGAATTTATGTTTTGTGAATTATTCTTACTTGAAAGATGGTTAACTTAAGTAAAATGACATATTTGAACATCTTAATGAACTTAGAAAGTTTTAAGAACTGTACAGATGTATATTACTTTTTGACAATATATTAATTCAAAGCAAAAATTCAACGTAGGAGAAAGATTAAAATGGTCACTCATATTTAGTGGATGTCAAATATAAAATATTAAGACTAATAGTGCCTATGTTTGTTTTAAGGAAAACATTAAATGACTTGATATGAAAAAGTTTGGATTTAAAGTCTATTTATGTGATCACAATTCATTTATTAATGAAAGAATAGGGAATATAAAATCCTATCAAAATTTTCACATGGTTGTAAAAGTGATTTTACTTTTTTTATTACCCCATATGAACAAAATTAATTGTTGATGGGGGTTCATCACAAGTGTGAAGAGATCATCGTTGTTGATCAGTGATTGCATGTAGCCATTGCATGTAGCATGGAACCTGATATAAAATGTATGTTCATGGAAACCAGCTTATGTTTCTGTGAAAATATGAGATGGCTTTCTTTGGGCATTTTATATTCATTCTGTATCGAATATCCTCCCTAATACTATGTATTTCATTTTCCTTATCATACTTATAGAATATAAGGAAAACATGATTGATTTGTTTCACCAAGCTCAGACTTCCAGGCATCAGACAAATGATACTGTTTCCAGTTTGTGCCATGACATGAAACATTGAATTGTACTTGCTACATTTCTTTTTTTTCTTTCCAGTTTTAGAATATTTTTATTAACCTCATAAAAACCCCATGCTCATTTACTTATACTACAGAAATAGTATACAAGTATTTATGTTCCCATCCTCAGCTCCATACAACTTCTAATCTATTCTTTATGAATTTACCTTTTTTTCTTTTTTAATTTTTTCTTTTAAAATGTGGGGTACAATTCAGGGTTAGGTATACAAATGTTTATTATGCAAATATTCTTGTTATTGAGGTATGCCCCCCCTTCCCCAAGCAGATTCCCACTACTGCCAATCCCGCTTCCCCGCCCCCCTTCAGGCAGTTTCCTGCTACTGCCGATCCTTTTCTTAGACTATTATGATAATTGTCCAAGGTCTGCTTATGAGTGAGAACACGTGATGGAATATTATGCAGCCATAAAGAAGAACAAAATCATGAACTTCAAAGCAACCTTAATGGACTTAGAGTCTATAATACTGAGTGATCTTTTACTTGCTACATTTCTAGCACTGTGATGTCTCGATCTGGGTAGCCTAGAACCTTCTGAAAGATTGTGGACATTTTTGAAATTTGTCCTGTTTCTGAGAAACATCTTTATCCTTTTCATGGATTAGGCTAACATAGCCCAGAGGACATGACTGTAGCCAACTATGGTTGCCTGTGCAGCCTGAGGTCAAATATGGTTTGTCCTTTTGTTTACTCACTCAGTATACATTTAATAAGCATCTCTGTGCCAGGCACTGTGGAAGTTACTTTATCATTTATCATGGTTCTTAAGGAATTTTTGATCTAATGGAGGAGAAACACACACAGATATTTGCATAAATATGTTAAGAACAGTGGTAGATTAAATAGGCCTTGAGATTCATGATAGAATTGTGGGTCATGATTGCCATTTGACTTTTTTTTTTTTTTTTTGAGATGGGGTCTCACTCTGTTGCCCAGACTGAAGTGCAGTGGCATGATCATGGCTCACTGCAGCCTCGACCTCCTGGGCTCAGGCGATCCGTCTACCTCAGCCTCTGGAGTAGCTGGGGCTACAGGTGTGTGTCACTATGCTTGGCTAATTTTTTAATTTTTTTGTGTGGGGAAGAGGTCTTGCTATGTTGCCCAGGTTGATTTTGCACTCCTGGGCTCAAGTAGTCCTCTTGACTCAGCCTCCTAAGGTGCTAGGATTACTGGTATGAAACTATCATAACTACCTAGCCTTCCTTTTGGTTTTTAAAATATGCTAGCAATGTGCATGATTTTTCTCTGTTTTTAATTATATAAGTAAGACTGGATAAGTACTCTTAAGAAAAATAGTCTAAAAATTTAGTCCCATTTTATATCCCAATCTTCCCCCTGTTCTACTTTTCATTCTTTTTTAAATCATTAATGATTGATGGACATTTTAGGCCATTGCTTTTTACTTCTGTTATTAGTGATGCTTAGTAAGTTTTCCTGAATATATTTTATGTGTACACATCTGGATTATGTCTATAGTGAAAATCCCTAGGAGTAGAATTCTCACCAAAGAGTGAATTTTCTGGGGGTGAATTTGTCTGTTATCAGAATACTTAGAGTAATAGGCTTTTTTGGAAAGCTCATTGAAAATCTGGAAGGCTTGTGAGCATCTTAGTGGACAGAAGTTGTCTGGAGACAGTTGTCCTGATGGCTTTCTTGCAGCATCTGCAGAGTCCTGTCATATAGAAAGAGTGCCTGGGTCATGGTATTTGACCTTGGTACCTCCTCTCGCTCCCATTTGAGCCTCCATGGTCCTTATGTCCTCCCTGTCTAGGCATGCCAGCTCCCAAGTTCTACATTCCAAAATTTGCCTTTTCACAGTGCTAGTGTCCTGTGGACCTAAGTTAGGCATAGTTTTGACTGCCAGAGCAAAGAACGTCAATCATGTCTGTCTCCCCAGAGAGTAGCATTTTTCAGGGTCTTTTAAGAACTCCAAAAGATGATTTCTTTAGGACTTATTTCATGAGTACTAAAAGAAGCAACATAATTTTATTTGAATTCCATATTTGTGATTTCTCTCCTCTCCTCTTTGCCTCCTCTGCTTCTCTAGAACCTTTTGGGGTACCACTAATGACTGCTAGAAACATTCATAGTGTTCAACCCATGAGTCCGAGAGCATCCCTGGAACTGGATGTATATTCCATTGAGCTCTGTGATTGGAATTTTGTTTGTTCAAATTGATTAGGGAAAAAATATTTCTGTAATAAATTTGTACAATTGAGAAGAAAAATGAGTTCCCATCCCTTTTCTGTATATTTTTTCAAAGTATGTTTGCACTGTATTAGAATTGAAGGCATAAAATTTAGGAAACAAAAGGGGAAAAATACTAAAAATGCAATAATTTCTAGTTTCCATTCTACAACAAATTCATGATTATTATTTGATTACAGCTTCCTACTGTAATCAAATAATCCTTCCCCCCCAGCAATGTAGTCATTTTCATGTCCACAATACATTGTAATTACCTACATGTGAGGCCTTCATAGTTTCCCCATAATGTTGCACAGGTTTCCTTATTGCGTAGATTCAGCTGCTGTCCCTGAGGTCGTCGGTAAGTCATCCATGTGTCTGGGCAGGCCACCTTGACTGATGGCCAGCACTTCACTGTTGGGGAATGGGGTGGCAAGTCTCACCCTGTTTTCCTCTTAGCCCTTCCTATTTTTGTGGTTGTGAGACACAATCTAGAGTGCAGACGGCATAATTACTTAGTTACTCATAATCTGCCCATGTTTTCATTTTGAGACAAATCTGTTTATGGTTATGTGTGTAATACTTGCAGTTTACACTTAGGAGAATAGGCAGGTTTTAAGTAATCATCTCTACTCTCTCTTTTTTATTTACTATTTAAGGTATAGCATTTTGGAATCCTTAGTATTAAAAAAGATAAGAGACAACTATTGACTCATGATGACTCAGTACTGTTTTAAGAGTTGTACTTGCCAGACCTTTGGAAAATTAGTACTTTAGAGCGGAAGCCCAGTGGTTTCAGGTAATCCTTCTCACTGAAACATTTGTTACACTAATGTCATCACTTTCCCAATGGTGAACTTCTATTTTATTGTGCACCTTTTCCTTCCTCTTTCCTTTCCACAGCAATTTATTCCTAAGGGATCAGGGCAAAGAAACACAGCCCTAGACCACAAGGCACTCACATTTGACAACATTTTCAGAACTTGTGCAGCTGTGATTTTTCTCTTAGAAATCTTAGATAGCTTGTGAAATTAGTGGTTTTAGAAATGTTCTCAAATGGTTTAGGGGAGAGTAAAAAGAATCTTTGAGATGTCACATTTTCTTAATTCAAGGAGATTGTTGTGAATTTGAAGATAATTTACACAGTAGTGAAAAAAGTATGTCTTTTTTAATAATTGAGAAATGATGACTTGAGGAATCAAATGAAAGCAATTACTTGGTTTACCTTGTGTAATAGCAAAAATTAAGGAAGCAGTTTTTTCATTGTAAATTGTAATACAGGCCTGCAAGTAATAAGCAAAAATATTAGTAAATGTTGTTTCCATATCATAATATTTACAGGTTTCTTTGATGTTGAAATAGTGGTAGCACAGATTTATTATTTATCCTTCTTCTTATTTATTTTATCTTATTTTTTTTTGTCACCCAGGCTGGAGTGCAGTGGTGCAATCAGCTCACTGCAGCCTCTATCTTCTGGGCTCAGGTGAACCTCCTGCCTCAGCCTCCCAAGTTGCTAGGACTACAGGCACTGTCACATGCCCAGCTCTTCTTTCTCTTTAATCTAATGCTCAACTCTGGCCTGTCTCTTAGGCTGCAGAGAAATCAGAGTCCTCATCTTTTGTAGGTTCCTCTCTTTTCTATTTGTCTGGGTAGCTGCTTGAGCTTTTTCAGCAATCTTTAAAACGCTGCCATTTTCGTCTTAACCCCCAGTCAATTTTTGGCTGGAAATCCCACTTGGCATTTCAGTGATTTTCTCCTTGCCATCATATCTTTTATCAAAAATTAAAACCCATTCTGATCTTTAGAGAAATGTGGATGAGAAGGGACCCTTTATAAGAAATACAGAACATATGTGCAGCTGTTAGATGATTGGAAGTTTCTGCTAGATGAGAATGTCAGAAATGGAAGATTTTATTATCAGGAGATTGTTTGCTGGTTGATGGTACTTAAATAGGTTTAAATTTCAAACAGTCCTAAGAGTCTATTGTGTTTTCACTGTTAAGAGTTAATTTTGCCAACCTGGAAAAACCCAAATCTTACCTGGTTGCCTTTTACTGCCTCTGTTTGATATTGATATAGGCTTATTTCTTACCTTTTTCATATTGAAGAAAACAGCACCTGTGGCAGATTGTCTGGAAAATGCAGGGCCTCAGTAGGGAGAGTGAGTACATGAGAATTGATGCCAGCAAACTTGTATTACAACCTAGACTTGAGTAATATCTGATTTTTATACCTCTTAGAAAGCTGAAAAAACTCCTAGGCACTCTGGTGGTTCCATTCTCATTCAGTCCCGTCTCTCTTTCCTTTCTGATAAGGAGAAATATAGCAATGATTGCAGTTTGTACAGGAGAATGCCCTGCTTTCAAATGCCTCGAGTATGTGTCATGTCCCAGTTTACCTGAGTTCCTGAGATTAGAGAGTAAAACTGCAGGATAAGGTCTAGACTCATAGACTCAGAATTTTAGAAGTGGAGTTAGTTTTAAGATAACAAAATCTAGGTATGTTTATCATTGGTATTTCCTGCTAGACCCGGCATAGTGCTATGCAACCATCGGCGTCTGATAATTATTTGAAAACTACAGGCAATGTGTAAGTTAAGTCACAAAATGCAGAGATTAATTTTGGCAGTACTAGATTATTTGAGGTCTGTTCTGCTTCAAATGTGGTCATTGCTAGTTGTCAGCACCTTTCTGAAATTGCAAAATCAAAACTAAAAATGAACTGGGAACTATCTAGGAAAGTATAGACCTCAGACCCAGCATGAAACAAATGGTGCATATTTGAATTAGAGGGGGCAGCGAATGGAGTCATAACATGTTGGTGTAGGTGTGTTGAAGTCAAAATGCCTGTGCATGAGTCACTTTCACGTTTATATTGTGAGTGAAATAGTAACTGCTGTGAAGATGCTTTCATTGAAAACGTGAACATTTTCTGTTATATTTTAGAGTAAATTGACTGACTCATTGTTGCATGCTTGTAGGATTATTTATCAGGCTACATTCCTATAGGTTAAATTGTTTCAGAGAGTATAATGATATTTAGAATTTTGATGAATTATTATGTGGTTCTGTTATAAATTAAAAATGACATTTGCTCAAGTTAAGTAAATATTAAATGTTATTTTCATTTTCACATTTCTTATTAGAAAGGTATTTTTAGAGTTTTTAATACTTCTCCTAAAGCCTGTAAAGTTTGCTTTTGTTAACACAACTTTAATTTTCCTTTTAAAATAAAATTATGTCACCCTCTGCTGGTTTCAAAAGGAATTGCTGAGTAGTCATATGCAGGTTTGAAAAGGGAATGGTTGCATTTATAGTTATAGACTTTGCTGTTGCCTGTACTTGCCTGATAGCTCCACCTGCTTACGCCACCCTCACTGGGCAATGTGGTGATCTGTGTGACAAGCAAACCTGAGTCTGAAGCTGGCAGAGGAACCAGAGTGAGAAGATGCACAGGCATGGAGTAGTTGGCATGCTCGGGGTTGTTATGTCGTAGAAAACCTGAGAGAGGGTATCGGTGTGATTTTTGAAAAGGAAGAAATGAGAAAGAACTGAGAGCATGTATCGTTCTAAGGAATTTAAACTTTATCATGAAAGTACAGTTGAGTTGTCAACTAGTTTTATTTAGAGTAGTCCGGCAACCACAGAAGTATCTTAGGCGATGCTTGCAGTGTTGGGTGCTGAGTTGGAGGTGAGGGCAGACCACTTTGAGTGTTACTGCATTTGCCAAGTGGGCTGATTAGGGTTCTGGGAGACAGATAGCTTTGAGGTATGAGAGACTGGGAATAAACACACACACACACACACCCACACACACACACACACCACACACCTTTTTTCATAAAAAATTTAAAACAGAAAAGTAGAAAGAACAGTGCAGTGAATACTCATATGTCCACCTTAGATCCAGCAATTGAGAACATTTTGCCACATGTTCTTTCTTTCTTTGCCAAAGTATTTTTGAGTAAATTACAGATATCATTACTCTACACTTCTAAGTACTTTATCAAACCTATCTCCAAAACAAAGGATTTTAGGAGAGAGATATTTAGGGAGATAAAATCAGGGAAGTTAGGATTTGGAGGGTATAGATCACGGGTTCTGTTACATGTAGGAGAGCCACAAAAGCTTGGTTTTACTATTAATAATTTGTGGTTTTGTGTTTGTTTCCTTTCACAGCCTTTCTGAGGCTTTTAGGAGGTGGATATATGGTAAATATTATTACGTTTTAAATAAAAACTTAAAAAAATTAGGATACTTTTGATTAGAAAAAAATTCTAATATACATAGAAGTTGAAGAGGACATCTTCTGCCTAAGGCAGTGGCCTGTGCCTGTCTTCTCCATGGGAGGAGAGAGAGAAAGGTGATTACGGAGAAGAGTGGACCAAGCCCTTATCACACCAGAGGCCCAGGTCTACGAAAGTCTGTATGAGAAAGCAGACGCCTCACTGGCACAAGAGCCATCTGACCCCAGTGCCATGGCAGGAGTGGGCATAGCTGACCGACCTGCAGTCTGCCTACACCAGGAGAAGGGAAAAGGAGGTGTCAAAGGGCATTGGGTGTGGATGTTGATCTTTTAATACCCTTGGTTAGTCAGGGATTTGCCTACTCTACCTTTGGTCTAGGTTACGGTCAATGAGATTAGCAGTCATCGTCCTCTGGGCATGATAACTAGGAAGAGGGTGGACAGAAGCGTAGCATGTATAATATTAGCATAGCTAAAATTGGTAGGGGTTGCAGTATTTATTCACTCATTCACTTTTTTCATTAATTCAACAAGTAACATATGGAATCACCTATTATTATGGAGAATACTATTCTAAGACACCAGGGAGATCCAGCAGTGAACAACAGAAGCAAAAGTCCCTGCTCTCTTGTAGTTTATACTATCAGGCATTGCTTAATGATGGGTATATGTTGTGAGAAATGCAACATTAGGTGATTTTGCTGTTGTGTGAACATCACAGAATGACTCACACAACCCTAGGTGGCATAGTCTACTATACACCAGGGCTGGATGGTAGAGCCTATTGCTTCTGGGCTACAAACTTGTGCAGCATGTGACTGTATGGAATACTGTAGGTAGTTGTAACACAATGGTAAGTGTTGTGTTGCATAAATGTTAATGCTACATATCTTAACATAGAAAAGGTACAGTAAAAATAGGGTGTTTTAATCTTCGGGGGCCACCATTGTATATGTGGTGAGTTGTTGACCGAAGCATCTTTATATGGTACCTGACTATCTTCCAGTAGGAAAGACAGAAGGTAGACAACATGAATGAAATATGCATAGCATGTGAGCTGTGACATGCACACACAGGAAGCATGAAGTGGGAATGGGATGTGTAGGGGAGATTTTGGAAAAGAAGACCAAGGAAACTCCACTGAGAGGATGCCACATGGGGGAATACCCATGAAACCTGAGCCACTTCAGCCGTATCCACGTTCACTTAGCCTCCTGCCTGGAGTACACATCATTTCCTGTTTCTTGAGTTGGCATCTGTGCTCCAGAGTGTGTTACTGGGAAGCAACTCTCACCTGGCTTCCATATGGTTTTAGCAGGACTTTTTTTCTCAGTCAGGTTGCTCTTCTAACCCTCAGATTTCTTGGCATTAAATTGATCATAAAGTAAGTTCTCTTCATCAGGTTCTATCACTCCAGAGTGCGTTTAAGAAAGTGTGTCTACCAGTCCACTATGAGGTTTTGTGTTCCATGAAACGTTCTTTTGCGTAGCCATTTCCTATGGTTTTGGACAATGACTGGCATGTTAGTTTCCATAGCAGCTTAATTTATGTTCCATCTCCACACAAAACTCTGGAAGTGGTAACTTTTCCCCTCTTCCTTTGTTTTACCCTGGAAAGTTCAGAACTATGGCATACAACTTAAAAATTTGCAAAGTATATTCAATAGGTTCCAGCAACTAATATTAATGAAGTTTAAATATTGAGTTTGTTGAAGAAAATAACATTTAAAGGCATATAAATAACTTAATACTCTTTTTTTTTGAATTGGAGTCTCACTCTGTCACCCAGACTGGAGTGCAGTGCCTGCTCCTGGCCACCGCAGGCTCGACCTGCTGGGCTCCGGCAATCCTTCCGCCTCAGCCTTCCAAGTAGCTGGAACTACAGGCGTGTGCTATCACACCTGGCTAATTTTTTGATTTATTATAGAGATGAGGTCTCGCCAAGTTGTCCAGGTGGGTCTCGAACCCGCGGGCTCAGGCAGTCACTCACCTCAGCCTCCCAAAGTGCGGGATTATAGGCTGAGCCACCGAACCCGGCTAATACTCTTAAGTTTCTCTTGGGCATACTGATTTCAAATGTGAATTTCTCTACTATTTAATAAAAGACCAGTACAGAGTAGATTCTCTTCTGGTTAATATAGGATTTACTGTTTGTTTGTTTGTTTTTCCCCACACATAACATTAGGGTTTTGAATTGTTATTTGAAGGGTTTGTCCTAGTTTGTGCCCAGCTTAGGAAATCATTAAAATAGATGAGTGTGTTAGAAGATGGGAAACACGCAGTCTTAACAAAGAATCATAAAGCGGAGAAAGCTTTCTTCCTAATATTAAGGCTTATTATACAGTTAGTAATCAAGACCGTGGTATTGGTAAAGGGTAGATACAGATCAGTAGAACATGATGTTCAACACCATTAGTTTTTTGGGAAATGCAAATCAAAATCACAATGATAGACTACTATGTACCCATTAGGATGGCTACAATAAAAAAGATGGATTATAGCAAATATTGATAAGGATGTGGAGAAAAACAAAACTCTCAAACATTGCAGTGGGAGTGCAAAATAGTGCAGCCACTTTGGAATGGGGTCTCTAAGTTTCTTTATTTTTTGAGAATTTGAATTTTTTTTTTGTTAAGACTGCTTTAGCAATGGGATCTGTACCTTTTCATAAACATTTTGTAATAAACTTGTCTATGTGTATTAAAAAAAGAATATAACACATTCATTCAATTTTCTTCCTCAGTAACACAAATGCCACTAATAGCGTACTAATACCAATAATAGACAGCATTTATTCCATTGTATTTTCTTTTGCCATTTTATATGCATCATCTCATTTAAGCATCGTGAAAGCTTTATGAAGAAAGTGGGATGGGTTGTTTGTTGTCAATCTGTTTTCATCATTACCCTTAAGTTCTGCTAGTGCATTGCAGAGGAGAAAATGGGCCCTACATCTTTAAGATTGTCCCCTCTTAATCTCCACAATCCCCCTACTGGGAATATACTCGGAGGAGTTCAAATCAAGCTATGAAAAAGATACCAGCACATGTATGTTTATTGCAGCATTGTTCACAATAGCAAAAACATGGAACCAACTGTGTTGCTCATCGAAAAAGAACTGGATAAAAAAATGTGGTACATATATATGATGGAATATTATGCAGCCATAAAGAAGGACAAAATTATGAACTTACTGAGTGATCTATCACAGAAGCAAAGAACTGAGTATTACATGTTCTCACTCATAAGCGGACCTTGAACAATTATCATATTACTATAAGAAAAGGAAGTGGCAGTAGTGGGAAACTGCCAGGGGAGGGGGAGCACACCTCATCGACAAGGGTACCTGCATAATGAACATTTGTACACCTAACCCTGAATTGTACCGCACATCTTTAAAATAAAAAATAAAAAAAAAAAAAGAAGATGGGAAACACGGAGGTAAACTCATATGTAGGGAACCGAGAATTTCCTTTAGGGGAGTGTGACGATAGCCCACATGGTGGAAAGCCTAATTTAACATAGAGGTGTTTTTATCATATATGAACAGTGCTTTGGGGTTATATGTTTTCTTGTATCGCTGTCTATTCATGGTTGCTTCAGAAATACATGTGTAAATATTCATTGCCGACCACTGTGTATTGCATTCAGTTTAACTCTTCAGTGCTGTCCTTAATTTGAAAATACTTACAATTGACTTTGACATTATGTGTAATCAATTATTTACAAGCAAGAATAGATTCTTGGAAAGCTTATTATTATTACTTTTTAAAGAGATTATAGGTGGGATTATAGGCATTAGCCACTGTGTCCAGCTGAAAAGTATGTATGTGCAGTATGATCCTTACTGTAATCAGGAGGATCACTGGAGCCCAGGAGCTCAAGGCTGTGGTGAGCTATGATGTCATCACTGCACTCCAGCCTGGGAAACAGAGCAAGACCCTCAGCCTAAAAACCTCAAGGGAATGGGGACATCCAGTTGTCCCCTGTGCCTGGAAGGGAGAAGTTACAGAAATATTGTTGGGTAGCAAATTGTCTAACCGCAGTTGTATACTTTGATATTGCAGTACATTGTCATTCATGATTAGTAGTGATGGTTAAAACAGTTTTTTATGTTCCACATAATCACCTGGTGTCAGTCCCTCTTCTCTGACAGTGCTTGTGAGTCTTAAGTACAACAATGATTTATGTGTTTCAGACTTGAGTTCCAGGACTGCGCTACATGCTGAACTCTACATCCTGGTTTGTATTTACAGCTCTTCCATAAAGTCAGTTTGCTTTTTGTTAAAATTAAACTTTTCCATCTCTGTGAGCAACTCACTAGATTTTTGGGCAATTGTTTTGATTACTGTTAGCGCGTGGTTATTTGTTTCATTTCTCCCTTAGTCTGTCTTCAAAGTGTTGTATTCTTTGGTTAAAAAAAATTGTGGTAAAAAAACATATAACATTAAATTTATCATTAATTTTTTAGTCTACAGTTCAGTAATGTTAAGTGTGTTCACATTGTTGTGCCACAGATCTCCAGAACTTTTTCATTTATGAAACTAAAACTCTATATTCATTAAGCAGTTGTTTCCCCTTCCCTCAGCCCCTGACGACCATCATTCTATTTCTGTTTCCATTAGTTTGACTACCCTATTTATCAGTCAATCAATCAGTCAATCAGAGTCAGGGTCTTGCTTTGTCATGCAGGGTGGAGTCAGTGGAGCTATGCTAGCTCACCTCAGCCTCGACCTCCTAGGCTCAGGTGATCCTTTCACCTCAGCTTCCCAAGTAGCTGAGATTACAGGCATGCACCACCATGCCTGGCTAATTTTGTGTGGAGACGAGTTCTCACTATGTTGCCCAGGCTGCTCTTGGACTCCTAGACTCAAGCAATTCTCCTACCTCAGCTTCTCAAAGTGGTGAGATGACAGGTGAAAGCAACCATGCCCAGCCTAGTTTGACTACTTTAGATAACACATATAAATGGAACTATGCAGTATTTGTCTTCTGGTGACTATTTTCTTCTTTTTAAAGGCTGAATAATATTCCACTTTTTTACTGCATGTTGTTTATTCACCTGTTGATAGACATTTGATTTGTTTCCTCCACTTGACTATTATGAATAATGCAGTGAATATGGGTGTGCAAATATTTCTTAGAGATCTTACTTTCAATTTTGTTGGCTGTATATCCAGAAGTAGGATTGTTGGGCACGTGGGTTCCCATGATTGGCGATGTTGAGGATCTTTTTTTTTTAGTTGGAGTCTCACTCTGTTGGCCAGGTTGCAGTGCAGTGGCACGCTCATGGTCACCCCAGTGTTAACCTGCTGGGCTCCGGTGATCCTTCCGCTTCAGCTTTCCAAATAGCTGGAAGTACAGGTGCATGCTACTGTGCCCAGCTAATTTTTTATTTATTGTAGAGACGAGGTCTCACCAAGTTGTCCGGGCTGGACTTGAACCCGCAGGCTCAGGCAATCCACTCATTTTGGCCTCCCAAAGTCCTGGGATTATAGGCTGAGCCACTGAGCCTGGCTGAGGATCTTTTTATATACTTGTTGACCAGTTGTATTTTTTTTTGCATAATTATCCATTCAAGTTCTTTGCCCATTTTTAAATTGGTGTTTTTAACTTGTTGAGTTGTAGGAATTCTTTATGTATTTTAGATATTAGTTTCTTATCAGATATATGATTTACAGATATTTTCTCCTGTAGGTTCCCTCCTTGCCCTGTTGATTGTTATCTCAGACACTCATACGTTTCTAAGTTTGTTGTTGTACTGTCTGTTGTTTGTCTATTTGTGCTTTTGTTGCCTGTGCTTTTGGTGTCATATTTAATCATTGCCAAATCTGATGCTAGTAGGCTTTTCCCCTGTGTTTTCCTCTAGGTGTTTTATAGTTTTAGGTATTTAGTGTTATTTTAGGTATTTAGATATTTAGTGTTATTTTTGTGAATGGTATAAAACCCCAAGTTGTTTTTTTTTTTTTTAACATGTGGATATCCAGTTTTCCCAACACTATTTGTTGAAGGGATTATTCTTTCTCTATTAACTGGTCTTGCTATCTTTGTCGAAGTTACTTGATTTGAGGCTTTATTACTGGGCTTTGTTCTGTTCTTTTGGTCCATATGTCTTTATGTAGTACCATACTGTTTTGATTACTATAGCTTTGTACTATGTTTTGAAATCAAGACATTTGAACTTTCAACTACCTTCTTTTTAAAGATTGTTTTGGCTCCTCAGAGTCCTTGAGATTCATAAATTTTAGAGTTTGTTTTGTTTTGTTTTTTTGAGTTGGAGTCTCACTCTGTCACCCAGTCTGGAATGCAGTGGCACACTCACAGCCATCCCAGTGTCAACCTGCTGGGATCAGGCAATCCTTCCGCCTCAGCCTCCCAAGCAACTAGAACTACAAGTGCGTACTACCATGCCTGGCTAATTTTTTGATTTGTTGTAGAGAGGAGGTCTCACCAAGGTGCCCAGGATGTTCTTGAACCCCTGGGCTTAGGCATCCCTTCATCTTGGCCTCCCAAAGTGCCGCGATTCCTGGCTTGAGCCACTGTGCCCAGCCCATGTTTTTTTCTTTCTATTTTTGCAAAGAATGTCTTTGGGATTTAGACAGGGATTACATTGAATCTGTGGGTCATTTAAAATATTATAGATATTTTAATAATATTAAGTCTTCCAACCCGTGAGTATAGGGTGCCTTTCCATTAATTTGATTTAATTTAATTTTTTCAGCAGTGTTTTATAATTTATAGTGTACAGATATTTTGCCTCCTTGGTGAAGTTTATTTATTTATTTATTTTATTCTATTTTATTTTATTTTGAGTTGGAGTCTCACTCTGTCGCCCAGACTGGAGTGCAGTGGCCGCTCCCGGTGGGTGCCGGCTATCCTGCCACCTCAGCCTTCTGAGTACCTGGAACTACAGGCGCGTGCTACCACGCCCGGCTAATTTTTTATTTATTGTAGAGATGAGGTCTCGCCAAGTTGCCCAGGTGGGTCTAGAACCCACAGGCTCAGGCAATCCACTCACCTCAGCCTTCCAAGGCGCGGGATTACAAGCTGAGCCACTGAGCCTGGCTAGGTGAAGTTTATTTCTAAGTATTTTATTATTTGTGATGCTATTTTAAATAGGTTTGTTTTCTTTATTTTCTTTTTGGATCATTCATTGATTGTATATAGAAATACAATTGATTATTGTATGATTTTGTATCCTGCAGCTTTACCAAATACATTTATTTGTTCTAGCAGTTTTTGTTTGGTAGAATTTTTAGGGTTTTCTACATATGAGTTTATGTCATCTGCAAATGGAGATAATTTTTTTATGTCTTTTTATTTGAATGTGTTTTATATCTTTTACTTGCTTGATTGTGCTGGCTAGGACTTTGTACTGTGTTGTATAGTCATGGTGAGAGTGAACATCCTTGTCTTGTACCTGATCATAGAGGAAAGGCTTTTATCACTGAGTATGAATTCAGCTGTGGGTTTTTCATAGATGGTCTTTATTGTGTTAAGGTAGTTTCCCTCTATTCCTAGTTCGTTGAGTGATTTTATTATGAAAGGATGTTAAATTTTCTCAAGGGCTTTTTTCTTTATTAGTTGGTATAATCACCATGTGGTGTTTTAGTCCTTCATTCTTTTTTTTTCTAATACATATTTTTTATTTTAAAATTGTGGGGTACAGTTAAGGGTTAGGTTTACAAATATGCGTTGTGTAGATACCCTTGTTGATGAGGTGTGCCCCCCCGTCCCCAGACAGATAGTGACTACCATTAATCCTGCCTCCCTTCCCCTCCTTGCCCCCCCCATAGTTTCCCACCACTGTCAATACTTTTCTTCTAGTATTACGATAGTTGTTCAAGATTCATTTATGAGTGAGAACATGTGATACTCAGATCTTTGTTTCAGTGAAAAGAGAACACTTCTACACTATTGGTAGAAGTGTAAACTAGTGCAGCCTCTGTGGAAATCAGTGTGGCGATTCCTCAAAGCTCTAAAAATCGACCTTCCGTATGACCCTGCAATCCCCCTACTGGGAATATACCCTGAAGAACTCAAATCACTCTATGAAAAAGATACCTGCACATGTATGTTTATCGCAGCATTGTTCACAATAGCAAGATCATGGAACCAACCATGCTGTTCATCAAAAGAGGATTCGATTAAAAAATGTGGTACATATACACGATGGAATATTACGCAACCATAAAAAGGAACAAAATCATGAATTTCACAGCAATCTGGATGGAATTTAGAGTTTATAATACTGAGTGGTCTCTCACAGGTCCTTCATTCTTTTACTGCAGTAATGTGCTCTCCATTGTTCTCCTAGGCCCCTGGTCTGGCATCCAAGTTATGCTTACTTCCCGATGGTGCTCTAGGTCAGTCCCTGAGGCAGCCCAGATCTTTGTGTGTATGGTCTTTTCTTCTCTTTTCCTCTTGAGGAACAAGCTGGGAATTTTCACCCGAAGTACTCCATGTTGCATGGGGGTGGGAGGAGCCAACCTGGGCAGAAGGCAAGGGACTTTCTTCTCTGCTTTGATGTGGCTCTCCTTGGCTTTTGCTTGCCTAGGTGCTGCAATATTTAATTAGTTTCTGGAATTCTTACAGAGGCAATTTGGTCTGTATGCTTTTTTTTTTTTTTTGAGTTGGAGCCTCACTCTGTCACCCAGACTGGAGTGAGACTTGCTGGGCTCCAGCGATCCTTCCGCCTCAGCTTTCCAAGTAGCTAGAACTACAGGCGCATGCTACCATGCCTGGCTAATTTTTTTGATTTATTGTAGAGATGAGGTCTCACCAAGTTGCCTAGGTGGGTCTCAAACCGGCGGGCTCAGGCAATTCACTCACCTCGGCCTCCTAAAGCGCAGGATTGCTGGCTGAGCCACCGAGCCCGGCCTGTATGTTGTTAAGTCAGTGTCTCTAGGGGGAATGAGGACCTCAGCATTCTGTTCCACCATCTTACTGAGATCACTCCCTCTTCACATTTTGTTTTTTAACTCTAGTCATAGCTAGGATATTTCTCTTATGTACCTTGCCAGATGCCTTGTGAAAGGAATTCGTATCATCATATGTCCCTAAAAACTCCATAATGGCCCTTATTTAGATTTATTTCTATATGTGAACAACTCCAAACTTCCAAAAGCTTCTTGTTCAGACTCTATTGAACCTTGCTTATTAACAAAATGTCACCATAGTGATGTGCCCTAAGCCCATAGCTTCTTTCAAGAGGTAGCCATGAGCGTACCACTGCGTGCTTAACTGTGTTTAGCTATGCATGGATGATAATAAGGACTATGTTACAGTAAGAGGTTATTGGTCAAGGGCTGTGGTTTTGCTAACTATTAAAATTTAATGTTAAATGTGATGGTTTAATAAACATAGATATATTCTATTTTGTACAAGTTAGTTTGGATAGAAATGATATATAGTTTTAGCCAAGCTTGCTTTGTGCCTGGTTTATTTTTGGACCTCTCATGACATTTTTGAAATTACTAACTATGAATTGTGGGTAATGCTATGATGACAGTTTGTTAATAAGCAAGGTTGAGTAGAGTCTGAATAATGTTCTTGAACTTCTGATATACTCTATTATTTACTGTAATCATATAGAACATATAGAGGGATAGTATTCCTGGCTACCATGTAAGGTGTTACTATAGGTTTTAGAAATATCTGTGGCTTTTGCAGTCTGTGGATTCTGTAGGTGTGTTCTGGACCTAATTACTGGTGATCAGTGCATTGAAGGCTGAGAATATTGTTTTTTGAACCTACTTGATGGTTTGGGTATTTCAGAGAAAGCACAGTTAAATATCAGGTAACTGAAGTGCAAACTAGAGGTTGCTGATGTGAAGTAGGCAGCTTTCTGACTTTTAATGAACAGAATAAAATAAAGCAAAGGTTGAAGGAGAGCTAATATTTGAGCATCTAGTGTGTTCTCAGTGCTTGAAGATACACTGTTTTATTTAGCCATCACAGAAAGTAAATGAGGCATAAATATTTCTGACCACTGAGAAAACTAATTGAGAGAAGTTAATAGCAGCTAAGAGGTAGCCTTGTGTAGTATGAGTAGGTGAAAGCATTGAATTCATACGTACCCACATTAGACTCCCTTTAAGCTATGGGCTTCGGCACATTGCTTAAACTTCTTTTTCCTCATCTGCAAGACATAATAACAGTGCCCACAAAATACTGTTGTGAAGAGTAAGTGAAAGAATGCATTTAAGTTTTTCTGTTTGTTTTTTGTTTATTTATTTAGTTGTTTTTGAGTCAGGGTCTTACTCTGTTGCCCAGGCTGGAGTGCAGTGGCATGCTCATGGCTACCAAAGCATGGAATTCCTGGCTCAGGTGATCCACCTGCCTTAGCCCCAAGAGTAGCTGGAACTACAAGCATGTGCCAGCACCTCTGGCTATTTTTTAAAATTTTTTTGTGTGTGTGGAGACAAGATCTCACTGTGTTGCCCAGCTGTTCTTGAATTTCTGGGTTCAAGCAGTCTTCCTGCCTTGGCCTTCCAAAGTACTGGGGTTTATAGGCATGGGCCCCCAAGCCTGGCCCATGTTGAGTTCTTAATCTTGTGTATCTTGTGTCTGGCAAATTGTGTGTACTCAGTGTTAGCTATCACGAACATTATTTTTTCTTCTTTCTTTTTGTTACTTTATGTGGATTTCCAAGGTCTCCTACCTTGTAAGTTGTGCATGTAGTAAGTAGTAGAATAGGATTTTAACTTCAGGTCTTTCTCCTGCCAAAGCATGTTTTCTTTTTATTTTAAGAATTCCCAAAGTTTGTTAGGTGAGAGAAAGTGAGAAATAGTGGTGACAATGGGATTGAAAAGTATTAATAAAAACTGTCACCTGTTGATTGGCCAATATATAGGTTAGATGATTTACTTGTGTCATTTCATCTAATCTCATTTCATTAAGTAGCTTGACCAGGGTCATGGAGCTGGGTGTGATCTTAAGTCCTTCTGATTTCTAAATCTGTGCTCTCATGATTAGGCTGTACTGTCTTGTAAAACTCATTGTTTTACATGAGTAAAATAATGAGATGACTCTGACCCAGAAGGAAAAGAGATCTTTTGGAAGGCTGGAGTTGTTCACATATAGAAATAATTCTAAATAGGGGCCATGATGGAAATTTTAGGGACATATGATGATATGAATTCCTTTCTCAAGGTACCTAGTGAGGGACATAAGTTAAACAAAAATATAAATGACATCACTGTACCTTAATTATAAAAAATGATTACAAGATTTGTTTTCTGCAGTAGAGATGACTTAAGGGGATGCCAGTGGAATACTGAGATGGATCTGGAATTGAGAATTAGCTAAGGAGAATGTAAGGAAGTTGTATCATTCTTTCTCATCCCCAGCAATTAAAGATCTGTATACAAAGAGGGGAAAAAAAAATCAGGCCATGATGGTAATCTTGAAGATCTATTCAAGACTTTTTAGTTGTAGGTGAAAGAAAATAATGAATAACGATCTTCATCAGAGAAGGTGTCCTTTGTGAAGAGCTGGGAGTATGCACAGCACTATAAATCCAGCTAGTGTTGCCTTGAGGAGCGTCTGAGAAGGAGCCTCGGGTCACGGGCACTAGTTGTAGGTTGCTTGGATGGTCTGGAGTGAGTCATGGCCTGCGAGTGTCAGTTCAGTCATCGTGCCTGTGCTTCCAGAGGAGGGGCAGGCGGTTGAGCAAGCGTGGCCTGTGTGCCTGTGAGAGAGCCCTCACTGGATAAGGCCTCAGGTATCTCATGGTTAGTGCCCTTCCCGGCAAGTGACCCAGGACCCCCAGCGGACTTTCCCAGCAGCTTTGAAGCCTGGGTCTCTTCACCCAGGCACCATCAATCAGCAGGTTCTCTGGTTTCCTCCCCAAGTATTTAAAGGTTTGTAGGATTCTTCCACTGAGATTCTTCTCTTCTGTTGCTTCAGTATTTCCCTTTTCATGTGTGGGAAGGACATATGCTGGTTTTACATTATACAGTGATTGAACCTTGTTGAGTTTGTAAAATGTGAGATATTTTGATCTTTCATCATTGTTCCTCTTTTCTTGAAAACTGAGTTTGGGGTTTTGGTTGCATAAGCATGTTTTCTGACATAAAATGACCTAGTATTTTGCCAGCTGTAAGCCTATTTAAAAAGTTTTTATGTATAGTGATAGTCTAGGATACTTGTAATAAAAACATGGGAATGTGATTTTATGATTATAAAAATGTTTTAAAATTTCATATCTATTATTTTTAATACAGCTGTGCATAACAAAAATTGATGTTTTTTTAAAAAAACTTTCTTTATTTGAATATTTAAATAATAGCCAATAAAAATGTTGCTAGAAAGTATGCTACTTTTAGGTCCTTAAGTCACTAGTAGATAGGATATAAGGATATAGGACTAGTGGTCAGTAAACCTGGACCTCTCCCACTGCTATAAATAAGTTTTCATGGGAATAAGTGTTACTCCTGTATGTATTGTTTATGTTGAGATAGAGACCATATGGACCACCAAGACTAAGATGTCTGGTATCTTATAGAAAATATTGCCATTCTTGGCATGAGTAATAATTTTCAACACTTTGGTCTCTGTATCTTTTTTTTATTCTTTTAAAAATTATTAAAGCTACTACAGAGTTTTGGTTATGTGGATTATAATGGTCTATATTTAACATATCAGAAATTAAAACTGAGAGATAAAAATTGTTTTGATTCATTTATAAGTAACAGTGTTAAGTTTGTTACTTGTTAACATGAAGAACAATTTTATGAAAAATAATTTTGCCCTCCAACAAAACATTAGTGATTTGCAAATTTCTTTAATTTCTGGCTTAACAGGAGATAGATATAGTCTTGTATGGTGTCTGCTTTCATTTTGTTGCTATGTTTTGTTTGAAGAATATGAAAGAAATCCGACCACACACAGATCTGTAGTTGGAAAAGGGAGGAGTATTTTAGAGCCTGCTGAGTTAATTGTGGATATTCTTTGGTTTTACACCAAAGACATATGGTCATTTCCTAAAAGCGAGCTGCAGGATAGAATCTGAAAATATATGAATAAACTTATTTTATTGAAGCTTTAAATCTATTGAGCTATCTTGAACTTTGAATGACTCTTATTCATATGTGATTTTCTAATATGTTACTAGAAAATTATAAGCACTGCATTGTGCAGATCTTCCAACTATTGGCATGCTATCAAAAGACCCGTATTTGTTAATATCACCATTGGTCCTCTCAGAAAAGGCTTTGGGTATCAGGAAGCTGATAGAACCATGCAAAGTGAGGACTCTATTCTCACATGTATGTGTTTCGGGTAATGTGGTCTCTTGTGGATGTACTTTTTTCTTTCAACTATTAGATTTTTTATTTTAAAGATGTGGGGTACAATTCAGGGTTAGGTATACAAAATGTTCATTATGCAGGTACCCTTGTTGATGAGGTGTATCCCCCCCAAGCAGGTCCCACTACTGCCAATCCCTTATAGTATTATGATAATTGTTCAAGATCTGCTTATGAGTAAGAACCTATGGTACTCTGTTCTTTGTTTCTGTGATAGATCACTGAGTATGGTATACTCTAAATCCATCCAAGTTGCTGCGAAGTTCATAAGTGTGTCCTTCTTTATGGCTGCATAATATTCCATTGTGAATATGTACCATGTTTTTAAAATCTTGTCCAGTTTTGATGGGCAGCATGGTTGATTCCATGTTTTTGCTATTGTGAATAGTGCTGCAGTAAACATGAGTGTGCAGGTATCTTTTCTGTAGAATGATTTAAGTTCCTCCAGGTATATTCCCAATAGGGAGATTGTTGGGTCATATGGAAGGTCAATTTCTATTTCTTTCAGAAATCACCACACTGTTTTCCAAAGAGGTTACACTAGCTTGCGGATACACATTTATAACATTATAATTTTGCTTACTTGTAAGCTCACATTTTATCACTGGCAGCACATACTATTCATAGTTTCCCTGAAGGCACAGACTCCATTCATTTTTAATAAATTGTTTGCCAAATACCCAAGGCAGAATCATCATGGTTTGTCTTTCAGCTGTTCTTTTATGTAAAAATGGTGCTCCATGATTAAAGTGACTGGTTCGGTTCACAACTCAAATCATCATACAAGGGCTTTTTTTGGAGACAGCCTTGGCTTCCTTTACAGCAGCACTTTATGTGTACTTTCCATTTCTTCTTACAGAACATAAAAAAGATAGGGGCTGAGGCAGGAGGGTTGCTTGAGCTCAGGAGTTCAAGATCAGCCTGGGCAACATGGTACTACCCCATCTCTACACCAAAATTAAACAAACAAAAAATAACTGGGTGTGGTGGCATGTACTTGCAGTGCCAGCTTCTTGTGGGGCTGAGGTAGGAGGATTACTTGAGCCAGGAGGTTGAGTCTGCAGTAAACTATGATCATGCCACTGCACTATAGCCTGGGTGACAGAGTAAGTCCCTGTCTCAAAAAAAAATAAATAAAAAGAAAAAAGAAGGGCACTCGAGAGTCAACTGATAAGTAACTTTTACTGTGTTATTAATCTCCTAAAGTGAACCTTTTCTCCCTCTACCTCTCCCCCATGCATGGCAGTGGGAAATACAGTGGTCAGTAATTCCTGTTGGGTGCTAATTGTCTAGATCAGGCTCAGTTGCCAGCGGTTTTACCCACCACAACCGTTGTTTTTCACCATCGGTGCCAATATTGACAACGTGCAAAAGGCAAATATCATCTCAGTACTTTTCTCAGTGTTTTTATGAAAAGATTTGATCTCATGGACTCCTCTGAAAGGGTCTTGGAGACCACCAGGGATCTGTGGACCCCACTTTGAGAACTGCTGGTATAAAAGGTACACAAGCAGATGTGTGTCCCTTAGCTACTGTATGATGCCTCCTTTATATTCTTACAATTATGATTTATTAAGGTTCAAATATGTTAACAGATAGATATGTCTGCTGCTTGCATTAGCTACTAGTGAGTCTTTCTGATTGAGCTTTTAAAAAAATCTGATGAGATTTATTTTAAAAGTTTAAATTAAAATAACAAGAGTTTGTTATTTTATTGCTCTATTTGATTTCGAAAATGTAACTTTCGAGTTTTTGTATCTGGTGAAATAATCTGCAGTTGGATTAATGAACACAGTTATTGTCTTCTGAAATGATAGATTGTAAAGATAATTATTAGTTTATGATAACAGTTAAAAGTTTTCATATTCTTGAACACTCACTCAAATATGGAGAAACTATGCTTTTGGTTTAATTTTTTGAGCCAGGGTGCCACTCTGTTGCCCGGGCTGAAGTGCAGTGGCACGATCAGAGCTCACTGCAGCCTAAACCTCGGGGCTCAGGAGACCCTCTTGCTTCAGCCTCCTGAGTAGCTGGGACTCCATGTAGGCATGTGCCACCATGTGTGGCTATTTTTTTTGATCCCTTTGTAGAGACAAGATCTCTCTACGTTTCCCAGGCTGGTTTTGAGCACCTAGGTGCTGGCAATCTTCCTGCCTTGGCCTCCCAAAGTGCTGGGATTACAAGCATGATTTGCCAACTCACCCAGAGAGAAAATATATTTGAAAATTACTTGATTTCTTGTTTATGTGCATTAACTGTGTCATGTGTTCACATTAATAAAAAATTTTGCAGATGATTATTTCACTAAGTGGAATTAAGTCAATTTTTGCTTTACTGAAAACTCAAGAAATTTTCTGCTCCAAACACTTGCACTTCTGTGATTGACCACTAGATGTCATGAGTGCTACAGAAGCATTAAGGGCTGCCTAGGGCCGGTAGAAACTGAACGTTGTAAACTCATAGACCTTCACATGTTTCACTGTTTCCACATGATCGATGCCAGAGGAACCTGATACAGTGTGATATATAGAAGCAAGGTACAACTGGAATAATGAAATTTCAAAAATAAGCTTTTTTAAAGGAAGGTTGTAATAGTTCTGTTGGGTATTGTAAATGCTTCAGGTGCACTTGATACTACTGTTATGTTCCTGGCGTTTGGGTCTCTCTCTTTTTTATGGAAAGATGGATTGAACTTCAATTTAAGAATATTCGGTAATCCCTCTCAGGACATACTGTAACAGCTGGTATTTTTGTGTTGTAGTAAATCGATTCCATACAACAGTCAGTAATAATTATGGCTGGGATCTGACAAATTCCAAAGCTTTTTCAATAAATTTAGCCAAAGAAAATAGCATCATTACTACAAAAATTTAGCTCACTTTGAAAGTTAAGCCCAGCAACTCTGCTTAGTTTCACGAAATTTTAAGTATTTTACTGTTTAGGATTCTATCAAAACATTTTTTAAAAATTCATGTACTTGTGTATGTTCTGAAAAGATAATTACTTTGTAGTAAATAATACAGCTTTAGAAACCTTGAGTGTTCATTATGAAATTAAAAGTGAGAAATCCCAAGGCCTTTGATATATGGCATATATTAACAGCAGCAATATCAGCTCAGAATAATGTTTTGATGTGGACCATAAAGTCCTCTTTAGTATTAATGGAATGTGAATGTTTCTAATTGTTGGATATAAGAATAAGATGGCTTATTATGTGGTTTATGAAAGTGAAACATTGTGAGTTATTTAAGTTCTTTAAGTGATGAAAAAAGTAATTGGACTCATGGTGCAGATTGTGTAGGGTATGTATATGTAATCTATACCATACAAATTATGGCTTTTCTCAACGAATAAAGAGCATAAATTATATACATATATGCACATAATAAATATCTACCCACATATATACATAAATATCGATTGCCCTAATGGTACAAATGTGTGTGCAGACATTTTACAAAATTTAACCGGTTTTCTTTTTTTTCTGTCAGCAAAACAAAGTCTGTTAAATGACTGCATTCTTTAAATTGTTTTTGACTTGCTTTTGTTTGAATTACTTCATATCTAGCTCTGACTTATGTAAGGGATATTTTCATGTAATTGAATCTTAATTCTGATAGTTAGAATAATTTATGAAAGCAAAGCAAAATTGCAGTGTAAAATTATTGGGGAAAACAGCTTCAGAGGTGGGCATTAATGAAGCCTTGCCTTTCTCATTTTTTATTTTTAGCTTAGTATTTTAAATTTTTATTCAGTAAAATAACTGTCCTTATATTTTTAACTAGCACTCCTACGTGGATTGGTGTGCATGTTTTAACCATGTCAGCCTTTGCAATAACATAAAAAAAAATTCAAGATAGTCTGGTCCAAAATAATCTCTTTGATGGGGAATTTTTTAGTACTAACTTTCACTTTGACAATTAACAAGCTAATTTAGAAGGTTTTAATAGAATCTTAGAGTTTGGACTTTCAACTAAAACTTGGCAGGCTCATTTTTCTTTATTCTGTGATATGAATCAGCAACTTAAAACCTTTCAGAATTTATGTGAACCAGTTTTTCCAGTGTTTACAGTGTCCATTATTCTTGTCATTACTATGTGCTAAAATATACTTTTAAATTACAGAATTTACTTGATAAAGAACTGGGGAAAATGTATTAAAAATGAACTTAAACACATTGTATGGTTCTTCTGATTTCTACAGAAATTTAAATAGAGCACATTTTTCATTATGTGGTGATCCAAATTTAAACCACATGGCCTCCTTCTAGGTGTTAGGCCAATGTAAATTTTTAATCTTGCTATTTTCTTTTATGCTTTCATTTTATAATCTCATTACCTGAATTAAAATTAAAAATCCAATCATAATGGCCAGTATTTATAGTTTGCTTACCGTGTGTCAGACACTATGTTATATGCCTGAGTGTATTTTATTATCTAACAGTTCAAAATTATTGTTGTCACCATTTGCATATAAGGAAGTTGAGGCTTAATAAGATTAAATAACTTGTCTAAGATCACAGAGCTAGCAGGATTAGAGATTAGGCCAAAGTCTAGAGCTCTTGCTATTAGTTGCTATACTATATTATCCTGCATTTACTGCTTATTTTGGGATAAACATCAGTTAAAATAGTTATTGAAAAAAATTGTTATTTTCCTAGATATATCAAAGCTTAGCTTTTACTAAATGTATGTTACTTATGTGACTTAGTTTGGACTGTTCTGTTTTGTTTAGATTAAGGACACTTCTATAAATCTATAATAACATCTTGCAATGTAGTAAATAGTCTTTCAAGATGAGTTACCAACTTCTATTAGAGACCTGTGCAGTTTTCACAGTAGCATGAGCTATTAAAAAATACAATTAGTTTTCAGTTTCTGACAATTTATATAGTCTCCATTATACACTGAGAAATATAGCTCAGAGAGAAGGAAGTTTAGAATGGCGTTGACTTACAGAAGCTTCTCAAAGTTTTATATGTATTCGGTCAGCATTCTCCAACCCAAATGTAAAAATCTTTAAGGAAGCCTTGACACATACATGAATAACATTCATATTTCTATTAGAAATCTCTCATCGATATTAGAAACTCTCACACCTAAAATAATTTGCATGTAGTCTGTTGAAAAAATTCTGAAGAATTATGATATCTCTGGGAGTGTATTGGAATAAGAATTCTGAATTAGTTATAGAATGTTGTAATTTAGTGATATTTAAAAAAATATAAGTATTTCTTTTCTTTCTAGAAACAGCTTACAAGATAAACAGAACTTGGTAGACACCGTGGCTACAGGCCAAGGAACTGGAGTCCCTGCAACTTTCTGAGGGCAGAAGGTCTGGAGGACCGTGTCCTGGCCACTTCTGCGTCCTGCATCATGCCGGCCTTGTCAACAGGCTCTGGAAGTGACACAGGTGTGTGAACCCGAGAGAGGCAGTTTCTGTCTGTCCTTACTTAAATCTTATTCACAGTGAAATACAGTGCTACTTGAAGTAAATGTAAGCAGGCCATGCATGTTTTCAAGCACGAGGGGAATAAAATCAACTTCTAGAGAAAAGTTCTTGCTGATCGCTTCTTTTTTTCAGGTAGTGATGGCTTGTGCTGATGTGCTCATACTGACTTGCTTTTAGAATAATACCATGCATTTAATTTAGAAAAGTTAAGTATTTTGAACATACAGAAAAGTGTGGCAGATGCCACGATACCCATATTACCCTTTATAACAGATACGAACTTTTTGCTGCATGTGTGCTTCAGGCCTCTCTTTTTTCTTTAAAGAATAAAACATTATCCCTACCCCAGTTCCTCCATTTTCTTCCTGCTTGTCACCAAAGGTAAAAAGTATCCCAAACTTGATATATGTCATTAAGAAATTCAGTTAATACTAACTGACAAGCATTCCACCTTATTGTCAGTTGTAAGACATAGAGGTACATAGAATAAATACTGCCACATGCATACATGTCTTTGTAAAATCCCCTGCTTCTGATTAGACTCACGACTTGGGGGAAGAGGCCCCTTTGAGGGCCTGTTCTGGGGTTCCCCAGAATCAGCACTTTTTCAAAGTGTAGAACCCTGGATGCCTCTAAGAACTATTAAAACCAAATGTGAGTGGGGTTGGGACTATGCCATGCATTTTTAAGATCCCCTCAAAAGAAGTTTGACTAAAAGGGACAATATCTGTGTTGCACTGACTGTGGTGCATTCAGTTGATCCCATTCTCTCTCTAGGTGAGATAGCTCTCAGGCTGGGTGATTACTGTTACTGGGACCATAATCTCCAAAAAGCTGAATCACAAATTTAATTTTGTCTTCCAATATGTTACAATGGCATTTGCATTGGCACCATTTGCAAATATCATTCTTTGCTATTTCAAGCATATCCATACTTATATTTTGGCAAGTTTTATTATATCTTTACCTATCAGGACTTATTTTTTTTCCCCACTGTGATTTAAAGTGCAGATTAGTTTTTGTCAGGAAGAAGTTTTGATTGTTAAGTTACATAAAATTTTTCTTTCCTAAGCCTTTAGCTTGGAAGCCAACTCCTTTGGAAAATTTTTTTTCCTTCTTTTTATGTTTTATATAGTCCCACGTTGTGTTCTACTATATAAAAATGAATGATTTAACTTTCCATAGTGGTTTGGGAAATTATAGATAAAATTTATTTGAACAATAAATTTACTGCAGTTGTATAATGAATGTTTTAAACCTTGCTTTTCACCCAAAATGCCTCATTTTAATTGGATGCAAAATATCGTTGCTTACATATAACTCAAGGGATGATTAAAACGGAGCATTTATAGTTTATAAGGCAATGTAGGTGTCAGTCATGAAAAATAGCATATGCTATTTAGAATTTAAAAAGAGCTTTTCCATGCATAGCTGGCTGCTTAGAGCAAATCTAAAGTGTCTATCTGTCTGAAACCTTGCTTTGTGGTATTTTTGACCTTAAGTCCCCACGAGTTTTGAGCCAGGCACGGAAGACATGCTTTTTTCAGAGTCACTGCATTTATGGAAGCCCCAAGCATGGTGTATGCATCAGATGTTTACAGTTCCCCCAGAGTTCTTCACAGATCAGAAGCAGTTGACCAGTCAGGGGACATTTTTCCTGTAAACTGTGTTGCTTAGCAATATCATTGATGTTGTCCCATTATCAGGTCTCCAGGGAGCAGTTAGCGAGTACAACTGAAGCTCAGAGGCACATGCCGCAGGAGAAAGGCACTGCTGACAGCAGCTCAGATGCCCACATTTGCTTCTAACGTAAAACTTTTACCACTTCTCCCTCTTCCCTTTTCTACTTGTTTCACTAAGAAAAAAAATAATTACACAAGTAATACATAAAAACATGTACCTTGCCCACAGTCTCATTTTCTTTCTCAGTTTGATAGGTAGCTTTCAAGAATTTTCTGTTCATTAAACACATGTATATACCTAAATACATTGCTTTGAGTCTTTTTTTTTAAATCAAAGATTTTGTTATGCCCCATTTATTTTTCTACAACTTTTTTTCTACCCCAAGCAATATGTCTTGGAGAGGTACTTTTTTTTTTTTTTTTTTTGGAGTTGGAGTCTCACTCTGTCACCCAGACTGGAGTGCAGTGGCCGCTTATGCAGCCTCGACCTGCTCTGGCGATCCTTCCACCTCAGCCTTCCAAGTAGCTGGAACTACACACACCCGGCTAATTTTTTTGATTTACTGTAGAGATGCGGTCTCGCCAAGTTGCCCAGGTGGGTCTTGAACCCACGGGCTCAGGCAATCCACTCACCTCAGCCTCCCAAAGCGCAGGATTACAGACTGAGCCACCGAGCCTGGTGAGAGATACTTTTTATGGTGTAAAAGTGTATTTGTGTATATGTATGTTATGTATGCATCTATCTATTCCTATATACATCCATATGTATACCTCATTTTAAACTAATGAGTAGTTTTCTATTGTATTGCAATTTAGTGAACCTCTGTTAATGAAACTCTGGCTTTGCTCCTTTTGTAAATATTTTGGGAGGAAAGAAGTACATATTTAACGATATTATCAAATATCTTCTAGAGTGGTTAAACCACTTCATAATCTATAGACAGTGCATTAAAGGTCCTTTCCCCCACATGTTTGCCGATATTCACTATTATCAGTCTTTGTAATTTTTACTAATCTGATGGGAAAAACAGAGTATCTTAAGTGTGAAGTGTACAGTACTCTGCCTTGAAGCATATTACCATATGCTTGTTGGCCATTCATTCTTCTGTGACTTATCTGGTCGCATCCTTTTTCCATTTTTGTATTGGTTTAGCATTTTCTAATTTATTTACAGAATTTCTTCATTTTTATTTTGTGTATTAGCTCTTTGGGCCTCTGTTAGTTGAATACCATTTTTTTCTGTTAAGTTGTCATTTTCTTCTTACTTAAATCGTATCATTTCTTCTATGGAAGTTGAATACTTTTATGTAGTCAAATCAATCTTTTCTGAATGGTGAATGCTTTTTTCTTCTGCTTAAGATAGTCTTTCCTATCCCAAGATCATGAAGAAATTCTCTAAGATTTTCTTCTAGTTTTAAAGATTTGTTTGTACATGTTTGAAATTTTAATTCAACTGCAGTTTCTGTGTGGAGTGAGGCAGTGACCTAATCTAATGTATCCTGATTTTCTATTTCTACATGGCATCAGTAGTCCCTAAATCACTTATTCAGTTGTCCATTCTTTCCACATAGATTTGTAATATCATATTCCAGCACTGTATGTTCTAGTTTCTCTTTCTTGGCTTGTAATGATCTGTTGCTTAAAGTAAAATTTTTTTATTAGACTTTTTTTTAGAACAATTTTAGAATTACAGAAAATTTACAAAGATAGTACAGAAAGTTCCAGTGTATCTCACACCTAGATTCCTTTTATTAGGAATATCTTAGTTGGTAAATTCATTTCAGTGAATGAACCAATATTGATTCATTTTTGTTAACTAAAATATATGCTTTATTCAGATTTTCTTAATTTTTTCCTAATGCCTTTTTTTTTTTTGTTCCAGGATCTCATTCAGGATACCATATTACATTTAGTTGTCATGTCTCATTAAGCTTCTATTGACTGTGATGGTTTCTAAGATTTTTCATGGTCTTGATGACCTTGACAGTTTTGAGGAATACTGGTCAGGTATATTGCAGGATTCCTCTCTACTGGAATTTGTCTGATATTTTTCTCATAAAGAGATTGGGGCTATGTGTTTATGGGGTTAAGATCACAGAGATAAAGTACCATTGTCTTCATATTAAGGTATGCACCATCAACTTGATTTGTAACTGTTGATGTTGGTGTTGATCATCTGGCTAAAGTACTCTTTGTCAGGTTTCTCCACTGTGAAGTTACTCTTTTTCCACCATTCCCATACTGTGATCTTTGGAAGGAAGTCTCTATGTGCAACCAGCCCATACATAAGAGTGGTGTGTTATGTTTCCCCCTTAGTTACAGTGAAGTAGGTATGTAAATTATTTGTAATTCTTTGTCTTTTTTACCTCATTTATTAATGTAGTCAATCAATTACTCATATAGATGTAGACTTGTGGATATTTATTTTATACTTTGGGTTATAATTCAGTATGAATTTGTCGCTGAAAGTGTTTCAGCTTTGGCCATTGAGAGCTCTTTTGTTTTGCTCCTTTGATAAGCCCCTATCAATGTGGGCTTGCTTTGGCCCTGAAGATGCTCCAGGCTCATCTTGTGTTTCCTGCCCCAGTCCTAGAAACAACCATTTCCTTTTGTTGGAGAGCGGGGCTAGAAAGCATGATCTGGGCAGTAATTTTGCTCTTTGTTACTGGAGTTTCTTTTTATTTATTTTTAATTTTATAGTTGTGGGGTGCAAGTGAGGATTTGCTACGTAAGTAAGCTGCATGCAGGTGAAGTTTGGGCTTCTAGCTGGCCTTCTCTCCCCTTGATAGTGGACCAGGTACTCATTGTGTCGCCACGTGTCCCCCTGCCTCCCCTAGCAATGCTCAGAGTCTGCCAGTCCTACCCTCGTACTAGTGTGACTAATGTTCAGGGCCTGCTTATGAGTGAGAACATGTGGTATTCAGTGGTGATAGTTCACTTAGTATGATGGTTTCCAACTGCATCCAAGTGAAGTGTGTTTCTTTAAGGCTGTCTCAGCTAACTCACAGAAATACATTTGTGTATACTAACCCATGCATGAACATGTACATACACAAACATTTCTGTGTGCAATCATTTCCGTGTAACTATATCAAGCTAAATCTTAATTCTTACTGATGTCATCAACTCAGCAAATGGATCATTCTAGTCTCTTCCCTTTTCTTATCCATAAATTCTTCCTGAGCAGTGAAAAACTTGCCATCACCTACCTTCCATTTTCTTTATGGTTCAGTTCCAGCATATAAACAGTAATATCAGAATTGTTAACCCATGGGAAACAGCTTTTTTTAGCTAGAGGCTTGATCTTTTTAAAATTCCTGTGATAGTGCTATACTGTTTTTAATCTTATAGAATCATTTCTTTCCTGCATAATACCAATGTTAGTTTTATAATTTCATTAAATATAATTTTTGCAAACACCATATAACCTGAAATATAATACATGTACAGAAATGCACATAAAACTTTTATAATCACAGTTTTAAAAGTGGCTGTAATGCCAACACCCACGTGACCACCACCTAAGTCAAGAAATCCAACACTTGAAAGCAGTCTGTGTATCTAGTGTCAGTCACAATCTCGTCAGCCTCCACTATATATATATATAATAGAGCTTAAGATTTGTGTTAGCATTTCTAGGCAATGTGGTTTAATTTTGCTTGTTGAACCTTATAAATAGAATTATACCATATGTATTTTTTTAGGGTGAAAATGAATGTTTATTTAGAATGAGAAATGGTAACAAATTATAAATTATAAATGTATAATATTATAGTCTAGAGAAAAAGCATAATCTTCTTATTAATTACCAACACACCTCTATAATACTTTTTCTTCTATATTTTTAGGCTGTCCACTCTGATTGCCTTTTCATATGTGATATTTTACTTATTTATTTATTTGAGTCAGGATCTCACTCTGTTGGCCAGGCTGGAGTGTAGTGGCATCACCACAGCCTTGACCACCTGGGCTCAGTTGATCCTTTTGCTGCAACCTCCTGAGTAGCAGGAACCATAGGTGTGACCACCATGCTTGGCTAATTTTTAAATGTTTTTGTAGAATTGAGGTGTTGCTATGTTGCTCAGACTGGTCTAGAACTCCTGGGCTGAAGCAATCCTTCTGCCCTGGCCTCCCAAAGTGCTGGGATTGTAGGCATGAGCCACCTCACCTGGCATTATTATTATTATTATTATTTTGAGTTGGAGTCTCACTTTGTTGGCCAGGCTGGAGTGTGGTGGCACTCTCATGGCCACCCCAGTGTCAACCTGCTGGGCTCTGGCAATTCTTCAGCCTCAATCTTACAAGTAGCTGGAACTACAGGTGCGTGCTACCACACCCAGCTAATTTTTTTGATTTATTGTAGAGACAAGGGCTCACCATATTGCCCAGGCTCGTCACAATTAAAAAAAAATTTTGTTTAATTTTTTGAGCTGGGGGTCTCATTTGGCCACCCAGGCTGGAATGCAGTGGCGTGATCATGGCTCACTACAGTCTCAAAATCCTGGGCTCATGCAAGCCTCATGCCTCAGCCATCCAAAGTGCTGGGATTATCGGTGTGAACCATTGCACCTGGCAGCATTTTCATCTAGATCATCTTATTCATCTGCCTAAAGTAAGACTTTAGAATTTTCTTTATTGCAGGTCTGCTGTCAAACTCTCTTTTATTGCTTATCTGAAAATGTTTTTATTTTCCTTAATTCTTGAGAGTTATCTGTATCAAACATATAATGATAGGTTAACAGTTATTATTTTTTCCAAGCCAGAGGCAATGAAGTGATATAGCCAAAGTGACTATTTAAAAATCAGCTGTCAGGCTCTTCCCTTGTAAGTAATCTATCTTTTTTCTCTGACTATTTCTAAGATTTTCTTTATTCTATCTGCTTTCAGTGTCTGCCATTTCACTAGTCTGTGTCTGGGTCGATTTCATTTTCTATGCCTTACTCAGAATTCTTTTGGCATTTTGAATGTGTTTATTAATGTATTTGATGAGATCTGGAATTTTTCAGCTTTTATCTTTTCAAATATTCCCTGTACTCTATTCGCACTCCTTTCTTTCTGGCACACCAATTAAATATGCATAAAGCTTTCCTGTGTCTCTTTTGCATATTACTCTTCTCTCATCTCACTCTTTTGTATTTTTGTTTTCCATTCTTTTCTCTGAGTAATACTTACCTACCTTTAATTTTATTCTTTTTTGAGCTATGTCTAATCTCCTTTATATGCCTACATAGTTTTAAATCTCAGTGATATATAGTTTTTATAAGAAGTTTTGCTTACTTCTTTTAAAAATGTTTGGCCAACGTTGAAGTTGTTTGTACCATTAGGAAATCCCGTTAACCTTATTTCCAGTACCAAAATCATGATGCCTTATTCCTAAAGTGACAGATTCAAGTTATTGAAGTTAGTAAATATATCATTGAGGTTCACCACTAAAGAAAGCCATTTGAAATAACAAAAGTAGACTTTATTGGTATTGTCAGTGTCATGAAAATACTTTTGGTTTTATCTTTTATTTAGAAAAACTCATGTTATCATGTATTCCTTTTGGCAATTTGTATATTAAATTGTGAAAAAGCAAGGTCTTGAACTTGCTGTTTTTTTCTTCTAACACTCCCCCTTAATAAGTATACTGTGCTGATTTGACTTGATCATTTTGTAATTTTCAGTTTTTTTCATAGCAAATCAAGATTGTTAGATCTATGTTTGACTGCTAACTGCTTTCTGTGAACAAAAAGCAGTGCGTGAATTGGCATTTGGGCACTCCTTTTTTGTAGTAATGCACTTGCACACTAAGCTTGTGGACCTTAGCACTGAATCAGGTCACTTATTCTCGTCCTTGTCACTACTCATAAAATACTTATGAGCTAAGTGGAAAGGATCTCTCTGTGAACTATGGGTTTTTCAGTGATAAACAAAAAAAATACTAGGTACTCTTTTCTCATAGTGGCTCACCTGTGTGCAGAGTATGTCTCAACGCTTGCCATATCAGTAGTGTCCTTCAGCAGTAAGACCAAGTATCTGCTAGCAGGTGTAGGCGATAGTAGTTATTCCTCTACATTGCACGCCTTTGCTGTTTAAAAGATCACATCATACAGGAATTTTGTCAGTAATTTTTATTCAGTGCTTAATATTTGTGTTTTTGTGGCCATAGTGTGACTTCCATTTTTGTTATTAGAAATGTGACTTTAAATGATGTCTATGTAATTTTTTTATTTTTAAAAAAGTTTTTAGAGTGTACAATTCAGGGTAACTAATTATATTTAATTGTGTTGCACAACCATCATCACTGTTTGTTTCCAAACATTCTTATTGCCCCAAACAGAAACTCAGTACCCCTTAAGAGTAACTCCTTCTGTTTCTGACAACTACCATTCTACTTTCTGTCTCTAGAATTTACCTAATTTTGATATTTCAAATAAGTGGAATCATATATTTGCCTTCTTATTGGCTGACTTATTTCACTTAGCATAATGTTTTCAAGCTTTGTATGTTGCATGACGCTTCAGAAAGTCACTCCTTTTTATGACTGACTAGTAATACTCCGTTTCTTAACTGATAGAGCACTGACTGGGAGTAGGGAAAATTGACTCTTAGCTTAAATAAAAGTTGATTCTTAATTTTTGTGTTTTTTAAATTCTAACTTTGTTTTCATGGTTTATTTTTGATTTCCTACATACATTTTTAGTTTTACTTCTAGCACAGATAGATTCACGCTATATTTTAGGATTGAAATCCTGTTAACTTTCTCCATTGATGTTCTTATTCTAGGGTTCATGTTATCTAGCAATAATGGATAGTAGAAAAGGGCTATAGAAAATTAATCCTTGTTAAACGGGGAATGAAAAGAGCATAGAAAATGGTGGTAAAAATTATCGGAACTTTATCCAAAAAAGAAAACAAATTTTGGTCATAGTTTTTATTTAATAAAGTACATTTTAGGTTATACTTTCAACTCTGTGCTAATTCATAGGATGAATGAAGAATGGATCCTGCTTAATTTTTGTTTATTGGCATAATATTGCTGACAGCATATTATAATAGCACTTTGTTTGACTTTTCCAGCAAGACAATGAAAAGGGCATTTTAACAAAAATATTAGAAGTCTTCAGCTCTTCTATGTTTTTAAAATTAAAAAAAATCTTGATAATCCTGTTGTTCCCTTTCGAAGTGCAATTTTTTTTTTAATTTTAAAGATGTGGGGTACAATTCAGGGTTAGGTATACAAATGTTCAATATGCATGTAAACAAGTTAGTTTATTCTTCCTTAGTTGTTAACGGGTCAAGCTTTTTCAGAGACTAATTAAACACCAGCATTGCTTGCAGTTGAATTTTGTCTGCTCTGTGAAATCCTCTATTTTTACAATGATGTTTATGGCAACCAAGATAATGACCAGTGAGGTTAACATAGTGGGCATATGTTAGGTGGGAAGAGATATCTGAATGAAACCTAATATAGTTTAACAGTGAATATTGTTATATTTACTTTTCTTTGTAACCTTGTAATACTTGGGACTCAGATCATCAGTATACAGAAGATTGGGAATCTTTATGTTTGTATTACTATTTCTAATCACTATTTTAATGTTTCTGTGGACTAATTGTCAGTCTGATCTATTTTAGTCAATAGACTGTATGGCTTAATATAATTATATAGCGTAGTGTTAATTTTCCAAACACAAATGGCAGTACATCATTTTTTTAGCTGTCATTGCCCTTTTCTCTAGAAAATCTTGATTAAAACAGTTTTACTTTCCAACACTTACGTTAAATGTTAAACTCCTCTTTCTGATATAGTGCACTTGAATCTTCTAGATTTTAAAAATATTGTTCAGGAAGCTTGAGTAAACAAGTTTTAAGGTGGATAGAATAACTAAAGTCTATGTATTTTGCTTTGTTTCTTCTTGACAAGTTTGGGGGTTGTGGAAAAATCACCCTCATAAATATCCTGAAGGAATTTTTACTGTAGAAAATGTCTGTGAGACTGAATTTTCATAACATGATTTGTATGTAATGAGATTATTAGGGATTGGCTTCATTACGTAGGGATCTAGTTTATTTGACTTCACTTTTTTTCTGAAATGGTAAACCAGAAGTTCAATGCTCTTAGAATAATTCCTCACTACTTAGTTGATTTGAAATGCCACCATTATCTTATATTCAGTTATTTATGTATCCGTGATTTGTTTCTGGATATTTTCTTTTGTTTTAGGAGATTCTGCTGGCTACTCTTTGGTCTTTTGGGTGGGGAGGATTTAGCCCCAGTGACTGTTAATTTTGTTGCTAGCAAAGTGTTGTCTGTTTAGAGAAGGCTTGAGTGTGCATTGAAAGTTTGGGAAGCATTTAGCTTGGTGGTTATCAGGTGTGAACTGCCAATTTGTTCTTTTTAGCTAAAATAAATATATCTACAGCTTAGGTTACTTTATTACTAAAGTTCATGTATGGAAGTACTTTAGTGATTATTAGTTGGGAACTCTCTAACCTTTAATATATTTTCCCCATTGAAACAAAGGTTTATCTCTTTGATAGCATGAGGTTTATTAAGAGTTTAACTATTGCATTATTGTGTAACAGGTTGTTTTGGATATACTGTGAATATTTAGGAGAATGCTTAAAAAGAAAGTTATTTAAGATAATACTATCCCATGAACTCTTCTTGTAAGAACTTTTCTTTCACTTAAATGCCTATTAATTCAACTAGCGAGCCTCTGAGAGGATATGATAAAGATGATGACAGCAGTTGCTGTTCATGAAGGGTCAGCAATGTGCTAGACGTTTTCTGTGCTTTCATCCCATTACAAATAGGGAGGCATAAATTAGGTCTGACATACTCATTCTTTATTTCTATTGATTATTGTAACAGTCCTAGGATAAAAGCCTACTTCTCTTTCTACTATATCATCTGTACAACCAAATGGCCCACTTGCTGCTTCTTTGCTCTTCAGTTTCTCTTGCGATGACTAATCTTTCTGATTAAGATTGGTACTTACTGATCTGTACATTTCTCAACATTTGATACACTGAATGGTAGTGCTAGTAGAATAATGAGAGGTAAGATTTAGATTGCTACCCTGCAGATTTACGATCTAATTTGGTCTAACTATATGTTATGATAAAATTTACAAAATAAATATCAAAATGAATTGAGATAAGTCCTATCTACTATTAATCACTGTAAAGCCAATACGGCATTTTAGCTTTTGTAACCAACTACTCTAGGCTTGGAGGCCCAATGATGGTTTTAATGTAATATAAATGTAATCAATTTTTATTTAGGACTGTTATAGGCTATAATTTATAAGAGTTTTAGAAGTAATTTTCATTTTGCTGTGGCTTTATTTTGGGGATGAGTACTGCTGAAAATGAAAGTATTATCATTTTACTTTGGTATTGAATGGTAATTTATGTAAAACTACAGACTATTGAAAGTTAATTACAAGTTGAAACCTATTTAAAGCTCAGAGATAGCATCTGAAAATGAAGTTAATGCCCAAACTTTACCTGTATGACGACCACTTGTATACCCAATTCTGAATTGTACCCCACATCTTTAAAATAAAATAAAAAATTGTAAAAAAGAAAGTTAAGTGTATATATATATATGCACTTCCTCCTATTAACTCACCCTGATTTTATAGACTTTAAGACAATTGTATAAAGTGTTAGTATGCAAACTGCAATATGATAATTATTTATATTGTTTTGCATATTTAAAAACTCATCTTGCCAAACACTTGAACATGTTATTTGCCATTGAGGGATAGCTAAGATATAGAATGCTTCTGTTAGGCTTGTGTTCGTATTTTAGTGTACTATAGGTACTTTTGGAAATGAAACATACTTTAAAGGAGAAAAATTGAGGCCTGTTATGAATGGCACTGAATAGTGCTGATTATTTTACCTTTGACAAAGTGGAAAATTTAAAGCTTGGGGTATCCCATTTTATTAATATAATAAAATTTTATAGTGTTGTTCTGGGCGTCAATATATGTTCTTTAGTGTTTATTAGCCCTAGGTTATAGTAAAACGTTTTGGTTCTATGCCTGGCTATACTGTTCAGAATGCAAACATCAGAACTAAGACAAAAAACAAATAAATACATATTTGTTTTACTGTTTCTAAAATCTTTTTCCATATGATTTCTAAATATTTTTGTTGCTTATACAAATATGATTGAACACAGAGAACATCTTTTTTTATCATTTAACATAGGTTTATAGCTTCCCCAGACTTGTTCTAATAATGAAGCTATGAGGGATATGACAAGAATGGTGATATTAAATTTCTCTAGACTAACAGTAAATTTTTCCATTCTGATGTCAGGAATGTTGAGCATCTGGAATCTGCAAGAAGAGTGAATTGTTCGCTGCGGGAACACTTTCATCAGATTCTGAGCCGTTTATTCTCTTAGGAACCACTACTGTCTTGTACAGAATTTTATATTTTTACAGAAGCAGTTTTCTGGAACTGGAAAAATGTCTCCCCTTCTTTGTGCTTCTGTATTTTTTAATGCTTTCACATTTAGATATGCCACTGTTTTGAGAATTAATGTCATATTTTAGCATCAAATTTATTTCCTTAAGTTTAATAACAATAATTTATATGTGTTCACATATAGTGAGAAAGCAGTAGAAGATAAATTGTTTTAAATATATCTTTTTAAATAGTACATATAGGTCGATCTATGACCTGTACTTTGTCATCTTTTTCCTTGAATTTTCAGAATATCTACAATACGTATAGATACCTTTACCTTGATTATGGCATAGATGCATTTCTTTCAAAAGTGCTATGGAGTTGGAGGGAAGTAATGTGTGAAATTCTCTGGTCTCTGTTAGTTTTGGTCAAAACATTTCTGAAATGAGGAGTTGAGAATCTAACCAGCCCTGAATCATCCTGGATGTTTGAAATAAGTATAAGTTGGCATAAGTTTCCTGTTTATTTATTTTTTTAAATTTTGGCCTTTGCTTTTAGACAGCAGAGACATTTCCTCTATTTACTAGTTTTCACTCTGAATTAGGCTTCCTTGATTTTGATTTTCCTCCCCCCCATGTTGGAGGTGGTATGATCATATGATGGTTTTATGATTGTTTAAAATATGGACTGAATTATTTGTTTAGGAAGCTTCCTATTAGGTCTTTCTAGTGTCCTAATGTTTTATGAATACCTAACATATGTTTAAAAGTCAATTCTTTATCTACTTAAACTGAGATATTTTTCTGTTTGTTTAGTATTATTTAGTCATCTTGTATATACCTGTCTCACTTGATCCTCCATCATCAGCTGAGACTAAATATGGCGTCGGTAAAACTGCATCTCTTTCTTCTAGATATGGCTTTGTTTTTTGAATGTACAGGAACATGGTTTGCCAAATGTATGAACAGTTTCAGTGTCATATTGAGGCTTTAATGTGAAGAGTCACTCCTGTACTACTGAATCACTTTTGGTGTTTACCCTCTCTCCTGCTTCCCAGCATCCTGTCCTGGTTATTACACTGCCTCAGCTGAACTATAACTGCTTCACTGTTGGACTCTTGTTGTCACCTTCCTGCTGATTTGAAGTTAGTCATCAGTGCTGCTTTCAAGTGGTATCTCCTCATCACTTTGATCAGTCGCTCCAATTACTTTAAATTGCATTATATGTTACTATTTTCTTTTAGGTGTCAAGTCTCCAAAAGCAGATATGAATCATCTTCAACCCAATCTGACTTGGTAAAATCATAGTTCACATTTTTGTCTGCATAATTCTCTTTAGAAGTTCTGAAACACAAACACTTGGGTAAGATAGAGGCTTTTTTGATATAGTCCAGGTGGTTTGTCCTCCCTTTATAGTCTTCTTGATGAAAAGACATTTTGCTATTGTTTGACAAGCAAAGCAATTCTGATAATATCCTTCTTTAAAAAAAATTTTGACTTTCTTATCTCTTATATATGTTACGAAAATATGTTTCTTGACTTCTTATTTTCCATTACTTCCTTTTCTCTTACTCTGCCCCATCTTAATGATTCGGAAGACAATTTTTATAATACAGATAGATTTTGTGAAGTGATTACTACCAAATGGTGATGACTTTTTGTGACTTTTTTAGTATAAGTTCTTGATTGATACAGTTTTCCTGACTTCTGAGTATGTTGTAGCCCTGTGTGAAGGATAGCCTTGCTAAATTTCAGATTCCAGCATTGTTTCCTTATATAACTAATATAGCCTTTAAAATGGAAAATGAAAAGCACTTAAATTATAAACAGGAAGTTATAAGCAGGAGTTCTCTACATTTTTCTTATGAATGTGTTAATTATATTAAGAACTGTTGGAAAATTACTGGAAGAACTAATGTTGAAAGGCTCAAACTCAAGATCTATTAAAAAATACTTGAGATGAATGATATTGCTGACTGTTTTTCCACCATCTCTGAGTGTAGCCAGGATTTTCTGAGTTTTAGTTTTGCCAAAAGAATGAGGATAACAGTGATTATACTGACAAAATTGATCCAATATCTAATGAAGTATTTTCCAGTGTCACTTCAAGAGTTAGGGGCCCAGAGAGCCAGGAGGATCAAATAACTTGAGTGAACATTTGTTGTTAGTTGCATCTGTTCAGAGTCATTTTTGTTTCCTTATGTCAATATTGGTGTGCTGTCACTGGTCATCTCCAGTGTGTGTTTATTATGTCTAACCCTGGCAGTCTAGAGGCCATTGACAGTTATTTATAATTATCTAAGTCAAAGGATTAATATTATTTTTATGTATCACTTGAAACATTGTCTTAGATGAATCTACCACTATTTCAACATGTTTAGTGTTAATAACAAATGATTGGATTGAATCCCTGGAGCCTCAGCTTGGTTTTTGACATAGTGTCAACTGTGTATTGGTGTACCATTTACATCAGCCGATATAGTCAGGACATTGTCAAGAATGAATTTTGATATCACCAAAATTATAGTTATTAATATGTCTTGTAGATATATGTTGCATTTATTTTTATCTTGAAAGTTAAGCTGTTTGAAGACAGGAACTTTTGGGGGGTAATTTTTCTTTTCTTCTATAGTCCTTACTATGCAAATATAGACTGACCAGGGTTAGGGGTGTGTGGCCACATTTTTCATTTCTTACCTTTCTAGTTCACTCTTTACCCAAGACATGGGGGTTCATCATTGCCTGTCTTTATTGCCTACCATAAAAGCCTTTTCCCCTGCTTAATGTATTCCAGCAGGATAAACTTACATATTGTAATCTATCTCCCTAACACTTGGACATATATGCTCTAGCATTTACTTGGGGATTTATTATATTTTAATTAAAATATGATTATATAAGTTGTTCAAGCAAGGTGAGGCATCATTGTAAGCTTTACAAATAACTCATTTACTTGTCCTAATAACAGTCCTGTAAAGTAAGTAGTCCTGTAAACTATACCAGTTTTACAGACTAACAAATGGATGCACAGATTTGCTAACTGATTTGCCTAGTTACTGACCTGGGATTTGTATTTTTGTCATACAGCTAGAATATATGCATCCTACCCCAGGGCCTTTGTACATTCAGTTATTTTTCTACTCCGTACTTCCTGGTTAACATCTATACTCCCATCAAATTTTAGCAAAATTGTTACTGTCTTGAAGTTGCTGTTTCTGAATTGTTCATATTTCTCTGTGACGCCTTCCTGGTGCCACAGTTTCCTCCCTTACAGCACTTTCCAGAATTGTAACTTTTATTTTCATGGTTACTAATATCTGGTTCCTACCCTATACTGGAGAAAATTGTTTTGTTTTTTTTTTTCAGTTGGAGTCTCACTCTTGTCGCCCAGGCTGGAGTGCAATGACACGCTCATGGCCACTGCAGCCTCAACCTGCTGGGCTTTGGCGATCCTTCTGCCTCAGCCTTCCAAGTAGCTGGAACTACAGACACACACCACCACACCTGGCTGTTTTTTTTGTGTGACTTATTTTAGAGATGACGTCTTACCAAGTTGCCTAGGCTGGTCTCGAACCCCTGGGGTTACAGGTTGAGCCACTGCGCTTGGCCATGGAGAATGATTTTGTTTGCTTTCCTCACTTCATCATTGCATCTCCATCCCTTAGCAGTGCCTGACATTCAGTGAATAATCAGTTGTGAAGTGGGGCAGGGAAGGATGAGGTGAAATTAGTAAATGTGGAGGGATTTGCAGCTTACCAGCTTCCTAAACACACCCTCAAAATGTTGTCAAGTCAGTTATGTTAAATCTGCTAATGAAACTTTGATGTAATCTTGTTACCATGCTTTTTTGTCTTTCCGATATCCTCAGGGGTCCTAAAGGACAGGGATAAGACAACAATAGCAGTTATCAGACAATTAATTATCTGGTGAATTGGTGTCAAGATGTGTGGATACAGATATAATTTCAGAATATAACAATTAGCAGTACATTGTGGCTGGAACAGAATTTGGGAGGAAGTTGTGAGCTATGCTCCCAGAAAACAAGGTTTACAGCAGATTATTACCCATAAGTGCAATTTTAAAAATGGTAACAGTAATGTCTATCTTGTAAAAACTCAAGCAGTGCAGAAATATGTACAGCAAAGTAATTGTCCCCTTTCCCGTCTAGTTTCTCTTCTCAGATTAAACACTGTTAATGGTTGTATATAGATCCTACAAATGACTCTCCTGGCCACCTAGAACCTTAATGAGTGAGTGAATGAAAGTGCATTTCTGGATCAAAGAGAATGCAAGTTTTCGGTTTTCAAATTACTAGTAATGTACACCAATCTATGACTTCCCTGGTTCATTCATTCTCCCATTTTCCCAGGGGTTTCTGGCCAACCTTTTCTTTCAAATGCAAACGACTTCTTCCCTGTCCTCACTCTCAGCAGGTGACTGTTTTCTGGTTTACTAAAAATGCTGGAGTGATCCTCAGGGAATTACCACATGTTACCTCAACCACACTCGCTCCAGGTGGGGTGTGTGCTGCTGCCCTCCTCCCTGGAACCGCAGGGGAGTTGCCCGCGGAATGTTAGCTATCCCTCCACATGTACACTAGACACCGTTTTTCCTCATCTGCTGAAGCACTGAGCTCCAGCAAATTCCTCTTCCTCCTCCATCGTCAGAATTTCTCTCTGGTGGATCACTGCCATTAGCACACAAATAAACTATTTTTTTCATCTTAAACTTCTTTATCCCCCTTCTCTTGCAACTGTCAATTCTCTTTTATACCAAAACTGAGTGTCATCTGTGTCCTGCAGATGTGTCTCCCCAGTTTTAGGCACTTCATTCTGTCTACACCATCATTCACCAAAGCTAGCCTCTGTGTTGCTAAACCCAATGCCAGTCCTAGGGCTTTGTTGCACTTGATCTGTCGATGGCACTTCCATAGCAGATTGCTCATTCTTCTTTGACACACCTGGTTCCAGGACATCATGCTCCTGGCCTTCCTGTCTGAGTGGTTGTTCCCTCCTCTCTGAATGTCAGTTGGTCTCTCCTCTCTTCTGCCGCTCCTAACCCTGGATGTCAGGGGTTAGCCTGCAGCTCCTTTTTCTTGTGTCTACACTCATTCCCTGAGGATCTTGTCCAGGCTTGTGGCTTTCGATATAGTACATAGGCCAGGTGTGTGCCTTCATCCTATCTGGGACTTGGGTATCAGGTTAGGCATGTAGCCTTTCCCTTACAGGTAGCCTTTGAAGATGTTTGAGTAGAAGATTAAAATTATGGGAGTATCATGGGAGACATAAGCCAGACTTGACTTTAAGTTCTGAATATGCCACTTATGAGGCTAAATGTGTTTTCTCCTGTAAACAGAGATAGTACTAGCACATACTCATGGGGAACATGAAATGAGATAACTGGTAACACACATAGGCCTCCACTCTATAAGTACTGTATGTGATTAATACTACTGAGACCTGCTACTGGTAGCAATTATTACTAAGTATTATTTTAGGAAATGTTACTGGTTAGTGGTAGGAATAATAGATTAAAGAGGGGCAGACAATAGAAACAGGTATAAATTTTAATAACTACTTTTATCAGGCAAAGTGAAAATTGCTGAGGGTCTAACTATGAAAATAAAACTCTTTATACAACTAAAAGTGTTATAATATATTCCAGCAGTTTGAATAATGTCATGAAATCTTATTAATTAAAGAGGATGACACTTTGTAATTATCTTCTGATGAATGTATTATAATTTTGAGTGAATTGCTTATTCAATATCGTTACATTTCCTTATGGGTTAGGTCTGTGTTATCTACCATCCTCATTCCTTTGTCAAATCACCTACCTGTTACTAGCATGTGTCTTACATGAAGATAATAAAATTATGATAGAAAATATGACTTTAGCTTTATAGTACTACTCTTATCTATATATTGCAAAAAAAAATTGCACAATAACCTTACTTGAAGTCGCTAAAGTATCAAGTATTTAAAACTGTGTGTAAAATACTACTAGTGACCCTCTGTCAGTTGTGTCTTCCAGGGTTCCAGAAACCTCAAGAGCATACTCTGATTGTAAGCTGTTGGGGGCATAGCATATAGTCTTTTATTTTAAAGGATATAAAGATATGTTTGTCTTTTGGTATAGCATGGATTCAGGAAGACAGCCATAGCATATTTAAGTCCAGTTTAAATATACCAGTGATCTGAAAGCATATAGTTTTGAACTTTAAAAAAAGTGACATATATTTACCCTTTAGTATAGCATGGAAACAGGAAAGCCAGCCATAGCACATTTAAATCTAATCAAATAAATAAGTCCATGTAGTTAAATTAAGATCATTGTCTTCATAAGAGATGGCTTAATGAACTGGCTCACAAAGTGAGCTATTTATAGGTACTGAAAGCCCTCTCATTAGTATATTACTTTTCATGATTTCATATGGCCAAAATTTGTCATATAAAATTCCTTTGGAAAGAAGGGAATAGGTTGCAATGTTTAGTTCCCAAACAACAAACTTAAAACATTTTTGCATGTTTCTGCAATTAGTTCCTATTATTTATAAATGCCTTCCTTAGCCTTTAAAACTTTTGCCTACTGTGCACTTTGTATTGCTTTTCCATATTTAGAGATTTTTTTTTTTTTTTAAGTCAGAGTCTTACTCTGTTGCCCAGGCTGAAGTGCAGTGGCATGCTCACAGCCACCCTAGCGTCGACCTGCTGGGCTCAGGCGATCCCCCTGCCTTAGCCTTCTAAGTAGCCAGAACTACAGATGCGTGCTACCATGCCTGGCTAATTTTTTGATATATTGTAGAGGTGAGGTCTCACCAAGTTGCCCAGGCTGGTCTTTAACCCCTGGGCTCAGGCAATCCTCTCTTTCCTCGGCCTCCCATAGTGCTGGGATTACAGGCTTGAGCCATCATTGTGCCCGGCCTAGAGATTTTTTTTAATGTCAGAAAATCAAAATCTATTTTTGTTCTCTTTGATAAGTACCATACACTTGCAAGGAAGTTGAAGTTAAGAGAGTGCTATTTTGATAGAAAACAGTTGTATTAGGATTCTCCAGAGAAACAAAACCAGTAGGATAGGTATAGATATATAGATACATAAACACACACATACAGAGATATATACACATAATTTCTGCTATAACAGAATACCACAGACTGGGTGAATTATAATGAACAGAAGTATTTTGGCTTCATAGTCCTGGGGGCTGGGACGTTCAAGATTGAGCAGCTGGCATCTGGTAAGGGCCTTCTTACTGTGTCTTGATAGAAGAGCAAAGAGAGGATGAGAGGATGAGAGAGAGGGAAAGAGAAGAGGAGACTGAACTCACCCCTCTTACTATAAACCTGTTTCTGAGATCATGGCATTAACCTGTTCCTGAGGTCAGAGCCCCTACCTCCATTAGGCCCCACCTCGCAGCATTCCTGCATTGTGGATTAAGTTTCCAAAACATGCTTTCTGGGGGCCACATTTAAACCATAGCAAAGACCTAATTCAGATGTTACTGCTTCTCTAAAGACTTTTCTGATGTCTCTTCCTCCTTTGCAGAAATTGACCACTACCCTTGTCTTTGTCACAATACTGTAACTTTGTCCTGTACTTACTAATAGACTTGTCTGTGCTTTTCTTCTGAACTGTAAACTCCCAAGGACAGGAACCATGTCTGATTTGTCTTAGATTTTTAGAGCCTTGAACAGTGCTTGATTCATAGCTACCATAAATATTAATTGGAATGAAGCTTTCATGTGTTTACATGACTGCAGATTGTAGGGTAACTCATTGTCCCAGTTGTTGTTCAGGGGCCAAGAATATTTAAGTAAAATTTTATTTATTTTTTATTTTATTTTATTTTATTTTTTGAGTTGGAGTCTCACTCTGTCGCCCAGAGTGGAGTGCAGTGGCCACTCCTGGCCACCGCAGCCTCGACCTGCTGGGCTCTGGCGATCCTTCCACCTCAGCCTTCCAAGTAGCCGGAATTACAGGCATGCGTTACCATGCCTGGCCGATTTTTTTTGATTTATTGTAGAGATGAGGTCTTGCTGCCCAGGTGGAGCTCGAACCCGCGGGCTCAGGCAATCCACTCACTTCAGCCTCCCAAAGACGCGGGATTACAGGCTGAGCCACCGAACCCGGCTTAAGTAAAATTTTAAAAGATATTCCTTGCTGTCTAAATTCTCATTAGTTGACCTCCAGGACCAAAACCATGGGATTTAATAGGGTTCTTCACTATTGGAACTCCAGAAACTGAATACGGGAGTATTTTAAAACACTGGGTCAGAACACACAGACCCAGTTTTGTATATGGATAGAGATGGTTTCTAGGGCTTATATAATTTATTTCAATGTACGTAGTTGTTTATGTTACCTTCAGTGACACTGCACGTAGCACAGCCTGGTAGCCCTTTAAGCCATATCTTTTATTTTTGATTGGCACTGTCCTATCTTTTCTGGCTTTGGTCATGGTTATTAGATGTGCTACCTTCAGGAAGGGACTGCTGCTGTCACTAGAGTACCAGACTGTGGTGGCATATAAATTAGGATATCGTAAAACTAGTAAAAAACAGAAAGCTCAACTTTATGAACTTCTACTAACAGAAAATTAAAAAAAAACAAAAACAAAACAAGTATAATATGGCTTATTCCCACAAAATATAAGCAGTACACGGGCAAAGTTAATACTTTCCATGTGTAAATGATGAGAGTGGTTTTATTTCTGAGTATGGTATTGTATCCAGTTGGAATATATAGCCAAGCTGTTGTTTTGACTTTGAAACATTGAATTGAAATGACATTTTCATTCTGGAGGAAGACATGTTAAGGGAAAGCGATCATTACTACTCTGTGCCAGCCACAGGGCTAAATGCTGCCATGTGTGTTATTGCATTGAATTCTTACAACAACCATGTTTACTTCAATTTCTTTTTTTTTGAGATAATTGTAGATTCACATGTTGTAAAAAATAATACAGAGACACCCCATGTATCCTTCATGCAATTTTCTCCAATGGTAACATCTTGCATAACTTTAATAAAGTATTGCAATGAGGAAATTGTCGCTGATATAATCCATTGACCTTATTCAGATTTCACATTTTTTATGCATTCATTTGTGTGAGTCTGTGTATTTGTTCTTTGCAAACTTACCTTATGTGTGGTTTGCCATTTCTTTTTAAACTCTTGAGGTAAACAAGGTTCAGATGAGTTATGTGAAAAGCTCCAAGTGTAGACCTGAAGTCTGAATCTAGGTTTGTTTGTTCCAAGCTTTTGCTTTTTCAGTAATAATATGATTAATAACAATAATAATAATACAATGACTGAAAGTCAATGAGTTACATATGAAACTCAGTATTTGCCATGTAGCAGAGACTTTTCTAATGTATTGACCCAATTAATCCCCCTTACAGTGATATCATTTAAATTATATCACAGTTTAATTAGTATCCTTAATTAAACTCTAAGTCATATTACCAATGTAATTAATTTTGCAACTCCTGAGTTCTATAACAAAATAATGAAATTCTACCGTTTTTACATTTCACATTTTGAACCTCTTACCTTAACTACTGATCTTGGCAATTATTGATTTCAATATATATATATATATATATTCATATATATATATCTATATTTTATATATTATATATATATATAGAGAGAGAGAGAGAGAGAGAGAGAGAAGAGAGAGAGAGAGAGAGAAGACTTGTATTGTTCTAGATTGAGTTAGGTTGAGATACCTAAAAAATAGTTTTACTACATTGTTAATAAGAGCTTGTTTAGGCAGAATGCCAGGATTTTGAGGAATAAATGTTAACCATCAAGACTACTTAAGAATGTAATTGGGAGAAGATTTTTTTTTAGTAGAGCATTTTAGCTTTTCTTGGCCAAAAAAGACTCCGGGAAAGTTTGAATTTAGTCAAATCTCTCAAGCTCCATACCTGAGTTTCAAAGTTGTATCTAATGCATTTGGTTGTGAATTATCATGGATTAGCAGAATATTAGAATGCCGTAGGAAGATAATAGATATACTAATCAGCAGCCCATACTTTACTATTTTTTGCTAGTTAAATGTCTTATAAAGCTGTCCCAGTGATGAACAGCAGCACTTATTCAGACCAAAAATAACAACAGTCCCGTGTGTTGTAGATCCCAAGAGGTCTTGGTGTTTTCGTAGACAGCAGACAGAAATAAAAGGAATTTTGTCCTTTTTACCTCACATAATCCCACTGGAAAATGAAACATGTGCTATGAGTTGATATTGACTTTTGCCAGGTCACCTCCCCAAGGAGTCAGGCAGGCACTGTTACAACATTTCTTGGACATGCGTCTGATGGTCTCTGATGGAGATGGATGGTTTGTGTAGCGCGCTACTGTGGAACACTGAGCTACTGTCTACCCTGGGTGCGTCCAGTGAGGACACCACATGTAACCTGCATCTGCTACTTTAACTCTTTCAGAGGGTATTAGGTAAACTTTACATCCTTGAGTTATAAACTAAGTTCTACATTCTTTCCTTTTTTGTTAATGGTTGACTATGGTAATGCACTATGAATGATTTATTTTGTCTTACTTTGTAAGCTTTCTTTTGGATGTTAAATAATGCAAATGTTTTTGAAGCTTTATTAGTAGGAACTATTTGGAAACTACAAAAAACCTTTTTAATGGGCCACCCTATCAATTTTCTGCTCTTCTAAGGAAGTTTTTCCTATTCATGACTCATTTCACTCTTTGGCTCAGGTTGAGGGAAATGTAATAACGATTAAGGGAAGGAATGTATGCGTTTTCTTCTTTTTTTGAAAACCTGTACACATTTTCTGTCTTGGGTTATGTAAACTTGGATGACTGTAGCATGTTGACAACTGTGAAAGGTAAAAACTAGTCTGTTCATACATACTGCTTTGGAATTTGAAAATCAAAAAACTTCCCTTGCTTCTTTGGAGAATTGTTTAGCCTGATGGCCTAGAATACAGATCCAGTAAAAACGGCATGTTCCAGCTGTCATTTACACACACCTTAAGCGAAATTAATGAGATCACTCTAAGATTACGCTTTGTGTTTTATTTTCATTTTATAGGTCTGTATGAGCTGTTGGCTGCTCTGCCAGCCCAGCTGCAGCCACATGTGGATAGCCAGGAAGACCTGACCTTCCTCTGGGATATGTTTGGTGAAAAAAGCCTGCATTCACTAGTAAAGGTAAACCATGCTGATGTCAGATTCTCTTTGCGAAAAGCATATGGAAAAATATTTTGAGCACCATCTAATAAACCAGAGATCAAATTGTTGCTCTCTGAAAACAAAACAGCCTTGTTCCATCTCACTGACAGGCATGGAAGTTGTTAAAGATTCTACCAAAAATACATAGATGATTTCACTTAATGATGGTGATCTGGCTGTGCATACTAATGCAGCAAACATGTGGTTGCCCTTGTTTAGAAAAAGAATATGAAATAGTAGCAGGAAGGTTTAGACTCCTTTATGGTCAACACTCATGAGCTGGAATTGAACTTAAATAAATGTTCACAGCAAAAATTAGAAGGAATATATTTTCTGAGGTCAAGGATGGCAGCAGTTCAGTAGCCACATTAATTTAAAATAATTTCCTTTAACAAAGTCAACTGAAATTCTAGTAAGCTGTTTCTTCCTTGGCACAGCTTCATCGTAAGGGTGTTTTGTATATAAATACACTAAAGCTAAATATGAAGAAAAACAGTTTTTGGAGACAGTTTTAGTAAAGCATCATGCCATGAAAATGACGAGGCAGCCCAAATCAGGTCTTGCCGCACAGCAACACTGGAAGTGATCAGAGCTCTTAAAATAGTGAAATGAGAACAAGGAGCTTACTGGAAAATATGCCACTCTTGCTGCTGGAAATATCAATGCATTTTCTCTCATCTTACTCAAGCTGAAAGAAATTTGGTTTTGCTTGAGCCTGTAAGAGGTAGAAACCTATGCCTCAGTGATAACCAGATCTATATTTAAGTTGGCTAAATCTGTTACGTTTGTTTGTCATAAGAGGTTCTTAATTGATGTACAGTTTTTGAAAATGAACAACTTCTAAGTTGCAATTGCTTCACAGAACAGAATTCTGATATTTTTTCTTGTCAAATTTACTGAAATTTGTGTGCCTCAAGCAGTGACAAATTCTTATGAAGTGAAAGTGTTGATCTGTGGAATTTCCCTAGCACTACATTTAAAGACTACAGTGTTTTATTTGTTCATTTCTTTTGTTTTTCATCAAAATGATGCAAAGGCATCATTGCCAAGGCATCCTTGTACTCTGAATAATTTTAGGTAGTTTAGTTGCCCTCTTGGGGTTTATTAGAAATGGATTATAATTAATGAAGTTTATGATTTGGTAACGCAATCACAAAAAATATTCTTATATTGAATGTATGGAAGTTGAATACCTATGGGTTTATTTAGATTGAGTTGATCTTTTTACAGAAGGGATAAAATATATTTGAAATGACATCATCATCATCATTCCTTAATCCTATCATCATCGTGGTTACATATTCATTTGTATGTATTTGCTATGTCAGTTTCCTTACCTTCAAAATGAAAGTTGTAATGCCCATTAATAAGGTTGTTCGTGCATTTCAGATAAAGTAATGCAGAACTTGAGCCCAAAAGTTCAAGGCTGCAGTGAGCCATGATCATGCTGCTGCACTCTAGTCTGGGTGACAGAGTGATACCCCAACTCTTAAAAACAAACAAAAAAGTCTCCTCCCCTACCTTGGGGAGGTGAATCTCCTCTTTCTCTCTATCTTTAATTTACTTTCTAAATAAGCTATATTTTCCATTAAAAAAAAGTAATGAAGATCTAACCTTTTGATAGTTATATAGGTTAGGCAAATTTAAGTAGACTTATTAAGTATTGAGGAAAAAGTTAATTATCATAGCATGTGAAGGACCAAAAAAAGAACTGCAGAGATGATTGTTATTTCTATTAAAAGAATAAAACTAATGTATAAAACAAATTCTTAGTTATACTGGCTTGAGTTTTAAGCTTAGGCTGATTTTCAAGGTATATGTCAATACTCAGTGGTTAGGAAGCATTCTGGAGCGTATTGATATCTGGTTTCATAAAAATAATGAAGCATATAAACTAATGTTGCCAATATTTAGATAACACAATAACATGTGTACTATTTTAAATGTTTTCCAGTAATTACTATAAAATATATTTTCAAAATGAGTCTTCTTATGTACCTCTAATACATTCTTAATAGATTCTTAATACAATTCTTAACATTCTTAATACAATCTTAATACATTCTTCTTAATAGCTTCCCCCACCCCCAGCTTTTGTCCAATGTGGCCCTCCGGTGTGTCCTTTGACTGACCCATTCTATTAGTTTTTAAATACGTAAAGTCTGCAAGGCCTCCAGGAGGCAGGCTCCTGGGATTGGAGCTTTAAACAGCTGGAACAAACTGCTTAACAGTATTCCAAGTGCATCTCTTTAAGGCTGGAGGGTAGAAGACTTCCAGCTTTTGTGCATAAATCTTGGTAGAGCAAAAGGAATTTGTTTGAAAAGATTTAGTTTTAGAGTGAATCAAAATATGTTTGGTTTTATGCTTTTTTGCCTGCAGTTGAAGCTGTTAGGAAGTGATTTAGAACTAGATGAACACAAAACTTGAGTTTATTCTAGCACAAAATTTTTATAGTTGTCATCTTATTTTGTGTTAAAAAAAAGTGGTTGTAAATCACACAGTGTTATATGTATGTGTGTGTATATATATATGCATTTTGGTCTAATGAAAAATATACTTAAGAAGAGATGGTTTTGACATTACCATCTTATGATACTGAGGCATGCTCTGCAGGAATACTGTAGGATATGAGCTTGTCACTGCTGAGGAAATATGAGGATCCTATAGAGTGTTAGCTGATGATATTATTTTATTTTGTTTACTTATTTATTTTTGAGTAAAGGATCTCACTCTATTGCCCAGGCTGGAGTGCAGTGACTTGGTCATGGCTCACTGCAGCCTCAAACTCCCGATCTCAAGCAGTCCTCCTGCCTCAGACTCCTGAAGAGCTAGGACTACAAGCTTGTGCACTGTGCCTGGCTAATTTTTTTATTTGTATTTTTTGTAAAGACGAGGTCTTGCTGTGTTGCCCATACTGGTCTTGAACTCCTGGGTTCAAGCAATTCTTCTGCCTTGGTCTACCAAAGTGCTGAAATTAAAGGCATGGGCCACTGCTCCTGGCCTGAGGAGACATATATGTGTGTGTGTGTGTGTGTGTGTGTGTGTGTGTGTGTGTGTGTATGTATATGTATGTTTTTTCTTCTTTTTTTAGAAAAATTGAATGGTTTTACAAAAATGATATATGTACATTTTAAATAATTTGAACAATACAGAAAAATTTAAATTATCCAAATTCCACCACCCAGAAATTACCATCATGAACATTATGCTTCTGTCATCCTAGAAAGCATTCCATGCAATTTATTGATAGAAGAAAAGACAATGAGATATTTTATTAAAATTTGGACCATAATACAGATGCTGTTTAAATAAAAAGTATTAAATTTGATTTTACTTGAATTTAAAAGAAGAAAAAGTTGAAGTGAAACTGAAGGGAGAATTGAAGTTCAAAGAATGCTTCTTGACCACAGAGATATTACTTCCTAAAAGATACCTCAAAAGTTAAGCAAAAATTGTGAAAAACATTAAACATTACGAGGTTAGAGTTATTTTCTTAAATTACACATTTCAATGATACATGAGTGTGTGCACGCATTGCTTTGAAATTAGTTCTCATGATTCTTTCCGTCTCCCCTGACCTGCCTCCTAACTTTAATAGGGTACTATTGTTACATTGTCTAGGTTTATAATACTTATATTCTGTTCTGTAAACAATTGCATAATTACTTGATATACATTCTAAATTTTTATGAATTCAGTGCTCATCACTGGTTCTTTTATCAAGACTTTCCCATTTGCAAATTCTTTATTTCAATTTATCTCTCTCTCTTTTTTTTTTTAAGTCAGGGTCTCGCTCTATCACCATCCAGGCTGGAGGGCAGGGGCACAATCACAGCTCACCACAGCCTAGACCTCCTGGACTCTGGTGATCCTTCTGCTTCAGTCTCCTAAGTAGCTGATACAACAAGAATGCACTGCCACACCCAGCTGATTTTTTTTTTTATCTTCTGTAGAGATGAGGTATCACTATGTTGCCTAGGCTGGTCTCGAACTCATGGGCTCAAGCAATCCTCTTGCCTCAGCCTCCCAAAGTGCTGGGATTACTGGTGTGAGCCACTGCACCTGGCCCAATTCGTTTATTAATGGACTAAATTTAATTGTTAAACTTTTTCCCAAGACAGGTTTTGGATGTTTAAAAATGCCTCTGTTGTCTCTTCACTGGCACCACAACCTGACTGGGTTTAATGTTCTTGAGCCTCACCTTTCCCTTTTTCTAATGGAAATATGTCTGAGGACAGCCTGAATTCCTTCATAAATGACATTTTTTTTCCTGCTTAGATGCCTAAATAAATCACTCTTCATCTTTTTTTTTTTTAGTTGAATAGCTCAACTAAGATATGTCTTAGTAGTGAACATTTCTTTTTAATTTTTTTTAATTTTAAAGATTTGGGGTACAATTCAGGATTAGGTATACAAGTGGTCATCATACATATAAAATTTGGACCTCCCTCTGGTCCCCACTTGGCCTGATTTGAGATCAGGTACCCTTATTAATGCTATGTGACCTCCCTCCCCCCCCGCAGTGTCCCGCTACTGCCAATCCCCTTCTTCTAGTATTATGGTAAATGTTCTCACTTATGAACAGAAAATAACTCCAACCCGTGTGCTGAAAGGAAAAAAAAAAAACCAACAAAACAGCCTCATTAAAAAAGTGGGCAAAAGACATAAATAGACACTTCCAAAAGATGTATGAGTAACCAACAGACACACAAAAAGTGCTCAGTCTCACTAATCATCAGAAAAATGCAAATCAAAACACATTGACATACCACCTAACCCCAATAAGAATGGCCATCATTAATAAAACAAAAAGCAACAGATGCTGGAGAGGATGTAGAGAAAAGGGAATGCTTCTACATTGCTGTTGGGAATGCAAACTAGTTCATCCTCTATGGAAAACAATGTAGCAATTTCTACAATAATTAGAAATTGACCTTCCATATGACCCAGCAATCTCCTTACTGGGAATATATCCGGAGGAACTCATTCTACCAAAAAGATGTTTATTGCAGCACTATTCACAATTGCAAAAGCATGGAACCAACCATGCTGCCCATCGAAACTGAACTGAATTAAAAAAATGTGGTACAAGCCAGGCTCGGTGGCTCAGCCTGTAATCCCACACCTTTGGGAGGCTGAGGTGAGTGGATTGCCTGAGCCCGTGGGCTCGAGACCCGCCTGGGCAGTGAGACCTCATCTCTACAATAAATCAAAAAATCAGCCGGGCGTGGTAGCATGCGCCTGTAATTCCGGCTACTTGGAAGGTTGAGGCGGAAGGATCGCCGGAGCCCAGCAGGTCGAGGCTGCGGTGGCCGGGAGTGGCTACTGCACTCCTGTCTGGGTGACAGAGTGAGACTCCAACTCAAAACAAAAACAAAAACAAAAACGTGGTACATGTACATGATGGAATATTACGCAGCCATAAGGAAGGACAAACATATGGACTTTGTAGCAACTTGGATGGATTTAGAGTCTATAATACTCAGTGCTCTATCACAGAAACAAAGAACTGGGTATCACATGTTCTCACTTATAAAGTAGACCCTGAACATTTACTATAACAGAGGATATTTTTTAAAAGAAATAGGCTCTGCATGCCTATATTGTTTACAAGGGGTGGTAATACAGAGGTGGTAATACAAGGATATTAGAATTCACATGATCCAGTGACTGGGATAAACCACCACCAGCCAGGTACAGCCACATTTTAGATGCATCTCTTGCAAATATACAGGACTGTGAAGCTTATGTTTTGGGTTCTAACCTCATTTCTAGATTTATCTTTCACTGTTGTGTTTTTTTCCTATAGATGTCTCTTTACTTATTTTAAATTTTATTTTATTTGGTTATGTTGTCTATAATTTTGTAATATGATTTAGGTTCATTTTAGAATATGATATGACATCAAGACTTGCTTAAACATTATAGTTCTTTTAAATAAAGTGATAGTTCTGTTTCTTTAAGACAGTTTTGTTTTTAACTCACAATTGTGTTAGATTTCTTGGATAAGATAAGGATATAAAATTGTAAGTACCTTTTAAAAATTTGGTTGGTGTATACTTTCCCCTACCCCTAAAAGTAGTTATATATGTGTGTGGGGTAGGTGGAACCGGTAATCTGAATTTTATCCTTATTTGGGATTTTGAAGTATTTCAATAAACCCAAATTGATATTTTCAAGAAAATTTTCCTCATATGATTGAATTATTATGTGTATTTCTGTGATTTCGATTTTAAGGGTGTAGTGATAAATATTCAGCTAGACCCTGAAAACATTTTGTTATATCTTTTTAACTTTTGGTTATTTTTGAATTGATTCATATTACTTTTTGAATGCTTACTATATGCCAGATACTGTAGGTCTAAAATGTCTAACCTGGTAGAGACACCCCTTTGCTGGTGGAGTCTCTAGACAGTCAGGGGGTCTATAGGTGAGGAGTGAACAACTACAGTCTTCTATGAGAGGCCACTCTTAGAGCTTTTTATGAGAAACACACAGTGTCTAACTCAACACTGGCTTCATAGAGGAGGTAATGTAGAGTTTGGTGTTTTAAGCTAGAACCTGCATGTTGTTAGGAGTTACTCAGGTAAGAATTTATGGGAATGGATTGGGATGGGGAAGGTCAGGCAGAAGGAACAGCATATGCAAAAATCTGGAGGCAAGGTGAGTATGGCACCTTTAGGGTGGTGGAGGCTTACAGGTTCTTTTGGCTACTCTGTGAAGTCAGGAAGGGTGTGGTCGCCAGAGTGTAGCAAGAGGGATGAGAAGAGATCAGTTCTTGTATGGCTCTCTAAACCACAGAAGGTGAGTGAATGGACTTATGCTCAGACTGGAAACCAATGCATTGAAAGATTTCAAGCAGGAGAGTGAAGATATCAGGTATTTTTTTGGAAGTGAATTGGTGTACTGCGAGATTAGAAGGTCAAACGTGATAGTGGCAAAGCACTGGGAGAAGGGAGCCAATTTTCAGCCCGTCGTCACCAGCATGGGCACTTTTCATTAACATATTGAAACTCTTCCACGTGTGATTGAACAACTACTGGTTATAGTATACTACTAGTATACAATGAAGGTAGAGGGGGGACTCCAGGAGACCTCTATAAACCCTGAGGTACCAGGTACAAGCTTTCCCATATTTTGACCTAAGAGCAAATGAGAAGTAATTTTAGCTTTGTTTATGTTTGTTTGTTATTTGGGACATGACCAAATAGAACTGTTTATTATGTGGTTGGATACCTGGATCATAAATTGAGTATAATTATGTTCTCAATTGGAGAGAATAGATTTGGGAGTATGGCTGCCAGATAAAATGCAGAACCTCCAGTTAAGTTTGCTTTCAGATACACAATGAATACTTTTCATTGTTAGTGTGAACCATGCAATATTTTTACTTGTGAAATTTGGCAACTTTATTTGGGAGTCATCAACATTTAGATGACAACATGTTTGGTAACAGATTTATTGATACATAATTCACATACTATGCAGTTTACCCATTTAAAGTTTATGGTTCAGTGGTTTTTAGTATATTCACAGGGTAGTGCTACTATCAGCACAATTAGTTTTAGAACCTTTTTATCACTTCTAAAAGAAACTCTGCACCCATAGCTGCTATCCCCAATCTCTGCATTCTCCCTTTCATCCCAGCCCTAAGCAAGTCTACCTTCTGTCCTTGTGTATTTACTCATTTTAGATGCTTCATGTAAATGGATTTATATGTGATCTTTTTGAACTGGCTTCTGTCACTTTGCTTAATGTTTTCAAGGCTTATCTATGTTTGTAGCATGTATCAGGATGTAATTCCTTGTTATGGCTGAATAATATTATATGGATATACCACATTTTGTTTATTTTTTTATTGGTTCATAGACATTTGGGTTTTTTCTGCCTATAGGTTGTACAAATAATACTGCCAAGAGCATTTGTATACAAGTTTTTGTGTAAACATATGTTTTCAGTTCTCTTGGGTATATATTTAGGAGTGGAATTGCTAGGTTAAATGGCAACTTTAAGTATAACATTTTGAAGACTTGTTAGACTGTTTTTCAAAGTGACTGCATCATTTTATATTCTCAACAGCAGTGTCAGGATTCTGATTTCTCTACAACCTCACCAATACCTTTCCTTCCTTTCCTTCCTTTCCTTTCCTCTCCTCTCCTCTCCTCTCCTCTCCTCTCCTGTCCTGTCCTGTCTTGTCCTGTCCTGCCTGTCCTGTCCTGTCCTGTCTCACTCTATTGCCCAGACTGGAGTGCAGTGGCATGCTCATGGTCACTGCAGCCTCACTTTGCTGGGCTCAGGTGATCATTCCACTTTGGCCTTCTAAGTATCTGGAACCACAGGCATGTACCACCATGCCCGGCTAATTTCTTGATTTATTGTAGAGATGAGGTCTTGCCAATTTGCTCAGGCTGGTCTGAACCCCTGGATGCAGGCAATCCTCTTGCCTCTGCCTCCAACGTGCTGGAATTACAAACGTGCGCCACCGCACCTGGCTACCTGTTTTTATCTGACTTTTTGATTCAAGCTATCCTGATGGGCATGAAGTGATATATCATTGTGGTTTTGATTTGCATTTTCCAGATGATAAAATGATGTTAACCATCTTTTCATGTGCTTATTGGCTATTTGTATATCTTTGGAGAAAAGTTTAGTTGGAATTTTTTTTTAACCCAGTTTTGTACATTGGATTATTTTTAATTAGTAGACTTTACTATATAGAACTGGTTTATATGGGCATCTCTTAGAATCTTCTAGGCTCATTGATGGTGGCTTGCTATGGACCTGCTTTGTGGTGATTCAACAATTCTGAATTCTCAGATTCAGATTTTGTCAACACGACAAGGTTATAAGAATCTTGAAAAAAGGAAAATGTTGTCAAAGGTGGAAAATTTGGTCTTGGATTTAATTCTGTGAAACATGTTATGGTGAAAGCTTACTTAAGGTATTCAGTGTCTTATAGGGCCTGGCCACAGGCAGAGAGTTAACCTATTATACTTAAATATGCAGTGGAGACTGATCCTAATTTAGTAAACGATTTTCTGTAATTTGTCAATGATTTTATGAAGAGATACCTCATGGATAGGGGCAGGATTTGACCAGAGCCTTCTGCAATGAATCCAGTTGTGTTTTCATGAAGAATGTGAGATTTCTAGATGACTCTACTTCAAAGAAGAGATATGGGATTCAAGATACTTTGGAAATTCCTTAAGAAGACTGACTCTACAAACTAGTATGCTGCTGAACTTCCTTCTTCAGTATGAATAGAATTTGAAGAAGCTGGCTGCAAATATATATTGCTTAAAAATACATTTTCAAAGCCGGGCTCGGTGGCTCAGCCTGCAATCCCGCGCCTTTGGGAGGCTGAGGTGAGTGGATTGCCTGAGCCCGCAGGTTCGAGACCCGCCTGGGCAGCGAGACCTCATCTTTACAATAAATCAAAAAATCAGCCAGATGTGGTAGCGCATGTCTATAATTCCGGCTACTTGGAAGGCTGAGGTGGAAGGATCGCCGGAGCTCAGCAGGTCGAGGCTGCAGTGGCCGCTCCCGGTCTGGGCGACATAGTGAGACTCCAACTCAAAAAAAAAATACATTTTCAGAGAAATTGTTTTTTACTAAAATTCAACAAATTGGGGCAGAACTTAAGAGATTCTTTAAGAAATTTTGTTCTAAGTTTTAATAGGATGAGACAAGTGGGACCTCATTTAACTGAAAAGCTTCTGCAAAGCCAAAGAAATCACCAAGGGAGCAGGGAGACAGCCCACAGACTGGGAAAAAATATTTGCCAACTGTATGTCTGACAAAGGCCTACATCTATTATCTACAAGGAACTCAAACGTGCCAAAAAGAAAAAGCAAACAGCCCCATTACAAAGTGGGCAAAATATATGAATAGGCACTTCTCAAAAGAAGACATATGAGCAGCCAATAGATACATGAAAAAATGCTCAGCCTTACTAATCATCAAAGAAATGTAAATTAAAACGACACTGAGGTACCACCTAACTCTAGTCAGGATGGCCATCATCAATAACTCAAAAACCAACAGATGCTGGAGAGGATGCAGGGAAAAGGAAACACTTCTATACTCTTGGTGGGAGTGTAAACTAATACAGCTTCTGTGGAAAACAGTGTGACGATTACTAAGAGATCTAAAAATCGACCTCCCATATGACCCACCAGTCCCCTTTCTGGGAATATATCCGGAGGAACTCAAATCATTCTACAAAAAAGATACCTGCGCATGCATGTTTATTGAGCACAATAGCAAAAACGTGGAACCAACCGTGCTGCCCATCAAAAGTAGACTGCATAAAAAAAATGTGGTACATACACATGATGAAATATAATGCAGCTCTAAGGAAGGACAAAATTATGAGCTTCACAGCAACTTGGATGGATTTAGAGTCTGTAATACTCAGTGATCTATCTCAGAAACAAAGAACTGAGTGCCACATGTTCTCACTCATAAACAGACCCTGAACACTTGTCATAATACTGTAAGAAGGGGATTGGCCATAGTGGGAAACTGCCAGGGAAGGGAGCAGGGGGAATACACACTGTATTTACCTTTTCAAATTGACTTCATCAATAAGGGTACCTGATCTCAAACCAGGTGATGTGGGGACCATAGTGAGGCCCAAACTTTACCTGTACAATGACCATTTATATACCTAATCCTGAATTGTACCCCACATCTTAAAAAAAAAAGAAAACTAGACTAGATTTACAGAAAAATTGAGTAGATGATACAGATATCTCCCATATGTCCCTCTTCCACTTCCCAGTTTCTCTAATTATTAACCTCTTGCATTCGTGTGGCACATCCATCAATTAATTAACCGATATCCATAAGTTATTATTAACTGAAGTCCACAGTTTACATTGGGGTTCACTTTTTGTGTTGTACAGTACTCTGGGTTTTGATAAATGGATAATATAATGTTTCTACCATTACAATGTCATAAAGAATAGTTTCACTTCCCTTCACATCCCCTATGCTTCACATATCTCTTTCCACACCTTGGCAAACACTGATTTTTTTACTGTCCCTGTAGTTTTGCCTTTTCCAGAATGTCATATGGTTGGAGTCACACTGTATTAACCTTTTCAAATTGGCTTCTTTCACTTAGTAATAGGCATTTAATGCTCCACCAAGTCGTCTTTTGGCTTGATTGTTCATTCTTTGTTTTGCTGCATTGTGTATGTACCTCTGTTTGTTTCTCTCTTCACTTATTGAAGGACATGCTCATTGCTTCCAGTTTTGAGCAATTACAGGCAAAGCTTCCATGAACATTTGTGTGCGGGTTTTTGTGTGAATATAGGTTTGCAACTCATTTGGGTAAATAACAAGGGACAAGATTGCTGAATCATATGGTAAGACTGTTTAGCTTTCTAAGAAACTGCTAAATTGTCTTTTGAAGTGACAGTACCATTTTGCATTCCTATCACCAATGAATGAGAGTTCTCTTGCTCTGTATCCTTGTCAACATTTCTTATAGATATTTTTTGGATTTTAGCCATTCTAATAGGTATACAGTGGCATCTCATTATTGCATCAACTTGCATATGATATTAAACCTCTTTTCATCTGTCATCTGTGTGTCTTCTTAGTTGAGGTGTCTGTTCAGATCATTTGCTTATTTTTTAAACTGAGTTGTTTTTTCTCCCTTGAGTTTTGATCATTCTTTGTATTTTCTACATAAAAACCTTTTTTAAATCAGATAGACGTTTGCAAATATTTTCTTGCATCTATGGCTTGTCTTTTCATTCTCTAATGTTGTCTTTCGCAGAACAGAAGTTTCTAATTTTGATAAACTCTAATATCAATTTTTTCTTTCATGGATGTGCTTTTGGCATTATAGCTAAAAATTCATGAAACCCAAGGTCACCTAGATTTTCTTTTCTGTTGTCTCCTAGAAGTTTTATAGTTTTGTATATAGTTTTGTAATTACATTTAGATCTATGATTCACTTCAAGTTAATTTTATGAATGGTTTAAGTTCTGTATCTAGATTAAAATGTTTGCATATGAATATCCATTTGTTTTAGTATCAATAGTTGAAAAGCCCATTCTGGAGGAGTTGGGAAGATAGAGGCCGAGCCATGCAGACTATGTGAGTCCCCGTGTGAGTGAGTGTATGGAAAATTTTGTGTACGTGCTGGTGAGTAAGCAGGCATGTGAGTGGTTGACTGAGTGAGAGCTAGGGAGCTAGTGGTCAGGGCTCTCCTGGTGCAGTGGCTGGTGCCACAGCAGCTGGGCTTGGACCCTAGTGATTCCCAGGATGCTAAAAGTGAGCACCATTTTCTTTTCTTTTTCTTTTTTTTTTTTTTTTAAATCAACAAACCCTGCCTGGGAAGAAAATGCTGGGAGAGACTAAGTGGGGCTCATGAGAGGTCGGTGGGACCCCTGGTACAACAGCTGGTGCTGCAGCTTCTCTGCTTCATCCCTGGCTCTTCCCAGGTTGCAGGAGCAGAGCACCATTGTTATTTTAAAAAAACGGACAGAAGCCGGGCTCGGTGGCTTAGTCTGTAACCCCGCGCCTTTGGGAGGCTGAGGTGAGTGGATTGCCTGAACCCGTGGGTTCGAGACCCGCTTGGGCAGCAAGACCTCATCTCTACAATAAATCAAAAAATCAGCCGGGTGTGGTAGTGCATGCCTGTAATTCCGGCTACTTGGAAGGCTGAGGCGGAAGGATCGCCAGAGCCCAGCAGGTCAAGGCTGCGGTGGCCGGGAGCGGCCACTGCACTCCAGTCTGGGCGACAGAGTGAGACTCCAACTCAAAAACAAACAAACAGACAAACAAACAAAATGGACATAAGTTTTCCTTTGAAAAAGTGCCGGGGAGAAACTGTCGCCCCAAGCTCTCCCTCATCTTTGAAGCAGGAGAGAGACTGCTGGCTTCTGGCTTTGCCTTACCACTTCAGCACCTGGCAGGGCTCTGGCAGGGACTATGGAGGGAGTACAGAGGCAAGTTCCCATTGACAAGTCCCATTAACAAGAACAAGAGAGGCACCCCACCACCATCTTGAAGGCGGGGCAGGAAAGTACTCTGACTTGATCACCACAGAGCAACAGACCTGATCTCTGTGACTGGCGGATCAACTACTCAGAGATTGATTGTGACCCGGAGGGAATATCCTGAAAGTACAAACTTCAGAGGGACCTGACGAGTGCTGAGATCCAGGTGCCCCACCCCCTATCCTGATCCAGCCATGGGAGAGGGGAGGTAAGGAGGGGGGGCCCAGAAAAGGACGAGGAAGTACTCCAAAGAGATCAGTGGTGAGTCTGGGGCTGACCCAAACCCCTCTTCCCCAGCAATCCTCTGAATGTCAGACCCACGTAACTGGGCCACAACTGAGAGGGACAAACCCAGGCAGAGCCTGAACGTCAGTCGCAATAGAAGAACTCCATTTCAGGATAGGCCTGGCTGGGGCACCCCCTGCGAGTACATACCTGGGGAAGAGACAACCCTGCACCTCACCACAAGACGCTTCCTGACCATATGAGAGTGGGAGGGGAGGACTGCAGCCCCACCCACCTCCATTGCCCCTTCTCTTTCCCTACTCTGGACACTAAGGAGAGAGTGAAAGAGGTGGCTCTGCAGGAGAGACCAGATTAGAGGAACAATTACAGAGCTTACCACAAGAGAGCAGGGTTTTTTTTTTTAATTTTCAATTAAAAAAATTAAAAAAAATTTTTGACTGTTAGTTCATCTACTTTAAAAATGTTTTTCCTTTGTGCATGAATGTGCATGTGAGGGTTTGATATGCATCCCCCCCAATTTTTTTCTTTTCTTCTTCTGTTTCTTCTTTTATTTGTCGTTTTCTGTTTATATGTGTATGTGAATGACTGAGTGTTCATCTTTCAATTTTGTTGTTTTTTGCTCTTGTTCTTTTGGGTTTTTTAATATTCATTTTTTATAGTTTAGGGTGTGTGTCAATATATGTGTGAGGGTTCGACCTGAATCCCCCCCCCACCTTTTTTTCCTCCAGTCTGTCTGTTTTTCTTCTCTGTATACTTTGTGCTAGGCCTGTGTGTGTATGTGTTTAGTTTCCTTGGTTTTTTTGTTGTTGTTGTTTGTTTTGTTTCACTTTGTTGTGATTCCAGTTTGTTTTGGGGTGTGTGTGTGTATGTGTTTAATTGCTTTTGCACTGGTTTCTGCTTTTCATCATCATGTAGAGTGGTGGTGGGGAGTGGGTCTCAGGGAACACCTACCACCAATAAGTGAGCATTTTAATTTGCAAGTAGTTGCTGATTCCTTGCGCCCCATCCCCTACTTTATTTGAATTTCAAAAACTACAAGGGACAGCAAAACTTCTAATCCACTGTCCTATTTCAAAATAGAACAAATCCAGAGCCCGGATCAGGGAAGAATAGAGGACTGAGAAAACATCAGAATGGAAAGCCTCTCCCACTGACACTGTAGAACAGAACTAAAGAGAAAAATAAGAGATCTGTCACAAATGAGGAAAAACCAAAGGAAGGCCTCAGGCAATTCCAAGTGTACCAAAGAGAAAACTCCTGAAAAATCAGATCTTGGTGCCCAACAATGGAAGTCACTAATGACTGTCCCTAGAATATGACAGGGTTTAGGGAATGGATTGAAAGAGTGAATAAGACTCAAGAAAGACAAGATGCAACACTGAAATAACATGTAACAGAGATCTTGGCAGTAAAAAATTTCATCCAGGAAATAGATAACAAGATGACAAGCATGGAAAGCAGAATTAATCTAGCTGAAGAAAGAATCTCAGAACTTGAAGACCAGAACATGGAATTAACCCGATCTGTAAAAAAAAATAGAAAGAAGACTCAGAAGAAAGAACAGAACCTACAAGAGATGTGCGATTATATCAAGAGGCTGAACATATGCCTGATTGATATCCCAGAAGAAAAAAAGGAAATAGAGAACAACTTGGAACAAGTATTCCAGAAGGTAATCCAAGAAAACTTTCCCCATTTCACTAGAGATGTGACCAGCCAAGCACAAGAGATACAGAGAACCCCCACAAGACATCAAATGAGAAGACCAACCCCTAGACACATAGTGATTAGCCTACACAAAGTAGGCACAAAAGAAAAAAGCCTAAAGACAGCAAGAGAGAAATGTCAGACTACCTACCAGGGAAAACCAGTCAAAATAGCAGCAGACATATCGGCAGAAACACTACAAGCAAGAAGGGACTGGAACCCTATATTCAAAGTCCTCAAAGATAAACAATTTCAACCAAGAATTTCCTATCCAGTCAAGCTCAGTTTCATCAGTGATGGACAATTAAAAGTCTTCCCAGACATCCAATCCTAAGAGATTGTGCAGCTCTTCCAGACCAGCTGTGCAGGAGACACTATAGAAGGTATTAAGCACAGAAGAAAGAAAAAAAAAGAATGACCACACTCTTCCCAAGAGAACAGCAGAGCACAGAATCAAAGAGAATATAGCACAACAAGAAACTTGAAAACACATATTTTAACCCCAAAGCCAAAAGAAAACAAGCAAACAAAGAAAAAACATTATAAGAACCTCATGACAGTCACATTTCAATAATCAGCCTGAATGTGAATGGACTAAATGCACCATTGAAAAGACACAGAATGGCAAACTGGATAAGAAACCATGACCTAATTATTTACTGCATCCAGGAGACTCATCTCACCACAAGGGACACACACAGACTCAAAGTTAATGGATAGAAAACAAGTTTCCAAAAAAAATGAATCACAAGAGAAGGCAGGAATTGCGATCTTAATATCAGACAAAATAACCTTTAAGTTATCAAAAACTTAAAAAGATGCAAAAAGACACTACAAAATGATAAAAGGTTCAATCCATCAACAAGAAATATTCACCCTAAACATATATGCACCCAACACAGGAGCACCAGGATTTATAAAGCAACTACTAAATAAATTTTAAAAAGATATTGACTCTAACACTATTATAGCAGGGGACATGAATACCCCACTGACAGCACTAGATAGATCATCAAAGCAAAAAAATCAAGAAGATCTAGAACCTAAACTTGACACTTGACCAGATGGACTTAATAGATACCTACAGATTATTCCACCCAACAACTGCAGAATATGCATTCTACTCATCACCACATGGAACATACTCCAAGATTGATCAAATCCTTGGCCATAAATCAAGCACAAACAAATTCCATAAGGTTGAAATCTTGCCATGCACATTCTCAGACCATAGTGGAATAAAAATAAATATTAACACCAATAGCATTTCCCCAAAGCCCACAAGGACATGAACACTAAACAACATGATGTTGAAAGATTGAAAGATTCCTGGAAACATCTTACCAAAACCTCTGTGATGCCGTGAATCAGTTCTAAGAGGGGAATTTATATCTCTATGAGCACACATCAAGAAAATGGAAAGATCACAAGTGAAGAGCCTGACAAATCAACTAAGGGAGCTGGAAAGAGACGACCTCAAAACCCCAACTTGAGCAGAAGAATCCAAATCACCAAAATAAGAGTGCAAATACGGGACATAGAAGACAAAAATATCATAGAAATATCGTAGTGTCCTTTTGCATCATAGAAAACATTAGCAAAACAAAAAGCTGGTTCTTTGAAAGAAATAACAAGACTGACCCCTTAGCCAGAATGACCAATAAAAGAGAGAAAAGGCCCAAATAAACACAATCAGAAATAAAAGATCAAATCACAACCGACCCTGAAGAAATACAAAAGATTATCAGAGATTACTATGTACACCTGTATGGAAACGAACTTGATAACCTAAATGAAATGGTAACTTTCTGACATCACACAACAGCAGACATTGAGACACTAAATAGACCAATAACAACCCAGGAAATTGACTCTGTCATATGAAAACTACCTACAAAAAAAAAGCCCTGGACCAGATGACTTTCCAGCAGAATTCTAGAAAACATACCAGGAGAAGTTGATTTCAATTCTATTGAAAGTATTCCAGACAATTGAGAAAGACGGAATTCTCTCCAAATCATTTTATGGAGCTAACATCACACTGATACCCAGACTAGGTAAAGACTTAACAAAAAAAGAACTATAAGCCAATATCCTTTATTAACATAGATGCAAAAAACCTCAACAAGATTCTAGCAAATTAGATCCAAAAACACATCTCATCCACCATGACCAAGTAAGTTTTCTCCCCAGGATGCAGGACTGGTTCAACATTTGCAACCATAAATGTAATTAAATACTTCAACAGATGTAAAAACTAGAACCACAAGATTATCTCATTAGATTCAGAAAAAACTTTTGATAAAATCCAGCATCCTTTCTTGATAAAAATCCTTAAACACCTAGGTATAGAAGGAACACACCTCAAAATAGTAAGTGCCATCTATGATAAGCCCACAGTTAACATATTGCTCAATGGACAGAAACTGGAAATGTTTCCCCTGAAAACTGGAAAAAGACAAACCTGCCCACTCTCACTCCTCTTGTTCAACATTGTGTTGGAAGTCCCAGCTCGGGCAATTAGACAAGACAAGGAAATCAGGAGTATCCAAATAGGAAAAGAGGAAGTCAGGTTATCGCTCTTTGCTGATGAAATGATCCTATAACTTGAAAATCAAAGAGAATCTGTCAAAAATTTGCTTGCACTGGTAAAGGACTTTGGCAAAGTTTCAGGGTACAAAATAAACTTGCAAAAGACAGTTGCATTCCTATACCCCAACAACAAGCAGGCACAGACCTAAATTAAAAGCACAATCCCATTCACAATAGCCACAAAAAAAAAAAAAAAAAAAAAAAAAAGAAATACCTTGGCATCTTCCTAACCAGAGAAGTGAAAGACCTTTACAATGAGAACTGCAAAACACTGCTCAAAGAAATCCAAGAAGACACAAACAAATGGAAAAATATTCCATGCTTATGGATAGGAAGAATCAACATTGTTAAAATGTCCATCCTACCAAAGGCAATCTACAGATTCAATGCAATACCCATTAAGTTACCAACATCATTCTTCTCAGACCTGGAAATGACAATACAGAAATTCATGTGGAAACATAAATGACTGCGAATAACCAAAACAATCCTTAGCAAAAAGAAACAAAGCAGGAGGTATCGCACGTCCACACTTCAAACTTTACTATAAGGCTACAGTAATCAAAACAACCTGGTAATGGTACAAGACCAGGCACATAGGCCAATGAAACAGGATAGAGATTCCAGAAACAAAACCTCAATTTCTCAACCAACTCATCTTTGACAAAGCCTCCAACAACAACCACTGGGGAGAGGAGAACCTATTCAGTAAATGGTGCTGGGAAAACTGGCTGATCACATGCAGAAGATTGAAACAGGACCACTACCTATCACCATACACAAAAATTAATTCTAAATGGATCAAAGACCTAAATGTAAAACCTCAAACTGTAAGAATCTTAGAAAACAAGGAGACACTCTTATGGGAATTGGAACTGCCCACCAACTCCTATTCAGAACCCTAAAGGCCATTACCTTAAGAAATAAGATAGACGGCCGGGTTTGGTGGCTCAGCCTGTAATCCGACGCGTTTGGGAGGCTGAGGTGAGCAGATTGCCTGAGCCCGTGGGTTCCAGACCCGCCTGGGCAACTTGGCGAGACCTCATCTCTACAATAAATCAAAAAATCAGCTGGGTGTGGTAGTGTGCGCCTGTAGTTCCAGCTATTTGGAAGGCTGAGGCGGAAGGATCGCCGAAGCCCAGCAGGTCAAGACTGCGGTGGCCAGGAGCGGCCACTGCACTCCAGTCTGGGTGACAGAGTGAGACTCCAACTCAAAAAAAAAAAAAAGAAAGAAGATAGACAAGTGGGACCTCATCAAACTGACTAGCTTCTGCAAAGCAAAAGAAACCACCAATAGGGAGGGAGACAGCCCACAGCATGGGAAAAAATATTTGCCAACTGTATATCTGACAATGGCCTAAGATCTAGTATCTACAAGGAACTCAAATTTGTCTGAAGGATAGAAACAAACTGACACCTGTTTCAATCTTCTGCATGTGGTCCTATTTCAGCCTTCTGCATGTGGTCAGCCAGTTTTCCCACCCCATTAAAAAGTGGGCAAAGGACATGAATAGACACTTCTCAAAAGAAGATATATGGGCAGCCAACATACACCTGAAAAAGTGCTCAGCCTCACTGATATCAGAGAAATGCAAATCAAAACCACATTTAGATACTACCTAACCCCGGTTAGAATGGCCATCATTAATAAAACCAACAACAGATGCTGATGAGGGTGTGGAGAACAAGGAACACTTGTACACTGCTGGTGGAAATGCAAACTAGTGCAACCTCTCTGGAAGACAGTGTGGCGATTTATGAAAGAACTAGAAATTGACCTTCTGTATGATCCAGCAATTCCCCTATTGGGAATATACCTAGAGGAACTCAAATCATTTTACAAAAAAGATAACTGCACACGTATGTTTGTTGCAGCTCTATTCATAATAGCAAAAACGTGGAACCAACCCTGTTGCCCATCAAAGCTGGACTGAATTAAAAAAATGTGGTATATATACACACAATGGCATATTATGCAACCATAAAGAAATACAAACGTATGGACTTCGCAGCAACTTGGATGGATTTGGAGACGATCATACTCAGTGATCTATCACAGAAACAAAGAACAGAGTACCCACATGTTTTCACTCCTAAGCAGACTTTGAACAATTATAATACTATAACAAAGGAATTGGCAGTAGTGGGAAACTGTCAGGGGAGGGAGGTTGGATTGGTAGTTGAGGGAAACTCTTAGGGAAGGGAGGGGCATACCTCATGCACAAGGGTACCTGCATAATCAACATTTGTATACCTAACCCTGAACTGTACCCCATATCTTTATAATAAAACAAAAAGAAATTTAAAAAGCCCATTCTTTTTTCCTTTGAATTGCCTTTACTTCTTTGTCAAAGATCAGGTGATTTCATTTGGGTGTATTTCTGGACATTCTGTTATGTTCCATTAGGTATTTGTCTGTTCTTTCACTGATATACTCTCTTGATTACTGTAGGTTTATAGTAAATCTTGAAGTAGGGGTGGTGTCAGTCCTTTGACTTTGTTCTTCTTTAGTATTGTGTTAGCTATTCTGGGTCTTTTGCCTTTTCGTATGAATTTTAGAATCAGTTTGTTATATCCTCAAAATAGCTTGCCTGAATTTTGATTGAGACTGTGTATTCTGTAGAATAAGTTGATAAAAAATGATATCTTCATAATATTGGGTATTCTTGTCCTTTCATTTATTGAGGTTTTTGATTTCTTTCATCAGAGTTTTGTAGTTTTTAAACTTAAATTATATGCTATATTTTGTTAGAATTGTACCTAATTATTGTACTAATTTTTGTGCTGTAGCATTGAAATGGTATTGTATTTTTAATTTCAAATTTCAGTTGTTCAATTATTTTTGTGTTTTAAGCTTGTGTCCCGCTTCCTTCCTATACTTGATTGTTAGTGCCCAGAGTTTTTTGTTGCTTCTTTGAGATTTTCTACATAGATATCTTATCTGTAAACCAAGACAATTTTGTTTTTCCTTCTCAATCTGTATATCTTTTATATCCTTTTCTTGCTTTATAGCATTAGCTATGAATTCTCATATAATATTTTGAGAAGATTAAAGATTAGAGATGTCTTTGCCTTGTTATAGATCTTAGGTGATAGAATCTAGTTTCTTATCATTAAGTATGATGTTAGCTATAGGTATATAATTGAGGAAGTTATTTTTTTTGTGGCTATTGTGAATGGGATTGTGCTTTTAATTTAGGTCTGTGCCTGCTTGTTGTTGGGGTATAGGAATGCAACTGTCTTTTGCAAGTTTATTTTGTACCCTGAAACTTTGCCAAAGTCCTGAATATCCTGAAAGGGAATATCCTGAAAGTACAAACTTCAGAGGGACCTGACGAGTGCTGAGATCCAGGTGCCCCACCTCCTATCCTGATCCAGCCATGGGAGAGGGAGGTAAGGAGGGGGGGCCCAGAAAAGGACGAGGAAGTACTCCAAAGAGATCAGTGGTGAGTCTGGGGCTGACCCAAACCCCTCTTCCCCAGCAGTCCTCTGAATGTCAGACCCACGTAACTGGGCCACAACTGAGAGGGACAAACCCAGGCAGAGCCTGAACGTCAGTCGCAATAGAAGAACTCCATTTCAGGATAGGCCTGGCTGGGGCACCCCCTGCGAGTACATACCTGGGGAAGAGACAACCCTGCACCTCACCACAAGACGCTTCCTGAGGAAGTTATTTCTATTCCCAGTGTGCTGAGAGTTTTAACCATGAATAGGTATTGCACTTTTTGAAATTTTTTTGCATCTATTGATGTGATCAACAGATCAATTTATATGATTTTCCTTCTTTAGCTGATGTGGGAGATTATATTAATTTACTTCTGAATGTTTAATCAGCCTTTGCAGACCTAGAGTAAGTCTTACATGTTGAGGATTCCCTTATGTAGAATGCTTGGGACCAGAAGTGTTTCCGATTTCAGATTTTTTGGAGGTTTTGGAATATTTGCAGATACTTAACCAGTTGAGCATACCTGAAAATCTGAAATTCAGAGTGTTCCAATGAGCATTTCCTTTGAGTGTCATGTTGGCCCTCAAAAAGTGTTGGGTTTCTGGATTTTAGATTTTTAATTTATTATTTACTTAATTTTTAATTAATTTTATACATTGCTAGATTTGACTTCATAATACCTTGTTGAGGATTTTTTTCATCTCTGTGTATTAGAGATATTAGTCTGTGGTTTTTCTTCCTTGTAGTGTCTTTGTCTGGTTTTACCCCTCTATGCTGAACTCCTAGAATGAGGTAGGAAGAATCCTCTCTTTTTTCTTTTTCTTTCTAGAAGAGTTTGTAGAGAGTTATTATAATTTCTTCCTTACATGTTTTGTAGGATTCACCAGTGAAACCATCTAGGCCTAGTGCTTTCTGTTTTGTAAGTTTGCTAATTATTGATTCAATCTCTTTAATAAATATAGGCCTATTCAGATTGTCTGTTTTTCCTTTTGAGAGTTTTTGCCATTAATATCTTTCAAGGAATTTAACTTAGCATGTCATTTAACTTATCAAATTTGATGTCACAGAATTGATCATAATAATCCTTTATTATCCTCTTATTGTCCATAGGATCAGTGCTATTGACTCTTTTTTCATTTATGATATTTGTAATTTGTATCTTTCTCTCTCTTACTCTTTTTGCTAGCCTAATTATAGGTTTATCAATTTTATTAGTTTTTCAAAAGAATCAGCTTTTGTTTTTGTTGATTTTTCTCTGTTGTTTTCCTGTTTCAGTTTCATTGCTTTATTTATTTTCTTCTGCTGCTTGCTTTTCTTTCTCTAGTTTCCAAATATTAGATTATCAATTTTAGATTTTTCTTTTTTCAAATGTATTCTTTTAATGCTATACATTTCCCTATAACCATTCCTTTTGCAGTATCTCACACATTTTGATAAGTTGAATTTTCATTTTTATTTAATTCAGAATATTTTTGAAAATTATTTTTTTGACCTGTGTGTTATTTGGAATTGTTATCTAACTTCTGTATATTTGGAGATTTTCCTCTGTGTTTCTGTTATTGATTTCTGGTTTAACTCCATGTGAACTAAAAGCATATGCTATGTGATTTTTCATTCTTTTAGATTTAAGTTGCATTTTTATGGACCAGGGTGTGGTATATCTTGCTGAATATTCTATGGGACCTTGAGAAGAATGTGCATACTGTTATAATTGGATAACAGATTCCATAAATGTTGGTTAGACCCAATTGGCTGATGCTGCTACTCAGTTCAACTACGTCCTTACTGATTTTTCTGCATGCTGGATAGTGGATTTGTACATTTCTCTTTACCATTTAATTAATTTTGCTTCATGTATTTTGACCTTTTCTTGCTAGGTGTGTACACGTTAAGGATTGTTATGTCTTCTTGGAGAATTGCCCCTTCTTCATCTTTGTCCCTGATGATTTTTCTTGTTCTTCCATCTGCTTTGTCTGAAACTGGGTTAGTGTCATTATGGTTTAATCTTTCTCCATCCTTTTTCTCTTGACTTGTCTATTTCTTTATATTTAAATTGAGTTTCTTGTACACACCATATAGTTGGGTCTTCCTTTTTCTCCACTTCAACAGTCTCTCTTCTAGTTAGTATATTTCTTATTGGTATAAAGTGATTATTGATATAGTTGGTTAATATTTATCATGTGTGCAACTGATTTTTGTTCATTGCACTTATTTTTGAAAAAATTTATTTTGATTATCCTGTCTTTCTCTTCTCTTTTAGTTGACCAATGCATAATTCCATTTGCACTCCCCTTTTAGCACAACAGTTTTCCTAAAAAAAATTTTTTTTAATGCTTGCTTTACAGTTAACAATATACATTTACAACTAATCTAGGTCCACTTTTAAATAACACTTCCATTTCATGGTTTTTGTAGGTACCTTATAACAGAGTATTCTTTTTTTATTATAAAGATGTGGGGTACAATTCAGGGTTAGGTATACAAAGGTTGATTATGCAGGTACCCTTGTTGATGAGGTATTCCCCTCCATCCCCTAGCTGTTTCTCTCAACTGCCAATCCCACATTCTTAATCCTTTCTTTCCTTCCTTTAGAACATTACTCTCATTCGTTTTATTTATCCATGTGCTATAATTGCCCAATACATTGCTGCTATTATTACTTTCAACAAAGATATCCATTAGCTCAATTAAGAATAAGAAAAATCTAATATTTTGTTTTACCTTTGTTTAGTTCTTTTCTGATGTTCTTTATGTAGATCTGAGTGTCTGATCTATATCATATTATTTCTCTCTGAGGAACTTCTTTGAACACTTCTTAGAAAGCAGGTCTACTAGTGACAGATTTCTTGAGTTTTTGTTTATCAAAAAAAATTTTTTTATTTCTTTTACTTTTGAAATATAATTTCATTGAATACAGAATTCTGGAGCCATTTTCTTTTCTTTCAACAGTTAAAATATTTTATTCCACTCTTTTCTTGCTTGCATGGTTTTTGATAAGTCTGACATAATTCTTATCCTTGTTCTCTAAAGTAATTTTTCCCTCAGGCTTCTTTCGAGATTTTCACTTTCTGATAGTAGACATTAACAAGCTTTCCTTCTGAACTTGAAAAGTTTGCAAATGAAGCTAAAGTGAATTTTATTTGCTTACTATTTCTATTTCACTCAAAGAAAACATGGAACCTTTATTAGAGCCCTCCATATTCCTCAACAGAGGACAGCATAGTAATTTTTTTCTTCTTGCTTTTTCACTACAAATAGATAATTCTTTAATTTGTTTACCAGCCCACCATAAACATCAGTAGTACATATAGCTATGTTCTCGTGGCATTTGGAAGTGCCATGGTAGTGTCTTAGGTGCCTACCCCTTTACTTCAATAAGGACAAACACTTTCTTGAGGTAAAACAAATTGCTAATTTTATTTATCCATAACTTAAAAGGAATATCTACTGTTTAATATCAAGAAGTAATAATATTTGTCATCCAAAATATCTAGTTTCTCTTCCTAAATATGTGCTGAAATCTTGTTTGTTTGTTTATCTAATTTGTTTTTCTAATCTATTTATTTATCTAATTTATTTATTCACTCTGTCACCCAGGCTGGAGTGCAGTGGCACAATCATTACTCACTGAAGCCTCGATTTCTCGGGCTTAGGCAGTCCTGCCTCAGCCTCCCAAGTAGCTAGGATTAAAGGCACATGACACCACTTATCTAATTAAAAAATTTTTTTTTTTGTAGAGACAAGGTTTTGCTATGTTGCCTAGGCTGGTCTCGAACTCCTCGGCTCAAGCAGTCTTCCCACCTCAGCCTCCCAAAGTGCTGGGATTTTAGACACGAGCCTCTGGGCTCAGCAAAAAATCTTCTTTTTAATGAAACTTGAAGTCGTGGGCATGTTAGTTGTCTAGTAGAAGTAAAGTATGAGGATAAGTTGGTGGGAGTTTATTTTGAATCTCCATATTAATATGTATATGTAAAGTTTTTAATGCCTGTGAATTTAGGGTGAATTCTAAAAGTGAAAATCTTCTTAATCTTGAGACTAAATAAATCCTGAGCAACATATGAACAAGAATATACTTCAAAAATCTTATATTTTTAACCTGGAAACTTCAGAAAATAAAAAACCAGTTTGAAGGTAATGCTTGATCTTAATCTTTCAATAACTCAAAATTTCTTAATAAAATTAGCACCATGAAATTTGCTTATTAGAAAGTCATTATTTCCGGGGTAATTCATCCAGTTAAGCTATTATTTAAAAAAGGAGGTAATATTATTGAGCAGTGGCACTGCTCATTATTTCTGTTCAGGCACTTTAAATTCTTCTCTTCTTTTAATTTAGACGCAATGAAAAACATTGTACTATGGGGGAGAGGTGATATTTACATAGTAGTGAATCAGATTCAAGGCTAAAAGACTATTTTATATGATACTTGTTGGTGTAGGGCCCTTTAGAAACAAATTGTGCTGCTTCGGGAGGGGAGAAAGGGACTTTAAGTTCAGAGAGTAAACCCATTGGGGAGGTTATGTTACTTGCTTCTGAAATATCATTTGCCTTGGGTAGGAGGAAAAAGAAAAAGACAGCCAGACGTTGTGAATGATCCATGGCCACCTGGTCTGACAGAGTGGAGACTTGGGGATTGGCAGCTGGTAACGCTCGTTGGCCAATCAAAGGTAATTGTTCAGCCAGCTCTGTTGGAGAAGCCAGATGAAGTTACTTCTTACGTTATGGTTTACATTTTTTCGGGCACAGGAACATGTAAAGTCTGCTGAAGATAGGAATTCCTGAGACCCTGAGTAAATTGTTGCCTTTGTAATGCATACTCTCAAAACAGTGGCCATACGTGGCCTTTTTAGAGATTTGCTAAGGAGTAGGGATGAGTGAATAGAAGCCAGCTTGTGAACACCCGTGGGCTGTGTCTTCCTCATGGTCTGCATCAACAGTGCCTTTTGGAAGTTATTGTGAGATTTAGAAGGTGATTTAAATATATTTAGCTTTAGAAGAACCAACTTTTATTTATATTTATTTGTAATTTAATAATAGGGAGTCTGTATACTCTACCAAATCAACCATGGGGAGTTTCTTGCCTAGAAATCTCTGACTTAAAAACAGCTTGTTCATTAGAATGTGTGGGACCAGGAAATCTGTAACACTTTCATTTCCCTTGTGAGGCAATTCCTGCTATTCTCTTATTCCAGAGATTAGGAATCCAGCAGGGAAATATCCAGCCTCTCTCAGTATTATGCCTAACAGCAGAGTTACTGGGCCATGGAGATGTGCATCTCCTATTTTAGTGGAGAGATTGCCAAGTTGCTCTTCTCAGCGGTAGAACCATATCCAGTAGGGGAGTGACTGGCTTAGTGAGATGTCTATTTGTAGTTCTTTTGCCTTGGATCATTTCCTTTTAAGATCCAGTCTCTGGATCGCACTGTTTAGGGTCCCTGGCATTAATGCAAGGGCAGGTGACAGTTCATGTCCTGTTGCCAGGAAGTTGCTGGACAGTGTGGACCTGACATTCTGAACTGGTTCTCAAAGTAACACAGATAATTGTGGAATTATTAGCAGCAAATTGATCTTCAATATATATCTTTTTAATTTGAATTACTTTTCTTTTTTGTATAGACAGCACCTTGTATATTGCCCAGGTTGGTCTTAAACCAACTCCTACCTCAGCCACCCAAAGTGCTTGGGTTACAGGTGTGAGCCACCACACCTGACTAATCTCCAATATTTTTCATCTGGGGTCAAATGATTTCAAAACATCATATTTCCTGCCCTCTACAACTCTCTTGGGGACCATACTTGTTTTATTTTTAAAATAGTTAACTGAATTGTGATAATGTCACAATATTTAGGCACCAACTTCTAATGTGCACAATACAGATAAAAGCAGTATATTTCTGATGGGAATCAATGTGAAAGTGACTGCTTAGAAAGTGATAAAGGGAATCCAGATAGACAAAGAGAACAGCTTGTTTCCCTGGAATGTGATGGGATATGATGTGGCAGGGATGTGTAGAGGCTAGTCCACACTTCCTGTGATTGTACAGAAGATTGTACAGGAATACAAATTCTGCTTAAGGAAAACTCAAGGTCAGGGTGAAATTTCACATAATAGTCTTAGACATGCTTTTGTAGGCTGACTTGGAGGCCTAGCCATCATATTTAACTATATGTCTAGATTATGTGTCCCCAAATTTTATAAAAATTAGAATTACAAGTAAACTTTTTGTGTGAGCTGTACTTGATTTCGGGTGGAGACTGGGGAACTGGAAAATATTTCCTGAAGTTTAGTTCGGTGCTTTAGTTTGGTATCTCCAGGACAACTTTCATGATTCATTCGGATCAAATTGGGCCCTTTTGCTGCCTCCATCCTTTTATCTTTTCCTTTTTCTCTCAGTGTTATGAGCATTTCTTTCTCTATTGTGCCTGTCTGTCCACCTCCATTGTGCCTGTCTGTCTACCTCTTTTGTGTTGTCTTAATTACAGACTACTTTTTAGTGTGTTCAGAAATCCATGCCCAAACTTCTTGCAAAGAGGTATCTGTCGTCAGTGTGCAGAGTTGGCAATGTGGAGCCTCATTATGTAGACCCAGACTCCTGGCAGCACTAAGAAAAAGAGAATAATAACATTATATTATTTTACTTTACAATGCCTCACTCTCCTTATATATACAATGGGGATAATTGTAGCACTTATGTTGAATGCTTGTTATGGGAATTAAATGAATTAATATATGAAATGTCCTTTAATTAGTATCTTGTACATAATAAGGCATTACTATTATTATTATCATCGTCTTCCTCCTCAATTATTTTCT